>CM028135.1:478011428-479341071 GCA_016271365.2 Neoceratodus forsteri
TGTTTAAACACTTCTTTTTTGCTGGTATGATTACATAGCAAGCATCTTCCACATGGTACCATTCCAGGTTTGAGGGGTCCTAGTAAAAGTTGCATCCCTTGCTGTACTGGGATTTTAAATTGGGATCTTACTAGTTTGTCTTTAATAGTTTTAACTTTTTTTGCTGCAATAATGGGTCTTTCTTTAAATTCCATAGGGACTTGTTCCCCTACTGACATTAAGTACCAGTGTTTGTTTATAATTCTTTTGATTTCTGTAATTCGATCATTAAACTTAGTTGTAAATACCACTCTTGGTTTATGTTGTTTTTGTTTGGTTGTGGGGGACCTATACACATCCATACCTCACGAAGATGGCATACGAACAATGGGCAAATTATTGAACACAAGAAGCCGACAAGTGCATCCAAAGAAAGAAATACTACAAGAGTTAGCACACATCATATTGACAAATAATTATTTTGAGTTCGACTCAGAATATTATAGACAGGCAAGGGGTACTGCTATGGGAAGCACAATGGCACCTGCCTATGCAAATGCTTTTATGTATGATTTAGAAAAAGAACATATACCAAATGAGAGAGAAAATCCATTTTTTACTGATATCAACATGTGGAATAGATATATATAGATAATGGATTTTTTGTTTGGAAATGTACCATACCGAGGTTAGAATAATTTTTAAATTTCTTAAACAACATTAATCCTAATATACAATTTGTTATGACACATAATAAAATGGAAATATCATATCATGACCTCAAAATATATAAGGAAAACAACCAACTATTCACAAGCTTATACAAAAAAAAAAACAACAGACAGGAACACACTCCTACATGGCAAAAGTTTCCAAGAAACAAGACTAAAACAAAGCATTCCCTATTCACAGTTAGTTAGAGTGAAAAGAAACTGTACTAAAGAACAAGATTTTCAGAAAGAAAAACAATTAATGATAAATCTATTTCAACAAAGGGAATACAAGAGGTCCGTACTTAAAAAAAGCTAATCAAAGAATAGAGACAGTAACTAGACAAGACACTCTACAAACCAAACAAAAACAACATAAACCAAGGGTGGTGTTTACAAATAAGTTTAATGATCGATTTACAGAAATCAAAAGAATTATAAACAAACACTGGTACATAATGTCAGTAGGGGAACAAGTCCCTATGGAATTTAAAGAAAGACCCATTATTGCAGCAAAAAAAGTTAAAACTGTTATTTATTTATTTATTTATGAGATTCACCAGGAAGGCGTACTGAGCAACAATGCTCGATTCCGGATGCGACCTGGGGGCCAAGACCCGGTACATAACATAAACATTTGTGCAATACAATACAATACAATACAGTACTTAGATACAGACAAATTACTCCTAGCAACCATGGTCAGGAGTTACAGTTAGGGACAGGTATACAATAAGACAGTAGGCTGTACACACATTTTGGTAGTGAGTGAGTTAGCTAGCAGGAGCAGTTGGAGGAGAAATGAGCCTTGAGTGATTGAGTACGATGGTAGGGATTGTTCTTGTGTCATATGGGGCGGGTAAGGAGTTCCATAGCTGTGGGATTCTGTATTTGAAAGCTGCCTGTCCTTTGGTGGAGTGCATGAGTGGAACGTGGAGTAGTCTAGGGTCAGTGCCTCTTAAGGAGTACATGGGAGGAGGTTGTTGGGGAAGGGTGGTTTCCAGGTAGCGAGGAAGGGAGAGGGACCAGTATTTGGCAGTGAACCTAGCGCAGTTAATTAGTCTGCAATCTTGGAGAGATGGCAGGTTGAGGGAGCTCTATAACATGCAGTGGTGAGTGGATTGTGGGCAGTCTAGGATAAAATGGCAGAAGGAGTGGAATAGGGTGTCTAGGCTTGCCAGGGTGGATGCCAGTGCGATAGTGTATACTATGTCCCCATAGTCGAGAACGGGTAGTATCATTTTTTGTACAATGGCTAGTCTCATTTGCATGGGGAGGCAGTTCTTGTTACGATAAAGTGCACCCAGTTTTGGGAGCAGCCTCTTGTGCAGGGAGTCATTGTGAGATGCAAAGTCTAAGTATTGATCGAGCCAGATGCCTAGGTATCTATATCTAGTGCATTGCTCCAGGGGAGACCCTTCCAGGGTTTTGAATGGGGGACGGGGGTTTGTCGGGAGAGTCTTTTATGGGAGCCAAAAGTGAGCGACACAGTTTTTGTTAGGTTTAGGAATAACTGGTTAGTTCTGAACCAGAGCTGGATAGCAGTGAAATCCTCCTGAAGGAGAGAAGCCGCGCTGCTTGCAGAGGGTCCAGATGCGTACAGGACTGTATCGTCCGCATACATTTGAATGGAAGAATGGGAGCATGCTGATGGGAGGTCATTTAGAAAAATTGAGAAGAGTATAGGTCCTGGTACTGATCCTTGGGGGGCACCAGATGTGACTGGAAGGGGGTTTGATGTGTGAGAGGCAATTCTGACTGCTTGTTTCCTCCTGACTAGGTAGTCTTGGAACCACTCTGTGGCAGGGTGTGCAAGCCCTGCATTGGTAAGTTTGGAGATGAGTAGAGAGTGACAGACAGTATCGAATGCCTTTGCAAGGTCTATAAAAATGGCCGTGGTGGTATGTCCCTTGACGATGATGGCGAGAATGTCTCCGGTGACACGTAGTAGGGAGGTGATGGTTGAGTGGGTTTTGTGGAATCCTGATTGGTAAGGCATGAAGAATGAGGAGGCATCCTAGTACTGAGACAGTTGTGACAGAACCAGTCGCTCCTGTAGTTTGGCCAGTATAGGGAGTAGGGAGATAGGTTGGTAGTTGCTTGGTGAGGAGGGGTCTCCTTCTTTGGGGATGGGAATGATGGTGGCCATTAAAGACAAACTAGTAAGATCCCAATTTAAAATCCCAGTACAGCAAGGGATGCAACTTTTACTAGGACCCCTCAAACCTGGAATGGCACCATGTGGAAGATGCTCGGTATGTAACCATACCAGCAAAAAAGAAGTGTTTAAACACCCACACACAGGTAAAGAGTACCCTATAAGACAACATATAGACTGCACAACAGAGGGGGTAATATATGTATTAAAGTGTCCATGTGACCACTTATATGTGGGGCAAACGACCAGCACTTTAAAAACACGTATACAAGAACATAAAGGGGATATTAGAAGACAGGAAGAAAAATTACAGGTAGCAAATCACTTCACTGAACAAGGACATAATGGGAGCCTCACTCAGATTCTGGGGACTTGAACAAATCCAAAAACCACTAAGGGGAGGAGACTATCAAAAACAGTTGGACAGAGCAGAAATGAAATGGATTTTTCAGTTACAAACCCTGGAAAGAAACATAGGGATGAATAAGGACACAAACTGGAATGCTTGTTGGTAATGTTAAAATAAGTAAGAGAGATGGAGTATGGCTCCATGCACAAAAAAACTAAAAATAAAAAACAAATACAAATTAATAGTAAGGTTAGACACATTAAAAAATGAACACTTTACAAAATGGGTTCTTTTTTTTAATTCATATTTTATTAGTAAATTTGTTACTGTTACAGGGGACAGAGGATTACCACACACAATGCCTATACACAAAATGATACATGAGCTGTCCCCATCCCCCCTTCCCCACCCCATACAGCAGCAGAGTACATACAAAGATAGAAAAATGCTATATAGTATCACAAATCAAGGAACACTGGATATAATGATTCATTTAGCAGCACTGGCCATAATAAGCATGTGAAAGGGATCCCAAGTATTCTTGTACCACTGCAACTTATTATGGAGGCTCGCTATCACTTTCTCAGTACGTAGGTTAGCCAAAATTTCATTAACCCATTCCTGATATGTTGGGCTTACTGTATCCCTCCAATGCCGAAGCACAATTTTTTTAACAGATAGTGCAATTATGGAAATATGAAATCTTCTGATTCTCACCTTGATAGAGGATAAGTTCCCCAACAAACATACTTCTGGGGTGAAGTACTCCTGCAAACCCAGTATAGGGTCTAGGTTATTCTGTATGGCTACCCATAATGGCTTTATCTTGGGGCATGACCAAAAGACGTGAAGAAGCATACCTTCCTCTTGACATCCTCTGGTACAGGCCCCTGAACTTATAAGACCCGATTTCCTCAGCTTCACAGGGGTATAATACATGTTATATATTATATGGTATTGCATAAGGCGGAGTCTATCCTGAGAGACGTATTTATGGCAGAACTTCCATAAAGCTGACCAGTTAGGAGTATATTGAGGAAAAAAAGAAACCCAGAGCCTAGTGGGACCTTCAGGTCTCCCATATTTCCAATAATATAGGACATGATATATTTTGGAAATAGCACCTGGTGACCCCAATAAAGGGGAGAGATCCGATACAAACAGAAAAGCAGGTGGACGAGGAGGGATATTACCAAATACTGCAGAGAGTAGATGTTTCAATTGGGCCACCCTGAAGTGAAGAGTTAGTGGGATGTCAAACTTGAGAATTATATTAGAAACTGAGA
Source organism: Neoceratodus forsteri (assembly GCA_016271365.2). Classification (NCBI taxonomy): domain Eukaryota; kingdom Metazoa; phylum Chordata; order Ceratodontiformes; family Ceratodontidae; genus Neoceratodus; species Neoceratodus forsteri. The sequence continues at coordinate 478,015,911 of CM028135.1, forward strand.
GCCATTCTCCTGCGTCATCCAGAAAAGTAGAGATTATCCCATCCCCAATCTGAGGCAACCATTTACAATATACCATCTTTTTGTTTATTGTGAAAGACGAGGAATTCCAAATGGACTGAGACAGGTCCAAGTCTGGGGAATACTGCAGAAATGAACAAAGCTGCATGTGAACTCTGAGGGACGTTCTGATAGTGGGACAACTAATAGTGTCCGGAAGGGAGGCTATTTTAAGATAGAACATTGTCTGGGGGTCAATGTTCTAGGACTGAATAAAATAAAATGGGTTCTTTTTATAATATAATAAATCCTAAAAACAGAACAGCAACATGCTAAAATGTGGCTAGTAAGCAGTAATGAAAATTGTCCTCCACTTTAATATACAAATGGTATATGGAACTCTAACAGAAAAAGATAGCAACATTACATCAACAAACTATACGTCAGAAACATGAAAGTAACATCACAATTAGTTGAATGTTCATGAAAAAGAAGGGACATGCAAGCAAATTTTAACAAAAACATGCTAAAGTAAGAAATTATAAAGTTAAGAATACTTTACATTCTGAGGTCCTTCCACCCACCCCCATAGCACTATCCTCCCCATATAAAGAACACATAAACTAAACACAAACTTAAACACATTGAAGAATCACAGCTTATTAAGAAAACCCAACACCTCAAGGCATCATTAGTTTCTCAATAAACTTAACATTGAAATGAGTAATTAAATAAATAAAAAAAAGACACACTGTGGCCAGGCAATGGCCTGATCACAATGAAGGTTGCTAAGCGACCATGAGTTGAGCTTAATTGGAGCTCATCCATTGCAGGTGAAACTGCATGTGGTGATCAGGCTGAGAGGTATTTAGTAACACAGTTTGCACTACACACACACACATATACACACAGTAGCTACACCAAACAATGCAAGGAACAACAACAGAACCAGCACACGGTAAGAAAAGACAAATATTTAGATATCTAGGAGCTGTAGCTATATCAAATAAATTTAAAATGTGATTAAAAGAGCTTATTTTCTTTACATACAGATACAAGGCTCACATAATAAAGCTAAAGAAAGAATTGAAGGTGACTTCTAATGCTATGCTCAAAGTATCTACACATACTAGCCAGGTAAAGTGAGATGGCAGCATACAATTGAAGATTAATAGGACTGAAAAAATAAAATATTGAAGGATACTAAAAGGATTGATTTTCTTTTTAGGGATTGACAATAAAATAAAAAATAAAGAAATAAGGAGTTGGAAACAATGTTCAGCACAAAAGTGAGTAAAAAGTGTTAAAACCAGTTATACAGGCAAAAACACATTGAAGAAGTGTTTAAACAGTTACTAAGAAATTTGTTTGTATTAAAACTTTAAATGTATCAAAAACAGAACCTGAAATTCAAGGAAGACAGAGAACAAAGGAAACTGAACATGCTGAGCTGAAAGAAAGCTACAACATGTAAAATTTAGCCAATTAAGATCTTTCAAAATGGTACAAGGTTATAACAGAAAAGGCAGCAATAAGGGAAAGTTGTTTGATTATTGTATTGAAAATAACCTGCTAATTAAGGTTGCTGAAGGCATTTTCACATATTGTTTATACTATTATAGTTAAGACAGAAGTTTGGTGCAATTTCTTGCCATGAAGAATAAGTAGAACAGGCAAAGGCAGAAGTAAAAAGTGTCTGGCCAGTGTGGAAACAAAGCACAAATACAGGGTACATATTCTCTATTACTGTATATTATTTTTGTGAAGTTTTAATTATAAGAGTGAACAAAGTACAGAGTGTATACTTTAAGTAGCATGAGAAAGAAGCACAGTGGTAATGAACTATAATAGAAAATCTTAATGCGAAACGTCAGGGCAATTAACAAAAATAAATAAAGAACTTTGAGAAATTTTACAACAGTCCAAGTGGAGTATTTTTTGCCCGCCCCCCATTTTTGAACATTAACACTGACTTAGTCCTATAAGGGGAACCATTCAACAAACTGTCTTAACAGTGTCCCATTACCCATGGAGTGAAGCATTATAGCTACACACCTCTCTCCGATACCTAGCAAATCCCAAATAACTGACTGTCATCATTTACATCAGTCCGGTCAGAAGAAAGGTGTTACTACTTTTTATCACTTAAATAAAAAAAAGAAGAAGACCTAATATCTTGAAGCCGATTTCATAAAAATGATTCTGCACTTACTCTGAAACACATTGTGTTCTGCTCTACTGTTTATAATTAAGAATAGCACTCTGTTTGGGGGAGGGTTGTCATTGGAGCAAGGTGGCAACATGTATGTTTCTGTGCTAAACCATAACACAATTGCTTTCATTGTTTTTCTTGCACTATAACTGTTTTAAGGGGTTCAAATACATGCTTAAACCCACAGGTGACTACTGTGAACAAAATAGTGCTGCTTGAAAATGTTCACCCCAAATTAGCGAACATGACTGTGACTCTAGGGGCAGTTGCCTCTCCAAAGACTGTCATGACTATGACTTCTCCGTCCCTCCTTCCCTCTGTCTGTCTATCTATCTATATGTCTATCTATGTAATTATCTATCTTTCTATCAATCGCATCTATCACTGTTTTTACCAATTTGTAAAGCAAACCTGCATATCACATTTTCCTGTACTCTGAGTACATACAATACAGTGCATATTTGTACTCCACTCCTGCATAGACCTGATACTGCCCTGATAGTCACATTATCACAAGCATAACTGTCTTAATGTTATCAACAATGATCCCTTCTGAAACTTTCTATCACATTTTCTCTCCTAACAGAGTCCATCATTACTCTTGACTGCCTGACATCAACACATTGCTTAAATATATATAACTTAAATCACCTCATGGACAAAACCCATCTTTCTCTATAAAACTGTGTAAATAATCTCAAGACTGAACATTTGCCAGACTTTACTTTTTCATGTACTGCCACTTACTGCACCTGTCAAACCTATATTGCTTACCATTCCAGCCACTGAAATGTACACCTCCATATCTTTTATTAATGTGTGTGCCTTCCTTAGAATAGAAAATAAAATAAATCTTACTAGTTACAAATCATTGTGTTGTTTCTCCATGCCTCCTTAACAATTCCACACAACCTCACAAACATCATTTTGCAGCCATGGTGGATCTGACAAGTATTTGTTATCAGGGGAGTACCTAAATCAAGAAATGAGAATTCCTACTTATTAAAATTGTCTATATATAATATATTAAAAGAACTAATGGGTAACAAGTTTGGATGACAGGATTTAAAGTCAGTATATAGGTATAAAGTCAACCCATATAAGGGATGGATTTGTGTGGTGTTGAAAAATCCAAATAAGAGGAGGTGTCTCCTGGAAGATAAGGAAATATTTCTAGAGGTGGAAATAACACTAGTCGCAATGATAAATTGTGAAGAAGAGATAAGAACAGAGAACAAAGGTGAAAAATATGGGAAATCATAGAATTATAGAAAAGGTAGGAAATGCGATATCCAAACAACCACGTATTACTGCCTATATGAAACCGGTAGAGACAATAAACAAGTTGGAGGGCGAGGAAACAGAGAAGTTATCAAGGAGAGGGAGAACTCGGGGACTAGGATTAACAACAGCAAAGTGCTAGAAATAGAGAGTGATAGTGAGTCACAGCTGGATTCTTCTGGTAATATTTTGTTAGGCAGCTGTAGTGATAAAAATAGTACAAGAAATTATCTGCTGAATCTAATTGATGGTGTGAAAATGTAGTATTAAAGAAAAGCAATCATATTACAGTTATCGGTTGGAATATAGCAAGACTGAAAACTAAACTTTTGGATAATGATTGGATTGGCTTAAAAATCATACTATTGTATTCCTCCAAGAAACATAAATTGGTAAGGGGAAGAAATAATAATTGAATGGTTTAGCTCTTGGATTACTCCGGCACATGGAGTAAGTAAATTTGGAAGATTAAAAGTTGGATTGGCAGTTTTTATTAATAATAGGTTATGTTGGGAAATTTTGGAATCAAGTATGTATAATGAATGTTTTATATACTTGATAATAGTTATTGACACTAAAGTATGGGTACTGTTTAATATTTACACACCTCCAGGTCTGAATGATAGGAAAACTCAGAGCATAATCTATGATACAAGTGATTCCTATGCATCGATTAAAGCTAGATTCCCTTATGCTATGTTTATTATGGCCAGAGACTTCAATGTACATATAGGTATTGGATTAGAGGAACTCTCTGTAGACTGGGGTATTGATGATACACTGAATATTTCCATAAGCCAATCTGAAGATAAGTCTCTTACAAAAAATGATAAAAAACGTCTTAAATACTTTGGTGAAACAGGCCTGAGAGTGCTAAATGGTCACAAAAGGGGATTGGCAAGGACAAATGACATTTCCTACCATAAGAGGTGGAGGGGTATTAGATTTATTTGTTATATCTGCCAGTGAATACCAGCTTAATGAACAGTTTATGGTGTATAAAACATGGAAAGGCGATCAATATCCGATAGTATGTACAGTGAAGATGGATTTCAATATTTTAAATAGAGATAGGAGAATAGAGTGGGAATCCAATCAAAACATGTGCATAATCTATGGAAAAAAGATCCAATGGAATGAATATACAAAGGGGTTAGTCGATAATATTATAAACAGTGAAGAAATAGGTAACACAGTGGATAATTTGATATCCCAAGATATGGGGGCTCCTATAAATGCAGTGAACATATTGAACAAGTTTGATTCACTGATGAGCACATTTGAGAAACAACTAGGAGGTAAAACAAGATACAAAAATAATATGGATACTGTAGGCTTAGCCAATCCATGGTAAGAACTGCTATAATTCAAGGAAAGAGATTAAAAAAATGCTAAAATGAGGGTGAGGAATCCAACAAGTACAGTGTTTATAGCATTAAGGACTCTCAAAAAAGAGTATAGAAGGTTAATACTCAACAGAGAAAAAGACATGCAAAGTCATATTCTGGGAAAAATTACAGGAACGTATCAAAAAAAAAAATGATTCCAAAATGTTTTGGGCACTGGTAGCATATGGTCATAATGAAATTAATATTTTTTATAACACATTATATCTGCCTTTACATCTGTCGTTTCATGAGAGAGACTGCTGTTGGAAAGTGTGACTGCTGTTAATACTGAGCTCCAAATAATTTAAAACATCTCCTGGAAGGGTGCACAGGGTGAGAGACTGTTGCAACTAATTGTTTGAAGCACCTGAAATGGCTGTTTTCACGAAGGAAGGACTGGGGAGTGTGCTGTGAGGTCATTGGTGGAGGAGGAGTTATTGCACTTTAAAAACGGCGCTGCTGCATAGCTGGCGGATTTAATGATGGCAGCGGCGCTCATACTGAATGCATAAAATTTGTGCAGTTTAGATTTTTAGTAGTTGTTTTACAGCATACTTCCTTGGTAATTGTATTATTATAAAGCTTTAATAGCTCAGTGGGTAATTGTATAAAAGGTGTTTATTAATTAGAGGAATATTTTTATAGTAGATATGGGGTTAATGTTTATATTGTGTTTTGTTTGTATTTTCCAACCATTGTTAGTTGTAGAATTAAGCTGTATAGCTAATTATGAGGGCACCTTAGAGTTTTGGACTTCAGTTGTTCATGGTGGCACTACCAATGGGCAATTATGTCCAGAACATAATATGCTTCTCATATATAATGGTAAAATGTATTATGAAATAGGAAGTTACTATATGGCTTATAAGTTAAAGAAAATGTGTTGGTTACAGACCTGTTATAATGTGGGGAAGAAATACATTTTTAATAATGGTGATAAACAGAAATTCCTTCCTGGAAAATATGGGAATAAAAGTTTAGGGGTTAAATGGTTATTATTGATGTTATTAATGTTATCAGGAACAGTTCACCCTAATCCTGGGCCAATCAATCATATAGATAAGGGTGTTAATTCTTTCTTGAAAATAGGACATTTAAATATTCAGAGTTTATTACCTAAAAAAGATTTGTTAGAAAGTTGGTTGGTTGAAAATTCTTTTGATATTTTGGCATTGACAGAGACTTGGTTAACTGATAGAGTAACTGATGATGAAGTTAGGATTGAGGGGTATTCGGTATATAGAAAGGATAGAAAAGGGAAAAGGGGGGGTGGTTGTTTATTTTATGTTAAGAGCACTTTATCAGCTAATATAAATATTGTTGGTCAGGACAGTTGTTATTATGAGTCTTTGGTAGTCGATTTGGTTTTAGGTGGAAATAAAGTGCTCACTTTAATTGATGTGTATGTACCTCCTTTAAATATTAGCACGGGAATTGAAGCCTTTTTTCATTATTTATCTTTCCCTTCCTCTAGAGAACTGTTAATTTTGGGTGACTTTAATTTTGATTGGCCATCTAATCAAGCAATTGATGTTAGGAATTTAGTTTCAGGATTGGGAATGTTTCAGTTGGTGACTGATTCCACTAGATATAATTATCGAACTGGGTATGAGTCACTAATTGATTGGAGTATTACTAATTGTCCGGATCATGTAGTTAAGTCAGAAGTTTATCCAGATTGTCTTAGTGACCATTGTGCAATTTATTGTGAATGGTCTGTGAAATATTTTAAAGAACCGCATAGAACCTTTCAGTATTGGAAAGTTTCAGACCTTAATTTGCAGTCTTTTTCAGATGAAGTTCAGTTAATTGATTGGTCTTTCCTAGATGTTATTGAAGACATTGATGATGCCTTTCATAGGTTCTGTAGTTACTTTATTGGTATTTGTGATAAGTTATTGCCGTTTAAGACTGTTAAATTAAAAGCAGAGGAGAAAATATGGTTCAATTATGAACTAAGGAAAATTATAAGGGATAGAAATAAGGTTTGGAATAAGTTTAGGAAGCATAAGACAATTGGTTTGCAGCATGAATATAAAAGACTACGTAATTTATGTAAGGCAAAGGTAAGGAAAGCGAAAAGGGATTACTTGGTAAATAAATTGGATAAGGGGTTGTGTGATACTAAGGCCCTTTGGAAAGTTTTGAATGATTTAATGGGAAAGAGCAAGGGTTTGGATAATATTACACTGCAATTAGACGGACAATTGGTTAGTGATCCAATTAAAGTAGTTAATGGGTTTAATGCACATTTTACTGATTTGGAAAGGTTTAAGGACGTGTTACAAGTTTAGAATTAGAGGAGCTATTAGAGGAAAATTATGTGGATGGGGGGGTGTCTAAATTTCATTTTCAGGAGCTTACTGAAAATGAGGTTTTGATGTATATTTTGAAGACTGATCCTAGGCCATATTTGGGGGCTGATGGAATAGATTATAGAATTTTAAAAAGTTGGGTCAATAATTGTTCCAATGTTGACAAAAGTTTTAATTTTCCTTATTAATAATGTATACCCTTTAAAGTGGAAATGTGGTGTTGTAAGGCCAATTTATAAAACAGGAAGTAAAGTTAATGTTAACAATTACAGACCCATAACACTATTGGCTCCTTTATCCAAATTATTAGAGAGTATTGTTTCTGATCAGGTTAAAGTTTATTTGGATCAAAATTTGCTCTGGTCTCCTTCGCAGCATGGATTTTGGCAGGGATTTAGTACAGAAACTGCCTTGGTGAGGTTCACGGGGCAGGTGTATAAGGCTTTAGATGAGGGAAAAATAGTAGCTGCTGGCTTTGTGGACCTCACCAAGGCGTTTGATTTGGTGGATCATAGGAAGTTGTTAATGAGTTTGTTGGAGGTTAATTTTTCAAAGAAAGTGATATTATGGATTAATGATTATTTAACTGGTAGGGTGCAGAAAACTATGATGAATGGTGTATTGTCTGATGAGAGCATTTTGACGTGTGGTGTTCCCCAAGGATCTGTATTAGGTCCTTTGTTGTTTACTTTACTTTTAAATTCTTTGCCCAAAATATGTAAAGAAACAGAGCTTATTTTGTTTGCAGATGATGCAGTTTTATTATGTATTGGTAATACTTTACAGGTTGTACACCAACAGTTACAGGATGATTTTAGTTTAATGCATGGTTGGTTAATAGAGCAAAACTTAGTGTTAAATCATGTAAAAACTAAATATATGGTATTTAATAATACAAGATCTAATGTGAATTCTGAGCTAACCTTAAAAGATAATTATGGAAATAATATAGAAAGGGTTTCTGAAATTTGTTACCTGGGCCTGGTTATTGATTGTAATTTATCATTTGAAATATATATTCAGAAGTTAATAGGTAAGCTGCATCAAAGATTAGGAATGCTTTATCGATTGAAAAAGTATTTAACAGATGAGGTTAGAATAATTTTGGTTAATAGTTTATTGTTTTCAGTTATTGATTATGGTTTAATTATATATTTTTTTACATCAGTTAGAATGCGTATTAAGTTGGTGTCTACTTATAATATTATTAGATTTGCTACAGGACAGAAGAAAAGAACTCACCATTGTTTACTCTATAGTTCTATGGGGTGTTTGTCATTAGTTGATAGGTTTAGATTACGTGTTTTAGTATTTCTTCAAAAATTAAATTAGATATTTTTTTGGTGTTGTTTGTGATATGTTTCCTAAATTGATTAATGGTGAGAACTAGGTCACAGGTGTTACCTTAACTTTAATTTTTGGATTCCCTATTATAAAAGTGTGTTTGCTCAAATTCCTTCAATTTTATGCAGTGAAATTGTATAATGAATACCCTCTTATATTATGCAATGTGTTACAATTTTGTCATTTAAGAGGGTTTTAAAGAAATTCTTGGTTGCTGATTCAAAGTGTTGTTGTTTTAAATAATGTATTTTTTATATGTTTGTATATTATTTATGTATGTTTTATGTTGTGACTGGGCATCAGTGAAAATGGGCATTTTGCTCACTGATTATACAGAATAAAAATAAACAAACAAACAAACAAACATTAGGATTGATTACAGAAAATAGATGGGTTGATTACTTTGAGAAAATATATAATAGGCATGAAGGAAAAAGGTGATGACCTCAGTGTCCAGCTGGATGATAGACCAAGGTGCACTCACTTTTACTGTAATGGAAGTGAAACAAGTAATATTAGTACAGAAAAGGAATAAGGCTCCCGGTGTAGATGGGATCCCAGCAGAGGTATTCCTTCACAACCCGGATTTTTGGGCAAACATTTTGGCTTTTATGTTTACATTCTTAGCTAACTATTTAATACTTCCTACTTACTGGAACAAAGGAATTATTGCCCCCATATTTAAAAAAGGAAACCAGCAAGAACCAAGTTGCTATAGACTGATTACATTACTCCCAGCTGTGCAAAAAATCCTTACCAGAATAATTCTGGAAAAGTTAGAAGCCTGGGTAGAGGGACAGCCTAATATCTAAGTTTCAGTGTGGCTTTAACAAACACCGTAGTACACTCGACTTAATTTTCACCCTGAACTATCTGTTGGATAAGTATGTACTGGATAAGTCGGGCTCACTATATGTTGGATTTATTGGTATTAGAGCAACCTTTGATTCGGTAAATAGAAGTAAATTATGGTGAATACTGGAAGCATTGAATATTGATGCTCACTTATTAGCAATACTAAAACTACTCCATGCTGATACATCGGCAGAGGTTATATATACAACAGATGGGGAATTAACAACAGAATTTAGTATTAAAAATGGGATTAAACAAGGATGCCTACTGGCCCCACTTCTATTTAATTTATATACAGTATTGAGACACTAATAAGTAATACTAAAAGCATTGACACTTTTTCTCCAACAATAATGAATGAGAAAATTCTGTTACTAATGTATGCAGACGATGCAATTGTTGTGTCTAGAACTCCATTAGGATTAAGAATAGGCCTTTCTAATATTATAAGCTCCTTAGCAGCTTTAGATTTAACATAAAACATTGAGAAGTCCAAAATCATGATATTTGGTAAGAATAATAGAAATACAGTAGAAAAAGAATGGTCCATTTTAGGGAAAAAATTCCAGGTTGTAAAGGAACATAAATATCTAGGTGTGACCCTCTACTCTAGGATCTCTTGGACCAAACAAGTGTCTCAGTTAAAGACCAATGCACAAAGGGCTAAAAATGCTATATTCTCATTTGCAAACAAATTTGCTTATAATTAATTTACTGCAATGAAAAGGGCCTTTGAGGCAAAAACAATAAGACAGATGCTATATGGGAGTAAAATTTGGGGTCTGGGCTTAGCCGAATCTGCTATGCAAAATATGGAAACAGTACAAAATACATTTATTCAAAATTCATTACATCTACCAAGAGACTGCCCAACTAGCTTTTTAAGAATAGAGGCTGGGATGCTACCGATTAATACAAGAATACAAATTAAAGTGACCAATTTATGGAAAAGAATAATAATAATGGAGGATGTGCACTTACCAAAGATGTGTTGGTTGGAAACATTAATGTCAACAGAATTAGGGCAAAAAATGGATAATTGGTTTACCAGATTGAATAAATTAATGAAAAGGGTGGGTCTTACAGATCTATTTTTAACAACAAATGTTGATAAGAGAGATTCATTTGTTAGTGAAGCTATTATCAGATTATGAGACAGGGCTGTGCAATTAGATAAAAGTAAGATCAATGAAATAGATGTTGGAAAAATATACTCCAGACTAAAAGAGGAATGGGGTGTTGAAACCTGTCTAACTAAATGTGAGATTGTGTGGCATAGATATATTGTATAGCAAGTTATATTAGTGTCTGATATATTTAGCGCGACTGGTATGCGGTACTTATTAGCGCCTGATTACATTAGTGCTCTGTGGTCCTGCAATTACAGTACTGAAATGGGTGTGACAGACAGTGCTTAAATCCCAACCTACTGTTAAATCAATGCAGTGCATAGGCCTGTTCTGTGGTGTCCTGTGAATTTACCAGCGCATATCTTGTTACTTTACATTCATCATAATGTCATAGATTCATAGAAGTGTGACAGCAGAAAAGGACCGAACAAGGCCCAAGTCTGCCCCTTTGTCCAGCTATCTGCTTGGATCTGTGCTCCCCCTTAACACTCCCCTGAGGTTGTCCCATGCCCTTTTGAATCTCTCCACTGTTTCCTCTCCAATGACTGCCTCTGGGAGTTTGTTCCACTTTTCCACCACTTTCTCTGTGAAATAGTATTTCCTAATGTTACCCTGAAACTGCCCCCCACCTGCAGGCCATGCCCCTCGTCCCTGATTTCCCTTCATCTGGAAGATGCTCCCCTGGCATCCTGTTTATACCCCAGGTACTTGAAGGTCTCGATCATGTCTCCCCTCTCCCTTCTCTGTTCCAGGGAGTAGATGTTTAGATCTCTCAACCTTTCTTCATAGGATAGGTGGCTTAACCCTTTTACCATCTTTGTCACTCTCCTCTGAACCCACTCTAGTCTGCCCACATCCTTCCTGAGGTATGGCCTCCAGAACTGGACTCCATACTCCAAGTGCGGTCTAACTAGATGGGTGTGGAAGGGTACTATGATCTCCCTTTTTCTACTGGTGATCCCCCTTCTGATGCATCCCAGTATTTCACTCCACCTAGCCACTGCCCTCCCACACTGCCTTTCCACCTTCAGGTCCCCCGATATAATGATGCCTAGGTCCCTTTCTTGTTCCGTCTCCTCCAGATCTCTGCCCCCCATACAGCACCCTGCCCTCTGATATCTGTAGCCAAGATGCATAATTTTACATTTTTCTGTATTGAATGCAAACCTCTTTGACCATACCTCAAGTCTCTCCAAATCTCTCTGCATTTGTTTTACCCCTTCCTGTGTGTCCACCCTATTGTAGATTTTGACATCATCCACAAACATACTCACACCTCCTTCAAGGCCCTCCACAATGTCCCCTACAAATATATTGAATAGTAGGGGCCCCAGCACTGATCCCTGAGGGACACCATTTGTGATCTTGCCCTCTCCGGATGCCATCCCATTTATTATGACCCTCTGCTTCCTTTCCCCCAGCCAGTTTCCCACCCATTTAACTACCCTATGCCCCAGCCCCAGTCCTGCCATTTTACACAGCAGCCTCCCATGGGGCACGGAGTCAAACGCCTTCTTGAAATCCAAATAAGTCACATCTACCACCCTCCCCTGATCCAGTTCCTTGGTGACCCCATCAAAAAACTCTATCAAATTTGTTTGACAGGATCTGCCCTAGTAAAACCATGTTACCTTGGATTCATCAGGCGCTTTCCTCCAGGTAGCTGGTGATCCTGCCTTTTATTAGTTTCTCCATGAGCTTGCCTACCACTGATGTCAAGCTCACGGGCCTGTAACTTCCCACTTTCTCCCTCCCTTCCCCCTTATGCAGCTGGACCACATTTGCCTGCCTCCAGTCCTCTGGCACCACCCCAGTCTCTAGGGACTGATTGAAAAGTGCAGTCAAAGGTACTGCCAATATCTCCTTTAGTTCCCTTAACACCCTTGGGTACACCCCATCGGCCCCATTGCCTTGTCCACCTTCATGCAGCTTAGTTCTCCCCAAATTTCCTCCACGAGAAATGGCGAAATGTCCCTCTTGAAGTGGCTGCAGTCTTCACAGGTTAAAAGGAAATACCCGATAGACATCTCTGATATATTGGGTGCAGATTTGGCAGACAGCTCCGGTATTGAACTAGAAGTGACAAACACTGTTGCCAAGGAGATTGCTGCATCCCCCCCACCAGCTAAGCGAGGACGCCGCAACTCCTATGTTAACTACCCCCTGGAGACACAATTCCAGCTGGGGAGGTATGCTGTATTTTTAAACATAAATTCAATCTATGTTAATTCAAATTATGGAATGTAATAAATTGTTTTGATTTTATACATTTGTAAAATAAAGAACTCTGATTCTGGTCTCAGACGAGGATGGTTCCAGACCAGGCTGGTGTCAGATTAGGTTGCTCGGAAATTGGTTTCAAACCAGGCTGGTTCCAGACCAGTCGTCAGGGGAACAATCTTCCTACAACAGCTGCCAGTACTCCCATCAGACACACAGGAGTTCTCTGTAATTGCTGCTTGGGCTAATCCAGTGACATCCAGTCCTGACAGGCTCAGAAGCCACATGAGCAGTCCATGTTAACCAAAGATTTACAACATACACCTCTTAATACATTTTGGCAAACCTACTCCAGTGTAAAAGAAAATCATTTAATTTATTAAACATTTATTTCATTTACAAGCATTGGTTAACATTTTAACAGTCTGACAGAATGCAGCTTGTAAGAAAAAACTATGACAACAGAATATAACTCATACACTGTTTTATTCTTGCCTTGCAACTTCATATTTAACTTCATTTAAGTACTGAGTAATGTCTCACAGAAACGTAACTCACAGCAACCAGTCAGTATCATCCAAGAATTGAAAGCGTGCAGTTTCATCATATCCATTAATGAAAAGCTTGAGTGGTTCAAACAAATCCAAAACATGGGCTAGCATGCGACCACGAGAAAGCCTCCCTACTTCTGTGTGCAGAACTAAATTACTGTACTATGTATCAAATTCTTTGCACATAATTGCATCACAAAAAGAAGTCAATTTTCAAAATAATGCTTGCTGGTATACAATGCAGTGGTAAGAAAAAATTTCATGCATTGACTTTTCAGACTTATAGTAATGCATCCTGGTTGGTTAATACTGTGTAGTGTGGGAACTATTTGCATCAGTTACTGGGAAGAGCCGCAGGTGTTAAGTTTAAAGAGCCACTTGAAGATCGGGAGCCACGGTGTGAGTATCACTGGACTAATCCACCTACTGAGTTATTGGAAGAATTCTTGATTTACAATAAGTACGAAACAGAAGAGCTTCCTAGTGCATCCAACTATTGAGGTATTGGAAGAATTCCTAATTTACAGTAAGTACAAAACAGAAGAGCCTCCTAAACATTTGATCTACAGACTTTCTGGAAGGCCACTGAAAGCAGGTTTCTGAACCTGTATAAAACTGTTTCTATTTTGATGTGGTTCCCTGTTGCGAGTGTGGAGGTGGAAAGCAATTTTTCACAGTACAAGCACCATATTAGTGGCAGATGGTATAGTCAAAGTGATGGCAATACAAAATATCTTAGCATTTTGTACATTAAGGGAGATGTTGAAAACTGTCTCTCTTATTTACCAGAAATTTAAATTTAAGAACTTCATTGTATGAGGGGGATGGAGTGCAGAATATTTGCCTTGCTACAAGACTGCAGGGGCCCGATATTCAAAATAACGCAAAGTGGAGTAAAAAACTTTGCACTGCACCTTGCAATTGTTCAGAAGCCTGAGGATGCTGTAGTCAGTCGAATAGCACACAAGTGCAATTCGACTGAACATAGGGCCATGTTGGCACAGCACTAAGTCAAATAGTGCTGCCCTGACATGGATCCCGAAGTACACTGCCAGAATGGACAGTGCCAGAATGCTATCCGCAGTATTCAAAGGTACCCAAGCAAATGAGCCCATTGGACATTCAAGGCACTAAGGGGCCATTTGCATGCCCATTATTGACTCATTTGCATGGGTAGTGAGGCAGATTAGTGCAGCGCCACACCTCAATTGCCCAGTCCCAGAGCTGTGTAGATATCCCTGGTGGTAGTGGCCCCCCCGATCACCAGCCCATACTCTCATAAATAAAATCCTTGGTGCTAGTGGTCCCCCCTCCCTCCAGTCATCAGCTTATACTGTCATAAAAGAAAACTCCATGGTGGTAGTGGTCCCCCCAATTGCCAGCCCCTACTGTACTAAATAAAATCCCTGGCAATAGTGATCCCCCCATTCTGATCACCAGCCCATATAGTACTAAATAAAATCCTAGTGGTAGTGGTCCCCCCTCTGATTGCCATCCCATACTTTAATAAAAGAAAACTCCCTGGTGCTAGTCATCCCCTGCGATCACCAATCTGCAGTACAATGGAAATGTCCAGTGGTCCCCACCGGGCTCTGATCCACAGAACTGTTACTTGCAGTGCCATAGTCCCTGGTGCCTAGTGCCCCATCACCACTGTACCGACCCCCCCGAGTCACCTTATCATTTCTCTTGGTGCCACTGGTGCATACGGTGACCAGTGCAGCCATCCTCACACCTCCTTGGATGTCATCCTCTCCTGTAAATAAGAGGCATGCTCCCTGCCTGGATATGTGCCAGCCAGTCAAGGAGGTGTGAGGAGGGCTGTGGCAGCCGCTTTATGCACCCGTGGCACTGAGGGGACTAATAAAATGATGGGGATGTTTGGTACCGCAGTTGGGGGGCTGCTAGACACCAGGGATTATGGCATTGTGATGTGGTGCCATGGATCTGTGCCCAGGGGGACCAGTGGATGCCAGGGAGGTTTTCCATTGTACTACAGGCTGGCAATTGGAGGGATGGGGAGGGGGGGACTGCTAGTACCAAGGATGTTATTTAGTACAGTACAGACTGATGATCGGGGGGCATTACTAACACCAGGGATTTTACTACAGGATGGACTGGCAATCGGATGGGGGGGACCACTAGCACCAGCCACTTATTTTTTTTTTATGGCAGTATGGGCTGGCGATCGGAGGTAGAGAACCACTACTGCCAGGGATTTTCTTTAGTACAGTATGGGCCGATGATCAGAGAAGGGGAGATCACTACCACCAGGGAGCTTATTTGTAGGGGTTGGCAATTGGGGGGGTGGCAGGAACCACAGAGGGTGTATGTGCTCCCCCAGTGGCCAACCTGCTAGGTGGCTGCATTACCTCCTGCAGCCACTAGGATTGCCTGGAGTAAGTCACGGTTTTGTTCGGAGTTATTTACTCTCTGCAAAAGGACTGTGCTAAACCCTTTTGCGAAGCGCAAAGCTGCTGAATATGGGGTAGCGTGTCTATTCATGGCCACGCCCCTCCCCTTATCCACCTGTTTATATTATGTTTTGCGTGGGTACTAACCCTCTTTGCCTGCGCAACAGCCCCTCTTGAATATGGAGATACAGTGCAAACCCTGGTTTGCATGGGAAAAGACCCATTACTGGCTATGCAAACGTTTGAATATTTGACCCCACATGTCATATTTAACTCATGTTGGACACACTGCAGTTGAGTTTTGAATTGTGCCAGAATTGGACTTTTAGTGTTTTCGTGCCTCCAATTTTCTGAACACTGCCCGATCACTTTTGGTGCAGCTGTTTAGTTATTAAGCACCAAGGGGACTGGTAAGGTGACTGGGAGTGGGGTGGGTGTTTGGTACCACAGTGGGGGGGGCCGCTAGACACCAGGGATTATGGCACGGTGAGTGGCAGTACCACGGATCGGTGGCTGGATGGAACCATTGGATGCCAGGGAGGGTTTTCCATTGTACTACAGGCTGGCAATCAGAGGGAGGGGGAGGAAGGGGACCAGTAGTGCCAAGGATTTTATTTAAAACAGTACAAGCTGGCAATTGCAGTGGGGGGGACCACTAGTACCAGGGTTTTGTTTTTTATGACAGTACAGGCTGGCGATCTGGGGGGGGGACCACTACCAGCAGGTATTTTCTTTAGTATAGTTTCAGGCTGGTGAACAAAGGAGGGGGACCACTACTAACAGAGAGTCTTTTTTATTCACTAGGGGTTGGTGATCGGAGGGGGAGTGCCACGGACCCCAGAGGGTGGGTGTACTCCCTCAGAGGCCAACTGGCAAGGTGGCTGCATCACCTCCGGCAACCACTAGGGTTGCCTGGAGTAATTTGAGGTTTTGTCTGGTGGTATTTGCGCTGCACAAAAGGACTGTACTAAATCTTTATGTGCAGCGCAAAGGTGCTGAATATGGGGTACCACAGCTATTCATGGCCACGCTCCTCCCCTTTCCCACCTGCATACGTTATGTTTTCTGCAGGCACTAACCCTCTTTGCCCACTTAACAGCCTCTCTTGGATATGGGGATCCAGTGCAAACCCTGGTTTGCACGGGCAAAGACCCATTGGCAGCCACACAGACATTGGAATATCAGGCCCCAGGTGTCATATTCAACTGATGTTGGACACACTGCTGTTGGGATTTGAATTGTGCCAGAACTGGACTTTTAGTTTTTCATGCCTCAAATTGTCTGCACTCTGCCTGGTCACTTTTGGTGCAGCTATTTAGTTGTTAGGCACCAATGTGTGTAAGATGACTGGGGGGTGGGTGTTCAGTGCCAAAGTGGGGCTGGGGGGCCACCAGATGCCAGGGATTATGGCATTGTGTGTGGCAGTACCGTGGATTGGTGCCCAGGGGGGAACCACTGGACACCAGGGAGGGTTTTCGATTGTACTGCGAGCTGGGGATTGGAGGGAGGAGGGCAAGGGGACCACTAACACCAGGAATTGTATTTAGTACTGCACAGACTGGTGATTGGAGGGGGACCACTATCACCAGGAATTGTATTTAGTACTGCACAGACTGGTGATTGGAGGGGGACCACTATCACCAGGAATTGCATTTAGTACTGCACAGACTGGTGATTGGAGGGGGACCACTAACACCAGGAATTGCATTTAGTACTGCACAGACTGGTGATTGGAGGGGGACCACTAACACCAGGAATTGCATTTAGTACTGCACAGACTGGTGATTGGAGGGGGACCACTAACACCAGGAATTGTATTTAGTACTGCACAGACTGGTGATTGGAGGGGGACCACTATCACCAGGGATTGTATTTAGTACTGCACAGACTGGTGATTGGAGGGGGACCACTAACACCAGGGATTGTATTTAGTACTGCACAGACTGGTGATTGGAGGGGGATCACTAACACCTGGGATTGTATTTAGTACTGCACAGACTGGTGATTGGAGGGGGACCACTAAGACCTGGGATTGTATTTAGTACTGCACAGACTGGTGATTGGAGGGGGACCACTAAGACCTGGGATTGTATTTAGTACTGCACAGACTGGTGATTGGAGGGGGACCACTAAGACCTGGGATTGTATTTAGTACTGCACAGACTGGTGATTGGAAGGGGACCACTAACACCAGGAATTGTATTTAGTACTGCACAGACTGGTGATTGGAGGGGGACCACTAACACCAGGAATTGTATTTAGTACTGCACAGACTGGTGATTGGAGGGGGACCACTAACACCGGGAATTGTATTTAGTACTGCACAGACTGGTGATTGGAGGGACCACTAACACCGGAATGTATTTAGTACTGCACAGACTGGTGATTGGAGGGGACCACTAACACCAGGAATTGTATTTAGTACTGCACAGACAGGTGATTGGAGGGGGACCACTATCACCAGGGATTGTATTTAGTACTGCACAGACAGGTGATTGGAAGGGGACCACTATCACCAGGGATTGTATTTAGTACTGCACAGACAGGTGATTGGAGGGGGATCACTAACACCAGGGATTGTATTTAGTACTGCACAGACAGGTGATTGGAGGGGGATCACTAACACCAGGGATTGTATTTAGTACTGCACAGACTGGTGATGGAGGATCACTAACACAGGGATTGTATTTAGTACTGCACAGACTGGTGATTGGAGGGGGACCACTAAGACCTGGGATTGTATTTAGTACTGCACAGACTGGTGATTGGAGGGGGACCACTAAGACCTGGGATTGTATTTAGTACTGCACAGACTGGTGATTGGAGGGGGACCACTAAGACCTGGGATTGTATTTAGTACTGCACAGACTGGTGATTGGAGGGGGACCACTAAGACCAGGAATTGTATTTAGTACTGCACAGACTGGTGATTGGAGGGGGACCACTAAGACCAGGAATTGTATTTAGTACTGCACAGACTGGTGATTGGAGGGGGACCACTAAGACCAGGAATTGTATTTAGTACTGCACAGACTGGTGATTGGAGGGGGACCACTAAGACCAGGAATTGTATTTAGTACTGCACAGACTGGTGATTGGAGGGGAACCACTAAGACCAGGAATTGTATTTAGTACTGCACAGACTGGTGATTGGAGGGGGACCACTAAGACCAGGAATTGTATTTAGTACTGCACAGACTGGTGATTGGAGGGGGACCACTAAGACCAGGAATTGTATTTAGTACTGCACAGACTGGTGATTGGAGGGGGACCACTAAGACCAGGAATTGTATTTAGTACTGCACAGACAGGTGATTGGAGGGGGATCACTAACACCAGGAATTGTATTTAGTACTGCACAGACAGGTGATTGGAGGGGGATCACTAACACCAGGAATTGTATTTAGTACTGCACAGACAGGTGATTGGAGGGGACCACTATCACCAGGGATTGTATTTAGTACTGCACAGACAGGTGATTGGAGGGGACCACTAACACCAGGGATTGTATTTAGTACTGCACAGACTGGTGATTGGAGGGGGACCACTAACACCAGGGATTGTATTTAGTACTGCACAGACTGGTGATTGGAGGGGGACCACTATCACCAGGGATTGTATTTAGTACTGCACAGACTGGTGATTGGAGGGGACCACTATCACCAGGATTATATTAGTACTGCACAGACTGGTGATTGGAGGGGGACCACTAACACCAGGAATTGTATTTAGTACTGCACAGACTGGTGATTGGAGGGGGATCACTAACACCAGGAATTGTATTTAGTACTGCACAGACTGGTGATTGGAGGGGGACCACTAACACCAGGAATTGTATTTAGTACTGCACAGACTGGTGATTGGAGGGGGACCACTAACACCAGGGATTGTATTTAGTACTGCACAGACTGGTGATTGGAGGGGGACCACTAACACCAGGAATTGTATTTAGTACTGCACAGACTGGTGATTGGAGGGGGACCACTAACACCAGGGATTGTATTTAGTACTGCACAGACTGGTGATTGGAGGGGGACCACTAACACCAGGGATTGTATTTAGTACTGCACAGACTGGTGATTGGAGGGGGACCACTAACACCAGGGATTGTATTTAGTACTGCACAGACTGGTGATTGGAGGGGGACCACTAACACCAGGGATTGTATTTAGTACTGCACAGACTGGTGATTGGAGGGGGACCACTAACACCAGGGATTGTATTTAGTACTGCACAGACTGGTGATTGGAGGGGGACCACTAACACCAGGGATTGTATTTAGTACTGCACAGACTGGTGATTGGAGGGGGACCACTAACACCAGGGATTGTATTTAGTACTGCACAGACTGGTGATTGGAGGGGGACCACTAACACCAGGGATTGTATTTAGTACTGCACAGACTGGTGATTGGAGGGACCACTAACACCAGGGATTGTATTTAGTACTGCACAGACTGGTGATTGAGGGGACCACTAACACCAGGGATTGTATTTAGTACTGCACAGACTGGTGATTGAGGGGACCACTAACACCAGGGATTGTATTTAGTACTGCACAGACTGGTGATTGGAGGGGGACCACTAACACCAGGGATTGTATTTAGTACTGCACAGACTGGTGATTGGAGGGACCACTAACACCAGGATTGTATTTAGTACTGCACAGACTGGTGATTGGAGGACCACTAACACCAGGAATTGTATTTAGTACTGCACAGACTGGTGATTGGAGGGACCACTAACACCAGGAATTGTATTTAGTACTGCACAGACAGGTGATTGGAGGGGACCACTAACACCAGGAATTGTATTTAGTACTGCACAGACAGGTGATTGAGGGGACCACTAACACCAGGAATTGTATTTAGTACTGCACAGACAGGTGATTGGAGGGGGACCACTAACACCAGGAATTGTATTTAGTACTGCACAGACAGGTGATTGGAGGGGGACCACTAACACCAGGAATTGTATTTAGTACTGCACAGACAGGTGATTGGAGGGGGACCACTAACACCAGGAATTGTATTTAGTACTGCACAGACAGGTGATTGGAGGGGGACCACTAACACCAGGAATTGTATTTAGTACTGCACAGACTGGTGATTGGAGGGGGACCACTAACACCAGGAATTGTATTTAGTACTGCACAGACAGGTGATTGGAGAGGGACCACTAACACCAGGAATTGTATTTAGTACTGCACAGACAGGTGATTGGAGGGGGACCACTAACACCAGGAATTGTATTTAATACTGCACAGACAGGTGATTGGAGGGGGACCACTAACACCAGGAATTGTATTTAGTACTGCACAGACTGGTGATTGGAGGGGGACCACTAACACCAGGAATTGTATTTAGTACTGCACAGACAGGTGATTGGAGGGGGACCACTAACACCAGGAATTGTATTTAGTACTGCACAGACTGGTGATTGGAGGGGGACCACTAACACCAGGAATTGTATTTAGTACTGCACAGACTGGTGATTGGAGGGGGACCACTAACACCAGGAATTGTATTTAGTACTGCACAGACTGGTGATTGGAGGGGGAACACTAACACCAGGAATTGTATTTAGTACTGCACAGACTGGTGATTTGAGGGGGATCACTAACACCTGGGATTTTTTTATACTACGGGATGAGCTGGTGATTAGAGGGGTGGACCACTAGTACCAGGGAATTTTTATGACACTACGGGCTGGCAATTGGGGGGGGGGGCACTATCACCAGGGATTTTCTTTAGTACAATTCAGGCTGGCAATCAAAGTGGGGAATCACTACCACCAGGGAGTATATTTTTACAGTAGGAGCTGGTGATCTGAGGGGGAGTGCCAGGGACCCCAGAGGGCGAGTATGTTCCCCCAGCAGCCAACTGGCTAGGTGGCTGCATTACCTTCAGCAGCTGCTATGGTTGCCCAGAGCAAGTTGGGGTTTTGTTTGGCGGTATTTACACTGCACAAAAGGACCGCTCTAAACACTTTTGTGCAGCGCTCAGCCACTGAATATGGAATAGCGTGGCTATTCATGGCCATGCCCCTCCCTTTGCCCACCTGCATCCATAATGTGAGGAAGTATTTTTTTCACGGAGAGAGTTGTGGATACATGGAACAGCCTTCCTGAGGAGGTAGTGGACTCAAAAACAGTGGAGGAATTTAAGAATGCATGGGACAGACATAAGGCAATTCTAGTGGGGGGGGGGTAGGGAGGAAGTAGGCTGTTGGTTAACTAGGATCTGCGGCCTATGCATTAGGTAGGGAAATGGGCAGATTAGGTGGGACAAGCGGTCCTTATCTGCCATCAAATTCTATATTTCTATGGAGGAATTCAAGAATGCATGGGACAGACATAAGGCAATTCTAGTGGTGGGTAGGAGGAAGCAGGCTGTTGGTTAGCTAGGATCTGCAGCTTATCCATCAGGTAGGGAAATGGGCAGACTAGGTGGGCCAAGCGGTCCTTATCTGCCATCAAATTCTATGTTTCTATGTTTCTATTCTGTTTTTTGTGGGTGCTAACCTTCTTTGCCCACACAACAGCCCCTTTTGAATATGGGGATCCAGCACAAGCCCTGGTTTGCATGGGCAAAGGCCTGTTAGTGCTCATGCAAAATTTTGAATATCGGGCCTCAGGTGTCATATTCAACTGATGTCTGACACATTGCAGTTGGGATTTAAATTATGCCAGAACTGGCGTTTTAGTTTTTTCATGCCTCCAATTTTCTGCACAGTGCCTGGTCACTTTTGGTGCATCCCATTTAGTTGCAGTGCAGCATCATGCAGCTGTATAAATATGTTCATAGCCATTTTCAGAGTTGACTAGTTCTCACACATAACTGCACTTCAGCAGCCAAATTTACATTGTGAGCTAGGGTGAAGAAAGACTGAGTCATTGATTTCATCAAATATTCTAAAATCTTCTGAAAAGAGCATGCAGTCAGTAGACTATGGAAAAACCAAAACAAAGTCTATTATTTTAAAAAAAATTACACTGAAAACATGACAAGTTAACTTTTTTCTGAAATTGTGACCTGCTGGTGGTCTACATGATCCTTTTAGATTTTTAGTACAGTCTGTTTCCTGTTTTCACTTTTCATTAGACTATGACAGTCCAGACCCTGGCAGTAGTCATTCTTTTAATTTTTGGTAAAATTTACCAGTCCAAGTTAATAAATAGAACCATCAGAAAGTAATTCATTTGGAGGATATGAATGCCCCCTTAAACTAATATGTGATACTGTATGTATGTTTTAGTAATTTTTCAATGTCATGAATGACTCACTGCACTGATTGTGCACAGTTTGTATAACTTTAAATTGTAGTTCTCATCAAAACTGCACTGTGTTGTCATGTTAGAACAAAAACAAGTTTAAAATTATTTCATTCAAGCTGACAATTTTTGGGTACAGTAACTACTGACCAGGGGTCTTAAAATTTTCTTGAAGCCACGGTCATGCCACTCATGTTAACATAACTTATCAAGCACCATCAGTGCAGAATTTTTTCTTCTAATTATTTCCACTTGTTTCCTTGTCAAATCAGTGCTAATAACCTTAAAAGTTATATTGAGACTCCATAGTGGTGTATTAGAAACATAGAAACATAGACTTTGACGGTAGATAAGGACCGCTTGGCCCACCTAGTCTGCCCATTTCCCTACCTACCAGATAAGCTGCAGATCCTAGCTAACCAACAGCCTATTTCTTCTTACCCCCCAACAAGAATTGCCTTATGTCTGTCCCATGTATTCTTGAATTCTCCCACAGTTTTAGACCCCACAACCTCCTCAGGAAGGCTGTTTCATGCGTCCACCACCCTCTCTGTGAAAAAATACTTCCTCCATTGCCCTGAACTGCCCCCCTCTATCTTTAAATTGTGCCCCTTGTTCTTGCACATCTCTTTTCAGAAAGATGCTACCTCTTGGACTTTGTTGATTCCACTGAGGTACTTAAAAGTTTCTATCATGTCCCCCTCTCCCTCCTTTCCTCAAGGGTACACATATTAAGCTCCTTTAGTCTCTCCTCGTATGGCTTCTCTTGCAGACCCTGCACCATTTTAATTGCCCTCCTCTGGACTGCCTCTATCCTGTCCATGTCCTTGAGGAGATGGGGTCTCCAGAACTGAATGAAGTACTCCAGATGGGGTCTCACCAACTGTCTGTACAGGGGGATAACAACTTCCTGTTTTCTGCTGGTGATGCCACTCCCTATACATCCCAGCATACCCCCAGCCCTCCCTACTGCCTTCTCACATTGCTTGCTAACCTTAAGGTCATCTGATATGATTACTCCCAGGTCCCTTTCCATTTTTGTTGTTGTTACTAACCCCCCCCCCACTGTGTAATCTTCCCCTGGGGTTTTGTTTCCTAGGTGCATTATTTTGCACTTCTTTGCATTGAAACCAAGCTGCCATACTCATACCTCTCAAGTGTCCCTGATTTTCAGGGACGTCCCTGATTTTGCCTCAAAATTTGACTCTGTCCCTCCTAAAATTTGTGTTTTTGTGGCTAAACAGTGGGGACTGTAAGCACAAAACAATGTCAAGCATTAAAGTTACAGACTTGTTCTTCTTTAGAAAATGCATTTTGCACTAAGCCCAATATTCTACCAGTTTTCTGGGTGGATAACTCTAATTTTGAAGATGTGTCCCTGATTTTGGTCTTTTGTCCCTGATTTTTTTAAGCCCTGTCCCTGATTTATGAGGCAGGAGGTTGAAAGGTATGGCCATACTTCTGGCCATTCCTCCAACCTTGCCAAGTCCCTTCTCATCCTTTCCATGCCTCTTTGTGCATCAATCCTGTTGCAGATCTTTGTGTCATCTGCAAGGAGGCATACTTTTCCTTCCAGTCCCTCTGCAATGTCACTTATAAAGACATTAAAAAGGACTGGACCCAGTACTGAACCCTGCGGTACCCCACTAGTAACCCCTCTTTCTTCAGAGTGGACTCCATTTACAATTACTTCCTGTGTCCTGTTGTCCTGCCAGTGTTTTACCCAGGCTACCACCCGGGGACCCAATCCCAGGCAGGTTAATTTGACTATTCATTTTTTGTGTGGGACTGTGTCAAATGCCTTGCTAAAGTCTAGGTAGGCCATGTCCACAGCCCCTCCCTGGTCTACTACTTTGGTCACCAAGTCAAAGAAATCAATTAGATTCATCTGACATGACCTTCCCGCTGTGAACCCATGCTGCCTTGGGTCCTGTGCCCCACTGGCCTCTGGGTACTCAACAGTTCTTTCCTTCAGAAGTGATTCCATCACTTTCCCTACCACAGAGGTCAAACTGAGAGGTCTGTAGTTTCCTGCCTCTGTCTTCATCCCACTTTTGTGAAGGGGAATCACATCTGCCTTCCTCCAATCTTCAGGTACCACACCATCCTCCCATGATTTGTTAAAAAGGGTAGTCAGTGGTTTCACTAGTTCTCCCCTTAATTCTTTTAGAATTCTGGGGTGAATTCCATCAGGCCCCATTGCTTTATCCACTTTCAGTTTTAGGAGTTCCTTCAGAACCCTTTCTTCTGTGAAAGGACTGGGATCGACCCCCATCAAAAGTGCTTCTGTTAATTGGATTAGGCACCTACCCATCCTCCTCTTTTGTAAATACTGAGCAGAAATATTCATTCAGTATCCCTGCTTTTTCACTGTCCCTCTCTGCCCACCCACCGTCTATTCTATTCAGCCTCACTCTATCCCTCCGTTTGTCTTTCTACGCTCCCTGATGTACCTATAAAAGGTTTTATCCCCCTTCTTAACTGAGTTGGCTATCTTTTCCTCAGTTTGGGCCTTTGCTATTCTGACTTCCCTCCCTGCTTCCTTCTGCCTTAACTAGTACAGCTCTCTGTCCTGCTCCTTTTGTGTTTCCTTATACTTCCTGAATGCTATATTTTTCTCCCTGACTTTCCCCACCACCTCTTTTGAGAACCATGGTGGCTTTTTCTTTCATTTTGATTTGTTTATTTGCTTCACACAAAGGCTTGTTGCCTCTGTGATGGCAGTTTTGATGTTTCCCCCACTGTTGCTCCACCCCTCCTTCTAACCTGTTTGCTAGTGCTTTTCTAAGGCACTCTCCCATCTTGCCAATGGCAGCCCTCCTGAAGTCCAGTACCCTTACTTTTATATGGCCTGACTCTGTAGCTGAGTTTATCGTGAACCACACTGTTTGATGGTCATTTGTTCCCAGATGGCTACCCACTTCTAGATCTGAGATCCTCTCACTGTCCCCATTTGAGAGTATGAGGTCTAAGATTTCTCCCTCATGAGTGGGTTTTGAAACTAGCTGTCTGAGGCATGCCACCTGTAGAGGGCATCGAGAATGGCCGTGCTCTTGGATGTGGCTGCAGCAAATGTGCTCCAGTTAATATCTGGCATATTCAGGTCTCCCATCAACAGTATCTCCCCTTTCTCTGCCATCCTAAGAATGCCTTCTATCATATCCTTGTCCATTCCCTACCCCTGACATGGGGGTCTGTATACAGCCCCTGTGTGGACTGTGGTGCCATTTCCAGTTTCTAAGGTGACCCACAGTGCCTCCTCTCCTCCTTGCTTACTCTTTTGTTCAGTTGCGTCTATCCTTTCCTTTACATAGAGAGCTACTCCTCCCCCTCTTCTCCCTTCCCTGTCTCTCCTGTAGGTTATGTACCCTGGTATGTTAACATCCCAGTCATGGTTCTCTGTGTACCATGTTTCTGTGACTGCTACAATATCCAGGCATCCCTCTTCCATCAAGGCCACCAGTTCAGAGAGCTTGTTGTCCAGACTATGGGCATTGGTACTCATTACCCTCCATTTCCTGATGGCCTTACTCCTTTTTGCCCCATCTTTGTCCTTATTGCCTTTGTCACTTTCTCCATTTACCCTTGCCCTTCCCTCTATCGACATCTCTATCTTGGTGTTTACCTCTCTTACTACCCTGACTTTTTTTGGGAGGCTAGGATTTCCCTGCTGCTTTCCGGTGTCTCCCCCCTTGGCAAGTTTAAATGCTTGCCAATGAAGCATTTAAACCTATCACCTAGGATCCTGGTTCCCCTCCTGAACAGATGCAGCCCATCATGCCAGTATAGGCCTGCATCACTCCAGGTGGACCCCCAGTCCCCAGTGTAGCCAAATCCCTGAGCTCTGCACCAGTTTTTCAACCACTGATTGAATCCCATGGTGTGGAGCACCCTAGCCTCACATACGCCATAGACAGGCAGCACCTCCGAGAAGGTTACCGTGCATGCTACTTGTCTAAGGCCCCTCCCCAACTCTACAAACTCTTCCTGCACTGCTCTGATCCCTTTCTTAGCCAGGTCATTTATCCCTAGGTGGACAATGACATCCAGCTCCCTCCCTTGTGCAGCTGCTCTGGTGATCCTGAGGATTCGCTCCCTGTCCCTCCAAGCCATGATGCCAGGCAGGCACCTTACCTCCCTCTCCCCTTCCTCCCCCAGTTCTACCTTCCTAACAATGGAGTCCCCCACCAGGAGTTGTTTCCTTCCCCTTTGGGTTTCCATGCCACCCTCCTGTGGGTCTGCCTTGTGGAGGTTCCCAGCATCCTCCTTGGTCTCCACTGTGGGTGCCTTCATAGAGGAACCACACTTTGCCAGAACGGCATAGGAATTGTGGAGATACAACTGGAGGGATGTGCCTCTGTTCCACCACCCTCACCGTTCCTGAGCCCACTGTGATCCAACTGCTCCTCTTTCTTGGCAACCTCTGAGACAACAGCAGTAGCCCTGGTGGTCCCTGGATGGAAGAGGAGGTCCCACAAATCCTGGTTAACTTAGCCTGGAGATGTATTGGGTTACAAAAGCTGTTCCCTGTATTCACAAACTTCTGTTCAGTATCTGATCATCAATATTAAAGACTATCAGTGCTTCATGATCATGGTATGTAAATTGCTTAGAGTCCAGGCACTGTCACTCTTCAGTTTTCCACTCTTGTTAAGCAAGTCAAGGGTAAAAAGATGGCCAATTCTATTACTGCTTGATGATCTAAACACTTTCTTTGTCTGATACAAGTATAAAACTGCTACAACTGATGTATCTTCTTCAAGATTCCTCTTACTCCAGAGTCCTTGCTGTAATGTATACAATGCTGATCTATATTCTCCTGCCATTCTGTCCATCCATGGCTGCTTAGGCACTTTTTTTTTGTCAATGAATTTTTATGGAGTTTTAAACATAATAACATACAGTCAAGGAACAATGCTAAGCAATATACATTCTCTTAAACAGAACAAGAATTAATCAAATAAACCTTACATTTTACCACTAGAAATCTATTTTAATCTCTAAAAGTGAGTTAATTACCCTTCAGTTAGGAATACTTATTACTGTAATTATCTAAATAGACATTAGAATAGAAAGATAATAATGTTATTTGAATATTAAGACACCAGTGACATTGAGAGAAAAAGTCAAAACTTTGTAACTATGAAGTAGTCTTACAAAAAAATTACCAAAATTCCTTAGTAGATATAAAACACCAGTTAAGGTTAAGAATTATAACAAGTCATATATGTATGTACGGCATTTCATGAGTTTAGAAATCATATAACATAGAATATAATAGATATTGGGGATTAGGCAGTAAAATGGGGAGTGTAGCAGGATATGGAGGACCTATTCTAACCCATCAGATGGTGTGTTCTTAAAGTGATTGTTTAGTTAAACTCACCATTACTTATAAAAAATCTGATGGTCAGAGGCCTAATAAAAAGTTCTGTCAGAAATTCCTTACTTTAAATTGAGGTAAGATTTGTGGCTAAAATAGTTAATCTGTTCTAGATAAAACCTGAAAAATGTTGGCCCATTTTTTATCAAACTTTTTGGATGCCTCATTTAAAGTTAAAGCTAGATGCTCTGTTTTAAGTATGTCAACAATATTATTCCTCCATTCATTTATTGATGGTATTTTATCTTTCAGCCAGTATTTTAGGATGCTTTGTCTGGTAGCCACCCCTAGAAACAGGAGGGTGTGTTTTTGTTCAAAAGTCCAGGGAATGGAGGGCTCAAAATGCCCCACTATACATGTATTAACTGTCATATGATTATAGATTAATGGGAGGTTAATAAGCGTAGCTTTACTCTCTTCCCCAAAGTGTTTGAACTAATGGACAGTCCCAGAACATATGTAGTAGGGTTCTGTAACCCCCTTGTTACCCGGGGTTACTAGAATCCCAGTAAGACCTAGTGGTAGGCAGGGAAGGCAGCTTGTGAAACTCCAGTTAAATGGATTTCATACTATCTCACTCTGTTCTCAGTCTCAGCTGAGACTGAGGGATGACATCACCATAGAACTATTGCAGCTGCATGAGCCACAATGGAATCTGCAGCAGGGAGTTGGAATAGAATGTTGGGAGATTTGAACAGTAGTCTGTAGGTCAGTTGGAGTTTGGAGCTTGCTGAGAGAGGAGCACAGCAGCTCTGTGTAGGCTCGTGGAGCCTCAGCCCTGACATAGGGCTACCATTCAGAAAAAAGGTGTGTGTTTCCACCAAAAGAGAGACACAGAAGATAGTTTTGAAGTGGTGGAGACCGCTGATTCGGGTCTCAGTGCCCCATCCCTCAGGGGATGGGGCAGGAAAGGGTTTCCTGCATATTCCAGGGACAGCCCCCTGGTTTTTCTACTAGTGGAGAAGCTGCCTTCTTTGTTCAAGAGTTTTTGGGGAACAAGAAGATTTGTGAATCGCCTGTGGGGCACCTGCAACCGGAGGGTGAGTTTCTGCTCTGCCTAAAGGGCCTATGTTTTCACCCTGGGACTTGTGTGATAGTGGGGATTGGACTACTAAAGTAGTGAGAGGCCTAGAGTAATAGGCTTAGCCAAAAGAAAAAGTATGTTCAAGTCCAGCACTTATGGGAAGTCAAGACATGTAGAGGAGATGTGACATACGTCTACCCAGTAATCTACATTGGCAAGCTTTCAGTAAAAGAGTTGTTTAGTTTCCAGAGAAATGGCCAGGCATGGATTGTGGGAGCTGGAGGTGGGAGACCCCCCATCTTTAGTGACCAGGTCCACCTCTACGGATTTACTCTGTGGATTTCTACTTTGCCTCTTGCACTTGGCCAGTGATGAGGGAAGTACCCAGATGGGGGATTGGAAGGAAAATTCCCTCTAGGAGTCGAAGTCTCTAAGGTGGTTTGGGGAGCCACAACAGGAAAATTGGTTCATTTCCCAAAATGGACCATGGATCAAGTAACCGGCAGGGGAGCCGGGCCAGTGGGAAAACCCAGGTAGTGTACAAGTCGGGCTGTGTGCCCAAAGCTGCGTGCAAGTCCAGGCTATGTGCCTGGTGGGTTCAGAGCCTGAGGATGGAAATGTGAAGAAAGTGTTCTGTTGTCTCTAATCTGCATTACCAGGAATGTAGCCCGTGGGGTCATCTATGCTTTGTTTGTTCAGTTTGGATGTGAATAAAAGCCACACTGGAGAATCCCATTCCAGGTTCTGGACATTACAGTTATTGCTTCCTGTGTTCGGATTTACTTGGGTGCCCCTGTGCAGAGTAGCCAAACCTAGGTCCCCTGTGCTGAGTAACCTCATCCTACCCGAACCCAGTCCCCACCAAGTACTGCTGTCAGCTTCAACAGCATGTCACCTGTCATTTTTGCTAAAAGGCGGGGTGATGGGTTACAAAAATGGAGGCACCGCTTTGGATTTAATTCTGGGAGGAAGGTGCTCGGGCAAGGGGCTAGCGTTTTGGCTATCTGGCAGTGGGTAGCCCAAAAAAGCTGAAGCAAATTAACTAGTGTGTTGCTGTGTGCTGTGGATCTTATGCTGCTGTTTAAAATGCCAACTGTTTACCAAGGAGCAGTAAAGCTAAAAGAGTGTGCCCTTGTCCTGCATCAATTGTTTACAGCATTTTTGCCTGCTTTTAAAATGAACTGTGGTAAAAAAAAGTGTGGAAGACTAGGGGTAGTAACAGAAAAATTGTGCCCTGGATGTTGGAAATGCTTTTGAGTGAACTGAGAGACTTGCAGTGTAAATGGCTATGTTAAATGGCTGAAATGGGCTCCCGCCATGGAGTCAGTTGAGAAAAAAAAAATTTGCATTCTGCAGTTTAAATTTGCCTGCTCGACGATCGCCGTGAGGAGAAGAGCACTCGTGAGGAAGAAGAGGCTCATTTGCATGGCATTGTGTGATTGGTAAGGCTGCAATCAGTCCCGCCCCTCAAGCAACTCTACAGTGACTGCCCCAGCATTCGAGAGGGAGTGTGAGTGGAGTGCATGTAGTGGCTTGTGGAGGAGCATCACGGAGTGTTAAAAATGCTGTAAACCTTCTAAAAATAGACTTGTTTGTTTAAAATCGGGCTCAACCCACTAATCGATTGTCTGAATTGCAAGAGTGGTGGTCGAGGAGACGATCGGCAGGACTGCCCGCCCGTTTCTGTTCTGAGGCCTCCAAGGATTGGCTGCAGGCTGTTTTTCCCCATCGCAGCAAACTACTACTGATAACAGTAAGTACTAACAGTGAAATTGCTCAAACAGTGATTTTCTGCCCAATGCCAGCAAAATATGTGTGCAGCAGTGTAGTCGCTTTGCAAGTAACGACTGTGTCAAGTCCTGCCAGCAAGTGCAAGTCTGTTAAGCCATTGACTATGTGCGTAGTAATGAGTTCAGCATCAGTTTAAAGTTTAAAGCCAGAGAGAGACGGTGAGTTGTAGCCAAATGTGCAGCACTAGTTCTACAGGCAATCCTGTGCTTAAAACCTGAAGCTTTAAGGGACTGTGAGTCAAAGAAATGTTTCCAGCATGTGAAAAGTCAGTAGAAAGTCATGTAAATGTGTTTAGAACAAGAACAGTGCAAGTCTGTGCAGTTTGAGCAAAAGTTATCAGTAGTGTGTGTAAATTGGGTGCGCAGTGGCTTGACCCAATTTCTGAATATTGATGCACAGGAGTGCTGCCGCCGCCATTACAGGGTGTGGGAGTAAAGTAAATACAGCAGCAGAGGATCCATTTTAAAAATAAAGAAGGTGTTCAGTGAAGTGGGACTTTCAGTTACAGTGAGCTTTTGTTTGATTTTTCTGCAGTTATGGCCTCAGGACCACCTCGTTACCCGGATCATGCCCGGGCTGCAGTAACAGCAGTAGTAAATAGATTGAGGGACATTGAAAAGTGGTGCTATGGAGGACAACTGCCTCCTCATAATGGCGATTCTTGGTTTTCCGGTGCATGTGTGTCAAATATGCTGAGAGGCGGGAAGGGGCGTCTTCATGATTCCTCACTGTGCTGCATGCCTAGAAAATATAAGGCTTGTATAAAGCGCCTCAAATTCGTTTAGCTCCCACATGGACAAAGGTTGCAAGGAATCTGCAGTTAGCAGCACACAGCACCAGAGTGGAGCCTGTGGAAGAGGACCCCTCGGGGAGTGTGGCACAAAGCTAGAGGTGCAGAGTTAGAGCGGAACCAAGAAGTTGAAGTTTGGATGCTGGATCCCAGAAGGAAAGTTCGGATAAAGCATCAGTAGACCCTGGGGGCTAGCCCAAGTCTCTTAGGAGAAGATGAGATGCGGGAGGCCTTTGAGTGGGAGGTGTCAACCTCCGTGCCTAGTGATGAGTGGATAGTCTCAGGAGTGAGAATGACTGCTCACTCCTGGGCTCAGATCCTCAGTGAAGAGGAAGATGAGGGGGAACCTATGTGGCCTTGTGAAAAAGGAACGGGTACACAGCCTCAAGATCTTGCCTCGGAGGAATGCATGGAAGAGAGTGGAGATGCCACTGCCCTGGCTATGCAGGAAGAAGAAGTCAGGGATCCATTTTGAATTGGGAGTGCATAGCTGGCAGAACCAGGACTGGCCACCTCCAGGCCAGGCCAGCGGTCTCAGGTTGACCAAAGCTAGTAAAGAGGAGAGACTGGTTCGTAGAAAGGCGAATGAGATCTATGGTATGACCTTTCCTACCTTTCCTCTGAAAGTCTGGGAGGAGATTGAGAACAGCAGGAAATCTGGATCTGGGCCAAAGCGATGAAAGGTGTGCATCCTGGGGCAAACAAGAATGTAAAGGACAGACTGTTTCATGAGAAATATACCCAGCGGAAGAGAGGCAGGACACTGTTTATGGACAGAGTGTGGATAGTGGATGGAGAGGGACGTGAAATCTCCCACTGTATGAATTATATGCGCCCAGATGGGGTAACAATTCAAGCTCCTGACCCCCGGTACTATTGGCCTCAAAGCAAGGACCTCCCAGCAAATATGCCCTTGCCTACTAAATGGAAAGCTGAGCAGTGGTAGTCAATACTGCCGCACCAGCCTGTGAAGTGCCTTTACTGATCCACCAGTATGGACATCCAGGACTCAGGTGCCCCACATCCATCAGTTCTACAGTGTACTGGCCTTTCCAGAATCTATCGACTGGCCCACCAGATGACTTCAGATCCAGAGAAGACACCAGCCCAGCTGTATCCTGAGCCATCGCCTGGTAATTGGATGACATCAGACCAGCTGTTTTCCTTTTTGTTCCTGTTCTAAGGTTCCATCTCCAGAGATGACATCATACCAGCAGTTCTCAGATGTGCCCTCCTGTGGTTCCTGGAAGATGTCTGCCTAGCCGTATCGGAAGAAATGCTGCCAGGGAGAGTCTTCGTCAGACGTGCAGGTCGGTTCAGAATTTTTTCGTACTACAAGAGGCTGGTAAGTCCGAACTTTTCTATCTTTATGACATTGCAGTACACACCCTACACTAGCAGACTCCAAAATGTGTGAACTGTCCTCAAAGACTCTCCCCTTCGGGACTTTGGCCTGTTAGAACTGTGCTTCACCGGGCTTCGGCCCAGGTGAGACTCTTTAATGGACTAGCCTTTGGGCACTGTGGTCACTAGTTGGGACTTTTAGGGCACTCCATCCCCCCAAATGTGTATTGTAAATAATGTCATTGTTTTCTACTGTTTTCTAATGTAAATACTGTTTTCTACCCTTTTCTAAAAAATCTTTTTGGGATTCTTCAGTGTTTTGTTGGTAGGGGTTTAGGTAGACTGTGTATGCAGATTAGGAGTGTGGTTGTCTTTCTTTTTCTTGCAGGTCTTCCTGGAGAAGATAGAAAAGAAGACAAGAAGAGGAGTAGGGGCTCATTGGAGTTCCTCATTAGTACTTTAGTGTGTAGTGATTTAAAATACTGTGGTATTATTTTCTTGGTGTGTGGTTGCAAGTTGCCCAAGGTCGGGGAGGTCCCCAGGTGTTTTTTTTGGGGGGGGTATTAATTTAGAGGCAGATAGGTTTTCCCTAGAGGGCTAGGGGGGATAGACAGGCTGTGGCCCTGATCTGTAGTAGGGGTTAATGTGCTGAGCTATTAGGGCTATGCTCTGGGCAGTTCTACCAGAGCCACTAGGCGTCCATAGTAAGTGGGTAGTGTAGAGGCTGATATGTCAGCTAAAGGCCTCTAGGCCCTTAGTGTTGCCTGCCTGTGCTTGCATATGGTAGGAGGGGGCCTGATCACCCCCCCTCCACAGGTAGCACATAGGGTGGGATGGCCTAAAGCCAGGTAAACAATGAGTGCGGACAGTCATTTTCCTGGTCAAGGGCGAGAGTAACCCCCTTGTTACCCGGGTTACTAGAATCCCAGTAAGACCTAGTGGTAGGCAGGGAAAGCAGCTTGTGAAACTCCAGTTAAATGGATTTCACACTGTCTCACTCTGTTCTCGGTCTCAGCTGAGACTGACGGATGACATCACCATAGAACTATCGCAGCTGCTGAGCTACAATGGAATCTGCAGCAGGAGTTGGAATAGAATGTTGGGAGGTTTGAACAGTAGTCTGTAGGTCAGTTGGAGTTTGGAGCTTGCTGAGAGGACACAGCAGCTCTGGTGTAGGCTCTGGAGCCTCAGCCCTGACATAGGGCTCCATTCGAAAAAAAAGGTGTGTGTTCCACCAAAGAGAGACACAGAAGATAGTTTTGAAGTGGTGGAGACAGCTGATTCGGGTCTCAGTGCCCCATCCCTCAGGGGATGGGGCAGGAAAGGGTTTCCTGCATATTCCAGGGACAACCCCCTGGTTATTCTACTAGTGGAGAAGCTGCCTTCTTTGTTCAAGAGTTTTTGGGACACAAGAAGATTTGTGAATCGCCTGTGGGGCACCTGCAACCGGAGGGTGAGTTTCTGCTCTTCCTAAAGGGCCTATGTTTTCACCCTGGGACTTGTGTGATGGTGAGTTGGACTACTGAAGTAGTGGGAGGCTTAGAGTAATGAAGCAGCCAAAAAGTAAAAGTATGTTCAAGTCCAGCACTTATGAAAGTCAAGACATATGAGGAGATGTGACATATGTCTACCCAGCAATCTAGTTGCCAAGCTTTCAGTAAGAGTTGTTTAGTCTCCAGAGAAATGGCCGGTATGGATTGTGGGAGCTGGAGGGAGACCCCATCGTTAATGACCAGGTCCACTCTACGGATTTGCTCTGTAGATTTCTACTTTGCCTCATGCACTTGGCCAGTGATGATGGAAGTACCCAGATGGGGGATTGGAAGGAAAATTCCATCTAGGAGTCGAAGGCTCTAAGGTGATTGAGGGAGCCACAACAGGAAAGTGGTTCATTTTCCAAAATGGACCCGCGGATCAAATGGCCGACGGGGGCCGGTCAGTGGGAAAAACCAGGTAGTGTACAAGTCGGCTGTGTACCCAAAGCTGCGTGCAAGACCCGGGCTGTGTGCCTGGTGGGTTCAGAGCCTGAGGGCTGGAAATGTGAAGAAGTGTTCTGTTGTCTCTAATCTGCATTACCAGGAATGTAGCCCCGTGGAGAGTCCGTCTGTGCTTTGTTTGTTCAGTTTGGATGTGATAAAGCCACACTGGAGAATCCCATTCCTGGTTCTGGACATTGCAGTTATTGCTTCCTGTGTTCGGTTTACTTGGGTGCCCTGTGCAGAGTAGCCAAACCTAGGTCCCCTGTGCCGAGTAACCTCATCCTCCCCGAACCCAGTCCCCACCAGGTACTGCTGTCAGCTTCAACAGCATGCCACCTGTTGTTTTTGCTAAAAGGCAGGGGTGAGGGGTTACAGTTCCATTGGCATATTTGCATTTATGACAAGTTGGAGTAACTGTTGGGCCCATTTTGTGTCTCTGATAAGGTGTGTAGTAAAGATTGTGCAGAGTTTTTTGAAACTTATTAGCTTAAGATTACTGAACTGAAGAATTTAAAAGGTGTTAATCAAACTTTCTCCCAAGCCCAATTTTCTGTTTCAATTTCAAGTGCCTGTGACTGCCAGCATGTTGATTTGTCTGGAAAACCTCTAATTAGATCAGCATATAGTCTAAATAAAGAAGATAGAGAAGCTGACTGGCGGATACATCCTAATAATGACCTAAAATTATCTTTATAGGGTGTAGTTATATCAAGTCTATTATTAATAACATTCCTCAATACAGGATAGTATTCTAGCTCAGTGTGAGGGATATCAAAGTGCAACATCAGTTCATTTACTGTCAGAAATGTTCTACTTTTTATTGAATTCTTTAGAAAGAGAACTCCATGTGTTTGCCATACTGGATTATTTAGTAACCTTCCATCTAGGGGCAAAGTTAGGGTTTTTCCAGATTGGCTGATTTAACGATTGGTATAAGTTTAGATGTAACATAAGGCAAACTTGTTTTAGTTGTCTTATGGAGTCCAAAATTATTTTGTTATTTAGAGGTCTGATCGGTTCAGCAAACATACTGTAAGCAATTTAAGGTCCATGTTCTGATTATCTACTATTTCTTTTTCAATACAAACCCAGTCAGGGGTATATTCCTCCTCTGAAACTTCCTTAAGCCACCAAGAGATTTGTACAGTCCTTGCAGCTAAGAAGTATAGAAGAAGTATAGATAGAAATCAGGGGCCCTCAACCCCCCTTTATTTTTTGATCTACACATCTTAGAATAAACTAGTCTGTTCCTTTTCCCTTCCCAAATGTAGCTTGTAATCAGTGATGTTATATCTTGAATCCAGCTTTTAGTAAAGCTACAAGATATCATCATAAATATGTATACAAGCTTAGGTAAGAGAGTTATTTTAATCGAGTCTAACCTCCCCTGTAACCCTAGTGGCAACTTATTCCATTTACTCAGATCTACTGAGATCTTTCTTTTAACGTCACTTGCATTCATATGTATAATCTTGTGTAGAGTATTAAATATTTTAATACCTAAGTACACAATATGGTCTTTTTCCCAAGCTAGGCCCAGATTAAAGATCTCTTCTTTATAACATAGCCTATTGAGAGGAAGGAAACTTGTTCATATTTAGCTTATACCCTGAGAGATTGCCAAATTCTTGGATGATTTTTAACACGGATGGTAGAGCTCTAGATGGGTCAGACGCCATCAGCATAATGTCATTTGCATAAGCTGCAATCATATGTTTACTATTTGCTACTTTAATTCCCATAGTTTCTCTACATAAGTCCAGTTTTCTTATAAGGAGATCTATTGTGATGTTAAATAGTAGGGGTGATATTGGGCATCCTTGTCTGGTCCCTCAATTAATGGGAAAGAATGGGGGCGATTATTCACTTCATTACTACTGCTGAACTAGAGTTTTTATATAATATTACAATCCATTGCAGAAGGGTATCAGGAAAGCCATAAAGATTTAAGGTTGAGAAGATGTGAGGCCATGCAATTCTGTCAAATGCCTTTTCTGCATCAAGTGGTAATAGTCCACATGGGACTGTGGCCTTATTTGCTGCTTGTATAACATGAAATAGTTTCCTCATATTGTCAGCAGACAATCTCCCCCTCATAAATCCAGTTTGCTGCTTTAAAATAAGTAATGAAATGACACTCTCTAGCCTATCTGACAATACCTTAGCTAGTATTTTAGTGTCTGAATTAATAAGAGAAATAGGGTGATAATTACTGCATGAGAGAGGATCCTTCCCTTGCTTATGTATTAACGTTATGAGGCCTCTAGTCATTTCATTTGAGAGATGACCTGCCTCTCTAGATTCATTAAATACTTTGACCAGAATCTGTGCCAAATCCTTATCAAATTTGTTATAGAAGTTGGAAGAATATCCATCAGGGCTTGGAGCTTTATTTCCTTTAGTCTGTTTTATTGGCTTAAGAATCTCAGACACCTGGATAGCAGTGCCTAATATTTCCTGATATTGGGGAGACACCTTTGGGATATTTAATCCTTTACAGAATTATTCCAGTGTGTTTATACCCCTATAATGTTCCTCCTCATACAGATCTTGGTAGAATCTCCCAAATGCATTATTTATTTGCTGATATCCCGAAAGAATGTTACATGAGTTACTACATCTAATGGAAGTAGTATTTGTTGCCCCTTTATTTTGCCTCAGTTTTATAGAAACATAGAATTTGATGGCAGATAAGGACCGCTTGGCCCACCTAGTCTGTCCATTTCCCTACCTGATGGATAAACTGCAGATTCTAGTTAATCAACGGCTTACTTCCTCCTACCTCCCACTAGAATTGCCTTATGTCTGTCCCATTCATTCTTGAATTCTCCCACTGTTCCTGACTCCACAACCTCCTCAGGAAGGCTGTTCCATGCATCCACAACCCTCTCTGTGAAAAAACACTTTCTAACATTACCTCTGAGCCATCCCCCCATATTCAAATTGTGCCCCCTTGTTCTTGCACATCTCTTCTTCCGAAAGATGCTACCCTCTTGTATTTTGTTAATTCCCTTGAGATACTTGAAAGTTTCTATCATGTCCCCTCTCTCCCTCCTTTCCTCAAGAGTATGCATATTAAGCTGCTTTAGTATCTCCTCGTATGTCTTCTGGTGCAGACTCTGCATCATTTTGGTTGCCCTCCTCTGAACAGCCTCCACTCTGACTATGTCTTTGTGGAAGATGGGGTCTCCAGAATTGCACGCAGTACTCCAGATGGGGTCTTACCAACTGTCTGCACAGAGGGATAACAACTTCCTGTTTTCTACTGTTGATGCCTCTCCCTATGCATCCCAGTATCCTCCCAGCCCTCCTTACTGCCTTCTCACATTGCTTGCCCAACTTTAGGTCATCTGATATAATTACCCCTAGGTCTTTTTCAATTTTTGTTGTTGTTATTAACTCACCCCCATTGTGTACTCTTCCCCTGGGTTTTTGTTTCCCAGATGCATTACTTTGCACTTCTTTGCGTTCAGTCTGAGCTGCCATATATTTGACCATTCCTCCAACCTTGCCAAGTCCCTTTTCATTGTTTCCACCCCACCTTTTGTATCAACCCTGTTGCAGATTTTTGTGTCGTCTGCAAAGAGACATACTTTTCCTTTCAGGTGCTCTCTAATGTCACTTATAAAGACATTAAAGAGGACCGGTCCCAGTACCGACCCCTGCGGTAGCCCGCTAGTTACCCACCTTTCTTCACTGTGGACTCTGTTTATTATTACCCTTTGTGTCCTGTTGTCCAGCCAGTTTTTTATCCAGGCTACCACCTTGGGACCCACTCCAAGGCTGGCTAACTTGTATATTAATCTTTTGTGTGAGACTGTGTCAAATGCCTTGCTAAAATCTAGGTAGGCCATATCCACAGCCCCTTCCTGGTCTACTACTTTGGTCACCCAGTCAAAGAAATCTATTAGGTTCATTTGACATGACCTTTCTGCTGTGAAACCATGCTGCCTTGGGTCCTGTGCCCCACTGGCCTCTAGGTACTTAAGAGTTCTTTCCTTCAGAAGTGACTCCATCATTTTCCCTACCACTGAGATCAAACTAACTGGTCTGTAGTTTCCTGTCTCTGCCCTGCTCCCACTTTTGTGAAGTGGAATCACATTTGCCCTCCTCCAGTCCTCAGGTACCACCCCATCCTCCCATGATTTGTTAAAGAGAGCAGTCAGTGGCATTACTAGTTCTACCCTTAGTTCTTTTAGAATTCTTGGGTGAATCCCGTCAGGCCCCATTGCTTTGTCCACCCTCAGTTTCAAGAGTTCTTTCAAAACCCTTTCTTCTGTGAATGGACTGGTATCGACTCCCATATTCAGAGTGTTTCTCTTGTTTGGTTTAGGTACCTCCTCCTCCTCTTCCATTGTGAATACTGAGAAATATTCATTCAGTATTCCTGCTTTTTCACTGTCACCCTCCGCCCACATTCCCTCCCCTATATTAAGTCTCTGTATCCCTCCCTTGGTCTTTCTTTGCTCCCTAATGTACCTATAACAGGTTTTATTTATTTATTTAGTTTTTGTTGACCGGGTAAGTGCACTAGATGAATCCTGCCTATTTTCAGGCACGACCTGGGGGAAGGGGATATAGATGAATGCCAACTGACCTTGAACCAGATTAAGCTGTTCTCCCCCTTCTTAACAGAGTTGGCTATCTTTTCCTCAGTTTGTGCCTTTGCTATTCTGACTGCCTTCCCTGCCTCCTTCTGCTTTAACTGATAAATTTCTCTGTCCTGCTCCTTCTGTGTTTCCTTGTATTTCCTAAATGCTATCCTTTTCTTCTTAACCTTCCCTTCCACCTCTTTTGCGAACCATAGTGGTTTTTTCCTTCATTTTGTTTTGTTGATTTGCTTTGCACAAAGGCTTGTTGTCTCTGCAATGGTTGTTTTGATTATTCCCCATTGTTCCTCCACCCCTCCTTCTTGCCCATTTGCTAGTGCTTTTTTGAGGCACTCTCTCATTTTCCCAAAGTCAGCCTTCCTAAAGTCCAATATTCTTGTTTTTGTATGACATGATTCTATGGCTGTGTTTATTGTGAACTACACTGTTTGGTGGTCACTTGTTCCCAGATAGCTACCCACTTCTAAATCTGAGATCCTTTCTCCTTCCCCATTTGAGAGTACCAGGTCTAAGCTTGCTCCCTCCTGAGTGGGTTTCAACACTAACTGTCTGAAGCATGCCCCCTGTAGGGCATCCAGAATAACCCTGCTCTTGGATGTGCCTGCAACAAAGGTACTCCAGTTAACATCTGGCATATTCAGGTCCCCCATCAACAATATCTTCTCTTTTTCTGCCATTTTAAGGTTGCCTTCTATCATTTCCGTGTCCATTTCCTCCCCCGAGATGGGGGTCTGTACATAATCCCCATGCAGATTGTGGTGCCATTTCCTGTCTCCAGGGTGACCCACAGTGACTCATCAACTTCCTGTTTACTCTTTAGTTCTGTTGCTTTAATCCCTTACCTTATATAGAGAGCTACTCCACCTCCTCTTTTACCCACCCTGTCTCTCCTGTAGATTGTGTCCTGGTATGTTGACATCCCAGTCATGGTTCTCGTGTATCATGTTTCAGTGACTGCCACAATATCCAGGCATCCCTCTTCCATCAAGGCCACTAGTTCAGGGAGCTTGTTACACAGACTGCGGGCATTGGTACTCATCACCTTCCATTTTTTTTATGGCATTACCCCTTTTAGCCCCATCCCTGTCCTTACTGCCTTTTTCTGCATTTACCCCTGTCCTGCTCCCTACTGACTTCTCTACCTTGGTGTTTACCTCACTTATTGCCAGTATTTTGGCAGCCCTAGGCCCAGAGTTGACATAATTTAATTTAGCCTTTCTTATTGAAAAGACAGCTTCACTTCTTAGTGTCTTGTTACATTCAATTTTCAGTTTTGACCATGTACTCCATGCTGCTAGTGAATCTGAAGTAAGGAATATCTACTCTTGATCTCTAATTTTTTCCATTATTTCTTTCTGTTTTCTTACATTTTGTTTTTTAAGGGCTGAAGCTTCACTAATTAAAATTCCTCTCATGTTACATTTAAGGCAGTCCCATTTATTACTCCAGGAAGTGTCCATAGGATTGTTTAATAACATAAAATCTATTATACTTTTTTTCATTTTTCAGACAATATTTTCTTTTTCAAGAAGAAAATTATTCAATTTTCATCTACGTGTCCTCTGCGGATTAACTATTTTATTAAAAGTCAGAGAGATTGGGCAGTGATCAGATATTACTTGGGCTTCTGTCTCAGCCCTAATAATTCTACTTACTTGTTCTTTTGGAAAAAAGATCTGATCAATCCTCAAACCTGATTGATGACATTGAGACCAGAATGTAAAGTCTTTAGTATCGGGATGTATCATGTGCCAAGCATCAAGTCAGTTGTAGATTATCTCTAAGGTC
Organism: Neoceratodus forsteri; assembly: GCA_016271365.2. NCBI lineage: Eukaryota > Metazoa > Chordata > Ceratodontiformes > Ceratodontidae > Neoceratodus > Neoceratodus forsteri. The sequence goes on from CM028135.1 coordinate 478,057,599, forward strand.
TGCTAATTCTTTATCTGCTTTATTCCTACGAAATCTAGGATTGGATCTATCCATTGTAGGGTCAAGAATGCAATTAGTATTCCCTGCAAGGAGGATGTCTAGTAAGCTTCCAGTATTTGTGAAAATCTGCTGAAACCTCTCATGGGCAGGATTAGTAAGGCTGTCTATGTTAATAAGGGTGATATATTCCTCATCCAGCTTCCCATTAACAATTAAAAAATGACCCTCAGGATCCTCTATCACTGTGCAAGGAGTGAAATTGACTCCCCTTTTAATCAGAATGAGTACTCCTGCTTTTTTGTACTATTCCCAGCTCCGAATACCTGTCCCACCCATTCTCTGTGCATAAGCAGGTAGTGTTCTTTTTTGAGGTATGTTTCTTGGAGGAAAGCAATTGATGGGTTTAGTTTCTAAAGGTGCCGTAATGCTGAATATCTTTTAATCTTGTGGTTTAGACCTCTGACATTCCAGGAAATCAAGTTTATATTGTCCGTGTTAGCCATCATAAAAAGGAATTAAGCTGGAAATATTGTCCAAGTGTAGTAATATGATAGAGAGAGAGATAGGCCCATCCATATCAAAGGGAAGGAAGAGGGAATTAAGGAGGGGCATAGAGCAATATCAAATGAAAACAATAAAACATTTTCTATCCTACATTTCACACATCTGCTAGTTAAGTGAAAGTATTGAAAGTCATTAACATTTAAATAGTAAAAACAAGGAAGAAAATCAGTTCGTACCCAAACAATCTTTCCCTTGAACTTATTGTAGAAAATATACAGCTAGAGCGCACTAAAACCTTCATCGAGTGCATTCCTAGATGGCGAATATGAGCGGCCTCCACCCTCCTCTTGAGCTAAAACATCTTGTGCTAGGTAACCATTAGTAAAGGGCAGCAATCTGCATCAAGCCGCCTAATATTAAATTCATATAAAGAGGAACTGATAGAACAGTGACCTCCCTGAACAGCTAGCAGTGATAATCCTCATGCAGAGGTGAGTGAGACAGCCCTAACTATCAGTCTATGGTTCTGAAATAAAACTTTTCACTCAGAGGGTTGGGCTATTAGGAGACAGGGGTGCCATATATGAACGTTTTTAAAAGCAAAAGCTTGTGTGTTTGAACTTCTAGTGAAGACCCTGAGCACTTACTATTGCCAAACTAACAATCATACCCCTCTTAGAAGACAAAACCTTAATAAATGACACAAAGTAAATAACAGAATCGTCCATTTCATTTCATACCAGGTATACTTTAAAGAGCCCCCGACAGCATTTGGAAAGCTTTGAAAAAACTAAGATTAATATTCAACACCATCCCATTTTCTTTATTGTGTCATACATTTTTCTTAATTAGTTCTCCATTTTCTTTATTACTGAAAGAGTTGTATGACAAGAGCCCTGTCCCCTAGACTTTATCTTATCTGCCTGCTTCCCTACACCTGACATCATAATCCCCTGTTTATAACATCATAAGTATTTCCACAGAAACAGATTGTAATGTCATAAACAGAATAGTGATATCAGGTGTAGGCAAGCAGGCAGAGCTGAAAGGGTAGGGATACTGTTTTCATGCAAATACCCTTAGTAATAAGGAAATAAGGGTGAGAATTACAGAACAAAATATGAAATATAAGCTACATTTATGTTTCAATATTCCATTTTTTCAAAGTTGTCTTAACTGCGTCAGGAGCTCTTTAAACCAAATTCTTAGTACTGTAAAGTATATATCATCTACCCTCATTTATCAGTAATGAAACATCAGTGCTGAAAGTCAGATGATTGAAATAGACTTGGAAAGTCTTTTTTGAGACTGCCCTTTGCAGCTGTATACCCATTATATTCCTTCACTCCCTCAGGGGCCTATATTTTGGGGAGAGCTGGAAAAAACAAACTGTATCTCAATCCAGCTTCACACAGTCTCTTTTTAATAGGCAAGAAAGCATCCCTTTTCTGGAGCATTTCAGGAGCCAGGTCATTAAAGATCTTTATCTTTCAGCCCTTGAAAATTATGTTATTTTTGTCCCTAAGAGCCCTTTGAACATAGTCCTTCTGTTGAAAATTGAGAAATCTGAGCATGAAGGATCATGGTTTCTCTGAGGCAGCAGGCTTAGCCTTGAGAGATCTATGAGCCCTCTCTATAACATAATAGTTAGTGCCAGGTGAGGGACCAGCAATATTTAGAAGTAGTTTATTAGCAAAAGTAATAGTGTCAGCATCGTCTAGGCCCTCTTTTAAATCAAAGACCCTCAAGTTGTTTCTTCAATTTCTATTCTCCGGGTCCTCAAGCTTGCTCTCTAACTTTGTGACCCTTTGGCTGTCATTTATTCTCTCTTTTTGTTCTTTATAAACTGTATCTTGTAGGCTACTGGTTTTCACCTCTATATCTGCGATTTTTATTTTGTGGTCAGCAAGTACTTGTCTAACTTCTTTTATGTTCGCTGACATGTCATTAAGAGTTAGCTTCAGGCCAGCTACAGTATCTAGGACATTATAATGTCAAAATGTGATATATTTACTGAAGCTTCTGCAGCTGTTTTTTTAGCTAATCCCCCATGCTGGTCATCGGAGCCGCTGTCAGATGAGGGGAGTGGTCTCTTCATGGCATTGATCTCTGACTTCATTTCTATAAGGTTTTCTCCAGTATCCATGTTGTTAAAATGAGTAAATAATTGACTAGCAGACAAATATTTTCTTTCTCACTTCCTCACCTCTCGCCTGACTGTTGTCAATTAAGTGGTTGTTGTGTAATTGTTTAGGTATGGATCAGAGTTGTTTACTCACTCATTTGCAGTCAATGATAGAAGGAAGGCAAAAGGCATTAATAAGAGGTTAGGGGTTTCTAACTGTCCCAAAGAGGTGCGCTTTCTGTGGGCCCACTAACTGGGAGATTTCCTGGCTTTATGTTGCGAATTTTGTAGGTTGTCACCGGAGTGCTTTGAAATTTACAAAGTAATGAATTACTCTACTGGAAGTGTTAAAAGCCTAATTGCTACATTTTACTGTGGTAAACTTAATTCCCATGCTAAGATTTCTCTTTAAAAATACATAAAACAATTCCAAGGAGGGAGACCGCAATGGAGCTGAGAACCAAACGTCCACACTGACTGCTGCCATCCGATCGAATCCTCTGTTGCTTAAGCGCTAAGTTCAAGTCACTCAGAGCTGCTCTGTACTTTGTCCTCTAACTTACTCTAAGAAAATAATATATCTGTTCACATGTGACATGTGTCTGAGCTTGTAGCAGTTTGAGAAGGGCTAGTGTGTTCTGTATGTTCAGTTCAAATCCTGACTCAAACCACTCAGGACTCTACTTAGTCTGTGGCTGTGCTGAAGCTTTTTCATCATTCAGGTTAAAGGTGGGCAGGCAATGTGACAAGGCAATTAGGAGGGTTAGTGGGATTCTGGGCTGCACAGGGAGCGGTATCACCAGCAGAAGGAGGGAGGTGGTGCTGCCTCTGTATAGATTGCTGGTAAGACCTCATTTAGAATACTGTTTACAGTCCTGGAGGCCACATCTCTGGCAGGACATAGACTGGATATGATCCAGAAGAGGGCAACTAAAACGGTGTGGAGTCTGCATCAAAAGTCCCATGAAGAGAGACTCAAGGAAGTCAATATTTACACCGTGGAAAAGAGGAGGGAGGGGGATATAATAGAGAACTTTAAATACTTCCCAGGGGTATGGAAGGAAAGTACTTTTCAGAAAAAATGGTGCACAAGAACAAGAGGACAAGCTTTGAAGTTGGAGGGGGATTTAGGAGATATGTGAGGAAATACTTCTTCACAGAAAGAGTGGTGGATTCCTGGAACAGCCTACCAACTGAGGTGTGGGGGGGTTAAAACAGTGAAGAGAACTGAGAATGTATGGGACAGGCATAAGGGACTTAGTGGAAAGGAATGGGGGAGGGAGGAAGAGCTGGAGGTCAAGTAGGGTCTACAATTATATTATAGGTAGAGAAAAATGGGAAGACTGGGTGTGTCAAGCGGTCCTTATCTGATGACAAATTATTTTCAGGACTGTCCTGTGCGGAACTCCTTTCATGATGATAATGACTAAAAATTCTGTCGAAAAGGTGAAAATACATTACTTTCTCAATAAAACAAAGACAGCAAAACATATTTACTGTGCTCGTAGTGTATGCAATTTTATGAACCCCAGACTTATTACTGTTTACTTATTTCAAATGTTGGTAACCATGAGAGGCGCACTGAGCCGGATCTCATTTCCAGGTGTGACCTGTGGAAAGAGAAGGAGGGTGGTGAGTATATAAAAACAGATTACAATTAAGTAAAAACATTCAATTAAAAACATAAGGTGCTTGAAGTACAATTATGTGAGCAGTAGGGCTTGGAATAATGCATGAGTATTGCACAAGAAAACTTGATAGAGGTGTAAGCTAATAAATAGTAGCAATAATAAACAAGAAAGGTGGATAAAAATAATGCAGAAAAGAGAGCCAGGAAACAGTAGTATGCAACAGGTTCCAGAACATGACAGAGAGCATTTGGGGAATAGAACAGTGCACAAAAAAATCAAATTAATTGGTGGTAGAGAGAGCCTAACCCTAGGATGTCAAGAGAAGGAAGGACAGAAGCGGGGGGGGGGGGGTATGGATAGCATACATTTTAAGTTATGAAGAGATGGAACTAAACAAAGGGAGATTGTTAATGAGTTTGAGAGGGAAGGGAGGCAATAGGAGAAAGCAGCTTGCCCCAAAGTGGATATAGGGCAGGGTAGGGAGAAGGTATTGGAGTCTCTGGAGCATAGCAGGTAGGAAAAGAGGGATGAAGGGGTGAGGAGAGAGAAGAGGTAGGAGGGGAGGGATCTAAACCAGAATTTGGAGATATTTATTTTTGTTTATTTTTTTAAAGTTGTTGACCAGGAGAGGCACACTAAGCTGAGGCTCATTTCAAGATGCAACCTGGTGGCAAGGGAGTTGGGAGAGAGGAGCAAAATACATAAGTAAAAACTGGTAGAATCACAGAGTACAGCATACTAGAATACAATAGCATAGTATACATTACATACAATTTTCAGTATAACAATGTGGTGGGGTAAATATACAGGCAAGCACTGGTAAGACAGAGTACAAATACTATGGAGCTAACACATGGTGTGCAAGGAGTATAAATTCAAAAATGGATTAAAGTGCAAATAGTGCAGAGGTGTAGTAACAAATATAGAATTGATCAGACAGAGTAGCCTGGGGGAGGGAGAATTGAGGAAAGGTAGGGCAGCGAGAAAAGGTGCCAGGAGGGAGACAGAGAGAGAGAGAGAGAGAGGGGTAAAACTGAAATAAGTGCAAAGTAAATTCCAAGGTATAGTGAGAGGTGGTGAGGAGAGATCAGCCAAGGCTGGGGCAGGAGTCGAGGAATACTGATGAGACAGATAGGGCTCTTTTTAAAAGGGAAAGGGAAGGGCTGGGAAGTGTCTGATGTGGGAGGGAAGATAATTCCAGAGTGAAGGCAGTCTAAATGAAGATACATAGACACTGTCAGCAGATAAGGGCCTATGGCCCACCCAGTCTGCCCATTTCAGCTTGTAAGTTCCCTTCACATTTTTCTAGAAGTCTGTTGCCCCTTATCCCTGACTTCCAGAATTCCCATGCATTCTTAAATCTCATGATTGTTTTGGCTCCCAGCATTTCCTCTGGCAGGGTGTTCCACTTGTCCACCACCCTTTCTCTGAAGAAATTCTTCCTCACGTTTCCTCTGAATCACCCTCCCTCCAACTTTGTCCCATGCCTACTAGTCCTGGAACATCTTTTTTGCTGGAAAATAGTGTATTCCTGCACCATGTTCCTCCCTGTAAGGTACTTGTATGTCTCTGTCATAGCCCCTCTCTTACTCCTCTCCTCCAGGAAGTACATAGTCCTTTTAGCCTGTCCTTATAGGACTTGTGATGCAATACCTGTACCATCTTTGTTGCCCTCCTCCGAACTGTCTCTACCCTGTCTATGTCCTTACATAGGTAAGGTCTCCAGAACTGTACACTGTGCTCCTGGTGGGGCCTCACTAGTGTCTCATATAGTGGAATTATGACCTCCCTTTTCCTGTTGGTGATGCCCCTGCCTATTTTATTTTATTTATTTAGTTTTTGTTTACCGGGTAGGAACACTAGACAAGTTATATGCCTATTTTCAGGAACGACCCGGGAGAGTACAGTGAAGGTGTAACAGGTTCAACAGTTAACAGTGATAGGGTATAGTAAGTACATCAAATACAGCAAGCAGTAGAAAGACAGTTTACAATTTACATTGGATTGGAAAGGTACACACAGTTTGTGAAATAAGAGTGCAATGACCAGCAGGGCTGGCGGTATAAGCACGGGCAAGGTGAAACCAGCTATCCAGTGGACACCAGAGCTGTGTTCTAGGGAGGCTCTGGGCAATCGCAGTGAGAGGCCAGCTTTAGATGTTCCCACAGGGAGGTCCGGAAAAGTTTGTGAGAAGGGGTAGTGTGGACATTTTCAGGAAGGGAGTTCCAAAGGGAGTTCCAAAGCTTGGGAGCTTGAATGGCAAAACTCCGGTCCCCCATGACGGTGCGGGTGGTAGGTATATTCAGTAGGCCAGGGCCCTGGGATCTAAGAGGGTAGGGGGAGATATCAGCTGGGGCGAGAAACCAGGCAAGTTCCAGAGGGGTGCCGGAACTGATTACTTTGCTCGTGAGGCACCCAGTGCTAAAGAAGAGGTGATTGACCGGGGATAGCCAGCCAAGCTTATCATAGAGTTCACAGTGATGTATTCATCCTAGCATCCTATTTGCTTTACCTGCTGCTTTGCCACACTGTTTCCCTATCTTGAGGTCAACAGAGGTGATAACCTCAAGGTCCCTTTCCTGCTTGGTGCATGCTATATCCTCAACCCTCAACTGATATGTTGTTTCAGGGTTTTTGGGCCCCATATGCATTGTCTTGCACATCTTTGTGTTGAATTTCAACTGCCAAACCCTTGACCATTCTTCAAGCTTCTGCAGGTCCCTTCTCATTCTGTTTACACCCTCTGGCATGTCCACTCTGTTATAGAGATTTGTGTTGACAGAGAACAGGGAAATTCTACTTTCTTGGTCCTGTGCAGTGGTACTAATGAAGACGTTGAATAGGACCTGTCCCAGCACTGATCCCTGTGGTACCCCACTGGTCACTCTTCCCTCTGTGGAGTGACAATCATTTACGACCACCCTCTGTGTCCTGCTGCCCAGTCAATTACCCACCCAGCACACTATTGTCCTTCCCACTCTCATATTCCCCAGTTTGTTTAATAGCCTTCTATGTGGTACAGTGTCAGAGGCCTTGCTGAAGTCCAGATAGACCACGTCCACTGCCCTCTCCCATCCACCTCCCTTGTCATTCAGTCTAAAAATTCAATGAGGTTGATCTGGCATGACCTCCCCCTGGTGAAACCATGCTGCCTTGGGTCCTGTAGTCCGTTGGCAACCAGATGTTCCACCAACCTCTCTTTCAGTATTGCTTCCATGATCTTCCCCACTATTGAGGTCAGGCTGACTGGTCTATAGTTCCCTGCTTCCTCTTTTTTCCCTGCTTTTGTATAAAGGGACTACAACTGCTGTCCTCCAATCTTTGGGTACTTTCCCTGTTTCCAATGATCAGTTAAATTTCAGCCACCACCTCTCTTAGTTCCTTTACAACCCTGGGGTACACCCCATCTGGCCCCATTGCTTTATTGACTCTTATTCCTTCCAGTTTCTTTAGGATCTTTTCCCGTGTAAAGGGACTTGTGTTCATTTCTGCACTGTTCCCACCCCTTGTACTCACTTCAGGCCCATTACCCTCCTCTTCCTCAGTAAAGACTGAGCAGAAGTATCTGTTCAGTATATCAGCTTTACTGTTGTCATCCTGTGAGAGAGGATTCTTTATTTATTTTATTTATTTTGTTGTTCTGGGTCTATCCAGTTGGGGAGGAGGGTGGTTTTGTAGGTTTTGTTGGGTTGGGTTTATCGTTTAAGTTATTATTGTTTTGGAGGATTTTAGGATTTTAATTACAGACATTCAGAGTTTTAGATTAGTTTAGTTAGGTATTTGTTTTATATTGTCTAGTTTGAGCTAAATCATGTGCTGGCCAGCAGGCTCCACGGTGGTGTGCTATTCATCCTCCTCTCTTCGCGCCCTCCGCCCTTTTTATACTCCTCCCCTACCGTTCGAGACATACCAGCATTGTAGAGCACTGGGGATTGTTCCAGGAGAGTGAGGAGGGTGGGTGTGGGCAAACAGGAGAGGATGAAAGAGCAGGGCCACCGTATCGGGGTTATTAAGTCCAGAAGGTGCCCTGGGGTGAAATGGAATCCAGACCGAGGTTTCCCGTGTCTGGAGCCCATACCCAAGGGTACTACTGAATTTAGTGGGCAGATAGGCCGGATAGCTTTCGAGATTTGTCCAACTTGGGCAGTGTTATGTAATGCCAGGTCTGTTAAGAATAAGACCGCTATTTTAGCTGATCTTATTGGTTCGACTGACCTGACTTGCATCACCGAGACCTGGCTGGATGAAAATTCGGGCCCCATATTGGAGGCCATGATTCCGGCCGGGTACTCGGTGATACACTGCCCGAGATTGGACCGCAGGAAGGGGGGGGTGGCAGTCTGTTTTAAGACTAAATTGGGCCTCACGAATGTGGTAGTAGGTGAGGCTGAATCCTTTGAGTGTACAGTTGTAGCAGGTGTAGGCGTTTGAATTGTTCTCATCTACCATCCACTCGGAGATGGGAAACGCTTCTTACAGGAAGTAGAAGACTTCCTCATCAATATGTCATTTGAGTCACCCAGATTGATGGTTCTGGGCGACTTTAACGCCTGGGTCCATGATGAACTCTCACAATTTGGTAATCACTTCCTCCAACTTATGTCTTCTTTGGGCCTTACACAGGTAGTTTCCACTGCTACACATAAATCAGGTCACTCTTTAGATTTAGTCTTCCTCTTAGGGATTGACTCATCCGACGTGGGGGTGGAACCAGTCGCCTGGTCTGACCACCACACTGTGAGGTTCAATTATTACAACCCCCTGAGAAGGCCTTCCCCTGTGGAGATGGTCAGGTACCGCCCATTACAGAATATTACTTCCCAGGGCCTTGTGGCAGTCCTTGACCTCTCATCCCCCGTGTTGGCTAGCAGTAATCTGGAGGCACTGGTGGTGGCCTATAATACGGCCATTACGGGCGCCCTGGATTTTATTGCTCCTGTTTGTGAGTCCCCCCTATCCCTTCACCCCAGGTCCCCTTGGTTCGATGGGACATTGAGGGAGTTGCAGAGACAGGGACGAAGGCTAGAGCGTTGTTGGTGCAAATCCGCCCTCGATGCCGACCACCTTAGATTGATGGAACATTATTCTATCTATCAATCTGCAATCACCCATAAGAAGGCAGAATTCCTGTCCAAGGAGATTGCAGTTGCACAGAATCGACCAGCTCAGTTGTTTTGGACCGTAGACAGACTGTGCAACCCAGCCTGTCTGCAAGTCTGAAAAGCCTTTTCACAAGTAGAGTGTGAGGAACTCGCTTGGTTCTTTGCAACTAAGGTGGCTGACATCAGGGCAGGCTTGCGTCCGGCAATCTCTAAGGGTGATGTTGTGGAACAGCGCGAGCTCGAAATACCTCAGTTCTCTTGGAGTACCTTTCACCGACTGGAAGACGTGGATATTATGAGGATCATCCATAGTGTGCGGCCTACGAGCTGTTGTTTGGACCCTGGACCAACTCCCTTAATTTTGGGCTGTTTTGAGACCATCAGTCCAGTTATGGCGCAAATAGTCTGGTGTTCCTTAGAGTCTGGGGAGTTTCCTAACTCCCCAAAAGAGGCGGTGGTGACACCTCTCTTGAAAAAAGCTACTCTTGACCCAGACTGTTTTTCAAACTACAGACCTATCTCTAATCTTCCCTTTATTGGGAAGGTTATTGAGAAGGTAGTGGCAACCCAATTGGAAGACCATTTAACCATCCATAATGTCTACAAATCCTTCCAATCTGGTTTTCGTAAAAGACACAGCACCAAGACTGCGCTGGTTCAGGTGCTTAATGATCTTCTGAGGGCGAGAGATCAGAAGAGATGTTCCATTCTAGTGCTTCTTGATCTCTCATCAGCTTTTGACACTGTGGATCACTTGGTGTTGTTAGCATGCCTGAGGTCAATTTGTGGAATGTCGGGAACTGTTTTAAAATGGTTCACTTCATTCCTCACTGGGAGATCACAAAGAGTTGTGTCGGGGTTTATTCCTCATCAACTCCTTTGTTGTGTGAGGTGCCTCAGGGTTCAGTGCTGTCACCCATGTTATTCGCAGTGTATATGCTACCCCTTGGAGACATTATAAGATGGTATGGGCTGAGGTTTCACTTCTATGGAGATGATACCCAGCTACACTTGTCTTTTGCACCTGACCAGGATGGAGCACTCTCGATGTTTAACAACTGTCTGGAAAAAATCCAAGGGTGGATGGATGGATTCGAGTTGGTTAAAGTTGAACTCAGAGAAGACAGAGGTGTTAGTGGTGGACCCGGGTGGTCAGATAGCAAGGTCACATGGTGGCACACCTTCTGGAATTTTTCTTGGTGGTGTGTCACTTCTGCCCTCTGAACAGGTGCGCAACCTTGGGATTGTCCTGGACGATAGGCTGACCCTTCAATCTCAAGTGTCGGCCATTGTCAGGACTTCCTTTTACCATCTTAGGAATATTGCCAGGGTGCATCACCTTGTTCCGTCTGACTCCCTACCAACGTTGGTCCACACTTTTGTGTCCTCGTGCTTGGACTACTGCAACGCCCTTTACTTTGGGCTTTCTGGGGTTGAAATCCATCGCCTTCAGCTGGTGCAGAATGCTGCAGCCCGGGTGTTGACTGGGACAAGGAGATCAGTCATGCCTGGTGCTGCGCGAACTGCACTGGATTCCTATACGGTGGCGGATCACCTTTAAAGCCATTTTATTGACTTTCAAAGCCCTTCATGATCAGGGTCCGACCTACCTGAAAGAACTTCTGGTGCCTTACTGCCCCGGCCGATCGCTCCGCTCAGCCGACGAGGGGTTGTTAGAGATTCCAAGAGTGAATTTAAAATCTTCTGGTAGCACAGCATATTCTTATGCCGCACCTACTCTTTGGAATTCTCTACCACGCCGGTTAAGGGAGTGCACCTCCATGGAGGTATTTAAGAAAGATTTAAAAACTTAAACTTAAAAAAACTACTTATGGGATTTGGCTTATCTGGATGATTAATAGAAACTATAAATATCTGCTATTGTATGGATGATCGCATAGCTTGTTTTAACTAAATGATGTTTTTATATATTTTTATATGTTTTAAATTGATATTGTATATTGTGTTTGATGTAAAGTGCCTTGATATTTTTGAAAGGCACTTTAAAAATAAAGTTATTATTATTATTATCCTCCATGTGGCTCCTGTCCCCCCATTCAGTCTCACTATCCTTCCCTTTGCCCTTCTTTTTTCAGTTAAGTACCTGTAAAAGATTTTGTCCCCTCTACCCACTGATTTTGCAAGGCACTCTTTTGTCTGTGCTTTGGCTTCCCTTACTGACCTTCCTGCCTTCCTTTGCTTCTCCTGGTACTTCTGCCTATCCCCTTCTGCCTGTGTCTTTTTGTATTGCTGGAATGCAATCTTTTTGGCTTTCATTTTCTCCGCTACCTCCTTGGAAAACGATAGTGGCTTCCTCTTCCTCTTCCCCTTGCTAACCCACTTAATGCATAATTCTGTTGCTCTTGTAATCTCTGTTTTAAATATTGCCCACTGTTCCTCCACCCCTGATTCCCTCCCCATTCCCATACGTGCCTCTTTCAAGCATGTCCCCATTTTTCCAAAGTCTGCCCTCTTAAAACCCAGGATACATGTTTTTGTGCGGTTTGGTTCTGTTTCTTCTGTGATCTCATACCACAGTTACCGGTGGGCACTGTTCTCCAGGTGCTCCCCCACTGTTACCCCTATCACACTGTCCCCGTTTGTGAGCATGAGATCCAGTACTGCCTTCTGCCGAGTTGGTTTCATAACCAGTTGCTTGAGGAAGGCACCTTGAAAGGAGTATAGGATAAATCTGCTCCTGGTTGATGCTGCTGCTAGGAGGCTCCAGTCCACATCTGGAATATTGAAGTCTCCAACCAGCACCCCCCCTTGTCTGCCATCCTTTGGATGACCAGCATCAACTCCATATCTGTTTCCTCCTTCTGGGCTTGTGGTCTGTAGACTACCCCTGTGTGGATGGCTGATCCTATTTTCCTTGCCAGCTTAACCCACAGTATCTCTTTCCCATTTTGTTCCTCCTGGATTTCTATGGTCTTTATGCCATCTTTCCCATAAAGTGCTACTTCTCCTCCCTTCCTACCTGCCCTGTCTCTTCTGAATATGTTGTAGCTAGGTATAACCATCTCCCAGTCATGGCTATCATTACACCAGGTCTCTGTGATGGCCACAATGTCCAGGTCCGACTGCACCATGGCAGCTTCCAGATTCTCCATCTTGTTGCTAAAGCTCCTGGCATTGGCACACATGACTTTCCATGATGTGAACTCCCTGGACTGTTTTAGCTGTTCTTCTCCAGCACCCTCCCTGGTTGTCCTTTATCCCTGGTTCTCCCTGCTGCAGCTGAGCCAGTGCTAGAGGAGGGCAAAGGGAGGGAGAAGGTCTGGGAGTCCCTGGATCTGAGATGGTAGAAGGCCACAGGGGAGGGGGACAGGAAAGAGGAGAGGTAGGAGGGTAAGAAGCCAAGCCAGAACTTAGAGATAAAAAGAGATGAATGTAGAAGACTGTGTAGAAGAGAGGTAAGAGAGAGGAATGAATAAAGGGAGCAGTGGTGTGTTTGAGGAGGAGCATTTAGGTCAACGAGGAAAAAAACATTTAAAGGGAATCAAACCTGGTGAGTGAGGAGGCAGCAGCTGCGCCATTTACTACAGCCTAGTCAAAAGAGGGAATTATCATTTTAGTTGGGAGCTGGCACTGAGTGTCTAGGGATATAGCTTCCTTGTTTCTAAACAAGGCACCTAATATAGGGCAAAGTTTAGCATGAATATGCTCTGTATGCCTAGCATAGTCAAGCCATATACCTAGGTATTTATAGTGTAGGACTGCATCAAGTGTAGGGCCATCCAATGTGGTAAACATGAGAGTGGCAGAAAGAGAGACAAGTTTTTGTGGGGTTCTGAATGTCATGGAGACCGTTTTATTTACATTGACCTTGCAGAGTTTTTTTTTTTAACCAGTGGAGGACTGAGTGGAAATCAGATTGGAGCTGAGACTGGACAGTAAGGGTTGGGGGGACAGCAGTAAAAAGGACAGTGTTGTCAGCATACATCTGTATTTTGGACACTAAATATGCAGAGGGGAGATCGTATAAGGAAACAGAGAAAATAATGGCCCCTAAGATGGAACCTTGGGGGACATCAGAATGGATCAGGAGGGGGTAGAGAGGGTACCACTGACAAGGACTTGTTGTGAGCAACCAGAAAGACAGAAATTAAACCAGTTTACAGTTGAAGAAGAGAGGCCAGCAGATGAGAGTTTGCTCAGAAAGAATGGATGAGAGACAGAGTAGAATGCCTTGGCAAGATTAGTGAAGATGGCAGTAGTTTTATGGCCTTGATCCATGCCAGAGAGGATGGAGTTTGTGACGCGGAGAAGAGAGGTAGTGGTAACATAGAAACATAGAATTTGACAGTAGATAAGGACCGCTTGGCCCACCTAGTCTGCCCATTTCCCTACCCAATGGATAAGCTGCAGATCCTAGTTAACCAACATCTTACTTCCTCCTACCCCCCACTAGAATTGCCTTATTTCTGTCCCATGCATTCTTGAATTCCTCCACTGTTTTTGACTCCACAACCTCCTCAGGAAGGTCATTCCATGCATCCACAACCCTCTGTGAAAAAATACAACCTCACATTAATTCTGAGCTGTACCCCTCTGTCTTCAAATTGTGCCCCCTTGTTCTTGCACATCTCTTTTTCTGAAATATTCTACCCTGTTGGACTTTGCTGAGTCCCTTGAGGTAGGTGAAAGTTCTATCATGTCCCCTCTCCCTCCTTTCCTCAAGGATATGCATATTAAGCTCCTTTAGTTTCTCTTCCTATGTCTTCTGGTGCAGACCCTGCACCATTTTGGTTGCCTTCCTCTGGACAATCTACATCCTGTCTATGTCCTTGTGGAGATGGGGTCTCCAGAACTGCACGCAGTACTCCAGATGGTGTGTCACCAACTGTCTGTACAGAGGGATAACAACTTCCTGTTTTCTACTAGTGATGCCTCTCCCTATGCATCCCAGTTTCCCTCCAGCTCTCCTTACTGCCTTCTCACATTGCTTGCCCACCTTTAGGTCATCTGATATAACTACGTCCATTTTTGTTGTTGTTAGTACCTCACCCCCCATTGTGTACTCTTCCCCTGGGTTTTTGTTTCCCAGGTGCACTACTTTGCACTTCTTTGTGTTGAATCTAAGCTGCCATACATTTGACCATATTTTCAGCCTTGCCAAGTCCCTTCTCATCCTTTCCGCCACACCTTGTTTATCAACCCTGTTGCAGGTCTTTGTGTCATCTGCAAAGAGACATACTTTTTCTTCCAGTCCCCTGCAATGTCACTTATAAAGACATTAAAGAGGACCAGTCCCAGTACTGAACCCTGCAGTACCCCGCTAGTAACCCCCCTTTCTTCAGTGTGGACTCCGTTTACTATTACCCTCTGCGTCTTGTTATCCAGCCAACTCTTTTACCCAGGCTACCTCCTTGGGACCCACTCCAAGGCTGGCTAACTTGTATATTAATCTTTTGTGTGGAACTGTGTCAAATGCCTTGCTAAAGTCTAAGTAGGCCATGTCCACAGCCCCTTCCTGGTCTACTACTTTGGTCACTCAGTCGAAGAAATCTATTAGATTTGTCTGACATGACCTTCCCACTGTGAATCCATGCTGCCTTGGGTCCTGTGCCCTGCTGGCCTCTAGGTACTTAACAATTCTTCCCTTCAGAAGTGATTCTATAATTTTCCCTACCACCAAGGTCAAACTAACTGGTCTGTAGTTTCCTGCCTCCGCCCTGCTCTCATTTTTGTGAAGTGGAATCACATCTGCCCTTCTCCAGTCCTCAGGTACCATCCCATCCTCCTATGATTGGCTAAAGAGGGTAGTCAGTGGTGTCACTAGTTCTACCCTTAGTTCTCTTAGAATTCTAGGGTGAATGATGGTGGTGGAGTGATTTGTCTGAAATCCTGTTTGACAAGGGGAGAGGAAATTTGATGAGAAAAGAAATTCAGCGAGACAAGCTAATAGAAGGGTCTCTTGAATTTTTGCCAAGGTAGGAAGGAGGAATATAGAGCAATAGATACCTGGGGATGAGGGTATCCCCACCTTTGTGCAAGGGTATAACTTCAGTGGCCTTCCAGGCCTGTGGGACTGTGCAAAGGTGGAAAGAGCAATTTATTTTGTGTGTGAGATGGTGTACTATTGCCGGGGCAGAGATGCTAAGGAGGCGGGGGTCAAGACCATCAGGGCTGGGCTTGTTTGGACTTATGGAGGCAAGTGCTAGAAGGACTTTATAGGCAGAGATTGAGGGGAAGGAATAGCCATGAGAAGGAGTAGGGGAGTGAGAAAGGGGCAGGGAGTAGGAGGTGGAAAAGGGTAAGGCACATGTGGTAAAATATGAGTTTAAGGCAGCAGCTACAGAGGCTGGGTCAGAAGTAGTTGCGCCATTGATGGATAAGGTGGGGTGGTGGATTGGGCTGAGGGGTCTGGAAGAGAGTGTAGAGTGGTCCAGAAATTGGCAGGAGATATTTGATTTGAGTGCAGATGAGAGCAGAAATACACTACTTTGGCTATCCTAATAGCCTTAATGCAGAGTTTCTTACTGCCTTGTACAGTGCTCCATCTTTTATCTGCCCACTTTGGTGCAGAGGTAACTTGGCGGATAAGAGAGGGTGGCGGATAAGTGAAGGTCCATTAAAATATTGTACAATGTTTTACAGTGGGTACTTTTTGGGCAGTAGTAAGCACCCCCCATACAACCCCACAGTGGTTTTCAAGTTTATTTTAAAATAAGGGCACCAGTAACAATGGCTGGAAAAATACCACTAACCTGGTGAGGACGTGGATGTGGTAGCTGGCAGAAGAACCACAGAGTTGGTAGAAGAATGCAGAATGAGTCTGTGCCACTCATGCACACTTCATACATCCACCATGCCAAGTCCACTGCTCAAGCCCACTCTCTTTTATACCCATGTTATTTAGTCCACACCCCCATAAAACCCAACAGTGATTTGCAAGGTTATTTTAAAATAAGGGCACCAATAACAATGGCTGGAAAAACACCACTAACCTGGTGAGGATGTGGATGTGGTAGCCGACAGAAGAACCACGGAGTCAGTAGGAGAATGCAGAACGAGTTGGTGCTACTCACGAGCGTCATAGACAAAAGACTTTTAATCTTATAACTCCACTATAATTACTGTATTGCCACAAAAACAGGAGCTCAGGGAACAAAAACCTTTTTTCTGTATTTTAAATGTGTAGGATCCAGGACCACAACCATGATACCCTGCAGCAGGAAATCTCGAGTGGGAAAACAGAGAAGATGCGGGGGGAAGGGGACTGATACCGTGGATGCTGGAAGAAAACAGCACTCTTTTCTACAGTACAGTACCCATATCAGTTAAACTAAAGCACAGTATTAATGTTTGTTTCACAAAATACAAAATCACACACAATACTGCACTGTATATAACATTTTTGAAAGTCATGCCATCACGCTGTCAACTTCCGAGACGCCGAAATTGATGATGTCATGGATGAAGGTGGCTGAAAAATTCAGACAATTAACACTGGAGAGATACTGCCTGTACAAAACAAAACCCTGGTGGATGGCGGACAAGGAGGGTGGTGGATAAACGAGGTATTTAACAATGCTGCAGATTGGTACATTGCGAAAAGCTGGTGATAGGGTAGGGTGACGAATAAATGAGGGGGCAGATAAATGAGGGAACACTGTATTTGTAAAGGTCAGGAGATAACTTAGTAGCTTTACAATGTGCCCAGGCCTGGTCATGGGATTTGCAAAGGCTGACGAGGTCAGCAGAAACCCAAGGGAGATAATGCTATTTGACCCTGTGGTGTTTCAGAGGGGCATAGTGATTCTGAACTTTGTGAAGAGCATCAGTGAAGAGGGAAAGGGCAGAGTTTACATCAAGGTTGGAATAAACCCACCGTGTAATCTGTGGAGTGTAGATCGTATAGTAGTGCATCTGCATCCAGAGATCTGTAGAAGTGGATCCAATGGTAGGCTGGGGGGGGAAGGGAATCAGGAGTGTGGACTTTGTGGACACAGTATGTGACAAAGTGGCCACTGAAGACATCTGGAATAAGGATTCTGTAATGGCGACAGGAAAGTACCAAGTTGAGGAGTGAGTGGTTCTGGATGGAGGGGTTCGGTATCTGGGTTCACTGATTAATTGGGTTAGATTTAGCAATTCAGTATGGTCAGTGTGGGGTTTGTGTAAAGGGGAGGCACAGATAAAAGTGGTACAGTAATGCTGCTGGCAAAAGTGGAGAAAAGGAAGACCAGAGGGAACAGTGGTGTGTATGGGGTGGAACACTGGAGGCAAAATGGCAAAAGGCATTATAGAGGGAGTCCAGTCAGGAGAAGGATGAGGCAGGGTGGATCCAAAGAACACAGCGACATAGTCAAAGACAGACAGGATCATCTTATTCAGCAGCTCACGGTGGACATCAGAAGAGAGGGAGTCTTTGTTTTGATACATGGCACCAAGCTTGGGATGGAGTTTGGAGTGGATATAATCAATATGGATGGAGAAATTGAGTTGGCTGTCCAATCAGATGCCAAGATATTTGAAGGTGGGAACATCAAGTGTGGTGCCATTTATGGTGGAAATGGAGGGATGGGGGAAAGCCTGGCAGTTTCTGCGCAGTATCGAAAGTCATGGACATGATCTTCTTAGTGTTCATCTTAAGTTGATTTGCCTGGAACCAGCGTAAAACCCTAAGAAAGTCACTCTGTAACTGGGATTCCACCTCCGGGGTTGAAGGTCCAGAGGCGTAGAGGACCATGTCATCGGTGTACGTATGGATATGGGAAGTCACATCGACAGAAGGAAGGTCATTTAGAAAGATTGAGAAAAGGACTGAGCCCAGAATGGAGCCTTGGGAAACACCTGTTAGAACGGGAAGGGGGACAAGACATCTCTAGCCTAAACACATTGCATATGGCATGTAAGATAAGACCTAAACCAATTGACAACATGGGTTGATAGATCAACAGAGAAAAGTCTGGATAAGAGTAGCTGATGAAATACTGAATCAAAAGCCTTAGCTAGGTCAATAAAGATGGTGCTATGATGTGTCTCTGGTCCATGCCTGTGAGTATAGAGTCAGTGATGTAGAGGAGGGCAGAAATGGTAGAGTGATCCTTTCTAAAGCCAGATTGAAAAGGAGAGAGGAAATCTAAGAAGTTAGGGAAATCAGTAAGTCTAGTGAATACAAGGGACTCTTGCAATATAGCCAGGGAGGGGAGGTGCAATATAGGTCTATAGCTGTTAGGAGTAGAGAGATAACCCCCTTTATGAAAGGGGGCACCCTGGCAACTGTCCAGGCCTGAGAAACAGTACCAAGTGTGAATGAGAGGTACAGCAGGTGGGAAAGTGGCAAAGCAGTGGCAGGGGCAGAGACTCAGAGAAGTTTGGGGTCGAGGCCATCTGGGCTGGATTTTGAGGAATTGAGTGAAAGGAGGGCAAGGAAAACTTCTTCCACAGAAACAAGAGAGAAGCAGAAACCCTTAGATGGAGATCGGGCAAGACAGGCAGGAGGCACAGGGACTGGGATTGTGGGAAGGTCACAAGTAGTGAAGAAGGAGTTGAGTATTGAAGCAATGGAGGAGGGGTCCAAGACTGGCAATCCATCAACCAGCAGTGTTGGGGGGGAAGGTTTGTTAGGGGGATCAATGAGGGAGTGAAGAACCCTCCAGAATTTGGAGGGGAGTTGCAGTTGTTTTGGAGGGTATATTTGAAATATTGGGCTTTCCCTGTTCTAATAGCCTTTGTATAAGCGTTTCTTTTTTTTTTTGTACTATCTGTTTATTTCCCTACATGCTCCAGGACCAGCCACTCCTTCGAGCCACCGAGGTCTCTGACTTACCTTCTACTACCCCACTCGAGCCTCTGTCCTCATATTGCAGCCCTTCCCAAGGTAACCTGGTGTTACCCTTTGCTGGATGGGTCACTCTCCTCCGAGGGGGAAGGCACCAGTCTGGCTGGCCAGTGCCCTCTACTACTTGGCACCAGGGTGCTGCTGAGGCAGACATGGCTCTTTGGGGGCTTTGGTGGTGTTAGTGGATCAGCAGCCATCATCCGGCCAGTCCTGGAGCTGTTTCCGCTTTCTCTGTGTTCCCCTGTTGCGCCACTCATGCAGTGCTCCTGGTCTCCACTGGGGGCTGCTGCCGAGTGAGGCTTCCCTGCAACCCCACCCCAGGAAGGGAGAACAGTCCCGTGAACACTCAATCCTCGCCTTCCCTTGCCAGTCCCCGGTGTCCCGAGTCCGTTCCCGAACCCAGGTCAAAGGTATGGTGCAGGGTGTGGAGTCCAACACCTCAGTCCTCAGCACCACCGGGCCAGCTGTACAAGTATTTCCTAAGGACCTATAGAGGTGGAGACCAGAGGGGGGATGTGAGGATTTGTAGCACACTCAAGCGAGATCTTGGGACTTGCAGAACTGGATGATGTCAGCAGATTCTTAGGGGTGCTGGGAACATCTGACCCTACATCTTCGGGCAGTGAGTATTCCAAGCCTTGTTTAGGATATAACAGAAGAGGGAGAAAGCTGAATCAGTATCGGGGGCTGAGTAGATGAGAGACCAGTCAGAAGAGAGAAGGTCGCGAAGGAGGGCATCAGTGTTTAGAGACCTGAAGGATCTGAGCCAAAGATAGTTAGATGGAGAGTGAGATATACATACCTTCCTGACACAATAAGTCATATAGTGGTCACTGAAGCAATCGGGGAGAGTACCAGCAACAACAGTGCAGTAGGGTTGGGAGGAAAGCACCCAGTCCAGGAGAGAGGGGTTGAGGGAGATTGGATTTGGCTGGGTGGGTTCCTTGATTAGTTGAGAGAGGTTCAGAGACTTCATCATTTCAATGGTGTGCTTGAGAACAGAAAAGGACCAGTTAAGGTTAAAGTCTCTGAGAAGAATAAGCTCACCAGAAGAGGCTAGAGAGACAAGGAGGAGGTGATGTCAACAAGAGACGGAGGAGAGATTTTGGGAGATGCATACATTGCTCCAACAAAGACGGTGAGGGAGGAGAGAACTTGAGATTAATCAGAAGGCCCTCGTGAGGAGGTGAGAGATTCACAAGGAGAGACAGAACAAGACAGATTTTGGCAAACATAAATGGCTATGCTGCCACCCCATTTTTCATGGTCCTGTCGAAAGAGGTGGAAGTCTGGAAGGGATAGTTGACTTGACTATTGCAATGCTGTGTATCACAGGGTGAATGGAAGTGTCCTGCATCGCCTGCATCTGGTGCAGAATGCAGTAGCCAGATTACTGATGGGCCTGTCTAATTCCTGCCACATGACCTTGGTTCTGCATAGTCTGCACTGTCTGCTGGTGAGGTGGCGAATCACCTTAAGTGTTGGTTTGTTGACCTGTAGAGCCCTACATGGACAGGGCACTAGTTATCTGCATGACTTCTTGACCCTTCATCACCCCCCCCTCCACTCCTCCAAGGAGGGCCTACTGGTGATTCACAGATCCCAGCCAAAATCTTCTGGGGACAGAGCTTTTGAAGTAGCCTTTCCAGCTCTGTGTAATTCCCTTCCCAGATTTCTGAGAGAGGCGCCCTCAGCGGAGGCCTTTAAGAAGGGTCTGAAATCCCACCTTTTTAAGGAGGCATTTGGTCTATAATCCACATGTTCACTGATTGACTGCTTTTATGGATTGTAAATTATTACTATTTAATTTTGATTGTTTTATTTTTGGTATAGTTGAGATTGTTCACTGTTACTTATGTTTGCTGTGTATTTGTTGTAACCGCTATTTTGTACAGCACTCAGAAACCCCTGGAATGGGTGCTTGAAAGATAAAGGTTAACTTACTTACTTTGTTTTTGTGTTTTAATATTCAGTAATAACTAGTTTAAAAAAAAACAGAAAATGCAGAATTTGAAATTTTCCAAAATGGAATTGGCTAATTTTGAAAATGGAAAATCATTGGCCATAAACAGTTATGGGTGAAGTAGTGGGGGTGGGTGATCTGAATCTGCTGGACATCGATTGGAATGTTCCTGGGGTCAGGAGTACCAGAAGCCAGCTCTTACAGGATGCATTCTGGGACTGTCTGCTGGTATAGTTAGTTAAGGAGCCCATCACGGAGACCACAATTCTTGATGTGTTATTCACCAATTAGGGGCTGTGGGAGTAGGAGAGCCATTAGGAAACAGTGACCATAACTCTGTTTGGTTCAAACTAGCCCTCAGGTCTGGTAAACTGCAATCAAGAGCCGAAGTCCTTGATTTTAGAAGGGCAGACTTCAATAGACTGAAGGAGCTGTCAGGGATAAATTAGTAGGGGTGGATAACATAGATGGGGTGGAAGAAAGAAGTGGGGCAATTAAGGGGACCATTCTCAGGCATCTAAGGTATGCATGAGAATGGCAACCATACAGAACATGTTCAGGAGACCACTGCGGTTCTCAAAAGGGGTCAGGGAAGCTGTGAAGGCCAAAAGAAAAGGCCTTCTACAAATTTAAAGAAAAGCAGGGGGAGCAAAAATGGGAACAATATTTGCTGAAAAATAGGGAAGCAAAGAGGGTGGTTGGGAAGGTAAAAGCAGACACAGAGCTGCATATCGTGGATGGAGTCGACAGCAGAGAAAACAGCTCTTAAGGTAAATTAGTGAGAAAAGGAAGAAAGGAAGGGTAATTGTTAGGTTAACAGAGGGGATAAGGTGACTGAGGCAGACAGGCAAATGGTCACTGTCCTTAACAATTACTTTTGCTCAGTTTTCACTAGGGAGGTTGGTGGGCCCTTGCCAGAGAGTGGTATCAAAGCAGCCATTAAGGGGCTCCCAGAGATAAGGCAGCTAACATTTACTAGTGAAAAGGCCCTGAAAGGGGTGACAGCCCTAAAGATTGATGAGGCCCCAGGATCAGATAGTTTGCATTTGAAGATACTCAGGGAATTGGCAGTGGAACTGGCTTATCCCCTGGTAGGTCTATTCAACAGTTTTTCAAGGACACGAGTGGTTCTGAAGGACTGAAGGGTGGTAGATGTAGTTCCACTCCATGGGGGAAGGCTAGGAATAAGCAGGGAACTACAGACCTGTCAGTCTTACTTCAATTGTAGGGACTCTAATGGAGACACTGGTCAAAAAGGGTCTTGTGGACTACTTGGAGAGCAACAGTGTCCAAGACAGCAACACAGATTCATGGCAGAGAGATCTTGTCAGACTAACCTGACAGCTTTCATTGACTGGGTGACAAGGGAATTGAATGGGGCCATGCTGTAGATTTGCTTTGATTTGACTTCAGCAAGGCTTTCAACTTGGTACCCGCAGATGCTTGCTGAAGAAGATGAAGATTTCTGGTGTGGCTAGGGTCATAGTATACTGGGTAGGTAACTGGCTAGTGGGGAGGCAGCAGAGTGTAGTGGTCAGCGGAGTTCAATCAGAAGAGAGGGAGGTCTCAAGCTGGGTTCCACATGGATCTGTCCTGAGTCCGGTCCTCTTTAACATGTTCATTAGTGACACTGGTGAGAAGGAGGCAGTATAGCGCAGTGTTTTAAGGCTCTGACCTGCAAATCTGGTGACATGCAGCAGACCAGACCTGGGTTTGAATCCCGCAGCTTCCACTTGCATACTATGTGACTCTGAGCAAGTCACTTAACTTCCCTGTGCTCCCAGGTTGCACCTGTAAAAAAGCTTTCAGCTTAGTGTGTTTCACCTGGTTAAATAACTAAATAAAAAAAAAAAAAGGCTCCAGGGCAGGTTGCGTTTCTTTGCAGATGACGCTAAGCTCTGTGGGAGGGTGGATAGTGATGAGGGAATAAAGAAAATGCAGAGAGACTTGCAAAAGCTGGAGGGGTGGTCAGGGGTTTGGCAGTCGAAATTGAACATCAAAAAGTGAAAGGTGATATACCTAGGGAACGAAAACGCTAGGACGGAGTACTGGATTGGGGGAGGGGGTGAGACTCAGTATCATGGCTGAGGACCAAGGAGTTAACATCAGTGACTCTCTAAAGCAATCAAATCAGTGCAACAAGGTTTATAGCAAAGACAATAGGATGCTTAGATGTTTCAGGATAGCAGAAAAAGGGAGATAGTACTTTCCCTGTATAGATCCTTGGTGAGGCTACACCTGGAGGAGTACTGATAGCATAAAAAGGGAGGTAATACTTCTCCTGTATAGATCCTTGATGAAGCCACACCCGGAGTACAGTGCCCAGTTCTGGAGTCCTCACCTCATGAAGGATAGGGATAGTCTTGAGACAGTGCAGTGCAGGGTAACAAAAATGATTCAGGGCCAGCAGGGCATGTCCTATGGCACTTCAAGGCACTGAACGTGCACTCACAGGAGACCAGAAGGAAAAGGGGGGATATGATAGAGACCTTCAAATTTCTAAAAGGAATTCACAGGGTGAACTGCGGGGAACTATTTAACTTGAATACCAGCTTGCAGTGACATGGTCACGAGTGAAGCTAACAACAGCTTCAGGAGAGGCATGAAGAAATACTATTTTACAGAAAGGGCGGTGAAGGTGTGGAACAAACTGCTAGCCGAGGTGATGGGAGCAAAAAGCATTAGTGGTTTTAAGCATGGCTGGGACAGAATGAAGGGTATAGTGATTGCTCAAGAAACAGTGGGCCCCAGGGCTAAATAGGAAACTAGGGCAGACTGGATGGGCCTTTGTTCTTTTCTGCCATCATACTCTATGTTTCTATGTTACTAGACTTACAAGGTGGCCTATTGTTTCTGGAGTGGGTTCCATTAGTGAGCATATGGGAAAATGTGTGTTTTTTTCTGCAGGTAGGTATTTCCTACAAACATGTGGGACAGCAGTGGAAGCAACTCTGGCCCCTAGTTATGTTAATTTCTTCCTGGGGTTGTGGGAGAAGTCCATCATACTTAATCATGAAACAAACCCATTCCAGCAAAAAATAAGACACTGGTTCAGGCTTATTGGTGATGTCATGTGTATAGGGGAAGGCAACATATTAGAGATACTAAATGTCATTGATTGGCTTAAAACAAATGACCTGAACTTTAAGTTTATCTACACTACTAGTGAGGAATGCCCTAACTTTTTTGATGTGATCTTATCCAGCAACATCACAGGTACTAACAAAATCCAGACACTATGTTTCAGGAAACCAGCCGTCACAAATGCTGTACTGAATGCAAAATGTGCCCATCCACCCACATACAGTAAACAAATTCCATACCATACAGTCAGTTCCTGCATTTGCACAGGAACTGCAATACATTAGAATCATCTGAGATCCAAGCAGAAAGTAAAAGACTATGACACAAACTTACTAAATCCAAAGAACATACTAGGAATACACATAGACAAGATCTGCTAAGGGATAAAAATCCATTTAGAAGAAACAGGCAGATAACATTTGGGCCAGGTATATTTGTTATGGAATATAACAGCTCTGCTGGCAGAATGGGTAAGATAGTATTGAGCAACTGGCCAATACTTCTTAGTACTATAATATTGAAGTCAGTATTGATGTAGGCCCTAAACCCAGGGTAACATTTAACAGAGGTAAGAACCTATGTGACAGGTTAGTCCTTAGTAGGCAGGAAAAAGAAATAGTGCCCATGGGTGATCTCAGTTGCCTGTCACAAAGACCAAAGGGTTTCTTTAAATGCTCTAGGTGTAATATTTGTAGATCTGCACAAAATGTAAATGTAGTCCAGCACACAGGAGATGGTAACATCAAAACTGAAATAAGAGAATTAATCATATGGAAAATGGCTCATGTAGTCCCCCTTTTTAAATCTGGAGACCCCAGCGACCTGAATAATTATAGACCAATCTCCCCACTTCCCACCCTTTCCAAACTGTTGGAGAAAATAGTGAGTGTGCAGCTCAGGAACTACCTTGAAAGTGGAAATCTGCTCAGTCCTTATCAGTCAGGATTTAAGCCTCATCACAGTACTATTTCAGCCCTTACAAAGGTCATCAATGACTGGCAGTGTGCCTTGGATTTGAAGAATTTTGTTTGTGAAGTATTTCTAGACTTAAGCAAGGCATTCGATACGGTTGACCATGAGCTGCTCCTTGTCTCCCTCAGAAATATGGTCTGTGACCCCTCATGACTGAGGTGGTTCTCAAACTATCTAACAGGGGCAGCAGCAGGTCAAGGCTGAAGAGGAATTCTCATCCCTGAAATCTCTACTGAGGGGTGTACTGTAAGGCTCTATGCTGGGTCCATTGCTTTTTGCAATTTACATTAACAATATTGATGCTGACATCAAATCTGTTAACATCCACCTATTTGTCAATAACACGGTACTTTATATGAGAAGACCCTCTCTGTCCGGAAGCAGCTTGTATGGATCTGCAATGAGAATTTAATCTTCTACAACTACAACTACTGCACCAGAAACTGCTCCTAAATGCAAAAAAAAACCAAAGGCGATGCTTTTTTCTCCCTTTTCATACGTCAATAACCCCACAACTCAAGGTAATGTTCCTCAGATTCATACTCTTCTTGGCGAATCGCTGGAATATGTTACTAAATTCAAATACCTGGGGGTGTGGATAGACCAAAAGCTTTCCTTTTGCAATCACATTGAGGATCTCTTAAAGAAGCTTAGGCACAGGCTTGGCCTCTTCTAAAGGATCAGAATTTTTCTAACACTGGATGCCAGGAAAAGACTGGTCCAAATCACATTCCTCACCTTATTGGACTACGAAGATTTCCTTATAGCCAAGGCCCTGTGTCTGCCCTGGCTAAATTAGACACACTCTACCATCAGGCCTTGAAGTTTATAACTGGTCTCCCATACTCCACACATCACTGCTCCCTTTACACTGCAGTAGGTTGGTCATCCCTTAACTACAGAAGACAGAGGAATGCAGCTTTCTGGACATTTCAGGCCACCACAAAGATGTTGCCTCAGTACATCTCAGATTGTCTTCTTCTATGTGTGATAAGTAAATATGCCTTAAGGAGTTCCTCCGTTGTCTCCCTTGCAGTACTGAAGTTCAAGTCGCGCTTCGGCAGGTCTTCCATATCTCACAATTTACCCTCTCTCTGGAGCAACTTGCAAAAAACCCTGAAGTTGGCTTACCCAATCAAACTATCAGCCTTCAAAGCACTTTATTCCCACTCTGTCAAGGAATCCTGTAACTGCTTTCTCTGATGTCACCTTCCCCTAGCCTCAGCTCCATCTGCTCCAGTGCATCCCTTTACTAACACTTCTTTCCCACCCCTCTTGGGCAATGTTATAGCATATAAGAACTTACCCGATTGCTCCTTCTATCCTGACCCTGTGTTTTTTTCCTTATTGTTAGTTCCTTTTCCATGTCCCCCTGGCTCCCACCTACACTCCTTGCTTACCCCCCTTGACACCGTCATGGTGTTTTGCTTTCCACTCCCTAACTGTTGCCACCCTTCCCCTCCTGCAATCACTACATGCCCTTGCGGGCATGTACCATGTACCTCTCCTTACTCACCCTCTTGTGTCCCCCTCCCCACCCTCCCATGCCCCACCAAGCTCCTTCAGTCAATAATTGTGTTCAAGGATGCTTCAAATACACACTGTAATTATAGTTGCATATGTTTAACCTGTATATATTGTACTGCAGTTGCTATACTTTTTAGCTGCATGCTGTTCATGGTCTTAGCCTAATGGCTCTTTTTAATACTCTGTTTTGTGTGCATTATAAACCTCCTGTGTATAATTACTGCTCTATGTAAATACTATGTTAAGTGTGAATTCATTTTGTATATATTGTTTACCAAATTATGATGTAACTGAGTATTCCTTTGTATGTATTGTTAACCTCTCCTTTCCAGATCCATCTTGAAAATGAGCTTGCTCAACTATGTTCGCTTGGCTAAATAAAGATTTTGATTAATTGATTGATTGAATCACATATGACACTTCTTTTGTTGTTATGTTTTATGTGTACCCACAACATGATCTATGTAGGGCAATCTGTTCTCTTAAAATAAGGATACAGGAGCACATCTGCTCCATAACAAACAAGCATGACTCCCCAGCAGGGCAGCATTTTTTTGAAAAGCATAACTCTAACTCTGATGATCTGAGATTTAAGGGTCTTGAATGGGTCCCATGCCCCAAAAAAGGTGGAAATAGACTACACTTGCTACTTAGAAAGGTAGGATTTATAGGTTCAAAAGTGCAAAACCTATGGGGCTAAATGAGCAATGAGACCACAAGCCATTTTTATAGAACTGATATGTGCATATATAATGTGTTTCCATGACTAGTTTATTCATTTATTTATACATAGTTGTTTAGCAATCTTGATTATCTGTAGATATATTTGTGATGGGCCGCTCGAGATGAAGATGAGCAACCCAGGGTCCGAATTATTTTCGGATAGGATAACTGCTATCCGGACAAGAAGAGGCAGGAGTCAACTTAGTATTTCGATGCCCGCAGGGTGGGCGTTTTATTTGGTACCAAGGGGTAGACAGACACAGTCACAAGAAGGAGTAGTGGATGCCTGATTAACAATAGGGCAATGGAACAGGGAAATACTGAAATACTTTCAATCTACCACTTTTACGGTTACCACTACAAGCATAAACTTTAGGCTTGCTGCCACTCTTATTCTAATGCTAGTTTATACTGTACTTCTAAACTCTAAACAAGAATCCAGTCTTATTCTGATACTAGTTTATACTGTATTTCTATACTCTAAACAAGAATCCAGTCTTAGGCTACTCAGCACTACATTAGGGTGATCAGCATCACACATCTACAAAAGAGTCCAGATTTTACAAGAGTCCAGAGATCCGGCGTCTTCGTGTACACCGTCGTTCTTCGTTGGTAGCTACAAGGGAAATAGAACTGTAGAACCCTAATCTAAATTCCCAGCAAGGACCTAGATAAGGCCACTGGGGTGGTGAGAGGTTTGGTAAACAGACCATATATCTTCGGCAAAAGCCCACTCTCTCTGAGGCTGCCGGAATGTAGAACCAAAGCAACTGGTTCCTGAAATAACACACTAAAGCAAGAGGTTCCTCAGCCAAAACCAACTTCTAGGGTTGCCAAGGATAAAGAACGACCAAGATCTGTGTGGCGATGAATCCAATGGAGGACTACCACGATCCGACTGATGCTGCAGCACTCCAAGGGCCAGCTGGACTCGGAAGGAACTCTGACAGGACCAGGAACCATAAGAATCTGAAGAGATGATGGTTGACTCTGCAATCCTAGGATCAGGAACTAACACAAAACAAAGAAATGGTGGACGCGTCCCGGACTGGGCTTCGACGGACTCGACTTTCGGCGAACGACCAGGTGGGGTGCAGAACAGGTTCTCCAAGATGAGCTGTCTCTCTTCTGTAGAGGCGACCAACTTCGGGACATCTCAAACAGGAACCATACGGAATGACACTGGCACGGCTGTCGTGATGCATTTTGGCGGACGTACTTTCAAGCTGTGAAAACAAGAAAATGACGGGTACGACTGGTACGACTGATGATGGACTTCGACTTCAGCGGACGACACAAACGGACAGGATGAGTTGATGGATGATCTTCCTGAAGTGTAGAATGTTGGAAGGATGTCTTCTTCTGAGTAGAGACTGAGTCTGAGCACATGGTGTAACAGACCACACTAAGAGACTGCAGTGTGGTAGAAGATTGAGACTGTCTTTGTACAGTAGTAAACATACAACTGAAGAATGCCCAAAGAACTGTGGAATAGTACAATAATTTGCCAGAGAAAGGCAAATTATAACTTCAGGGGTAATTGTTACCGATAAGGGCCAATGTCCAGGTGCTTAGAGCAATAGTTCAGGTACTTGGACCAGTAGTTCGGGTACTTAGGACAATAGTTCAGGTACTTAGGGCAATAGTTCAGGTACTTAGGACAATAGTTCAGGTACTTAGGACAATAGTTCAGGTACTTCAGACAATAGTTCAGGTACTTAGACCAATAGTTCAGGTACCTCGGACAATAGTTCAGGTACTTAGGACAATAGTTCAGGTACTTAGGGCAATAGTTCAGGTACCTCGGACAATAGTTCAGATACTTAGGGCAATAGTTCAGGTACTTAGGGCAATAGTTCAGGTACTTCGGACAATAGTTCAGCATAAGCAGTACAGTAATCACAGTAAATTCACAGTATAGGCAAATAGAACACTCTCAAATGAACCCCTGTTCCTATAGGTAGGGTCTTCTGGGATAGGATCCCTTACTGTACGTTGTGGCTAGGGAATCCTTCAGTACCACTAGGCTGGCTTGCCCTATTCCACTAGGCTGGGGCCTCCCTTTAGTACCACTAGGCTGGCTTGCCCTATTCTGCTAGGCCGGGGCCTCCCTATAGTACCACTAGGCTGGCTTGCCCTATTCCGCTAGGCTGGGGCCTCCCTTTAGTACCACAGGCTGGCTTGCCCTATTCCGCTAGGCCGGGGCCTCCCTTTAGTACCACTAGGCTGGCTTGCCCTATTCTGCTAGGCCAGGGCCTCCCTTTAGTACCACTAGGCTGGCTTTCCTTTATCGCTAGGCCAGGCCTCCCTTTAGTACCACTAGGTGACGCCCTATTCCACTAGGCGGGACCTCCCTATAGTACCACTAGGCTGGCTTGCCCTATTACGCTAGGCCGTGGACTCCCTATAGACCAGGCTTTACCTCTGGCCTAATGCCCTACCTTTACCTCGGGCCTGAAGCCCTACGTTAGCTTGGGCCTGGTGCCCCACCTTAGATTGGGCCCGGTGCCCCACTTTACAATGGGCCTGGTGCCCCTCAAAACACTGGGCCTGGTGCCCCACTTTGGATTGCGCCTGGTGCCCCAATTTACCATGGGCCTAATGCCCTACTTTATATTTGGGCCAGAATTGCCCTTTTAAATACTGTTGCCCCTTTAAATTCTGCAGGCTCCCAATGCCTGCGGTCAGTTATCTCGCTAAACCCCGCCTCTGTTCTGCCCCATATAAATATTCATAGGCCTTTTCAAATGGCCTTAATACGCTGGCCCCTCTCCATGGGCATTGCTAACCCCGCCTCCCAAATGAATATTAAATTGTGGGTCCTAATGACCCGATGCCCCTGTGGCGCTCGGCCGCCTCCTCTATGTGCCTACTGCATGTTTCAACAAGCAGAGTCTTTTTTCAAACAGGCGGCCAGCACAGCGTGTGCTGCCGCCGAGTTACCACTTCTGGAGGCAGCAGGAGGATTCCGGTGCGGTAGGGAGGCGGGAGGGATGCTGGCAGTGGGAGGGAGAAACGGACAGGCATCTGGGAGGACAACTGCGGGCCTCCGATGGCCGACAGAGATGCGGGCGCGATGTGGCTGGCAAAGCTGCCGAAGCCGAGGACCGTGAATTAACTGAAAATACTGGGGGGCTAAAATAAATAAACAAAGGGCTTTAAGCCCATACAGTGCATCGGGAGCGGCGATTTTCTTCATGGTGCCCCGATGGCACCACCGACGACAGACTACTGCAGCAGGCTTCTTCAGGCAGTGGAGGCAGAGCAGGCACACAGGTAAGTCCACAGGGACGGCTTCAACCCTCCAGGTAAGCCCTTTCCTTGTCCTTCTGACTTACTGTGTCCTCTCTCCTCAACAGCTGCCCAGGAACTGACTAACTGAACAACTGTAGAATTATATTTAAAAGATAAAACTGACTGGATTCTAGAATGGCTGGATTGGAATGCTGTGCATGAGCCACTCAGCACAGCATTCCATCCAAGCCATTATGACATGGAAGGCTTACAAAATCTATCTTTTGACCAGCTGTAAGTGCACAGGTGCACTTTTCTCATTATTTACAGTGTTATGTATGTGTAGGGAGGTTGACTTTTATGTCTAGGGGCCCCTTTGTACAGTACCCTGCTGCCTACCCCTGCAGCAGGTACTCTAAGCACCTGTGTATTCTGTTTTTATTTAATTTTATTTTATTTTCTGTAATGACCACATTTGGGGCATTACATATTTTTTAAATATTTTGACTGTTTCCTGCATTGCTACGTACAAAGGTTTGTGATTAATATGTATTAACTATTTGTCTCTCTCGCCTATCTCTTCTAGCCTCTCTATTTTCTATTGCTGCTGCTGCCTGAGCCTAGATATCATGCTGATCTCCCCCTTCCCCATTCAACATGTAACCTCAAGTAGGGCTTGGAGGCATTGCGAAAGGATCTGGGCAGATTGCATTAACTTACCAGACAGTTCTATCTTTTATCTCTAGCAAGATCTTCAGTGTCACATCATATGCAAATATAGATTCTTTTTTCTGGCTTTATTTGTTTAAAATGTGAGCTCAATATTCTGTTGTAGCCTAATTTTTTTGCAGCCATCAATTAAATTTTTAAAGCAACCAGTCTTGATGTTGACTGTGATGTTTCACTACTGTTTGTAACTTTGCACATATTTTTCTAAATGAACATTAATTTATTAGTTTATGAATATTTGTGAGCTGCATGTTTAAAATGATGATGTGTTCTCCCACAAACCATAGCCCCTGAGGAAGATTTGTCAGAGTCAAAGTACCGGGGCTAGTGAAAAAGCAGCTTAGCCTCCACCAGCATATATCTTGAAAGCTCATGATTGTGTGAATCTCGTTCAGTAAAAGAAATGTTGTATCGGCTTACATGGTTTTGGCTGAGCTTTGTTTGCTGCCTGTGCAGTGCCACAGACTTCTTGTTGATCTTTGAAGCCTGGGGCTGGCTGCCCCTTACATGTCGGCACTTGCCCAGTACCACGTGTATCACGGTTCCAGTTTTGGATTCTTGCAGTACAAGAAGGCATAATGGTGATCCATGGTGAACTTGAACATCAGGCACCTCTTAAATCCTGGTTTTATCCTTGATTCCATCCCAAACGATGGAGCAGTGAGGTGGAGACAAGGAGAGAGCAGCGAGTCAAGAAACTGAGCAAACTTCAAAAATGTGTTCAGTTTTGCCTGTAAATTAAAGAGAATTCTAATTTGCTACCAGGTGCTGTAAAGGAGACCAGTTCCTTGCAATGACGAAAAGATCTGAGTGCAGTTGGGGCACAGCCAGAGAATCACATGACTGTGTGGTAGGAGTAATCACGCTTGTAGACTGTTCTGCTGACTGAGCATGATCAGTGGAATACTGACAAAGTGTGAACTGAATCTTGGTAGTTAAATGTACATTATAAAATGGACTTAAAAATAAGCATCAACTTAGATAAATTCATTAGTTAAAACATGTTACCTGACCATTGATTAATGCCTAGTACTTCGCCAGTTCCCCTACCGAACGTGATATAAATCCTAATGTGTCAGAAAGGGAAATGTCTGTCTCTATGTTTTCCTGCTAGAAAAGGCGCCATTTACAAAATGATCTAAGCTAGAGAAACTGACAAGACAAAATGGCAGAAGAAAATACATTTCAGTTTAATATTTATGAAGGGCTGGCTCCTGAAATATGGATCAGAACACAATTCCCAACTGAGCATTCGCCCAAGAAAATAAAATATGAACTTAACAAGCAACCGACAGCAGTAAATTAAAAAGAGCCTACGACAGCCAATGTTGAACTAGACATTGACAAGGCAAGTGATAGTAATGACATCCTATCAACTGAAAGCAAGTCCGTTACCACAACTGAAACAAAAGTTATAAAAATGATAGATGTAGGCTGCCCCAGTGGTGCTGGATGCCTCACCTCTTGCTACGCTGGTGACTCGAGTTTGGGAGCGAGCTCGGGCACCTGGGGTTGGCAGTGGTGGGTAGAGCATTGAGTGCCTGTTGGGCTGCTCTCCTCCTTGGGTGGGGGTTGGGGATTGCCTACATGTCAGCGGCTCCTGGTGGAGACCAGGGGTGCTGCAGCATGTACTTAGCATGGCTGACGCTTGGCAGGGTTGCCGTGCACCATTGCATCAGGACATGCACCATGCATATGGGGGGGGGAGCGAGCACCAGAACATGGAAAAGCCTGGTCTGTGGGGTAGGCGACAGCACCTGCCACCATGTCCATGGCTGGGTCCATCCTGCCTGGCCTTCCAGGTTCCTCTGCCTGGGCCCTCACTCATAGCTGGAGACTGACTGTAAAAGAGCACCCAAGAGGAGGGGCGGCCCCACTCCGGAGAGGTTAAGCTGGGGGTGCTGACTGTGGGATGAGGAAGAGGAGGAGGAGAGAGGAGGCACAGGTCGGAGGACTTCAGGCAGGGCAGGAACAGGCAGGATGCCTGAGAGAGGCCCCGCAGACTGTGACTGGAGGGAAAAATAATTGGGAAAAAATTTATAGGTGTAAAAGAAAATACAGAGCAGAACACAGCCATCCTACTAACAGAAAATCAGACAGCCATCAATGAAATTGACAAGCAGACATCTGTCAGTGAAAGTGTCAAGCTGTGAGCTTTCACTGAAAGTGACACTTCTGAGAGCACAGAAAGTAATATCCCATTGCCCAATAATGTCAATTTTAATACATATTACAATAAAGATGGGCGTGACCTTGAGTCATAACATTTGCCAGACCACTCTTCATACCAAGGGTAGTATCTGCCGAGTATTGCTCATACAAATGTTTCAGGTTATTTCAGGTTATTTACACTGCTAGGCACATTATTTGAAAGTTTCAGGTAGTTCACCAAAGTGTCAGTAAAGGAAAAATAACAGGAGTCTATGACCAGTTTACGGGGACAAAGGTTTGAAGGTGGTCCTTACATGAATAAATGATGCTAGAAAAGATGGGCTTGGGGGACTGTCTCAAAAATGTGGGCAATTGCTTCTAGGTGGCCAAATTCAAGATGGCCACCAAAAATCTCTAAAATGTATTTATTTATTTAAGAGTTTTACCAGGAAGGTATGCTGAGCAAACTACTACTTGAGTCCAGATGTGTCCTGGGGAAGGTTAGAAAAGGTACACAGGCAGTACATAGGCATAATGAGGAAAAATATTAAATACAGGCAAAGGTAAAGTAGAATTCAAAACATTAGAGTTACCCTAATCCACAATAACAACATTACAAAAAATTATAGCTGTAGTGTGGTACTGTGCAGCAGCAGGTAAAGTGCACATCAAGTGGAGCTTAAGCTGTGATACATAAGTAATACATTAACTTTGGGGCAACACATTTTACTGGCACAATTTGTATGAAAAGAATGAGTTGCCCTAGGGGGTGGTCTACATAAAATGATTGCATGTGCAGGGGGAAGAGAAATGAGCTTTGAGGGGGTAGTTGAGGTGTTGGGGTGAAGTGGCATGTCTAACTTCTCTGGGGAGGGAGTTCCACAGTGTTGGCATGCGATAATTGAAGGCTGATTGGCCGGCAGTGGTGGACGTGTGTGGAACCGCTAAAAGCCTGCTATCATTGTTTCTCAGGGAGTAGGATGGAATGGTAGGGGCAGATAGTACAGATGAGAAGTAGGTGGCTCTGGCTAGGAGGAGTTGATGAGAGACAGTGTCGAGAGCTTTTGCCAAGTCGACAAAGATTGCTGCGGTGTCCTTTGCCCATACCAGAGTGACTGGAGCTTGTGAGCCTTAGCAGAGAAGTTGCTGTGAAGTGGGTTTTCCTAAAACCAGACTGGTAAGGTGTGAAAAAGGATGTAGTCTCAAGGAAGGAGGAAAATTGAGAGAGGGCAAGGTGTTCCTGCAGTTCAGCCAGTATGGGGAGAAGGGATATAGTGTGGTAGTTTCAAGGGACTTATGGGTCACCAGCTTTCAGAAGTGGGATGATGGTGGCATGCTTCCACTAAGATGGGATGGTGGCTAGAGAGAGGGAGAGATTGAGTAGTGTGGCCAGGAGGGAGGCGATGGCAGGGGCTGACAGGTACAACATTTTAGAGTCTAGGCCAGTGGGGTATTTACCTTTGGATGGGTTTAGAGTGAGCAAGACATGTAATACTTCTGCAGTAACCAGGCGGAATGCAAAGAAGGGAGCGTGAGAAGGGGCTTGTGCAGGGTTGGAGGCAGGTTGGGTGGATTTGCGGGAGGGGGGGAGAGCGAACAACAGTAATGTTGCACAATATGTGAAGTACGAGTTGAATTCAGAAGCCACTGCAAGAGGATCTGTAACAGTGGAACCACCTATGTCTAAGACAGGTGCTGGAGGCGGGATGGAGGGGAAGAATAAGGATTTTACCACTTTCCAGAATTTTGCAGGGTGATTTAGGTTCATGGAGAAGGTGGATTTGAAATAGCTGGCTTTAGTTCGCCTGATTTGATGTGTGCTGGCATTACGTAAAGCTCAATACTGGAGATGATCTGAGAGTAGACTGGAGACTTTGTAGGTTTTCCAGGCTAGTTCTCATGCTCTGAGGTGGGCCATGATGTCAGCTGAGAGCCAGGGAAGGTGAACACCTCACACTCTGGCTCATCCGAGAGGGGCACAGTGATCCCAGATAGCGAGGAACCTGGTCTTGAAATATTCCAGGGCGGAGTCGATGGAGGTAGCCCGAGGGATGTAAGACCAGTCTGTGGTGCCCAGGTCATTTAGTAGTGCACCAAGGATTTGTAGAATCTGGTCAGGATGGTTTTGGGAGGGGGTGCTTTTGGCCTGAAGACGTTTCTTGCTGAATATATCATGAGGGAGTCCGATAATATTACACAAAATGGCATATCTCAGCTCACAGTTGTCATATAAAGCTGTATTTGGTGTTTAAATGTGGGTTTTGGGGTCAAGGAATTAATTTCTTATAATAATTTTTTTTTTCTTGAAGCCAAAGACACCATGACAACATGTTCTCAAATTTCCATAATAGTGGCTGTTTAATTCTAAGTCCCCCACCCCCAAAACTTGAAATTTGTGTTTCTAAACTTAAGAATATAATGCATGCCATTTTTCAGTGTCAGAAAAATAGCTTTTATTTTTACAAAATCTGGTTTTGCAAACTTAGTAACATTTTTAATTGAAAAGTTCCAGTTTGGTAACATTGGTCTGATTGTACAATTATCTAATATCCATAATGTTCAAAGCGTTATTGCTGTACTAACATTTTCCAATTAGTGTTTGAAGTGCTGTTTTCATTTGAGCATGCCCCAAATCTCCTACTCATTTTCTTCTTCCACATTATTCTTAAGTGTTATTATTACAATCATAGTCTGTTTCAGATTCTGAATCAGATTCTGCATCATCTTTTCCAGCTGTTGAGACATTCTCTTGTGCTACAATATCCCTGATGCACTTTGGTAGAGGTGCCTTAGTGTATCAGCGAGGTTAACATTTCCCTGAAATCAGACTCCAGCCATGGTCCAGTGGTGATGGTGGAGTATCAGATTTGCCATAGCTCAGCAGGATGTACACCTGAGCAGAACGTACACCTGGTAGTTAACTTGCTTCACCTTCAAATCATGTGAATCACGGTCAGGAGGTATTCTTTGGGTTGACTTTCTCTTCATTTTGTCCCACTTCAATGCCCGAGCCTCAGCTAGCATCTTGTTGATACTATCTCGATAGACAAACCTGATAGCAAACTTCACCATGTTGTCCAGAATATTTGGTCTCACTGGGAGACTCTTTCCAACACCTGACAACAACCTACAGTATGTGCTGCTTCAGATTTCAGTGCACTTTGAAATACTGACTTCTGTCCATGTTCAAAGAACCCCGAGACTGCATCCTGTGTGTATATGAAGAGGTACAATGACTTAGGAACATAGGAACACAGGAATGTAATGTCAGAAAAGGACCGCCTGGCCCATCTAGTCTGCCTGTTTGCCTAGTTATCCGCTAGGCCTTCACTGAGTTCTCTCCCCACTCCCTTAGCAGCCCTCTGTGTATGTCCCAAGTCTTCTTGAAACCTCCCCACTGTCTTCTCCACCACCACCTCTTTAGGCAGGCCATTCCAGAAGTCCACCACCCTCTTGGTGAAGAAGTACTTCCTAACATTCCCCTTAAACCTTCCTCCCTCAATTTGGAGATCGTGGCCCTTTATCCTGGGGCGCTCTTTTAGCTGGAAGAGGTGCCCTATAGACACCTTGTTGATCCCCTTTAAGTATTTAAATGTCTCAATCATGTCCCCTCTCTCCCTACTCTGCTCCAATGAGTACATGTTTAGGTCTCTCAGCCTCTCCTCATATGGCAACTGGTCTAGACCCCTCACCATCTTAGTTGCTCTCCTCTGGACATGCTTCAGCCTCCCCACCTCCAGAACTGGATCCCATACTCCAGATGAGGTCTGACCAGCTGGGTGTACAAGGGAACTATGACCTTCCTCCTCCTGCTGGTGACCCTTCTTATTATACACCTCAACATTCTGTTTGCTTTTGCCACTGCCCTACCGCACAGCCCTGCCACTTTCAGGTCCTGTGATATAAGGATGCCCAGGTTTCTTTCCTCCTCAGATACCTCTATCAGCCTGTCCCCCAAACTGTACTCCACTTTCATGATTTTCCTACCTATGTGCATGATTTTGCATTTTGCCATGTTGAATGATAACTACCATACCTTGGACCACTCCTCTAATTTTCTCAGGTCCCTGAGCATTCTCTCAATCCCCTCCTGCATGTCCACTCTATTGAAAACCTTCACATCATCTGCAAATAGACTAACTCTCCCCTCCAGACCCTCAGCTATGTCTCTAAGAAAGATGTTAAACAGCAGTGGTCCCAACACCGAACCCTGAGGAACTCCGCTGGTGACCTCTGTCACCCCTGAGGGCACCCTGTTGACTAACATCCTCTGTGTTCTGCATTCTAGCCAGTTTTCTACCCACTTTATAACCACATCTCCTAGCCCCAGGCAGACCATTTTGTATAGTAGCCTCATGTGCGGTACCTAATCAAAAGCCTTCCTAAAATCCAGGTAGGCTAATTTCACTGATGCTCCCTGATCCACCACCTTGGTGACCCAGTCAAAGAACTCGATCAATTTGTTTGACAGGATCTGCCCTTGGTGAAACCATGCTGCCTAAGGGTCATGAAGGCCCTTTGCCTCCAGGTAGGTGATGATTCTGTTCTTTAGTAGTTTTTCCATGAGCTTACTGATCATCGATGTCAGGCTCACCGGCTGCCTCCCTCTCCCCCTTTTGAAGAGGTATCACATCCGTGCATTTCCAACCCTTCGGAACTTCCCAATCTTAGGGAACTCATTGAATAGAGTTGTCAAAGGGGCTGCTAATGTATCTTTCAGTTCCTTTAATACTCTTGGGTGAACCCCATCTGGCACCATGGCCTTGTCCACCCTCAAGCCCTGAAGCTCCCTTAATATCTCCTCCTCCTTGAAGGGGCTCACATCCACCCCTACCCCTGCATTCTCTGATGTCCCAGTGTGGACTGCTTCCTATTCCTCTTCCCTCATGAGTACTGAGCTGAAATAGCTATTCAGCCTTTCAGCCTTCTCATGGTTCCCCTCCACCCTCTAACCATCCCCTGTTATCAGACTTGGTAACCCCCTCTCCACTTTCCTCCACTCACTGATATACCTGAAGAAGGTCTTGTCTCCCTTTCTGACCTCCTTGTTGATAAACTCCTCCGTCATTGCCTTCACTTGTCTTACCACCCTCCCCACCTCTTTTTGCCTTTACTGATACTCCTCCCATGCTTGATCACTCTGAGTTGTTTTAAACTTCCAGAAGGCAAGCCTCTTTGATCTGATGGTGACCCCCACTTCCCTGCTGAAACACAGTGGCCTCCTTTTCCTCCTGTTCTTGCTCACCCTCTTTGTGCAGAGGTCTGTGGCCTCCACAGTTGCTCCCTTTATCCTGGCCCACATGCTCTCCACCCTCCTTAACTGTTCCACCCTTACTAGTGCCTGGAAGACATACTCTCCTGTCCTGTTAAAATCAGGCCATCTGAAGTCCAGCACCTTCGGCCTGGTCTGGTTGCAGGTGGCCGAGGTGCGCACCTTGAACCACACGGTGCCGTGGTCGCTAGTGCCAAGGTTGCCCCCTACCTTAACTTTTCCCACCCTGTCACCGTTTGTTAGCATCAGATCCAGCACCACCCCTTCCCTAGTTGGGTCACTGACCAACTGCCTGAGTTGGGCAATCTGAAGGGAGTCGATAATGGCTTTGCTTCTGGATGAGGCTGCCAACCATTTGTACCATTCCACGTCTGGCAGGTTGAGGTCCCCCATCAGAAGCACCTCACCTGTAGCTGCCACCTGTAGAATCTCTTCCATCATCTGATTGTCCAACCCTTCTTATTGTCCTGGTGGCCTGTATACTACTCCTGTGCATAGTGCCACATCCCTCAAGTGTACAGCGAAACCCATAGTGCCTCTGTATTACCCCACCTACCCTGAATTTCTGTCGCTTGAATCCCCTCCCTCACATAGAGGGCCACTCCACCCCCTCTCCTTTCAAACCTGTCCTCCTAAATAGCGTGTACCATGGTATGTTCAAGTCCCAATCTTGACCTTCATGGCACCAAGATTCTCTGATTCCTACCAGGTCCAGGTCTGCTTCTGCCATCACTGCTGATAGGTCTGGGAATTTGTTACCCAGGCTCCTGGCGTGGTGCTC
Source organism: Neoceratodus forsteri (assembly GCA_016271365.2). Classification (NCBI taxonomy): domain Eukaryota; kingdom Metazoa; phylum Chordata; order Ceratodontiformes; family Ceratodontidae; genus Neoceratodus; species Neoceratodus forsteri. Next base: position 478,097,190 of record CM028135.1, read on the forward strand.
ATGACTTTCTAGACTTGATTAAAGTGGAGCCTGCTTCTGTTAGAATTGTCTCTTGCCAAGCGCCAAGAGGGAGAGACCACTGTGGGTTTTTCTCAGCAACTGCAACAAATACTGCAAGTACCCGAAAGAGCAAGTTAAGCCTGTTCGCTACTTTAAGTTTCTAGTGTTGGGCCTATGCCATCCTCGGCACAAAAAGACTGTTCCTGCATCAGCCTAATCATCCTGGTGAGAGACCAGCCCTGGGGAGTCAGCCCCTGCAGAGAATCAAATCACAGGTTGCGGCCACCTACAGGGAAAATCCGTGAAGCGGAGATGAGTCATGTCGGACCCGGTCCCCACCAGAATCCTGGAAAGCCAGAAGGTTCATGGTGCAATTCATCCATCTTTCTGGGTGCAGTGAGTACAACCAAGGTAGCCCTCTGCAACCATCAAATAAATATTTTTGCCATCTGATTTGCTCCATAAATTTGGGTTAAAGTTAACTGTAATTATAGGCCATCCGGCCAGGAATTACAATTGTTTAACTAATTGGCAGTGTTTCATCTGTTCAATAATCACCCTTCTTTCCATCAAGGGCCCCACCCAGCTGCAACGCTGGCCTACCTATGGCAACACTACAGGCCTGCAACCTATTCCACTCTCGGTACCCAGCAGCTGTTTAAACTGTTAAATTCAGAAACTAACTGTTAAATTCAGAAACTAAGTTGGGGAGTAACAACTATTATCTGTTTCGATACCAATCAATCAATCAATCAATCATCTTTATTTTACCAGGTGAGACACCGTTGAGACAAGCTCATTTACAAGGTGGCTCTGGGATGGTCAGCAAGATAATACATGTAATACAAGTACATAGAAATAACAGATGTAAACACATTTAGAAAAAGAGAGATATATACAAGTACAGTGATCGTCGGCAAGCACAAATAGATTAACAATAGATATCACAATAATCTTTTGCCTAAATTCTCACCCCCCCTCCCTTGTTCAAGTCCCCTTAATACATCTGATTTGCTGTTTAAGGTTAACCTGACCCATAAGCATATTATTATTTGGTCTGCCTTTACTGAACTACTTAAGAGTAACTGTAAAGTTTATGGTTATTGCTGAAACTGTTCTATTACAGGGGGAACAGGGTATATGCCAGGAGTCCAGACCCAACTGGTAAGTGTGGTACACATGAGCATATCATTAATGCTCTTGGGCAATTGTGCACTGAAGGTCATATACTGTGATTGTGAAACTTTCTATGAAGAGCCACTAGTAAGGGGTGTGGGTAGGCATAGCTTCCCAGAGGGCTGTACTAGTTTTAAAATAAGCCACATAAGCACTACTCTGGGTGGAGGCACCATAATCTTAGTTCTACTGTTGGTAGGAAATCCACAGTATCCATTAGTCATGAGCCCAGGCCCCTCAATCTGTAAGCAGGGGTAGCAGCCCTTGGTTTAATGGTGCCAGGGTTACAATCGAATGGCAGTGCGGATGTCCCCTCTAGATTGAGAGATCAGGATGAAGCAGAGCTAATTGAAAGTGAATGGGTGGATCTGGAAATGCCACCATTTGTCAAAATCCTGGTAGAGATAGTTTGACTATGTTACTAGAACCCGCAGAGGATCAACCCAAACTCAGGCGCAGAACCCACACTGCCATCAGATGAAAGAACAGACCTGTGGATGCAGTTACTGGACCAGAGTCCTCTGATAACTGAATTAAAAGAGACTCTGAGGACCAGAAGGACCATACATACATGCTCAGGAACCCAGAGATTCTGTCCCCAGAAATAACCAAACTACTGAAACAGCATGGATAACTCAGTCTGGAAAGAAACAGAACTGTGCATAAAACATGAGATACAAGAACTCGAGAGGAGATCACCAGCTCCTCATTACACAAGCAGAGTCTGATACCGTGCTGAAAGTCTATCACAATGGGTCATGTCACTTCAGACATCAGAAATCAGAGAGAACAATCAGACAAAGGTTCTATTAGGTTGACATGAGAGAAAAAAATCACACAACGGTGCAAGGATTGCATGGCCTGCTGCCTAAAAAGAGGAACTGACAACAACCAGAGAACACCTCTGCACTCAGTCGTAACTCAAGGTCTGCTAGAGCTTTGGACCATTTGAAAGTAGAAATCAGTACTATAGGACTTAAGTATGTGCTAAGAGAAACATAAAAATTGTCAGCAGATAAGGACTGCTTGGCCCATCTAGCCTGCCTGTAAGCCCTTGTACTGGATTACTAATGATCATTGAACACTACACAAAATTCATGGTGGCAGTACCAGTAAAAGACAGTTGAAGTCTTTTGGAGACACTTTGTTCGCCCATATGGGTATCCATCACAAATAGTGTATTAACAGACCAAGGTGGCACCTTTGAATTGACACTTTTCAAAGAACTGTGTTCCATGTCTGGCAGCAGGAAATTGGAGAACAGCCCCATACTCCCACAAAAAAATGGGTTATGTGAATGAGAAAACCACACACTGCTGGAAAAATTGAGAGTTGTGCCTGAGCACAAGAAATTAAAATGGCCAGAATTGCTTGCTGAATTTTGCTATCATTACAACAACACTGTCTGCTACTCAACAGGGTACAAACCCTACTACTAAATGTTCTGTAGGCATGGAAGACATCATATGACATGGTCCTGGATGTGCAACAAGAGTCCAGAAATGTGGTAAAGCCAACCAAAGAATGAGTGGAAAAACACGAATGTTGATTAAGAGAAGCAACTGATTGAACATGTGCGACAGAGACAGAAAGAACAGTATGACCGAAGAGCACGAGCTGTACCCTTGTCCATTGGAGACAGAGTCCTGTTAAATAACACTCAAACCAGAAGTCAGAAACTCACAACCTGGTGGGAGCCCACACCATTTGTAACTGCTGCAGTTCCATACCCAGAACTAACAGTGCACAGAATAAAACCAGAAACGGGAGGACAAACAAGCAAGGTAGTGCACTGGAATGTGTTGAAGCCATGTATGTTCCAACCAACTGGTCTGGACAGTGTTTGGGATATTGGAGATGACAGATGGAAGAGGCAGGAGCACACCACAACTGATATGGTTACCCCTGGGATGCCTATGGAATGGCCTTAGCTACCAGGTATCAGTATGTTCTACCTTGTTACTGCCATTTCTACTGAATGTCATTCACATAGATCCTCCCCTTTCAAACAAAGGCATGCCTCCCAAATGCAGAACAGAAGAACTCCAGTAGTTCTGCTAAAGGTAGCTTATAAATAAGAAGCACAAAAGAAAGTTAGGATAATTGTTACAGTTAAAGCATACAGTAGATATTAGGAATGTTGAATGTAGAAGTTAACTTTTTTTTTAAAGCCTTAGAGTAATGTTGTTTATTCTAGCTGCCAAAATATATGTATTGCACACACCAGTCATCATGTTTCATTTATCAGTATGCAACTTGTAAGTCACTTCCCTGTCTCATATCAATGTTTACCACCTGCGGTCACCCTATGTGGTACCCTTGTATGTATATCCAGCCTGTATCATGTAACATGCATTTCATGTATATACTGTTATTACCTATCTGTGTTTGTACTTTAAGTGTTTATGTCACAGGACCTCCTTGTGAATGAGCTTGCTCAATGGAGTTTTCCTGCAATAAACTTGAGCTTGAACTAATGTGTCCTTACAAATGGTGTAGGAGGATACATGGGAACATGTATCTTTTAGCAGGGTGAAATATGTAATATCCCAAAACCAGTGGTGTCCCAGTGTCCCTAGAACAATCCAACAAGGTGCCCCAGCCCAGGTGCCCCTTGTAGATAAAATGTAAAGTGGCAGGAGGTGGAGGTGGAGGTAAATGTAGTGATAGGGGTCCCATACAATAAACTGCTTGTTTGCATTTTTTTTATAACTCAGCCATCTCCTGCAGCAGTTTTCCTCCCCAGCCAGAGCGGCATGAGCCAGTGCAAACTTTCAAATGTCCTGCTCATGCTGGACCATTGGTTGTCTCCCACTTTGTCAGGGACATGGCATCCCGAATGTTGGGGGGCTATAAAAGTGACCAGTGCCATGGGAACCATGTGGTCATCTAGTCAAGTCAAGTCTAGCAGAACAGCTGGCAAGCAAAGTGCAGCCATCAGGCTACAGCACTCTCAGGCACTGAAGAGAAGTGTGGCCAGACCCAGTAGGAGAGAGAGAGAGAGAGAGAGAGAGAGAGAGAGAGAGAGAGAGAGAGAGAGAGAGAGAGAGAGAGAGAGAGAGGAGAGAGATTGCAGCGATCTTGAGAAAGAATGGGTCTCACCTCATGTGCCTCTCTCATCCCTCCTCAGGCAATCAGCGGTTTAGGCAGTTCCTCCGTGTTTGTGGTGGTCTCCTCAAATGTCATCTGTTCCTGTCAGTAGTCAATACATGAGAGGAGCACTGGCCACAGTGTGGGCTCAGTTCAGCCTCCCCTTTGTTTTTTTGTTTTTTTATATTTAAAAAGTAAACTCATTCTCTCACTGGCAGCATTCAGGCAGTTGCGGTGGTAAGAGACAGGCTGAGCATCAGTAAGAGGCAGGGCAGGGCAGGAGGAGCATCAAGGCAGAGCAATAAGCCCCATTGACAGGATCCCCCATGATGAGGCCCTCTTCAGCAACTGCCAGAAGTGCCAGCACCTCCACTCCACTTCAGTCTACCAGATCGCTGCCACTTCAATGTTTCACCCCAGATCAGGGCAGTGAGTTGGCAGCAGCACCAAAGGGTAGGTGCTGACTGCCGTAAGTATAATTAAAAAAAAACAGTAAATTATTTAAAGTACTGGATGGCGCAGCATGCAGTGGCTGAGACCGTAGGGTCAGGGCAAGGCCCCAGTGTTAAGAGACACCCAGGGGGCAGATTAAGTGGGCAGCAAGCCCCAATTTAAATACATAAATCTCCAGGAGGAGGAGCACAGGGGCAGGACAAAGCTCAAATTTAAATAAAAAGATAGCTGAGGAGGGGCAAGGAAGGGCAGACAGGCCCCAGTTTCAAAAGAAATATCCAGGTGGACTAGGTTGGCAAAGTAGGCCCTTTTTAAGCAAAGGCATTCAGAGGGTGGAATGAGGGACAGGCAGGCCCTTCAGAAACTGACCAGCACCAGCAAGCCTAGTAAAGAAAGTAGGCTAGTAACTCAGGTAGCCACAAGAAGCCCAAGCCAAAGGCTGTTGTTAAATAGTTAAATAACGTACGTGTACTGTGACACCAGCTCCAATCAGGAGCAATGGAAAGGGGAGTGGATACGTCCAGTTAACCATCCCAGCAGCACAGCTGCCATACCCTAGCCAAGCGCTAGTCATTTTTCATCAATAAAAAAGTATTTAGCTGGCTCAGAGCCCCCTAGCAAGGGAGGGACAGTAAGTGTGGGACCCCTACCACACAGATTAGTTAACTGGTCCTCAGCCAGGATGGCTGGACTGCTGTTTCACTGTAGAAGCCTAGGTGTATGCCTGTGGAAGGGACGGCATAGCCCATGGTCCCTGTGTAGCTAGGTAAGTCCCAGCATTTAGCCCAGGTTTCCCCTCATGTAGTATTTTCTGTGGTGCAGTGTCCCTGGTTACCAGAATAAACATTTTATAGTACAAGTGCAACTGTTATTCAATGTGACTTTTGTGAACATTGAGCAAATATTCGAAAGTGAACGTGTCAATATATTTAAAGTGACAGTGTTGAATTGCTGTGAACAAATGTGAAGGGCAAGAGCTGTTATGTTACAAGACTGCTATTGAAAAGGGCAGAGCCCAAAGTAAATGCATGCTCTGAAACTACCGTACATGCACCAAATGTGTCCTATGTGCCCTGAGTTTGCCCTGTTTTGTTCCAAGATGGTTTAAATTGCCCTCAGTTGCTCTGGATGGTCACTGCATGCTCCAAGACAGAGATACTACCCTTGCATGTTGTGAACCCTTTTCAAAATTGACTGCACTAGTTCAACATTTGCAAATTGCCCCATATGTTCTTGCATTGCCCTGCATGTTTCTAATTGCCCTTTCTGGTTGCTTGATCCAAAGACTCCCCAAACCAGTAACCACCAAATGAAAAGACAGTTCACTTTGGAGACAAAGCTGTATTTTTGTCAGCTGCACATTCACAGTTTTTCCTGCATGTTCCGGAGACTGTTCCACCCAACTGTATCCTAACAACTTCAGGCTGGTTGTCAGAATAGGAATAGCCTAGTCAGCTAAGGAACAACCTGTCACTGATTTTCTTCAGAGTCTTCAGGCCAGCCCTTCACTAACATATGAGATAGGCAGTGCAAGGAACCACATTGGTTCACCGATAGGGATCTGATACCTAGTGGGGTTAGAGTTTTTGTTTCAGGTTCTTCAGAGCTTCTCCTGAGGTCAACTGTCCGGAGGTATAACAGATCTTCAGTTTTGTTCAGTTCTTCAGATTTCTTTCTGGGGTCACTGGTGACAGCCCAGAGGTTCTTTAGGATCTCATCCGGTTCTTCAGTTCTTCAGATTTCTTCTTGGGTCCATGGTATTGACCTGAAAGGTCTTTAGTTTGCTATAAGTCCTTGGAAATACAAGTATTCTGTTTCTTTCCTGGAGTTCGTTGTGATGGCACAGTGGTTCTCTGTGGAATACAAGTGCGTTGTTCAAATCCCTGGATTTTGTTGATGTCCAGTGGCCTAAATTCCTTGTTTAATCAGTTCTTCAAGCCAGCCAATGGAAATCATGTGCTCAGAAGTTCTGCAGATCGTATTCCTCTGTATCGCATCATCTGCAGCACCCAACAGATCCATATGAATTCTGGAGTGAAACTGTACAAATTCACAGTCAGAGAATTTTACAGCTATAGTGTACATTACAGTTATGCAATGATAGTGATTTTAGCAGTTACATTCATAGACTCGATCTTAAGTAGTTTAGTAGCAACAATAAAGTGGTGGTTTGAAAGTGGAAATGTTGTTGTTCACATCCCTTTTCCTTGTTCTGATTTCTATGGTTCATTTGCTCAATAAACAGGTCCCTTTTTGTTACTTGTGTCTCCTGTCTTTCCATTTTGGTGACACTTCCATAATGTAGTCAAACAATCAAAGAACACCTTACCCTCAAACTGATCAAGATATCACACCTTGACCAGAGTCCAGGTTGACAGGTTCCAAGAAATTTCTCGCACACTTCACCACAAGTGTAAATGATTTTCCCAGTATCTCTCAGGCAGCATAAAGGAAGTGGCACATTTTAGAAGCTGTGGTATGTTTTTCAATTGATGCATTTCACTTCTACACAGTTTTCATTCTTTTGCAACCTAAAAGGGCCCAGTTTTAAAAACTATGGCATGGTTTTTAAACCAACTAGATTATTTACAGTTCTAAAAATAAGGAGCCCTAGTCTCACTTGCTAGAGACTCTCACTAAGTGGTCCCTTTGCACTTCCTTGTACTATGCCTTTGTGTTGTGCACAAACAGGATGTGACCCCCGGGACACCATGTCTGGGTTCACACCCCTGCCTGGCGACTGTATGGGGCCCATCTGGCTGAGGGTGTTGGGTTTGTTCTTTTTGCTGTGGTGGTAGGGGTTTCTCGTACAACAAATAATAAATAGTGCAGTGCCTCCACCCAGAGTGAATAAGTGGGCCAGATGTTGTGTGCAGCACCACCACCTGGGATGCAATACCTGCCCATCTCCTTACAGTGGACTGGACAACACTCTGGGGATCACTAAGACAGTTGTTACCTTTACCAATAAACACTTCAGTCAAGTTATACAAATTGAGCATGCACACGGGACTAAAATTCAAAAAATTAACAGTGCTTTTATTTAAAAACACAGGCCTAGAAGAAAAGGAGTGGTTAGAAAAATTGCAAGTAGCTTCTAAAGAGCACCTGTCTTGCCTTTTTATAAAGTCCCCCCAGAAACCATATAGTATGCCTTACTTGCCCTAAAGTTCACAGGAGCCAAAAGTAGAGTTTTGCTGTGGACAGAATTTGGGATGGAAGGGATTGTGATTTGGCTCCTGATCCCTTCCACTTCCTGATTTAAAGACACACCCCCTGCTCTTACATTTTGTGATGTAATACTATGGAGAGCACAGGGGCAGGTGCCACAGAGTTGTATACGGTCTCATTTTCAAGAACCTTTAAAAACATTTTATAATGCCAATTTCAACAAATCAAGGCCATGGCTCAACTAACAAGGCCACGGCTCAACTAACTAGAACCTTGTTATTTGAGTGATAGCCTTGATTTGTTGAAATCTCTATGCATTTGCTGTTGAGAGGTTCTAGAGGTAGAGTGCCATGGAGGCCTTCCCTCCCAGGGAAGGGTGTTAGGCGATTGCATCACTTAGTGATTCATTGATTCTCCCATCATTTTCTTTAGCTGGATCAGCTGAGCATGGACTTCCTGCAGTGAGACAGCATTTGTTGCTCTCCTCCATTGCTCAAGGCAGTTGGCACCACATTACTTGAAATAGGCATACTGGAAACTAAGAGTTCATGCCTTCTGGGGGTGGGCTGGTATTACCCTGTAGGGCTATCACACTTTTTGTTCCTTGAATCAGTCTCTGTAGTTCTATGGCATCACAGGAGCACCAATGTCCAGCACTTGGGCAGTAGTGGTGGAAGTCAGTGGGGTTCTCCACTGTTCATCTTATTCTTCAGCCTCTATAACCTCCTGCAGCAGGACACAGTGTGGTGGGGGGGGCCACTCTCACTCCTTTTTTTTTTTTATTTTATTTTTTTTGGCTGGGACCCAGCTCCGCACCTGGCCAGCACACCGTCCCCACCATGCCCAAGCTTACCCCCCCCGGACGGGGCCACCAGGCGGGCACCCATCCCAATGGTCACATTGGAATCTTGCCCTGGCTTACCCCCCCAGGGTGGGGTCATGCGAGCAGGACCCCCTGTTGGATAATGGGGCAATGGAGACAGAGTTAGAGTGGAGTATCACAGCTTGGGCTGGAATTTTCATGGATGCTGTGGAAACCCTTGGAGGTGGGACGTACAATGACATCCTCGGGATGAGCCTGATGTCTGTCCCACCTCTGACTGAATTGGGCACTGGTTGGCAAGGATCCCCTGGTCTCCACTAGGGCTCACTAGTGCACGGTATGCTCACCTGCCCACTCCCTCGGAGAAGGACAGATGCCCGTCAGGAACTCGATACTTCTCCCTCCAGCTTTCGAGTCCATTCCCAAACCTGGGATGTCAGTGTCGCACATGGATGTCTTGTCGCTGTGCTGATGGGCCATCTCCAATCTCACTGTTAAGCACAAATTTATCAGCAGCAACTCTGAAAATTGGGCAGCCATCAGCACTTGTTCTAGTGACACCTTGTTCAGGTCTGTGGACTCTATCCCACCTTTGCAGTACACTTTTTGTAGGTCCCTCTCAAGTTGGTATAACTAGGTGGTGAGGGACTCCCCCAGCATTGTTTGGTGGTCTTAAAATTCAGTACATGTTGTCACAGAATTCTTTACTTCCAAACACACTGCCTAGTGTGGAAAGGTATTCAGCTGCATTGGCCTCTGGATCTGTGGCATACAAGGACCAGATGGTGTGTAATGCTGGCCCCTTCAGACTCTTGGCCAATCTCTTGTACTTTTCTGCCTCTGCACTGCCATTCATTTAGCATCAGGACAGCATAGCTGATCCAGGTTTCATAATCATCTTCTCCAGCAGGAGTGGGAATGATGCCAGAAAAAATTCCTCTGCATTGGTAATAGTCAGAACCAGCAGGGTCTGCTTGCCCATACTCTTCCAAGGTTGCCGAAGGAGGCAACAATATCTGCACATTCTTGAGGGTCTTCTTTTCACTAGCCAACAACAATTCTAGTTTGGTCTTGAAATCCCCAACAGAATTTGGGTGGAGTGAAAGAGGATTTGGGCTGACAGGACTCCCTTGGCTTATCACCATCCAGACCTCTTGAGACTCCTCAGGAGTCACCTTGGCAGGCAGTGTCATGGCCCCTAAGTATGTCTCAGTTTCCTCAATTAGATTTTTAAACTGAGTACCTGGTTCTCGAGTCACTCACTGAATTTTTATTTTCCCACAACCTTTCAGGGCATACTGTAGCACTTCCAAGATGGGCTCCTTGTCCCAGTCCTTGGACACATTTTTTAGCAATACTGCTGTCTGAGAATTCACACTTTTGAATACATGGCAATCCTCTACCTGTTGAAAAGCCTTGTTTGCCTTCGCAGACATTTGGGGGTCAGTGGCAAAAGGTCTCTGAAAAATCCCCAGGTGTGTCTAGATGTTCAGCAGGAGATCCAAATGGTGCCTCCAGTGTGTGATCTGAGTCACAGTGTCCAGGTCCACATCCCTGCCTGGTGATTGTACAGGTCTTACCTGATTGAGAGAGTTGGGTTTGTTCTTTCTTCTGCGGTAGGGGTTTCATCCCAGAACAAATAATAAATAAGGTAGTGCCTCATCCAAAGATGTGGGCCAGATGCTGTGTGCAGTATCACTGCTTGGGATGCAGTACCTACCCACTTCCCTACACTGGACTGTATCACCCTGTGGGGACCAGTAAGACAGTTGTTACCTTCACCAATAAACACATCAGTGAGGTTATCTAAACTGGACGCACACACGGGAATAAAATTAAACAAATTAACAGTGCTTTTATTTAAAAACACAAGCCTGGAACCTGGAAGAAAAGGAGATGTTAGACAATTGCCAGTCACCTTTAACACTCCCACCCTATAGTTCAATGTTTGGGGAATAGTGATGGGAAATTTAGTGCTTGTGTAACTTGTAGTACTTTTTGTGGCTTTACTCTATTCCCACCCTTGAGTAGTAGGTATGTAGGTAGCAGTTTGTAGGGAATAGAAGGCTCAGGAACAAGGGTGAGAAGAGAGCTGGAGAAGGAGGCTGAGGGGATGGTAGTGGGCAAAAAGCACTCCCTAAGCAAGGGAGGTTGTGGGAGGAGCTATTCCCCACATTGAACCTCAGGCTTAAAGCCTCCCGTTCAATGTCTGGGGAATAGCGATGGGGTATTTAGTGCTTGTGTAATTTGTAATACTTTTGTGGCTTTACTCTATTCCCACCTTTGAGTAGTAGGTATGTATGTAGGTAGGAATCTGTAGGGAATAGAAGGCCCAAAAAGATACCTCCTCCAACTCATGGAGAGCATGATTCCTGGCTTCTGGCATTCAGGAGAGGAAAACCCCCCAGGTGGAGGAAATGCCTACGGACCCATGACCATTGGTCTACCCATCCTCTGGGCATACTAACAGGAGAAGGACCTAGGTTCTAGTAACCATAGCTACTTGAGGAAGGTCAGGTTCTTGGAGAGATGATGGTTCATCCTTGATCCATGGATGATGCAGATTGAATGATGATCCTGAAGTTGAACAGTAGATCTTTTCTGAAGGAGCGGTAGAATCCTGAGAGTGAAGCAGATCCAATCGAATAAGTGCGAATGAAGTCCAAGTTTTCACGGTGATGAAGGATGCTTGTCCAAAGGGATTACAGGGATGCAATGAACAGGGAGAGCATGATTTGATCGATATGCTGCCAGACAATGAATGGTGGGAAATGCAATGATTTGTGAAGTCATAGGTGAATGATCCAACTTGTGTACGGTTTGACTTTCACGGTACAGTCTGGAGGCAAGGAACTCGGTAGTGAGTGAGGAGTTGCTAAGTAAGCATCCATGAAGTAGAAAATGAGTAGAGGAAAGTGTTTGAGTGTTTGATGGGAGTAATGCCATAAGTGATTAGTAGATGAATAAAGGGAGATTTGAAGATGCAGTCCAGATGATAACCGAATATATCGAGAGAATGATTAGAAGTTTGGTATAAAGAACTGGATGGCTTATTTGGACATAATGTCATAACTATATTTGTATATGCTCTGCTGTACGCTGGCTGAAGTCAATATGAGTATTTCTGTGGCATGATTGTCCGTTAGATGCTCTGTGGTGGCTTATAGTTGGTTAGGTTTACAGGTAATCTGATGCCGCAATACTTGAGAGAAGCTTGGAGGTGGATATATGGAAGAGTCTGTAGGCTGGATTAGTGGTGAGGTCAAATAATGCAGAATGCCAGAGGATCTGAGTGCTATGGTTGCTTTAAGACCTGTTGGGAGGTAAGACTGGGATAGTGAATTTGCCTTAACGGTTGCTGATTTCCTAACTGAGAATCGGAGGAGCCTATTCTCGGTGATAGTCTTCACCAGAGGGACTCATGGAGATAATTTGTGAAGGATAGGCTAGAAGGACCACTGGATGGATGGCTAACTAGGTGGATGGTATTAAGATGAAGAAATGCAGATGATTGCATGAGGTATGGTGATGTCCAGGAGCTAGAAATCAGTAGTTTGGATAGCATTACGTTAGTAAGCAGCTAGGTACTGGAGATCCAATGATGAATGTTCTGGGAAGGCAGTTGAGAAGGTCTTAGGACAAGCAATGTCTGATGAGGAAGCAGGAGTCGAGTAACATGGTTAACAGAGTTGGTGTTGGTAGGAGAGACTGCAGATGGTAAATTGGGTGATGTCCATGGCAGCATGATATATCTTGCAAGTCCTGCTATCCATAGCAGTGATAATGGTTACTAAGTCAGAGTAGAACAGAAAATGTTTAGGTCCTTTCTGTGTAGCAGGACAGCCTGCGAGGCATGGTAAACATGGAAGTCCCCAGTGACTGAATAGACAAGATCCACAGGAAGTATCCAACAGAGAGAGAGATGGGAATCTCTCGATTGTCCAGTCAAATGAGATTCCAGAATGATCGAGGGGAGCTGATTGGGCAGTATAGCAAACTCTATGATAACATAGGAGTTAATGAGGCATATTATCCAAGGGATGTATGCTAGAAGTAGTTTCCTCAGGTGAAATGAACAGTGATCCTTCGAGTAGTGGATGGGAGCTGTTAGAATGGCCAGAGTAGAAGTGTGAGATGGATAAATGGGAGGAGTAGTTGACTTGGTAGGAGTACTGGCCAGAGATATTGTAGTATGCCTGAGAGAGCCACAGCAAATAGGAAAAAGCCCTGAGCCTGTAAGGTGGAGATAAAAAGGCTGCTATCCAAAGATGGCAGGAAAGTCCAGAAGGAATCCTGATGGACTGAACGACTGATCCTGGAAGGTGCCGAGCTGAGTGAAGCTGGATGACATACAGTGCAAGAAGGAACATGACTGGGCCGGCTCCTCAGTGAATGGCAGCAGAATGTGGGTAGGCTGTAGCAAGTCATTAGAAGATGATCCATGGAAGGCCAAGGAGTGAAGCCAAGTACCAATAGCAACTGGGTTGAGGTACATAAGTCTTTTGTCTGACAAATGCTTCAAACGACGAGTGAAAGGATGGAAGGTGCTGGAGCAAAGAAGGATGAAGTTCCCACATCCGAAGGAAAGATCAATTCATACAGCAACTGGTAGGGGTAACCTGCAGCAAGGAAATCCCAGAGGCAGTCAAACTTGATTGAGATAGATACTGAACCAGCTGGCAAAATCAAATCATGAGGGAAAGGAGGCCAAGGGGTTCAAGTATGATGGTCCATGGAAGAGTGGGATGGCGAGTGGTGAGGAAGGGTGCAAGTTAGTTGGAGTAAAGTGGTCCTGAGTCTAGAGGGAAGTGGTAATTGGATAGATTAGGGAAAATGCATAAGGAGGGACCAGCAAGTGCAGGCGTAGGCTCCCAACTGAGGTAGGTGAGGTGAGATAACAAGTCATGATGCTTCAGATAATGGGGTGGAGGCACATTTGGTACATGCTCAGGTCCAGGAGGGAGTAGCAAGCATTGGCCCAGTGGAGAGGAAATAAGATTGACACAGTTGATTGTAGAAATGAGCTTCCAGGCTTGGTAATCGAAGAGAAAGAACTAGTATCTGATACCACTTGGCAGAGGTAGGAGGATGGAGGCAAATGAGATAATGAGGTCCCATTTCAGATGGGAAGTGGCAACTGGGCATGAGACAGAGAATACAGTGACCTAGTGGATCCATAAACAGGCTACCACACCCTGCTGTCAATGAGATGATCTACCAGAGGCTGCAGGCAAGGAATAATGGAGCATTATGTGGGTGAAGGTGACTGAGGTCATAGGCAGTAGGGCGGGTAAGCTGGACAACTAGGTCAGGAGAATGGGAGCAACCCCCACCTCCCCGACATCCAGAGGCATGTAGCGCGCAAATGGTTCTGGCAAGCGACAGTAACCACAAGCATCTGGAAAAGAGATTAGGGAAATTGTGGATAACATACAGTGAGCAGGCAGGAGAGATCACGGCTCCACAAGAGAAGTCTACCCAAGTGCAATCCTAGGTCATCATAGAAGTCCCCCCCCCCCTCCAGTACCACATGCAAGTGTAGAGGGAAGCATAAGCAGCCCACCAGCTGCTACCAGTTCTCACCCATAGTGGAGACATGATGAACAAATCTGCAGATGGGCACTAGGTCAACAGAGCATAGTGGGATACATAACTGTTGTTGGGGGAGTGACAGTATACAGGTTGAACATGGGGTTAGTAAGAAGGCAATAATCGCCATGGAGGTAAAACAAAGAGCATGAAGGGAAGCCTGGAGCTTAAAAAAAGAAATGCTACCAACCACAGAACTAGAAAGCAGGAAAATATCCACCCCAGTACTGATGCTCTGAGAGGTTTAAGTGAGGAATCGACCTGGAGGCCAACCTCACCTAGGTCTAGTTAAGGGCACTAACACAGTGATATGCAACAGGTTGCTGTAGTGTAGATGGTGTGATTCAAAATTAAAAGATGCAGAGTAACATGTCAGGTTGCCTTCAGGGGGCTACAGCACAGAACATGGAGATAGGCAGGGTGCCCCCCCTGGTCCAACAGCACAAGGAAACATTAATGGGCAGCTTGAGGAATGGTGACTGCCGAGCTGTCATGGTCCCTGCATAAATGCAAGTATAATGCTGCATGCAGAGGATGAGTGCTGCAAATCCAGGTCTGAGAGTTGAGATAGTGAGGTGCTTCAAAAATATTAGGAACAGCTCTAGGCTAGCACGAGTCCAACCCTCAAAACCAGCGCAAGGAGGGAGTAAGCGTGATGCGGGAGGTACACAGGTGATCCCATCCTCACAGCCCAGTGCAGCAGCTACGGGTCTAGAATAGGAAAAATAGGTGGTACTTACTGTGGAAGAGCTGAGCATGCTACGGGACAAGGTGAGCAGTCTGATGTGAGTGCTGAGGAGAAACGGCACACAGCTGAGCCGAAGGAGTCGAAGAGGAGACTGGGATGCCTGGAAGGGATGAACAGGAAGTGGATGTGCATCGGGGGGGTGGAGGGAAACTTCAGAACAGGGAGAAATGGCTGGGGACACTCGGAAGCATCGGCACCAGGGGTAAGCAGATGTGGGCGGGAAGCTCAAAAGGAAACAGAAGGGGAGAAGCCATGAGAAGCGAGAAAGAGAGGCGAGTGAGGAAGGGAAGAACAGCCAGAACAGAAAACAATGCAAGAAACACACAACGATGTGGGGAAGAAACAATGGGAGGGGAAGGGGAGATACACAAGGCAGGGAAAAGACAAGACAGAGCAGCAGGGTGCAGAGAACAGCACAGCCACACGAGCTACGCAGGGAGCTCAGGAACAAAAAACACTCCCTAAGTTAGTGGAGAGTTTAAGTAGAGATTGTGGGATGAGCTATTCCCCACATTGAACCTCGGGCTTAAGCCCTCCCAAAATGATCCCTGGGAGCCACTGCACTGTTGGTCACTACCACCCTCTCAGATTCCACAGTCTGTAAAGCACCTGACTAATCAAGGGGCATATAAAGAAGAATTATTCTACACAGGGTGTGGTAACTCTTCAGTTGCACCAGTAATAAAGCTATAGTTTCAAGTATAACACAATAACCAATGACTCTGGATCCCAAGGAATTGCACTAGAGTTGTGGTGCAGGCCTGGTAGCTACATTGCCCAGGTTCTTTCAGTGGTGCACTTGAAAATGATCAAAATTGCAGTTTAACCTCCCAACAGGCCATACTGTGCTAACACAATTTAAAGATCTTGAAATTCAACAAGGAAATGCTTGAAACACAACTGTAATTTAAAAGGCAGTAATAGCAATCCAAAATTGGAAAAGTACAAAGGCTCCAGCCAGGAATGCCAGCACTCATGTGACCCACGGATACAGCAATTCAGTTGAGGTGAGGAACAACACACAGCGGCAGATAAGGCAGCAATCAGAAACAGGTCCCAGTGGCCTGGGGATGAAAAACCTCAGACTCTGTCTCAAATGTTCTGCAGCAGCACAGCCCTTCTGGCTCACCTCTCAAGATCTTTCCCTTCTGACACAGTTTGTAGGATATGAGAGCACTATGCAGTGGCTTTCTGGTTCCCAAGGAGCCCTGACCCCAGGAATGACACCCATGGTCTGACTCCCCACCAGATCTAGAGTACCCATGCACCCAGGGCACATGGCCTGTGGGTCCCTGTTCCCCAGTCCACCCCACTAGATAAGGGCTAGCAGGCCCTTTACTGCTCTCCGGAGCAACCTGTGTAAGTTGCAGGTCTCTGTCACTGCTTGGCACAGCTCAGCGACTTAGGTACTCTATGTAGCAGTGGCCCACAGGCTCACACTCTGAACAATTTCTTCTCACAGGTGCTTGTCTTACACAGTCTCTGAACAATGTATTCCCAGGATAAGGCTCACAGTGAGTTTACTGAATGAACCCTGGTGAGGGCTTACAGGATTGTGGAACTGGCTAGGCCTTTTGCTTGGTCTCACCAGCAGCAGGTTTGAACACCTCTGAGTCTCTCTCAGACTGCCATGAGCTCCTCAAGAGCCCAGAAACTGCTCTCTCCAGTTTGGTGTCCAATGGGACAGGCAGGGATGTCCATCAGTCCTTCTGCCCTGTCCTGCCATCTGATTGACTCCTTAAGCCTGCCAGTCCATTTGGGAGAGTCCTTATTGCATTATCTCCCCACAATTCCTTGCTGTGGTTGCTAGGGCTTTCTAGCCCTCTGATTGGATGGTGGGCAGGGTTAGGGATCAACAAAATGGCCACAGCCATATCTGATGGAGCCTTGTGCTCTAAAGTATTTTATTTTATGTTTTTCCCCTTTATGGTATGCTGGCCCTTTTGAGGGTGTAGCAGCCCTCTTGGGCTGTTATTTGGTTTGTTCAGTTCAGTGGGGGGGTAGTCGGTCCACGAGTCAGTATGCTGGCCAGGTCTGCGTGAGCAGGGAGTGCTGAGGTGGAGCCTCTGCAGTATGTGCTCCCGCTTTTCAGTGATGACATTCTCATGACAGGGCACATAGAGCACTGAAGAGCAAATGTGGTGGATGGCTCCCGGTCCCTTTTGCCGGAATTGAGGGACTAGGACTGAAAGATGCAGCTGCAGCTGTGAAGCAAATGGGCATGAGAGGCATGAAAGAGTTTCTTGGAGCACAGCTCACTCACAGCACCATACACACAACCAAGCAAGAGTCATGCTGCAACAGTTCGGCAGCAGCTCCAGAAACCTTGGGAGGGTGACAGCAGCAGTCAGGTAAGCCCCTTCCCAAGGAAGGGGTTACATGGGATCACAAGCCTTCACCCTGCACACAAAAATATATCAAATCAAATCAATTTTTATTTATAAAAAGGCACCTTTCTAAAACTAAGGTGCCTGTACAATAAATACATAAAAT
Organism: Neoceratodus forsteri; assembly: GCA_016271365.2. Lineage (NCBI taxonomy): Eukaryota > Metazoa > Chordata > Ceratodontiformes > Ceratodontidae > Neoceratodus > Neoceratodus forsteri. The sequence goes on from CM028135.1 coordinate 478,114,733, forward strand.
AAGATAAATTATTCTAAACAAACAGATGGTGGGACATAAGAGGTGGAGAGTTAAGAAGGGGGATTCCACTGGATGCCAAGGTGTGCTGATGAATAGGGTGAGGCTACTTGACTACCAAGACAATTTGATGGGGAGTGGTAAAAACTTGAGAGCGAGTCAGTGGCCCAGAAGAGGGCATTCTCGTACAGGGTGGTGTTTGCACAAGCTCTCAGTATGACATAGAATTACTATGTAAATTGCACTAGGCTTAAACCTTGTAGATGTATCTAACATGAATGTTAGCTGTTGTTTGCATCCACTGTCTCTTAACCCCACTTACATGGCCAAGCAGTGCTCACTCACGTCATAAAACAGCAGTACTTGTGACACTTGGACAGCTGGTTCTGATTGCTCTATGATTTTGTAATATAAAAATGTGTTATTGAGTGTCTCTCATGAAACATCATGTGCTCCTGGGATGACCTCTCCCCCCAAGGTTTCAGTTCAAAGAACAGGATATGTTAAACAGCAGATCTCTGTAATGTGATTAACTTCCAATAGCTCATATTTTATAGCCTTGTTTAGGATCTGTGTTGCTTGAAGCCAGGAACTAAAATATCCATTTTATAATGTCCTCAGGAAGGGCACCTAATTTCAACTGGTGCTGAAAAACTATGTTGCAGCTAGGTGAGAAAACTGCAGAGTTGTAAAAGTTCTGTGATGTCTTTGAGAAAAACAGGAAAACACACTAGATCAAAGGAAAGACTCAAGATCAAAGGGTATAGTATCAAATGGGGAAACGAGTTTTTGCTGATGTCACCTTATTTAATATACCCCCGAGTGATGGGACATCCTGTGTGTATTAATTTTTATATTTTACAGGGAGGAGCTAGGTGACATCATGGAAGGGGCAGGTTTAGAGACAGTTTAACTGTACCCTTTGTTTCCACTTAGAGACATTCCTGTTTGGACTCTCTTGAAATAACAGCTAACTAAAGAACTGTAAGAAGGTATACATTAGATAGACAAGCCTAAGTGTATTGTGGTAGGAGTTTATGTTTGTATTTTACCTTGTTCTTTTAAGTGATTGTATGTTTTGTGATATATTGTTCTGTGGTTACATTTTACATATTTTATTCATTTTAAATAAAACCTCTTATTTTAAAGAGACTGCCTTTGTCTTCCAAGTCCTCCCTTTTTGCCTGTGATGTATGGATGGTTAAGATTTTGACAACACTGTTCATAAGCTTAATGGTATACCAAACTGGTAAAAGGTAAGAATTTATCTAAGGTCTTTCATAGAGTTTTTAAGGGTTCATTTTCGATACCTGGTTAGGTGCCCTTAGACAAAAGATATCTGGCATTCCCCGAAGAGCAGATTATCTGAGCCTGTACATTTGGGGTATGCTAGCATAAGGTTCACAGTTTGAATCCCTCCAGAATTTGAGACCAAAGGTGATTTGGACCCACAAAACAGACAGGAGGGTTACCCTGTTCACAATACTGCGCTCAGAGGTTGGCACTGTGGGAGCAGAGGGCCTGACCTGCTGAGTGGGGTTGTGACAGATCGGTGGCAGCGGTGGGATAATTTTGCTGAACACAAGCTTTATATTGTTCAGTGTGTCAGCTTAATACAGTCAGCTCACTTGCAAAACAAGGCAGTGATTTACTTTTTTTAAAAAGGATGCATAACTATATCACTTGGCTTACAGTCAAGTTCCTACCTATTTTTTTTTAAAGTACAAGTTAGAGTAACCGTAGTTTGGGAAGAAGATGGCTTCCAACTACAGTGGGCACACTGTAGACTACTTAAAGCAGTTGTGCAGGGACAGATGAGTCCTGTACAAGGTGAAAGTCACCAAGCAGAACCTCATGGATGCCCTGATGGTAGCAGATACCCAGAGTATCGAGTCACAGACAGTGACGGTAAGGGACCGAACCTTGAGTGTGGAAGGGCTAGCGGCCAGTGCAGTGTCCAGATCCGATAAGGAAGGCAGCAGGGCCAGTGCCAGAAAAGGGCCACAGCAGCAGGGGAAGGTCACCAACATTCTGGAGCCAGAAGTACTCAGGCTGTAGACTGAGTTGCGCAGAATGGAGCTGGAGTACCATAGGGAGGCAGAGCGAGAGAAGCAAGCTGCAGAGGAGAAGAGGGAGTGTGAACAGCTAGAGGCAAACTGAGAGGAGTGAGAGTGCCAGAGTCAACATGAACTGGAGAAGCTACGACTCCAACCCCCAGCACCAGAGCAGGGTTGGGTTTAACTGGAACTACAGGACTGGTTTACAAATTGAATTCCAAATTGACTGCTGAATTTAAAGAGGGGAAAGATATGGATGCCTTTTTAAATTTGTTTGGAAAAGTTTGTATTCAGGCTATAATTTCTAGGGAATCCTGGAGCTTCCAGCTATCCCCGCTACTTACCGGGAAAGCTCGGGATGCATTGGGTCAAATGGACAATGAGGACAGTAATGATTACAGCAAACTTAAAGCTGCACTGTTAAAAAAAATTGAGTTAACTGCTGAATCATACAGAGCTAAATTCTGTAAGCTCAGGAGAAGCCCTGACATGAGCTATGAGGAGCTAGCCATGAAACAACGTCAGTTTTTAAAATGTTGGTGGGAAGGAATTGAAGCAAACTCTGTAGATAAAATTGAAAATGTGATTCTGTTAGAACAGTTTTTTGGGGCATGCCCAGCAGAGCTGAAAACCTGGCTGGAGGACAGAGATCTCAAAACAGTGCAAGAGGTTGCTGAACTCTCGGACCGCAATGCCAAGAGCAGACCTGCTCTGAGAGCAAATGGGGTGGGTGTGGCAGCATGGAAAGGGAACAGCATGCCTTCAGGGCAGCTAAAACCCTCACTGCCTCCACCAAAACCAGTTAGTCCCAGGTTTCAGAGAAAAGATTTCGCTGAGAAAAGAAATGAATGTTGGTTGTGTAAAGAAACTGGGCATATTGCCAGACAGTGCCCCAAAAGGGTGAGCAATACACAACTGGGGGCTAGGAAAGAAGTGGGTTGTTTGTGTGTCCCTGGAAGCATGCCTGTGAACATGAGGGAACACATGCACCCAGTCATGGTGAATGGTGTACAGACGCAAGGGTTAAGGGACACAGGGGCATCCCTGACATTGGTAAAAGGGGATCTGGTACAGCCTGGTCAGCTTATACCCAATAAATAAGTCACTGTACAAGACTTCACTGTTGGGGAGAAAACATTGCCCCTCGCTAGTGTTCATCTAGACTGGGGTGAAACAGGGGGAACTGTGCAACAGGTGGCTGTAGCTAAAATGTTAGCAGTGGACGTCATTCTTGGCAACAATCTCCAACAGGGGATGGTGTGTGCAGTTACCTGTAGCCAAGTGGCATGGGGAAATTGTAGTTCCCTGAACCCCACAGAAGCCATTGTGGAAATCACTGGGAGGCTGGTTCCCCAGCCTGTGTCTCCTGATATGGAGTCTAATGAAAAGGGGGTAGAAATTTCCCTAGTAGCAGTTAACCAAACAGCTACTGAGGGTTACTCCAAAGAGGGAAGGGTGACCCATTGTCAGAGGGTTAGGAATGACAGTGATCCTGAATGCCCTGATGCTAGTGCTAGGGACCCTCATTTAGAGACTAAAGGGTACCTGTCCCATACCTTAGGAATGTGTAAGGAGTTTGCAGCTGCTCAGAAAAGTGACACTAGTCTAGAGAAGCTGAGGGCTTGGGCAGACTCTGACGGAGCATGAGGAGGTGACGGTAAACATAAGGTTTATTGGTAAAATGGACTGATGTATACTCAGGCTGTGCAGACAGAGGGAGGGGTGCTAGGCAGGCAGCTTGTCATTCCCCAGGGGTATCATGAGCAGTTGCTCAAGATTTCACATGATATTCCCTTGTCTGGTCATCTGGGAATTGCACGCACTACACAGCGGTTGGCCCAGAATTTCTATTGGCCCAACTTCACCCAGCAGGTGAAGGAGCATTGCAGGTCTTGTCACCGGTGCCAAGAAATAGGGAAGGCAGGCAGGCAAGAAAACCGAAGCTACCCTAAGTCCATTTCCCATAGTAGAGGAGCCATTCCAGAGGGTGGGAATGGATATTGTGGGGCCTTTAAATACCCCTAGCTCCTCAGGGAAGAGATTTATCCTGACTGTGGTGGATTATGCCCCCGGTACTCAGAGGAAGTCACCCTATCCTCACTGATGACAGACAAAGTGGCAGATGCCTTACTTGGGATTTTCTCCCATGTTGGGTTTCCGCAGGAGGTTATCACCGATCGAGGGGGTTCCTTCATGTCAGACCAGATGAAATGTTTGTGGGAGAAGTGTGAGGTGGTGCAGAGATGCATGACACCGTATCACCCACATGCCAATGGGCTTGTGGAAAGATTTAATGGTACCCTGAAGTCAATGCTCCGGGGGTTTGCTGAACAGCATTGGAAGGACTGGGAGAAATACCTTCCCCACCTGTTGTTTGTATACAGGGAGGTGCCCCAAGAATTGACAGTATTTTCACCCTTTGAACTCTTATATGGACGCTGGGTACATGGGCCCCTAGACTTGATCTGGGAGGACTGGGAAGGCAAGCACACCACCCAGGGAACTCCCATAGTGGATTACGTCCTTAGGTTTAGGGAAAGGCTGAAGGAGCTTATGGGGACAGCCCAGAGCAACCTGGCATCTGCCCAACAGAAACAAAAAGTGTGGTACGACCGCAGAGCCAGAGCTCGCTCATACATGGTGGGTCAGGAAGTCATGGTCCTTATTCCAGTCCGGAAAGATAAGCTGCAGGCAGAGTGGGCTGGACTGTGCAAAGTAGTTAGGAAGGTAAATTACATGAACTATATTATAGAGTTACCTGACAGAAGACAGACAGTAGGGATGTGCCATGCCAACATGATGAAGCCATATGCTAATAGGGCTGACATAGTGTTTGCAGTGTGTAGCCCTGGGGAGGGGACGGATGAAGGAGACCCCCTTCTGGACTTACTGGAAGAAAGCAAGTGGGAGTCCTTTGTGGAGGTGGTAAAATTGTCTCGCCAGCTGGCCCTGGACAAGATTCAGGAAGTAAGGGAGGTTTTAGCAGACTTTGCCCCCCTGTTTAGCGCCAAGCCTGGGCTAACCCCCTTAGCGACGCACAATGTGGAGACAGGGACACAGACACCCATACAGTGGACAACATATCGGGTGTCAGAGGCTGTCCATAAGGACACTAGGAGGGAAGTGGAGGAGATGCTGGATTTAGGGGTAATCCAGAGATCCCATAGCCCTGGGCCTCACCCGTAGTCCTTGTTCCCAAGCCAGACGGATCTACTCATTTCTGTGTGGACTACCATGGACTGAATGCAGTAACAAAGTCAGACATCCACCCGATACCCCGGACAGAAGAACTCCTGAATAAGTTGGTAGGGATGACCTATCTTACGACTATTGACCTGACCAAGGGGTATTGGCAGGTAGAGTTAACAGAAAGAGCTAGGGAGAGGTCAGCCTTCATCACTCCGATAGGCTCATTTGAATTTAAAGTAATACCTTTCAGAATGAAGAACGCCCCGGCCACTTTCCAAAGGTTGGTGAACCAGGTGTTAAATGGTGCTGAGGAGTACGTCGTGACGTACCTGGATGACATTGCCATCTTTAGTGCCAGCTGGGAGGAACACCTGTCCCACCTTGGGGAAGTGCTGGGCAGAATACAGAGGGCCAGGCTCACTGTCAAAGCTGAGAAGTGCCAGGTGGCAATGGGAGAAGTGGCATACCCAGGCATGTGGTAGGCTGGGGACAGCTCCGTCCTAACCAAATAAAAATAGAGGTGATCCAGGCATGGCCCAGACCAGAAACGCATATGCAGCTCAGGAGTTTTCTAGGGACAGCAGGGTACTATAGGAAATTTGTACCCAATTACAGTGCCCTGGCTGCTCCCCTATCTGACCTGGTAAAGAAAAGGATGCCAAAGAAAATTACCTGGGGACCAGCCTGTGAGGAAGCCTTTACCAGACTGAAGGAGGCCCTGTGCAGTGCTCCTGTATTGACAAGTCCTGACTATAACAAACCCTTTATAGTTCAGACTGATGCCTCTGATGTGGGTATTGGGGCAGTACTGAGTCAGACATTCAACCAAGGGAAAGATCACCCGGTCGTGTACCTGAGTAAAAAGTTACTTCTCAGGGAGCAGGCATACTCTACTGTGGAAAAGGAGTGTCTTGCAATAGTGTGGGCCCTAAAAAAGCTAGAGCCATACTTATATGGGCAGCATTTTGTGGTACAAACTGACCACAACCGCCCGGTTTGGCTGACGCAAATGGGAAAAACTAATGGTAGATTGTTAAGATGGAGTCTTGCTTTGCAAGGGTATGACATGACAATCTTACATAGGTCTGGAGCGACCAATCAGAACTCAGATTACTTGTCTCGTGTCTATGAGGAGTGAACTGATTTGGGAAGCTCATCCCATGCAGGGGACAGAGAACCCACATTCAGTCTAGGTGGGGAGGATTGTGACACTTGGACAGCTGGTTCTGATTGCTCTATGATTTTGTAATATAAAAATTAGTTATTGAGTGTCTCTCATGAGACATTCTGTGCTCCTGAGAGCTCCCCCCCAAGTTTCAGTTCAAAGGACAGGATATGTTAAACAGCAGATCTCTGTAATGTGATTAATTTCCAAGAACTCGCATTTTATAGCCTTGTTTAGGATCTGTGTTGCTTGAAGCCAGGAACTAAAATATCCATTTTATGACGGCCTCAGGAAGGGCACTTAATTTCAACTGGTGCTGAAAAACTATGTTGCAGCTAGGTGAGAAAACTACAGAGTTGTAAAAGTTCTGTGATGTCTTTGAAGAAAAACAGGAAAACACACTAGATCAAAGGAAAGACTCAAGATCAAAGAGTCATACGGGGAAATGAGTTTTTGCTGATGTCACTTTATTTAATATACACCCCTGAGTGATAGGACATCCTATGTGTATTAATTTTTACATTTTACAGGGAGGAGCTAGGTGACATCATGGAAGGGGCAGGTTTAGAGACAGTTTAACTGTATTCTGTGTTTCCACTTAGAGACATTCCTGTTAGAACCCTCTTGAAACAACAGCTGACTAAAGCATTGTAAGAAGGTATACATTAGATAGATAAGTCTAAGTGTATTGTGGTAGGAGTTTATGTTCGTATTTTACCTTATTCTTTTAAGTGATTGTATGTTTTGTGATATATTGTTCTGTGGTTACATTTTACATATTTTATTCATTTTAAGCAAAACCTCTTATTTTAAAGAGACTGCCTGTGTCTTCCAAGTCCTCCCTTTTTGCCTGTGATGTATGGATAGTTAAGATTTTAACAACACTGTTCATAAGCTTAATGGTATGCCAAACTGGGAAAAGGTAAGAATTTATCTAAGGTCTTTCATAGAGTTTTTAAGAGTTCATTTTGGATACCTGTTTATGTGCCCTTAGGCAAAAGAAATCTGGCATTCCCGGAAGAGCAGATTATCTGAGCCTGTACATTTGGGGTACGCTAGGATAAGGTTCACAGTTTGAATCCCTCCAGATCTTGAGACCAAAGGTGATTCGGACCCACAAAACAGACAGGAGGGTTACCCTGTTCTGTTACCCTGTTCGCAATACTGCGCTCAGAGGTTGGCACTGTTGGAGCAGAGGACCTGACCTGCTGAGTGGGGTTGTGACAGTACTTACTTTCTCAATTCACAGGCTGACGTGTGAATTTGGCAGAAAGGTCTTCAAATTGTCACCATCAGACACCTGGAACAAACACCCTCTCCAGCTGTGGAATGCTTCTAACTTGCAAGTGTTAGAGTTCCTTGTTTCCAGCCACCTTGGAACCCTTGTATTTGTTCTAGTCCAGTATCCCCCTTTCCCTGTCCAACATCATGTTACATACTATTGCTCTTGTTAACCCCCCCCTTTGTTAGCTTGACTTGATTATTGTTTGGATTTGCTTACTCCTACAGTTTGTGTTTGGCGTGTATATTTTAGCCCTTGTATAATTATTGCTGCTGGCCTGTGTAAACATGTTGACAGCTGCTCATCTCCCTGGGACTCCTATGAACACAAGATGCTGAATCTCGTGAAGTTATCCCAGGGTTGTAGTAATTTCATATAAATACATAAATTAACAACTGGAAGCATTATTTGTATGTGACTTAGTAATGGGACTCCTACTCCTACTTGACTTGTGACCAAGTAGGGACTTTGTGTATTGTCCTAAAGTCTGGTACAACAACTGCATGAAAGTGTGTACCCTGTTTTTTTTTTGCTGCCACACTTTGTGAGTAACATAGAGACATAATGTGTCAGCAGGAAAGGGCCAGTAGGCCCCTCTGGTCTGCCCAATTTTCCCTGCCTAATACTACACTCTGGACCCTGTTTGGTCACAGGTATCCCTCCCTCCTCCATTACCCCTACTCGTTATACCCATTTTCCTATCCTATTCATGTTTGAAGCTCCTCAATGTCTCTGCCCCACCACCTCATCTGGCAAGCTGTTCCAGGATGGCATCCACCACTCTTTCAGTGAAGAAGTATTTCCTCACATTCCTCTTAACCCCCCCTCCCAGCTTCATAGCATAACTCTATGTTCTGGTGCTTCTCCTCCTGTGAACAAGACTCACCTACTACACCTTGTTCACCCCCATGAGGTACTTATAGGTCTCAATCATGTCCCCTCTAACTCTCTTCCCATCCAGGGACTACATGTTGAACTCCTGCAGCCTCTTCTCCATGGCTTCTCATGCAACCCCTGCACCATTTTGGTAGCCCTCTTTTGGAACGCTTCTACTCTTTCATTGTCTTTGTAGAGGTGCGGACTTCAGAAATGGACACAATACACCAGGTGGGGTCTTACAAGAGAGCAATACAGAGGCAACACCACCTCCCTTCTCCTGCTAGAAAATCCCCTTCCTTTGCACCCCAGCATCCAGCTCACCTTGCCTACTGCCTTGTTGCAGTACTCTGCCACCTTGAGATCATGAGATATGATCATCCCAAGATCCCTCTCTTGCTTGATAACTTCAAGTAACATGCCCCCATCTTGTACACAGCCTCCAGGTTAACCCCCTGGTGCATGACTTTGCACTTTTTAACATTGAAACCCAGCTGCCACTGGCTAGACCACTCCTCTAGTTTCCTCAGATCTCTTTGCATTCTCTCCACCCCCACTTGGGTGTTCCCCCGATGAAGATTTTTGTCATCTGCAAAGAGACACATCTTCCCCTCTAGTTCCTCAGCAATGTCACTTATGAAAACACTGAAGAGGACAGGACCCAATACCAATCCCTGTGAGACTCCACTAGTCACTGTCTTGTCCTCCAAGTGATTGACCTTTGCGACCATCGCTGCCTATCTTTCAACCTGTTAAGATACCCAGCTCATCACATTCTCCCTACTCTCAGGCTGCTAAGTTCCTTTACCAGCCTCCTGTGTGGTACAGTGTCAAAATCCTTACTGAAGTCCATATAGGCCACATCCACTGCCCTCCCCGATCCACCTCACTAGTTACCCAGTCAAAGAAATCTATTAGATTTATTTGACATGATCTCCTCCTTCTGAAGCTGTGCTGCTGGTTGTCCTGCAGCCCATTTGTCTCTAGGTGCTCTATTAGTCTCTCATTCAGCAGGAACTCCATTCATTTCCCCACCAGTGATGTGAGACTGACTGGTCTGTAATTGCTAGCCTCCTTCTTTATGCCACTGTTGTGCACAGGGACCACATTGACCCTCCTGCAGTCCTCTGGAACCACCCTATCTCCAGTGAGATACTGAAAAGTACTGTCAGATGGGTGGCTAGCACCATGCTCTCAGTTCCTTTAGTACCTTTGGGTGGATCCCATCAGGCCCTATCACCTTGTTTTTCTTTAGGGTTTCCAATTCCCATAGGACTCTGTCTTCTGTAAATGGACTTGTGTCAATTCCCCCCCCCCACTGTGAAGACCAAGCAGAAGTATTCATCTAAAAGTTTAGCTTTTTCTTGGTCTTCCTCCGTATGGATATTAATATGACTACTAATGCAAAATGCGCCCAAGGAAACCTGTGATACTAATACAGGAGCCCAGGAAGAACCAGTTCTAGTACTATAGGAGCACCTTGGGAAGCTGTGCTAATAGCTTATGGTGCAAGAGCCCTGGAAAACCTGTGCTAATAGTACAGGAGCCCCCGGGCCTCCTAGAATCCTGGCCCCAACCTCCTTTCTACAACCATACAGCAAATAAGTAGCACAGCCCGATCTCTCCTCCCCACCTATATCTATCAGCACTCCCACGTTAGCGACCTCTTTTTGGAACACTTACACTCCAAGTGGAAAAGGGTTGTCCCTCACCCAAAACTCAGACTTTAAAGTAGAAATTCATAATAATCTATGATGCTAATGTTGTCCCCCCCCCCCAGCAGGGGGCACTGTGCCAGCTGTAGTGCCCATGTGTTTTGAGATTGCAGTGGTTTAATTTTCAGGCAGGGCTCACTGCTGGTCATGTGATCATCTGCCCTTGATATATAGAAGGGCCTGGCTGCCACTGGGGGAGTGGAGTAGGAGTTTTGAAGGAGATGGAAGTGAATGATTGGCAGGGGCTTATCTTTCAAAGGTGTCCCTCAGGGGCCCATGTGGGTTTCAGTGCTACTCCAGTACATTTGGAGAAAAAAGAAAGGCAAGGAGGAAGAAGTGGATTCATCTGGTCTGAGGGGATAACTCTTATATTTTGGTTAGTGGAGCACCATCTCATTGGTGCTGAAAGGATCCCAGCCTTGATTTGTTTGGGTGGAAGATGCCACACAACAGGTTGGAGGAGGTGTAGAAATGCATCTGTCTGAGGCATAATGGTCTACCGTGGTTCTGTCCTCATTATGTCTCTTTGCATGTGAACAAGAAACATTTTGCTTTGCTTCAGAGAACGCATTTCAGAGGTGTGTCATGGACTAGCCCAATGCACAGCAATATACATTGGGCTCGTCCCTGACAGACCAATGACCATGCAAGCCGAATATGATGGTGGTCACAGTTTCATTGTCCGAAACTTTGTGTACTTGAAAGGACTGTAGCACTCCAATGAGAGAGCGCTCCAGTACTTTCATTTGCATAAAGCCGGCCGGCAAGTGGTTGAGCGGCTTTATGACTTTGTGCAGATTATTGCAGCTCGGCTTGACAAGTTGTGCGCTAGTACTAGTTTCTTTCTGCTCCCCATTCCTGCCAGGAATCCCTGTTATCCTGACAGTACCTCCTACTGAGGTACACTTTTGGCTCCTTCCTCCATTATGGTGCCCACCCCCCCCTTGCTGCCACCAGTACATGTGCAAAAAGTTAAAATGCAGCAACAGACTTGCTTCAGCAAACAAGCAGGTAGTAACCAGTAGGGCTCATATTTCTTAGCTGAAAGAGTGTTACACTGCTGAAGGGCGGGCTTGTTGAGCTAGAGTAGAAAGAGAAAAATACACTCTGGCAGTTGTTCTGCAGCTACATTCACCGCACCACCAGTACTGGTCTCCAGGGAGTGTGCACAGTGAGAGACAGACAGTGCAGTTTGTCAGCGTGTGTATCCTCCCATTCGCCCACCCAGACACATAGCGATAGTGAGAGACAGAGAGACAGAGCAATAGAGAGACACCCCCAGTGTAGTGAGAGAGAGAGAGAAAGAGAGGGAGAGGGAGAGAGAGAGACAGCTCACTGTCCTCTTCAGCGGCTAATGAAACATGCACTGAGAGAGACAGAGAGAGAGAGAGCCTCAGCAGTGTCCAATGCTGTTTCTCAGCATATGGCCACCGGCCAGCCAATTCTCTCTGTCTCTCTGTCATCAAACTGTGTTCTGTCTCTGCAATCCACAGTTCCTGTACTGGCAAGCAGAGTTGCAATCCACAATTCCAGCAGTGTCCTGTGTCTGTTGGTCTGTCTCTTTGTGTAAGACCTGGGGTTTGCCCAGCTGGTGTATCACAAATTTTGATTGTAGTGTGAGTGAGAGAGAGGGAGGGAGAGGGAGAGAGAGAGAGAGAGAGAGAGAGAGGGAGGGAGAGACTCACAGAGTAGCAACCAGTGCAAGATGCAGCAGCACAGCACTCCTACTCTCGGTGTCTGTGTGAACCACCTGTAGTGTGTGTCTGTGTGTATGTCAGGGGCAGCTGAGAGATGTGAGACAGGTGTAGTACTTCTGTGACAGTTGTTTGCACAACACATGAAGAGAGTGAGAGAAGTGAGGGGAGACTGAGCCACACAGACCGAGCAGCAAGCATTGCTCTCATTGGGAAGCTTCAAGGGACACTGTCTGTAGGTGCAGGAACTACACATATGGGGGGGGTGGTCACCCTTACACATTTTCTTTGGCCCAAGGAGATTGCTCTTTCAGTTGCTGCAGTGAATGTTGCAGCAGCAAGCAAGGAGCCTTGCGAGTGTTATTAGTGCCCCTTTGACTCTTTACCACACCCCGTCTGCCCTGCCACACCAAATAAAACAAACAAAAGATACCCTGCTGTCTCTGGAAGTGTTAAGTATTTGCCAGTCCTGCCATTAAGTAGCTCCCAACAGCAATGATTCCTTACAATAAAGTTGTTAATGTAACAACTCTGCTTCCAACTCTCTAGTGCTAGATTAAGCAGCCTGCCTAACACCTTTTTGATTATGGGGGACTTAGCTGTTTGATTTGTCCTGTGCTGGTGACTTCACACCTGCTGCAAATAGTGGGGAATGTCCTGAACATGAAAAGCCAGGCTAGCAAGAATGGTATAAAAAGAGGATCACACACAGCCCATTTCTCCTTCATTGCTATCCTGACTTTTGTTTGGTTGCTGAATGACTCTGTGTTGTACAGACTATGGATGGGATGCCTCCCCATTCCTGCCAGGAATCCCTGTAAGCCATTCACGCTCGCTTACCGTCGCTTGCCTTTGTTTTCAGTCTTCCGTGGTGTGGACCATTCCACTGCATAGCCTCGCTGGTTGCCACTTACCCACTGGACTGTCATCTTGCTTGCCTGTGCTTTTTCTTTTCCGATTCTCAATCAGGATCGGCTGGGTTTGGGCCGAGAAACAGGAAAACACTGTTATGGGCTTTACTGGCTGGGTTGCTGGCTATTACCTGAGGTAAGTGCTGGTGCTGTAGTAAGATTGTGCATGAAATAAAAATGAATACGGGCTCATGGGTAGTGTTGTGCAAAATTTTAAAATTTCACCTAACAAAACATTTTGCTTAATTTGCACATTTCATGAAATATTTCGTAGGGTGAAATGCAAAATTTCGCTTGCAGAGAGTGTAATTTCTCTCTTGAAGCAGTGAAATTCACCACTCACAGGTACAATTCTGCCACCTACGGGCAAAAGTTTCTTCACTAGTGACTCCCTGGTGTCTAGTGTGCTCCCCCACCTGGCCCAAATTTCCATTAAAATTAATTCTCCCTAGTGTCTAGTGGTCCCCCCAGCCGATCACCGGCCCAAAGTGAATAAAGCAAGCTCCCCCCCAGTTAATTCATTATTTTCCCTGATCCCACCGGACCTCCAATCCTAAAAAATAAAAAATTTCCATCACCACTCCCTGGTGTCTAGTGACCCCAACCCTGTCATCAGATGGCACCCACCCTGCTCCCCCACCCTGTACCACGATCGGGCCAGCTGCACAGCCCTCCACTCACCTCCACAGCTGGCAGCCTGACTGACTGCTTTAGTGAAAATGTGCATGCTTGGATAAGCATGTACTTATTCATTGAAGAGTTCAGTCAGGCTGCTGGCTGTGGAATTGAGTGGAGAGCCGTGCTGGTGGCCCCATTGGGGTATTAGGGGGGCGTGGTGGGTGCTATCTGATGACAGGGTGGGGGTCCACTAGACACCAGGGAGTGGGGATTGAAATTTTTTTTTTAGGATTGGGGGTCCAGGGGATCAGGGCAAAATAATGAGTTAACTGAGAGGGGGAGGCTTGCTTTATTCACTTTAGGCTGGTGATTGGCGGGGGCACTAAACACCAGGGAGAATTAATTTTAATGTAAATTTGGGCCAGTGAGCAGCCAGGGGGGATCACTAGACACCATCAGGGAGATAATTTGCTGTGGGCAAAATTGTAACATTTCGCCACAATTTTGCGAAAAATGTCGCTCGGCGAAATTGCTGATTTCACTGCAATTTTGCTGGTGAAATTTTATTCTGCAACATCCCTACTCATGGGTGGTTGAGCAGCTGAAGAAGGTAAGGAATGGCTGGACCAGATGCTCCCTGGTCTCAAAACTGAACTGCAGTTTGGGAGAGAGCTGGGCGGGGTGGGGGGTGGGTGGGGGTTGGGGACAGAGTGCTCCTGGCCAGGCTGGCCCCTATGTGCAGTTTGAGAGGACAGAGAGAGCAGTAAGATCAACATGGTACAAAAAGTATTTTGGACTCCAGAAGAAGTCATAACTGACTGGGCTTTACAGTGCTCTTTTTTTCTGGGTGGAGGTCAGAGGGTGAATGAGCTTTCAAAGTGGTACAAAACTGTCTTAAGACTTAAGCAGAAAGAAATGTACTGGAGCCTGCTGCCTTGCATGTTATTTCATACAGTGGCCAAGGCTGCATCTGCTGCATTTGTTTTATTTCATAGTTATCTTGAATGTGATAATAATTTAAAATAATTGAGGTACTGCAACTCTGTGAATCTGCATCGATTAAATTGTTGGGGGAAAAAAGCCGATTTCCTGAGTCCGGACCAGAAACAATAGCATGAAGCTTCATTATTTTTGACGGTACCTGATGAAAAAGGACATTTAACAAACAGTAGAACACTTTTAAAAATATTCCAACATATATAGTTCCACTTTTGCTGTTGGATGGTTGTTTAATTATAGATGATTCAAGCAATTATAAATGTTACTTCCTGCAACCCTCGACCCGTGTTGGTGGACTAGATTTAGGAGCCCCCCCCCACACATTTCCTAAGACTAAATCTTCCCATGCTGTATTGGCTGCAGCCTGTTTGCATTCTGGTCTGACACAAAAAATACTCCTGGCAACTAAGTCAGTGGGAGCAGTGATCTAGCTTTCTGAATGCTCATGCTGCTGACCTGCTGGGAACAGATAAATGTTTATTTATATGAAGGCTACACACTTGGCATCTTACAGTATCTGTATATGGTAGCTTCAGCTGTATTTGTTTTACTAATTCCAATCCAGATGTGGCCAGAGGAGCATGGAAGGAGCTTCTTCAAGTAGTAAAGGCACTGCTCTTCTAGTGGGCCTCTGTGCTGCAGGCTAGAGTGCCAAGGCTGCAGGTCAAAGAAAGGACTTTTTTTTTTACTGTTCAACACTGTAATGTACTCGTTGCATTTTTTAATAAAACAAACTATGTGAGCAGGCATACCAGTGAAGATTAAAGGCCATGGGCACTACCACAATACACCCCATGCCACGTATACCTTGCAAGGAAACATTCAGCATTAACAAATGCTTGTTTATAAGTGTCACCGGGAGCTGGAGAAGGGTTGTCTTTCTTGAGACTTCAGCCTAGCCCCATAAATAGTGCCAGTTCAGTCTGGCTTGAGCCAGAGTTCCTGAGGAGAACCATGGATTGAGGGGCCCTGTGGAGGACATAATGTGAAAAGGGGAGGAGAAATATGGGACCCTCATACAAGGTCACGTAGCAGTCCAAGATTGACTGGTTGGCAGAAGCTGCTCATATTGCAGTGGAAAGGTACCATCTGGGGAGTATGTGACAAATACCAGAAGAGCAAAAAGATTATGTTATCCTAGATCCTTGATATAGAGTATGTGCAGGACCTACAAAGTAGAATCAGGAACTAGTCAAGCATTTTATCATACTAAATGGCTATGATATGGGAACGTCAAATGCCTTGCACTGAGCTACAATGTTTTTCTGAGCATAATAGAAGCTGTAAATTAATCTTATTTGTGAATAATGAACTTTATTTTAGAGTAACTAGGTTTAAATGTCCGAGTAATGCACAACCCCAACCCCAGAGCTTTTATAAATCCTGAATCCCTCTAATCCGTCCCCACTAAACCGGATGTTGCTCCCCACTGGGAAGACTGGGTTACAGTAAATTAGAATTATCTCGACAAAGGCAATTTAGTGGGAGCCGCCTTTATAGACCTTACAAAGGCCTTTGACACTGTTCACTGCACTCTTCTTCTTTAGCAACTAGCCTCTATAGGTTTCAACTCTGACATGTTAGATTGATTCAAGAGTTACCTGGATTGTTGATCCCAACAGGTGAAAATTGCAAATGTTACCTTGGTCAAAGTGTCCGTCTGCTCAGGTGTACTGCAGGGCTCTATTTTAGGGCCTTTACTTTTCAGCATCTTCTTGAACAACCTACCACAGGCCTGCCACCAACAGATGCTACTGTTTGTGGATGATGCTGTCATCTTTACTAGTAACCCTGACCCACAGCAACTTGAATGTCAACTACAGCATAGTTTTCTAGAAGCTGAGGACTGGTTCAGTGCTCACAAATTGATCCTGAACTACAAAAAAACTAAAGTTATGCTGTTCAGTGGCACCCGTAGCAAGCACGAATCTCAACCACTTACAATTCAGAATTGCATGGGAGTACCTCTGAAACAAATCTTGCATTTTAAGTATCTGGAAGTAACCCTGGACAGCTCATTTTCTTATGCTCAGCACATTGACAACATTACCTGGGCTGTCAACATCAAGATTGGTCTGCTCTACAGACATAAACACTGTTTGACATCTGAAGCCCTGAAAACTGCAATTATCAGCTGTCTTCCCTACTGTCGACTATGGCTTAGTTATCTATGGTGCCGCTACAACTTCTTCACATTGCACTAAATAAGGCATGCAGACTCCTCACCAGTGCTGCATGCCTCACCCACACATGCGACCTATACGCCCAATCTGGGTGGCTTCAACTAAGCAGAAGGATACAGTACCAAACATACCTGTTAGCTAAAAAAACACTTCTCGCCCTTTTGCCCCCTTGAACTTCGAATCTCCTTAGCCCTCACTCCAGCTCCCAGCACAATCAAAGCTCAGCCCATCAATCTCTGATGATTCCTAGGTGCAGGACATCTCAAGGGCAGCGGTCATTTGCTTACAGAGCCACACTCAGGTTCAATGCACTTCCCAATGAAATCCTATCCATACCAAGATTAGCTCTTTTCAAGCACAGGTTCCGTCAGTATCTTACGACAAATAGTTCCTGCGACTGCTTCACCTAATGATACTACCATCTGTGTGCACTCCAATTCCCTCTTTTCCACCACAAAGCTTTACCTTTCCAACTCTTGCTATATCCTCCTACCCTCCCCCCCACTCTCCCACCCCACCACCTCCCCCTCTACCTACCTACGACAGGCACCCGCCACTCTTTCTACTTCTATTGACAAGGCCTTCTGGCTGCTTACCACTCTTCTTCTTTCTTATTACCGTCCCCACTCCTTTCTTCTCCACTACTAAAGTTATTAATTCTAGATAACTGAAGTATGTACGTTACTGTTTTTTAAACCTAGTCTTTGTATTACCACCTCTGTATGTTTGTTCACCCCCCCCCCACTGACGTGGAACCTTTGTAAATGAGCTCCTTGCGCTCAAAGATATTATAGAAACATAGAAGGTGATGGCAGATAAGGACCGCAAGGCCCATCCAGTCTGCCCATTTCTTTTTCTACCTTATGAATGTGCCATAGGCCTTTGCTCTGTCAATGGACTATCTATTCATACTCATCTGTATTGCTCCCTTGTACCTATCCCATGCCTGTTTGAAGCCCTGCACTGTATTCATACGTACCACTTCCTTAGGTAGGCCATTCCATGCATCCACCACCCTTTCTGTGAAAAAGAACTTCCTCACATTACCCCATAATTGGCCTCCCTCTAATCTCAAGCTGTGTTCTCTTGTCCTGCTATTTTTCTTATATTGAAACATGTTAGACTCATTCACCTTGTTAATGCCCTTAAGGTGTTTGAATGTTTCAATCATATTACCTCTCTCCCTCCTTTGCTCTAGGGTATACATATTGAGTTCAGTTAATCTGCTTCATATGTTTTCTGATGCAGTCCCTGCACCATTTTGGTTACCCTTCTCTGCACTGCCTCAATTTGGTTAATGTCCTTGTGAAGGTGTGGCCTCCAGTACTGCACACAGTACTCCAGATGGGGCCTAACCAGTGTCTTGTAAAGAGGGATTATTACCTCCCTCTTACACTTGTGATACCCCTACTAATACACCCCAACACCCCTCTAGCCTTACCTACTGCTTTAGAGGTCTGCTTGAATGATTTCAGGTCATCGGTGATGATGATGCCCATGTCTCTTTCTTCCCTTGTGACTGCCACCCTTTAGGTGGCTTCAGGGTTTCTCTTCCCTGTGTGCATGATCTTGCACTTCTTTGCGTTAAACCCCAGTTGCCACTCTTCTGATCATTTTGCTAGTTTATCCAGATCTCTTTTCATTCTGCCCACACCATCTGGATCATCTACTCTGTTGTAGATCTTGGTGTCATCTGCAAACAGACAAACCTTACCCTCCAGTCCATCTGCAATGTCACTGATGAAGATGTCGAAGAGGACTGGCCCCAGGACTGATCCCCTGAGTTACCCCACTTGTGACTTGCATCTCTTCTGACTGTATACCATTTACGACCACTCTCTGTTTTCTGCCTGTCAACCAGTTTGCCACCCAGTTGACCAACGTCTGACCCACCCCGAGCCTACCCAGCTTATTACTCAATCTTCTATATGGAACAGTATTAAAAGCTTTGCTGAAATCAAGGTAGGCAACATCAACTGCTCCCCCTTGGTCCACCATTCTGGTTACCCAGTCAAAGAAATATATGAGATTAGTTTGACAGGACCTTCCTTTTTGTAAACCCATACTGTCTTGGATCCTGTGCTCCTATGGATTCCAGGTGTTGCACTATCCTTTCCTTAAGGAGTGTCTCCATAATCTTGCCCACTACTGAGGTAAGACTGACTGGTCTGTAGTTCCCTGCCTCCTCCTTGCTACCACTCTTGTGGAGCGGGATCACATGAGCCCTTCTCCAGTCTTCTGGGACCTCTCCTGTGCTCAGAGACTCACTAAACAGTTCTGATAATGGCTCTGCTAGTTCCACCCTTAGCTCCTTTAGTACCCTGGGATGTATGCCAAGTCCCATTGCCTTGTCCACCCTGAGCTTATCGAGCTCTTGTAGGACCCTTTCTTTTGTGAAGGGACTAGTGCACACCTCCCCCATGTCCATGGTGCAGAGCTGTGGGCCCTGCCCTACCTTCTCTTCAGTAAATACTGAGCAGAAGTATCTATTTAGGATAGATGCTTTTACATGGTTCTCCTCCTGACACACCCACTTATCCCCTTTGATCTTAGCAATACTCCCTCTGGACTTTCTCCTTTCGCTAATGTAGTTATAGAAAGTCTTGTCACCTTCTTTTACTGTTCGTGCTAGTGTTTCCTCAGTTTGGGCCTTTGCCTGCCTTACTGCCGTCCCTGCTTCCCTTAGGGAAGTTTGGTATGCCTCCCTATCTTCATCCTGCTGCGTTCCCTTATAGTTCCTGAAGGCCAGCCTTTTGTTTGAGAACCAAAGTGGTTTCCTTCTTCTTTTGCACTTCCTTTTCTCACTAACATAATGGGATGTTGCTTTAAGTATTGCATCTTTAAAGCTTGCCCACTTTGCCTGTACCCCCTCACCTGTATTTCTTTTTGCCAAAGCTAGCTTAACTCTGTTGGCCATCTTATCAAAGTCAGCTCCTCTGAAGTCCCATATTTTTGCCTTGGAATGGGATGATTTTGTTCTAGTGGCCAAATTGAACCATACCATGTGATGGTCACTGGTCCCCAGGTGACCTACCTGGAGATTTGTGATCCTTTCCCTGTTAGTCAGTACTAGATCTAGGATAGCCCTATCTCTAGTGAGTTGTTGTACCAGTTGTTTGAGCCCCCCCCCCCGCAGGGAATCCACCAAGTGTCTAGTTCTAGCAGATGTCCCTTCTGGTATTGACCAATCTGTATCTGGCATGTTGAAGTCTCCCATTATCAGAACCTCCTCTTTAGCTGTCATGTTTTGTATATCTTTTAACAGTAACGTGTCTATGTCCTCCCCCTGGTCCGGAAGCCTGTACATAACCCCAGTTCGTATGGCTGTCCCATTTATAATCCGAGATTGAATAAATAAAAATAAATAAAGAATTAAGCTTTGCAGAAATAAGTGCACTAGTTTCTATGCTTATAAGCTTATAACTTGTTCTAAGCTTATATCTTCATCACAACTCCAGACCACATAGCCATCAGCAACCAGAGCCACAAGAATCACTTCACAGATCCAACATCAGCAGCAATCTGTATGTTTAAAATTCAGGAAGATTACATTCTGTCAGTGCCTTGTATGATTAAAGTTATTTATTGTAGGGCCGGCCCAGTGGCATAGAGGGCTAAGGCATTGATCGCCTTACCTCCTGCCACGCTGGTGACCCAAGTAAAGAGATATGATGCGTGGACGCTCACTAAGGCGGAATGTGGCACCCTCACATTGTCAATCTAACCTGAATACTCAGCAGCAGTCAGTACTGTCCATCACTCAAGGACATCCCAAACTTGTACTACTGGTACTCCTTCTACTCATGCTTGGGGGGGGATGGGAAGAATAGGGCAATACCTCTAACACACCAGTCAACCATCACATACACCTTAATGCCAGAGTGTGGTACAAGAAGGGAGATGATAACAAACCTCCCCATGGCATACTCCCACAACCTCCCACCACAGCAATACATATCTCATACACTTCCAACTATACCCATAGCCACCCTGCTGCAATACTGCACCCATGCTGTCACCTCCAATGAACATAGGCACACCAAGAACAAGCAGCATGTTCAACCTGGGCATTCTGGATATGCTACCTCAGGAAACTGATTATGATCCAGCTTCTGCTATCTGGGAACATGCACCCTAACCCTGGATCACCCGGAACAGGCAATACCATGGGACTTGCACACCTCAAAATTGTCTTGTTGAATACAGGTAGCCTACTACCCAAGCTACCGCAATTCCAGGCATTGGCCTTGCAACTTAAACCTGATATCATTGCACTAACAGGACCTGGCTCTTCCTTAAGATCCCTGATGCCACTGTGACCCTAGATGACTATTCCACCTTCCCCCAGGACAGACTGTATAAGCGGGGGTGGGGTTGGGAGGCAGCTGCCTGGTCTACCTGCACAACGATATCAGAGGAGAGGTGTTACCAAGCAGCCTACACACAAGTGAGGCACAACTACTAACCATCAAACTCACCATAGGATGACAAAACAAAGTACTAGTGCACTCCACAGTGTACATACCCCAGGAAAGCATACCATAGGTATAGAGCAGTTCATTAATAATCAAAAGCAGCTCAAGCAAACCTGGGAATAGGTAGTAGTTGATGACTTCAACACAAACTGGCAATCTAAAGATGCATCCGCCATAAAGGATCAAATCTCAGGCCTCTATTTCACCCAGTTGGTAACCCAAGCCACCAGACAAAACTACCGTACGGGCACAAGCACCATAATTGACTGGCTACACTCTACCTGCCCAGAACATATTATTGAAGTGTCAGTCTTACCGGATTCCCTCAGTGACCATTCCCCTGTGATGTGCACTTGGTCCAATAAGTTCAAAAAGTACGCTCCCCAACTTACTAGAAACTGCTCACTAAGAAATTAACAGTTGGAGCCATTCAAACAGTACCTGAGAGTGACCGACTGGACCCCACTAGATAGTGCCAAGGATAGAAACCAAGCACTAGATTTCTTTTGCACTATTTTTACAAATGCATGCAACATCTTTGCCCCTTACAAGCCCAAAAAAGTAAAGGAGATTGCAAACCCATGACTCTCTGGCTCTCCCCTTGAGCTCATGCACTACAGAGACGATCTATGTCATAAAGCTAAAGCCACCGGGAAACAGGTTGACCTCATGCATACAAAGCAGCCAGAAATAAATGCACAAAACTCTTTAGGAATGCCAAAGCCACATACTATAAAGATCTCCTGGGCAGGAGTTAGGGTTGTGGAAGGGACTTCTGGAACTCTGTGAAATCCCTAACAGGTAGGGTTTCTAAGGCACTCCCTGACCTGATCGTTACAGCATCAGAAACAATACAGAAGCCTGGAGATATTGCTAACACCTTCAACATAGTCTTCACAGACCTAAGTGCTGTGCTACCTATCAACTACCTTACCTCCCAACTGCCTGAACAGCCTCCTTATGCAGGCACACCCCCTTCCCACCATAACAGCATATCACCATTTTACCTCAATCAAACAACCAGAGCTGAAACCATAAAATATGTCAAGCAGGTTCTAGGTAAGACAAGGATGGCGAGCGACTTCATAGATATAAAGATGGCTGCCCTCACCCTGGACGAGCTGGCTGCACCCTTTACTAAAATCTTTAATACATCTCTAAGAATGGGAGTGTTCCCGGACAAACGGAAGTCAGCACTTGTCACCCCTGTTTTTAAAAGTGGTGACAGAACCAATCTGTCTAACTACAGGCCAATATCCATACTACCCCCCCTCCCCATCTAAAGCCCTGGAAAGGATTGTATCCAATCAATTAGCAGACTATCTGGATAAATACAGTCTCCTATGCATACAACAGCACGGGTTTCAGAAAAATCATAGCATCCTGACTGCACTGGTTGACTGCACCACACAACTATATGATGCATTGGACACTGGAATGGCAGTGGGGTCTATCTTCATAGACCTCACTAAGGCATTTGACACAGTAAACCATCATCTTCTACCAAACAGTCTACTATCCATTGGCCTGTCACCTGACATGGTAGCCTAGTTTGACAGCTACCTCCCCTGCAGATCACAGTGCATGCGAATTAGTGGAAAACTCTCAGAACCAAGGCAAGTGAGCCTTGGAGTCCCCCAAGGTTCAATACTTTGCCTCTGCTATTCAGCCTATTCATTAATTCCTTACCCTCCATCTTTCCAGCACACATGGTGCTCTATGGTGATTTATTTATTTATTCAAATCTTGGATTACAACCTTTGAGCTATAAGCTCATTTGCAAAGGTTCTACGTCATAATGGCTAAAAATACACACTAAACACATACAGTCAATGTTCCACATCATAATGGGTACAATACATGCTAGACATATACAGTCAAAGGGTAAGAATACAAAGATCAGGTAGGATATAATAATGGCAGGCATTTAGCATTGACAAAAATTAATGGCATACATTTTGCGAAAAACAGACATGGGTAGGTAGAGATGCAAGAGAAGTGCAGGGATAGGCCAGCTTAGAAGGCTGAGGATCATTCTACCTAATTTATAGGCTAGTGCTAGTTGATAGAGAGGGGTGGGTGGAGGGAGGTAGGAACCACTGCAGGGGAATGGGAGAGCTAAGTTTCCCTTTGTCGGCTGAGAGGAGAGGAAGAGACCAGGACCCAGAGGAGCCTGGGCCCAAGAGCAGGTAGCAACCGATCAGCAATCTATCGGTTGTGGCAGCAATGGCATGTTGTTAGCCCTGAGAGATGGGACTGGAGACTTACTCTGAAAGGTCCTAGTTTGGATTCAGTATGGAGGTCAGCCGGGAGTGAGTTTAGCCATTTTGGTGCATGGTAGCAAAAAGACTGCTGCCCTTGTGCTGTTCGATGGAATGGGACTTTGAAATTAGTCTTGTGAGATTCTCTAATTAGCCTGAGAGGGACTGTTTGACCTGTCATGGTGCATACTTCTGGCGGGGTAAGTCCCAGTGTGGCTTTTTTGGCCATGAGACAGTGATGGTATTGGATACGGTTCTCAAGGTTCAGCCAACCTGTGAGTCTGTAGAGATCACACATGTGGGTTTGTAGCAGGGCCCTCAGGACTAGGTGACAGGACTTATTAAGGGTAGTGGCTATTCCTTTTAGGGTTGAGTCAGTTACTGCACTGTAGACTACCAGGCCATAATCGATCACTGAGTGGACTGAACTGGATACGGCTAGTCTGTGGGCGCAGGGAGTAAGGCAATGTCTGTGCCAATACAGTTGCCTTATTTTCCTGCAAGCATTTTTAGTGACATAATGAATATGCAGAGTGTAAGACAGCATGCTGTCTAGGATTACCCTGAGGTATTTGAAGTTATGGACTGCTTCAAGGGTTTCATTTTATTACTGATAGTTAGTTGGGCTGATTTATACTTGCTGTGAGGGGAGGTGAAAAGCATGTTTTTTTTTTTATAGTTGACCAGCAGCCGAGCATTGGTGAACCAGTTCTCTACAAGACTGAAATTGCTCTGTAGACTTTGTTCAAGGGAGATGAGATCAGGATGGCTAGTGTAGAGGACAGCATCATCTGCATACAGCAGGATTTTTCCAGGGCAATCTTTTGGGAGATTGTTCAGAAAAAGACTGAACCGCAGAGGACCAAGTATGGACCCTTGGGGGATTGCTATCCTGGCATTTTGTTTGTCAGAGAGTGTATTGTCAATTTTAACCTGTTGGACCCAGTCTGTGAGATAGCTACGGAACCAGCTCAGGGAGGTGAAGGACACTGAGACCTCTCAAAGTTGGGCTAGTAGGAGTTCATGGTTCACTGTATCGAAGGCCTTAGTGAGGTCTATGAAGGTAGTTCCCGCTAAGTACCCTCGATCCAGCGACTCATGTATAAGTCCTCTGAATTCAACAAGGGCTGTTGCAGTGCTGTGCATCTTCTGAAATCCATGTTGTTCTTTGCAATGAATTTGATATTTATTGAGATGGTCGACTAGCTGGTCATATACTACCCTTTCCAAGGCTTTGGAGACTGGGGGTAGGATTGAGATCGGTCGTTAGTTAGTATGGACAGTTTTATCGCCACTTTTAAAAACTGGTGTCATGACTGCCTGCTTCATTGTTTAGGGAACTGCCCAGAGATAAGGGAAAGGTTGATGATTCATGTTAGGGGGGCCAGGACCTCATCCAAGGAGACAGTAAGCAGTTTCAGATCTAGGCTATCACTACTGTGCCTGGAATTATGAAGCACTGGCAGGCGATATTTTTTGGCTTTGGAGGTTTTGATGACCCTAAGATAGAATGGTGGGGCTGCAAGAGCATGGGCATGGGCAGGGGTAGGAGTTGTTGATGTTGTAACTATGGGTTTTACTGTCACTATTGAGGAAGCTTAGCAGGAGCACTTCACTAAGGTCTGTGAAGGCCCTATTGAAGGTGTTTGCAATGGTTGTAGGGTCCTGGATTATATTCCCGTTCGGGTTTAGTAGGTCAGGAGTGGATCTAATTAGGACACCCTGTTAGTGTTTTAATGTTAGCCCAGAACTTGCGGCTGTCCCCCCAGGAGTTGTCAAGCTGGGTGTTAAAAAAGTGGGATTTGGCCTGTCAAATTGCCTGTGTGCATTTGTTACGCACCAAGCAGTACTTTTGGAGGTCAGTTTGATACCATCATCTCAGTATCTGGCAGGGAACTGCCCAAAATTACAACGGAACTACAAGTCAGCTTCCAAATACCAGAAACGTAGTTCATGCAGAATAAACTCTTGCTCAACTACAAAAAGATCAAAGACGTGCTTTTTACAATGCCTCATAACAAGAAAAAGTATGGTCTGTTGTTAATCCATAGCCAAAAAGTGGAAACACTAGAGCAAGCCAGCACATTTAAATACCTGGGTATTCACCTAGATGATACCATCACCTTCTCCACGCATATTCACCAAGTCATAAAATCCACAAATACAAAGCTAGGAGTACTCCACCACCACAGACATGCTATGACACCAGATGCATTGAGATTGGTCGGATGCAGCTCTGTATTGTCCACTATCAACTATGGGCTGATGATCTAAGGGGTGGGTTTGGGCACCGCACTGAAAAGGGACAAAACCCTCCTTAATAAGGCCTGTAGGTTGGTCCACGAGGCAAATTACTTAACCCACACCTGTGCACTATATAAGGAGACTGGATGGCTCCCACTGTATCACAGAGTAAAATGCTAGGCCTGCCTGGTGAGGAAAAAAATCACTCCGAGGACTGACGCCTGAATCCACCGTTAATTTGTTTATATGCGCCCAAGCCACTAAAAACACTAGAAGTGCAACCAAAGGGGGCTACTGGTACCCTTTAAGAGCACTATGTTCACTCAGAGATCCCTATCATAACGGGGACTTATGGATAAATGACCTCCCGGCCTCCCTTATCGAATGCAGTAATTTTTGCCTGTTTAAAAGTGGGCTCCGCACCTACCTAACCCATGAAAATGTTTGTTGTTACCCCATATAGACTCGGGCTACCCTAGTCTAACACTAGAGCTCACTCTGTTTCTCAAGTGTATTGTCACATCCCACCCCCCCCAGACCATTCATCCCCCAACCCCATCGCTACTACCCTCCCCAATTTTATGTCTCTATGCTGAACCCTGGACAAAGCCTCCTCTGGCGGCAAATATATCAACGCTATGTACTTAGGTTCTCTGGGAGTCTTCTGACCTTAAGTTGTATACTGTATCTGCTAAAATACTGTACTGCACTCCTGGAGCACAGTTGTTTTCTCTCAAGCACTTCTGTAAGTGAAATTGCCAAGTAGCCTCTTCTGTATTTGCTGTCTTGTCTGCCTGCAACTATCTGTAACCGTTGTATTTTTATTTATTTATTGAAATATTTTCACCAGGAAAGGCACACTGAGCAACAAGATGCTCATCTCCCGGTGCGACCTGGGGGGAGGGGGTACAAGGGGGTTGGATAACACGCAGGTTATCAACCGAGCAAATAACAGAGGCAAATAGCAGCATATGGCTACAATTGCATTAAACTACAAGCAACAACACATGGAGTACATTGGATATTGTATGGAGCATATAACAATTACTTGACATATAGCAGCAATACAAGGGAAAATTTAGCACACAGTAATATGCAGGTATAAGCAACAGGAGACATAGAACACATGAAGGTGCAGGACAAAAAGGCACAGTACAAAAGTGCATAGGTTGGGGCTATATGCCAGCATTTGTAGCAAAGCTAAGGCTGCTGGTCGGGCAGTGGGGAGGGGAGCAATTGGCGCATGGCCGAATCAGGTACAGGAGCAATTAGTGGTGAGGAAGTTAGCTAGGGAAGTAGAAAGAGAGTGGGCAGAGGAGGAATGCTGAATTTGAGGTGGGAGATCATTCCATAGCTTGGGTAACTGGTGTGAGAAGGCAGTTTGCCCAGCAGTAGTCTTCCGCCTAGGGACTGATAGTTGGCGGTAGTCGCAGGGTCTAAGATAATGGGTGGGGGAGGGGGCAACTGAGAGCACAGAGAAGAGGTAGGAAGGGATGGTGCCAAGCCATAGGTTAGATACATATTTAGCACAGTGTGAAATGCAGCAGTTTCCGAGGGACGGTAGTGCCAGGGAACAGTGGAGGTCGCAGTGGTGGGTAAGGGGTGAGGCATTGAGAGCAAAGCAGCAGAAGGCATTAAAAGGTGTGTCCAGCTTAGATAGGGTGGACTTAGGGGCTGCACCATAAACAATGTCACAGTAATAAAAGGAGGGAAGTATCATCTTCTGGACCAGTTCACATCGGATGGGGGAGGGAGGCTACTGCGGTTCCAATAAAGTGCACCGAGCATGGGGCATAGTTTTTTTGAAATAGCATCGATGTGGTCTGAGAAGGAAAGATGGCAGTCGAGCCATACCCCCAAGTAGTGGAATGAGGAGACATCTTCGAGTTTTTGACCATCCAGGGTGTGGAAATATGGAAGGGATGGGAGTCTGGACAGGCGTTGTCGTGTGCCAAAACTCATTGTGACAGTTTTATTTACATTTAGGGAGAGCTGGTGAGAGCTGAACCATTGCTGTACTTTGTTGAAGTCGACTTGGAGGTTAGTTTGTACCACTTCAGGGTCGGAGCCTGAGGAATAGAGTACAGTGTCATCTGCATACATGTGGATTGAGGTAGTAGAGCAGATGAGCGGTAAGTCATTTAGGAATATAGAGAACAGTATGGGTCCCAGAACTGACCCCTGGGAGACACCGGTAGTTAAGGGGGAAGGGAGATAGCATTTACTACTCTAACGGACTGGGTTCTGCCAGAGAGGTAAGATCTGAACCAGTTGGTGGCAGCAACAGAGAGGCTTGATTCAGCGAGACAAGAGAGCAATATGGGGTGGGAGATGGTGTCAAAGGCTTTTGCAAGGTCGATGAAGACAGCTGAGGTGATCAGCCCACTTTCCATACCAGTCATGATGGAGTTGGTAAGCCTTATCAGGGAGGATGCAGTGGAGTGTCCCTTTCTGAAACCTGACTGGTAGGGTGTGAAGAAATTGGAGTCGGTGAGGAAGGAAGTAAGTTGGGTGAGCACAAGGTGCTCTTGTAGTTTTGCTAGTACTGGGAGGAGGGGAATAGGATGGTAGTTGAAGGGGGAGGTAGAGGTACCTCCTTTTGGGTGGGGGACGATAGTGGTGTGCTTCCATGCATGGGGGACGGCAGCAGTGGCAAAGGTATTGTCCAGTATTTTTGACTTGGAACCTTTGTAAAGGAGCCCCTTGGCTCAAAGGTATTAATCTGAAACTGAAATGAATAAATAAATAAAACAAAATAAATGAATGTTCAGGAACAAGCACAGGTTGCTGGGGTCGATGGTGTGGGAGAGGATGAAGCATCTCTGGTACTTGTCTCTTCTCTTAGGGAAGGGTGGCCAGTTATCTTGGCCTTTAACTGCCACAAGGTGGAGACCCAGTGGCAATGCAAGCAGCAAGCAGCTCAAAAGGAGAGGCTACAGTCCTGCAGGATGTGTGCACCTCCATGTGCACATGCTGATGTGTTGCAGTGGCATGGACTTATGGGAGTAAAACGGAAAAAATGATCCCAGGGCAAACCACTGCTCTGCACACCTCCCAGGACTTGCATCACCATCCGGACACCTGGAGCAATCTGTATTCAGACTCTGTGGGGGAAGATGGCCCTCTGGCATCACTATGAGAGGCAGTCCGTGGGAGACTCACTCCAGGTAGTTCCCAGAGAGGTGGGTGATGGCTGGGGGGAGGCGGGGATAGGTGCAGGGACTCACCTGAGGAGTAAAAAGCTGGATAAAAAAGTTATTTATTGTAAAAAAACACCCACATGCATTGAATGTTTTCCCTGGAGACTTCTATCCTATAGACTATATGCACTCTATTTTTACAGGACCGTTGGGAGAGCAGGATCCTGAATCTTTGATGCAACTGCAGGATGCCAGGTGTGTCAATTCCTTGTATCCCTGGGACAAGCTGTTCGCATTTTGGGATGTAGGAGCTGCTGTATGGTGGCCACCGACATTGCTGTAGGGCATGCCAAAGGATGTTAATGAAACAGCCTGCAGTTTGGTATGGTACACCTGATTTTGGATTTTAGGAGTCCTAGACCCCCATCCGTCTGAAACTGCTAAAAGCAAGTAAAGAAACTGGACAGACTCTCTCACACAATTCTGATTTTATTTCTATGAATTTGTTTTATATACACTGTCAGTGCATGCATTGAGGATGTGGGAAGGAGGATTCGGTCGTTGACCACGCGTGCGCAAGAATGGCGGCTGAGCTGAGCCGGCCAGAACGTCGTTTTTACTTCTTTGTACTCTTTGTATTTAATTTCGATTTTGTATTCTTAACATCGGTAACATCGGTAATAATTTAGCCTTTTGAGCTTTCTCGGTCCGTTATATTACCTTCCGTTTTCTGCAGTTTGAAGTTGTTTTGATTCTTCGGTCGTTCGCTTTGGCATTTGGCGTGGATTGCTGTAGCGCTGCAGCGTGAAGTTGTTCCTCCTCTTCAGTAATTTATTTGACGATTTTTGAGTGCTCAGAAGTGGATGGGAAGCGGTCTTCTTTGTTGGGCATTGGAGTTCTGCAGCTGCTTGGCTGGCGTTAAGTAGCACTTGCCTGTCAACCAGGATTTTATTGCCCTCTACTCTCGCTCCCGGCTGGTTGGATTAAAGGTTTTGGAGACCAGGGGCTATTGCATAGAGCTTGGAATTCGGGATTGCAGGAACCTGTCCCAGGTTCCTGCCGGTGAGTGTCTGCGTGACTTTGGGGAACGAGTGGAGTTTGGATTGATGTGGGAAAAGCTGTGCTGCGATGGAGTTCTGCTTTAATGTTAATGCACCGATGTGGTGCTGTCCCCAGTGATTTTGTCCATCTGACCCTCTTGGGAGACTGGTTGTGGCGCGACATCAAAAAGGAGGATTTATTGCCTTGCTGCCTGAATTAGGTTGTGCAGCCAGGAACTGGTCAAGCTCTCTATTTTGGCCTGTGGAAGTGTCGAGTGTAGCACTTAAGGAATCAGCCTGAGTGTTCCTAGGGTGGGTGCGGGGTGCTGCTGTTTATACCTGGGAGGGGCTGCGAGCATCTACTGGAGGGTTGATGCTTTTTGGGGCTCCGGGGGATGCTGGTATAGCCTGGCAGAGGCCGGGCTGTGTCTGGCAGCCCATATAGGGGGGACAGCATTCTCCCCACACCCTCCTGCGGTCTAACCAGGCTTTTATTAGTTGCAGAGTGCTCTTTCCCTGGCAGTTCTCGCCAGGCATAGGAAGATATTGACTTTTAAACAGAACGGACTTTGCTACATGGGGCGTATGATTTGACTCTATTAAGCTTACGGACCTTTTAGCTAGGGTCCAAATCGTGTTTATATATGGATTTTATGATTATACAGGGAAGTGTTAATATTTTTGCGTAGAAGAGTTTTATATTTTTCGTTTCTGTGTGTTTTATTTTATTTTTTATTCTTATTTTATTTTATAAGTAGTTGACCATGTATGGGTCTTGATTTGATTTTATGATTTTATTCTATTCTATTTTTATCTAAGATAGGTTGTTTTGCTATCAATAATGTGTTTGATGGGGTTTAAGACGGTCAGGCGCTATTCTCCCGCTCTGCTCCGGGACCTTTGTCCCTTTTATTGTCCTCGATTACCCAATATTGCCTTCAACAACTGCCGGAGAGCTGGGATATTGAGAAGGCATTTAGGGAATCGATGGACTGGGCAGAGTGGGAGAATGGTGACGAGTGGGCGGATAGGGATAGTTGGGACAAGGAGACGCCCTGGGGCGAAATGGAGTCAGGAGAGGGGCCCTCCTTGCCTGATCTCCATACCCAAGGGCTCCACAGACTGTGGGCAGGTACTGCGATCCTCTCTGAAAACTCATCCAACTCGAACGGTGTTATGTAATGCCAGGTCGATTAGGAACAAGACTGCTATCATTGCAGATCTTGTTGCAACATCTGACCTGGCATGTATTACCGAGACTTGGCTGGACGAAAATGCAGGTCCTATCTTAGACTCTGCAGCTCCAGCTGGGTTCTCGGTAATGCACCGTCCAAGATTGGATCGTAGGGGCGGGGGAGTGGCCATCTTTTTTAGACCAGAGCTGAATCTTGTGGAGGTGCCAGTGGGGAACACCAGATCCTTTGAGTGTATCCTGGCAGCAGGTGCAGAGCTCAGGATTCTCCTCATTTACCGTCCACCCCGGTGATGGTGGTGAATTCCTGAAGGAGTTCGCGGCCTTCATCGTCGACATAGCACTGGAGTCGCCTAGATGGTTAATTCTGGGTGATTTTAACGCCTGGGTCGACGATGAACTCTCGCACTTTGGAAAGAACTTCCTCCAACTTATGTCTATGTTGGGCCTGTCACAGGTAGTTACCTCTGCTACCCATATAGGTGGACACTCATTGGACCTGGTGTTCCTACTGGATTTGGATGTCTCGCATTTGGAGGTGGAACCAAATGCATGGACAGACCATCACACCATAAGATTCAGTTTTGGGGCTCCCCCCAATAGGCCTATCCCTACGGAGATGGTCCAGTATCACCCTTTAAGGGGAGTAAATCCAGAAGGCCTAATGGCGGTACTGGACCTATCGGGTATTTCGGATGACAGCATGGATCCAGGGGACATGGTTGTTGCCTATAACAAGGCGGTGACCGGGGCCCTGGATCGAATTGCTCCTGTTCGGGTTCGCCCACTCACTCAGCGCCCAAAGACTCCCTGGTTTGATGAGTCTTTGAAGGAGCTGAAGAGAGTGGGGCGAAGGCTAGAGAGAGCATGGCGGAAATCCTGCCTGGATGCCGACAAACTTAGATTGATGGATCATTATGTTATCTATCAATCAGCAATATCCCGTAAGAAGTCAGAATTCCTGTCCAGGGAGATTGCTGCTGCAAGAAATCGACCGGCTCAACTCTTTCGGACTGTTGACAGATTGTGCAATCCACTCTGTCTACAGTCCGGAAGAGATTTTTCGCAAATAAAGTGTGATGAGATTGCTTGATTTTTTGCTGATAAGATTGCCGGCATTAAGGCGGATCTCAGCCATGTTCAATCTATAAGGGCTTGCAGTGATCGGCGAGGGGAAGCAAACACCTGTGTCACCTGGTCTGACTTTGGTAGGCTGGAATTCATGGACATTATGAGGATTGTCCAGACTGTATGTCCAACTAGCTGTAGTTTGGATCCGGGCCCTACTCCACTTTTATTAGGTTGCGTAGATATTATCTGCCCGATCATTGCTGAAATCGTATGGAAGTCCTTGAAGCAGGGGATCTTTCCTGAACCCCTAAAGGAGGCGCGTTCGAGACCACTCCTAAAAAACCTTCACTGAATCGGACTGCCCAGCTAACTACAGACCTATCTCTAACCTCCCATTCTTGGGTAAGGTTATTGAAAAGGTAGTTGCACTGCAACTGGACGACCATCTTACAAATCATAATGTCTATGATACTCTTCAATCAGGATTTAGGAAAAGACATAGTACTGAGACTGCTCTTGTCCGGGTTCTAAATGATCTCCTGATAGCGAGGGATCAAAAAGGTGTACTATTCTAGTCCTTCTTGATCTCTCCGCGGCCTTCGACACTGTGGACCATGGTGTGCTTTTGGAATGCCTGCGGCTCCATTGTGGACTGTCTGGTACGGTCCTAAAATGGTTTCAATCTTTTCTCACAGGGCGGAGACATAGGGTTATCACTGGAACTTACTCCTCTGATGCCGTCTCCCTGCCTTGTGGGGTCCCGCAGGGTTCCATTTTGGCACCCATGTTGTTCGCTGTCTATATGCTGCCATTAGGAGACATTATTAGGCATTATGGCTTGGGTTTTCACTGCTATGCAGATGACACCCAGCTATATTTGTCCTTTAGTCCCCGGCAAGTAGATGCGGTCTCTAGACTTAACAACTGTCTATCTGAGATCAGTGATTGGATGAGTGCCAGCTGGCTAAGGTTAAACCCGGATAAGACTGAGGTGTTGGTGGTGGACCCAGGTGTCGAGAGGCGGGCTGTAGGGCTGGTCTTCCTTCGGGCATATGGATCGATGGAGCCCAGCTCTCGACCTCAGACTGGGTGCGTAACCTGGGTGTTATCATTGATGATAGTTTGACGCTAAAATTTCAGGTGTCATCTGCCGTCAAATCCTCTTTTTACCATCTGAGGAATATCGCTCGGGTGAAACACCTTGTTCCTCCGGCTGACCTCCCGACATTAGTCCACGCCTTTGTTACCTCTCGCCTTGATTACTGCAATGCCCTGTACCTAGGGTTGCCGGGGGTTGATATCCGCCGCTTGCAGCTGGTGCAGAACGCTGCAGCCAGGCTTTTAACGGGGACATCAATAGGAATCATATTACGCTACTGGCACAAACTGCACTGGCTGCCAGTTCAGTGGCGGATCACCTTTAAGGTCGGTTTACTGACCTATAAAGCCCTACACGAACAGGGACCGCAATATCTGCAAGATCTACTTGTTCCCTACCGTCCCTCCCGCTCACTCAGATCCACGACGAGGGATTGCTAGAGGTTCCCAGGGTTCGTTTAAAAACATCTGGGGCACGAGCGTTTTCCTATGCTGCCCCGACCCTGTGGAATTCTCTACCTCGTCGGATACGAAGCTGCCTGACCGTCGAAAGCTTTAAATCAGAGTTAAAAACATATTTATTCCAAAAGGCCTATGGGGAGTAGTTATTGCAATGACATGAAATTGGAACTGTATTTTATTGTTGTTTGTTATGTTACATGTATGTTTTATGTATTTAACTACTGTACAGCGCTTTGACTTTGAAAAGCGCTCAAAAAATAAATTTTTACTTACTTACACTGTAAATGTAAATAAACTATAAATACAGATGACAAAAGAGGGATTAACTGCCACTGAAATGGCCCTGTTTCCTGCAGTAGTGCTGCAGAATTCTGCAGTATTTTGTGTTGCATTCTGGTGGGCTCCACTGTATCTCTACAGAACTTATCGCTTTTACACTACAGTCGCAATATACTGTACCTCCACCTCTTCTGTGACATTGTCTTATATAAACTCTGGATCTTATCTTCAAACTGCATGCAAAGTGGCACACAAAGTGCTTTGTGCTCATACTACTTTGAGCAAAGCACAAAGGGTATGTTGAAAACCAAGCAGTAAAGCTCTGTGAAGCACTAACAAGTTTCATTTATACCTTATGTGAGCGTTGCACAAACAAAAGCTCAAACTCTTGTGCGAGCACAAAAAACCATGGGAGTGAATATGTGATAAGCACTTCCTCACAGTTGGCAAGCAGGGTACTTTGCGGGGCAAAGACCCCTTCGTGTCAAAGTGCTGAACTGCAATATTTGTACCTAGACGCTAACAACCGTACTCAACATGCAAAGCCCTAACCCACCACCTTACCTCGCAATCTTCATGTCATTATCATGGAACATTACTCACATGGAAGCCATGCTCCCTTGTCCCTTTGTCAGACATCCCTAGTGTCCATTAACACCCCTTCCCAGGTACTGAATGTGTAGGAGATTCTGGAGAGTTTTTAGATACTTTTTTATAATTGTAATTTTCTATTTTGGATGCACTCTGCACATTTTTGCAGTGTTATACGTTTTTTGCACAAATTATGTACTAGTTGCATTTTTTTGGGCTGACTCCATTATATATGTAAATGTACCCTGTATCTTTAAGGATTTGATATATAATGGATACACCAGTAGAGGTAGCTATCCCTTCAGAAAGTGTGCTGTTATTGGTGCAAAACATTGGTGGAAATGCCTGCTAGGTTCTGAGCTGAGTGGCCACTTGTGTTTAGTTGCACTCTCTCCTTCACCCAGCCCCTGTAATCTTATCCCTGGCATTCTGCAGCACCCCCTTCTTCGCCTGGTCCCTGTATTCTAATCTGTGTTGTCCAATAGCAACCCTCCCTCACCTGGTCTCAATAATCTGTTCTATTGTGTCTGGCAGCACCACTCATGCACCCTGACCCTGATTACATCTTTACACCTGCACTCTAAAACCGCAGCAAAAAGGCACAGACTCACAATTGCTGTTTCAACACTTTATTGCAAGTTAGAAAAGGTGAGTGTACCCAACATCCACAGCACTGCCACTACTGCCCCGGTGCTTTTGGTGTAAACCCTTCATCAGGGGTACACCCGAAGTGCAGGTGTGCTGGACTGTGCACCTTGTTGTGGGCTTGCTGCCCTTACCTGCACCCCTCCCAACCTGGTCTACATGCGGTTTGTGGACTTCCCTGATTACATCTTCCTAGTGTCTAGTGGCACTCTCACTCCATAGTGCATAGCAACCCCTCCCATCCTCCTGGTCCCCAATTGACGGTTGGCACAAATCCTCTGCGTACGTCCACAGCTGGCTGCCATCTGTCTTCTGAAACTATTATATCAGTATACCAGTCGCTATAGTGATACAGTAGTTGCAAGATGTCTATGAAAAATCAAGGTGCTTCTGTGATTTTACTGTGAAAAATCATACAGCTTCCATGATTTTATGTAAAATTAATAAAAAATATGTATGTAAACTTAGTCAATAAATGGATGACGTGCATTTTGAGGGATGGATTGGGGTCACTGGTGGCAGCCACAACCTGCACAGTGGTGGCAGCATGATGATGACTGTGATGAAGCTGTTAACTTGGAGGTAACACCAGTAGCTCTGAGTCTCACCAGTAGCAGTGACAGCAGCGGAATGCTATGGTCATACAGAATGTGGAACAAGTGTCTTCTTACACAACTTAGGGAAAGGTTTGATAGCATTAGACTAAATGTGCAATTAGCCAATGTCTTAAGAAACTTACTGATCCAGTTCAGTTCTGGCAACACTGGCAAGTCAGTTGGCCTACACTGGCTAAAGTGGCTTTGAATCTTATTTGATGATCTCTTACATTTGTAACTTTGAAAATAATTGTTAGCTCAACTGGGGATAGTACCTTCTCACCACATTGTTTAAGGCTAGATCCAGAGTATCATGAATTCCTAGCCTTTCTCAAACTCAGCTTTATATGGTTCAAGTTTAATCATGCAATCATTTATTCTCATGTCAAAAAAATGGCAGCTACTGTATTGTTCTCACTCCCACACATCCTGGTGACAAGTCTCTCTGGCACCACTGACATGGTCTGTTTCATCTCTCACAGCAGCAGCAGTAGCATAAGGACACCCCTAACACATACCACCATCACAAGTCCTTATAGTGAGACTGTGTTGTCTTTATCAGCTAGTTCATCATATATGATGTGTGTTACACAGAGCAATTATCAGTATGACCCCATCATGAATGTGATGAGTTGCTGCACACTTCACAGTTACTCATCCTCACTAGTCAGTTTTCAGGTTTAGTTGCACAACTGGGGAAAGAGTTGAGTAATGATAAGGCACCAGCTCTCATTCATCTGCACTGAAGTACTGCTATCTGACCCTGGTGGGAGGAAGTGATGTGTTGGGATGTGAAAGAGCTGTGGCAGCATCATGGTGGGACAAATCAGTTTGTAAGCTGATGGTAATTCCACTAGCTTTCAAAATCTGGTAGCCAAATCAATATTTTGAATGACCAGTACTATTCAGTGCTCAAAAAACACTTCATGGGCAGGTAGTTAGTAGGCCAGTAACTTTCAAGATCTGGTAGCCAGACCAGCTCTTTTAGTGGCCATTAGTCACTTGGCTACCTCACATTGAACCAGATTAAGCTATTGGTGGTATTCTTTAGTGAAAATAGTAATGCTGTATGAGTTACTGGGACTCACATCAGATATATAGGGGCCCTGTCTATACCTCGAGCAGACCTCCCATTACAAATAAACTGTAATGCATAAGTTACCTAAACTCTGTTCAGGGCCAAGTTGGGCCTGTCTATAACCAGAGTTTGTAACCTATTATAAATCAATAGTAATGCTATACAAGTTACTAGGGCTCACTTCAGGGGTATGGGGGAACTGTGTATAACCTGAGTTCACCTCCTATTATAAATCATTGGTAATGAAGTATGAGGACTGGGGCTCACTTCAAAGGTATTGCAGAAGACTTTAACTTGAGCTCACCACCCACTATAAATAAATTGTAATGCTGTATGAATGTCTGGGACTCACTTCAGAGCTGTATGGGAACTGCCTAAAACCAGAGCACAACTCCTAGTATAAATAAATAGTATTGCTGTACGAGTTGCTGGGACTCACCTCAGAGCTATGTGGGGAAATGTGTATAACCTGAGTTCACCTCAGCTATAATTAAAGGATAATGTTGTACAAGCTACCGATGCTCACTTCAGAGCTCTGGGAGAGAAGTCTACAGATAGATTTAACAGGTATAGCTAGATTTTGTATAAATTAAATATACAATGGTGTGACTCAAAATATGCAGTTTATCATCATTTGGAAGTGAACAGGATTTTCATAACTCACTTGTGTCTCCACCGTTCATGAGTTATGGCCCTGTACCCTCACACGTGAAACTAAATTGCATATTTTGAGTCAGCTTTTTGTATATCCTCTATTTTTTCATGGAACTTATTTCCCACTGGTCTTGCATAAAACCTAAGCCCAATTACCATAAATGGTAAACTGGGGAGCTCACTTTTGAGCCATGGGGGATGTGTATAACTTGAACCCCTCCCCATTATAAATCGTTGGTAATGTATCTATATTTTGGACTCACTTCAGATCTATGGAGGAACTATCTATAATTTGAGCCCACCCCAGTTATAAATCAATGGTAATGCTGTATGAGTTACTGCCAATACTTACTTTAGAGCTGGTGGACCAGTCTATAACCAGAGCTGAGCTACCATTACCAGTAAATGGTAATGTTGCATGAGTTACTGGGATTCACTTCTGAGCTATTGGGGTGTCTAAAACTTGAGCCCACCTAGCATTATAAATAAATGGTAAGCTCACTGCTGTCTGAGTTGCTGCCACTGTTTTCAACTCTATGATGGAGAGAGGGAGTGTCTATAACCTGAGCTCACCTTCCATTATACATAAAAGTTTACTGGGCCTCATGTCTGAGCCATGGGCATGGAGGGTCCATAACATGAGCCTACCTTTCAGTATAAATAAATGCCAATGCTGTATGAGTTACTGGAACTCACTTTTAAGCTACTGGGGGGGTCTGTAATTTGAGTCCACCTCCCATTGTATGAGGTAAATAAATGTGTGTGCTGTTTGAATTACTGGGGCTAATATCAGAACTATGGGGGAACCGGGTGTAACCTGAGCTTTGAACTTTGCAAGAGGAAGTCCTGTCTATAGCCTGAGCCCACCTCCTAGTATAAGTAAATCGTAATGTTGTATGAGTTACTGAGGCTTACTTTTGAGCTATGGGGGAACAGTCTCTACTGTGAGCCAATACCTCTTTATAAATAAATGGTAATGCTGTATGAATAGCTTGGACTTACTTCAGACCTATGTGAGAACTGTCTATAACCTAAACCCACCTCCAGTTATTAACCAGAAATAACTTCATTGGATGCTCTCAACCTCAGGGAGGGTGAGTGCTCACTCTCTATTGCTCTACCACCACCTGGGTGACTACAGGTGGTGGTGTATTACAGCTGACAGGCTGGGAGGGAGGACGCCACCACGCTCTGACATGAAGCGCACACAACATGTGCATGCATCGTGAAGCTTCCTCTGTGACCCAGGGGAAGGGGAGAAAAAAAGGAAAATCACCAGCTACAGCAGGAGGACTTCCACCCCCCTGCTCCACACACCCTACACTGACGACTGTGGTTCTTTCTCCCAGATCACTGCCCGGTCTCTGTCTGGGGGTAGCCCCCCCCAATGGCCCTGCCCTGGGGTGCAAGCCAGGGTGCAGTTCAGGAAGTGAGGTAAGTCCCAGAGAAGTTGGGTGATGGGGCTGGGGGAGAGGGCAAGACCAATGGGGGCCAGCGCGCAGTAGGACATAACGTACAGTAAATAAAAAAAAAAACTACACCCCATAGTCCTCCCTGCCAGCTGCTGAACCCCCACAGCCCTCCCTACAGTATATCTGCATGCTTTGTTCACCAACCAGAAATCATACCACCAACAGAATATGAAATGAATGACAAACAAAACTCACACCAAAAAAACTGATGGACAATAATCATGCAGTCCTTTTAGAATAACTATTTATTCTTACATTTTCTCTTTGAGGATTCAGCAGACATTACAATTCCAGTCAATTCCTCACAAAAGTATAAGTTGGATGTTCCTCTGCAACTCTGGACAGGATGATCAAAAGTAGCCCCGCCCCACAATTAAAACAAGCATTTGTCAATGCCGAATGTTGTCTCACTGGCACTGGCATTAGTAGTGCTGGAGTTAGAGATGCATAATAGGAATGGTAGTGAAGTATTGAAGTGACACCAACCCCACCCCCACCCTGTAGAGACCGACAGGCATTGGGGTGTGCCTTTGGGTCATCAGCTATAACGCTCATGCCATTGTACCTCACCCTACCCTGTAGAGACTGACAAGTGTCATGGTGTGCTTGGGGTATTTGGGCGTTATACTTACCCCATTCCATAAGGAAATATGCTGAGGTGGGTGCAGTATAGGAGAACAGGGAGAACTTTGTGGCCGAACAGTGCAAGGCACACCACAATGCCTGTCACTGGCTGCAGGGTGGGTGGGGGTGGGAGTGGAATGGTGTGAGCATTACAGCCAATGATCCCAAGTCACACCCCTGACGCCTGTCAGTCTCTACAGGGTGGGGTGTTACAGTTGGAAACCCTAACACCGTAGGCGTGTGTTGGTATTTTCACTCCAAATTTTCAACATGGGCTGTTTGTGAGCCCACCTCATGAAAGCGGCACTGTCAGTTTGTTAGCTGAAAGGTGGTTTTGCACAGTGGCTATGCCATTTGGCGACACAGGGCCGAAAACACATTTTAGGCAGGATGTGGAAAATGACATCTGTATTGTTCATGAGGAGGTGTGAAAAAATGGCAACGTTTAAAAATCTGGAGTGAAACTTTGAGAA
This sequence comes from Neoceratodus forsteri, assembly GCA_016271365.2. Taxonomy (NCBI): domain Eukaryota; kingdom Metazoa; phylum Chordata; order Ceratodontiformes; family Ceratodontidae; genus Neoceratodus; species Neoceratodus forsteri. The sequence goes on from CM028135.1 coordinate 478,154,814, forward strand.
ATTGGTGAAGTCATGAGCATGCATAGAAACTGCACAACACATGTCCGTAACCCAATTATTTTTGAGAGTGTTTTAGCCACATTTTCAACATAGGCATTTTGGGACCTCCCCTCATGAACAGTGGCGCTATGATTTTGTTAATCAGTCCCAAAAGTTGATTTTCCACAGCGACCATGCCATTGTGCGCCACAGGTGCAGAAACACATTTTGGGCAGGCAGTGAAAAATGACAGTTGTACTGTTGATAAGGAGGTGTGAAAAAATGCCAGTGTTGAAAATCTGGCATGAAAATATTGCAGATTTGTGAAGTTACAAGGGTGCGTGGAAACTGCACAACTCTTGCATGTCACACAGTAATTTTATGGACGTTCGGCACCAAATTTTCAACATAGGCATTTTAGGGCCTCTGCTCATGAACAGTGTCACCGTCATTTTCTGAAACTGTCCGAAAACTGATTTTGCACAGCGATCGCTATTCTTAGCGCATGCGTGAAAAACACACTTTGGCCAGGATATGTAAAATGGCAGCTGTACTGTTCATAAGGAGGGTGGAAAATGGCAATTGTGAAAATCTGGAGTGAAAATATTACAAATTCATATTACAAATTGCGTGGAAACAGCGCAACGCATACTCGTAAAACAGCCATTTTTTGGATATTTTTCACCAAATTTGCAACATAGGCTTTTTGAGAGACCCCCTCATGAACAGTGGCACTGTCATTTCATTACTCGGTCCCAAAAGGTGATTCCATGCAGTGACCGCAAAATCACCTTTTGGGACCGAATAACGCCATGACAGTGACTGAATTCATGAGAGGGTCTAGTAACCCCATGTTGAAAATTTTGTGCAAAAATTCAAAAAATGGCGAGATATTCACCAAAGTTGAAAAAAACCTATTTATGCCATTCTACAGCTTACGGCATTTCTTCAGATCACGATCGGCTTTGAAGAGTGCAGACGTGTTCCCAGTCCACGAAGGATTGTCACACTTGACCCCAGAGTAAGTATGGAGTGAGGGGTGTGAGGAGGCAGGATCATGAGTGTGGGAAGGGGTTGTGGGAGGGGCAGGAAACCGCGAGGACCATTTCTTTTTCACAGGGGTAAAATAAAAAATCATCATGGGATGGTTTTCTTTTCAGGGATTTAGCACACTGGGTGGGCTCCCAGGAGTGCCACCTAAGTGTTTTGGGGGGATGCTGTAGCTGACGGAGATTGGGCACCCCGTCAGCACACAACAAAGCGGGGGGCAAGGCCAAAGGGTTGGGCACCCCTCGGCACACAACAAATGGGGGGGTGCATGATGCCCGGCGGAAGTGTGGGTTCCCCGTCAGCACGTACATTGGGTCGGGGCATGCCAACAGGGGGACTGGGCACCCCCGAAGTTAGCATTATGACAGGCAGTGTGCCGCCATGTTTTACTTTTTCACTAGGGCAAGCATGTCAGGAGGTGCCGCTGCGTATGACAAGCTTTGCTCACATTGCAGCGGACCTTTCGTTAGATATGCTTGCCACATTATGTATTCATGGTGTGGCAGCGGCATGCAGGCTTATTGGGGAATGAGGGACGCACCTACTGATGTGTGCCCTGCATTCGCCAACAGCACCTCCAAATGTGTCTACTATCATAATATGTTGGCTGCCATGCACGCGCTAACATAAAAATAAGCACTTGTGGGCCAGCTGTGAGTTTGACATGCTTTAAAAGGACACTGTCAACCCCTTTAAGTCTGAAATTATCCCTAGACTAAACAAGCATTTGTCAATGCCGAATGTTGTCTTGCTGGCGTTGGCATTGGTAGTGCAGGAGTTAGAGAGAGATGCATAAAAGGAATGGCAATGAAGTATGGAACCGATGTCAACTCCACCCCACCCTGCAGAGACTGACAGGCACTGAGGTGTGCCTTTGGGTTGTCGGCACATAATGCTCATGCCATTTCACCTCACCCTGCCCTGCAGACTCAGACAAGTGTTGCATTGTGCCTAGGGGTCATCGGGCCTTACGCTCACCCTATTCCATAAGGAAATATGTTGAGATGGATGCAGAATAGGAGAATGGGGTGAACTTTGGGGCCAAAGAGTCCAAGGCAAACCTTGATGCCTGTCACTGGCTGCAGGGTGGGGGTGGAATGGTGTGAGCATTACAGCCGACAATCCAAAGGCACACTCCTGACGCCCGTCAGTCTCTGCAGGGTGGGACGTTATGGTTAGAAACCCTAACGCCCCAGGCATTTGTTGGTATTTGCACTCCAAATTTTCAACATGGCCTTTCTGTGATCCCACCTCATGAAAGCATTAGGGACCTCTGCTCATGAACAGTGGCACTGTGATTTTGTTAATCTGTCCCAAACGCTGATTTCCCACAGCGACCGTGCCATTCTGCGCCAGATGTGTGAAAACACATTTCAGGCAGGATGTGAAAAATGACAGCTGTACCATTCATAAGGAGGTGTGAAGAAATGGCAATGTTGAAAATCTGGAGTGAAAATATAAAACAATTCTCGGAGTTAAGAGCATGCGTGGAAACTGCGCAATGCACACTTGTAACACAATCATTTTGTGGAATTCTTTCACAGAATTTTCAACATAGGCATTTTGTGACCTCTGCTCATGAACAGTGTCACTATGATTTTCTTAATCTGTCCCAAACATTGATTTCCCACAGCGACCGCGCCATTGTGCGCCAGATGTGCAAAAATATTTCAGGCAGGATGTGAAAAATGACAGCTATACTGTTCATAAGGAGGTATGCAAAAATGGCAATGTTGAAAATCTGGAGTGAAAATATTACAGATTCTCAAAGTTACGAGTGTGCGTGGAAACTGCACAACACACACTCGTAACATAGTAATTTTGTGGAATTTTGTCACCAAATATTCAACACAGGCATTTTAGGACCTCCACTCATGAACAGTGTCACTGTGATATTCTTACTCTGTCCCGAACATTGATTTCCCACATCGACCGCGCCATTGTGCGCCCAGATGTGCGAAAACACATTTCAGGCAGGAAGTGAAAAATGACAGCTGTACTGTTCATAAAGAGGTGTGAAAAAATGGCAATGTTGACAATCTGGAGTGAAAATAATAAAAATTCTCGAACTTACGAGTGTCGTGAAAACTGTGCAACACACACTCATAACACAGTCACTTTTGAATTTTTCACCAAATTTGCAACATAGGCTTTTGGGAGCCTACCTCATGAACAGTGACACTGTTGTTTTTAATTGGTCCTGAAAGGTGATTCCATTATAATGACTAAAATCGCCTTTCAGGACGCTCAATGTTTATGACAGTTACTGAGTTCATGAGTGGAGTACCAAGAACCCCTGTTGAAAATTTGGAGCCAACAAGTCACAAAATGGCCGATATATCCACCTAAATTGAACCCCCATTGATGCCATTATACAGCTTACTGGCACTTTTTCAGTTTTCAGTCGGCTTTGATGAGTGCAGAAGTGTTCCTGCTCCATCGAAGATTATCGTCGTCGGGCTCCAGAAGTAAGTATGGGGTGGGGGGGTGCAGGGAGGTGGGGTGCACAGAGAGTGGGTGCGGGTTTGGGGAAGGGGCACCAGAGACAACGAGGGACCATTTTCTCTTTACAGGTTAAAAAAGAAAGACATTGCAGGAAGGTTTTATTTTTCAGGTTTGTCTTGGCACACTGGGGTGGGCTCCCAGTGTGCCACCTTTGGTATTTTGGGAGGGGGACTCAGGCCAATGGGGATTGAGCCCCTCATCAGCACAGAAAATGTGTCTGTGTTTGGAGGGGTGCATGATGGAGAGGGGGATTGGGCAGCCCCCTCAGCAGACAGATTAAAATAAGAGGACATTATGCTGATGGGGATTGGGCTTCCCCATTGGCAAATGAACTGGGGAAGGGACATGCCGACAGGGAGATTGGGCACCCCCGATGTCGGCTTTCAGGCGAGACTGTGAGAGTCGGATGGTGACAGCTGACACTATGTTTATTGAAATGTTACACTAGGCAAGGCAAGGTTGCTCCCTCATAGCAGTGGCAAAATTGTTTCAAGCTGGTGGCACGCTTTTGCAGTGCTGTCATAGACAGCATGCTATTTCATTGGTGCCACAGAGCCCAGCCTGAAAAAGCAGTGGCGCCATTGGCCAAAACCCAAGACAACATTAAAAACACATTATGATTGCTTACATTCTGTAGCGGTTGCAGATGTAGCTGGTAGTTCGATTCTCATTCTTTTTTTTTAAATGTAAAAAAACAGACTGCCCACCATACTGGTGTTACCACACAAAAAATGTTTCTTTACATTCTTTGATTAACTTCAGCTGCACGTTTCCTGGACTTGGGAATGCCCCTAATACAATCTAGTAACTCATGCAGTGGAAGGAGAGGAGACTATTGCATCATGAGTGGCTGCACTGCTAGGTGGTGTTCCTAATGTTCAGGATGTTTACAATAAAAGTAGATCAAGGCTCTGAAGCAGAACAAGGTTGGGTATAATACCATTCCCATGCATTTCAGATCTACTAAGCAAGGAGGTAGATCATACAGCCAACAACTTCAACGAGTTTTAGAGAAGGAAAGCAATCATAAAATGTGGGGTTCCAGCCAGAAATAATATTGTAACAGAAAAACATCCCCCCCACCCTGTTTGCCCCAGAAGTTGCACTTCTTCCCTCTTCATTTTTTTTCTCTCCTCCTTTAAGAATGTTTTAGCAATGTTCTCGCGCCCTCAAGAGCTAGAATGCACATGGGGAACAAGGCTAAGGTTCCCCAGCCTGAGGGTACAGGGAGGACTTTTTTTTTCAAAGGCTGGCTCATGGCCAACAGTTCAGAACTACCGAGGAGGAGAGATTCTGGAGAGTCAGTTGGACGGGGCAGTTGGGACAAGTAGAGGAGAAGAGAGGACATAGAAAGTGACCGGGACACATAGGAACTTACCGGAGGTGTAAGGACCTGTCAGCTTGTCTACGGTTCCTGCACTCTGCATCCGATCCCCGAATAGAAGCATCCAGCAGTCAGGAGTGTGGTGGATCCTTAAGTGCCGTTGGGTCCCTGTTTCTGTTGGTTGGTTGCAGTGCAGGCTCAGTTTAGCCCCATTTTTTATTTTAAATTAAAAGTAAAGTTATTCAGTCCCTTGTCGGCAGCATAGCAAGAGCTGCTTTCTCTGGAGAGAGAGAGAGAGAGAGAGAGAGAGAGAAAGAGAGAGAGCGCAAGGCCAGTTGAGTGTCGTGAGTTCCCTGAAGGCCCCCCCTGTCATCCGCCTCAGTGCCTGTGATTGTCTCTCCCATTGCTAGCACCTCCCCCCTCCATCAGCAGCTATCTTCACCCCAGGCCGGGGCGGTGAGTCGGTGGCAGCACTAGCAGCAAAATGCTGACTGCCAGCAAGTATAAATTGTATAAATAAAAATGTTTGTAAGTGCTTAGGGCACTAGAAAAAATCATCTGAGAGCCGAAGGAGGGGCAGGTCTGAAATTTAAATATTTTAAATATTCATTGAGTGGTAATGCCCAAGGGGAAGGGCCAGGCATAAAGGCCCATGGCGGGGGGGTGTTTAAATATTTATAAGAGGGACAGAGCAGAGGCAGGGCAGGCCAGGAGTGACTGACTGACAGAAAAGCCATGCTTAGGCCGAAGGAATATTTAGTGGGGCCATGCTCTGGAGGAGCCTTAAAAGGGTGAAGGCAAGCCTCAGAGTGATTAAAGGGGCCCAGTAAAGAAGAGGTCCACAATTTAAAGGGGCAACCAGTTTTGGGGCCAGTATGACAAACTGCACTAGTCAGCAGTATAACTGCATTTGGCTCCACACTGAGGAATAGGTTTAGGAGGGGCTCCCCCTCAACATTATCTTCCATTTGGGGCTAGTGGAATGTATGAACAGTACTCCATATCGATTATTCTGGAAATACAGTTTACCAATAAACTTTGCCACCATAGTAATCTAAAATCTCCCACATTTCCTTGTTGCCCTTCATTAACATTTTTTAATATTTAAGTGTGGATGTCTGTTATCCCACAAGAACTGGATACAGTATAAGATTTTCTAACTGACTAAACCAGCTGATGTTAATATGGGTGGGGAGAATATTTAACACAAAGAATATTTGGGAGGCCAAAATAATTTCAGTAGAGTTGCTTGTCCCCCAGAGTGACATAGTTAGTCTCTTCCATCTTTCAGTATCTTGTCCAACAGTTGTAAACTGGGTTCAGTAATTTTACTTACTGAATTATGCATAGATATTTCAAGATATGTTATAACCTTTTCTGCACAAAGGAATGCACTAAATTGTGTTAGTCTGTGTTCGTCAGATTTAGGTGGGGAGAGCATGATGCCCTCTGATTTATTCCAGTTAACATACAAACCTGAAAGAGCACCAATTTCCTGGAGAATATAGACTTAAAACTATTGATTGAAAACTGTGATTTAGAGAGGGTGACCAAAAGGTCATCAGCGAATGCAAAAGCTTTGCTTTGCCTCCTTAGTTAATACCATGGATATGCTTAGAGCTCATAATTTTCCTTATCAGGGGTTCTATACCTAGGATAAAAAGAGAACAGGAGAGAGGGTATCCTTGTCTCATACTGCTATCACCAAAGGTGTGGTTTACTATCATGATGAGCAGGGAGTCAGGGGACTCACTAACAAAGGTGGTGGACTTCAGGAGGGCGGTCTTCTGGAGGATGTGGTAGGATGCAGGAGATACTGAAAGGGAAACTTGAGGCATAGGGCCAGGGATGGAAATGGAGCAGAAATGGGACATTATTAAATGGGGGACTACAGAGGCGATGGAAGCTTGCACCAAGTTACAGAGTAAGAGGAGCAGAGGAAGGAAACCATGCTGGTTGAACAGCGAGGTGATGGAGGGGGTGAGGGCAAAGAGAGCTGCGTACCAGAGGTTCAGAAGGTCGGAGAAGGAGGAGGACAGGGAGAAGTATGCAGGATGGTCCAAGCAAGTGACCAAGAGGGTGAGGGAAGCTAAGGCCTCAAGGGAGCTAAGGTTAGCATAGGGAATTAAGGGGGGGGAAGACTTTTTCAGATACGTCAGAGAGAAAAGGAAGTGCACGGATAACATAGTGAGGATAAAGAGGGGTGGGAGTGGGCATAAAGGGAGAAGAACAAGCGGAAGCACTAAATGAATACTTTTGCTCAGTGTTCACGCAGGAGAAGGGGACCACTACCACCTTGGACTGGGAGGGGGGGGGAAGAGGTGATGGATGGAATGATTGAGGGAAGTAGAGTATTTGAGGGACTGAGGGTGCTAAAAGTGGACAAGGCACCAGGGCCGGATGGTATCCACCTCAGGGTGCTGAGGGAGATGGCAGAGGTGCTGGCAGAACCACTGGCGGATCTGTTCAGCATCTCCTTGGATATGGGATGTGTGCCTCAGGACTGGAGGATGGCCCATGTGGTGCAGATATATGAGTGTGGTCCAAGGGATGAACCGGGCATTTATCAGCTGGTCAGTCTCACTTTCATAGTGGGCAAGCTTATGGAGACAGTACTGAAGGAGAGGCTGGTGTCATATCTAGAGGACAATTACCTCCAGGATGTTAGGCAGCATGTGTTTGTATTGGGGAAGTCCTGTCAAACTAACCTAATACAATATTACGACTGGGTAACATGAGAGCTGGATAGGGGCCATGCAGTGGATGTCCTCTACTTGGATTTCAGCATGGTCTTTGATTCAGTACCTCATTGGCAGCTTGGGGTGAAGCTAACTGGTGTGGGAGTGGGGGGTGAAGATGGCAAACTGGATTACAAACTGGCTGTGTGGGGGGGCTGCAATGGGTGGTGGTGGTGGGGGAATTCTCAACGTCTAGAGTAGTGACGAGTGGTGTGCCGCAGGGCTTGGTGCTGGGCCCCAGTGCTATTTGGGCTCTTCATCTCAGACATTGTGCATGGAGTGGTGAGCAGGGTAAGTCTGTTTGCAGATGATACCAAAATGGGTGCATTAGTGGATTAGGAGGAGGGATGGAAACAACTGCAGGGGGACCTAACCAAACTGGAGGAGTGGTCGGAGAGGTGGCAGCTGGGGTTCAATGCAAAGAAGTGTAAGGTCATGCACATTGGGGCAAAGAACCCAAGGAGATAATACTGGTTGGGGTGGTGAAGCTAGGGATCACTGAAAAGAGAAGGACCTAGGTGTCATGGTAATGGGGAGGATGAACAATTCTGCCCAATGCAGAAATGCGGCAGAAATTGAGCAAAGGTGAACAAAATGCTGGGGTGTATAGCAAGGGGTTCTCATCCAGGTGGAGGGACGTGATCTTGACCCTCTACAGGTCACTGGTCAGGCCACACTTGGAGTACTGTGTGCAGTTCTGGAGGCCATACCTGAGGCGGGATGTCAAGCTACTGGAGGGAGTACAGCGGAGGGCAATGAGGATGAAACAGGGAATGGTGGGGAGAGACTACGAGAACAGGCTGGGGGAACTGAATATGTACACCCTGGAGAAGAGGAGGGATGGGGGGACATGATTGAAACTTTCAAGTAGCTGAGGGGAATCAATAAGGATGGAGCCAATGGGGTTTTCAAACTGAGGAAGGGAAGGAACACTAGCGGGCATGGGCTAAGAATAGTGGGGGGAAGATTTAGGAGGGAGATGAGGACTCATTACTTCAGAGAGTGAGTGGTGTCAAAGTGGAGCACCCTCCTAGAGAGGGTGATATAATGCAAAACTGTAGGTAGCTTTAAAAGGGCATGGGACAGAGAACAGGGACGAGTACGAGTGGATGAGGCTGAGAAAGGCCGAGGGCAGACAAAAGGGGAGGGGCAGCTGCAACTTAGGAGTGCTAGCAGCACACTCGAGCAGATGTTGATAGACCAGGAGGTCTGTTTCTGCTGGCACATTCGTATGTTCACTACATAGGCTAAATTGTTCTGAGACTATACCGCAGCATTGGAAATCAGGGAAGCCAATAGATTACTATATATGACTAAGACACACTTCTTGAAAGATAGCTGCAAATTATGACTAAGTGCTTGATTCAAAAAAGTAGTGAGGATACGCTCAAGATAAGTATATCCCCCACCACACTGCTGTGTACCCCAGTACTGCATGGAAATGGATGCGATCCTCAGCACTCGCACACTGTAGGCACATATCCCACATGCGGGAGCTGTTGACAGCACCAGGGGAAGCACAGCTGGGATCACCAGGCATCCAACTGGATGTCCAGGTTGACTCTTCAGTGGATCCCCCACTGCCAGTCCTTCACAGGCTGCCACATCCTCATATGTCAGTGTTTGATATTTACCAGTGGTCACTGGCTAGTGTCGGTGACACCCCCTGCCCCGTAACTATACTCCTGTGGCTTGGGTCAGTGGAGCATGAGCTGTTCTGGCCCAGGTTGTTCTGGGATAGCAGGGTGGTGAGTGTTGTGTAGTTGCTACAGCAGACCCCAGGGCTGCATAGCATCCACCCTCTCCACTGGCCACAAGCACTGCCCCAGCAGCACTGTGGATGAGTTAGCTCTCCTCCCTTGCCCCCTAGCCAGCTGCTGACCAGCCCAAAGTGGCGCTGTTCTCTCAGCTGGAGATAAGACACCATGGCTTTGAGTGTTGTGGAGTGCCCCAAAAGTGTGCATACTGTGTGCAGGGGGCACCCCACAGTTTTCCACAGCCCTCCATGAGTGTAGAGTAGCTGTGCCCCCTTTGAGTAGCAAGCCCTGAGACACTGTATAGGAAATTACATTTTGAGAGAATCAAAGGTATTCCCTATATCCAATGAAAGAGCAATAGCTAGAGCCTAATTTTTATAAGAAATCCACATAATTGAAAAAGTTATTTTAAATTTTCTGCAGAATGTCTGTCTTCCACTCATAAATCTTACTTGTTCCTTGCCAATTAGTTTCCGTATGACACCAAGAAGCCTGTTTGCCAGGAACTTGGCTAAACTTTGACATCAAAATTAAGAAGAAAAGTCGGCCTATAATTGGCACAGTCTAAAGAGTTCTTGTTTTTCTTGGCCAAGAGACAAAGAAGGTCATCATTCGTGGTATTACAAAATGCTCCTAAAGGGAAAGATTTCTGGTAGGCCCTGAAAACAAAACCCTTTATGGAGGTACAGAGATACTTAGACAGTGGCAGGCCATTGGGATCAGGCATTTTAGCTGTTGGTGTTTATTAGTAACCACTGAAATTTCTTTTAAGGATATGGGTTTTTCTAATTCTGACAACTTAAGTAGATTTTCTGAGTATAGGAAATCTTGTAAATTGTCTGAACCACTTGATCTTTTATATAAGTTCATGTTGCATTCTTTAAAAGAGTTGTTCAGTTACTTTATATCATATGTAATGTTTTTTTTTTTGAGGGATGAATTCCAGGAATGCATTTTGCATATGTTTCTTTTTAAGACAAAAGGCTTTAAAGGCTAAATGTTTGCCTGCTTTTTCTTAAGCCTCTCAATAAGATTTTGGTGTGGAAAAAGACATATTACACTTTGTAGTTAATTTATTTCTCTGTTTCCGGGAGGCACTCCTTCAAGCCTGATCCCCCAGCCTTGTCCCCCACTTGCGGCCTACCTTCCAATGTCCTCCATGACTTGACCCCAAATGGTGGGGCAGTGGGGATCCCTCAACCCACCTGAATGGATCAGGTGCAGAGGGTACCGCTATTCGCGGGAGCAGGGCCTGTGGGGATTGGCTGTCATCGTGCCATGCCCAGGACTCTTCTCCACTTTTTCTCCTCTTGGGAGAGAAGGCGTGCAGTGATGCCCTAAGCGGAGAGCGCACATGCATCCGCATGTGCTCCTCCTAGCGTCTACCTCCTCTCCTCCCTTTTCTAAGTGTCAGTGTGCTGTCCCCCAGCCACCACTAGGGGCCAGTTGCCACTGACTGCTGGAGAAGGAGAAGGAGAGCAGTTCCTCAGACACCAAATCCTTCTCCTCCCCTGCTGACCCCTCGGCAGACCGTGCTCGTTCCTGAACATGGGTCACTGGCATAGTGCGAGGTGAGGCGGCCAGCTCCTCAGCCCTCAGCACCACCGGGCCAGCTGACATATTCCACTTTGGAGGGATAAGTGTTGCTGAGTTCATATTTCAACTGAGCTATTCGGTGATATACTTCTTGTTTTAGAAGTAGTAAAACTTCTACTTTTTGACAGGATAAGGAGCTTCAGGTCAGGTTTGATCTATTATCAAGGTTGTCCTGTTGTGGTGACATAGATCACAAAAAATGCAGAAATACAGTAATCATAGTTCTCAGCCTTTTGTCATTGAAATGAGGGATACAGACACTCAAAATGAGGGACAATGAAGGATGCTGACCCTCATAATGAGGACCATATCCTCAGAAATGGAGATATAGCTCAGAACACTGTGGAAACCATTGTGTTTACTTATACAAAGTTTATTTTTGATTTGACATCTTCGAAAATTATGAATATTTGTTTTACAGCTGGAATTGACGGCACATTCTCTATGTGGGTAACACCTTTTCCATGAAGGATGGTTAAGGGACAGAGCAATTTTAATGGGTAAATGAGGGATGTCCCTCGTGCTCAGGGACAGCTCAGAGGTATGACAGTGATACGAAAGTAAAATCTACTTATGACAAAAATATAAACACACACTAACACCTATGTCAAAATAAAACTGAGTCATTAACATAAGACAGAAAAGAAAAAATTGAGAGTAAATAGAGAGTGAATTGTAAAATCCATAGGTGTTTTACAGTTCACAATTACAACTATCCTGGAGTTCAACTGATAGTTGAACTCAAGTTAGTATAGCACGATTCCTAGTCTTAGGTGTAAACTGATAGTTGAACTCAAGTTAGTTTAGCATGATTCCAAGTCTTAGTTGTAAACTAATAGTTGAACTCAAGTTAGTGTAGCATGATTCCTAGTCTTAGGTGTAAACTGATTGTTGAACTCAAGTTAGTGTAGTACGATTCCTAGTTTTAGGTGTAAACTGATAGTTGAACTCAAGTTAGTTTAGCACGATTCCTAGTCTTAGGTATAAACTGATATTTAAACTCTAATTAGTTTAGCATAATTCCTAGTCTTAGGTGTAAACTGATAGTTGAACTCAAGTTAGTTTAACATGATTCCTAGTTTTAGGTGTAACCTCATTTTGAAATTTGAATATGTTACTGTATACTGTACAGTCATTATTCCATATTTATTATGAATTTTGGGAGCTTGAGCTCCTCTATGAACACCACCTCTTAAGGGGTAATGATGTTCTTGTTTAATTATACTGAATTTCAGATTTCTCTAGATCAGTCATGTTTTATTTTATACACTACTATTGGCCTCTATTCAAGAACATGGCTAGTTTACACTCAAAAGGAGAATAACTGTGCAACGGGCTCTGCACCAGCAGTGGCGTGTGAGCCCCACAGCACCGGAGTTGCCCCTGCTCACGAAGCAGCATGGGGCATTGCAGGGAAAACATGGCAATTGACCGAGGCCATCCAGTCAGATAACCTGTTTGGCATGAAAGTGGATCCCCTTTTTGCACAGCTTGGTGGGATAATAGGACACCAATGATCCTCCAGGGACTGATGTAACCACTTAAGGAGATGGGCTTTTCAGCCTGTTGGCACCTACATACCTGTGGCCCTCCTTATATGCTCAGAAGGCCAGGGTAGCAGGTTGCAGGGGGTGCAATGTCCACCACCTCATGTGTCTTGCAGGAGGTGCTGCATAACCAGCTACTGCAGATTCAAGGTAGCATAGCTGGAGCCCTCTCTGTGGACAGCCTGGATGCAGAAAATTGGTTTCATGTACAGGGCGTAGCCATGGCATGTTCCCCTCCACCCTTTCTGCCAGGCTGTGCACATAGCCTGTGCCAGGTGCAGGTCAAGGGCGCAGAAGTGGTGTGGACCCCCCCCCCCGTACATGCGTGGGGTTTCTGCACCACCTCCACTGAGCTCACCTTCCATTATAAATAAAAGTAAACTGGGCCTCATGTCTGAACCATGGGCACGGAGGGTCCAAAACATGAGCCTACCTTTCAGCATAAATAAATAAATATCAATGCTGTATGAGTTACTGGAACTCACTTTTAAGCTACTGGGGGGGGGGTCTGTAATTTGAGTCCACCTCCCATTGTATGAGGTAAATAAATGTTTGTGCTGTTTGAATTACTGGGACTAATGTCAGAACTATGGGGGAACTGGGTGTAACCTGAGCCTTGAACTTTGCAAGAGGAAGTCCTGTCTATAGCCTGAGCCCACCTCCTAGTATAAGTAAATTGTAATGTTGTATGAGTTACTGGGGCTTACTTTTGAGCTATGGGGGAACGGTCTCTACTGTGAGCCAATCCCTCTTTATAAATAAATAGTAATGCTGTATGAATAGCTTGGACTTACTTCAGACCTATGTGAGAACTGTCTATAACCTAAACCCACCTCCAGTTATTAACCAGAAATAACTCCATCGGATGCTCTCAACCTCAGGGAGGGTGAGTGCTCACTCTCTGTTGCTCTACCACCACCTGGGTGACTACAGGTGATGGTGTAGTACAGCTGACAGGCTGGGAGGGAGGATGTCACCAAGCTCTGACATGAAGCGCACACAGCACGTGTATGCATTGTGAAGCTTCCTCTGTGTCCCAGGGGAAGGGGATAAAAAAAGGAAAATCACCAGCTACAGCAGGAGGACATCCACCCCCCTCCTCCACACACCAGACGCTGATGACTGTGGTACTTTCTTGCAGATCACTGCCCGGTCTCTGTCTGGGGGTAGCCACCCCCCAATGGCCCTGCCCTGGGGTGCAAGCCAGGGTGCAGTTCAGGAAGAGAGGTAAGTCCCAGAGAAGTTGGATGATGGGGCTGGGTGAGAGGGCAAGACCAATGGGGGCCAGCACACAGTAGGACATAAAGTACAGTAAATAAAAAAAACCTACACCCCATATTCCTCCCTGCCAGCTGCTGAACCTCCACAGCCCTCCCTACAGTATATCTGCATGCTTTGTTCACCAACCTGAAATCATACCACCAACAGATGATGAAATAAATGACAAACAAAACTCACACCAAAGAAACTGATGGACACTAATCATGCAGTCCTTTTAGAATAACTATTTATTCTTACCTTTTCTCTTTGAGGATCCAGCAGACACTACAACTCCAGCCAATTCCCCACAAAAGTATAAGCTGGATGTTCCTCTGCATCTCTGGACAGGACGATCAAAAGTAGCCCCTGTCCCACAATTAAAACAAGCATTTGTCAATGCCGAATGTTGTCTCACTGGCATTGGCATTGGTAGTGCTGGAGTTAGAGACGCATAATAGGAATGGCAGTGAAGTATTGAAGTGACACCAACCCCACCCCCACCCTGTAGAGACCGACAAGTGTTGGGGTGTGTCTTTGTGTCATCAGCTATAACGCTTATGCCATTGTACCTCACCCTACCCTGTAGAGGCTGACAAGTGTCGTATTGTGCTTTGGGGTCTTTGGGCATTATACTTACCCCATTCCATAAGGAATTATGCTGAGGTGGGTGCAGTATAGGAGAATGGGGAAAACTCTGTGGCCGAACAGTGCAAGACACACCACAATGCCTGTCACTGGCTGCAGGGTGGGGATGGAATGGCGTAAGCATTATAGCCGATGATCCCAAGTCACATCCCTGATGCCTGTCAGTCTCTACAGGGTGGGGTGTTACAGTGGGAAACCCTAACACCGTAGGCGTGCGTTGGTATTTTCACTCCAAATTTTCAACATGGGCTGTTTGTGAGCCCACCTCATGAAAAGTGGCACTGTCAGTTTGTTAGCTGAAAGGTGGTTTTGCACAGCGGCTATGCCATTTGGTGACACAGGGCCGAAAACACATTTTAGGCAGGATGTGGAAAACTACATCTGTATTGTTCATGAGGAGGTGTGAAAAAATGGTAACATTTAAAAATCTGGAGTGAAAATATGAGAAATTGGTGAAGTCATGAGCATGCATAGAAACTGCACAACACATGTCTATAACCCAACTATTTTTGGGAGTGTTTTAGCCATATTTTCAACCTAGGCATTTTGGGACCTCCCCTCATGAACAGTGGCACTATGATTTTGTTAATCAGTCCCAAAAGTTGATTTCCCACAGTGACCATGCCATTGAGCGCCACAGGTGCGGAAACCCATTTTGGGCAGGCAGTGAAAAATGACAGTTGTACTGTTGATAAGGAGGTGTGAAAAAATGCCAGTGTTGAAAATCTGGCATGAAAATATTGCAGATTTGCGAAGTTACAAGGGTGCGTGGAAACTGTGCAACGCACGCTTGTCACACAGTAATTTTATGGTCTTTCGGCACCAGGTTTTCAACATAGCCATTTTAGGACCTCTGCTCATGAACAGTGTCACCGTCATTTTCTGAAACTGTCCCGAAAACTGATTTTGCACGGCGATCGCGCTATTCTGCGCCGCACGTGAAAAACACACTTTGGCCAGGATATGTAAAATGGCAGCAGTACTGTTCATAAGGAGGTGTGGAAAAATGCCAATTGTGAAAATCTGAAATGAAAAAATTAAAAATTAATGAAGTTACGAACTTGCGTGGAAACAACGCAACTTACACTCGTAAAACAGCCATTTTTTGGAATTTTTTCACCAAATTTGCAACATAGGCTTTTTGAGAGACCCCCTCATGAACAGTGGTACTGTCATTTCGTTACTCGGTCCCAAAAGGTGATTCCATGCAGTGACCGCAAAATCACCTTTTGGGACTGAATAACGCCACGACAGTGACTGAATTCATAAGGAGGTGTCCAAATAACCCCATGTTGAAAATTTGGTGCAAATATTCCAAAAAATGGCTGAGATATTCACCAAAGTTGAAAAAAAACTATTTATGCCATTCTACAGCTTACCGGCATTTCTTCAGTTTGCGGTTGGCTTTGAAGAGTGCAGATGTGTTCCCAGTCCACCGAAGATTGTTGCGCCAGACTCCAGAGGTAAGAATGGAGTGGGGGGTGTGAGGAGACCGGGTGCGCAGAGAGTGGGCAGGGGTTGTGGGAGGGGGCAGGGAAACCATGAGGGACCATTTTCTTCTTTCACAGGGGTAAAAATAAAAACCATCGTGGGACGGTTTTTCCTTTTCAGGGGATTTGGCACACTGGGGTGGGCTTCCAGCATGCCACCTAAGTGTTTTGGGGGCATGCTGTGTAAGAAGGATTGGGCACCCCTGTCAGCACACAACAAAAGTGAGGCGAGAGCCGAGGGATTGTGTACCCCCTCGGCACATAACAATGGAGGGAGAATGATGCCGACGGGGAGGGCCCCTGGCCGGGCACATACATTGGGTCAGGGCATGCCGACAGGGGGATTGGGCACCCCCAAAGTTAGCATTATGACAGGCAGTGTGCCACCATGTTTTACTTTTTCACTAGGGCAAGCATGTCAAAAGGTGCCGCTGTGTATGACGAGCATTGCTCGCATTGCAGCGGACCTTTCTTTAGATATGCTCGCCACATTATGTATTCATGGTGTGGCGCCGGCATGCAGGCTTATTGGGGAATGAGGGACGCACCTACTGATGTGTGCCCTGCATTCGCCCAACAGCACCTCCAAATGTGCTACTACCGCAATATGTTGGCTGCGCATGCACGAGCCAACATAAAAATAAGCACTTGTGGGCCAGCTGTGAGTTTGACATGCTTTAAAAGGAAACTGTCAACCCCTTTAAGTCTGAAATTATCCCTAGACTAAACAAGCATTTGTCAATGCCGAATATTGCCTTGCTGGCGTTGGCATTGGTAGTGCAGGAGTTAGAGAGATGCATTACAGTGTCAGTGGCTCAGTAGGTAGCACACTCGCCTCTGAGGCTGGGAGATCAGAGGGCTGTGGGTTCAGTTCCCACATCTGGCACTTGGGTTAATATCCCAGTACTGACACTGTAGTGCAGCATGAAAGGGGTGCTGCACTTCTGAGGTGCCGTCTTTCAGATGAGACGTTAAACCGAAGTCCCATCTGCCTGGATTGGTGGTAGTTCAGGTGGATGTTAAAGATCCCATGGCACTTATCGAAAAGAGTAGGGGAATTTTCCCGGTGTCCTGGCCAAATTTCCGTCATTCGCTAAAAAAATACCACCAACAGCTTAATCTGGTTCAAGGTCAGTTGGCATTCATCTGTATCCCCCTTCCCTGGGTCGTGCCTGAAAATAGGCAGGATTTATCTAGTGCACTTTCCTGGTCAACAAAAACTAAATAAAATAAATAATAGGAATGGCAATGAAGTATGGAAATGACGTCAACCCCACCCCACCCTACAGAGACTGACAGGCACTGAGGTGTGCCTTTGGGTCATCGGCACATAGCGCTCATGCCATTTCACCTCACCCTACCCTGCAGACTTGGACAAGTGTTGCACTGTGCCTTGGAGTCTTCGGGCCTTATGCTCACCCCATTCCATAAGGAAATATGGTGAGATGGATGCAGAATAGGAGAATGGGGTGAACTTTGGGGCTGAACAGTCCAAGGCAAACCTTGATGCCTGTCACTGGCTGCAGGGTTGGGGGTGGGGATGGAATGGTGTGAGCATTACAGCCGACAATCCGAAGACACACTCCTGACGCCTGTCAGTCTCTGCAAGGTGGGATGTTATGGTTAGAAACCCTAATGCCCCAGGCATTTGTTGGTATTTGCACTCCAAATTTTCAACATGGCCTTTTTGAGATCCCACCTCATGAAAGCATTTGGGACCTCTGCTCATGAACATTGGCACTGTGATTATGTTAATCTGTCCCAAACACTGATTTCCCACAGTGACCGTGCCATTCTGCGCCAGATGTGCTAAAACACATTTCAGGCAAGATGTGAAAAATTACAGCTGTACCATTCATAAGGAGGTGTGAAGAAATGGCAATGTTGAAAATCTGGAGTGAAAATATAAACAAATTCTCGAAGTTAAGAGCGTGCGTGGAAACTGCACAATGCACACTCGTAACACAGTCATTTTGTGGAATTCTTTCACCGAATTTTCAACATAGGCATTTTGGGACCTCTGCTCATGAACAGTGTCACTATGATTTTCTTAATCTGTCCCAAACATTGATTTCCCACAGCGACCACGCCATTGTGAGCCAGATGTGTGAAAATATTTCGGGCAGGATGTGAAAAATGACAGCTATACTGTTCATAAGGAGGTGTACAAAAGTGGCAATGTTGAAAATCTGGAGTGAAAATATTACAGATTCTCAAAGTTACAAGTGTGCGTGGAAACTGCACAACGCGCACTCGTAACATAGTCATTTTGTGGAATTTTGTCACCAAATATTCAACACAGGCATTTTAGGACCTCCACTCATGAACAGTGTCACTGTGATTTTCTTAATCTGTTCTGAACATTGATCTCCCACATCGACCGCGCCATTATGCGCCAGATGTGCGAAAACACATTTCGGGCAGGATGTAAAGAATGACAGCTGTACTGTTCATAAAGAGGTGTGAAAAAATGGCAATGTTGACAATCTGGAGTGAAAATAATAAAAATTCTCGAACTTACAAGTGTGCGTGAAAACTGTGCAACACACGCTCATAGCACAGTCATTTTTGGGATTTTGTTCACCAGATTTGCAACATAGGCTTTTTGGGAGCCTACCTAATGAACAGTGACACTGTTGTTTTGTTAATTGGTCCTGAAAGGTGATTCCGTATAGTAAGCGAAATCACCTTTCAGGACGCTCTTTGTTATGAGAGTTATTGAGTTCATGAGGTGGGGTACCTGAACCCCTGTTGAAAATTTGGAGCCAAAAGTCAAAAATGGCCGATATATCCACCTAAATTGAACCCCCATTGATGCCATTATACAGCTTACTGGCATTCTTCAGTTTGCAGTCGGCTTTGATGAATGCAAACGTGTTCCTGCTCCACCGAAGATTATCGTGCCGGGCTCCAGAGGTAAGTATGGTGTGGGGGGGGTGCAGGGAGGTGGGGTGCACAGAGGGTGGGTGCGGGTTGGGAGAAGAGGCACCAGAGACAACGAGGGACCGTTTTCTCTTTTACAGGTTAAAAAAAAAAAAAAAAGGCGTTGCGGGAAGGTTTTATTTTTTCAGGTTTGTCTTGGCACACTGGGGTGAGCTCCCAGTGTGCCACCTTTTTTTTGGGAGGGGGGGCTCAAGCCAATGGGGATTGAGCCCCCCATCAGCACAGAAAATGTGTCTGTGTTTGGGGGGCGCATGATGCAGAGGGAGATGGGGCAGCTCCCTTG
The DNA here is from genome assembly GCA_016271365.2 of Neoceratodus forsteri. NCBI lineage: Eukaryota > Metazoa > Chordata > Ceratodontiformes > Ceratodontidae > Neoceratodus > Neoceratodus forsteri. Next base: position 478,173,931 of record CM028135.1, read on the forward strand.
GCAGACAGATTAAAATAAGTGGACATTATGCTGATGGGGATTGGGCTTCCCCATTGGCAAATGAACTAAGGAGGGGGCATGTCAACAGGGGAATTGGGCACCCCTGATGTTGGCTTTTAGGCGAGACTGTGAGAGACGGATGGTGACAGCTGCCACCATGTTTATTGAAATGTTACACTAGGCAAGGCACGCCCTGCAATGACGGGTTGCTCCCTCATAGCAGTGGCGAAATTGTTTCAAGCTGGTGGCACGCTTTTGCAGTGCTGTCATAGACTGCATGCTATTTCATTGGTGCCACAGAGCCCAGCCTGAAAAAGCAATGGTGCCATTGGCCACAACACGACTGCACCTCCAAAACCTGCTACTCCAAGCTACCACAATATGTTGTTTGCACTTGCATGCAAGACAACATAAAAAACACATTATGATTGCTTACATTCTGTAGCGGTTGCAGATGTAGCTGGTAGTTTGATCCTCATTCTTCTTTTAAAATGTAAAAAGCAGACTGCCCACCATACTGGTGTTACCACACAAAAATGTTTGTTTACATTCTTTGATTAACTTCAACTGCACCTTTCCTGGACTTGGGAATGCCCCTAATACAATCTAGTAACTCATGCAGTGGCTGGAGAGGAGACTGTTGCATCATGAGTGGCTGCACTGCTTGGTGGTGCGCCTAATGTTCAGGATATATACAATAAGAGTAGATCAAGGCTCTGAAGCAGAACAAGGTTGGGTATAATACCATTCCTATGCATTTCAGTTCTACTAAGCAAGGAGTAAGATCAAACAGCGAACGACTTCAACGAGTTTTAGAGAAGGCAAGCAATCATAAAATGTGGGTTTTCAGATAGAAATAATATTTTAACCAAAAAACATTCCCCCTCCACCCTGTTTGCCCCAGAATTTGCACTCCGTCTCTCTTCATTTTTTTTCTCTCCTCCTTTAAGAATGTTTTAGCAATGTTCTCGCGCCCTCAAGACACAGAATGGGCATGGGGAACAAGGCTAAGGTTCCCCAGCCTGAGGGTATAGGGAGGACTTTTTTTTCAAAGGCTGTCTCATGGCCAACAGTTCAGAACTACCGAGGAGGAGAGATTCTGGAGAGTCAGTTGGATGGGGCAGTTGGGACAAGTAGAGGAGAAGAGAGGACATAGAAAGTGACAGGGACACTTAGGAACTTACCGGAGGTGTAGGGTGACCTGTCAGCTTGTCTACGGTTCCTGCACTCTGCCTCTAATCCCTGAATAGAAGCATCCAGCAGTCAGGAGTGTGGTGGATCCTTAAGGGACGTTGGGTCCCTGTTTCTGTTGGTTGGTTGCAATGTGGGCTCAGTTTAGCCCCATTTTTTATTTTAAATTAAAAGTAAAGTTATTCAGTCCCTTGTCGGCAGCATAGCAAGAGCTGCATTTTCTGGTGAGAGAGAGAGAAGAGACAGAGAGAGAGAGAGAGAGAGAGGCCAGTCGAATGTTGTGAGTTCCCTCAAGGTCCCCCTGTCATCCACCTCAGTGCCTGCGATCATCCCTCCCATTGCTAGCACCTCCCGCCTCCATCAACAGCTATCTTCACCCCAGGCCGTGGCGGTGAGTCAGTGGCAGCACTAGCAGCAAAGTGCTGACCACCAGCAAGTTTAAATTATATAAATAAAAATGTTTGTTTGTGCTTAGGATGCTAGAAAAAAATCATCTGAGAGCTGAAGGAGGGGCGTGCCTGAAATTTCAATATTTTAAATATTCAGTGGGTGGCAATGCACAAGGGGAGGGACCAGGCATAAAGGCCCATTGGGGGGATGTTTAAATATTCATAAGAGGGGCAGAGCAGAGGCAGGACAGGCCAGGAGTGACTGACAGAAAGGCCCTGCTCCGGCCGAAGGAATATTTAATAGGGCCATGCTCTGGAGGAGCCTTAAAAGGGTAAATGCAAGCCCCAGAGTGATTAAAGGGGCCCAGTAAAGAAGAGGTCCACAATTTAAAGGGGCAACCAGTTTGGGGGCCAGCGTAACAAAGAGCACTAGTCAGCAGTATAACTGTATTTGGCTCCACACTGAGAAATAGGTTTAGGAGGGGCTCCCCCTCAACATTATCTTCCATTTGGGGCTAGTGGAATGTATGAACAGTACTCCATATGGATTATTCTGGAAATGCAGCTTACCAATAAACTTTGCCACCATAGTAATCTAAAATCTCCCACATTTCCTTGTTGCCCTTCATTAACATTTTTTAATATTTAAGTGTGGATGTCTGTTATCCCACAAGAACTGGATACAGTATAAGATTTTCTAACTGACTAAACCAGCTGATGTTAATATGGGTGGGGAGAATATTTAACACAAAGCATATTTGGGAGGCCAAAATAATTTCAATAGAGTTGCTTGTCCCCCAGAGTGACATCGTTAGTCTCTTCCATCTTTCAGTATCTTGTCCAACAGTTGTAAACCGGGTTCAGTAATTTTACTTACTGAATTATGCATAGGTATTTCAAGATATGTTATAACCTTTTCTGCAGAAAGGAATGCACTGAATTGTCTTAGTCTATGTTTGTCAAATTTAGATGGGGAGAGCACGATGCCCTCTGATTTATTCCAGTTAACATACAAACCTGAAAGAGCACCAATTTCCTGGAGAAGTAGACTTAAAACTATTGATTGAAAACTGTGATTTAGAGAGGGTGACCAAAAGGTCATCAGCGAATGCAAAAGCTTTGCTTTGCCTCCTTAAATAATAACATGGATATGCTGAGAGCTCATAATTTTCCTTATCAGGGGTTCTATACCTAGGATAAAATGAAAAAGATGAGAGAGGGTATCATTGTCTCATACTGCTATCACCAAAGGTGTGGTTTACTATCATGATGAGCAGGGAGTCAGGGGACTCTCTAACAAAGGTGGTGGACTTCAGGAGGATGTGGTAGGATGCGGGAGATACTGAAAGGGAAACTTGAGGGCATAGGGCCAGGGATGGAAGTGGAGCAGAAATGGGACATTATTAAATGGGGGGGATTACAGAGGTGATGGAAGTTTGCACCAAGTTACAGAGTAGGAGGAACAGAGGAAGGAAACCATGCTGGTTGAACAGTGAGGTGATGGAAGGGGTGAGGCAAAGAGAACTGCGTACCAGAGGTTCAGAAGGTCAGAGAAGGAGGAGGACAGGGAGAAATATGCAGGATGGTCCAAGCAAGTGACCAAGAGAGTGAGGGAAGCTAAGGCCTCAAGGGAGCTAAGGTTAGCATAGGGAATTAAGGGGGGGAGAAATACTTTTTCAGATAAGTCAGAGAGAATAGGAAGTGCACGGATAAAATAGTGAGGATAAAGAGGGGTGGGGAGTGGGCATAAAAGGGAGAAGAACAAGAGGTGATGGATGGAATGATTGAGGGAAGTAGAGTATCAGAGGGACTGAGGGCGCTAAAAGTGGACAAGGCACCAGGGCCAGATGGTATCCACCTCAGGGTGCTGAGTGAGATGGCAGAAGTGCTGGCAGAACCACTAGCGGATCTGTTCAGCACCTCCCTGGATAGGGGATGTGTGCCTCAGGACTGGAGGATGGCTCATGTGGTGCCGATACATAAGAGTGTTCCAAGGGATGAACCGAGCAGTTATCGGCTGGTCAGTCTCACTTTCATAGTGGGCAAGCTTATGGAGACGATACTGAAGGAGAGGCTGGTGTCATATCTAGAGGACAATTGCCTCCAGGATGTGAGGCAGCATGGGTTTGTATTGGGGAAGTCCTGTCAAACTAATCTAATACAATATTATGACTAGGTAACAAGAGAGCTGGATAGGGGTCATGCAGTGGATGTCCTCTACTTGGATTTCAGCAAGACCTTTGATTCAGTACCTCATGGGCAGCTTGGTGGGAAGCTAACTGGTGTGGGAGTGGGGGGCGAAGATGGCAAACTGGATTACAAACTGGCTGCGTGGGTGGCTACAATGGGTGGTGGTGGTGGGGGAATTCTCAACATCTAGACCAGTGATGAGTGGGATGCCGCAGGGCTTAGTGCTGGGCCCAGTGCTATTTGGGCTCTTCATCTCATACATTGTACATGGAGTGGTGAGCAGGGTAAGTCTGTTTACAGACGATACCAAAATGGGTACAGTAGTGGATTAGGAGGAGGGATGGAAGCAACTGCAGGGGGACCTAACAAAAATGGAATAGTGGTCGGAGAGGTGGCAACTGGGGTTCAATGCAAAGAAGTGTAAGGTTATGCACTTTGGGGCAAAGAACACAAGGAGATAATACTGGTTGGGGGGGTGAAGCTAGGGATCACTGAAGAAGAGAAGGATCTAGGGGTGATGGTAACAGGGAGCATGAACAATTCTGCCCAATGCAGGAAAGCAGCAGAAAAGGTGAACAAGATGCTGGGGTATATAGCGAGGGGTTCTCACCCAGGAAGAGGGAGGTGATCTTGACCCTCTACAGGTCACTGGTCAGGCCACACTTGGAGTACTGTGTGCAGTTCTGGAGGCCATACCTGAGGCGGGATATCAATCTACTGGAGGGAGTGCAGTGGAGGGGAATTAGGATGATACAGGGAATGGAGGGGAGAGACTATAAGACCAGGTTGGGGGAAGTGAATATGTACACCCTGGAGAAGAGGAGGGATGGGGGGACATGATCAAAACTTTCAAGTATCTGAGAGGAATCAACAAGGATGGAGAAGATGGAGTTTTTAAACTGAGGAAGGGAAGGAACACTAGTGGGCATGGGCTAAGAATAGTGGGGGGAAGATTTAGGAGGGAGATGAGGACTCATTACTTCAGAGAGTGAGTGGTGTCAAAGTGGAATGCCCTACTAGAGAGGGCAATATAATGCAAAACTGTAGGTAGCTTTAAAAGGGCATGGGACAGTGAACAGAGAAAATGCAGTGGGTGAGGCTGAGAATGGAGGGCAGACAAAGGGAGGCGGGCTGGGGCAGCTGTAACTTATGGGCACTAGCTGCACACTTGAGCAGATGTTGATAGACCAGGAGGTCTGTTTCTGCTGGCACATTCGAATGTTCACTAAACAGGCTAAATTGTTCTGAGACTATACCGTAGCACTGGAAATCAGGGAAGCCATCAGATTACTATATATGACTAAGACACTCTTCTTGAAAGATAGCTCATAATTAAGACTAAGGGCCTGATTCACAAAAGTAGTGAGGATACGCTCAAGATAAGTATATCCCCCACCACACTGCTGTGTACCCCAGTACTGCATGGAAATGGGTGCGATCCTCAGCACGCGCTCACTGTAGGCACATATCCCACATGCGGGAGCTGTTGACAGCACCAGGGGAAGCACAGCTGGGATCACCAGGCATCCAACTGGATGTCCAGGTTGACTCTACAGTGGATCCCCCACTGCCAGTCCTTCACAGGCTGCCATATCCTCATTTGGGCAGTGTTTGATATTTACCAGTGGTCACTGGCTAGTGTCGGTGACACCCCCTGCCCCGTAACTATACTTCTGTGGCTTAGGTCAGTGGAGCATGGGCTGTTCTGGCCCAGGTTGTTCTGGGATAGCAGGGTGGTGAGTGTTGTGTAGTTGCTACAGCAGTCCCTTGGGCTGCATAGCATCCACCCTCTCCACTGGCTACAAGCACTGCCCCAGCAGCACTGTGGATGACGTAGCTCTCCTCCCTTGCCCCCTAGCCAGCTGCTGACCAGCCCAAAGTGACACTGTTCAGTTAGCTGGAGATAAGGCACCATGGCTTTGGGTGTTGTGGAGTGCTCCAAAAGTGTGCATACTGTGTGCAGGCGGCACCCCACAGCATTCCACAGCCCTCCATGAGTGTAGAGTAGCTGTGCACCCTTTGAGTAGCAAGCCCTAAGACACTGTATAGGAAATTACATTTTGAGAGAATCAAAGGTATTCCCGACATCCAATGAAAGAGCAATAGCTAGAACCTGATTTTTATGAGAAATCCACATAATTGAAAAAGTTATTTTAAATTTTCTGCCGAATGTCTTCCACTCATAAACCTTACTTGTTCCTTGCCAATTAGTTTCCGTATGACACCAAGAAGCCTGTTTGCCAGGAACTTAGTTAAAACTTTGACAACAAAATTAAGAAGAAAAGTTGGCCTATAACTGGCACAGTCTAAAGGGTTCTTGTTTTTCTTGGCCAAGAGACAAAGAAGGTCATCATTCGTGGTATTGCAAAAGGCTCCTAAAGGGAAAGATTTCTGGTAGGTCCTGAAACCAAAACCCTTTATGGAGGTACAGAGATACTTAGACTGTGGCAGACCATTGGGATCAGGCATTTTAGCTGTTGGTGTTTATTAATAACCACTGAAATTTGTTTTAAGGATATGGGTTTTTCTAATTCTGACAACTTAATTAGATTTTCTGAGTATAGGAAATCTTGTAAATTGTCTGAACCACTTGATCTGTTATTTAAGTTCATGCTGCATTCTTTAAAACAGTTGTTCTTTTACTTTATAGCATATGTAATTTTTTTTTTTTTTTGAGGGATGAATTCCAGGAATTGCATTTTGCGTATGTTTCTTTTTAAGACAAAGGGCTTTAAAGGCTAAATGTTTGCCTGCTTTTTCTTAAGCCTCTCAATAAGATTTTGGTGTGGAAAAAGACATATTCCACTTCGTAGTTAATTTATTTCTCTGTTTCTGGGAGGCACACCTTCAAGCCTGATCCCCCAGCCTTGTTCCCCACTTGTGGCCTACCTTCCACTGTCCTCCATGATTTGCCCCTCCATGGCAGGGCAGTGGAGATCCCTTAACCGACCGGAATGGATCTGGTGTGGAGGGTACCGCTATTCGTGGGAGTGGGGCCTGTGGGGATTGGCTGTCATCGTGCCATGCCCAGGACTCTTCTCCACTTTTTCTCCCCTTGGGAGAGAAGGCGTGCAATGACGCCCTAAAGAGAGAACGCACATGCATCCGCATGTGCTCCTCCTAGCGTCTACCTCCTCTCCTCCCTTTTCTAAGTGTCAGTGTGCTGTCCCCCAGCCACCACTAGGGGCCAGTTGCCACTGACTGCTGGAGAAGGAGAAGGAGAGCAGTCCCTCAGACACCAAATCCTTCCCCTCCCCTGCTGACCCCCCGGCAGACCGTGCTCGTTCCTGAACATGGGTCACTGGCATAGTGCGAGGTGAGGCGTCCAGCGCCTCTGCCCTCAGCACCACTGGGCCAGCTGACATATTCCACGTTGGAGGGATAAGTGTTGCTGAGTTCATATTTCAACTGGGCTATTCGATGATATACTTCTTGTTTTAGAAGTAGTAAAACTTCTACTTTTTGACAGGATAAGGAGCTTCTGGTCAGGTTTGATCTATTTTCAAAGTTGTCCTGATGTGGTGACAAAGATTACAAAAAATGCAGAAATACAGTAATCATAGTTCTCAACCTTTTGTCACTGAAATGAGGGATACAGACACTCAAAATGAGGGACAATGAAGGATGCTGACCCTCATAACGAGGAACACATCCTCAGAAATGGAGATATAGCTCAGAACTCAGTGGAAACCATTGTGTTTACTTATAAAAAGTTTGTTTTTGATTTGACATCTTAGAAAATTATGAATATTTGTTTTACAGCTGGAATTGACGGCACATTCTCTATGTGGGTAATACCTTTTCCATGAAGGATGGTTAAGGGACAGAGCAATTTTTATGAGTAAATGAGGGATGTCCCTCGTGCTCAGGGACAGGTCAGAGGTATGACAGTGATACGAAAGTAAAATCTACTTATGACAAAAATATAAACACACACTAACACCTATGTCAAAATAAAACTGAGACATTAACATAAGACAGAAAAGAAAAAATTGAGAGTAAATAGAGAGTGAATTGTAAAATCCATAGGAGTTTTACAGTTCACAATTAGAACTATCCTTGAGTTCAACTGATAGTTGAACTCAAGTTAGTGTAGCATGATTCCTAGTCTTAGGTGTAAACTGATAGTTGAACTCAGGTTAGTTTAGTAGGATTCCAAGTCTTAGTTGTAAACTAATAGTTGAACTCTTGTTTAGCTTGATTCCTAGTCTTAGGTGTAAACTGATAGTTGAACTCAAGCTAGTTTAGCATGATTCCTAGTCTTAGGCGTAACCTCATTTTGAAATTTGAATATGTTAGTGTATACTGTACAGTCATTACTCCACATTTATTATGAATTTTGGGAGCTTGAGCTCCTCTATGAACAACACCTCTTAAGGGGTAATGATATTCTTGTCTAATTATATTGAATCTCAGATTTCTCTAGATCAGTCGTGTTTTATTTTATACACTACTATTGGCCTCTATTCAAGAACATGGCTAGTTTACACTCAAAAGGAGCATAACTGTTTAACGGGCTCCTCACCAGCAGTGGTGTGTGAGCCCCACAGCACCGGAGTTGCAACTGCTCACGAAGCTGCATGGGGCATTGCAGGGAAAACATGGCAATTGACCACGGCCATCCAATCAGGTAACCTGTTTGCCGTGAAAGTGGATCCACTTTCTGCACAGCATTGTGGGATAAAAGGATACCACTGATCCTCCAGGGACTGATGTATCCTCTTAAACAGATGGGCTTTTTTCAGCCTGTTGCCACCTACATACCCATGGCCCTCCTTATATGCTCAGAAGGCTGGGGTAGCAGGTTGCAGGGGGTGTGATGTCCACCACCTCATGTGTCTTGCAGGAGGTGCTCCATAACCAGCTAGTGCAGATTCAAGGTAGCACAGCTGGGGCCCTCTCTGTGGACAGCCTGGATGCAGAAAATTGGTTTCATGCACAGGGCGTAGCCATGGCATGTTCCCCCTCCACCCTTTCTGCCAGGCTGTGCACATAGCCTGTGTCAGGTGCAGGTCAAGGGAGCAGAAGTGGTGTGGAACCCACCCCCCACGTACATGCGTGGGGTTTCTGCACCACCTCCACTGAGCTCACCTTGCATTATAAATAAAAGTAAACTGGGCCTCATGTCTGAGCCATGGGCATAAAAATAAGCGCTTGTGGGCAATCTGTGGGTTTAACATGCTTTAAAAGGACACTGTCAACCCCTTTAAGGCTGAAATTACCCCTAGACTAAACAAGCATTTGTCAATGCCGAATGTTGCCTTGCTGGCGTTGGCATTGGTAGTGCAGGAGTTAGAGAGATGCATAATAGGAATGGCAATGAAGTATGGAACCGAAATCAACCCCACCCCACCCTGCGGAGACTGACAGGCACTGAGGTGTGCCTTTGGGTCATTGGCACATAACGATCATGCCATTTCACCTCACCCTACCCTGCAGACTCGGACAAGTGTTGCACTGTGCCTTGGGGTCATCGGGCCTTATGCTCACCCCATTCCATAAGGAAATATGGTGAGATGGATGCAGAATAGGAGAATGGGATGAACTTTGGGGCTGAAGAGTCCAAGGCAAACCTTGATGCCTGTCACTGGCTGCAGGGCGGGGGTGGAATGGTGTGAGCATTACAGCCGACAATCCAAAGGCACACTCCTGACGCCTGTCAGTCTCTGCAAGGTGGGACGTTATGGTTAGAAACCCTAACGCCCCAGGCATTTGTTGGTATTTGCCCTCCAAATTTTCAACATGGTCTTTTTGTGATCCCACCTCATGAAAGCATTTGGGACCTCTGCTCATGAACAGAGGCACTGTGATTTTGTTAATCTGTCCCAAACGCTGATTTCCCACAGTGACCGTGCCATTCTGTGCCAGATGTGTGAAAACACATTTCAGGCAAGATGTGAAAAATTACAGCTGTACCATTCATAAGGAGGTGTGAAGAAATGGCAATGTTGAAAATCTGGAGTGAAAATATAAAAAAATTCTTGAAGTTAAGAGAGTGTATGGAAACTGCGCAATGCACACTCATAACACAGTCATTTTGTGGAATTCTTTCACCGAATTTTCAACATAGGCATTTTGGGACCTCTGCTCATGAACAGTGTCACTATGATTTTTGTTAATCTGTCCCTAACATTGATTTCCCACAGCGACCACGCCATTGTGCGCCAGATGTGCGAAAATATTTCAGGCAGGACGTGAAAAATGACAGTTATACTGTTCGTAAGGAGTGTGCAAAAATGGCAATGTTGAAAATCTGGAGTGAAAATATTACAAATTCTCAAAGTTACGAGCGTGCGTGGAAACTGTACAACACAGACTCATAACATAGTCATTTTGTGGAATTTTGTCACCAAATATTCAACACAGGCATTTTAGGACCTCCACTCATGAACAGTGCCACTGTGATTTTCTTAATCTGTCCCGAACATTGATTTCCCACATCGACCGTGCCGTTGTGTGCCAGATGTGTGAAAACACATTTTGGGCAGGATGTGAAAAATGACAGCTGTACTGTTCATAAAGAGATGTGAAAAAATGGCAATGTTGACAATCTGGAGTGAAAATAATAAAAATTCTCGAACTTACGAGTGTGCGTGAAACTGTGCAATGCACTTTCATAACACAGCCATTTTTGGGAATTTTTTCACCAAATTTGCAACATAGACTTTTTGGGAGCCTACCTCATGAACAGTGACACTGTTGTTTTGTTAATTTGTCCCGAAAGGTGATTCCATATAGTGACACGAAATCACCTTTCAGGACCGAATAACAACATGAGTTACTGAGTTCATGAGGTGGGGTTCCAAGAACCCCCTGTTGAAAATTTGGAGCCCAAAGTCGCAAAAATGGCCATTATATCCACCTAAGCTGAACACCCCCCCCACCATTGATGCCATTATACAGCTTACTGGCATTTCTTCAGTTTGCAGTCGGCTTTGATGAGTGCAGACGTGTTCCTGCTCCACCGAAGATCGTCATGCCGGGCTCCAGAGGTAAGTATGAGGTGGGGGGTGCAGGGAGGTGGAGTGCACAGAAGATGGGTGCGGGTTGGGTGAGGGGGCACCGGAGACAATGAGGGACCTTTTTCTCTTTTACAGGTAAAAAAAAAAAAAAAGAAAAATAAGACATTGCGGGATGGTTTTATTTTTTCAGGTTTGTCTTGGCACCCTGGGGTGGGCTCCCAGTGTGCCACCTTTGTTTTTTTGGGAGGAGGACTCAAGCTGATGAGGATTGAGCCCCCCATCAGCACAGAAAACATGTCTGTGTTTGGGGGAGGGCACATGATGCCGAGTGGGATTGGGCAGTCCCCTCGGCAGACAGATTAAAATAAGGGGACATTATGCTGATGGGGATTGGACTTCCCCATTGGCAAATGAACTGGGGAGGGGGCATGTCAACAGGGGAATTGGGCACCCCTGATGTTAGCTTTCAGGCGAGACTGTGAGAGGCAGATGGTGACAGCTGCCACCATGTTTATTGAAATGTTACACTAGGCAAGGCACACCCTGCAATGACGGGTTGCTTCCTCATAGAAGTGGCGAAATTGTTTCAAGCTGGTGGCACGCTTTTGCAGTGCTGTCATTGACAGCATGCTATTTCATTGGTGCAACAGAGCCCAGCCTGAAAAAGCAGTGGCGCCATTGGCCAAAACACGACTGCACCTCCAAAACCTGCTACTCCAAGCTACCACAATATGTTGTTTGCACTTGCACACAAGACAACATAAACAAGCATTTGTCAATGTCGAATGTTGCTTGCTTCTATATGCTGTTTAGGTATTTGGAAGTTATTGGAGTGCAAATATTGAAAATTTGCAAACTTACGAGCGTGCGTAGGAACTGCGCAATGCACGCTCGTAAAACAGTCATTTTTAGTAATTTTTTCACCAAATTTTCAACATAGCTATTTTAAGACCTCTGCTCATGAACAGTGTCACTGTGATTTTGTTAATGTGTCCCATACATTGAGTTTGCACACCGACTGCGCCATTGTGCGCTACATGGGTGGAAACATGTTTTGGGTAGGGTGTGAAAAATGACAGCTGTACTGCTCATAAGGAGGTGTGGTAAAAATGGCAATGTTGAAAATCTGGAGTGGAAATATTGAAAATTGAAACCTTACTTAGGCTGCATAGAACTGCGTAATGCACGCTCGTAAAACATTTTTAGTAATTTTTTCACCAAATTTTCAACATAGCCATTTTAAGACCTCTGCTAATGAACAGTGTCATGGTGATTTTCTTAATGTGTCCCATACATTGATTTCGCATACCGACTGCACCATTGTGTGCTACGTCGGCAGAAGCACATTTTGGGCAGGATGTGAAGAATGACAGCTGTAATGCTCATAAGGAGGTGTGGTAAAATGGCAATGTTGAAAATCTGGAGTGAAAATATTGAAAATTTGCGAACTTATGAACCTGCGTATGAACTGTGCAACGCATGTTCGTAAAACAGTCATTTTTAGGAATTTTTTCACCAAATTTTCAACATAGCCATTTTAAGACCTCTGCTCATGAACAGTGTCACTGTGATTTTCTTAATTTGTCCCGTACATTGATTTTGCACACCGACTGCGCCATTCTGCGCTACATGGGCTGAAACACATTTTGGGTGAGATGTGAAAAATGACAGCTGTACTACTCACAAGAAAGTGTGGTAAAATGGCAATGTTGAAAATCTGGAGTGAAAATATTGAAATTTCGTGAACTTACGAGCCTACGTAGGAACTGCGCAACACATGCTCGTAAAACAGTCATTTTTTGGAATTTTGGCACCAAATTTTCAACATGGGGTTTTTGGGACCCCTTCTTATGAACAATGTCACTGTCATGGCGGTATTCTGGCCTGAAGGGTGATTTCACAGTCACTGCGCGAAATCACCCTTCGGGCCCGAATAACACCATGACAGTGACATCATTTATGAAAGGGTCCCAAAAACCCTATGTTGAAAATTTGGTGCCAAAATTCCCAGAAATGCCTGAGATATGCAACAAAGTTGAAACCCCCCATCTAGCCCATTATACAGCTTACCGGCATTTCCTCAGTTCGCGGTCGGCTTTGAAGAGTGCAGACGTGTTCCCGTCCACCGAAGATCGTCGCATCGGAGTCCGAGGTAAGTATGGGGTGAGGGGGTGTGGGATACAGAGTGCGGGGTGGGTGCGGTTGTGGGAGGGGGTCGAGACGACAGGGACCGCTTTTGTCTTACAGGAAAAAAAAAAAAAAAAGATGTTGTGGGACCGTTTGCCACATGGGTAGGCTCCCAGCATGGCACAAGGATGTTGGGGGTGCTCAGCTGATGGGGATTTGGCACCCTGTCGGCCATGGAATTTATTGCCACGCTGGGTGGGCTCCCAGGCGTGGCACAGGCACTGACGAGAGGCGTTCAGCCGATGGGGATTCACACTTTGATAAACTGAGACTCCTTGACTGCTTGCCCCGCTGGGTGGGCTCCCAGCGTGGCACCTACTACTGGGGGACTTGGCTCAGCCAGCGGGATTGGGCACCCGTCGGCTATACAGTGCGGGAAGGCGCACGGCTGCGTGTGTGTGTGGGGAGCTGCATGTGAGCAGCCGATATCATCATCGGTGCTCACTGAAGCGTAGCTCCCTTTCAACTGGGAGTGTTTTCTGCATTTTGGAGCGTGCTCACACAGCTCCAAAATGCATTGGCTTACAGGGGCCGCGCCTGCCAGCACACTGGCTGAATTGGAGGAGGAGGAGGTGACACACCTCCGAAATCTCCCATGATGGCACTATGTTTCTTGCACATGTGTGCAAGCAACATAAAAACACATTATGATTGCTTACATTCTGCATCGGTTGCAGATGTAGCTGATAGTTTGATTCTCATTCTTTTTTAAAATGTAAAAAACATACTGGTGTTACCACATAAAAAAATGTTTGTTTACATTCTTTGATTAACTTCAACTGCACCTTTCTTGGACTTGGGAATGCCCCTAATACAATCTAGTAAATAATGCAGTGGAAGGAGAGGAGACTATTGCATCATGAGTGGCTGCACTGCTAGGTGGTGTTCCTAATGTTCAGGATGTATACAATAAGAGTAGATCAAGGCTCTGAAGCAGAACAAGGTTGGGTATAATACCATTCCCATGCATTTCAGTTCTACTAAGCAAGGAGATAGATCAAACAGCCAACAACTTTAACAAGTTTTAGAAAAGGCAAGCAATCATAAAATGTGGGTTTTCAGCTAGAAATAATATTGTAACAGAAAAACATCCCCCCCACCCTGTTTGCTCCAGGAGTTGCACTCCTTCTCTCTTCATTTTTTTCTGTCCTCCTTTAATAATGTTTTAGCAATGTTCTCGCGCCCTCAAGAGACAGAATGCGCATGGGGAACAAGGCTAAGGTTCCCCAGCCTGAGGGTATAGGGAGGACTTTTTTTTCAAAGGCTGGCTCATGGCCAACAGTTCAGAACTACCGAGGAGGAGAGATTCTGGAGAGTCAGTTGGACGGGGCAGTTGGGACAAGTAGAGGAGAAGAGAGGACATAGAAAGTGACAGGGACACTTAGGAACTTACTGGAGGTGTAAGGTGACCTGTCAGCTTGTCTACGGTTCCTGCACTCTGCCTCCGATCCCTGAATGGAAGCATCCAGCAGTCAGGAGTGTGGTGGATCCTTAAGGGACGTTGGGTCCCTGTTTCTGTTGCTTGGTTGCAATGTGGGTTCAGTTTAGCCCCATTTTTTATTTTAAATTAAAAGTAAAGTTATTCAGTCCCTTGTCGGCAGCATAGCAAGAGCTGCATTTTCTGGAGAGAGAGAAACAGAGAGAAAGAGAAGAGTGCAAGTCCAATCTAGTGTTGTGAGTTCCCTCAAGGCCCCTGTCATCCGCCTCAGTGCCTGTGATCGTCCCTCCCATTGCTAGCACCTCCCGCCTCCATCAGCAGCTATCTTCACCCCAGGCCGTGGCGGTGAGTCAGTGGCAGCACTAGCTGCAAAGTGCTGACCGCCAGCAAGTTTAAGTTATATAAATAAAAATGTTTGTAAGTGCTTAGGGTGCTAGAAAAAATCATTTGAGAGCTGAAAGGAGGGGTGGGCCTGAAATTTAAATATTTGAAATATTCAGTGGGTGGCAATGCCCAAGGGGAGAGGCCAGGCATAAAGGTCTATGGGGGGGGGGATGTTTAAATATTCATAAGAGGGGCAGAGCAGAGGCAGGGCAGGCCAGGAATGACTAACAGAAAGGCCCTGCTCAGGCTGGAAGAATATTTAATGGGGCCATGCTCTGGAGGAGCCTTAAAAGGGTAAAGGCAAGCTCCAGAGTAATTAAAGGGGCCCAGTAAAGAAGAGGTCCACAATTTAAAGGGGCAACCAGTTTTGGGACCAGCATAACAAAGAGCACTAGTCAGCAGTATAACTGTATTTGGCTCCACACTGAGGAATAGGTTTAGGAGGGGCTCCCCCTCAACATTATCTTCCATTTGGGGCTAGTGGAATGTATGAACAGTACTCCATACGGATTATTCTGGAAATACAGTTTACCAATAAACCTTGCCACCATAGTAATCTAAAATCTCCCACATTTCCTTGTTGCCATTCATTAACATTTTTTAATATTTAAGTGTGGATGTTTGTTATCCCGAAAGAATTGGATACAGCATACGATTTTCTAACCGACTAAACCAGCTGATGTTAATATGGGTGGGGAGAATATTTAACACAAAGAATATTTGGGAGGCCAAAACCATTTCAGTAGAGTTGCTTGTCCTCCAGAGTGACATCGTTAGTCTCTTCCATCTTTCAGTATCTTGTCCAACAGTTGTAAACTGGGTTCAGTAATTTTACTTACTGAATTATGCATAGATATTCTAAGATATGTTATAATCTTTTCTGCACAAAGGAATGCATTGAATTGTGTTAGTCTGTGTTCGTCAGATTTAGGTGGGGAGAGCATGATGCCCTCTGATTTATTCCAGTTAACATACAAACCTGAAAGGGCACCAATTTCCTGGAGAAGTAGACTTAAAACTATTGATTGAAAACTGTGATTTAGAGAGGGTGACCAAAAGGTCATCAGCGAATGCAAAAGCTTTGCTTTGCCTCCTTAATTAATACCATGGATATGCTGAGAGCTCATAATTTTCCTTATCAGGGGTTCTATACCTAGGATAAAAAGAAAACAGGAGAGAGGGTATCCTTGTCTCATATTGCTATCGCCAAAGGTGTGGTTTACTATCATGATGAGCAGGGAGTCAGGGGACTCACTAACAAAGATGGTGGACTTCAGGAGGGTGGACTTCGGGAGGATGTCGTAGGATGCGGGAGATACTGAAAGGGAAACTTGAGGGCATAGGGCCAGGGATGGAAGTGGAGCAGAAATGGGACATTATTAAATGGAGGACTACAGAGGCGACGGAAGCTTGCACCAAGTTATAGAGTAAGAGGAGCAGAGGAAGGAAACCATGCTGGTTGAACAGCGAGGTGATGGAGGGGGTGAGGGCAAAGAGAACTGCGTACCACAGGTTCAGAAGGTCGGAGAAGGAGGAGGACAGGGAGAAGTATGCAGGATGGTCCAGGCAAGTGACCAAGAGGGTAAGAGAAGCTAAGGCTTCAAGGGAGATAAGGTTAGCATAGGGAATTAAGGGGGACTTTTTCGGATACGTCAGAGAGAAAAGGAAGTGCACAGATAACATAGTGAGAATAAAGAGGGGTGGGGAGTGGGCATAAAAGGAGAAGAACAAGCGGAAGCACTAAATGAATACTTTGCTCAGTGTTCACTCAGTAGAAGGGGGACCACTACCACCTTGGACTGTGAGGGTGGGAGGGGAGAGGTGATGGATGGAATGATTGAGGGAAGTAGAGTACTAGAGGGACTGAGGGTGCTAAAAGTGGACAAGGCACCAGGGCCAGATGGTATCCACCTCAGGGTGCTGAGGGAGATGGCAGAGGTGCTGGCAGAACCACTGGCAGATCTGTTCAGCACCTCCCTGGATACGGGATGTGTGCCTCAGGACTGGAGGATGGCCCATGTGGTGCTGATACATAAGAGTGGTCCAAGGGATGAACCGGGCAGTTATCGGCTGGTCAGCCTCACTTTCATAGCGGACAAGCTTATGGAAACGATACTGAAGGAGAGGCTGGTGTCATATCTAGAACACAATTGTCTCCAGGATGTTAGGCAGCATGTGTTTGTATTGGGGAAGTCCTGTCAAACTAATCTAATACAATATTACGACTAGGTAACAAGAGAGCTGGATAGGGGCCATGCAGTGGATGTCCTCTACTTGGATTTCAGCAAGGCCTTTGATTCAGTACCTCATGGGCAGCTTGGGGGGAAGCTAACTGGTGTAGGAGTGGGGGACGAAGATGGCAAACTGAATTACAAACTGGCTGTGTGGGGGCTACAATGGGTGGTGGTGATGAGGGAATTCTCATCATCTAGACCAGTGACGAGTGGGGTGCCGCAGGGCTTGGTGCTGGGCCCATTGCTATTTGGGCTCTTCATCTCAGACAATGTGCATGGAGTGGTGAGCAGGGTAAGTTTGTTGCAGATGATACCAAAATGGGTACAGTAGTGGATTAGGAGGAGGGATGGAAGCAACTGCAAGGGGACCTAACCAAAATGGAGGAGTGGTCGGAGAGGTGGCAGCTGGGGTTCAATGCAAGGAAGTGTAAGGTTATGCACTTTGGGGCAAAGAACCCAAGGAGATAATACTGGTTGGGGGGGTGAAGCTAGGGATCACTGAAGAAGAGAAGGACTTAGGGATGATGGTAACGGAGCATGAACAATTCTACCCAATGCAGGAAAGCGGCAGCAAATGTGAACAAGATGCTGGGGTGAATAGCAAGGGGGTGCTCATCTAGGTGGAGGGAGGTGATCTTGACCCTCTACAAGTCACTGGTCAGGCCACACTTGGAGTACTGTGTGCAGTTCTGGAGGTCATATCTGAGGCGGGATATCAATCTACTGGAGGGAGTGCAGCGGAGGGCAATTAGGATGATACAGGGATTGGAGGGGAGAGACTATGAGAACAGGCTGGGGGAACTGAATATGTACACCCTGGAGAAGAGGAGGGATGGGGGGACATGATCGAAACTTTAAAGTATCTGAGGGGAATCAACAAGGATGGAGCCGACGGGGTTTTTAAACTGAGGAAGGGAAGGAACAGTAGCGGGCATGGGCTAAGAATAGTGGGGGGAAGATTTAGGAGGGAGATGAGGACTCATTACTTCAGAGAGTGAGTGGTGTCAAAGTGGAATGCCCTACTAGAGAGGGTGATATAATGCAAAACTGTAGGTAGCTTTAAAAGGGCATGGGACAGTGAACAGAGAAGAGTACGAGTGGGTGAGGCTGAGAATGGCCAAGGGCAGACAAAAGGGGAGGGGGGAGGCAGCTGCAACTTAGGGGCACTAGCTGCACACTCGAGCAGATGTTGATAGACCAGGAGGTCTGTTTCTGCTGGCACATTCGTATGTTCACTACACAGGCTAAATTGTTCTGAGTCTATACCGTAGCATTGGAAATCAGGGAAGCCATCAGATTACTATATATGACTAAGACACACTTCTTGAAAGATAGCTCAAAATTAAGACTAAGGGCATGATTCACAAAAGTAGTGAGGATACGCTCAAGATAAGTATATCCTCCACCACACTGCTGTGTACCCCAGGACTGAATGGAAATGGGTGCAATCCTCAGCACTCGCACACTGTAGGCACATATCCCACATGTGGGAGCTGTTGACAGCACCAGGGTAAGCACAGCTGGGATCACCAGGCATCCAACTGGATGTCCAGGTTGACTCTTCAGTGGATCCCCCACTGCCAGTCCTTCACAGGCTGCCATATCCTCATATGGGCATTGTTTGATATTTACCAGTGGTCACTGGCTAGTATAGGTGACACCCCCTGCCCCGTAACTATACTTCTGTGGCTTAGGTCAGTGGAGCATGGGCTGTTCTGGCCCAGGTTGTTCTGGGATAGCAGGGTGGTGAGTGTTGTGTAGTTGCTACAGCAGACCCTAGGGCTGCATATCATCCACCCTCTCCACTGGCCACAAGCACTGTCCCAGCAGCACTGTGGATGTGGTAAGCTCTCCTCCCTTGCCCCCTAGCCTGCTGCTGGCCAGCCCAAAGTGGCACTGTTCACTCAGCTGGTGATAAGGCACCATGGCTTTGGGTGTTGTGGAATGCCCCAAAGGTGTGCATCCTGTGTGCAGGGGGCACCCCACAGCTTTCCACAGCCCTCCATGAGTGTAGAGTAGCTGTGCACCCTTTGAGTAGCAAGCCCTGAGACACTGTATAGGAAATTACATTTTGAGAGAATCAAAGGTATTCCCAATATCCAATGAAAGAGTAATAGCTAGAGCCTGATTTTCATGAGAAATCCACATAATTGAAAAAGTTATTTTAAATTTTCTGCAGAATGTCTTCCACTCATAAATCTTTCTTGTTCCTTGCCAATGAGTTTCCGTATGACACCAAGAAGCCTGTTTGCCAGGAACTTAGTTAAAACTTTGACATCAAAATTAAGAAGAAAAGTCGGCCTATAATTGGTACAGTCTAAAGGGTTCTTGTTTTTCTTGGCCAAGAGACAAAGAAGGTCATCATTTGTGGTATTGCAAAAGGCTCCTAAAGGGAAAGATTTCTGGTAGGCCCTGAAAACAAAACCCTTTATGGAGGTACAGAGATACTTAGACAGTGGCAGACCATTGGGATCAGGCATTTTAGCTGTTGGTGTTTATTAATAACCACTGAAATTTCTGTTAAGGATATGGGTTTTTCAAATTCTGACAACTTGCGTAGATTTTCTGAATATAGGAAATCTTGTAAATTGTCTGGCCCACTTGACCTTTTATTTAAGTTCATGTTGCATTCTTTAAAACAGCTGTTCATTTACTTTATATCATATGTAATGTTGTTTTTTTTTTGAGGGATGAATTCCAGGAATTGCATTTTGCATATGTTTCTTTTTAAGACAAAAGGCTTTAAAGGCTAAATGTTTGCCTGCTTTTTCTTAAGCCTCTCAAGATTTTGGTGCGGAAAAAGACATATTCCACTTTGTAGTTAATTTATTTCTCTGTTTCCGGGAGGCACTCCTTCAAGCCTGATCCCCCAGCCTTGTCCCACACTTGCGGCCAACCTTCCACTGTCCTCCATGACTTGTCCCCCCATGGTGGGGCAGTGGAGATCCCTCAACCCACCTGAATGGATCAGGTGCGGAGGTTACCGCTATTCGCAGGAGCGGGGCCTGTGGGGATTGGCTGTCATCGTGCCATGCCCAGGACTCTTCTCCACTTTTTTTCCTCTTGGGAGAGAAGGCATGCAATGACACCCTAAGGAGAGAGCGCACATGCATCCGCATGTGCTCCTTCAACGTCTACCTCCTCGCCTCCCTTTTCTAAGTGTCAGTGTGCTGTCCCCCAGCCACCACTAGGGGCCAGTTGCCACTGACTGCTGGAGAAGGAGAAGGAGAGCAGTTCCTCAGGTGCTCAGTACTTCTCCTCCCCTGCTGACCCCCAGCAGCCTGTGCTCGTTCCCAAACATGGGTCACTGGCATAGTGCGAGGTAAGGCGTCCAGCGCCTCAGCCCTCAGTGCCACCGGGCCAGCTGACATATTCCACGTTGGAGGGATAAGTGTTGCTGAGTTCATATTTCAGCTGGGCTATTCAGTGATATACTTCTTTTTTTAGAAGTAGTAAAACTTCTACTTTTTGACAGGATAAGGAGCTTCAGGTCAGGTTTGATCTATTTTCAAAGTTGTCCTGTTGTGGTGACATAGATTACAAAAAATGCAGAAATACAGTATTCATATTTCTCAACCTTTTGTCACTGAAAAGAAGGATACAGACACTCAAAATGAGGGACAATGAAGTATGCTGACCCTCATAACGAGGAACACATCCTCAGAAATGGAGATATAGCTCAGAACACTGTGGAAACCATTGTGTTTACTTGTACAAAGTTTGTTTTTGATTTGACATCTTAGAATATTATGAATATTTGTTTTACAGCTGGAATTGATGGCACATTCTCTGTGTGGGTAACACCTTTTCCATGAAGGATGGTTAAGGGACAGAGCAATTTTAATGAGTAAATGAGGGATGTCCCTTGTGCTCAGGGACAGCTCAGAGGTATGACAGTAATACGAAAGTAAAATCTACTTATGACAAAAATATAAACACACACTAACACCTATGTCAAAATAAAACTGAGACATTAACATAAGACAGAAAAGAAAAAATTGAGAGTAAATAGAGTGTGAATTGTAAAATCCATAGGAATTTTACAGTTCACAATCACAACTATCCTTGAGTTCAACTGATAGTTGAACTCAAGTTAGTGTAGCACGATTCCTAGTCTTAGGTGTAAACTGATAGTTGAACTCAAGTTAGTGTGGCACAATTCCTAGTCTTGGGTATAAACTGATAGTTGAACTCAAGTTAGTGTAGCACAATTCCTAGTCTTGGGTATAAACTGATAGTTGAACTCAAGTTAGTATAGCATGATTCCTTGTCTTGGGTGTAAACTGATAGTTGAACTCTAGTTAGTGTAGCACAATTCCTAGTCTTAGGTTTAAACTGATAGCTGAACTCAAGCTAGTTTAGCATGATTCCTAGTCTTAGGCGTAACCTCATTTTGAAATTTGAATATGTTAGTGTATACTGTACAGTCATTACTCCATATTTATTATGAACTTTGGGAGCTTGAGCTCCTCTATGAACAACACCTCTTAAGGGGTAATGATGTTCTTGTCTAATTATATTGAATCTCAGATTTCTCTAGATCAGTCATGTTTTATTTTATACACTACTATTGTCCTCTATTCAAGAACATGGCTAATTTATACTCAAAAGAAGCATAACTGTGCAATGGACTCTGCATCAGCAGTGGCGTGTGAGCCCCACAGCACCGGAGTTGCCTCTACTCACGAAGCAGTATGGGGCATTGCAGGGAATACATGGCAATTGACCGCGGCCATTCAATCAGATAACCTGGTTGCCATGAAAGTGGATCCCCTTTCTGCACAGTATGGTGGGATAATAGGATACCACTGATCCTCCAGGGACTGATGTATCCTCTTAAAGAGATGGGCTTTTCAGCCGGTTGCCACCTACATACCCATGGCCCTCCTTATATGCTCAGAAGGCCGGGGTAGCAGGTTGCAGGGGGTGCAATGTCCACCACCTCATGTGTCTTGCAGGAGGTGCAGCATAACCAGCTACTGCAGATTCAAGGTAGCATAGCTGGGGTCCTTTCTGTGGACAGCCTGGATGCAGAAAATTGGTTTCATGCACAGGGCATAGCCATGGCATGTTCCCCTCCACCCTTTCTGCCGGGCTGCGCACATAGCCTGTGCCAGGTGCAGGTCAAGGGTGCAGAAGTGGTGTGGAACCCCCCCCCCGTACATGCGTGGGGTTTCTGCACCACCTCCACTGCCTGGATTATCACCATAACAGAGCCTATGCAGCATGTACCTGGGCACATAGGCTTCATGAATAGAGGCCGTTAACCATTGTTTCCTTCATCTTGAGTCAAGTGTGTCCCACTTTGACTGCTGTACCATTATGCAATGATGGGTAGTGAAGTGACATCTTAAGAAGAATTGGACCAATTTGTTATAGGAAAAAAAAGATCAGCACTGATGCTACCATTAAGTTGCACAACATTTTTAATCAACAAACATGTACTCTCACAATCACAGTGTTATAAAAGGCAAGCTGATCTCTACTCCTAAAAGCCCTGAACAGTTCTGTGCATGTTTGCTTCTTCAGAGATGCATGCATGAATGTGGTTCATGCTTTTAGGAGTGGAGACCTGCTTGTCTGTTACAAGACTATGATTGTGAGTTTACATGTTCATCAAGTAAAATGTTTACACACCCTAATGGTGGTGTTAGGGCTAGTCCTTTTTTCTGGTTGTTTGCATTGAGTTGGACCAGGCACGTTAGTGAGTGGAGCCACTTTCTTGTGTTCCAATTGGTTATAGGAAACATTTAATTTTATCTAAATTCTGTTAATTTGCATATTTATAAATCATATTACCATATTCAAGAACAGGCAAAATTACTTGAGTAGCAATTATATTTTGCATCTTATATGATAAAAAATATGAGGATCTTCACAAAGCCCCTATCCTAGAATTCACTTTTGTTTTTATTTTTTTGTTTATCCTCCAAGCATCCCCCAGCAGCCCCACTCTGACCAGCTCCCTTAACCCTGTCACCTTCCTTTCCCTCAGCATCCTCTGCCACAGGACCTGTGAGGGGTGCCCAATTGCTGGGGCAGATCCTGCGAGGGTCAGTCATCATCCTTATTTTTGGGGGTTGTTTTCTGCTGATTTTCACCTTTTGGCCCCATGGATGTGTAGTGGGCATGATGTGTGAACTCTGCCTCTGTGGAAATTCCCCCAGTGCCCTGAATGGGGTCCCTTACCTCTATATGTGAGTTGCATGCACCACCACCTGGACATCTCCAGGAGGCAGACAGGCAGTGAGTCACAGCAGTCTCCCCACTGAGGGAGGAGAGCAGTCCTACAGATGATCAATCCTCCCTCCCTAGGCAGTCCCTGAGCAATACGCATCTGTTTCTGAACCCGGGTCACTGGTGCACAAGAAGGTGAGGCGTGGAGCACCTCAGCCCTCCATGCCACTGGGTCAGTGGCTAAATTCACTCTTCTGTTTACATCATTGTTGTGAACATCAAATAAAAGTGAACTGTCCAAGGTTACACCCAGATACTTACAATTGATTTCTGTCCTTCTGAAGTTAATTTGTTTATTGCCTTATTACCTTTACGCTTAGTTTGCTTACTGTGAAAGGATATTGCTCAGGTTTTTTTTAAGTACTCAGAACTAAGTTAGATTCACCAAACCAGTTTTAAAGAATTGTAAAGTTGGTTTGAAGTCTAACCTCCATTTCCAAATGACTTTTTGCTGTTGTCCGAATAACAGTATCATCTGCATACAGCCTGAAAGCTGTATTTTTTTATAAACTGTGGCAGATCATTAACATAAATTAGGAACAACAGGGGTCCAAAGATTGACACTTGTGGTAGCCCCCTCTCTAAATCACCCATCTTTGACAAACGTCCATCCATAGCAACAGACTGCATATGGCACTAAGTTGCATAATATTCAGTGGTAAATAAATGGAATCAAGTTGGGGAACAGAGCAAAAGCGCCCATAAAGGTCCAGGCAATTTGACATGAGATGTTTCTGTGCAAGGAAGAGCTGCACTCAGAGTGAAAAAAAGGGTCTGCCTTTTAATAAAGTCCCATCTATAACTCATAAGAAAGAAGACCCCTTGCTAAGTTGTGCATCCACGACTTCAAAAGTTAGTGTACTGCCTAAAACTAATATTAGTTTTTAAAAGCAGTTAACCATTACATTTCATATCTGAGGTATGTTTTCTTTTCCCTTTGGTTAATTAGAAGATCGTTCACCTGTTAGTAGGTGTGATGTGTAGGACAGCACTCTGCCTGGCAGTTGACATATCTATCTCTATTGCCCCCACTACATCATCAGCATTGTGACTCTACTGACTATGATATCACTGCTGCTTAGGAGCAGTCACTCAGTGGCTGCCAGGTCAGTCACCCGCGATGTCACTGTCAGTGAGCTCATAATGCTAATGATGTAGTGGGGGGGAATAGGGATAGATATGTCAGCTGCCAGTCTAAGAGCTGTTCCTCACATTCAGCACAGTATTACCACAAAGCAGACATTCTAATGAGCAAAGGAAAATATTAAAATACTTCAGAAATAGAAAGTTACAGCTGACTACTTTTTTAAAATTTGTATTATTTTCCTGTCTGCCTGTTTTGAATTGACTAGCTGTTACAGTAGAGGACATGCCTGGTCAGGAGCCCTGACTTAGCGTCACACTGAGCCACCCTAGTTCAGTGAGATTCACTGCATGGCACCATGGCAAAAATATTACTTATATTCCTTCCAATGAGCACATTAAATTGTGGGTAGCTTATTTATTTTAGTAAGAGTATTAAGCTGTTAGGCAACTTGAAAGCAGGACTTGTGATAACTGGATTTACCAGTTGAACAAAAGAGAATAAAAAAAAAAAAAATTGAGTGCTCATGAAAAAGCAGACATCTAGCATTGTGCACTAGCACTGCTGTCAAATACAGTCTTATCAAGTTGGACCAGTTTTTAGGGCTGCAGTGGACATAGCTCTGCAGACCTATTGCATTGACAGAATGACTACGTCATTCCTTGTGACCCTACAACTTGATAAGTTGTCAGTAGTCACCTCCGCACCTGAGAACCAGAAGCACTCCACACTGCACTTTTTAAAAAAATTTCAGCGGTCTTCTGTGACCACCGATTCCTTTTGTAGAAAACTTCTGCAAAACTCCCATCCGACCCTCCCCTCAGCACCCACCACCCCACTCCCCCAGCCGAAGAAAAACAACAGTGACATTGGGTATGGTGATTCCCAAGTGTACTGATCATGAATTTGCCAACACCCCCCTCCCATCCACTACCCCTCATGCGTGGATACCTTTGCATCTTTTTTCCCCTTAACTTTTGTGCAGGCACTACTTTTCTGTTTATCTGACAATTGGGCAGACAACTCAGCCTCTGTTCCCCAGTGTTCGAGCTGTACGAATTGAGCCCAAGCGGACCCCTCTTTGTGCACTCCCATTTTCCACAGCAAGCAATAAGGTACAGTAATGTATTCTGTCAGGCACCTGGCTCCCTCGTTGGTCTCTCTCTCTCTCTAATTGCATATTCAATGTCTGTCAATGTACAATTTAAATAGTTTTCCTGAAACAGTAAAATAGTGAGTAATCTACACTGACAGAGATTTAATATGCAATCCACCAGTGCTTTATCAAGGGCTGTAGTACATTTGGGACAGGAAATGAATAACCTCTGTAAAAAAATTAACATTTAAGCATGCTTTCTTATATGCCAATTATATTGTCTGTCTCAACAAGCAGGCAGAATAGAGGGACAAAAAGGTCTAATTTTTTCACAGTCATCTGTCCCTAACCACATACCTGCTTCCCACATAGTAGAACTCTTATCCTGACCACACTTATTCATGATTACCAAGATGAAAATAGAATTCCCACAGTAATTGCTAGAATTTTGTTCATAACCAGTTACACACAACACTACATCAATGCAGAACAGCAAAATAAGGCACTGACAAAGTAATATGTATGCACCCTTTGACCCAGCACACTCAATAATCTAGCTGAAAACTTGCTCTAACGTTACCACTTCTGGAAAAAAAAATTCTAGGTAGGCAAATTTTTTGCTGATGTTGAAATGTGAAATTAAACTGGGTGGCTTCATCGCAGACAGTATTTCTGTCATCAGTAATAGTTTTTATTTAATATATTAAAACAGATTTCTTAATAGACATTTGGAAAAATACTAACATATTAAGGACGCTTCATACTATTCTGAGCGTCCTTTCTCTTCTTTTATAGATAGGCCTCTAAAAATGATTTATTAGCATTTAATTTTCATATTCAACCAAACTTGATAGTTTAGGAAATAAAAAAAATGTTCTTCCTTTAGTTAAGGTCCTTAGGGTTCGACAATACTTTTTTATTCTTCCTTCATAACTTCTTAAAGTAATGATTAGAGAAGAGCATTTGCACAGAGGTGCTATATTTCCAATGCCGATTGTCACTTAAAAGAAAAACTCATTGTAGGTGTTTCAAAACTTCAAAGCAGGAGTGCAACTTTTATTACCCCTTGCAAATGTTCACTGTCAGTAGGTAGTATGTGTCCTATCTGCACTTCTTTCCTTTTCTTTTATAGCTAGGCTCCTTACAACGAGTTATTAGATTTTAATTCTCATATCCAACAAAACTTGATAGTTAAGGGAACAAAAAAATCGTTTACACTTTATTTAAGGTCCTTAGGGTTCAGGCATGGTTTCTATTGCAATGCTTTACCTCATTTAATCACAAATCATGGAAACAGGCACATTTAAAATTAAGGTTCCCTGGGTTTGTTGCAATAGAAACATAGAAACACAGAATTTGAAGGCAGATAAGGACCACTTGGCCCACCCAGTCTGCCCATTTCCTTACCTAGTGGATAAGCTGCAGATCCTAGTTAACCAGCAGCCTACTTCTTTTTTCACAGTCATCTGTCCCTAACCACATACCTGCTTCCCACATAGTAGAACTCATATCCTGACCACACTTATTCATGATTACCAAGATGAAAATAGAATTCCTACAGTAATTGCTAGAATTTTGTTCATAACTGGGGCAGACATGAATGAGGTGAAAATCCCCTTTGCATTTGTATCCAAGCCATCTGAAAATCTGACTTTTTGTTTCTCAAAATTTTAATACTTGAAGTGAGCAAACATACCAGCAACAAGCAATAAAACACTTTTAATGTTAAAGTTTCAGGACAGTAATCTCCCTGATGCTTAATCCTTCTCTCCGCTCACCCTTCCTACACTGACCCAATAGCAACCTGAATTGACTTTCAAACCCAGGTAGCAGGTGTGCTGTGCAGTAGGGCTACTGTCACCCCACTGGGCTGACACTTTTCTGAAAATGTAATGGACTACTAGAGTGATTAGTCTCCCCATTCACTCTCTACAGGGACTGGTATCCCCCCGCCCATGCTGCTTGACAGGGAAAAAAAAAAGTATTAGAGGGCATGACAGAGAAACATAAAGCCCCATGCATGAATTGTTTTTTTTTTCTATTTCTGTAGTTTAAGCATGCTTTCTTATCAGCCAATTATATTGTTCTTCTCAACAAGAGGGCAGAATAAAGGGATGTCAGATTCCATTTGGTCATCATTTTTCCTGTCTCTGCCTTTCAACTGTCTTAATTCACATGTTAAATGCACTTGTATTCCTGCACCGTGGTATACCATGTATTGTGTCGTAACCTGCTCTTAACTTGCCTGTACCCATTATCTGACCTTGTTATATTGTTTGTGTCACAATGTTATTTTGTATGCATGCACCATGTTATACCTTGTATTGCATTGTAACCTGCTGTTAACTTGCCTGTACCTATTATCTCACCTTGTTATACTGTATGCTTCACAATGTTTATTTTGTATTGCCCCCAGGACGCATCTGGAATCGAGTGGTAATCTGCTCAGTATGCCTTTCCTGGTAAAACTAATAAATAAATAAATATTGTGCACTATCATTGTAATCACTCCCATAGCCACTGCAGCATCAAATATACAGTAGTTTAATTCTTAACTCAAAAGGTCCCATTTTTTCACAGTCATCTGTCTCTATTCACACACCTACTTCCCATGTAGTAGAACTCATATCCTGATCACACTGATTCATGATTACCAAGATGGAAATAGAATTCCTACAGTAATTGCTAGAATTTTGTTCATAACCAGTTACCCACAACACTACATCATTGCAGAACAGCAAAGTATGGCACTGACAAAGTGGCATGTATGCACCCTTTCACTGCACAGCAGATTAAAGCTAAAAGAAGCAAAACAAAATCAGATCAGCACAGTGCCAAATGGGCCCCAAAACAATACTTTCTGCTGAGGAGTCATGGCTTCTGAGAATTTTTTATAACATTTTAAAAATAAAATACAGTCATTACCTTTGCTTTTCCTTTTTTGTTGTTGTTGTTTGCAAATGCAAATGCTCATTTGAATAGGAGCTTGATTATTTATATTTTTATGATGATATGTTTTGTCTGATCCTGAAGTTGAAGTGTTTGATTCTGTTCCCCATCCCAAGGGCACGGAATAAACATTGAGGTGCTAATATGCTGCCAGATGGTTGCTGACGGTGGACAATGGGGAGAAGCAGCTGGGGAAGTCATTAAGAGATGTGGGGCTGCCCTATGCAAACAACAAACCCAAATCAGCACTGGTCAGAAATCAAGAGGGGAGCTGCAATAAAATGTAAAAAAACAAAACAACCAACAACTCATCAAGGGTATACACCATCGAAGACAGCACTGCCTCTGTGGTAAAGGGGGAGAAGGAGGAGAGGAAATGACACTTCTAAAGGGGGTCAACATCACTTTGTTAGTCAGTTAACCCATGTCTAGTTATATAAACTGATCATACCACATTTGGTATTTTTTCAGGTTAATATGAACGTTTAAAAGTGCGCATATAAACTGTGCTTCTATGCCTTAAGCAATAAAATTTTTAGTTAACCATTTGCAATTTACAAAAATCCCCATTAAAATAACATTACTGAAATGTTTACCATTTTCTGAAGGCTTTTTATGCACAGGATACTTCTGTCAAGTCTGTGATTTAGTAGAAACATAGAAACATGATGGCAGAAAAGGACTGCCTGGCCCACCAAGTCTGCCCAAGGCACCTAGCAGAAGGCTAGGACTTCCTCCCACAACTACTTGTCCCTGTGGCCTCCTCTTCCCCTCACCCCCCCTGCTCCCAATACCAGACCCATGTGGCCATCCCAAGCTCTCTTAAAACCCCTTATGGTGACCTTCCCTATCACCTCCTCTGGGAGTTTATTCTATTTTTCCACCACCCTTTCAGTGAAAAAGTTCTTCCTGGTGTTTCCCCTAAACCTGCCTGCCTCTATCTGCAGCGTATGCCCTCTGGTCCTCTTGTGCCCTTTTATTTTTATTTATTTATTTATGACAATTTCAGATAACACCTTTGAGCAAACAGTGCTCTTTTACAAAGGTTCCACGTCATGGACAATGGACAAGTATACACAAGAACAGGCAGGTAGTTAACAGTTAATAAAATTACAGTACATGAGCTGCCAGTGGCTTTGTCCAGATAAGACAAGACAATAGAATTAATAACAGGTAAAACATTACAGAATGCATGAGCTGCCAAAGGCTTTGTCAGGATCAATGTAGATGGAAGCAATGGTGCAATATTGCCAGACATTATACAAAGAGAGCCTGGGGCAGTTACAATTGAAATAGAGATCTGACAGGTGCATTAGAGGGCTAGAGGTAGTTGGTGAGAGGATAAGGTAGTTGGGGACAGGCAAGAGCTGAGGGGGGAGGGATAAGGTAGGTGATGAAGGAGAGGAGTAGGTGGTGATGGAAGGGAGGGGAGAAGGGATGGGAGATGTAAGTGGGAGTAACAGGATGGGTGAAGGGAGGAGAGAAGAGTTAGGATGGCAAGGAGGAGAAAGGAGAGAGAAATGAGAACTATAAGGGAGTTAAGGAGGGCTAGGGAAGAAAGGAGAGAGAGAATATGAGAGCTAGGAGGTGCAGGTTGTAATAGGTGAGGGGAGGGACAAGGATGTGAGAGGGAATGGAGAGAGGGAGGAGTGAAATCTGGGGGGGCAAGGGAGGAGGCTGAGGTGGCTGACGTGAGATATTGGAAAGAGTTAACAGGGAGGGAGTGGGGTGTGGGGAAGAGTGCATAAGTAAAGGAGAGGCCAGGAGGGCAAGCAGGGAATTTAAGTGTAGCAGTCACAGTAGGCACTGGCCACTAAGTGCTGTCATAGTTTGTGCTTAAGGGAGCTGAGATTCAGTGCATTGGTGATATCCACTGGTAGTGTTTAGTTTAAAAAGTCCCTCTTCTGGTTCTCTGTTTATCCCCTTCATATACTTAAAGGTCTCAATCATATCCCCCCTATCCCTTCTGTGCTCCAGGGAGTACATTCCCAGTTCGCTCAATCGATCTTCGTATGTCAGGTGACTAAGCCCAGCCACCATCTTAGTCATTCTTCTCTGCACCCTCTCCAGCCTTTCCTCATCTTTTTTCAGGAACGGTCTCCAGAATTGCACCCCATATTCCAACTGCAGTCTGACCAGCTGTTGATATGTGGGGATGATAACCTCTCTCTTCCTGCTAGTGAATAACCTCCCAATGCAGCCCAACATCCTCCTAGCCTTGGCTACCACCTGCCCGCATTGTTTAGCTACCCTTAGGTCCATGGAAACAATAATTCCCAGGTCCCTCTCCTCCTCAGTCTCTTCCAGTGCCAGACCCACCAGGTAGTAAGTCTCATTTTGGTTTCTCCTCCCCAAGTGCATGATTTTGCACTTTTTTATGTTAAAGGCCAATTTCCATCTTTTGGACCAAACCTCCAATAATCCTAGGTCCCTGTGCATATTCTCTATCCCTTCCTGGTTTTCCACCCCATTACAAATCTTCATGTCATCTGTGAAGAGACACACCCTACCCCTAAGACCCTTAGTTACTGTATATCTGCCACAAATATGTTAAACAGCAGTGGACTCAGCACTGACCCCTGAGGAACCCCGCTTGTGATCCTTCCCTCCCTTGAGGTGATACCATTTACTGTTACCTTCTGACTCCTATCAGTTAGCCAGTTTTGCACCCATCTAACTACCCTCACCTCCAGTCCCAGTCCATCCAATGTATAGATCAGTCCCCCATGCAGAATGGAATCAAATGCAACAATATGGTAGTAGAATACTGACCTAAAGATTTTCATCAGAAACAACTTACTTTAGGAGGATCAAAACCTGAGTGGGTGTTGATCTACCATAAGTGAAAATACAGAAATAACCCACTGCATTACCATTTTCAATGCCCATTTCGATGCCTAGTGTCTTGTCATCCCTGTCTTCAGGTGAGCTGATGACCAATCTGGACACTTCGTTCACATGGGCGTGTCACTGAAATTATCTCCTTCCAACCTGTCATTCTTGCTACTCCTCCTCAGGATCCGAGACCCTTTCTTTCCCAAACTGTAGACATCAAATTAATAATTTTATTCTGGCAGGCCCCCCCCCCCATCCAGTGAAACCAACATCCCCCGTATTTCACCCAGGGTGTTTGTGCTCCCATATTTCACCCAGGGTGTTTGTGCTGTAGCCCCAGGTCTGGCTAGATATACTGGGAGGTCATCTTTCTTATTTTTGTATCTGCTTGAATGTTGACCATAAAAAAATTTTAAATAAAAAAAGTATACCCTGTTATGCATTCTGAATGTATGTTAGGACACTGGGACTGGTGCATGCAGATACTTGTAACATTGTCACTTACTGTATTTGTTGCAGTTTAAATGCGCTTGTGGCAATACATAAATACACACATACATACATACATACATCCTGCTTACAGAAAAAAGTCAGATGGCGGACGTTTTTTGTCATCTGTGGGTGTTCAGAAATTACTATAGAAGCTTCTAGTGAGGTTTTGAGAGCTATCCAGTTTAACTTATTCCTGGAATGCTCGCAGATCATGTGAGCTTTAGCATCAAAAGTTGTAGAACTAGAACAGACAGCTGTCAAACATGTAAAGCATTATGGAATTCACAAAATGGGAGATATAGGTATGCAGTACAGTAACCATGGGCAGATATGCAGTATAGATTAAGCCATTAAACGTCACTGTCAAGGTGTATGATTAATAAAAAAAAGAGTGTGCAACCTTTTATGCATTCTGAAAGTACGTTAGGACACTGGGAGTGGTGCATGTAGACAGATACTTGTAACGTCAGTTACATGCTGCAGTTATGAATGTTCACAATATAGGGATCGTTATGCTTTTCACATAATGGGCAACCTCTGCAATGTCTGACCCAATCACACTAAACTGTAACGGAAATCTACATGTTAAATAGCAGTAGGTGCCCTGTGATGCAATTGTTAGTGCTATGGTCATAATGCAATCAAAGCTACCCAGCCATGCCGAAGAATGGGCTCTCACTATCAGTATGCAGTATAACACACCAGGACCGCACCTCTAGTGCGCTTATCATTGTATGTGCCTTATTTATTTTTAATCTATAGACACCACCCTACATCACCGTAGTGCATTCTGGGACCTAAGTGCTCCACCTGACCCTGAATAACACATCATTACTGTATACGACTGCAGGCAGGGTCTGAAGAGACAGCTTCCTATATTGCTGAGAGGAGTCAGGTTTAAAAACTAATGGCCGACATTAAACTACTAAAGGTTGCTGTATAGTGGGAGTGGTTACATCTTCAAGCCACATTTTGTCTCTGCTGCCCCACAGAATTGTCTTTTTTATGTAGACATCCGGTATGGTACTTGACAGAAAATCGCTGACAAAAACAAGCATTTGTCAATGCCGAATGTTTGCTTGCTGGCATTGACATTGGTAGTCTAGGAGTTACAGAGCTGAATAATAGGAATGGCAGTGAAGTATTGAACTGAAGCCAGCCCCATCACCACCCTGCAGATAGTGACAGGCATTGGGGTGTGCCTTTGGGTCATCAGGCATAACGGCCACGCCATTTCACCACACCCTACCGTGCAGACACCGACAAGTGTCACGGTGTGCCTTGGTCTTTGGCCCTTATGCGCACCCTATTCCATCAGGAAATATTGTGAGATGGGTGCGGTATAGGAGAATGGGGTGAACTTTGGGGCTGAAGAGTCCAAGGCACACCTTGATGCCTCTCAGTGGTTGCAGGGTGTGGGTGGGGTGGAATGGTATGAGCACTGCAGGTGACAATCCCAAGTCACAGCCCTGATGCCGGTCATTCTCTACAGGGTGGGGTGTTATGGTCGGAAACCCTAACGCCTCAGACATTTGTTGGTATTTTCACTCCAAATTTTCAACATGGGTTTTTTGTGACCCCCACCTCATGAACAGTGGCAATATCAGTTTGTTAGCCGAAAGCTGCTTTTGCACAGCGACTACAGCATTTGTCACCACAGGTGCAAAAACACATTCTGAACAGGATGTGAAAAATCACAGCTGTACTGTTCATGGGGAGGTGTAAAAAATGGCAATGTTGAAAATCTGCAGTGAAATTATTAAAAAACTGGTGAAGTCACGGCGTGCATAGAAACTGTGCACGTGCACCGTAATGTAATTAGTTTGGGAATTGTTTACAGCAGATTGTCAACACAGGCATTTTGGACCTCGGTCATGAACAGTGTCACTGTGATTTTCTTTATCTGTCGAACAATGATTTCCCACAGCGACCACGGATTTGTGTGCTGAAAGTGTAAAAACACATTTCGGCCATGTTGTGAAAAATGACAGCTGTACTGTTCAAAAGGAAGTGTGGAAAAATGCCACTGGTGAAAATCTGGACAGAAAATATTACAAATTCATGAACCTACTAGGGTGCGTGGAAACTCGCGTAATGCTCATCACAGAATACAGTCATTTTAGGAATTTTTTCACCAAATTTTCAAACAGCCATTTAAGACCTCTGCTCATGAACAGTGTCACTGTGATTTTCTTAATGTGTCCCATACATTGATTTTGCACCGATTAGCAGCCACTGTGCTACATGGGCGAAACATGTTTTGGGTGAGATGTGAAAATGACAGCTGTACTGCTCATAAGGAGGTGTG
Organism: Neoceratodus forsteri; assembly: GCA_016271365.2. Taxonomy (NCBI): domain Eukaryota; kingdom Metazoa; phylum Chordata; order Ceratodontiformes; family Ceratodontidae; genus Neoceratodus; species Neoceratodus forsteri. The sequence continues at coordinate 478,207,907 of CM028135.1, forward strand.
GTAAAATGCAATGTTGAAAATCTGGAGTGAAAATTTTGAACTTATGGGCGCGTAGGATCAGCGCAACAAATGCTCATAAAACAGTCATTTTTTGGAATTTTTTCACCAGATTTTTAACATAGCCATTTTAACACTTCTGCTCATGAACAGTGTGACTGTGATTTTCTTAATGTGTCCCATACACTGAGTTCACACACCGACTGCGCCATTGTGCGCTAGATGCACGGAAACACATTTTGGTCAGAAGTGAGAAATGACAGCTGTACTGCTCATAAGGAGGTGTGGTAAAATGGCAAATGTTAAAAATCTGGAGTGAAAATATTAAAAATTCGCGAACTTACGAGCGTGCATAGGAACAGCGCAACGCATGCTCGTAAAATAGTCATTTTTGGAATTTTTTCACCAAATTTTTAACATAGCCATTTTAACACCTCTGCTCATGAACAGTGTCACTGTGATTTTCTTAATGTGTCCCGAACATTGATTTCGCACACCGACTGCGCCATTGTGCGCTACATGCGCGGAAACACATTTTGGGTGAGATGTGAAAAATGACAGCTGTACTACTCATAAGGAAGTGTGGTTAATTGCAATGTTGAAAATCTGGAGTGAAAATATTGAACATTCGTGAATTCTCTGATGCGTGGGAACAGGCGCAACGCGCTGGTAAAACTGTTTATTTTCTGAATTTTCATCAAATTTCAACATAGGCTTTTTGAGAGCCCACCTTATGAACATTGGCACTATCATTTCATTAATCTGTCCTGAAAGGTGATTTCACGCAGTGACTGCGAAATCACCCTTCGGGCCCGATTAACGCCACGACAGTGACAGAATACATGAGGAGGGGTCCCAAAAACCCATGTTGAAAATTTGGTGCCAAAATTCCAAAAAATGTCTGAGATATGCAGCAAAGTTGAAAAAACCCTATTCATTATATTATACAGCTTACTGGCATTTCCTCAGTTCGCGGTCGGCTTTGAAGAGTGCAGACGTGTTCCTGGTCCACGAAGATCATCGTGCCAAGCTCCAGAGGTAAGTATGGGGTGAGTGGGCGATGGGGAGGCAGGGTGCACAGTGGGTGGGCGGTGGTGAGAGGGGTGAAGACAGCAGCGAGGAAGGTTTTTCTTTCAGGTTTTTTTTATTGGACTACGAGGACATTTGTCACGCTGGGGTGGAGGCTCCCAGCGTGGCAGCTGGAAGAGCTGTTGGAGGGCAGTGGAGCTGATGGCGGATTGGGCACCCCGTGGTCACTCGACCTGTTGCCATGCTGGGGTGGGCTCCCAGCGTGGCGATAGTCTGGGGAGGAACATTAGAGCCGGCGAGTTGGGCGCCCGTCGTGACCATCTGGGCTCACAGAACGGTAGAGCTGACGGGGATTGGGCACCCCCAGCCATACAGTGTGTGCATGGGGAGAGTATCACATGTGCGTGCACGCTGCAGGTGGGGAGGAGCGTGCTCTCCCTTCAACTGTACGGCAATGCATTTTGGATCATCGTGATATGTTTCTTGCACATGCATGCAAGCAAACATAAAAATGAGGAGGTGGGAAAGTTACACAGCACTTGCATATCAGTAAGTTTGCTTCTGTTTTACCATCTCAGATTGGCTCCAGGCTTTGCATCCAGAGCATCCAATTCTGATGCATGCTTTCCTTTGCCACTCAATTTTTTACTGAAATCCCTGCACTTTATTTTGCCACCAATGCTAGCACACCTTTCTTTTGATTTCTATATACTACACATTCAATATACTTTGAAAGTGAATATAGTCTATTATAAGCCATAATCCTCAGAATGAGGTCACAATAATTTCACAGCAATTAATTGTGATGTAATATATGGAGATAGCCAAATAATAGTATCCTATCACATTCAAAAAAATCATGGTAATACAACACTCCCTGAAGTGATAATACCATCATTGACAAGTGATAATACTATTGTTCAGAGCTGATAATACTATAGTTTCAGCTCTCAACGATAGTATTATCACTACAATCCCAGTGTGCATGTCCAAATCTGCCTGCCAACAAACCCAGTTGCCATGGTGCCATGTTCCTTGCTGCACAACCCTACTGATGGCGTGCATCTCCATTGGCAGCTTTTCTCTACTAGGCAGGCTCAACAGCTTGAAAAACATGGTGTCTTTTTCCTCTCGCTAAGGGAGAGGAATGTATTATGTTCGTTGCTTCAATTTGTATTATGTTTTGAAACAAATAGTGGACTATGTTGCTCATCCTGCATTTGCCAAGCGATGAAAAAACCTGAAAGGTAGGACTGCCTACTAAATTAAAAGAAACAATTTTTTTTTAAACGAGCGATGGGACACTCGTTAGCGCTGTGTGCAGCTCAGAGACAGCGCATGCTCAATGCGCGGCTAGCCAGCGGTTTCTAAATCCACATGAAAAAAAGGAATGTTCACAATGGGGTCCATATATTACAAAAAAATAACAACTAGCAGTATAATTATAGCAGTACAGACTGAGGTTTTGGGACTTGGGAACCTCTCGAGCTCGCTCTCAAGGTTCCAAGTCCCCAAAACCCTCTCAATGGTCTTACTGCCTTATAATACATAGTCCTCTATCTATTATTCTATTTGTCATAAACACAGGATTATATGACACTGTACGGACCTGAACCACAAGCAGATAAATTCCAAAGAAATAAACAACTTTCCATAGAAACGTCCACAGTACAAACATTAGGGAATGTGTGTGTGTGGGGGGGGGGGCATGGGGGCTAGAGGATGAGGTAACAGCATTTGCATGATAGGGAGGTGGGGAACCAGATAGACCAGGTCAACTAATGAGCTTAAACACATAAAACAACAAAGACTGAGGGTGCAATTTTATGCCAGGAAACTTGACTTATTCCTAGCTGTATGATAAAGTATTTCAAGAGTGCTATGAATTGAAATGCTTCAACACTGTTAGAGTCCTTCTGTACTGCACATCATATAAACCCACAGCATGAACAGGTGCAGTGAGAGCCAAATTCTGAGTACCAGCAAACTACACAGCACCTATATCAAACCTACCAGAATTACAACAGTCAGCGTCAAAAGTGCTGCTAATGTGTTTGGGGATTGCAAATGCGTTTAAAAATGACTGCTGGAGCGTACACCTCCACTTGTCCTGAAGTTGGTGGCATGTTTGCATAAGATGCCACTTTTTTTAAATCAGCCCTGTGATCATTAAGCCAAAAGGTGAAAGAAAGAAAGAAAGAAAGAAAGAAAGAAAGAAAGAAAGAAAGAAAGAAAGATAGATGACAGTTCTGAGCTCTATTGTATTTGCAGAAAAAGAAAACACATAATTTCCCTATGGGTTTACAAATTATTGCATTTCATTAAGGTATGTGTGCAGATAGTAGAGATTCACAGGTATTAAGTCATCGGTTTCTGCCTAGACTGTGTTTTTGCATTCGGGAGGGAAGTGTGCCTTTTTTATTGTGAGTTGTGGTTTTAAATAGTTTAAACAGGGGGAACAAATGCAGACTTAAAAGATATAGTCCAGTCCCCATTCTGTGCTTCACCTTCTGGATTTCCAAGCTCATTTGCCTAATCCAATAAATGGGCAGTGACTGTGACAATAAAAAGAAACACTTCCTCCCCGAATGCACAAACACAGTCTGAGCTACTTATAATATGACTGCTGACTTTAAAAAGTTTAAAGTAAGATGAGCCTTTTGCCCGATGCTGCTTTAACACCTCGTATTTTACATCTTGGTATAGATGCTGGTAGATGCTTTAAATTTCTCTATTAGTTTCAGCAATGTGGCACATTTGTGATGCTTCTACTTCAGTTTTCTTGTTTGTCAAACTTTGCACCCCCCATCACCTACCCACCCTGCTGGCTGTCTGTGCTATGTACATATTATGAAGTCCTGTGAAATCTTCACCACTGCTGCTACTATGTAGGGACATATACTGCATGTCACCTATGGTACTGGAGTTGGTTGAAAGAAACATGGGAAAATCAAGAGACCATACACAGGGGGGGGGATTAGTAGGAATGAGTACAGCCTGCAAACACTGTATACAGAGGGGCAGTTTTTCAAAACCTGCATATCGCACCAAAATGTCTAAATTTAACAATTCATTAAGAGTTCTACCCCCATTTGTAATCTACACTGATATACCCCTGCACCAAGTTTATTTTCATTAGTAATGTGTTGTGTTGGTGGCCCCTGGTAATGTTGAGCTGTATGACATGGTCTTAAAACAGATGAGTTTTAATCCATTTATCCCGTGTATAAAAATTAATAAAAACACACAAAAATTAAGTTATACTTGCTGTTCTCATAAAGGCTGCACAGTTCTTACATTTTCTATAACTGCACTTGGTGGTGGACTCAGATGCCATGCACAGTTAATATTTGTGTACTAGATAATAAATTATGGAAACAGCAGTACAAAATATCAAGTCCAGGCACTCTGAAAGGTGGAAGTTTGGCAGCAGCATACCTTCTGGATAGCTTTCATAATATATCCTTTGTTGTACCATCTGTTTTGGAACTTTAAGGAGTAGGTTGGCAGAAGCTGCAAATTGCAGTGGGCGGAGGGGTGGGTGGAGGAGACTAGTGGTGAGGTGGTCAGTCTGGGCAGATAGGAGAATGCAGAAATATAAGGTGTTTTGTAGAATTTTAAAACACCAGGAGCTGGGAAGAGGGCCTCTTCTTCATAAGCAGTACACTGGGAACACTATGATTAAGATATGCAAATATTTTCCTGTTTGTTATGCAATGTTTGCCGCCCCCCCAAAAAAAAATCAGTTTTGTTTTAATTGCAAGGAACTGGTCACAGGATACTGCTTCCATCCCACTACAAACTAGGAGGGAGTGTGGCATTCAGAAATTGAAGGGGTTAAACAAAATTGCTCTCTGAAGACAGTTTGAGCCCCCCTCTGTGTAAGTTCAGTTTATTCAATTCAACAGTTAATTAGGCACCTGACAAGAAAACATTACAAAGGTGACCATAAAACTATCCCTCACTATGATCTCTGGACACTATGTCCCTGAGTGTTCATTGGGATATGCTTCAGAATGAAATGCAAAGAGTCCTGACACCTGCCCTGATGCTGTCCTGCCACTTACAGTGTATCTTCTGTCACATGTATTGTCTTGCTGGAAAACAAAATTCTTAATTGATGGGATAAAAAAGAAAAACACATGCATTATATAGAGTAACACATTGGTTCCAGGAACAAAACACACCATTACAAGACCATTACAATATGAGACAGGCTGGTGTAGGAAATGTGGTGTAGGGCATCAGAAAGCATGTTCAGAGCACTGGCTGGAATGGGTTACCAGGAAACCTCAGGTTTCAATCCCATCACTGCCACTGGGGCTGGCTCATAGTCTGGCCGTCCTTGCAGAAGTGACCAGCTCCCCTGAACATCTGATCCTCCCAGCTGTAATTAATGAGTAGAAGCAGAACCCACTGAAAACATATATTGCATCCACAGCTGGACTATCCTGGGGTGACAGGTGACAACACAGATCAGAATTGGTGTTCTACGGAATGTGTGTGAATAAAATATCCACTCTATAATATACATAACTATGGGTTTAAAATCATGTTTAGTGACTTCATGATATATATTTATTGAGCAAATGTCAACAATCCAACCCATTAAAAAAGCAAAGAAATGCATCCCACTTCTGTAGCTGACTGGTTCCGTGAAATCATTGCGCTTTAGCCAACCTGATAAGATTTCAGGACTGAGCGCACAAAACCTGAGTCAAAATCGCCAGGAAATCAGTCAGGGAAGGAAATTATATATTACATATTAACTAAAAAAATTCCCAAATCTGTGCATGAATGTGTTGTCCCAGTACCAAAGTGAAGCATATCATAGCAATGATAGTAGACAGAACTGACTTAGTTTGCTGGCCAAGGCACCTAGCTTCACCTGAGCTCTTTCGTTCTAAGATTGCTTGAAAGGACAGAGCAGAGAACCTTACCAGAGCAAGGGGAAAGGATTAAGACTTCTTTTGGCTAAGCAGATTTACTGTATGTTGTTATTTTTATTTTGTACTTACAGGGATTGCTACTGTTTATTGCTAACATTTCATTGCTTTATTTTTCTCTGATTCAAATTGTTGTTACTGGTATACCTTCTTCTGCATTATTACAAGGTGTGCCTACAGGTGTGTGCTAACAGATTACTGCTGTAATCTTCTGATTCAAATTGTCTTTTGCAAGGTATATCTTCTGTTACTGCTTTATTTTTTCTCTGTAGCAAAGTGTTTCTTACAGGGTCTATCTTCTCTAAAATTATTACATGTGGTGTTTACATTTTTGTGACTTTTTATCATTGGGCTAAGCAAAATTACTGTTTGACACTTTAATTTTTTTTCTATTCTTTTTTTTTGTTGAAAAGGTTTGTTGTCTCAGAGGTGTTTCAGTCTCCTTCTCACATTGAAGGAGACAATTGCTTTCCTCCCACAGCTCTTCCAGAGGATTAGGTGTGTATCTGGGGGGGTGGAGTTGGCAAACTGTCAGTAATTTCCAGCAGAAAGAAGGGCTAAAAGGTCAGGTTAGTTGATATCTTGGAGGTAGAAGACTTAGTTTGCTGGCCAAGGCACCTAGCTTCACCTGAGCTCTTTCCTTCTAAGATTGCTTGAAAGGACAGAGCAGAGAACCTTAGCAGAGCAAGGGGAAAGGATTAAGACTTCTTTTGGCTAAGCAGATTTACTGTATGTTGTTATTTTTATTCTGTACTCAAAGGGATTGCTACTGTTTGTTGTTAACATTTCATTGCTTTATTTTTCTCCGATTCAAATTGTTGTTGCTGGTATACCTTCTTCTGCATTATCACAAGGTGTGCCTACAGGTGTGCGCTCACAGATTACTGTTGTAATCTTCTGATTCAAATTGTCTTTTGCAAGGTATATCTTCTGTTACTGCTTTATTTTTCTCTGTAGCAAAGTGTTTCTTACAGGGTATATCTTCTCTGAAATTATTACAGGTGGTGCTTTACAGGTTTTACATTTTTATCTAACATTAGGATAAGCTTTCAGGGTTACTGCATTTGTTGTTGACTGATTGTTTCTGCTCTTACCTCCTTGTTCTTTCATCCGTGGTTCTTCTTTTTCATCAGGGGAAGGGCCCAGCCACCCACCCCCATCCCCAACCACCCCACACTGCACTCCTTTCCTGTGGCAAAGCAGGAAGGGGCAGATCAGTGGGGCATCCACGAGGTGAGCTCATTTACAGGGGCACTAGTAATTTAACTTGTTATAACAAGTTATACGAAAACAAAACACAAAATCAAACCATTATTTGCATTTTTTTCCTTCTAATTACTCTGACCAGGTTATAAACCCAGCAACTTATCTGGAATGGATATCATCAACTGCAGATACTGTGGAACACTTTTCATAAGGACAGTCTTACAGGATTTAGGACACTGTCCTATATGCTGGGCCACTGGAGATCTTAGGGCTCAGCTCCGGGCAGCATGGGCAGAGATTGCGTGCCTCAAATTTCATATACAAGAGGAAATACATTATAAGAACCACCTGCCATTTCCCCAACACACAACAGAAGAACCTCGACCGCAGAGGGTAGTTGGTCCAGGAGGTTGGCAGGTGGTTAGGAGCAGCAAATCGGGTGCCCCATCACTCTGTGCTCTCCAACATAATACCTCCAAAAACCATAAAAACACTACAAATGGGTATCTGCCTCTGTCTCTGAAATCAAACAAAGGGGCAGAGGACACTGCAGAGCAGGACACTGCAGCACAGGAGCTAGCACAACAAAACTTGCCCAAATCAGGAACCAAAACCAAAAAAGCAAAAAGGAAATCCAAAAAACTTCTGATCATAGGAGACTCCATGATTCAGGGAGTTGATACCCATCTCCAGCAAGGGGTAATGGTCAGATGTCTCCCAGGTATATCAGCGTGGAGAGACACTGACCGCATTGCTAAAATTGTTCACAAAGCAGGAGAAAACATTGACATCCTGGTACATATAGGGACTAATGATCTCACCAGCCGGTCAGTTGTGGAGACCAAGGAACACCTGACCAGGCTGGGTGACAAACAATCATCCATTTCATCCGACATCTCCTTCTCTGAGATCCTGCCAGTCTGGGAGAGGGGGGCAGATGGACGGAAGGTCAGAGAAGGGGAGATAGGGGAGCTAAACATGTGGCTCAAGGGCTGGTGCCAGGAAAAAGGACACAGATTTGTAGGGAACTGGCAACAGTTCTGGGAGCGAAAGTTCTTTAAATTTGATGGACTTCATCTGACTAAGGAGGGAGTCAGTGCATTGGGGCAGAAGTTTGACGTCTTTGCAGAATATTTAAACTAGCAAATGGGGAGAGGGGTGCAGCACCCCATACGTCGAATGGGGAAGAACACCCCATCCCCCTCAGCTAGTGGTCAAACAGGGATTCAGCATGTTTGCAGTTAATTTGCATCACCAGGTAAGAAAAAAGGCCCGTCTCCCCATACGACACACAGGAGAAATGCCAAATCTCACCCAACAACTAACACACCAAAATCTGGCCAATGGAAAAATCATGTACACAAATGCTCACAGCCTGGGAAATAAGATCCCAGACCTGTAGGCAATAATGTCAGAGGCTAAACTGGACATAGTAGCAATTAGTGAGACATGGTTACCAGTAACCACACTTGGAGACTTTAGTACCTGGCTATGTACTGTTTAGAAGAGACCGAGGTGCAAAAGGGGGAGGGCCCTGTATGTCAATGAAAATATCAAAGCTACAGAAATTCAGAATACACATAAGGAGCCAGAAGAACTGTGGGTCACCCTGGAAACAGAAAATGGGACAGACATAACAACTGGGGTTGTCTACAGGCCCCCAGACCTGGGGGGGGGGGGCATAGACACATTACTGTTAGAAGATATACAAAACATGACAGCTAAAGGGGAGGTTCTGATAATGGGAGATTTCAACATGCCGGATACAGATTGGTCAATACCAGCAGGAACATCTGCCAGAACTAAATACATGGTGGATTCCCTGCAGGGGGAGGGCCTCAAACAACTAGTACAACAACCCACAAGAGACAGGGCTATCCTAGATCTAGTACTGACTAACAGGGAAGGGATCATAGATCTCCAGGTAGAAGGTCACCTGGGGGCCAATGACCATCACATGGTATGGTTCAATTTGGCCACTACATCTAAATCATCCCATTCCAAGGCAAAAATATGGGACTTCAGAGGAGCTGACTTTGATAAGCTGGCCAACAGAGTTAAGCTAGCTCTGGCAAAAAGAAACACAGGGGAGAGGGTACAGGCAAAGTGGTAAGCATTAAGGATGCAATACTTGAAGCAACATCCCATTGTGTTAGACAGAAAAGGAAGTGCAAAAGAAGAAGGAAACCACTTTGGTTCTCAAATACAGTAGCAGAAAAGGTCAGAGCCAAAAGGCAGGCCTTCAGGAAATATAAGGAAACACAGCGGGATGAAGATAGGGAGGCATACCAAACTGCCCTGAGGGAAGCAGGGAAGGCAGTAAGGCAGGCAAAGTCCCAAACTGAGGAAACACTAGCACGAACAGTAAAAGAAGGTGACAAGACTTTCTATAGATACATTAGTGAAAGGAGAAAGTCCAGAGGGGGTATCGCTAAGCTCAAAGGAGAAAAGGGGGCATGTGAGGAGGAGGACCCTGTAAAAGCATCTATCCTAAATAGATACTTTTGCTCAGTATTTACTGAAGAGAAGGTAGGGCAGGGCCCACAGCTCAGCACCATGGACACAGGGGAGGGAGGTGAGCACTACTCCCTTCACAAAAGAAAGGGTCCTACAAGAGCTCCCTAAGCTCAGGGTGGACAAGGCAATGGGAGCTGATGGCATACATCCGAGGGTACTTAAGGAACTAAGGGTGGAACTAGCAGAGCCATTAGCAGAACTGTTTAGTGAGTCTCTGAGCACAGGAGAGGTCCCAGAAGACTGGAGAAAGGCTCATATGATCCCGCTCCACAAGAGTGGTAGCAGGGAGGAAGCAGAGAACTACAGACCAGTCAGTCTTACCTCAGTAGTGGGCAAGATTATGGAGGCACTCCTTAAGGAAAGGATAGTGCAACACCTGGAATCCATAGGGGCACAGGATCCAAGACAGCATGGGTTTACAAAAGGAAGGTCCTGTCAAACTAATCTCATAGATTTCTTTGACTATGTAACCAGAGTGGTGGACCAAGGGGGAGCAGTCGATGTTGCCTACCTTGACTTCAGCAAAGCTTTTGATACTGTTCCACATAGAAGATTGATAAATAAGCTGGGTAGGCTCGGGTGGGTAAGTTGGTCAACTGGGTGGAAAACTGGTTGACGGGCAGAAAACAGAGAGTGGTGGTAAATGGTGTACAGTCAGAAGAGATGCAAGTCACAAGTGGGGTACCTCAGGGATCAGTTCTGGGGCAAGTCCTCTTCAATATCTTCATTAGTGACATTGCAGATGGACTAGAGGGCAAGGCTTGTCTGTTTGCAGATGACACCAAGATCTGCAACAGAGTAGATGATCCAGATGGGGTGGGCAGATTGAGAAGAGATCTGGATAAACTAGCAAAATGGTCAGAAGAGTGGCAACTGGGATTTAATGCAAAGAAGTGCAAGATCATGCACATAGGGAAGAGAAACCCTGAAGCCACCTATAGGCTGGGAGGGGAGTTGCTGGCAGTCACAAAGGAAGAAAGAGACTTGGGCATCATCATCACCGATGACCTGAAATCATCCAAGCAGACCTCTAAAGCAGTAGGTAAGGCTAGGGGGATGTTAGGGTGTATTAGTAGAGGTATCACAAGTCGTAAGAGGGAAGTAATAATCCCTCTTTACAAGACACTGGTTAGGCCCCATCTGGAGTACTGCGTGCAGTACTGGAGGCCACACCTTCACAAGGATATTAATCAAATTGAGGCAGTCCAGAGAAGGGCAACCAAAATGGTGCGGGGACTGCATCAGAAGACGTATGACGACAGATTAATGGAGCTCAATATGTATAGCCTTGAGCAAAGGAGGGAGAGAGGTGATATGATTGAAACATTCAAACACCTTAAGGGCATTAACAAGGTGAAAGAGTCTAACATGTTTAAATATAAGAAAAATAGTAGGACAAGAGAACACAGCATGAGACTAGAGGGAGGCCGATTAAGAGGTAATGTGAGGAAATTATTTTTCACAGAAAGGGTAATGGATGCATGGAACGGCCTACCTCAGGAAGTGGTGGCTATGAATACAGTGCAGGGCTTCAAACAGGCATGGGATAGGCATAAGGGAGCAATACAGATGAGTATGAATAGATAGGCCACTGACAGAGCAAAGACCGATGGCACATTTATAAGGTAGAAAAAGAAATGGGCAGACTGGATGGGTCTTGAGGTCCTTATCTGCCATCAACTTCTATGTTTCTATGTTTCTATAACTGGCATCAGATTGGTTGGATTCCATTTGGCAAGGTTTACACACTCAGACCCGCCTGCGCATGGATAAAGGAGCAATTCACATTGTTCTCTTTTTAATGGCTGTATTTATTCCAATAGTTCACACTGCCCTGACCCTCCCCCTTCCCCCATGGCTGGCTACCTGCCCACATGATCTTGCTGGGTGGTGGTGGTGGGGGCAGTGCACCAATAATTTACAACAGTCAGTTATACAAATGCAGAAACTATAAAATTCACTGACGCTCATGGAAGATAATCATCCTGATAATATTTATTTAAACTTTTGCACATCTGAAGGAAAGCCTCATTTAGGCAAAACCCCAAGACGTTTTTTTTTTTGGGGGGGGGGCAGTTACAGCTGACAGTTACTCAAAATAGTGTTTAATGCCATTACAACAGACTAAAACAGGCAACAAATTATACAAAAGGTGAAATTACAGTAACCCAACAGATCTGTTGCAGTTACCTCACCATGGACTTATAAACATTTGCAGTTATAAAAACATATACAGTACAATGGATGATCCCATGCTGATTGAAAGGGCTTGGGACAGGGAACAGGGGAGAGTGAGGATGGGGAGGTGGGGGGTGGCAGTGGGATGACAAAGGGGAGGGGGTTGGGCAGCTGCAACCTAGGGTGTGCTAGCTGCACACTTAGGTAAACTGGGTGGTCTGTTTCTGCTGGCACATTCGTATGTTCGTATGTAAAACTGAAGAGTCATTTTTTTGTTTTGTTTTTTTTTACTTATTATTTTTCCTGTGCCTACTGTCCCACAACCTCCACTCCATCAGGCCTCCAAGGAGTGTCACACTCCCGCCCCTACTAACCTTCAGGGTCTGCTCCTAGAGTGCCACACTCACTGCCCTCGGGGGCCCTTGATTGCAAGGATTACCCCCCCTGGGTGGGGTGAGGAAAAAGCCCGCCCCTTACCTCCCTCTCTCCCCGAGGGTGAGCTGCACAGTGGGGTCTACCCTGTTCAGTCGGTGGGTGGCGAGGCTGGCTCCGGAGGTCGTCATCTAGGAAGATTGGAGGGACGTTTTTCCTTCTGGTTTTTGTCCCTGACTCTGGTGTGCAATGAGGAATGAGGAGTCAGATGCACACTGAGACATACGTCTGCTCCAGTCCTCTGCCAGCATCAACCCTTTTGTTGCAGCATCCTCCAGCCGCACTGACATCCCCTGAGTTCCCCCAGTGGGTGGTGGTATTGTGGCTGGGAAAGCTTCCCATCCCACTCCAGAGAAGGACAGCAAGGCACTAGTTGCTTGATCCTTCTCCTCCCGGCCAAGTCCAGGTGACCCGAGTCCGTTCCTGAACCCGGGTTGCTGGCATGGTGCGAGGTGTGGCATCCAGCACCTCAACCCTCAGCACCACCGGGCCAGCCCTCGAAGGGTCATGTTTTGATAGTTCTCATGCTCCCTTCTCCTCCTCCTTTCCATTTCTCCTTCACTCTTCCCATGTCTGTATCCTCTCTTGCAGTCTCTCTCCTCCCTCCCTCCCTTGGCATCTCTCTCACTCTTCTTTCTCTCTCTCCCCTTTAGTATACTCTGCTTCAGCTGACTGCCTTCATATTTCTGTCACATATGTATACTTGCAACTTAAGTGCAGAATCATTTAGAAATAAACAATAAAGATGTCAGAGAATAATCAGCTTACTGTGGGATTGGGGATCGGAGCTGTTATGTCAATGATAGACACACAGAACAACTTTAACGAAAACACTGTCTAAACAACTGATTGTCATCTCCTTCACCTTCTGTGTTGCTACAGATCTGCTTTACAACAGGAACAGCTGAAATGATTTACTAATCCCAGGTTTCCTCGCTTCTATGTTCTGTTTGTTGCAATTATTGAAAATTGCTTTCTGCTCCCCTCCATCCCTGCACCCTTTGTATTTATTGTTGTATGTCTGTACTGTATAAATATTGTGGACTTCTGTGATTCCCTATTACTACCGCCTTTGCCTGGGGGACATTTGCATTGACTTAAGTCCCAGGACTGGTTAGAAGAATTACAGGACACCAAGAATATAATAACAGACAAAAAAGGAAAGAAAAATAAAATTGGAAGGGAGACAGGAGAAAGAACATAGAAGCAAGGACACTAGGGATTGGTAGCTTTGGTAAAATTAGAAGAAATCATGAAGCGTCACCTTTTACTTACAAGATCACAGTTCTGCAAACAAACTATAAGAGTTGTAGTCAGTATGAAATGTGTGCCTGTCACTCATATTACAGCATACAGTAATGGTGTGCTGAGCTCTTTTATCCTCCTCAGCTTTTCTTCCCAATACACCTATCCATGCATTTTGTCAACCAACATCATATTGTCATCCACAACCACGTCTTATGTACACAAAAGCCAATACCTTGTGATGAGCACTGTCAACCTGCAACAGTTTGTTCAGGTTTTTTATTGTCTATACATTAGAAACCTGTAAAAAGGCATTCAAGAAATTGGCTAAATTCAGCCACCCATTGGAGAATGCAGAGCTGTAAGACAGGTGTGGACATTGTGAGAGCCAATGACTACTTTGTAGGCATCCTTTGCATCTTCTCAGATGTCTGCATGCAAAGTTGATTACAAATCTGACAAAAGACACTTGACTATATAATTAAAAAAGTCTCAATCCCACTCCATTTTTTTTCATTTCTGATCAAATTCTGATGCTCCTGGGAATAAAATGGCACTAGAACCTGGCAATTCAATCCCATTTGACCATTTTCCCCTTAAAAGCAGCAGCACCGAAGAGACTGAGGTTCTGTCAGATTTTAATCAACTGTGTAAGGTGACATTTCAGTAAGTATCAGATAGATAAAAACATCAGGAATCATCTCTCAGACTGGCCCTGCTGATCATTTAGTTACATTAGAAACAGGTGTAATGTTTGATGAGCCATCTGATTAATGGCACATCAAGTTGAGCTGTCTCCTGAGAGACTGATGGAGACCACCCTTACAGTGTAAGCTGTAATTCTTGTTTGACCTATAGCAGACTAAGATAGGGCACACTATCCTTATTTAACTCTTCCTTGCAAAAAACTTTGTTAATGAAATAACATTTACAAGACAGTTGTTTTTTAACCAGAAGAGACACACTAAGCTGAAAGCTTGTTTACAGGTAAGACCTGGGACCACAAGGAAGTTAAGTGACTTGCTTAGGATCACACAGTATGCAAGTGGGGGCTGTGGGATTCAAACCCATTTCCCCAGGTTTGCAGCTCAGAGCCTTAAACCACTGCACTACACTGCCTCAGTTTAATCTGCTGACAACAGAAATAGTAAAATATAATAATGAAGCACTGGTCAGTACTTTCAGCGGACAAGGAACCTGGCAACATCTCTGCCCTACCACAATGCATCATGTTTGCAACGGCCAAAATTTGCAGCTTTTTTTTTGTTTGTTTCTTTTTTTTAATACTTTGAATGGCAGAGTCAGCTCAGTGGGGTCACTACTGTGGCTGGAGTCATAACAGGAGATAGTATGGTTTGGGTAGTAACATTAAAACCCAATAAAGCAGTTGTTTTGCACCACACACCTAATTTTTCCTGTAGAAAAAATGGGAAAATTGAAACTTTGATAACGTTTGAACGGATTAATGTTTTTTTACCAAACCTTCAAAAGGCACATCTTTGACTTTATACCTATATAACCTGCAAATTTCTGAGGACAGCTCCACACAAGTTCTGAGAAACAGCATGTCAAAGAATTCACAAAAAATGGTAACTATCAAATTTTTTGACATGCAGCATATCCGCATCCACATAACCAACCAGGACGAAACTTGCCACATCAAGAGATCGCTGGTCCCTGACCACGCATGCAAAATTTCATGCACATCGGTCAAATGGTTGCAAAGTTATTAAAGTGCACAATTTTGGGTTTTACACAGACGTGACAATTGAACCTTAACTATAGTGGAGCTCCCTTTGTACCTCCAAAATTATTTCCTTTACCTTTGCAACCACTTCCCTTGTGAACAATAGAGGTCTTCTTTTCCTCCTGCGTTTGTTTGCTTCTTTTGTGCAGAGTTTTATTGCCTTCACTCTGCCATCCCACATTTTTGTCCACTGTTACTCTACCCCACACAGACAATCTTCCCATTCAAGGTCATCTCTGAGGCATTCACCCGTTTTCTAAAATCTGCCCTTCTGAAGTCCAAGTGTGGTTCACCTCTGCCTCTGTCATCATGATAATTAAAGCATCAGTGCAGGAATCCAGTGGAAATTCTGACCGATACTTTTTTATGCATTTTTAGATTGACGCTCTCTTGACTTGTATGATACTCTTCTTTCTCTGTTTTGAGTCTATTTCAGTATTTGTTTTCACATCTGAAATAATAAAAGGAGCGCTCCTCTTAATATATCTTGGACCAGGTTTTCATCACTATTCCCTGCTGTTTTTGAACACCTACTGTTCCATAAGGTCAGGGAGCACTACCGGTTGCATGCTAGATCATTTTAGTTACAACACAAGTGATTTTAAACAATTAATGTACAAAAACAGTCACGAATACTGATGAAAACCTACCCTAAGCCATATTAAAAGGAGCGCTTCTTTTATTCTTTCAGATGTGAAAAAAAAAGTACTAAAGCAGACTCAAATTGTGGAAAGAAGGATATCATACTAGTCAGTTGATAAGGGGCAATCTAAAATAGAACAAAAAAGTATAGGTCAAAATTTTCACCACATTCTTGCACTGCTGCTTTAAATCACTGGTCCCCAGGTAGCATTTATTTATTTTATTTATTGAAACATATCGGAATTAATACATTAGAGTTAGAGACTCCTTTACAAAGGCTCCATGTCATAGAAAACAATACAAAGCGTACAGTAACAGACATTACAGTGCAACCAGCGGTGTGGGAAATATCACACCTTACAATTGATACAGAGTATAGAACAAACAGACAGATGTGGTACAGGATATTTACAACAGTCTGAGACAATGCAGTACAGAGGCAAAATACATTGTACAGTATCTACAGAGGTAATCATACAATACAGCAGTTTTGTAGATAAGTACTTATGACAGGAATGTGCAAGCAGCGCAGTACAGTGAGTGACAGTTAGTCTGAGGCCTGGGTCAGACATAGGCCAGGGACAAGTATTCTGGAGCAGGATCAAGAAGGTCCATTGTCATGGCACAGTTTTAGGTCATAGGTAGGTCAGGTACAGTCACAGGTTGAGTCCTGTGAGATGTGGCTACGGAGAAGGGATTTGAAAAGTCCCAGGTTAGGAGCTGAGAGGACTGGCTTGGGAAGTGTATTCAGCCAACTGGGGGCATGGTACCCAAAAGTTCTTTGACCCATGGAGGTTTTATAGAGGGCAACCTGGTAGGGCATTTTCTCAGTGTGACGTGTGCGTCTGGTGCTGATAGGTGTGGGGAGCAGCACCACAAGGGCAGGGGGCATGAGGCCAGCTGTGATTTTCTTGGCAAGAAGACAGGTCTGGTACTTTAGGTGATCATAAAAGTTTAGCCAATTTGTACTGGTATGGAGTGTGCAGGTGTGCGTGAGCCAGTCACATCCTGTGGCCAGCCTGTAGGCTTTATTCAGGGAAACCCTAATTTTGTTGAGGGAGATGTTTTCAGCAGCACCATAGATAATGATCCCATAATCTATGAGTGACAAGACAGAGGAGGAGATGGCTAGCTGTAGGGCTTCAGGGGGGAGACAGTGCTTGTAGTGGTGGAGCAGACCAATACACACATTTACAGCCATACTAAGTCGGCGGATATGTTCATGGTAAGTGAGCCCGGAGTCCGATTAACACCTAAGTATTTAAAGGTAGAAACGTTTTCCAGGGTTTTGTTTTGGGAGTTATGGATGTGCAGGGGGTGGCTCCTGAACTTGTTTTGGGCATGGGCAAACAGCATGGACATTGTATTTGTATAGTTTGGGACAAGCCTATGGTTAGCTAAAAAGGATTTGGCCTTGCTAAACGAACTTTGGAAGGCTACTTGGATGGCAGTAGGGTTGGTGTGGCTGCTGACTAATACCACATCATCTGCATATAATAGGAGACTCCCATAACAGGCCTTAGGCAGGGAGTTAAGGAATAAAGTGAAAAGTAGGGGGCCAAGGATTGACCCCTGAGGGACCCCAGATGTAACTTGGAAGGGGGACGACTGGGTTTGTGCTAATCTGCCTCTCTGGGTTCTGCCAGACAGGTAGTTCAAGAACCAAGTGGTGGTATCCTGAGAAAAACCTATTTGGGTTAGTGAGGTTAGGAGAAGTGAGTGGTGGACAGTGTCAAATGCTTTGGATATATAGACAGCACCAGCAATCTGACCTGCGTCAAGGGTCACATGGATGGTGTTGGTATATTCTAAAAGTGCGGTTGTAGTGCTGTGGCTTTTATGGAAACTGTGCCGTTTGGGACAGAGGAGATTGTGTTGGGCAAGGTAGTCTATGACTTGGGTGGCGACTATTTTTTCAAAAACCTTGGAGAGAGGGGGTAGAATTGAAATGGGCTGATAATTACCAGGCTGGGTAAGGTCACCACTCTTCAGTTTTCCATATGGATGGGAATTGACCTAGGGCAAGGGAGCTGTTTAGCAGGGCAGTGAGGGGGAAGAGTACTTCAGAGAGGGTCAGCCTTAAGATCAAGAGAGTCATTGCTGAAACAAGATTTTCTGCATGCCCTTTGCAGGGTGGGGCAGCATCACACTGGGAGATAACTTTGAAATGGAAAGGGGGCATTTGTGTAGGTGTTGATGTTGTGGTGGGAGTGGGTGCAAAAAGTTGGCAGGGAGCACGCTGCTGAGGTCCAAGAACGAGGAGTTCAGTGTATTTGCTATTGTTTCAGGGTCCGTGGAGATACCACCATTGACTAACATCTGGGAGGGGGGGGCAGTAGGAGTTTTGCTGCTAAGTTCTTTGAGGAAGTCCCAGAATTTTCACCCTCTTCCCTAGGAGGCAGTGAGTGCTGCTCTATAGTACTTGGCCTTTGCAACTTGGACCTGCCAGGTGCAGCAGTTTCTGACCTCGCGATAGCATTGCCTATCAGTGGGCCTCCCAGTCTCCAGGGCTATGTGCAAGAGATTGACACAAGATTGCAAGATACAGCAGTGTCAGTGGCTCAGTAGGTAGCACACTCACCTCTGAGGCTGGGAGATCAGAGGGCTGTGGGTTCAGTTCCCACATCTGGCACTTGGGTTAATATACCAGTACTGACACTGTAGTGCAGCATGAGAGGGGTGCTGCACTTCTGAGGTGCCGTCTTTCAGATGAGAAGTTAAACCAAGGTCCCATCTGCCTGGATTGGTGGTAGTTCAGGTGGATGTTAAAGATCCCATGGCACTTATCAAAAAGAGTAGGGGAATTTTTATTGAAATCTGAACAAATCATAACAAAAATGATACAAATCAATATTATATCATTCATTAGCTTAATAAGGAAAGAAACAAAAAAAAACATAAATAAGTATTAATTCATACAAATATCCGAAACATAATAGAAATAGTATAAAACCCCCCTTCCCCCAACTATAGGAGTAGGAGAATTTTTTATTGCAATCATAACAAAATCATGACAATATATATACAAAAATCAGTATTACGTCATACATAACCAAAAAAAGGGAAAAAACACAAAAACAAAACAAACTAGTATGAATACATACACTTATCTTAAACTGAAAAGGAAATGTTTTCAACCAACCCCTCCCCCTCCCCACTATAAAAGTAGGGTTTTTTTTTTTATAAAAAAATCAAAAGAGGCCCATTGCTCCACCAAATCTTTCGAGTTCCCCTTTAATAATTCACCACTCTTCCATTTTTTAATTTCCTGTATTATAATAAAATACAAATCTAAAGCAGAAATATCTTGTTGCTGCAAAACTAAACGACATCTACAAATCCAGATCCAATATACAAAATGAGCAAACAAAATCCTAACCATACCTATATGCAACTGAGTAAAACAAGAATCAGGAATCCCAAAAAACAGTAATGTAGAAGCTGGAGGTATTGGTAGCCTATTTTTCCATCTATTTTTAACAATGTCCCAAAATTGAATAATGTAAGGACAAGAATAGTATAAATGATTAATTGTTTCTATAACTTCTACATAGCCCTCTCTTGGACAATACCTTTCATACACTGCTTTATGTTTTTGATTTCCTTTAACATTGATTTTCTGATGCACTCCCAACCACACTGTGTCCCACATCTGTTCAGGGATTCGGGGGTCTGTAACATACACAGATACTGACTATTGTTGGGCACTAGAAAAACTGGAAAAAGGGTGTTCCTGAAACTGAACTGCCAATAATTCTTCATATAACAGCTTCTTAGAGAAAGTTTGTATCATAGTATATCTGATGTCCCATTTAATAACCCAATCAAAGACCCCCTCCCATCTTTTTACTAACCGAGGACGTCTTTTATTTTTATGAAAAAAAATACCCTTTTTCCATTCTAACAAAATCCCTTTAAGTATAGAAAAAAACCATTTACTCCACAACTGAGTAGTACCTTTTATTACTGGAACTATATTTGCATATAAAAATATTGTAAAAAAAAATAAAATAGGGTTCAACATATTAACCCCTCCATCTTTAACTTGTTTGTATAGTACATTCCTTTTAATAGGGTTCAAATGACTACCCCAAAAACAAGTAAAAAACATTCTAGATAAGGAAACTTCAATTTTTTTTGGTAACATAAAAGTAGCACTAATATATATAAAAATCGGGGCCAAAAAGGATTTAATCAGAAAAACTCTTTTCTTTTTCCCAACCTTCCACCTATTCCACCTACTCGCCATCTCATTCCCCACTGATAATAATCTAGACCAGTTATAATCCGCCATTGCTTTACCACCAAAATAAACTCCTAGAATTTTACAAGGATTCGTGGTCACCTCACAACCTCCAATTACTCTTGGATCCTCCCGAAAACCCTTTACATCTATACATTTAATTTTCCCCAGATTCAAAGGAGCCCCTGAGGCTTTCCCCATCACCTGAATTAAATTCAAAGCAATAAGTAAAGACTGAGTATCCTGAATTAATAAACACAGATCATGAGCATATGCAAGTACTTTACCAACTGACGAAAATCCCCCGGATAAACCTAGAATTTTAGGGGAGTTTTGCAATAATCTCATAATGGGATCAATGAAAAATACATAAAGGAGAGGGCTCAAGGGGCAACCTTGATGTACACCTCTCAACACCTGAATTTTTGGACCCATAATACCGTTGTCAAAAGGGACTACATAAGCGAGTCCATAACAAACTTTTAACCAGTCCACAAACACTACTGAAAACCCATAAGCCAGTAAACATTCCCATAAAAAGGAATGAGACACCCTATCGAATGCTTTGGCCTGATCTAAGCTAACTAAAAACCCAGAATCATCCCCTATACTATTCCTTCCATCCCATTCTACTACTTCCCGAAGTAATAACAGAGCACCAGTTATACTACGTCCGGGAATGGAACAAAATTGAGATGGACTAATTAGATCATCCATAACCAGTGCCAATCTATTCCCTAACAGTTTAGCAAATATTTTAAAATCAATATTTAACAAAGTAAGTGGCCGCCAGTTGGCCAAATATGTAGAATCTCCTGATTTAAACAAAAAAAAATTAATAAGCCCTCATACATTTTGTTAGGCAAATAACATTCTTTCTGAAAAAATCTATATATGCCTAACATTTCTACTGGAATAATTTCCCATAATAATTGATATATTTCATTAGGTAACCAATCAGAACCAGGTGAAATCCCTTTGCGGAGACTCTTAATTACCCTGTCCATTTCTAAATTTGAAAAGGGAGATATCAGAATATCACAAAGTTCAGTGGCAAGTTTGGTTAAAGCTGCCGCCTGCAATATTTGTGAAGTATATTGGGAACATTCAACTGGGGAACCGAACATTTCTTTTACATGCTGCACAATAATTCTCAGAATAGAACCATTATCTGTAGCCAAAGTACCTTGCGGTGTTTTTAGACCTGTTATTAATTTCCTCTCCCTTCGTTTTTGACAACTGACAAAAGGATTAACACTTTCAGCTTTCCCTTGAGTACCAAAAGTTTGTTCTTTTTGGAGAGAACATAAACGATCATATTGGTATGATCTCATCTTCTGTTTAATTAAGATAATCTCTTCTCTGAGATCCACCCTTCCCACATTGCCTGGATAACAACTCACCTAAGGTATGTCTAAATACTAAATATTCCTTATACTTTGATATAGCTTGAAACTTCCCCTGAAACTTAAAAAATTCAATAATAAGAACTTTAAAATCTTCCCACCATAAACCTACATCCTCATATAGAAACACCGTAGAGACCTTATCATTTATTAATTCCTTAAAGCCGGACAAGATTACTACATCTTCTAATAAGGAGACATTTATTCTCCAAAACCCTAAACCAGGTTCTCTTACTGGGGGGATTGCAATATTAACCCCGATCAACATATGATCTGAAGATTCCATGGGTAAAGCAAAGGTTTCTGAAATATCTAATGTTTGTTTCAAAAATAAAAAATCAATACGAGAGGAAAGCTTACCTTTAAAAAAAGTGGCTTTAGCAGAGCAAAACTTATTCCTTTGAAAATCTTTAAAAACTGCTTGAAATATCAAATTTTTCAAAAAGGTCTTATCGCAATATTGTTTACCCCTATTTTCCTGAACTTGAAAATTTATATTAAAATCACCCCCCCAAAAGATCTGTCTACTAGTAAACAAGTATGGCTGAATTTTGGTTAACGAGTCTATTCTTAACGCTTTTGATTGAGGACCATAAACCGTAATTAATCTACATGATAGGGAGTTTACAATGACATCTAACAATAATGCCCTACCAGGATCAATATCCACTAAATGTAAAACCTGGACATTAGAAGAACAAAAACAGAAACCCACCCCACAACATGTATCCATTCCTATCGACCAAAATGAAGAACCCCACCACCAATCCCTAGATGCTTGCGATGTTTCAAACAAAGTATGAAGTCTAGTGTCTTGTAACATAAATACATCAAAATTTAACTTACATAGAATACCAAAAGTTATTTTACGTTTATAGTCTGACTTAATACTGTTGACATTTAAACATGCCACTCTTAAATTTAGTGAGTCAAGGAGGTTTATTTATAATTTTCTTACTAGACCTAGTAACCCATTTTTGTACCACCCTTTCTTGTGAGGATTGAAAAACTGAACCCGAGAGAACTTGACTTAAACTCTGTGGAACGTCCTCCAAAGGATCTTCCTTATCCACTTGCTCTCCCCATGAGGTAAAAGCTGAAAATCTATTAGAAAGAGGTAAAGGTGACAAGGGTAACTGTACATGCCCAGGGTTTAAAACTTCCACCCTTTGTAAGGTAGTGGAGGTGATTCGTGGACTCTCTTCCTGCTGAACTACTACCTCCATGTGGTCTTGAAGGGGACTAGATAGCTGAGCCGAAACTCGCTTAGGAGAACCTTGAGGGGTTGCAAAGGGAGTTTCTACTACCTCTATACCAGAAGGTTCCATTTCTTTAGTATTACTCAAAGGTAAATGGGGAATCACTGTACCTTGTCTACCCATATGCAAAGCCTCCTTACTACCTCTAGAGGAGGAAACACTACTTCCACCCTGTCCTCTACCCTGAAGCGGAGGAGGGTGTACCAGAAACTGGTCAGCCTCATTCCTCTGAGGCCTTCGAGCTTGAGAAAGAATTAACTCATGGTCAGAAAATGACTCCGGATTGTGGGGAGCCCATGGACATTCCTGAAAACCATGGGCTTCATCCCCACACAGGTTACAGGTGGGGGTGGTGCACTGGGCAGCAGAATGACCTAGTACCCCACAATGAAAACATTTGATACTATCACAGTCATTGTTTAAATGAGTTAAATCACCACATTTATAACAGCTTTTTGGTTGACCTGCATAGAACAATATACCCCTGTCCCGCCCCCCAAAAAAGGAGCTAGGCAGATGTTGAATCCCCTTATCAGTTTGTGTTAATTGAACCCGAAAGTTCCAACCACCATTCCAAAATCCATTCTCATCCATTATAGGTTTAGGATGTTCAAAAATAGTACATTTTTTTCCAACCAGAATTTAATATTGGTAACATCAACCCCTCATTCCTAAACAACACCGTAATAGTTTTAATAGTGGGTTTAGTTATGGGGATGGCCAAAAAATCTGTCCAGTCTTCTAAGTCTTTTTGTTCATAATATAACTTCCAAAACTTATCCAGTAGTACCATCGAACAAAAGCTGACATCATAATTCCTATCCTCTGGTGCATGAATAAATGCATATACATCCATAGGGGTTAAACCCATCCGATCTTTAATAAGGGTTTCCCACCCAGACTCTATCGAACAATTGGAGCCTTCCCAACATATCAAGTCGAACTAAAACCTCCTTTTAGTTGCTTCTTCGGGCTTACGTAAAAGCCCAGCATAAGTTTTGAAACTGCCCCGATCTTGCATAGTAGGCAGCACTTCTCTAGTAATACCAAAGTCTGTTTTCCATTCAGTCAGTTTCAATAAATCTTCACTCTCATCTCTTACCTTCTCCTTAGCAGCGGTTATAAAGTTCCCTTGAATGTCCTGTAATGAAGAACAACCGTTTTGAACGGCAGAGGCTTGACAGTCCGACAAAGGAGTGACCGCGTCTGTCGCAGCATCTAAATCCAAAGCCTCCTTATCAAAATGCACAGATGGAGTAGAACTTTTTGAAGACATAGTCTTTTGACCAACTATGCTGCCAAGACTTCTCCCAGAGTAATCCGGAGAACCCGGAATTGTAACCAAAGGATCTGGAACCCAACGATTCTCAAGATAGAACCAAAAGCCAAGGTAATGAGCACTCCAGGACACAGAAAAATATACTGCAAGTGATTTTAATCCAAATGGCAAGTCCAGACCCCTGCGCTTCGGCTCTATGCCTTCAAAGGGGGTTATAACCAAACTTTACAAACAACCACACTTATATACAATCATAGTGATGACATCACAATTAAGGGACAGTTAACTCTTTCAATACCCCATTCTGTCTTCTATATATTCCCTTACTCTAATGTTTCTGGTGAAACAATTAATTACTTAAATGTATACTAAGTGTGTACTAAAGTGCTTAACAAGAAAAATGTTTTTGTTTGTAAATACAGACCAAAAGAAACAATATGTTAAAACATATATGTGTACCTAAATTACTATACAAGACTATCTATAATTTCTTCCAATTTTTACCTTTATAACACTTTTGACCCTTTGTAAATTATTTTAAAACATAAATAATTAAATGTTTAAACAAAGCTGTCAGTTCGTCTAAGAACTAGGTATATTTATATCTCCTCCTTTCTTTCTTAAATCCAAAATTTATTAGTTCAGTATAACATATACTGTAAAGGAAGACGTTATAAAACACACTAGGTAGGTACAGATGAGATGAAGGAGATGGAACACACAATAATAATATCAGGTGAGGTGACTAAATAACATACAAATGGCTCAAGACAAAACACAAAAAATAAAATGAAGTGACGATGAAATTTGTAACAATGGCGACAGTACAGACAAATGAATGTCATGTTTGTGATCACCCTCCACTTCAGACCAGAAATGGGAGAAGGGGAAACCATTTTGATGGGGATCCACTCTGATTACATCTCACATCAAATTCTGATATGACAAAACAAAAGGATAAGTATCAAAGACAGGACACAAATTCTCACACAGAAGAAAATATTCTATTATTTTTTCAACTATTTTCGGACATCTTTCAAAAAAGGTTTCAGATCCCACTGGTCATTAAGACCATCTGGTCTGACAGACTTGAGTCTGTATATTCACCTACTTTCTTTCTTAAGTAACTCATTAATTCTATCACCTCCAAACTTCATTGGTGTTTGCCACTCTAATCCCATAAATTTCATGCCCTTAGGGTCAGAGTTATGTGCTTTCAAAAAGTGTTCTCCCACAGGGGTATCTGTCCTTGCATTCATTATGTTTCCTCACATGCTCTTGGATTCTAACTTTTAAATTTCTTGTAGTATGTCCTATGTATATATGGTTACATTGACACCACAACACATAGACTACAAAGGTGGTATCACAATTAATAAACTCCTTAATCTCATACTTGTAACCTGTCAAAGGATGTATGAATACTGTTCCTACCATGTGGTGGCTGCATATATTACATCTCTGGCATCTGAAATTACCTATTGGTTTAGTACCCAGCCATGTATTTCTATTTGGCATTGTTAGTCTACAATGTACAAGTTTGTCTTTCAAATTCTTTCCCCTGGAGAATGTGATTCTTGGTTTCTCCCCAACTGCTTTTCTCAGTTCAGGCTCAGTATGTAGCAAGTGCCAATTTTTCAAAACAATGTTACCCAGTTGTCCTGCCCAGTTGTTAAATTCAGTGACAAAGCTCACAGGGAATCTATCTTCAGATGTAGGGAGCATAGTATTTGTCTGTTTAAGCAAATTATTTCTATTTTGCTTTAAAGCTTTCCCCATAGCTGTTACTAACAACTCTTCCTTATACCCCCTCTCAGTGAAACGCTGTTTTAAATTCTCTGCTTGTATAAGAAAGTCCATTTCCTCAGTGCAGTTTCTTCTCAAATGGAGAAACTGCCCATAAGGGATGGACCCCTTTAATTTCTCTGGATGGGCACTGTCCACTCTGAGTACACTGCAGTGGCCGATGGTTTTCTATAGCATTTGGTTATAACATCTCCTGGTACATGTGAAGGTCTCAGAATTTCCAGATCCAGAAATTCAATCTTATCAGGGTCCAGTCTGTGAATGAAATTCATATTATTATCATTCTTGTTTAACCATTCAATAAAGTATTGAATTTCTGAGACCTCACCGTCCCAGACACACAATATGTCATCAATAAAACGTACCCAGAATGCAATTTTATCTTTGAAAGGGTTTGTACTCTGGAAGACTGTAAGTTCTTCCCATTTTCCCAAAAAGAGGTTGGCATAGGATGGTGCCATGGCAGCCCCCATTGCTGTGCCACACATCTGAAGATAGTTTTCACCTGAAAACTCAAAGTGGTTGTGTGTCAGAATAAATTGAATAGATTCCAAAATAAAATCTACTGGTTTGTTATCTTTTCAACTCTTTTTCTAGGAAATAGCGACATGCACTGATTCCTGTGTGTGCTGAATACTGTATAAAGCGATTCAGCATCAATTGTTTCCCAAACCATTGTGTCTTTCCATTCTAGTCTGGACAGTTTTGAGATGACATGTGTGCTGTCTTTAATATAAGTTTCTAATTTAATAACTTACTGCTGTAGAAAAAAATCTACAAATTTACCTAATTTCTCAGTAATAGACCCTATTGAGGAGATAATTGGCCTCCCAGGGGGGTCCCTCATATTTTTATGTATTTTAGGCAGGATGTAAAAACTAGGTATTACTGGATTTTCACACCACATATATTTCAATTCCTTTTCACTAATGTCTCCTCTGTGCACTGCTTCTTGCAATAATAGATGTAATTCTACTTTAAACTTATGCATAGGGTTATTACAAAGTTTTTGATAACTAGTGCAGTCATTAAGCATCTTTGAGGCAATTGACACATAGTGTTCTCTGTCTAGTATCACAATATTCCCTCCCTTGTCATCTGGTTTCAAAACAATAGTAGTGTCAGTTTCTAATGTTTTCAGAGCTTGTAGTTCATTTTGTGTGAAGTTACTATTTCTAGGTCTACTTGCTCTCTGTAATACTTAATTTACTTCCTTAAGTACTACATTCTCAAAAACTGAAATCGCATGACTAAATACATGCGGGCAAAAGTCAGATACAGGGGAAAACAAAATTTTTCTCTGATTTGAAATGTCAGTGTTACTTACACCGAGGGGAGTAGAACCAGGAGACCTCAAGTAGTCCTGTCCAATTGCATTTAAAATAAAGTCAATGTCCTCCACTGGTTCAAAGGTTAAACTCTGTGCATCTGAGGATTCAACCATCTGTTGCATTTCTTCTAAATTACTAGTGAAATCCATTGTTCCTTGTCATTGTTCTTCAGATTTATTACTAAAAAATGCTTTCAGTCTGATTTTGCGAAAAAGTTTATATAAATCCACTTGGACCTGAAAGTGGTTGAGTTGTGGCGTGGGTACAAAAGAAAGTCCGCGTTTTAATATTTCAGTCTCAGTTTGTGTCAATTCTCTGCTTGATAAATTGATTATTTGCAGTTCTTGCCCCTGCCTTTGCCCCTCCCTCGGCCTCTTGTTATTCGCTTTTCCTGTTGTGTTGCACTTTCCTCCTCTTGTTCCCCTCCTTGTCTTCCTCTTTCTTCCTCTGTCTCCCCTCTCTGGTCTAAAAAAGGGCTTCTTTCTGTATCTCTTGTAGTTTCCTCATTGTTGGAAGAAAAGCGAACTCTGGAACGGCTCCTGCTTCTATTTTGAAAGCTGCCTCTTCTTTTCCAAACAAATATCCTGTCGTTATCGAAGTCTTCCTGGTCCCTTATTAATTTTTTCTGTTTTTTTCAAAACAAGATCAGCTTCATACTTGTTGATTCTTTCTTTCATTAAGGTCTCAAGCTCCTTAAAGGCTCCTTAAACACTAGAACTTCCTTTTTAACAAGATCAATGTCATTAATTAATTCCTCATGCTTTTTTGAGTCAGCTCTAATAATAAGTTGAATAAATGTTTTTGCACATAATGCTGCTGCTGCCATCCATTCTTCTTTAAACATAAACGATTCTAAGCCAGAGGAAGGTGAAACAATTACTCTGAGACCTCTAGGTGCTTGCTCTTTAGCTATATATTGTTCTAGAGTTGATGATATTATATATCAAATCAAGTTCTTTCTTTAATAGTCTCTCAAGTTTCACAAAAGTAGTCTTAACATCACCTAATATTTGTGTTGCTCCTTCATTCAATTTGAGCCTTTCATATGCTTTGCTGTGCTTTGCAGCCCACGTTTCAGTCTGCTCCCAGTTGAATTCTGTCGTTGTGTTTTCTCCAGCATACATATTAATTGCAGCTTGCTTGTCAGGTGGAGAAGCAGTTTTTGCTTACACAGACACAGAGAACAAAGGAAAGGTTCTACCTGGGAGGTGACACAGGATCAGTTCACATGTTGCAAATCACAATAAAATCTTGTCCCAACGCTCTGGAAAATAAGCTTCTTGGTTTCAAGCCTTCCGTGTGCAGCTGTTATAAAGCAAATCATACAATTGAATCCAACAGAAAAACAGCGCAACACTACGAGCGGATGCTCACAGCGTGACGTGCAAACCTCAATACTTCACACAAAAGCCAAGGTAATGAGCACTCCAGGACACAGGAAAATACACTGCAAGTGATTTTAATCCAAATGGCAAGTCCAGACCCCTGCACTTCGGCTCTATGCCTTCAATGGGGGGTTATAACCAAACTTTACAAACAACCACACTTACATACAATCATAGTGATGACATCACAATTAAGGGACAGTTAACTCTTTCAATACCCCATTCTGTCTTCTATATATTCCCTTACTCTAATGTTTCTGGTGAAACAATTAACTACAAAATGTATACTAAGTGTGTACTAAAGTGCTTAACAAGAAAAAATGTTTTTTGTTTGTAAATACAGACCAAAAGAAACAATATGTTAAAACATATATGTGTACCTAAATTACTATACAAGACTATCTATAATTTCTTCCAATTTTTTACCTTTATAACACTTTCATCGTCACTTCATTTCATTTTTTGTGTTTTGTCTTGAGCCATTTGTATGTTATTTAGTCACCTTACCTGATATTATTATTGTGTGTTCCATCTCCTTCATCTGATCTGTACCTACCTAGTGTGTTTTATAACTTCTTCCTTTACAGTATATGTTATACTGAACTAACAAATTTTGGATTTAAGAAAGAAAGGAGGAGATATAAATATACCTAGTTCTTACACAAACTGACAGCTTTGTTTAAACATTTAATTATTTATGTTTTAAAATAATTTACAAAGGGTCAAAAGTGTACACCGGAACCAGTTAACAAGAAGCCACTTGTCATGGTAGAATAAAAAATATATATATATATACTGTATGAAACAGCTTCCTTTTCCATGCCGGGGAGCAAATGATTTGATGGTGCAGTCAAAACTTCCATATGAAGTGTCCTGGAAAACATAGTTTATAAATTATTAATTTGTTGGGGATTGGAACATTTCAAATCGAGGCATGTCAGTTAAATAGAGATCTCTTGCTGCTGAATCTGTGGCATGCCACAACCAGGTTTGATGGCCTTGCATTCCATCCAGATTCATGGGCAGACTAGATGGATCACATGGTCCCCATCTACCAGCAAGTTCTATGTTTCTATGATCATGCGAGATTGATAAAGAGTCAAGAAACCCAGAAAGTTTTAAGGAGTAGTGAATGTTTCCAGGAGCATTTCAGCTGCAGTTGTTGAAGTGTCTGAAAAGAGAGGAATGAGGATTGCTTGTTCCACCTACAGAGAGTTTTAACACAGAAACATAGAAACATAGAATCTGTTGCCAGATAAGGACCATACAGCCCACCTAGTCTGCCCATTTCCCTACTTGGTTTGGCAATCCCTACCCTTATCTGGACTGCCTTTCCCCTGCTCTGCTGTACAGCAGGGTGCCTTTATGCTTATCTCATGCACTTTTGAATCCCCATACTGTTTTCGCTTCCACCACCTCTGCTGATAGACTGTTCTACGGATCAACCACCCTCACTGTGAAAAATACTTCCTAGTATCCCCCTAAACCTCCCTTCCCCCAGCCTCATGTTATGTCTCCTTGTTCTTGTGCACTTTCTTCTCTGAAATATGCTCCCCTCCTGTACCGTATTTATTCCTTAAAGGTATTTGAAAGTCTCTATAATATCCCCTCTATCCCTTCTCTCTTCCAGTGAATAGATGTTTAGTTCCTTGAGTCTTTCCTTATAAGGCTTGTGGTGCAGTTCATGCATCATTTTTGTTGCTCTTTTCTGAACTGCTTCCATTCAGTTTATGTCCTTGCGGTCTCCAGAATTGGACACAGTATTCCAGATGAGGCCTCACCAGCGATCTATACAGTGGCATCACCACTTCACTCCTCCCACTGGCTATGCCCCTTCCTATGCACCGCAGCATTGTGTTTGCCTTCCCCACTGCTTTTTCACATTGTTTGGCTGACATCAGGTCATTGGATTTGATAACCCCCAAGTCTCTCTCCAGACTTGTGTTGGTTAGAACCTGCCCCCCATCCTGTATTCCTCTCTTGGGTTTCTGTGTCCCAGGTGCATAATCTTGCACTTCTTAGCATTGAAACCCAACTGCCAAACCCCTTGACCATTCCTCAAGTAGTCTTAGGTCATTTCTCATTTTAGCTAGCCCCTCCTGTGTGTTGACTCTGTTACAGATCTTGGTGTCATCTGTGAACAGGCATACTTTCCCCTCCAGTCACTCTGCAATGTCGCTTATGAAGACATTGAATAGAACTGCCCCCTGCACCAATCCCTGTGGAACCCTGCTGGTCACTTCCCCACTTCTGCTTTTATGCTATTTATTACCACTCTCTGGGTCCTGCCTTTTAGCCAGTTTTCAACCCATTTTACCACTTTGCAGCCCTCACCCAGATTCCCCAATTTGTTAAGCAACCTTCTATGAGAAATGGAGCTGAAGGCCTTATCGAAATCAAGGTAGGCCACATCCACTGCCCCTCCCTGATCCACCATCCAGGTCACCCAGTCAAAGAAACTGATAAGATTAGTCTGACAGGACCTACCCTCAGTGAATCCATGCTGCCTTGGGTCTTTTGCATTGCTTGACCCCAGGAACTTCACTCCTTAAGCAGAGACTCCATCAGCTTCCCCACAATGGAGATCAGGCTTACAGGTCTGTAATTGCCTGCCTCCTCCCTACTTCCAGTCTTGTGCAGGGGGACCACCTCTGCCCTCCTCCAGTCCCCAGGTACCTCCCCCATCTCTAGTGATTGGTTGAAGAGGGTTGTCAGTGGACCTGCTAGGACTTCACTTCCCTGAGTTCCTTCAACACTCTAGGGTGAATCCTGTCTGGCCCCATTGCCTTGTCTGTCTTTACTTTTCCTAGTTCCTTCAAAACTTTATCCACCGTAAATGGGGCTGGTGTCCACCTCTCCCCCCATACATCTTTCCTTGTAAGTCTTGGCCCCTCCCCTGCCTCTTCCTTGGTAAATACTGAGAAAAATATTTGTTTTAAGTTTTAAGAGCTATCATCGCTTTTACTTCTGCTCCTTGTATAGCCCGTTCATTTGAAAAAAAGATTCTTATTGGATCCTCTGATATTATTCAGTAGTTGTTGGTTTTTTTTTGGCTTAGATTGATGGACCATGCAAAGATTTAGGGATAGATTTTTTTTCTGCATATGTGGGAAGAAATGTAGCAGCATGTTTAGCAGGAATCTCTTTCTGACAGTATGTGTGGTTGCTGGTTTTAGAAGTATTCACTCATGGGGAGTTGTAAGCATACAAGATTGATCTCAGTGGGGGGGGGACTGTGACTCTCGCTTGCTCATGGAGACGTTAGCTTTACATCATTTGAAATCCTAGATTCTGGACAATTAACAACCAAAGGCCAAATCTTTCTAACAAATTCCCAAGCTTTTTCCACTTTGTAAAGATCATGAAATCCTCCTCCCCCCTACTGATCACCAAGATTGCTGAGTATTTAATAAAATACTGGACCCCAATTTTTTGAAGCACTGATCTTATGTCTTAGAAAACTTTACACTTTCGTACCTCCTCTCAGGTGAAAAGTCTTCAAAAATGTGTTTGCTTTCATTACCCCATCACAAAATTCTTCTCTCCCTAGCTATTTTCAGGATTTCTTCTTTGATGTTAAAGTGAAGAAATCTACAAATAATGGGACATGGTTGCAGTCCTGGTTTTGGTTTTCTGTGAGGGCTCTTTGTGCCCTTTCACTTTCAAGATGCCAGGGCCATTGGCAATTGAGCAAAGCTGATATACAATTTTGTAGAAAGACTACTATGTCTTTATCGTTCATACTATCAGAAATCCTTAGAAATCTTAAGTTATTTCTTCTGCTCCCATTTTTGCTAGTTATCTATTGTACTTTCAGGAGCAGGTTTTCAGTTTGTGTTATGTGTCCCTAAGTAATCTTCTAATCTTGTTAATTACTCTTTCATGAAAGCCAAATGTTCCTGAAATGATTCCATTCTGTCCACAAATTCTGACACTTTTTTCTTTTAATAGTGGCATTTT
Source organism: Neoceratodus forsteri (assembly GCA_016271365.2). Classification (NCBI taxonomy): domain Eukaryota; kingdom Metazoa; phylum Chordata; order Ceratodontiformes; family Ceratodontidae; genus Neoceratodus; species Neoceratodus forsteri. The sequence continues at coordinate 478,240,515 of CM028135.1, forward strand.
TTTTAAATCAGAAATGTCTGATTTAGCCATCCCACTGGCACTGAGGGTTGAGGCACTGGATGCCACACCTCGTGTCTCACCAGCGACCCGAGTTCAGGAAGGTAGACAGTTCTCCTTCCTCAGGGGAAGGGGATCACACAACGTGCTGTAGACTGACACCCAGCGATGGCTGGGTGTCAGCACAGGCATGCCACCAAAGAACAGGGAGGACTCACATCCAAGGTGTTAGGCTGCATCCTCGGAGGTGGAGCCAACTGCTCCTCCCATTGCACAGGTGTCGGCCTGGTGGCAAAACAGCAAAATTGGGAGCTGACAGGGTCTATGATGACACCATTATCGGGTCTGAGGATCAGTCCCTCTGAGGGAGGGACCGGAGCTCCCTGTTGCCATCCCACAAAAAAAAAAAAAAAAAAAAAATGTTCGATTTGATAGAAGCTAATCTTTGTCTTACAAAATTCATGTCCATTTTACTTGATTCTCCTGATGCTCCTTGCGAGTCAAAACTCAAAACAAAATAAAAAGGTGCAGCTTACAATACTCCAGAGACATTTAAGAGAACACCAAGATGCAAGTGTTCATACTAATTGTGCAATTTATTTCAACAGGACCATGAGAGTTGAACAAAAACACTTAACATTTTACCCAACAAAATATGGCTTTGTCAAGAGTGAAGTTGACTGCCAGCACCCCTCCCCCATTATATAGTCATGTTGCAGAAGGGTGTGTGCGCTTGCCTAATCCACAGCTGCAAACACGTACAATTGTTTAAAGCTACAGTGACAGGGGTTTAATGTTACTGCAAATGTATAAAACTTGCAAAACAAAGCAGTGTAAAGGTAAACAAGTTAATCAGGACTCCAAGATTGTCAACAATTCATTCAAATGCTGTGCTGCATTTTTTCTATTATTCTGAAAAAGAAAAAAAAACAAGAGGGTTGTCAGTGGACCTGCTAGGACTTCACTTCCCTGAGTTCTTTCAACACTCTAGGGTTAGATGAAACAGCTACAAAATAAGTTTATTCAAAAAAAAGTTTTAAGGTGAAACCTATAAGTTTTAAGGTGAAACCTGGTGCCATGGCTTGGAGGGACAGGAAGCGCATCCTCAGGATCACGAGAACAGCTGCACAGGAGTCTGAGCTGGACATCATTGTCCACCTAGGGACAAATGACTTGGCTCATCATGAGATTAGAGCAGTGCAGAAGGACTTTGTAGAATTGGGGAGGGGCCTAAGTCAAGTAGCACACACAGTATCCTTCTCAGAGGTGCTGCCTGTCAATGGCATGAGTGAGGTGAGGGTACTTTGCACCATGCAGTTTAATGAATGGTTGAAAAAATGGTGTGGAGCACAGGGGTTTGGCTTCACTGGGGACTGGGGTTCCACCTGGAGGGACACCAGCCTATACTGGCAGGATGGTCTGAATCTGTCCAGGAAGGGAACAAGTCTTTTGAGCAATCAGTTTAAATGCTTCATTGGCAAGCTTTTAAACTAGTCAAGGGGGGAGGCACTGATAAGCAGCAGGGAAATCCCAGCCTCTCCCTACAAAACAGCGTACTAAATGAGAAAAAGACCGAGGTAGAAAGGTCAGTGGGAGATGCTGCAACAGAAGGTAAAGCCATAAAAAAATGGAGAGCAATGAGTACCAATGCCCGCAGTCTAATAACAAGCTTCCTGAATTAGTGGCCTTGATGGAGGAGGAACATCTGGATATCGTGGCAGTCACAGAAACATGGTACACACAAAACCATGACTGGGACGTAAACATACCAGGACACACTATCTACAGGAGGGAGAGGGAGGGTAAAAGAGGAGGAGGAGTATCTCTTTACATAAGGGAAGGAATCAAAGCAACAGAACAAAAGGGTAAACAGGGAGGAGAAGAAGCACTGTGGGTAAATTTGGAGACCGGCAATGGCACCACAATCCACACAGGGGTTGTATACAGACTCCATTCTCAGGAGGAGGAAATGGACAAGGAAATGATAGAAAGTATACTTAGAATGGCAGAAAAAGGGGAGATATTGCTGATGGGTGATCTGAATATGCCAGATGTTAACTGGAGTGCAGTTGCAGTAGCCACTTCAAAGAGTGGGGTTATTCTAGATGCCCTACAGGGGGCATGCCTTAGACAACTAGTACTGGAGCCCACTCGAGAGGAAGCAATCTTAGACCTGGTTCTCTCAAATGGAGATGAAGAGAGGATCACAGATGTAGAAGTGGGTAGCCATCTGGAACTAGCGACCATTGAACAGTATGGTTCACAATAAACACAGCAATAGAGTCAAGCCATACAAAGGCAAAAGTACTGGACTTTAGGAGGGCTGATTTTGCCAAAATGGATGAGTGCCTAAGGAATGCACTAGCAAATAGGCAGGAAGGAGGGGTGGAAGAACAATGGGGAATAATAAAAACTGCCATCACAGAGGTAACAAGCCTTTGTGAGAAGCAAATAAAATGAAACGATGTAAGAAACCACTATAGTTCTCAATGGAAGTGGCAGCGAAGGTTCAAGAGAAACAGGAAATGGCATTCAGGAAGTACAAGGATTCACAGAAGGAGCAGGACAGAGAACTGTATCAGTTAAAGTAAAAGGAAGCTGGGAAGGCAGTCAGAACAGCAAAGGCCCAAACCGAGGAAAAACAGCCAACTCAGTTAAGAACGGGGATAAAACCTTTTATAGGTACATCAGGGAGCCGAAGGAAGACCAAGGGAGGGATAGTGAGGCTTAATAAAGGGAGGAGGGTGGGCAGAGGGTGACTGTGAAAAGACAGAGATACTAAACAAATATTTTTGCTCAGTATTTACAAAGGATGAGGAGGTACCTAAAACAAACAGCAGAAACACTCTGGATACAGAAGTTGATACCAGCCCATTTACAGAAGAAAGGGTTCTGAAAGAACTCTTAAAACTGAAGGTGGACAAAGCAATGGGGCCTGATGGGATTCATCCCAGAATTCTAAAAGAACTAAGGGTAGAACTAGTGACACCACTGACTACCCTCTTTAACAAATCATGGGAGGATGGGGTGGTACCCGAGGACTGGAGGAGGGCAGATGTGATTCTCCTTCACAAAAGTGGGAGCAAGGCAGAAGCAGGAAACTAGACCTGTTAGTTTAACCTCAGTGGTAGGGAAAATGATGGAATCACTTCTGAAGGAAATAATTGTCAGTATCTAGAGGCCCAGAGGGCACAGGACCCAAGGCAGCAAGGATTCACAGCGGGAAGGTCATGCCAGACAAATCTGACAGATTTCTTTGACTGGGTGACCAAAGTAGTAGATCAGGGAGGGGCTGTGGACATGGCCTACCTAGACTTTGCAGGCATTTGACACAGTCCCACACAAAGATTAATATACAAGTTAGCCAGCCTGGGAGTGGGTCCCAAGATGACAGCCTAGGTAAAGAATTGGCTGGAGAATAGGACACAGAGAGTAATAGTAAATGGAGTCCACTCTGAAGAAAGGGGTTACTAGGAAAATTGAGGGTTCAGTTAGACTGGTCCTCTTCATTGTCTTTATAATACATTGCAGAGGGACTGGAAGGAAAAGTATGTCTCTTTGCAGATGACACAAAGATCTGCAACAGAGTTGATGCACAAGTGGGGTGGAAAGGATGAGAAGGACTTGCAAGGTTAGAGGAATGGTCAAATGTATGGCAGCTTGATTCAGTGCTAAGAAGTGCAAGGTAATGCACCTGGGAAACAAAACCCAGGGAAGAGTACACAATGGGGGTGAGATACTAACAACAACAAAAATGGAAAGGGACCTGGGGTAGTCATATCAGAGGACCTAAAGGTGGGCAAGCAATGTGAGAGGGCAGCAAGGAGGGCTGGGAGGATACTGGGATGCATAGCGAGAGGCATCACCAGTAGAAAACAGGAACTTATTATCCCTCTGTACAGACAGCTGGTGAGACCCCATCTGGAGTACTGTGTGCAGTTCTGGAGACCCAGTCTCTGCAAAGACATAGACAGGATGGAAGTTGTACAGAGGAGGGCAACTAAAATGGTGCAGGGTCTGCACCAGACGACATATGAAGAGAGACTTAAGGAGCTTAATGTGTATAGACTCGAGGAAAGGAGGGAGAGGGGGGACATGATAGAAACTTTCAAGTACCTCAAGGCAATCAACAAAGTCCAAGAAGGTAGCATCTTTCAAAAAAAGAGGTGTGCAAGAACAAGGGGGCACAATTTGAAGATGGGGGGGCGGCTCAGAGGTAATTTAAGGAAGTATTTTTTCACAGAGAGGGTTGTGGATATATGGAGCGGCCTTCCGGAGGAGGTTGTGGAGTCAAAAACAGTGGTGAAATTCAAGCATGCATGGGAGAGTCATAAGGCAATTCTAGGGGGTTGGGGTAGGAAGAAGTAGGCTGCTGGTTAACTAGGATCTGCAGCTTATCCATCAGGTAGGGAAATGGGCAGACTGGGTGGGCCAAGCGGTCCTTATCTGCCGTCAAAGTCTATGTTTCAATGTTTCTATAATTTAGTTCAGGTGGTGTTGTGGCTAGGAATGAACAATCCAAAATGCCTCTGTTCTGGAGAGTAGACCATCCACATCACTACCCCTGGGACCCTTTGCAACCTTTTCAACCCCCATGTACTTGAAGCTGCATTCGGCTGGATTTAGGGCTGTGTGCACATGATGTGCTGTGGCATACTCCATATGGCCACTATTTATAGCATTAACATGGTCCCCCATCCTCTCCTTCAGCTTACTTTGAGTCTTTCCAATATAGAACTGACCAAAAGTGCACTGAGTTTTGTAAATGATGTCAGCAGCATCACAATTTATAAAACATGCACTCTGTGTATTTTGGCCAGCCACTGGGTTGATAAAGGATTTTCCTACTTTGATCACATTGCAGTATTTGCAGTGACTGCACTGGAAGCAACCCTTAGGTACAGGTGGCAACCATGTTTGTGGCTTTTGGTATGATTGCATACTGTGTGTGATCCTGTCTCCTAAGTTCCTACCCTTTCTATAGACCATTCAGGGTGGTCTCTATACATAGTTTTCCAGTTTGGGTTCTATAACCAACTTCCCCCAATTCTTTCTATTTTCTCTATGGCAGATGACTGCACAGTAAATGTTGTTATGAAATTCATCCATGATACACTTTGTGCTCTTTGCTGTTTGGGGTCCAAAAGGGTGGACCTGTTTGTTCTGCCCTCTCACATACCCTGATAACATTACCCTTTGCATAACTTCTTGCTATGAATCAACCAGCCATATCAGCTAAAGCAGTTCCTCTTTACTCTTAGGAACTGACTGCTGGGGATATTTCTCATTGTATGGCAAGGGTGGGAAGAGCTAGCCAATAGGATTGGTATTCCTATTGTTTGGTTTGTGGAAGAGGTCAGTGTTAACCCCCTCCTGGTCATTTTTGATAATGCAAACATCCAGGAAAGACCCACTGATCTCACTACGGGTAACTGCAAACCATAAATTCTTGTTGCTTTTCTCAAGATAGTTGACAGACTAATAAAGCTCCTGCACTGTACCCAGCCATAACATGAGAATGCCATCTATATAGTGCATCCAAAACTCAATTTGACATTGAAATGGATTATTGGTGGTTGAATAGATGCATTCCTCTTCCCAGAGGCCCATGTGCAAGTTAACAAAATTTGGGACAAATGCAGCCCCCCATAGCTGTTCCACTAATTTGTAAAAAATGAATATCCCATGAAAGTAAAAGAGTTGCATTCAAGAACGTACTTGGCCAGGCCCACTAAAAGTTCAGTTTCTGGTTGTGCTGTAACCTTCCTCAGGTTAAGATAGTGTTGAAGGGCAAGTAAACCATCTGTATGGGAAATCTTAGCATACAGGGATCCTGAATGATAGATTGACTGTCCTAACTTGTCAGTCACAGTTTAGCAGCACTGATGGGATTTGCATGTTCTTCTGACAACTACTAAATTTGTCCTGGCTGCTTATTAATAACACGAATCAGGTTGATGTATTAGGACACAAAAAGCATCTGCTGTAACTAAAGTGAAAGAAAAAAAAATGTGAGAGTGCGTCTTAATAAAGTTACGTAACACTGACAGTTTTCCAGTGTACCAACATAGAAACATAGACTATCTTGGCAGAAAAAGGCTTGTTGGCCTATTGTATCTGCCCATTGCTATCTAACTAATGTTGAGTAAAAGAGCCTTAGAGGCTTTTCATTCTCCCTCGCTACCTGGTGTGCTCTTTACCAAGCCTTGCAATTGTCCCGCCTTTGTTTGAATCTCCCACTGATTTTGTGCAGACCACCTCATCTGGCAGCTTAGTCAATGCCTCCATCACCCTCTGTGTGAAAAAGTACTTCCTGGGAATCTCTCTTAGATTTGCCCCCCCCCCACCACCAACTTCAGGGAGTTGCCCCTGGTGTTTGTGTTCCCACCCAGTCTGAACAGTTCAGAAAACTACATAAAACTGACTGCATCCCAGTTATGCTGGATACTCCCGTGAATAGGGAAGCCAACAAGAACAAAAGTGGTCCACTCCGGCTACTATCCCATTCACTGTTTTGTTGGTTGTATAAAGTTCTGTTCAGTGCAAATCAATTCAATAAAAATGAATGCACACAATCCATTGATACAACTTGGCCGTCCTGACTAGACTAGGCACTTTGACGAACCGTCTTATTCAAGGGGCACCTACCTGAAGAAAAAATGGTTTGTCAAAGTGCCAGAGTCTGTCAGGTCAGCACAGCTGAAATGTAGCATGGAACTGTTTGTATTCATTTCTTATTGAACTGATTTGCACTGAAGAGCACTTTATAATCAATAAAACTATAAATGGGATAGCAGCTGGAGTGCCCCACTTAAAGTTCTCCTGCTATCCATTTTATTTACCACCTGGTGGAGGTATTTGCATGTTTCATCCATGTCCCCTCTCTCCCTTTTTGCCTCAAGCATGTACATATTTAGATCCGCCAACCTCTCTTTGTACATTCTATCCTGCTGTCCCTGGATCCTCTTGGCTACCCTCCTCTGCACTGCCTCCCCCTTTGTACCTGTCCTTTAGCAGCAGACTCCAGAACTACACACAGTGCTCCAGGTGAGCATGAATTACAGTATGACCCCAGTCATCCAAAAGCCCTGAGGGGGGCGCACAATTATTTTGGATAATCAGGGGTTCGGATAAACGGGAGTCCATTGAAACTGAACAAAACAGGAGTACAGCACGTTGAACAATACGGGGCACAATATAGGACACTAATCACACACATTTCAAATTCAAAATTTATTGAAAAAGAATTGCAGTAAGGTCTGTAATAAATACGTTTTAACACATTAAAAATGTTGAAAGTTCAGCACAGTAAATGTAAAGGCAGCAATAAGTTACGGGCTTGAAGCAGCAAGCATAGGCATAGGCAGTAGCAAGCAGTGCATTTTGAATTAAAGCAAGCATCAGCATTATAAAATCACAGTGGCCAGCAGTACAGTAAAGTAATGAAGCAGCACAGCGAGGCATGTTAAATTCAGCAATTAGAAACAAATTAAAAATAGTAGGAGCAGTACGAGCATGTTGAGCGGCAGTGACATCAATGCTAACAACCTGCAATCAGGGTACAAATGCAGCAAGCAAGTTCAAAAAACATTTTAAATGCCTAGCAGCACACATCAAGCAATACGGTACCAGCTTAATACAGAACACACTTAAAAAGCAAATTAACTTCATAGCTCTCGTCATAGCAAGCAGTTATGATAGATAAGATTTTAAATTCATAGGGGCTAACAGGGTGTTGAACAAGCATCTGTAACATGAAATGCAGTTAGTTATAAAACTGTAAAAAACTCAGTGACTGCAGCCTGTTTTTTTTTTATTTATTCATTTTATCAACTGCCTGCGTTCTCAGCTTGCGTATCAATAACGTGTGCAGGTAGTCTGTGCTGTCCTGACTTTCCAGCCACATGATACATTTATTAAAAGCCTCTACAGCTTTTGAGGCTGTGGGTACCTGAGCTGTCAGTGTGACTTGCTTGTTTTCATGTTTGTCTCTGGTCGCCTCCGTTTTCATGTTTGTCTCCGGTTGCCTCCGTTACCTCTGGGCAGTAGCGGCTCTAGCCATAAATAGTTACCAGGGCATAGCTGGGGCACAACCGATGGCAGCCAGGGCACTGATATATTGTTACTGTGGGGGAAGTTCTGTACCATATGGGGCACCAACTGGGGCACAGCATTTTTTTACCAGGGCATGTGCCCTGGCAGGACCTGGTGTAGAGCCGCCCATGCCTCTGGGATGTTCTGTGCTATGCTGACAATGTCATCATCAGTTAGCTCGCCATATCCATCGTCGCTGGCATCACATTCTACCCACTCCTGGATCGCCTCCGGTGAATAGTCTGTTTGCTGGGCCATGGCATGCCATTCTGTGTTTGCATCAGGTTCTTGCTCAACTACAACAGGATCAGCTTGCGGATGATGCTGCACCTCTGATTTTTCCCAGCATTTAACAATGGTCTTCTGCCTAACCTCTGACAAAGACTCTGCTAACAGGTAGTAAGCATCTCTAATTGTTAGTTTCCTTGTGGCCTCAGTTAAGGTGAGTTGCTTATTTTTTTCAGCCAGGACAGTTGCTGAAAGTTTTACTGAGTACAACCTCTTGAGTGTTGTGTTGCTAAAATGCCTTGGTCCATTGGTTGTAGTAGCTTGGTGGTTGTGTTTGCAGGTAAAAAGAGACAGCAGAAACCTCTGTCTGACGAAGTGAACTTGTCTGAATCAGGGTGGGAAAATTATGAGAATCGCTTGTTGGGGAGGTTTAATGACCACAAATGATTGCAAGTTGCTGGAACAAATTCAGAATGGAACCATTGTTTAAATATGCTGGCATCCATCCAGGAATTGCTTTGTGCGGTATTGCTAACAGGAAGGGTTTGCATGTTTACTTGTTTAAAACATATTGGTCACAATGATTTTCATATGACCAGCAGCTTAAGATTGTGAGTTCCTGTTGCATTGGCACACCCCAATACCGTCAGCCTTTCTTTGTTTTGTTTTTTAAACCAGGGGCAAATTTAACTCTTTGCCCCTGACAAGAGTACACTCCTGCTGCTGAAAGCAGCCTGGCGAGTCTCTGACTACTGCTAGTTGCTTCCTTACCCCTGCCCGCTGCACTGAGAAAAAAGGTATAGAGAATTTCAAACTTTTGGTGCCTCCACACCGATTGGCTGGAACTTTTTGATCTGCCTAGCCACTGGCTACTCCGACTTGACTAGTGTTTTCCTCTTCTCCTTCGCTCTACTGTGGACAGTCTGATCTGATTTTGAAAATATTATTTTCCCAAAATATTTCATGCCTAGTCATCTGCTTCTAGCCGCTTTCCCTTAATCTGATTTATTTTTAGTAATAGCATGCTAGCTAACGTCTAAACTAATTACTCTGTTTATGAGTATTAGCTTATGATGTAAGACCACTGTAATCCTGTTATTAGAGTGTTAGCTTATAAGGAATTTAAAAAGCCTAACCAGGTAATCAGTGATACAACTCCCTTGTGCTAATTTTTCTTCTTCTGGCTGCTCCTGCTCCTAATTCCCATTGTCCTTTCACCTGGCCTCTCCGCCCCTGCCAGAACTGACTCCTGCTCTGTGGTGTCTGGGCCAAGGCTTCTGGTTCTTTCTTAATCTGTCCCTGCTAAACCCTTCTATTGTTTCCACCTCCTAACTGGCACCATTGCCCCAGTGCATTAAATATCTGCTGTGGGGCAGTTCTTGCTAAGACTACTGTCTCCCTCCCCGCTGTCTGGCCAGCTCTGAATCCCTCCCACCGATTAAGCTCACCCACACTCCTGCGATAATACAACCCTGTGTTTTTTCTCCTCTCTCCCCTTAGCTTCTCGTCCCTGACAAGGGCGCTCTCCTGTTGCTGAAAGCAGCCCGGTGGGTCACTGACTACCGCTGGCTGCCTCCTCACCCCTGCCCACTGCACAGAGAAGGAAGTTCCCCACCGGCACTGTGCGCCGGCTCCCTGCCCTATTTGAGGAATTTCTTATATAGGGGTGCATGACATTTAGAGTTTTTTTCCTAAGCCCATAAGTTTCAATCTGCAGCTTATATAATGTTCCCGCTAGGAGTGTATTTTTTTGGTCTGCAGTCATTTTGTCCTCACTGCCAAACACTGTTAAAAAAACAAACAGCCTCTCCTGCTCACTGTTTACACTCCAGTTGAGCTGAGCAATTCAGATCCCCAAGGCATCTCTACCCATTCTATTCCTGTTACTAAACTATTGGTCTCTATCACGTCCTCTCTTCTGCTCCCCTCAGGTTCCTCATCATCATGCTGGCACTCTTTCTCTTTTTTCTCCTAGCTTTCCTCACTTTCCTATCTCTCCCTCTCTCCACTTCTACCCCACCCCCTCCCCTTTACTTGCTCTCCCCCTCTGGCAACTTTCACTACAGTACAACCCACAAGAGACAGGGCTAGCCTAGATCTAGTACTGACTAACAGGGAAAGGGTCACAGATCTCCAGGTAGAAGGTCACCTGGGGTTCAGTGACCATCACATGGTATGGTTCAATTTGGCCATTAGAACTAAATCATTCCATTCCAAGGCAAACATATGGGACTTCAGAGGAGCTGACTTTGATAAATTGGCCAACAGAGTTAAGCTAGCCCTGGCAAAAAGAAATGCAGGTGAGGGGTACAGGCAAAGGATGCGATACTTGAAGCAACACCCCATTGCGTTAGAGAGAAAAGGAAGTGCAAAAGAAGAAGGAAACCACTTTGGTTCTCAAAAACAGTAGCAGAAAAGGTCAGAGCCAAAAGGCTGGCCTTCAGGAACTATAAGAGAATGCAGCGGGATGAAGGTAGGGAGGCATACCAAACTTCCCTAAGGGAAGCAGGGAAGGCAGTAAGGCAGGCAAAGGCCAAAACCAAGGCAACACTAGCACAAACAGTAAAAGAAGGTGATTACTTTCTATAGATACATTAGTAAAATGAGAAAGTCCAGAGGGGGTATTGCTAAGATCAAAGGGGATAAGGGTGTGTGTGTGTGAGGAGGAGGACCATGTAAAAGCATCTATCCTAAATAGATACTTCTGCTCAGTATTTACTAAAGAGAAGGTAGGGCAGGACCCACAGCTCAGCACCATGGACACAGGGGGGAGGGAGGTGTGCACTAGTCCCTTCACAAAAGAAAGGGTCCTACAAGAGCTTGATGAGCTCAGGGTGGACAAAGTAATGGGACCTGATGGCATACATCTCAGGGTACTAAAGGAGCTAAGGGTGGAATTAGCAGAGCCATTATCAGAACTGTTTAGTGAGTCTTTGAACACAGGAGAGGTCCGAGAAGACTGGAGAAGGGCTCATGCGATCCCGCTCCACAAGACTGCTAGCAGGGAGGAGGCAGGGAACTACAGACCAGTCAGTCTTACCTCAGTAGTGGGCAAGATTATGGAGGCACTCCTTAAGGAAAGGATAGTGCAACACCTGGAATCCATAGGAGCACAGGATCCAAGACAGTATGGGTTTACAACAGGAAGGTCCTGTCAAACTAATCTCATAGATTTCTTTGACTGGGTAACCAGAGTGGTCGACCAAGGGGGAGCAGTGATGTCACCTACCATGACTTCAGCAAAGCTTTCAATACTGGTTAACAAAGAAGATTGATTAATAAGCTGGGTAGGCTCGGGGTGGGTCAGAAGTTGGTCAACTGGATGGCAAACTGGCTGGGCAGAAAACAGAGAGTGGTGGTAAACAGTATACAGTCAGAAGAGATGCAAGTCACAAGTGGGGTACCTCACGGATCAGTCCTGGGGCCAGTTCTCTTCAATATCTTCATCAGTAACATTACAGATGGACTGGAGGGTAAGGTTTGTCTGTTTGCAGATGACACCAAGATCTGCAACAGAGTAGATGATCCAGATGGGGTGGGCAGAATGAGAAGAGATCTGGATAAACTGGCAACATGGTCAGAAGAGTGGCAACTGGGGTTTAACACAAAGAAGTGCAAGATCATGCACATAGGGAAGAGAAATCCTGAAGCCACCTATAGGCTGGGAGGGGAGTTGCTGGCAATCACAAAGCAAGAAAGAGACTCGGGCATCATCATCACAGATGACCTGAAATCATCCAAGCAGACCACTAAAGCAGTAGGTAAGGCTAAGGGGATGTTGGGGTGTATTAGTAGGGGTATCACAAGTTGTAAGAGGGAGGTAATAATTTCTCTTTACAAGACACTGGTTAGGCCTCATCTGGAGTACTGCATGAAGTATTGGAGGCCACACCTTCACAAGGACATTAACCAAACTGAGGCAGTCCAGAGAAGGGCAACCAAAATGGTGCAAGGACTGCATCAGAAAACATATGACGACAGATTAATGGAGCTCAATATGTATACCCTAGAGCAAAGGCGGGAGAGAGGTGATATGATTGAAACATTCAAACACCTTTAGGGCATTAACAAGGTGAAAGAGTCTAACATGTTTCAATATAAGAAAAAATAACAGGACAAGAGGACACAACATGAGATTAGAGGGAGGCCGATTAAGGGGTAATGTGAGGAAGTTCTTTTTTACAGAAAGGGTGGTGGATGCATGGACCAGCCTACCCTCAGGAAGCGGTGGATATGAATACAGTGCAGGGCTTCAAACAGGCATGGGATAGGCATAAGGGAGCAATACAGATGAGTATGAATAGATAGGCCATTGACAGAGCAAAGGCCGATGGCACATTCATAAGATAGAGAAAGAAATGGGCAGACTGGATGGGCCTTGCGGTCCTTATCTGATGTCAACTTCTATGTTTCTATGTACTCTTTCTCTAGTAATGCTTTTACTCACCTAAACAGGACTGTTACCCTCTCTCCCCCTTTTCATCCCTGGAATTACTGCCCTTTCAGGCATTATTCCCCCTCCCGGCTTAAAGACCTCCACCCTTTTAGGTGTCCCCCACTAACCCCGGAGGTATATAGATGGTGTAGGGCTCTGGGGATTGTGAGGAGGAGGAGGAGGAGGGAGGAGGCAGGGCCAGGAATGGAAAGGATTGGATGGATTGGGATAGTAGGGACAAGAAGACACCCTGGGGTGAAATGGGTTCAGGAGAGGGGTCCTCCCTGCCTGATTCCCATACCCAAGGGCTCTGCCTACAGCAGGCAGGTGGCTTGGTCTTCACCGGCAACTCATCCTACTCGGACGGTGTTATGTAATGCCAGGTCCATTAAATACAAGACCGCTATAATAGCTGATCTTGTAGGGTCATCGGACCTGGCATGCATCACCAAGACCTGGCTGGATGATAATGCTGGCCCTATGTTGGCTTCAGCTGTACCAGCCGGGTGCTCGGTGATACACCGTCCGAGGCTGGATCGTAGGGGTGGGGGAGTGGCAATCTGTTTTAGAATGGAACTGAACCTGATGGAGGTACCAGTAGGAATCGCCAACTCCTTTGAATGTATTGTGGGTGAGGGTGTGGGGTGCAGGATTCCTCTCATTTACCGTCCACCAGGTATTGGGAATGTTTTCCTGCAGGAAGTTGCAGACTTCATTGTCGACATGACATTGGGATCCTCCAGATGGCTGATCCTGGGGGATTTCAATGCCTGGGTTGACAATGAACTCTCGCATTTTGGTCAGGACTGCCTCCAGCTGATGAATTCACTGGGCTTCACACTGGTTATTTCCTCCTTGACCCATACAGATGGTCATTCATTGGACTTGGTGTTCCTCCTGGGGATGGAGATATCCGACTTGGTGGTGGAGCCTGTTGGATGGTCTGACCATCACACCATTGGGTTCAGTTTCTTGGCCCCCCCAGTAGGTTAGCCCCTATGGAAATGGTCAGGTACCGCCCTTTGAGGGGTGTTACCCCGGAGGGTCTGATGGGAGTGCTGGACCTCTCGAGTTTGCCGAGTGAATACATGGATCCTGGGGGCCTGGTTCTTGCCTATAATGAGGCGGTAGTAGGGGCCCTGGATTCCATTGCTCCTGTTTGTGTTTGACCCCTCACCCTTCTCCCCAAGTCTCCTTGGTTTGATGAGACTTTGAGGGAGTTGAGGAGAGTGGGAAGAAGGTTTGAGAGATGTTGGCGTAAGTCGGGTCTGGAGTGTGATAGGCTTAGTTTGATGGACCATTATCGGGTCTAGCAATCAGCAATTACCCATAAGAAGGCAGAATTCCTGTCCAGGGAAGTTGCTGCTGTGCAGAATCGACCAGCCCAGCTATTTTGGACCATTGACAGATTGTGCAATCCAATCTGTCTTCAGCCCGAGAGAGCATTTTCACAGGAATGGTGTGAGGAGTTTGCTCGATTCTTCATGGAAAAGGTTGTCACAATCAGGTCTGATCTCCTCCTAACTCTTTCAAACAGAAGTTGCGGTGGTCGGCAAGAGATGTCGGGTACCCAGTTTGTGTGGTCTGACTTTGCCCTGCCCACAACCAATGACATAGTGATGATCGCCCAGTCACTGCGACCAACCAACTGTAGTCTGGACCAGGGCCCCACTCGCCTTTTAGTAGGATGTGTGGATACAATCGGCCTGGTCCTTGCCAAGATAGTCTGGATGTCATTGGAGAAGGGGATCTTTCCTGATCCCTTGACGGAAGCTGTGATTCGGACCCTTCTTAAAAAGCCCTCCTTGGACCTGGACTGTCTGGCTAACTACAGGCCTGTCGGTAACCTGCCTTTTATAGGTAAGGTTATTGAGAAGGTGGTGCGTCGCAGCTGGATGGTCATTTGACCAGCCACAATGTCTATGATTCTCTCCAGTCTGGATTTAGAAAGAGACATAGTACTGAGACTGCCCTTGTTCGGGTACTAAATGACCTCCTAATAGCCAGAGATCGAAAGACCCGTTCCATCTTGGTCCTTCTTGATCTCTCTGTGGCATTTGATACCATTGACCATGGAGTGCTTTTGGAGCGCCTGCGGTTTATCTGTGGACTATCGGGCCCGGTCCTCAGTTGGTTTTGATCATTCCTTGAGGGTAGGACTCAGAAGGTGCTGTCTGGGATTTTTTCCTCGGCTTCACTCCCCCTATCCTCTGGGGTGCCGCAGGGCTCCATTTTGGCGCCCATGTTGTTTGTGGTATATGTGCTGCCATTGGAAGTGATTATTAGGTGGTACGGATCGAGTTTTCACTGCTATGCAGATGACACTCAGCTGTACATGTCCTTTGTGCCCGACCAGGGTGATGCTGTCTCGGCCTTTAACAACTGTCTCACTGAGATTCAGGACTGGATGACTGTGAGCTGGTTGCGGTTAAACCCTGAAAAAACTGAGGTGTTGGTCATGGACCCAGGTCATCAGGGGGCGGGTTTGCTGGTGGGATCACCTTCTGGTCTTTGGCTTGGCGGGCCCAGTTAGCTACCACAGACTGGGTGAGGAACCTGGGCATTATATTTGATGACTTCCTGACCCTTAAACATAAAGTGTTGGCCGTTGTTAAAACTTCTTTCTACCATCTGAGGAATATAGCCTGGGTGAAGCACCTGGTTCTTACTGACGACCTTCCAACGTTGGTCCACGCCTTCGTTACCTCCAGCCTGGACTACTGCAATGCCCTGTACCTAGGGCTACTGGTGGTGGTGGATATCCGCCACTTGCAGTTAGTGCAGAATGTGGCAGCCAGGCTTTTGACTGGTACGTTTAGGACCAGTCATATAACGCTTGTCCTCCGTAGACTGCACTGGCTGCCAGTACAGTGGTGGATTACCTTCAAGGTCGGTTTGCTGACCTATACGGCCCTAAATGATTAGGGACCTAGCTACCTGCAAGATATTCTTCATCCCTACTATCCCTCCCATCTGCTCTGATCCACCGATGAGGGATTGCTAGAGATTCCCAGGGTCCGTTTAAAGACATCTGGGGCCAGATCATTTAGTTTTATGGCCCCAACCCTGTGGAATTCTCTACCTCATCGGGTGCAAGATTGCCTGACCGTCCAAAGTTTTAAATTAGCATTACAAACGTATTTATTTAGCCTGGCATATCTGGATTTTTAAGTATATTTTATTGACTGATTTTAGGATGTTGTTTTAATTTTATATATTTGATTTATTTATTGTAAAAGCACTTTGGTTCTGGAAAGGCGCTTTTTAAAAATAAAGAATTGCTTCCTTGCTTGCTTGCTTTCTGCCCCAGTGCATCTCTCCTAACTGTTCCCATATACTGGACTCTTCCTCAAAACTTGTGTTTCCAACCTCCCACAACAAACCCCTACATTTGCTGCTCACGCTCTCTTCCCTCTCACAAGAGTATGAAACTTTACTTTGTAATCATTGCCCTCCTCTTCCTATCGTCTGGCGATATAAATCCCAACCACTGCTGGTTCATTGTCCACAACCACCCCCTCAATAACCTCCCTCTCAAGTCCCTCTAGCATGCCCTGAGGCTTGAAAATACTCCATCTGAACATACGCAGTCTTCTTCCCAAAATCGACCTTCTCCAGCCTCTGGTAGCTTCCTCACACTAAGATATAATCATCCTGACAGATACACAGCTTAACAACAAAATAACTGACTTAATTCTTGCCATTCCAGGCTATTCCTTATCTCATCAAGATCGGATAGAGAGGTGTGGTGGTGTAGTCATATATGTTTCCTCCGCTATCCAATGCAACACTATACTCTCCACCTCTGTCCCTAATGAATATGAGGCACTTACCCTAACAATTAACACTCCCATTCTCTATTCCTAATTTTATAGCTGGGGCTTACTGCTGCCCAGGTCTAAACCCCTCTGTGATTACCGACCTAATCACTTCTATTTTTTCTCTTATCTCCTCAGGCGAGATCTATATCATGGGAGACTTTAACTTAAATTGGTTATCCCCATCTATGGTTAAAGTAAAAAACAATATCGCTGCCCATAACTTGACCCAACTCATCCTTGAACCCACCAGGATAAATCTCAAAACAAGCAATCACTCCCTTATAGACTGGGCTCTTACTTCTCAACCCCACAGGGTCATTAAATCTGGTGTGTTAGCTGATGCCTTAAGTGATCACCACATGACATACCTAGTACTTCGCATCCACTGACCTAAGGCCCCCTATAAAATTATGGTGTCTCATTCTTACAAGTCTATGGACCTTGCCCTGCTCCTCTATGACTTATCCCTAACCAACTGGGCCCCTATTACTGCGGCTGACTCCATAGACGCAGCTGCTGACTACTTTAAAGATAAATTCCTCGAAGTTTGGAACCACCATGCCCCATTACGCCACATCAGAGTTTGCAGGAACCACCTTTCATGGATCTCGCCAGAGCTTATAGCATGTCAAAAAACACGGGACAAAGCCTGGAAGCAGTACAAAGTCTCCAAGCTACCAAAAGACTATGACACACATCGCTTTCTTTGTAATAAATGCACCAAAGCCACCCGCTTGGATAAATTCGATTATTTTAACTCAACCTTTCAGGCCAACATTAATAATCCTGCAGAATTTTGTAAGGTTATTCACACACTCTTCTCCCCCCTTCATCTCCTCCCACCTCTCTCCTTAATATTAAGAACACCATCGTTGCTGACCACCTGAACATTGCCTCAGAATTCAACTTCTACTTCACCTTTTGCGCTTCTGCTCTCTTGTTCTCCCTACCACCTGCTCTGCCTGACCCCTCCTTAAATTGTTCCCTCACACACACCCAACATAACTAATTCTCTTTCTCTCAAGTCACTCCCTCAGATACCTTAGCGGCCTTACTTGCTCTTAATCCTTCCAAAGACTGTTCACTTGATGGTCTAGACCCCAAGCTGCTTTATCTTTCTGCCACAGCTATTTCTGCCCCTCTGACTGACCTGCTCAACCTCTCTTTCAATAGGACTGCCATTCTCTCAGGATGGAAGCATGCTGTTATTCTTCCCCTCCCCAAGGGAGACGATTCTTCCACCCCTGGAAACTACCACCCTGTATCTCTGCTTCCTACCCTTGCCAAGCTGCAAGAACACCTGATTCTTGCCCAACTCTCCTCCTACCTAATTCCAATTTTTTCACAAATCATTCTACCACTACCTCCCTGATTAGGCTCACTGACTCCATCCTCTTTGGGATGGACAGTGGCCAAATCACGTTTGCTATCTTTGTCGACCTCACCAAGGCTTTTGACATGGTCTCCCACCCCCTACTTTTACACTTTCTCTCCGTGGCAGGTCTGTCGACTGCTGCCACTAACTGGTTCCGGGCCTACCTAGTGGGTAGGACTCAGGTAGTTAGAATAGCGGATTCCATATCCCTCCCTCTTCCCAGGGCCAGATCAAGCCTTAGGGGGGCCTGGGACACTCACAACTTGGGTGGCCATGTAAAGCGCCCAACTTTTCATACCAAAATGTTTTATTTTGCGCAACATTTACTGAGCACATTGTTTATTAACCATAACAACCACCGTATGGGGAGACTACCCCCATTATTCACAGGAGAAAAAAGTAACTTGAAGTACAACACCCTGTCATGTTGTCATAGTCTGTAATGTTATATTTATTGTACTGTACAAGACATGAAGGCCACCAGGCTCCAGATGCTCTGGGGGTCTAGATGCTCTGTGGTGAGTTTTGGGGCATTTATTGAAGTCACTCTCCTCTAGACCCTGTTCAGAAAAGCAAAGTAATCTTTAAGTAACCTCTTTAATCACAAGTTTATTTTAAGGAAATAAATTAAACAAAAATAAACAGTGCTTTACTGAGAGGTATGCATCCTACTCCAAACAACAGTAAGTTACTGTATGTACCCATTGTACAGAAGTGTGCAGTTCCAATGTACAAATGCTATGACTCCAAATAAACAGACTGATGTCATACCTTTATCTGCTCATGGGATATCAAAGGAATGATTAATTCCATTTATTTCAGACTTAGAGTATCCATGCATGTATACACACACACCCACGTCCCTTTATCTCTTCTTTGAACAAGCTCAGATCAATTATCTCAGCATAAAAATAAAATACAGATAGCAACTTTCTAAGCCACTTACTGAACTCAAGCTGTCTGCTGTTGCTTGGCGCTCCCTTTGAAACTCCTTAGTTTAGCAGCAGCAGGCAGTTTAGGGCAGTGCATCGGTTAATCATGCTGCTAGCGATAGAGTGGCGTGGCATACAGATAGCAGTGCAGGTGCTGCCGCTGGCAAAGTGCATGCTGAGCCTCAAAACCACCAAGAAAGAGTGGTTTAAAAATGCTGCCCGATGGATTGTATGCAAAGCTCCTGGTCCTGGCGCCGCTCGTGATTATGCAGCGGCAGCCCAGGTCTGGTCGCAACTTGCAACGGTCCAGGTCCAGTCCCAGACTCAACAAAATTTAAAACCTGTCAGTATCCTAAGGGTAGATCACGGTGCTTGCATAGTTAGCCTTCTTCACTTCTTGTGCCACACAGTGCCAGTTTGTTTTTCTAGCAAGTCACCCAACCCTAGCTGCAGGCTGCAAATAGCGGAGGAGGAAGGTGGGAGGAGCAGAGAAATCATCTGCAATGTTGGCTTGCCAGGGGCCTATCTGTAGCAAGAGGGTCCAGGGGCTTGTGTTTTGTTTTCTTTTAATTAAAGAAAGCCTCTCCCAAAGTCATTTTTTTTGGTTTTGTTTTATGGAGCAAGCTCCGGGGTTTGATTCACGCTTGACTCATGCGGGGGAGGCATGATTTATTTCAAATCCTTACCAGTACTGTACCACCCGAGGGAAAGGGGAACGAGAGAAATCTGCAATGTAGGCTTGCTGGGGGGCCTATCTGTGGCAGGGGGCTTGTGTGTTTTTTAATTTTATTTAACAAATGTGCTTCTTCCAAAGTCACGCTGCTTCACAGCGTTTTTAAGGGAGCAAGCTGCTGGGGGCCTATGGGGGGAGGTTGACTCGCGCTTAACTCGCGCTGCGGCGAGGGGGAGGTGGCATGATTTACAAACCACCAGTCTACCTACTAAAAGTGTCTCTCGCTTCCGACTACTGGGGGGGCCAGTCTATGGTGGGGGGCCTGGGGCATTTGGCCCATTTGTCCCCCCCTTAATCCGGCCCTGCCTCTTCCCATCAACACTGGTGTCCTACAAGGATCCGTGTTGGGCTCTATCCTCTTCTCTATCTTCCTCAATGACTTGCTGTCCATCTGTACATCTGCTTCAAAGAAAATGTGTTCAGGGGGCCCTTTGGAATCATAGACTTCACACAATATGATATAAAACTCAATATTTTTATTTCATCTCCCCTATGTTTCACTCCTGCATGGAGCTTGTTCACGGGGTTTTTAATACTTTTTCTTTTTTCTTATTTCATTCTGTTTTCAAACAAAAAATGTACTTTAGTATTTCTGTTATTTTTCCTTTTAAACAATCTTTTGTTAATGTTTTTAGGACAATCACATACCAATTATTAGTATACCTGCATCGCTTAGTCTACTTTTTTAAAAACTTTTCTTACTTTTCTAGTCTATAGTGCTCATGCACTTTTTCTGAAATAAGATAAGACATAAAGCAATGCATATCACTGTGATGGAATGTGTGGGAACTAGGTTTCTCTTGTTTCTGCGACTATTGAAGCTTGACTCCCCATTAGCAAATAAAGCAGCCTACCTGCTGGAATACTTTGAGTAACATGGAGGTTGGCCCTCACTGTTTGTGATTTTTTTTCTTTTGACTGCAGGGAGACAACAGATTTGGTCATATTTAACCCTAGTTCAATTTTTCAAAGTTCAGTGCTTAATTCTTAATAAGTTAAGTCTGAAAACAGAAAGAAATAAGAAAAAAAGAAAAAGAATTAAAACCTTGTAAACAAGCTCCATGCAGGAGTGAAACGTAGGGGAGATGAAATAAAAAGATTGAATTTTATATCATATTGTGTGACGTCTACGATTCCAAAGGGCCCCCTGAACAAATTTTCTTTGAAGTAGCTGTTGAAGCCTTTTTTCGAGGGGGTCGAAGAAAGGAAAATCACAAAGAACAGATGTCCATTCCCCACTTATCTCTTGTACATATGTATATTTATTTTATTTTTATTTTATTTAGCTTTTGTTGACCGGGTAAGTGCACTAGACAAATCCTGCCTATTTTCAGGCACGACCCGGGGGAAGGGGGATACAGATGAATGCCAACTGACCTTGAACCAGATTAAGCTGTTGGTGGTATTTTTTTAGTGAATGAGGGAAATTTGGCCAGGACACCTGGGAAATTCCCCTACTCTTTTCGAGAAGTGCCATGGGATCTTTAACATCCACCTGAACTACCACCAATCCAGGCAGATGGGACCTCGGTTTAACGTCTCATCCGAAAGACGGCACCTCAGAAATGCAGCACCCCTCTCATGCTGCATTACAGTGTCAGTACTGGGATATTAATCAAAGTGCCAGATGTGGGAACTGAACCCACAGCCCTCTGATCTCCCGGCCTCAGAGGCAAGTGTGCTACCTACTGAGCCACTGACACTGACAACTTATGTATGCAGATGACACGGTCCTTTACTACACCGGCCATTCCCCCCCTGATGTGGCAAACAGACTTCAGCAGGACTTCAACAATGTTCAGCACTGGTTTTGCAAACATCAACTCTTCCTAAATGCCAAAAAGACAGTCTCCATGATGTTCCGCACAAGGCAGAGACTCTCAAGGCTTCCCTCCCTGCCCACCTTCCCTATCCTTGCTGGGACAGTGCATGAGGACACCTCCTCTTTCAGATATCTGAGGGTTTGGCTACACCAACATCTCATCTTCTCTGAACATGTGTTTTTTTTTTTTTATTTGCATCTTTTTTTTGGCCACCGGCCATGCCGGAACCCTCGGTCCGATCATGGACCCCTACCGCCTCACCCCCACATGAGCCACCGCAATCCCAAGACCCCCTGGCTTTCCTCCCAGGGCGGGGACGTGGCACCTGGCCCATAGTGCTGCGAATGACGGGATAGGTTGGGAGTTGGCCTGGGGTGATGAAGGTGGTGGGGTGGGCGTCATCAAGCGGGTGGCAGTGTTTTTTCCCACTGTAAGGGGGGGCGGAAACATGCAATGTTGACCTGCGTCCATCCCACCCCTGAACGTAAAGGGGGCCGGTCACTTGCGGTACCCCTGACCTCCGCCAGGGGTCTGTCATGCACCAGACACACTCTGCACCCTCCCCCCAGAGAAGGAGAGCAGTCTGCAGGATGCTCCGTCCTTCTCCCCCCGGCCGGCCCTCCGACGCCCCAGGTCCATTCTCTGACCAAGTTCACACCATCCTGAAAAAGCTGTGCCCCAAGCTAGGTGCTCTGTACAGGAACCGGAACTGTATTCCTTTCCTGGCAAGGTGTGAACTTGTACAGAAGATGATCTTACCCATCCTTGATTACTGTGATGTAGTCTGTAGTGCTGCTCCCAAGACCTCCCTTGCCAGATTTGACACCCTCTTTAACTCCTTCTGCTGCTTCTCCTTGGATGTGCCTGCCCTTACCCACCACTGTCAACTCTACCACTCTCTGGCTTTCCCCTCAATTAAAAATAGACGTCTCTTTCACTGTGCTAAATTTGTCTCCAAATTCTGGCTTGGCTCACTCCCTAGCTACCTCAGCTCCTCCTTAACTATCCTTCCTCCCCCCCCTGCCCATTTATTTAGGGCTAACGACTCCCGTTCCCTAGTTATCCCGCACTGTTTGTCCTCAATTGGCCAGGCTGCCTTCTCTCATCACTTCCCCAAAACATGGAACGCTCTCCCCACCAAATTCGCCACTCTTCCTCCTCCCCCCCCCCTCCTCTATTTCCTCTACTTTGTGGAATTTCCTCTTGGTAAATTGCAAGTGTTACTGACCTCTTCTTGCCGCATCAACAATTACTAACCTATTACCTGACTGTACTGCACTTGTGGCCGTCTCCACCTCGCCAATTTTAAAAATGTAGTGTTGTTTGCTTTATTGTAAATTGTTACTCACCTTACTGTTGGGTTGCAACACTGTGTAATATTCCTATGTTTGTTACTCTGTCACATAAAATGCTTTATATATTGTAAATGTAATCTTACGGCTGTACGAAAATTTTGCGCATCTACTCCAACTCTCCTTTTCCCCCAGGATGCACCGTGAGATGAGCAACTTGTTGTTCAGCATGCCTTTCCTGGTGAAACTCTTAAATAAATAAATATGTAAAATAAATAAGCTTCTTGGACTAGCATGCCATTGTCTTTTCTGGTAGCATTTTCCAGTACATGCCAGTCTCATCAGCATTGTAAATTTGTGATGCTGTCAGTCCATTGGACACTATTAGTTCACACAGCTTTTTTTTTTTTTTTATTTATTATACTTTTTGGCCCCAGAGCCACCCGTCGGCCGGTAACTCAGCCCGGTCATGGACCTAGGCTTCCACCTCCACATTGAGCCAAGACCCTCCCATACCCCCTTGCTTGCCCCCCAGGGTGGGGCTTGTGGCACTGACTCCCCAACGCTGCCGCAACAATGGGATTAGGTTGGAGGGCCAACCTGGAGGCTAATCGAAGCATAGGTGGGCTTCATGGAGGGCAACCGGCTGACTGAAGAATTTTTTGTGAGGTTTTCTTGGGGGTGGAGAGGTGCAATGACATCCGGCGTCTGTTCCACCCCCTGAATCTCTCAAACGCTGGTCACTTGCGGTACCCCTGGCCTCTGACAGGGGTCTGTCGAGCACCAGACGTTCTCCCCACCCTCCCCTAGGAGAAGGAGAGCACTTCTGAGGATGCTCCATCATTCTCCTCCCGGCCGGCCCTCCGATGACTTGGGTCCATTCCCGAACCCGGGTCACTGGCGTTGCAAGCGGAAATCCAACCACTGCACCTATGGGCTGGTTCACACATACGCAGCTTTTTTCTGAATGGGGTGAAGTAATTGCAGGCAGGCAAAAGTTCACCTGCCACTGAAAGCTGGTGGATACCATGGAGCTTTTTAAACCAGCTTAGCCACCCCTCACTAGCACCAAATGGATCATCCATGCCATTAATGTTTCTGTGAAAACTGGTAGCCTTCTGCTTCAGAAAGGGTCCTGATATGGGGGTGCCTTTGACATGGTTTTGCACAAACCATAAATAAAGTGCTTCGTCTAGTGCCTCATCTTTACCGCCCTTCATGCTCTTTCTATGATAGGAACCGTCAAGGCAGTCCATTGTTGCTGCATACTCCTTCAGTTTATCTCATGCAGTATGGATATCACAGACAGTGGCATTGCCAATTGTAAACTTTTGTGCTACATGTACAATGCACTACCCGTTGTCAAGCCACTGCAGTATTCTGAGTTTCTGCTCAATATCTAGCCCACACCATTTTCATTTCGCTGCCATAACTATGCCACGTCCTGTTAGCCCGCGTGTTACAGCACTTAAACCTTACCACATTTATGCCGTGGCTTGCAAGCATTAACACGCTGCTAATGACTGTAATGGGAAAAACAGGTAACAATTAGTGAATCGCATGGGTTTCTAACAACCGATAATCACCTTTTGTTTATGACAATGGGGGATATGGATTGCATTTGGATAATACGGAGATTCAGTTAATCAGGTTTTGGATAACCGGGAGTGTACTGTACCACATTTCCTCAAACAGTAGCTGCCCTCCAATAGAAGCCACATCTGCCAGATGTCATTTCTAATAGAAGCTGCTCTCAAATAGAAGCCATAGCTACTAAAGGGAGCATTTCTGACATTGTTTTCCTGCCCAAAATTGTCTTATCTATTCACAGCGTCAATTCCTGATCAGCTCTGTCAGAGATCACACTGGCACAATACTTTGCTACAGTGCATAATTTATTGCTAAAAAAGTGATTTAGACTGCTTAAAAAAATAAAGAAATAAATGGAAGCACAAATGTTTTGCACTTGCCAAATGCCACACCGACCAAGTGAGCATGGCTGCCATGGTACCCGGTGCAATTGCCGTGCAACCAGGTGCAGTTGCTGCATTACCAGGCTCACGCTAATTATTTGCAGCTATCAAACTTTTCATCTGAATAACTCTCGCATTCTTCGACATCTGTTTGCTCCCTGTCACTAACCAACTGAGAGGAACTGGGACATGACAGTGCTCTCTGTAATGTCTTCTTCAACAGTTTTCTCACCCCATTGTCCACACCATCCTCTTTCAGGTAGGATACAATATCTGGACCAGAGCTGGTAATTCCGCAGACCTGTGGCAGCAAAGTAAACTGTAAGTTAATTATTAAAAACAACTGAAACAACATTGAAAAAAGAAAAGACTGCCAGCATGCACCTGCAGTGACTTGATAATCGTTTCCTTGGTAACAGCCTGCCAGACTGTCTTCACCCACTGCAACATCTTCTCCTTCAATGGAGCACAAGGGTTACCATCCTTTGTAAGTTCTCTCCTTTCTGTGGACAACCACTGGTTGTAACAATCCCAGTTTGCAGCCTTAAATGGAGTGTTCAAGGACACATCTGCAGACCAGCATTTTATGATCAAAACAAATGCTCCCCCATACTTTATCAGACCATTCTAGAGTTAGTTACTCGTTCCTCCACCCATTTTCTGAGATCTTCACTACAGCAGTGGGGACTGTGGTGAGCTTTTTAGGGATCCTTTACCCAATCAAAACAACAAACAGGCAATTGTCAGCCATCAGTCATGGCAGCCAGATAAACCATAACCCTCTGTTTTTCATGGCCAGTAGTAAGCAAGGGCATTGACTTTGTACCCTTATAGTCGAGGGTACAATTTACTGACATGTCTGCCCAATGGCAGTTTTATCCATGTTTCCTATTGATTGGAGCTTCATTTTGCAAGACTCAATCTGCTGAGCACAGAAGCATATGAACTTCATGACTTTCACAGTCCTTTGGCAGCTTTTGGCCCATAATGGTATGTTGGTGCATTGTAATGCCCTGTCCCACAAAAACTTGCCAATCCAGCTCCTGCTTGCTCTAAAAACCAGATCTGGCACCAATACCACTGCCTTTAGTGCTACAGTTTTTCTTGTTACACAGAGGTGCTGATCACGTCGCAAGGAGATCCAAGAAGCTAACTCAGTTTTGGATTCTGGGTATTGACACTTACAGCCACCACCTTCAAGTTAACATCTTTTGCCGGTGTTGGCTGAAACAGATACTGCAAGTTGTTCCTCCATTTCTGCTCTCTTTTTCCCCTCATTCCTGGACCCGTTTTTCATCAGTTTTAAGTGCCGCTGCAACAGGTCTTTTTCCCAATTTCAACATGCTTATCTACCATGAACTTGAAATCTAAATCATATGTCTTAGTTTTGACATTTCTACGGTTCTGCTCTGTTACTTTCAGGCCCACAGTGAAACTGCCAGTGAAATTGACAAGCTACTGACAGCTGTCAGCCCTTGGTTTAAACAGAGGCTGCTCTTCAGTAGAAGCTACCCTCTAATTAAAGCCTCATCTAAAAACATATAGAAGCTGTGGCTCCTATTCAAGGAAAAACAGTAATGACCTATACAGTGATAGCAAGCAGATACTGGTAGCAGCACCTCATTTGTGCTGCTGGCAAACTCCCATCCTATGCACTGCAGCCTCCTATTTCCTCTACCCACTGCCTTGTTGCATCATGCTGATACCTCCAGACTCAAATCCTTTTCTTCAGTTGTGCATTCCACTACTGCCTCCCCCATGCTATATTCAGTGTAAAGATTATTTGCCCTTATGGGCTTCTACTTGCATCTTTTGTGTTTTATTTTAAGCTGGAATACTTTTAAATACCTTTCTGATCTACCATGACCCTCCTTCTACCCAGGCCCTACCACATAATTCTGATACCATACTCACTAGCCACCTGACCATAGCTCTTAGCATTATCTGTGAAATGGCATATCTTTCCCTGATTCTCTACCCCACGTTGAAAACATGTTAAACAGGACCATGCAAAGACTGATCCCTGTGGCACCACACCAGTGATTCCCCGACCATTGAGAACTCCCCATTTGTTACTACCCTTTGGGTCCAGTCACTTAACCAATTCTCACCCACCTAGTAATTTTGTCCCCTAACCCCAAGAACATGCATCTTCTTAACCAAGGATGGTTTCTCTGCCTCAGAGCAAAAAGAGTGGTAAGGCGCTGTAGAAATTTGAATGCAGACACAGTTGTCCCATTTTCACAACTTCTCTCTTTATTGTTTAAAACTGGCAGTGAACTCAACGTTTCACCTATGTGGGGGTTAGAGGCAGTTAAACCCCCTTTAAGAGGGGGAGATTTTAATAAAATGGTCGAACAGATCGAAACTCATTGGATTTTTGAAATGAAAGCATTAGAACCATGAATAGGTTTAAATAAAGAAATTAATTGGAACATCGACCTATACAAATAGAAATAAGACTGTTAGAGGGATGTTATGAAATAAATAAAAAAATGGTTTAGTGTCAATTTCTATTTTTGTTAAGCATCTGAAGGACATCTTAATAATTAAGATACATGAGGCTACAAGGTTATTAAAAAATTACAAAAAAACTTTCTTTGAATAAGGACCTGTTAACTTGGAAATGTCCTGCTAGATGGTGAAGAACATCTGAGTAACCAAGATCCATCTGTATTTTTAAGTTAGAAAAGCAGTACAGTCTGTAAAATTAAAAGATGGCCCTGAATCAGTGTTGGATTGTTAAGGACATCCTAATAATCAAGATGCACAGTTACGGATTTTTTGCATGCATCCGTATCTTTAAGTCAAAGAACTGTTTAATGTTATTTCTAATAATTAGGATGTATAGCTCCTATAGCATCTGAAGGACATTCTAGCAACTAAAATATATGAGGCCACAAGGTTTAAAAAAACTTGTTTTGAATAAGGACCTGTTAGCTTTAAAATGTCCTGTTAGAGAATGAAGGACATCCTGGTAACTAAGATGCATTAGTATTTTTAAGTTAGAAAAGTAGTACAGGTTGTAAAATCAAAAGTTGGCCCTTAATCAGTGTTGGATTGCTAAGGATATCCTAGTAATCAAGATACACAGTTACAGATTCTTTTGTATGCATCCGTACTTTTAAGTCAAAGAACTGTTTAAGGTTATTCTTAATAATCATCCATTTCCATCCTACCTGTGTTATCCAAGATGCTGGAGAAATTAGTGAGTATTCAGTTAAGGGAATATCTGGACAATGCTAAACTATTAAATCCAGCTCAATCTGGATTCAGGGCCAAACATAGCACTATCACTGCATTAGCCAAGGTCACCAATGATTGGCAAACCGAACTGGATAAAAAGAACAATGTCTGTGCAGTATTCCTGGACCTGAGCAAAGCATTTGACACTGTGGACCATGAACTGCTACTCTCATCCCTACACTCCATTGGCCTAGATCCATCCTCCCTTAAGTGGTTCAGATGCTACCTCTCCGGTAGATCACAGCAGGTAAAAGCTGAAGGTGACCTCTCCCCATTAAGACCACTGTCAAGAGGAGTCCCCCAAGGCTCTATTTTGGGTCCTATCCTTTTTGCCATTTATATAAATAAAATTGATTCAACCCTTACCAAGTCCTCAGTACATCTCTTTGCTGATGACACTGTACTGTATGTCAGCAACCCTTCACCTAAAGTTGCTCATGAAATCCTACAAGCAGAATTCTCCCTGTTACAACATCACCTTCTCGAGAAAAAGCTTCTGCTAAATGCAAAAAAAAAACAAAGCAATGATGTTCACAACCCAAAACTCCACCAACACATCCTCTTCAATCAGTCTCCCCCAGATATACACTATACTTGGAGAAAATCTGGAGTATGTTGAAAATTTCAAATACCTAGGTGTGTGGATTGACAACAGACTTGACTTTACTCAGCATCTAGAATAACTGCTGAAAAAGTCGCTAAGGCTTGGCCTCCTCTACAGATTAAAACCCTTCCTTAATAGAGATTCAAAGATGAGATTAGTCCAGGCCATCTTTCTATCAGTCATTTACGCAGACTTCCTCTATAGTCACTGCTCCACTCCCTACCTTCAAAAGTTGGATACCTTATACCATAGAGCAATAAGGTTAATTACAGACCTGCCATATAATATTCACCATTGTTCTCTCTATGATTCAGTTGGATGGGTTTCCCTTCATGTCAGGAGGAGCAGAAATGCAGCTCTATGGATCTACAGAGCTTTATCAAAAACTCCCAAGCTATATCCTGGACTGCTTCAACCTGACCACTCCCAGCTCCTATGCCCTAAGAAGCAACAATATCATCCTGCTCAAATTGCCCAAAGTCAACACTAAAATAGGGAGAGCAGCAATCAGCTACTCTCTAGCCATAGCATGGAACACCCTACAAAAATCCCTAAACTGTCCATTATCATTCCATTTACATCCTTCAAGCAGCACTGTACAGCCTTCTTCACAGAGGAATGCAGTTGCTACCGCTAGAGATAGAATAGTCATCCCACAAAACCTTATTCCAATCACATATGGCATATTCCTTCCAGCCAGACACCGCCAGTATATGGCACCCAATATTCCCTTCACCATCCGTGTACTCATTATGTGAGTGACTGTCATGGCCCTCATTGTGTTATATATGTATTGTACATATTGTAAATGTTAGTTTAACTTTCTCTTGCCAAGCTTTAACATATGAATTCTCTGTATATTATTGTGTTATAAATAACATTTTCTTGTTTCTGTATGTATAACTGTCTCATAAGTATGTGATGTAATTGCTGTGCACCAACTCGAACCTTGACCTTATTAGGTCCATCTTGTAAATGAGCCTTGCTCAATGATAATCGCCTGAATAAATAAAGATTTAATTGATTAAATCAGGATGTATAGCTATGGATGCTAAGGACATTTTAATAATCAGGATATATAGCTATGGATTCATTTGCATGCATCCATATTTCTAAGTCACAAAACTGTTTAATATTATTCCTAGTAATTAGGATGTATGGCTACAGAAGTATTTTTATGCATCCGTTTTTTGGAGTTAGAAAATTGGTACAGTTTGCAACCCTAAAATATGGTTCTTTTCAATGATTGTTAAGGACATCAGAGTAACTAAGATGTATAGTTACGGATTTTTCTGAATATATCCGTATTGTTAAGTTAGATCACTGGAACAGTTTGTAAAATTAAAAGATGGTCCTTAAATTAATCATTCTGAACCACTTAAGCAATATTTTCATAATCCATATGTGCGCCTCCCCGCCCCGAGAATGAAAATGTTTGTAGCTTTAAGGTAAAGAATCAGTGATGTAATCTGTAGAGCAACTCTAAATTTAAAAGCGACCGCTACCTGTATGCACACACGAGGGGATTCAGTCGGCGTCTCACGCATCAAGAAAATCTAAAAGCAAGGTGAGCACAGTGTTTGTTTGAAGTAGTAAGAAAAAGAAATGTTTATAAACTAAGTTGAAACAACATCAAAACAATGTGGATAGTGGCGTTTTCAGTTCTCACTGTCGTTTGGATGTAAAATTGTTAAGTAGTTTGGACGAATTGAGAAGGCTGACTTTAGTTTAAAAATACTGAGATATTACATAGAATGAGTTATAATTGATAAAGAAACATAGTTTATATTTATATTTACATACGAGGAGGTTGAGCTTACATTTAATACATTTTGAAAGTAGATGGAACAGAGTGAGCCTGCGTGTTGTTTGAAAGTAAGACGTTTATGCAAACCGTTTATTAAATATTATACTGTGCTAGGCTAGGAACTGCAAGGATATTGGTGTTCTGTTTACTATGAATGCACAGATTATGTCTTACTTAGCTGAGTCGCTGTTTAATGCAACTTGAAAATAGTTGAAACAGGTTGAGTCTGGCTTAGTGTTTTAAAGTAAGATAACCATTCAGATTGATGTGAATAAATATTAGATGTGAATAAACATTATAAAGGTGCTAGTATTTGAGCAGTTAGGATCGTGGCGTTCTATATACTATATGAGTGTCATTCTGTTCGGCTGAATAAAATTACTGAAGGAACTACAAACATGATAAAGTTTAGAATGAATGGATGCCGTTTTGGCTATAAACGTGACTGGGCTCAAATTCATTGGTATTTTGAATTCTGAATTTTAAAAACTGAATTTCAGCTGAATACAATTACTGAAGGAACTATAAACATGAAAGTTTAGAATGAATGGATACCGTTTTGGCTATAAATGCGACTGGGCTCAAATTTATTGGTACTTTGAATTCTGAATTTAAAAACTTATCAGAAATAATGATGTTACCATTGTGTATAGGACATGATGAAGCTTAATATGAATAGATGTTGATTTTGCCATAAATGTGATTGAGTTTAATATAGTTTGAATGCTGAACTTTGAAAATTCATTAGAAAGCATGTGATTGTTATTCTCTTGGGTTGGCTTAGTTTAATTTTTAAACTTAAAAGATAAATGAAGTGAGAACTGTTTGTATCAATTATGATACAACTGTATCCTTGAATAACATATTAACAAACTAATACTTTTTACATGTCTCTGAATATGATCTGTATTATTTGACAAAGCATGAAAAGGAGTTGTTTTCGTAATTGATACCTTAAAGTGATAATTAAAACATTCTAAAACAAATGTGAGATAATGATATGGACTAGTGTGGCCTGCATTTAACAGGCATGTGTGACCATGTTAGAAAAGTATAGGGTGTTGTGGTTATAAATTAATTATTTAAATAATACGTTAAAACAATACATGTGTGAATAAGTAGTTTTTTTGAAATAATAGTGTATTGAAATATTAGAAATAAGAATTCATTTATTTTTGTGTTTTAATAAGGAACCTAAGGGACAACAACATTTATGAAACAAACTGATAGTTTGGAGGACCTTCATGAAATTGAGACAAGTTCATATTATTGAGACAGAGGATATATGTGGGTAATTGAATATTTTTTATGATTTGATGTATATATTATAATGAGTGTTTGAGCTCATTATAAATGCAAATTACTATTTGAGCAGTTTAGAATGGGATATGAACTTGTATCTTCTATATTTTTTTCAGAACATTCTAAAAAATGTCTCCCTAGAGGACTCTGTTACTGATGAAAGATATAATTTCAATCATTCTTTGTGAGTAGCACCATTGGGAGTCATAACATTTTATCTGTTATTGATTGATTATTGTGGATTTATTTATGAAACTGGATGCGGACAGTATTCTTAAATTATTTTTATTCATGTATTTTCTAGAAAGGCAACTCTTGAGAAAGCCTACACAGTAGGTAAAACGTTGAGTTCACTGCCATTTTTAAACAATAAAGAGAGAAGTTGTGAGAATGGGACAACTGTGTCTGCATTCAAATTTCTACAGCGCCTTACCACTCTTTTTGCTCTGAGACAGAGAAACCACCTTTGTTTACAAATACATCGGTATAGGCTGCTTGGGAAAAGAACCAAAATTCTTCATAAGAACTGTTCATTGCCTGTGGACTCTTTTCCTTTCCCTTCCCCTTTCCTTCTTCCCTTCATGTATTCTATCTTCTTAACCACCCACCCATCCATATGGGATGGAAAAGAAGTCTTTTCTGATGTCCAGATATGGTTTGTCCACTACCTATCCCTTATGCACTGCTTTTATCACCCAAAGAAAGAAATCAATCTGGTTTGCAAGATATGCCATCCTTCCATAAAGCCATGATGTATTTTATCCTGCAGTTAGTTTTACTCTGGAAAATGTACTGTCTTTTTCCTTACTATATTTTCTAGCAGCTTACCCACATTAGGCATTAGGCTGATAGGTCTGTAGTTCCCTGGATCATTCCTGCTCACACTCCTGTGCAGGGGAACTACATTTGCTCTTCTGCAGCTCATGGGTACTATCCCAGTCTCCAGTGAGCTTTATAACAGCTCAGGTAGCAGTCCAAACAGGACCTGCCCCATTTCCTTAAACACAAGGGGATATAGCCCACCCAGTTCCATGGACGTATCCATTTGTATTGTGCTTAAGCCCTCCAGTATCCTTTTATTTATTTTTTTGTTGGTATTGTTTCTACTGGAGCCTTGCCTATCCATTCGACATCCCCCCGCCATGCCAGCCGGGTATGAGACCCCTTCCCCTTCAGCCCCCATGACTTACCCCTTTTGGAAGGGGGTTGGGAATTCCTCAACCCACCAGTCCAGATCCAGTTCTGGGGAGGTGGCTTCCTTGCAGTGCCGTAAAGGGGGATCATCATCTTCCAGGTGAAGTCTCCATTTTTCTTGCTTTACTCCCCTGCAGAGAGAAGGGCATGCAAGGACGTCAGTGGAGGGAGCACGCACGTGTCCGCACGTGCTCCTCCAGATGCCTGTCCCATCTCCACCCCCTTTTTGCTGCCCCCAGCCACCACTATGGGCCAGTCGAGCATGACGATTGATGTTCCCCCTTCCCGGAGAAGGAGAGCAGTCCCTTGGATTCTCAATTCTTCTCCAGTCCTGCTGACCCCTGGCGGCCCGTGCTCATTCCCGAATATGGGCCACCAGCATAGCGCGAGGTAAGGCATCCAGTGCCTCAGCCCTCAGCGCCACCGGGCTGGTGTAGGACTCCAGTATAATTTTAACTAGAATGGAATTCACATTTCACCACTTCCTCCCTACACTGATGGCACAGTCAGGCATTGGCCCCTTGTCCTCCACTGAAAACACCGAGCAGAGACATCCATTCAGGATGTCCACATTATCTTTATCTTCCTCTTCCTACTTCTGTCCTTGCTTTAGCCTGACTATTCCTTTCCTCGTCTTCCTTACCTTGGTTATGTAATGAAAGAAGGTCCAGGCTCCTTTCTTCCTACATTCTGAAGTTCTTAATTTTGTGTTAGCCTTAGACTTCCTCACTATCCTGTTTGACTTTTCATCCTGAATGAAACTCCACCATGCCTCCTTCTGCTTGGCTTGCTCTGTATTTTTAAACTCCCTTTTCTTAGCCCTCACGGCCTCCCCTACTTCCCTTGTGAATCATAATGAATTTTACCCTTTTTCCTCTTGCCAATTACCCTCACACAGAGATTTGTTGCCTCTATTATCCCTTTTTTATCAGTTCTCATTTAGCTGCCACCCCACCGTTGCTCTCACTGTCACCCTTACCCCCTCTATTTTCACCCACAGCAGCATCCTAATTTTTCACAAAATCAGCTGTCGTAACAGGAATTTAGTCTGGGACTAATTTCTCTCCAATTCCAGTTTGACACTGAACCAAACTGTCTGATGGACACTGGTTCCCAGTGTGCCCAGCACCATTACCTTCCCCACACTGTCCTTATTGCTAAGTACAAAGTTTAGGATGGCTGCCTCCTTAGTAGACTCCTTTACTCTCTATAATAGGAATGCATCCTGAAACATAGAAACAGAATTTGTCATCAGAAAAGGACCACTTGGCCCACCCAGTCTGCCCAAGTATTCCATGTCTGTTGTTCCTGTGTGGACCCTATCTGGTCTCTGGTGACCCTCCTTGCTCCCTTCCTCTTTTCTAATATACCCCATGTTTATCCCATGCATGCTTGAAGCCCCCCACCATTCTAGCCTTCACCACTTCTGCTTTGCAGTCTTTTCCAGGCATTTACCACCCTGTCAGTGAAGAAATATTTCTCACATCTCTCTTGAACTTCCCAACTCCAGCTTCATCATGTAGTACTTGGTCCTGGTGCTTATCCTCATTTAAAAGAGACTCCATACCTGCACCCTGTTTACCCATGTGAGGTGCTTGCATGTCTTGAACATGTCCCCCTTCCATTCTCTCCTCTCTTTCAGGGTGTACATGTTGAGATTCCTCCATCTCTCCTCATAGGGCTTCCCATGCAAACCCTGCACCTTTTTAGTTCCCTCTTCTGGACTGCATCCAACCTGTCTATGTATTTTCTGAGATGTGGTCTCCAAAACTGGACACAGTACTTGAGCTGGGGTGCACCAGGAGTGATGCAGAGACAAAACCACCTCTCTCCCCCTGCTGGACACACTGCTCACTATGTACCCCAGCATCCCACTAGTTCTACCCACTGCCTTGTCATACTGCCATGGTACCATAAAGTCCTCTAATATGACAACCCTGAAGTTCCTTTCCTGTCTAGTGACAATCAGTACTTCTCACGTTCTATACTCAACATCAGGGTTCCTATGCCCTAGGTGCATGATTTTGCACTTTTTGGCATTGAACCTCAACTGTCATGTTTTTGGCCGCTCCTCAAGTTTCCCAAGATCCCTGTACATTTTCTATACCTCCTCCTGAGTGTCCACCCTATTACAGATTTTTGTGTCATCTGTAAAAAGGCATACCTTCCCCACCAGTTCTTCTGTAATGTGTCATATGAAGACACTGAAGAGGACTGGTCCCAGTATGGAGCCCTATAGTACCCCACTGGTCAGTCTCCCATCCTTACAGTGAGTGACATCAACCACCACCCTGTGTCTCCTATCCATTAGCCAATTTCTAACCAAATTTATCACTTTGGATTGCACTCCTGGTGGCTCAACTTCCTAATCAGCCTCCTGTGTGGCACAGCATTGAAGGCCTTGATAAAGATTTCTACCTGCTGTTAGCTTCTTGCACTTGCTGCTTCTGTGATCCTCCACTCCACGTCTGGCATGTTGACATCTCTCAGTAGCAGCACCTTCCCAAGCTCTGCTGCCCTTTTGATCTCCTCTAATTCCACATGCGCTTCCTCTTTTTGATTTGGTGGTCTATATACTACTCCATTCTGATATTTCTTTCACTGTCTGATACTACCTGTACCCATATTGTTTGTGTTCTGCTCTACCCCATATCCTCAGACTCTGTAGTTTTATACTGTCATGTATAGATAATGCACCCCCCCCTTTCCCTTTCTATCCCTCCTGAACACAATGTACGCCAGCATGGTCATGTCCAGTCATGATACTAGGTAGTCCATGCTTCCATGATTGCCAAGAGGTCCAGGCTTGCCTTAGCCACGACTGCCTCCAAATCACTGATCTTATTTTCTAAGCTCCTTGTGTTCTTGCACATAGCCTCCAGATCATTTGCCCTCACCTTCAGTGCTTATCCCATTCTCATTTCCCCCAACCTCCTATCCGTCCTTGCCTCTGTCTCCCTTCCACCTCCTACAATTTGTGGCTTCTCTTCCATAAGTTTTACCAGTTCCCCCTAGTTTCTCTTCCTTCATGTTCTGTTATCCTTCCTTATTTTCTAGTGCTTTAGGAGGTCATCTAGACCTCTGTGAATTGAATAAGTACTCCTATCCCTTCTGATCTACCCCCTGATAGTTTAAGGTCCTTTAATATGCTGTTTATACCTGTGCCCTGGTCTCCTGGTGCCCTTCGCAGAAGAGTGAAGGCCATCCTGCTTGAATAGCCCTCTATTCCTACAAAAGCATCCCAGATCTCCCAGATACCCACATCCCTCCTCCCAGCACCACTCCTTTAGCCATGGGTTGAAGCGCATGATCAGAACATGTCTCTTCTCTCACCTGTCCCAAACATCCAGGACCACAGAAAAGGTCAATGAGGCTACTGCCTAATTGAACCTGCCTACTAGATTTCTTTTTTATTAATATTTTTTTTTCTATGTTTGAATTTAGTGCTCATGAAAGGTGCTGGATTGACAGCACTGGAGCCTTAAGTCCTCTGCTTATCCACATGACAGGAACAGCATGGGCCATCACAGTGCAAGTTTCCTCACACTGGACTGCCAGTGTGCCTCAACCTGGCCATGGAGGGACCACCAGGTGAGAGGATAGTTCAAACTCCATTGCCATCCCTTGGTCTCTCATGTGAAACTGCCAAAAAGGGTGCCAAATTAGTGCCAGTTAGCACCTCCTGCTTTCTAAAGCTATCTACAGCTGTCTGCAAGCCAGGTTATTCATTCTCAGGTTGACAATGACATGAAGGTCACTTCCCTTTCCACCTTCTTTGACCATCCTCTTTACCCTGCCCGCATCCCCCCAACTGAGTCTCCCAGCAGACACCATTCTATTCTATCCCCCTGCTCCCCTGTCCTAACTACCCTTCTGTCTCCCATATGATGAAGTGCCCTATCACAACTGTCTTCCTGGTCCTCTCTTTTCCCTTGGACTTCAGTCGAAATTCAGGTATCTTCTTGTCAGTCCTGGTGCCCTGGGAGGGTACAGGTTTCAGCCTTCATATTGGAGAGATTGGAGCAACTGAATTGCACAGGGGTGCACATCTGTTTGCTGTTGCCACCTCAGGTTTTCTACCTGCTTGGATCCTCCTCTCCCCCACCCTGTCAGTTACAGGCCACTCCTCAGTACAGACCCTTGCTGTCCATTGAGGAATAGGAATAGTGGCAGCCTGCAGCAACAGTCACTGGGACCTGCTTCAGAGAAGGCTAATTTCTACCTTGGCACAGACAGCTTCTCAGTGAGTACTGCATTTCTGCTACACACCGCCAGCATTGTCTCCTCTTGAAGACTTCCCTGAAGTTGACTGCACCACAAGTGTTGCTGGTAATCCAAAACTCCCTGTCCTCCCTTGGCTACGCACATCCTCCTTTTCTGCTTCCTCTAATACTTCTTGCTATCCTTTGACTCCCTATGGATGCCCCAGCAGTTGCTGCCATCTTACTCTATGGACCTCACAATTAGGGGTCCTGAACTCTTTGGGGTCACTAGACCTTCAGGCCCAAAATACTGGACAACTGCCACACTACTGGCTGGCTGTAGTCAGGTAGCCTACCCCAACAATTGCACCACATTTGGTTGCCTTACACTTCTCTACCTCCCACAGTGACTTCCATTACTACCCCTCCCTCTTCATACACAGAATGGCAGTAAAAATGAAATATCCCCAATTTTCTTAGAATTTTCCACTAACAGAGCTCTTCACTTCTGCAGCATGGCGGCTGCTGTTTCAAACCCTTGTGGAGACAGAGTGTGCCCAAAATTCACAAACAAGCCCTCTTGTGTCCCGCTCCATCCAAGGAGGGTTCACCACCACAAATGAGCCAACCATAGCTGCAACACCGCTCCTCCAGAACTACCAGTCCAGCAAAATGGCGCATCTACTCCCCGACTTACGCTCCCTCCCCATGAACACTGCAACAGGCTGGGGCACTCTGCTCCATTTAACCAGCGACCCTCCTGCATCTTTCCTCGTGGCTCAGCTCAGCACTTACTCGGCCCTATCTTACAGCCATAACAGCTCTGTTCCTGGCTTGGCCCCAATTCTACACAGCACTCGCTCAGACCTCTGCAATGATCCATTCTACACACACCAAAGCTAACTGCAGCCATACTACCGATAAAATAAAGGGAAAAAAAACCCACAAAGCACCCCAGGAATTTTGAGCAGGGCACAATCAATATACACAAGGGTACAACATACAGTATAAAGTGAAGCACAGCCCTGTAAGTAATACAGAAAAAAAAAAAGAGGAACAAGGGGAACAATAAAATAAATACAGGGGTGCAAAGACAAAACAAACCTGGGGAGTAGAAACAATGAATGTGAGCAATAGCCCTGAAACTCAACAGAAAATATAGCAACAGCAAAATAAACAAATGGAGGGCAGGCAAAGAAATACAGAAATTCCCCTAGCAATTCTGCACTCACCCAAAAGTCAGAAAGCCCGCCTTTTTTTTCCTCTCAGTGGTGAAGAAAGACAGCAGGGTGTCAAATGCCGTTTTAAACCTTGTACATCAGCCAGGCGGCCTCGTGGCAAGAATCCTTCATTTTGGGCACAGTACAATAGCAAGACAGGCAGTGAACCTTAACTCCCCTGCTGGTGGCCATCTTGCTACAGTCAGGCCAGTCAAACCCACAGGAACTGTATGTCAAAGTTCGGCAGCTATCTTGTGCAGGGCACAAAAAAAACCTCACTCCATTGAAATCAATGGCAATCCTATTGAAATGAATGGACACTGCAACAAATAGCTGATTTTTGCAACTAAATTTAAATAACAGGCACAGAATTGAGTGGGAATTCTTTATTAAGATGTCATTTGATGAACTTTGCTACAAAAAAATTGTACTTTTGTCTACAAAAATAATTTTTGCTTGGCACTTCATCTATGACACAACGTCCTGTCTCCTGCATGATGACAACTCCTTCTCACCTGTACGACCTTCGCTCGGTGAAATGAAGCTCATCTCCAACCCCAATGTCTGACGATGACACAGATATGGGTGCTGGAGCATCCAGAGTTCTACCTTCACCCACCTCAAGGGTGTGGGGCTACAACATCAAAAATATCCTCCATGACATCCAGTCTTCTCTCTCAGCTCATGGAGCACCAGCTATGCAAGCCATTCAAGACAACCTGGCCTACATTAAAGCTATTTCACCACAGTCCATACCAGCCTACAACCAGTACCCTTCTTATCCTTGTCTCATGAAGACTCTGTTGACTGGCTG
Source organism: Neoceratodus forsteri (assembly GCA_016271365.2). Lineage (NCBI taxonomy): Eukaryota > Metazoa > Chordata > Ceratodontiformes > Ceratodontidae > Neoceratodus > Neoceratodus forsteri. Next base: position 478,279,607 of record CM028135.1, read on the forward strand.
GAACAATTCCAAGCATGGATTTCTTTCAATGGTTGGACTGATTCCTTCTGCATCTCCAATGCATTGCACTTGCTTCTGGAGGGACTGCCATTTCCTGGTTCAACACACTTCCAGAACAAGTCAAAGGGGACGCTGCCACACTATATACAACCTTCAAAGCCCATTTTCTCCAAGCACATCCACACTGGTTATTGGAGCAACAGCTGTGGGAACGTACAATGCAACCCACCGAATCTCTTGAAGTTTTCATAGTGGACATTGAGTCTTGCTGCAAACGCCGATAGAAAACAGAGAAAGATCAAGTAACAGCCTCTGTCCAGGGACTGCCTCCTCAATTTCATACCTGTGTCATACAGCAAAAGGCAACCACCTGGAGAGACACCATCCAAGCTGCATGGCTAGCCCAAGAATCCATCTCAATGTTTCAGTCTTCCAGTGCTCCGGCACTCCAAACCTCACAACTGGCTGCACTCTCCACATATGTCCAACAGCAACAAGCAATGATTGACAAGCTTATCTCAACTGTCAATACCTTACACCTCAACTCAACTGCCTACTCTGAAAATTCTGTCAACACTATGCAACCACCTCGACAGCGACCTGATCCACCTCTGCCTTCCTGACAGCCTGCAACTTGCCATGGTGTGGATTCAGAGGACACACTGCCACTGTCTGCCAAAAACTAAATTATTACAACAGGACTCAAGAGAACCAAGGACACCCACCACAGTGCAATCAACATGATGACCATAACTACTCCTAGGATCTGAGGAACTCAGCAACTGATCACCTCTCTGACTCTCACAATTCAAACAAAATGCATCCTCCCACTGCGAACTCCGGTACACTCTCACTTCCAGGGACAAAGGTACCTGTCATCTGATCACCTCTCCTACCCAACTATGTACCTGTAACCATCAGAGATTGGTCCACGCATGCCTTGGTCGACACTGGAGCAGAAATATCAGTTATCAGCAGCAATATTCTGAACAACCAAGCTATTCATCACATACCTAATGTCTCTCCAGCCGACCTAAAGTACATTATTACAGCAAGTACAGCTACAGTACCTATCACAGGTGTGGTCCATCTCAAGCTCCACTTTGGCTCACAGCAAGCTACTGTCAAGTTTTACATAGTACCTGATCTTCAACCTACAATAATTCTAGGCCTGGACTTCCTCAAAGCTCACAAAGTCATCCCAGACTTTGCCTCAAACAAACTGTCACTAGATTCTTGGAGACAACTTGCAGCTATAGACTCAGTCAGTGTACCTCCTCAGTCAGAGATGGTTTTCATTGCCAAGATTCCAGGTGAACCACTTCCACACGGTGTTGTTGGCATCATCACAGGATCCCCCATGCTGCATTCATTAGGTCTCCTTCCAGGAAACACCTTATCGGTGGTGCATGGCAGTGCAGTCTTCCAAAAATGCTGCAACTTCACAGATGAGCCAGTAGACATCTCAAAGAGTGCCAACATCGCAAAGTTTGTCTGCTTGTCTTCAGGGAACCAGCTCCATCTCATGCAAGAACCTGAGCCTGGTTTCATCAACTCTAATCCTGTCAGCACTATCACTACCACTCAAGCTTCAACAGAGTTACCCCTCAGTCAGGAATATACTATCCTCTTCAAAACTTCCAGAATCTCCAACAGGAAAGCAACAACTTCTGAAATTCCTGGAGAATCACCCGGATGTCTTTGTTGGTTCAGATAACAGGCTCGGATATTGTGATATCCCGCAACACACCATCGAAGTGCAGCCCAACCAGAAAATAATCTGTCAGCGAGCCTACAAAGTGGGACACAAACAGAAACAAGTCCTCGAGGACATAATCAAAGACATGCTCGACCAAGACATTGTTGAAGAGTCTACAAGTCCCTGGGGTGCACCTTGCTTGCTGGTGGTAAAGAAGGACAAAGGGTATCGCTTCGTGGTAGACTACAGAAAACTCAATGCCTACACAGTGCAGGATGCTCATCCCTTGCCTACAACCGAAGATGCTTTAGAGAGTTTTGGGGGGGCCAGTCCTGCTTACTTCACCACTCCAGATCTTCAGAGTAGGTTCTATCAAGTTTCCATTGATCCAGCTTCTCATCCATACACAGCATGGCGCTTCCACTTGGGACTTTTTCAGTTCAAACATCTGCCTATGGGTCTTCAGAACAGTTCAGCCATATTACAACATGTTATGGAAGCTGTACTATGTGGGTTATCTTTGAAATCTTGCCTAGTCCACCTAGATGATGTGATTTTCTTCAGCAGAACTTTGCCATAGCATCTCCAGCATCTCAAAGAAGTACAATAAACTTGTTTACTACTACTAAAAAGAAGTGTTCAAACATCTCAGACAGACCAGTCTCAAGCTTCGCCTAGAAAAGTGTTGTTTTGCACAGCATCAGATTCATTACCTGGAACATATGGTTAGTTCTCAAGGCATCTTTCCAGATCCAGACAAGCTCTCAGCAGTCAAAGACTATACATAGCCTAACAATCTCAAAGACCTTCGGGCTTTCCTGGGCTTGTCTGGCTACTACTGAAAGTTCATTTGCAACTATGTCAAGATTGCAGCTCCACTGTACACCCTCACCAAAAAGGGATATGACTATACACAGACTTCTGAATACAAAGAAGCCTTTGAAACCTTAAAACAAAACCTAAGCTCTTCCCCAGTATTGGCCTACCCAAGGTTCTATCAACCCTTCAAACGCTACTCAGATGCTAGTTCCTTTGCATTGGGCGCTGTGTTCTGTTAAATTCTAGATGGAACAGAACGAGTTGTCACCTATGCTGGGCGCTCTTTCCTCAGCTGAGTAGAATTATGGCATCACAAAAAAAGAATGTCTAGTCATGGTATTTGCCATAAAGAAATTTGACTGCTACCTTCGCTACTCCTCCTTTACAGGTATCGTTGATCACTCTGCCCTCAGATGGTTATTCAAAATAAAGGAGCCAGTAGGCCAAGTTCACCCAATAGATCGCCATGCTGCAATCCTACACTTTGAAATTCAGTACAGACCAGGTCGAGTTCACTCAAATGCCGATGGTGTAGGCCAGAGATGATATCCCTCTGCATCCTCCTCAACTGATGAAGAATCCTGCTTACAAGCTCTTCCCTTCCATGCCACGGACGTGCTTCCTGTGGACACTCCTACAGCACCTCAAGTTGCTTTACTGCTACCAACTGCTTCTACAGAGACACACAAATCCTCAGTTACTACAAGCAGCCAAAGAGCTTCTCATCTCCTCAACATCCAATCTGTCCCTGGCAACTGTTAAAATGCAACAAAGAACTGACATTTAATTTACTGACATAATCACCTACTTAGAGTCTGAAATCTTACCGTAACAAAAGAAGCATCTCCAAGATGTACTTTTCTTTGCTTCACAATACTTCCTCAGTGATGGAGTGCTTTTTCACATTTGAACCAAGGAAGGCAAGGGGCATCGCACGGATAGAACTCATGTACAGCAAGTTGTGCCAGCTTCTCTAATCACTCAAGTTCTTTTCTCTGCTTATGCCTCTCCCCTTTCTGGAGGTCATATGGGAATACACAGAACTCTCAAAAAGACAAGGCTTCACTTCTTCTGGCCTCACACGAATGGGGACATTGTCCGATTTTGTAAAATCCTGCCAGCCCAAGGAAAGCCTCCTGCCAAACCGACAAAGGCACACATCATTCCAATGCCTGTAGCCACTGAACCCTACCAAATAGTCAGCACTGACATTCTTGGGCCCTTACCAACATGCTCTGACTGGCAACAAATACATCCTTGTTTTTGTGGACTTCCAAATGAAGTATTTGGAACTCATCCCCCTAAAAGACATTAAAACTGCCACTGTGGCAAACGCCTTTTTCAACAGTCATTTGTCGTCACGATACCCCATCGTACCCACATTCAGACAGAGGCACTATCTACCTTTTCACCATTGTCCAAGAAACATGCAAACCTCTTGACATAAAAAAGACACATACACTACCAGTCAAAAGTTTTAGAACACCCCCATTTTTCCAGTTTTTATTGAAATTTACGCAGGTTAATGTCTCAATATACTCTGAAATTAAAGCATAGAACAAATAAACAATTGGAGATAAAAAAGAAATCATAGAATCATTTTGTTTAACTAAATTTAATCTAAATTTTTGACTCATCAAAGTAGCCACCTTTTGCAGATATACTGTAACCGCTGAACACACTGGTGGCATTCTTCCTACAATGGACATCAAATATTGTTCGGGAAGTTCTTCCCAACACTGTTGCAGAAGTTCCCACAAATGTGTTACACTTGTAGGTTGCTTTGCTTTCACCCTTCTGTCCAGTTCATCCCAAACCAGCTCGATGGGGTTTAAGTCTGGAGACTGTGCTGGCCATTCCATGATTTGAAGCCTACCTGCCTTGTTCTTTTCCTCAAGGTAGTTCTTACATAACCTGGAGGTATGTTTTGGGTCATTATCTTGTTGTAGGATGAACCCTGACCAACTAGGCGTAGACCAGAGGGTATTGCATGGCACTGCAAAATGCTGTGGTAGCCCTTTGGTTCAGGGTGCCAGTCATCTGTGTTGTTGTCCTGTGAGCAGCCTATCACGCAAGTTGTTGACTCTCAGAAACTTGTCTTCAGATTCTGTTGTGGCTTTGGGTCTGCCAGACCTCTTCCTGTCAGAGTTTCCTCCCGTTTCCAAGTGCCTTTTGATGGTGTAGGAAACTGTACTCACTGACACCTTGGCTTTCTTTGCAATTTCTCTAAAGCAGTTTTTGCTAACCTAATCTTTTTTTTTTAACCTCCAGCAGTTTACCGCTTACCTTTGTACCATTTCAGGTTATTCACTGGACTTGAATTGCTTAAATTTCAATAAATACTGGAAAATTGGGGTGTTCTAAAAACTTTGGACCGGTAGCGTACCACAAGTTACCATTCATAATGCAATAGACAGAGTGAAAGAATGATGTCTACCATTCTCAGCACACTTTCCAAGTATCTGGATGAGACTCACGACACCTGGGACTGTTTTGTTCCCTTTGTGCCGTTTGCCTACAATACCAGCCCTTGTGTCGACAGTACTGAGTACATACCATTCTTCTTAGTCCATGGATGTCACCCAAGAACTCCACTGGACAGGGATCTCTCGCTACTAGAAGTCCCCAAGTCAGCTTCTTCTTTTATTATTCTAATGTGGGAACAGCTTGAACTTGCCAGACATGTTGCAATCACCACGTTGGGCCAGAGAAAATTTGCAATGCAGAAAATGTCTGCAGCCAAGTCACATGAGTCTTCATTTTCCATTGGGGACATTGTGTATTTGTACTGACCTGTCCTTATTCTAGGTGCCACCAAGAAACTGCTTCGCCCTGGACTGGTTCCATCTACATCATAGAAGAGCTTCCTCCTGTCCACGTTCATCTGCGACGTGTCAGATGGAAAGTTCGTACACAACAAAGTGCACATAAACTGACTGAAGCATGGGTACCCGAGTAACAACCTTCCAGATAACCCCAGTCCACCCAGCAATGAAGCTGCCCTTGAGCTGGCCATCCTCTCTGAAGCTGAGATCCCTCCAGACAACTTGCAACTAGTTCCTACATATCTTCCCACTCCTAACACTCTCCAGCTGGATTCCATTTTACCAGATGATTTACCTGGGACTTCCTCTTCTTCTCAGCCTTCTTCTTCTTCTCAGGACTCTCCCGTACACACATCGGTGTACCAGATTGAGAAGGTCTTAAGTAAGAAGTTTGTCAATGGATCCTGGACTTACAGAGTCAAGTGGTGCAGATTTGACAGTGGGCAGAACTCCTGGGTCGCTTTTAATGACCTGACCCCATCCTATCAAGAACTGGTGCAATCTATGCATGCCTCCATTCCCACTGACTGGAAAAGTCGACAGAGGTCTTGAACTTTTGTTACCAGATTCAGTGTAATGTTTTGGGACTAATTCATTTTCTGGGTTAACTGTTTTGCTGTAAATATCTTGTACCTTTCTCCTTGCACCTGTTGCTATGGTACTACTTATCTGGATTAACACTTTTCCCCCCTTAGGAATGCCATTACATAGTTCCATGTGCTTTTTACTGTCTTGCAATTGTTAATAAAGTTTTGGCCTGCATTCTGGGTATCCTCCTGCTGCTACCCTTCCCTCTCTTCCCTTTTCCTTCCCCTGCACTTTAGCTCCTCTGGCATGACCAAGTCTCACATACTATTGTGTTCCCCTCTCTCTGGTGCTACTCTGACTGGTCCCCAGTGTAGTCCAGATTCTTTCCTCCTCCCTTCCTGCAGTGGAGTACTGTTGTGTTAAATGTAATACCTTGAAATGCATGAAAATGTTTTTTTGCCTTAAAACTTACTTAACATTAACTATTTTTTAGAAACTGTTTATAGATTTATTGCTTGCTCGAGTGATGCTCACATTCACTGTCCCGGTGGTGATGTGATGCACACATTAAGCATGGGGCTTAATTATAAGCTGCCACCTCTTTAAGAGCACTTAGAACCTGCATGTATCTATTTGTTGCACTGCCTGGCAGTGCCATGTTTGCCTGTCAGTCAGAAAATTTGTCAGTCTAGGGCTTGTCCTCATGAAGAGAACATCTGCTGTGCAGAGAATAAACCGGTATTATTTTATTTTATCCGTCCAGTTATTTACACTGTCCAGATGGGGTCCTCACCAGCAGAAACTGAAGGGTCTGGCAGATGACAGAGAAGGTAAGGGATCCTTTAGTGGCAGATCAAATAACCAAAACGCCACAGAATGCTTGTATGAATACATTTGTCAAGTAATCATGCCATTTTGCGAATACTGTGCTTAGAACAGCTGCTTTTTTCATTTACATGGTATTGTTTTAAAAAACATGAAAAATCAAAATGTTTTACTTAGTGTATGTAAAAGATATGGAGTTCTATACATTAAATTTTCTAGCAAGTACTACTGCACTGATAATTAGTAATGACTGTTTTATTCAGAAATGCTATAAACTGATTTGCCACAAGAGGGCAGCATTGTACTGTTGGAAAACAAAAGCCATCATCTTTAAATTTCTCCTTATCAGGGTTACTAAAAAAAAATTTCAGGTCATTTATGTACAGTTTTCTGCTCTTGGTAGGGAAATAACTGAGACCTGAAGAATCAGGGTGTACTTCCAAGCTCTTTCATGAACAAAACTGCTTGCATCATAGCAAATTCAAGTAACAACTGCCCAGTTTCTAAGACTAACACTGTGCATCTATTTACAGAGGACAGCCTGTGTAAATCATACAACTGCCTGAACATCCTTTACCCCACACTCAAATTCACAATTAACCATTCTAAAACACAGGTCAGCTTTCTGGATGTTATGGTACTCTTACAGAATGGAAGATATGAAACACTTGTACACATAGAATCATAGAACACAGAATTTGACAGCAGATATGGACAGCTTGGCCCGCACAGTCTGCCCATTTTCTCCCTACCGACATTATTACTGCCGACTGTATTTGAGCTATAGCTCATTCTTCCTCCTCTCTTCCATTCCACTATGATTCCCTTGTGCCTATCCCATGCATTTTTGAACCCCACCACTGTTTTCTGCCCCACCACCTCCACTGGAAGGATGTTCCTGGAATCTGCCACTCTTTCTGTAAAGAAGTACTTCCTCACATCTCTGCTGGATCTATCCCCCTCCAGCTTCATTGCATGTCCCCTTGTTCTTCAGCACCTTTTTTCTGAAAAATACTTTCCTCCTGTACCTTATTTACCCCCATGAGGTATTTAAAGATCTCTATTATATCTTCTCTCTCCCTCCTCTCTTCCGGCATGTATGTATTGAGGTCCATTAGTCTCTCCTCATAGGACTTTTGATGCAGCCCTCGCACCATTTTAGTTGCCCTCTTCTGGACTGCTTCCACTCTTTCTATGTCCTTCTGGAGATGTGGGCCTTGATTCTCAAAATGGGCTTAGGTCAGAGCAAGTTGTGACAAACAGCAGCTTGTGCTGAACCCCAGTGTGCCAGGGACTCTGCACCAGATTATGATATGGAGGGGTCCTGGTGCCTAAGTCCCCACTCTTGTGGCAACCTCTCCCGTGCGGCAACCACACGGTGCATGGAAGGGTTTGCCGCAGGCTCCTTGCAGCAAAGGCAAGCAGTTCCAAATCTCTGATCCCCTGTTCAACAACAAGAATATCCATCTCTGGTGGTCTAGTGGACCTCCTCCTCGACCACAATGTCCCCGTTATAATAACGTAAAAATAATGCCCATTTAATTGGTGGTCTAGTAGTGCCCTTCCCGGATCCCTGATGTCCCTGTTGTAACAACAGTTTCTAATGCCCCATTCATTGGTAGCTTAGTGGCTGCCCCTCCCTGATCACCGATGTCTCTGTTATAATAACATGTAATAATGCCCCTTTCATTGGTGGTTTAGTGGTCCCAATCCCCAGTGTCCTCATTATAATAACAGTTACTAATGCCCCTTTTATTGGTGGTTTACTGGCACCCCCTCTCTGATCCCCGATGTCCCCATTATAACAACATGTAATAATGCCCCATTCATTGGTGGTCTAGAGGCCCCCTACCCCAGCAGGTAGTGTCCACCTGCCCTCTCCCCATCCAAAGGCAGACCAGCGACCGCTTTGACCCTTCTCACCTCAGCGGCTGGCCACCCACTGGTGTCGCTGAGCGCAGTGCTGTAAAATTGCCATGCTCACTGAATAATCAATGAGCATGTACACTTTACAGTATGTACTCAGTGACATTTTGGTCGGTGTCTGGCCCCGGAGGTGTGAAGAGGGTTGTGCTGGTTGCTGACTGTCTCGGGATGGGGGGATCGGGGTGGTGGGCACTACCTGCTGGGGGCTGGGGGGCCACTAGGCCACCAATGAATGAGCATTATTACCAGTTATTATAATGGGGAACTCAGTGATTGGGGAGGGGTGCCATTAAACCACCAGTGAAAGGGGCATTAGTAACTGTTATTATAATGGGGACATCGGGGATCGAGGAGAGGGGGCCACTAAACCACCAATGAAAGGGCCATTATTAACTGTTATTATAATGGGGACACTGGGGATCAGGGAGGGTGGCCACTAGACCACCAATGAAAGGGACTTTAATAAATATTATATTAATGGGTGACATCCAGGATCAGGGAAGGGGGGATGATGGCACATTGTCACAAACAGGCAACTCTCCCAGAGGAGAATTTTCTAAGAACACTTAGACCAGCCCTGGCTGGTCTAAGCATACTTAAAAATTTCTCCCTCTGGGAGAGTTCTGAGAATCACACATTCGGGGATATAGCAGCATACGTCTGTAACCACCCAGTCCCCTGGGGTTACTAGAATCCCATCAGGTTAGACTAAGAAGGTAGTGGGCAGCTGGTAGAGAGTTCATTAGAAACTCTTTGCAGATCCCTCATTGCTTACCTAGCTAGACTGGGTGAGAAATGAGTGAGGTCATTTAGAACTCTCACAGCAGCCTGAGCCACAGTGGAGTCAGCTGCTGGGGAACAGTTTAGAATATTGGGTTCAGTTGTGGACAGTCTGTGAGTTGGAGCAGTAGAATGCAGTAGTGTTCAGAGGGAACGGTGTCTGCCAGCCTGTCCTGGGCTGAGTGAAGGACCTCTGGTCATTTTTCTCACCCCAGTGTGTGAGACAACAGCTTTGCTAAAGAAAGTGGTGGAGACCTGCAGTTCTGAGACCTCAGTAGGTCACTTCAGTGAGAACTGAATGGGATTATGAAATTCAGTTGGTCTGAGGGGCAATCCCCTGAATGGACCAGAAGATTGTCCGGCTGCCCAAAGTGTTCAAGGCTATGGATTTGAAGGGATGAAAAGGTTTCTTCAATGGTCTGATGTCTGTATTAAAGGGACAAACAAACTGCGAGTGCAGAAACATGGACATGTTGAGAAAGGGAGTTGGCTGGTGGTGTGCATGCCCAGAGATAAGGCTAGATTACATCACTCAGGACCCCAGTCTCGCCACAAATATGTGCCGAATGTAAAGTTAAATGTGTGGATGCCTTTAGCAATCTGTAGAGATTGAAGGATCTGTTTTGTGTAACTCAGAGGGAATGGCAGAGGCTGGCTGGGGCTAGGGTGGGCAGAACCTCACTTAAAACTCCAGTCAGGGCTAACTGGTTACTGGTAGGGTGCAAGGTTACCCTGTGGATGTTAACTAAGCCCATCATATCAGGAGGAATGTATTTTAAGTGTGTGGCAACCCCCACGTAATAGACACTTGTGGAAAAGTGAATGTCCATTAGATCCCCAGAAAAGAGGGATGGACTGTTCGTAGTTCTGTGGAAGAGAAAATGTGAGAAAGCCCAAACTGTTTGTTCTGGAGAAGGAAAAGTTCTTGTTCCATGTGTGCTCTGTAAAGTACAGTATCAACCTGCTGGACCACCCTTTCTGCTACCAACCTGGGGGACCACCCTTTCTGCTTTCCATCTGTGTCAGAAAAAAGCCATACTATACAATCCCATTTCTAGTAGTGAACATTCCATCTGTGCTTCCCAGTGTGAAATTGTTTATGGGCCCCCTCAGATAGGAGACATAGCATAGCCATAACACCTCTCTCCCAGAACTCTGTGTAAATATAAATGTTATTTTGTGCTCTAACCCCCGACCTCTTAGATGCCAAGTCAGGTATTCACCCTAAAGCCAGGAGCGATACCTTTGTTTATGCCAACTTGTGGTTTGATCCTTGTCTGCGTACAGGTTGGGGGGGGAGGGCCTGGTTGCAAAATGCCACTCTTGGCCAGGGTAAGGGTTACACATCTGTCACATGCCCTCAGCACCACGTTGCAGCCCATTTTTGGGCGCATAGGTGGTGCAAGCCCCATTTGGGGCAGACAGCCTGCGGGTGATGCAGGTGTAACCCCCTTACAAATGGGGGGTTCCTAAAAGCCTCTAGTACTGTCTCTCTAAGAGCTGTCAGCTCGCAGACCTAATTAGTCTGAAAGGAGGGAGGCCATGTGTTCTCCTGCTTGAATCCCGCTCGATCCACTGACAATGTGCTCCGGTTTTGCCGTCGCTAAGCAGGCAAAGTGAGTACTTCCCTGGGATGTAATTATTGATTCGAAATATGTTAAAGTGGTAATGGAAATGTTCTTTGTCTAACCTGTTTCTCTTGCAGCTGAGACTTTGTGTGCTTTGCCCCTCCATTTTGGATCAGAACTGCCGCTTGGATCCAATCAGGAGGGAAAGGCACTTAAGATGGAGTATTGAGCAGCCAACCAGGATTAGGACTCTCTCGGGAGCTGGCTGCCAATGGGGAGTATGGCCAGGGAGTCTGGGAAGTGAAGTTCAGGAGTGTGGCGCCTTTTTTGCACCAATGGGGAAGGTGTGAGAGACTGGCAGCTGAAGCCCTTCAATCGGCTCGGGTAGCACCCGGTGTGTGATTCCCTGCCCATCGGCTGAGAAGGCAGAGTCGTTGTGGCCGTGAGTGAGGAAGGAGCTCCGGGCTTCTGTGCTGTTGAGTTTCACGTGGGAAGCGCGTGTGAAGGCCAAAAGTCGGGTGGCTCGTTCGCCGTGGTGATTTGGACTGAATCCGCTGCGTGCTGATACCAGAAGAGGCTGTGCAGCTTGCAGCCAGCCACCAGGCTCACCTTGTAGAGGACTGGAGAATCTGCTTCATCGCGTTCGGTCTGTCAGGAGAAGTGAAGCTGCACTGTGACTTCCCGGGTTAGCAGTAAGTGTGGTCAGGATATGAAAGCAGCTGCCTGGTATGGTAACCTTCTTTTAAGTATAAATGTGTGGGGAGTGTCCTGATCACAGGCCTGTGTTCCTCATTGGTGTGAAAGGTGTTCTGCCACAAGATTCGTGTGTAAAATTCAGGGTAGCTCCCTGCAAACTGATCCATTGAGTTGCAAGTGTTCAGCTGTTCCCTTCTCTGGCTACACGAACTGAGCCTACTGGCTCCGGATTACAAATTGGGTATTGTACAATTGTTTTCATCCTCAGGGCCCCAACCAGCTGCACCAAATTTGGCTAGCCCCTTATTGCCTGGGTACCCAGCGACAGTGACTTGTAGGGACTTTAGCCTGTGCACAGTGCTCTGAAATAGTAGTGTGATTTAGCCAATTAACTAGATTTCCCCCTGCCATTGTTATTTCCCCCTAAATAAATCAGATTTGGTTGTTTTGCAAAGTATACTGCCTGAACTGCGTGTCTGTGTTGAAATACAGTACAGTGGCTATTGTATTACTGCATCTTACTCCACAGGGGGTCCCCAGAGTCAAGCTGATCGAACCAATCCTGAGGGTAAGTGTATATTGCGAAGGTATTGTGATTAACTTGTGTGGGCCACTAGTGGGAAGAAAGGGGGGTAGCAGTGTCCCAGATGACTGTGATCAAGTCATACCAGACTGTCTTAACCCGACCTCTGGGTGGAGGCACCCGCCATTGGACCTAGGCCCCTTAACCTGTTAGTAGTTAAGCAGGCAGGGGTAGTAGCCCTTGGGATAGCGCCACCTAGGGGTTACACAGGCTACCACTGAGAATCGCTCCCAGTGCATTGTTTGGTGCAGGGCAAGCACTTTGTACCATTCATTGTGGCACACCCTCTTGCACTGGGAGCATTGAGAAACAAGTCCATGGTCTTCAGAACTGGACTTGGTACTAAAGGTGTGTCTTACCAGTGATCTATACAGAGGCAACACCACCTCTCTCTTTCTGTTGGTGATACTCCTCCCTGTGTACGCCAGCATTTCACTAGCCCTCCCAACTGCCTTGTCACACTGCCTGGCCACCTTTATGTCAGCAGATATGATTCCCTCAGGACACTTTCCTGCTTGGTAGTCGTCAATACCAGTCCACCCATAGTGTACTCTGCACCTGGGTTTCTGTGCCCTAAGTGCATTAGTTTGCACTTTTTTTGCATTGAAAACCAGATTTCATACCCTTGACCACTCCTCTAGTTTTCTCAGGTCTCTGCTCATCCTCTCCACCCCCCCCCCCCAGAGTGTCCACCCTATTGTAGATTTTGGTGTCATCCTCAAAAATGCATACCTTCCCTTTCAGTTGCTCTGTAATGTTACCTATAAAGACATTAAAGAGGACTAGTTCCACCAGTGATCCCTGAGGCACCCTGCTGGTCACCCTCCTTTCTTCGCAGTGAACTCCATTTACCACCACCCTCTGTCACCTATTGCCTAACCAATTTCTTATCCAGTCTACTACCTTTTTCACCCATTACTAAGCTACCAAGCTTGTTTACTAGTCTCCTATGTCATGTGTAACAATGTTGAAAGCCTCACTGAAATCTAGGTAGACCATGTTCACCACTGCACCCTGATCTAATCCCTTTGTCAGCCAGTCGAAATCTATCAGAGTCATTTGACATAACCTCCCCCCGTGAACCCATGCTGCCTCGGGCCTTGTAATCCACTGAATTCAAAATGTTCCATAGTCCTTTCCTTCAGCAGTGATTCCATTAACTTCCCCACAGGCTGACTGGCCTATAATTGCCAGCCTCCTCCCTGCTACCACTTTTGTGTAGCAGGACTACATCTGCCCTCACCCTGTCCTCTGGAACCACTCCTGTTTCCAGTGAGCTGTTAACTAGGACTGCCAGAGATGCAGCCAGTACCTCCTTGACTTCCATCAGTACCCTAGGATGCACTCAATCTGATCCTATTGCATTGTCTACCTTCAGATTAGCGAGTCCCTTCAGGACACCAGACCAACTGACACACATATGTATCTGTCACCCAAGTCCTGCCATCCTAAACACACTGTTAGAGGCATTCCATACAGTTTGGCACTCAGACTATGCAGGACCTGTTCTCAAGGGTTGATGTTTTATAGAAGGTGCAAGGAACTGAGCAATTTCCTGGTTTAGAAGGGATTCCAGAAAAGGGAGGTTAAGCAAGAGATGGATGGAGCAAAACTGATATCATGAGAGAATTTGCTCAAACCCTGGAACTAGAACAATTCTAACAGAATACAACTGGTGGTGACGTACTATTCTGGATTACCCCCTCTACAGCACAATTGAGAAACATCACCCCCTTCTGCAACAGTGCCCATGAATTTGAATGGCTTTCGACTTTCTCCTTTTCCTGCACTCCGTAGATGCAAAAATATTAAAATACACAGGCCCAAGCAATCCTTCCCCTCAGCTCCCCAGCTTATCCCATGTCCCCTTCCCCCAGGTTATGCCTGGAAACAAGCTCCAACTCAGTGTGCCTCTCACAGTCACTCATTTTCAACTAACTGTATCAGCGTAATAATCCAGAATAGTTATGTTTAAGCCTTTTCTTATAAGAATCACCACACCCCTTTTCTTTTTTGTTCCAGTGCTATAGTATAAATAGTCAATCAATTTAGTCTTTAACTTCATAATTTCCTTTTCTAATAAATGTGTTTCTTGAAGACATATTACATTTGGTTTATGTTTATTAATTGCTCTCACTATTTTGGATCTTTTCATGGGTGTATTAAGGCCATTCACATTAAAAGAAAGGACTCTTAAACTTTCATTAGTGTCCATAAATTTACTTTACATCTCTATAGATAATGCCCAATGGAGCCCCCCTTTTTTTTTGTTCTTTCAAACTTTGGTTGATTTAAGCGGAATACCCCAAGGCAAATAGGGCAAATATAGTAAACCCTTCCCCTATATTTAAACAGAATATAAAGAAAAGTCTTTGAAAATAAAAAGTATATTCTTTCACCTTCCACATGATAATAGTAGGAGCAACCCTGATAATGGCAAAAACCATGCAGTTACCCCCCAACAACAGCATCAGGCCACTCGCCATCATTCAAACACTTTTGGCACTTTGATTTTTAAATTCACAACTGCTTCTTCCAAAGAATCAAATGTATGCCATTTATCATCAATAATAACCCTCAACCTAGCAGGAAAAACAACTGCTGCTTTTATCCTCTGAGACCACAATTTATTCCTTAGCCAGTCATACTTCTTTTCATTATTGCACAATCTCAGGTGGGTAATCGTTATAAACAGAAATAGAGGCACCCATTATCTTTACTTTCATTTTCTTATAAACAGTAGACATTAATGTACTGTATCTTTTTCATACGATTTCAGAAGCTTCACTATTATAGGGTGCGGAGGTTCTGCATCCCCTGGTTTAGTTCTCAAAGCCCGATGGATTCGATCCACTTTGGAATTTATATTTGCTGGGTCAGAGTCCAAAAAGGCTGCAGATATTTACCTAAAAGAATCAGACAAACTTTTTAATGAATCCCAGAATTCTGGAACACCCAGAATATGGTTATTCTTTCTCCTTGGCCTTAGTTCAAATTCAGTCATTTTAGCTTTATACTCCTGGTTAGAATGTTCTAGATCTTTTACCGATTTAAAAAGAGGTGCTGATTCTTCCTGTAGAGAGTTTATTGTCCTTTATTGCTGAGACTTCATTTCTTAGATAAAAATTTTATTTAATTAAGTTTTGGGTCAGAGACATATATCTATCTAATTTTTCCTGAATCTGTAACATCTTCTCAACCTTGTCTGAAATTTTATTTATTTGAAAGAAGAGTTTTTTGGCCCAGACCAGCGGCTCCTCTTCCACTGATGCATCCCCTTCATCTGTTACATATTCCTCCTCTGATTCACTGTCATTCTTTCTTGTTTTTTATTTGTAATTGTATGTGCAGAATTATGCTGTAAACTTGAGGTTGTAGCCTCGGTCTGTTTTCCCACTATATTATGTTCCACTAATTTTCAACTAACTTGTGCACCCTGTTGCGTTCAATGCAAATCTAAGAGATGATCCACTTGTCAGTACCTGAGAGTACTTTAAAATTTAAAGAGAAGCTGAGAAGCCGAGAGGCAGAGAAGTCCAAAACAAGCAGCAGAATGTTTTAAAGGTGAGCCTTAAACTTGCAGAATCAGGCAGGAGATATTGCGATACTGAACTGTTGACTTGCGCTACAGAAGCAGTTGGACCATATTGATAAATAGAGCTGCCGAAACTTGCAGACAGACCAGCAGAGAGTGAACCGAGGCAAAGTAACACTGCTAATGTAAGTGCACACTGATACATGGGACACACGGGATTAACTCTGGCTTTTAATGCTGAACAGCTAAAGTTAATTAAATTGCTCACAAAGTGTTAATTTTATTGCAGTGATAAACGAGTCACTTCTGTGAGTTCACTACTGAAAAGACTTTTAGTTTCAATTGCAGTGCTGCACTGTGAGGATTACAGAGCCGCGATTAACAAGGAGCTAATTACAGACTTTACAGTCCATTGTCTCCCTACAAAAGATCTTGTAAATCGGAGGTGTTAGTAGACCTTATTCATTTATTTTAGTCTTTGGTAACTGGGTAAGGCCCACTTGGCACAAGTGCCTGTTTTCAGGGGTGACCTGGGAGTATTGGGCAGTTAAGTGACTTGCTCAGAGTCACACAGTATGCAAGTGGAGGTTGTGAGAATCAAACCCAGGTCTGGTCTGCTAGATGTACCAAGCTCTTCACAGCTCATTGCTCTAATCTCTAGGCTATACTGCCAGCATTCATGAAGAAGCTGAAGTAAAAGCACACCACTGAATGTGGCCATGCAAAGACTCAGTATTGAAACAACACTGCTATATTTAGTTTCATTGTTTACCTTTTCAGAGCAGTTGCGATATTCAGCGGAAGATCCACGGACCTCCCCCAGGAGTGGATTGTGGACCTCCTGGGGTCTGCGGATCTCTGGTTGAAAACCCCTGCTTTAAATGGGAGCTTCCAGAGGCACTCCACAGGAACTTGCTGCAAGATCAAAGGAAACATGTCCTGTGGGATAAAACAAATGATTTACCTTATCAACTGCAAGTGTTGTGGATTGCAATATGTAGTGCAAACAAATAATTATTTAAGGTAATGCTTTAGCAGCCACATAATATTCCATCTAAAAAAGCTGGACAATGCCATCTCTGAGCACTTTAATGAATTAGCTTATTGCTAGCTTACTGACATATGCATAACAGCTTTTCAGAAAGTTGAAGATCAAACGTATCTTTTCTGGTGTGAGGCATTTACGATTGTTCGGAGCTAGTCTCTAGAGCCGTTTGGTATGAACAAATTGGACAAAAAAAGGTGTTTTCCTTTTATCTCCTTCCCTGTTATGTTTACTGCACCATTATCTAATTGCATCTCTATCAATCATACCTAATCCTTCATCTGCATCTTTTCAGGGAACCGCATTTAGGAGTTATTTTTTAAACAACTGTTGTATCCCCCTTTGTTGTTTCTCTGTTTAAACCCACTGCATTCTGCCTTCCCCATTCCATTTTTTTCACTGAATATGTTTTATGAATTATTAACAAATGACAGCACTAAAGGTCAGCTACCTTTTCAGTTTGAAACATTGTTCTCATTTCTATTATATTTATTTTCTTTTGCAATACTGTTTTGATAACTTAAATAATAAAATCCATCATACATGTGTACACCCCCCATTAAATTGGACTTACCTGTGTGTACCAGCACCGCTGATTGACTCCTCCAGCCCAAGGGACCTGATTAATGTGGACACAGGACTGAGAGTGGGTGACAGTACCCAGAAGAATCCATGGTTTGCTGGGGCCTCTTGCGCCATGGATTTGGAGGTTTAAGCAACCTCAGATGCACAACAAAGGTGGGTGGTAGCCACTGCAGAAGCCAACTTTTGGCCACCACCCTGCCACAACCTGACAACACTCACCACCCCCACCACCTGACACAGAGGAGTGGGCAAAGCAAATGAGTGCAGGAGCCCCTTGGAACTACGACATTGGGGACAGTAGTACACCAGTGGCCATGGACGTCACTATTTTTATGACTCCTGAGCAGCCAATCAAGGCACTGGGGTCTTACAGCAAGTGCCTTTAGAAATCTGGGGAAGGGAAGGACTGTCATTCTGGTTTCTTTTCCTAGACCATTAGGCTGTCATGGATTTGGAGTGACAGTAGTGTTAAACAACGGGAAATGGTTCCAAAGTGTGCTTATTGTCCAGTAAAAGAAGCTGCTGAGACCCAAAGAGGATGAGAGGGGCAACTACTTGCAAGCCAGCATGAGTGACAATGCTGAGGAGACAACGCAGAGCAAGAGACTAAAATACAGGGCTGCTAAGCTAGGTCTCAAAGCAGGCACTACAGCCAGGTGTTGGGCTGCCATGGACCTGAGGGTTTTGAAGTCAAGATAGAAACATAGAAACATAGACTTTGACGGCAGATGAGGACCACTTGGCCCACCCAGTCTGCCCATTTCCCTACCTATTGGATAAGCTGCAGATTCTAGTTAACCAACAGCCTACTTCCTGCAACCCCCCACTATAATTGCCTTATGTCTGTTCCATGCATGTTTAAATTCCCCCACTGTTTTAGACCCCACAACCTCTCCAGGAAGGCGGTTCCATGTGTCCTCCACTCTCTCCGTGAAAAAGAATTTCCTCACATTACCCCTGAGCCATCCCCCCTCCAACTTTAAATTGTACCCCCTTGTTCTTACACATCTCTTTTTCTGAAAGATGCTACCCTCCTGGACTTTGTTGATTCCCTTGAGGTACTTAAAAGTTTCTATCATGTCCCCCTGTCCCTCCTTTCATCAAGGGTATACATATTAAGCTCTCTCAGTCTCTCTTCATATGGTTTCTGATGTAGACCCTTCACCATTTTAGTTGCCCTCCTCTGGACTGCTTCCATCCTGTCTATGTCCTTGCGTAGATGAGGTCTCCAAAACTGCGCACAGTACTCCAGATGGGGTCTCACCAACTGTCTGTATAGAGGGATAATCACTTCCCTTTTTCTACTTGTGATGCCCCTCCCTATGCATCCCAGTATCCCCCTGACTCTCCTTACTGACTTCTCACATTGCTTACCCACCTTTAGGTCATCTGATATGACTACACCCAGATCCCTTTCCATTATTGTTGTCATTAGTACCTCCCCTGCTATTGTGTACTCTTCTCCTGGATTTTTATTTCCCAGGTGCATTACTTTGCACTTCTTTGCATTGAATCTAAGTTGCCATATGTCTGACCATTCCTCCAACCTTGCCAAGTCCCTTCTCATCCTTTCTACCCCCCTTGTGTATCAACTCTGTTACAGATCTTTGTGTCATCTGCAAAGAGGCATACCTTTCCTTCCAGACCCTCTGCAATGTCACCTATAAAGACGTTAAAGAGGACTGGACCCAGTACTGAGCCCTGAGGTACTCCACTAGTAACCCCCCTTTCTTCAGAATGTGTTCCATTCACTATTACCTTCTGTGTCCTGTTGTGCAGCCAGTTTGCTACCCAGGCTACCACCCTGGGACCCACTCCCAGGCTGGCTAACTTGATCATTAATCTTTTGTGCAGGACTGTGTCAAATGCCTTGCAAAAGTCTAGGTAGGCCATATCCACAGCCCCTCCCTGGTCTATTACTTTGGTCATCCAGTCAAAGAAATCGATTAGATTCGCCTGACATGACCTTCCTGCTGTGAATCCATGCTGCTTTGGGTCCTGTGCCCCACTGGCCTCTAGGTACTCAACAATTCTTTCTTTCAGAAGTGATTCCATCATTTTCCCCACCACTGAGGTCAAACTAACAGGTCTGTAGTTTCCTGCTTCTGCCTTGCTCCCACTTTTGTGAAGGGGAATCACATCTGCCCTTCTCCAGTCCTCAGGTACCACTCCATCTTCCCATGATTTGTTAAAAAGTGTGGTTAGTGATGTCACTAGGTCCTTTTAGGATTCTAGGGTGAATCCCGTCAGGCCCCATTGCTTTGTCCACCTTGAGTTTTAGGAGTTCTTTCAGTACTCTTTCTTCTGTAAATGGACTGGCGTCAACCCCACTATCCAAAGTGCTTTTACTGTTTAGTTTAGGTAACTCCTCCTCCTCTTCTTCTTTTGTGAATACTGAGCAAAGGTATTCATTCAGTATCTCTGTCTTTTCACTGTCTCCCTCTGCCCACCTCCCCTCTCCTTTATTAATCTTCACTATCCCTCCCTTAACCTTTATGTGCTCCCTAATGTACCTATAAAAGGTTTTATCCCCCTTCTTAACTGAGTTGGCTATCTTTTCCTCAGTTTGGGCCTTTGCTTTTCTGACTGCCTTCCCCACTTCTTTCTGCTTTAATTGATACAGTTCCCTGTCGTGCTCTGTCTGTGATTTCTTATACTTTTTGAATGCAGCCTTTTTCTCCTTAACCTTCCCTGACACCTCTTTTGAGAACCATAGTGTTTTTTTTTCTGGGGTGGGTTGGTCTGGGGCCTCAGCAGTTGAAACATAGAAACATAGAATTTGGTGGCAGGTAAGGACTGCTTGGCCCACCCAGTCTGCCCGTTTCTCTACCTAATGGATAAGCTGCAGATCCTAGTTAACCAACAGTCTACTTCTTCCTACCCCCAACCCCTAGAATTGCCTTATGACTGTCCCATGCATGCTTGAATTCCACCACTGTTTTTGACTCCACAACTTCCTCCGGAAGGCCGTTCCATGCATCTACAACCCTCTCTGTGAAAAAAATACTTCCTTATATTACCTCTGAGCTGCCCCCATCTTCAAATTGTGTCCCCTTGTTCTTGCACACCTCTTTTTCTGAAAGATGCTACCTTCTTGGACTCTGTTGATTCCCTTGAAGACTTGAAAGTTTCTATCATGTCCCCCCCTCCCTCCTTTCCTCGAGGTTATACATATTAAGCTCCTTAAGTATCTCTTCATATGTCTTCCGATGCAGACCCTGCACCATTTTAGTTCCCTCCTCTGGACTGCCTCCATCCTGTTTATGTCTTTGTGGAGATTGGGTCTCCAGAACTGCATGCAGTATTCCAGATGGGGTTTCACCAGCTGTCTGTACAGAGGGATAACAACTTCCTGTTTTTTACTGGTGATGCCTCTCCCTATGCATCCCAGTATCCCCCCAGCCCTCCTTACTGCCCTCTCACATTGCTTGACCACCTTTAGGTCATCTGATATGACTACCCCCAGGTCCCTTTCCATTTTCATTGTTGTTAGTATCTCACCCCCCCATTGTGTACTCTTCTCCTGGGTTTTTGTTTCCCAGGTGCGTTACCTTGCACTTCTTAGCATTGAATCTAAGCTGTCATACATTTGGCCATTCCTCCAACCTTGCCAAGTCCCTTCTCTTCCTTTCCACCCCACCTTGTGTATCAACTCTGTTGCAGATCTTTGTGTCGTCTACAAAGAGACATACTTTTCTTCCAGTCCCTCTGCAATGTCGCTTATAAAGACATTGAAGAGGACCTGTCCTAGTACTGAACCCTGCAGTACCCCACTAGTAACCCCCCTTTCTTCAGAGTGGACTCCATTTACTATTACCCTATGTGTCCTGTTCTCCAGCCAATTCTTTATCCAGGCTGCCATCTTGGGACCCACTCCTAGGCTGGCTAACTTGTATATTAATCTTTTGTGTGAGACTGTGTCAAATGCCTTGCTAAAGTCTAGGTAGGCCATGTCCACAGCCCCTCCCTGATCTACTACTTTGGTCACCCAGTCAAAGAAATCTATTAGATTCGTCTGACATGACCTTACCGCTGTAAATCCATGCTGCCTTGGGTCCTGTGCCCCTCTGGCCTCTAGGTACTCGACAATTCTTTCCTTCAGAAGTGATTCTATCATTTTGCCTATCACAGAGGTTAAACTAACAGGTCTGTAGTTGCCTGCTTCTGCCCTGCTCCCTAGAGGGAGAGAAGAGGACAGAAGAGCAGCTGACCTGTCCTGAAGCAAGCCAAGAGGCTAGCCCCTGAGAAATGTGGCGCATGTTTGAGGAGGATACCTGATTGCACCAGAGGTACCATGGGAGTTCAGAGCACCAGAGGCATGTAGAGACAGCAAGAGCCATCCAGTTGGGGCAACACACAGGACTTGCCTTGTCTCAGGACAGTTAGTGTTTGTTCAGAGTTTGTTTACAAGTTGGCTATTGGGCCATATAGAAACACATTATTTACAGAGGTTTCAAAGTCATTTTAGCAATTGCATGGCCTTTGGGTTTTGGAAAAGTTAATCTGTTCATGTTCTTAAAGTGCAGCAGTGCTGTCCAGTCTGTGGCAGCCACATCAGGCATGCACTGACTCAACACCTGATTGTCCCAAGGACTGTTTGTGTGGGAGCTCCTTTTAAGCCTAAGGGGTGTGTCCTGGTACCAAGTGAGAGGAGGGTAGCAGCTTCCGGTGCAGGAAGACTATCTAGTAACTGCTTTTTGCTTTGTGTGGGCCCGGTGAGTTGAAGGCTGTGGCACAGCCAGACTTAACTAAGTGCAGCCAGAGTAATCATTATTTGGTCAGGTCTGGGTTAGTGGGCCACGTGGAAAGAGGGTGGTTTGACTCAGCCTAGCCAGGTAACAAAAGGAGTCGTGTATTCGGTTTGTCTAGAAATGTGCCTAAGAAGGGCTGCATCAGTACATGGGTGTCATAATCTTTTTTTGTTTCAGGCTGTTTGCCTTGGAAATACAATTGTGTTTACTGTTAATCCACTTCTCATCATTGCCTAAAACAGAACTGTACATGTGATATATATGTAACTGTAGTGTAGTATTATGAGGTACCACTAGAGGGCAGCCTGGACCCTAAATGAACATAGATCTTTAGTAGTAAGTGTTAGAAAGATCCAGAATCTCTCTCTCTCTCTCTCTCTCTCTGTATAAGAACGCTGCCTTGTGAGAAGCATGTAGTGAAGCTCTGCAGTTCCTAAAGAAGTTCCCTGTGTACATAGCTTGGTTTTTCAGGCTACAACAACATGCAGATTGGGAGAGGAGACTGTGACATTTGTATGGGGTCTGTGAAAGGTGTGATGACAGTGGGGAGGTGGCAAATATAGAATCCCAAAAGGTTGGGCTGACAGGTTACCTACCCTACTTTGTTTTTCTCCGGGTGGAGGCACCACACATTTCTTTTCTGTTGGATATGAACCCCCTTCATTGCTGAGTAAGAACAGAATCCAGGAGCCACCTCAAATATCCACAAAAGCCTGGCAGCACTCCCTACAGGGACCATACACCAGTTCTATAGTGGGGTATCAGTGCTTCCAGTTGGAACCCATAGATGAGAATATTTACAGTATGTGGCTGGTAGATAGATGTAAGCCCCTCAGCCCAGGTTGGGCTTACCTTTGGAGGCTGTGGCCCCACAGGATCTTTGTTCTGCCTCTGGTCCCCTGCACAGATGGGATCGGGACTGGAGGGCTTAATTAAGTGGTCCCAGGTGGCATTCAGGTCTGGCATATACTGAAACTTCATGGCTGTGGTCGCTAGCATTTCTTCATTCTTTGGCCCCCTTGGAGATGGGGGACTGAAGTCCTAAATTGTTTTCATGCCTCTGGGCCTTGAGGGAGAAGCTGACCAATTCAGGGAGTAGTGGGGACATGGACTGGCTGAAAGTAAATAAAAAAATAAGGTAGTGCACGTGTCTGTGCGCATGTGAGGCCGCCAGAGAGTATAATTTAAAGGAGCCATGGATCTGATGAGAAAGAACACCAGGAAAGCGGCAGAAAAGTGGGAGATATGTTTCCGAGAGCCCTTGTGGTCTGTGGGGCTCCCACAAAGGAAAGTAAGGGTGTCCTGGTTACCATTGTTCAAGCGGGGCCTGGACAAATAAAGGTCAGCCCTTGAAAGGACATATTATAAAAATATGAGGGGCTGAAATGTTGGAGCAGCACTGTAAACAATAACGGCAACCCCTGTGAACTCTGCAGAATGGGGGCCACTGGGAAAAATGTCACAGGGCAGCTACAGAGCCTGCCAGAAAAGCAGCCAATCAGACAGAGGCATTGTAAAAAGCATATAAGGTACTGTTTGCCTGCCAAAGTGGGGATTCCTGAGGGATCAACCAGACACTCCAGAGAGAGGAGAGAGACTGTTGTGGGCTTGCTAGCCCTAAAGGCCTGCCTGTTTGCCCTACAGCCTTGTCTGGCCCCAGGATTGGACAAGCTTCAGGGCAAGTAACCTCAAGGAGAAGAACTGAGCTGAGTGAGATTTGAATTTGCTGCTGCAATTTGGAATTTAGTGAGTTGCTGCCTTGAAAAGAGAAATTAGCAGCCTGAGAGAAAGGGAGTTTGGAGTCTGAGAGCAGAGACTAAAAATTCGCAGCTTTAAAACCAGTAGTGCCTGCAGCTGAAAATAAAGTGACCTGCAAGTTGTGTTCCCCCTCAGTGGGGTAAGTGTGTTGGAGACCATTATTTCTGTGAACAAGAGCAGCTGTCCGTGCTGGGGCTAGACTGAGCCAAAGCCTAGCTTCACTGTTGTGTTCAGAGAAAAGTGTGTGCCTAGCGACCAGTCTGGAGAACAACCAGCCTGTCCTGTCCCCAGACTGAAGAGGAGAACACTGGAGAAGATGTCGAGAGGCCTGCCAGGTGAACATTGCATACAAAGGCCCCAGGGCAAAGATTGGAAAGGCCTGGCAGATGAAAACTGGCGTTTTTCATTTCTTCAGCCAACTACTGCTGTGGTGCACCAACAATTCCTGATGCCAGCATGGTACCGTGGAAACCAGTTTCTGCGAATCCCCACTTTGAATCTACAAACTGTAAGTACCCCTGGGTTGTGGTCAGGGGAGTTCTTATTTAGCTAGCTAGCTAATTGGAAAAAAAAAGGGGGTCAAGTCCTGGGCAGGACTTCATGAAGTTTAAAGCTGCGCCCAGGCAGAACAGTTAACGTTTGCATCTGTTTATAATTATTGGGCCCTGACAAAAGGTTGTTCTCCTAGTTAAAGACTGTTTAATTCCACCACATCCCAGCCTCTTAGAGCCATTTTCCAGTGTGGTACCCACTGCTACAGACTGAACTGGTTGTTGAATGGCTGTGGGGGAAAGATGAGTGCACCCGCAGGGTGTGGGAGGTAGTGGGTGGTATAGTTTTTGTCATCATTAATTGTTGTACTGTTTTTCCCCCATTTACCCATTCCCTGTAATAAAACAGAAAATTGGTTTATGGTACAATTTAGTACTGCTGATTATTGGAAAGTATATACCTTTACTGTGTGGGGAAGGTACTGTGGGGCAATTACAGTGTTTTCCTGGGGTGTGGTAACCTCCAGTTTATCCACTGGCATTCTCCATCACTACCACAGATGGAGGCACCACTCACACTTATTGTTCCTGTGCCACTTGTCCGCCAAAGAACCAAGGCCGACCCCCTCGAGGCATGTCCAGGGAAGACCCAGGGGTCCCAGAAAAGCCCAGGTGAGTCAGGGGGGTTGTTACATAGACACAAAAAACAGACACTACATTTGTATTTTAGATAAGAAACAGTGCTCTCTGGTGGAACCTCATAGCATTACACACACGTAATATAAAATGGCAGAGACATTTCTAAGGACCTGATTGGTCAGTGTGCCCCAGGACCAATGATGTTATCTGATAGTAACATCACTGTATTAAGCCCAGGCACACACATGACTTCCTCACATAAAGAAAACATTTCTGAGATTATTACTCACATGCTCTGTGACGCAACGGATGTCGTCCCCAGCCCTCACTTTTACTTTCTTTATTTTCAGACCACAAACAGAGCCCTGATCAGTATCTGTCTCCCACAAGTCTGTCGCAATTAAAAAACAAACAAAAAGTAAAAGCAAAATAAAGCTGTCAGCATGTGGCTTCTCAGTACCCTACTCATTACACCAAAATGACAGTGCATGCGCAGTTCACCAGTGCCATGCTCGCTACACTTTGTACCTTGCTCTGACTTTTCCCTGACTTAGTTGTAACTTTAAAATTAATAAATAAGAAAGTAAAGTAAAACAAAACCATGCTTTTCTGACTGGCCCTTAGTCCCAGTCAGTAGCGTGATTGTCAGAGTGCATGCGCATTTCAACAGCGCCGCACTCGCTGCAGTCCTTGACGCCTGTGATCTGTAACAGTTGCAGTAATTTAGTACATTTAAAAAAAAAAAAAAACTTACACATGGCGAGCAGGTGGGTGAGCAGAGAAAAAAACTTACAGATACAGGGAGTTGATGGAGCAGAGGGGAATGAAGGCAGACAACTGAGCAGAGATCACCTGGTAAAATAATTGGTAAAAAAAAAAAAAAAAAAAAAAATGACAGACATAAGGAACAGCACCACCTACTGGACAAACCAATAACTGAACCCTTATTTCTTAGTTAATATACATAATATGACAAACAAAATCAAATAAAAATTATTTTTGTAGCCCCGGCGCCATATGCCAATGTGCTACCCACCCCTTGCCAACTGTTTCTGATATCAGGCAAGGGGCCTGAGTCCTGCTATGGTGACAACTGGGGGTTCATTCCCAGAAATATTAAAAACAGCTTGGTGCCTCCACCCAGAGTAAAGTGTCAGTAGGCCAGATATTTACTTGGCACAGTTGTCTGGGATACTGTGCCTTTCCACCTCCCCAACCAATCACTCTGCACACTGTGTCCCCCAATGCCTTGTTCCACCATATACCATATATTTCAGCAGTGACACATACATGGAATTTCACCAACACCACAGGCTCAAACAATAAATTCACAGCTTTATTTAGAGGGTAAAAAATAAGGGAAGGGATACCTGGATGTAGGGTAACTGTGAAAACAAAAGACAGGTTAGTGAAATATTCAAACTCTCAGAATGGCTCACATAGGCCAAGCCCTCCTCCACTGGTACCAGTGTCCCTGTACTGTCCCTAGGGGTATCCACTAGGTGCAGACCTGATCGGTACCACGGCCTGGCCAGTTGTTGGGGCCCTGAAATTATAGAAACTGGATTTTGGAAACTGACAAATTCCCCTTTCCCCTCCCAGGAACCAGGTCCTGAGTACTCACGGTTGGTTGATCTCAGCACTGGGGAAAATGGAGCTCCTTCAGATGGTACAGCAACAGACGCTGGCCTGCCAGAATCCCTCTGACTTGGTGGAACTTGCTTGAGGATCTTGCAGCTTGTCTCCTTGATCATAGTTCTGGCAGCTTGTCACCTTCAGCCGCCTCTGGCCCGTTGCAGAGCACGGTGGTAGGATAACACCAGTCCCAGAAGGCCCAGACCCGGGAGTTGCTCCACAGCTCGGCTCCCCAACAGTTTGCAGGTGCCTTAGCACCCCAGCAAACACTGGTGATCTCCTAAGATAGTGAGCCCCACCTGGAAGGGGTTGGCAAATTCCCTCCCTAGATCTGAGTGAGGATTTCCAAATGGTGGGGGTCCTCCTGCAGTCCCTGTACAAAACTCTTAGCAAAGAAAAGTTCTTAGGCAATTGCTCCACTGAAATCCAGTGCCAATCAGTAGGGGTGCTAGCCTCCAATTCAATAAGCGCCATTGCAATTCAGCAGGGGGCTCAGGAATAACAACCCCCTGCACACCAGTCCATGCTTTTCCAGTTTAACAGTGCCCACAACCTTTTCTTCGGCTGCAGCTAGGACTCAACTTTTATCCATTTTAACCAGTTCACACAGGACACACACAGCTTCTGCTAGCACCTTGACAACCAGAGATGCTCTGCCCCTTCAGAATTTAAACTGCAGTCCCAACACAGGCAAATAGCTTATCAGTCCTGACTGTGACACTCTGACCATCCACACAGCCTTCTCAGCAGTTTTGACTTTCCAGTGCAGGGTTTCTGCAGGATTCAGTCTCGCTCATTAACAGCAAGCAACTTCTCCATACCTGGGGAATCACAGTCCAGTCTGTTTCTCTCTTTCCCCTTCTCAATCAGTCTAGCAGCAAGTACCTGGGGAACCAAAACCTCAGCACAAGCTTTCTTCCTGCTGTCCCCTTTCCAGTCCACTTCTGCTGACAGGCAGCTCTCCAAATGGGGGCCCAAGGAAGCCCCTGAAGTGCAATATCCACTCTCATAGCACAGTCCTAACTCATACAGGGCCCAGCCACAGACTGACTCAGTCCTAGAAAGTCCACACTGGTTCAGTCAAAAGTCTAGCATTCTGATTGGCCTTGGAAGCCGTTCAATAATCAGTAACCATAGTGATCAATATTTTCTGCTCGTTTATTGGGGCATGATCTAGGCACCAGAATTGGTCCCCTCCTTTTCCCAAGAGTCCCTCTGTTCAAGATTTGGGGGCCTAGATCACTGATTGGCTAAAGAAATGGGGTTAAGTGTCACAAACATGTCAGCTTGCATTAGTTCATATGGAGTCTATGTTAGTTCAACACAGTTTCTCCCCTTTTTAAATCTGGTGCAGTCTAACACAATCCTCTCTGTGCACCAGCACCCCACCAGAGTGTAGCTCCAACTGCCCCCTGTTAAATGAGCCCAATTCCATCAAATTTGCCCCAGCAGTTTAGTGGTCACTGCTGCCGAAACACAATCTCCCCAGATGGCAGGTAACACTCATCAATATGTATAGGGCCACTCATTAATATGCAAAAGCCCCCGAGCAGCCCCGTTATCAGAACTTCCATTGTGCCCCAGTTACAGGCTTATTCCTGACTCCCTTTAGGTCTCTGAGCCTCCAGAACACCCAGAGGTGCACCCAGACCACAGTTAATCTCCCCATTCCTGGACCACAACAGTGGTCAGTAACTTCAAAGCCCTCCTAGGTGTATATACAAGTGCCACCCAAAACAACATACCGGCAGCTCGCAACCATGGAAGAATGCCCTGGAAGGGCAGAAATGGCACGCTGGCAGAGAAAACATGGGGGGAAGGGGCAGAGAAAACATGGGGGCGACCAGAAAACTGGGGATGAACGGGGCCATTACAGGTAAGCCCCCAGCCTTGGCTTCCACGACAAGCGTAAGGGAAAACACCCAATGGAAACATCAAACATTAATAACATTTCTAACTATACACTTGGTTCCTTTCTAATAGGTAATAAAATAATAACATTCCAACGCAGAACATTATATACAACTTAGCAAATTCATTTCCCTGTACAAGCCCTTTAGCCACGTGAAAAGTAGTATCCATCAGATTGACCCATCAGTCATCAGGTACTAAAGTCCCACAGAGTACACTTATTTCCCCTCCAACCTGCTAGGTACCCTGTTCACCTCCATCTTCTCCTTTTGCTTACCTCTCCTCAGACCTAGGGGGTTTAGCATCAGAAAGGCACATAACCACCTTCTGTAGGGACCTAGGAAGAATGTACACTCCCTTATGTACTATAAACAAAGGTAAGTCTGTAGGAACCCCTGGGGCATCATATGTCATTTTAAGGACAGTCCTTGTCATCCTACTGTCCTACAAGGGATCTCCCGAATACTGTACCCCTACTGGCCCCTGGACCAGTGGCAAGTTCCTCTTCCTCTTCACCCTTCTTCCATTCCTCAGCTAGCAGGGTGAACAACTCCAACACTTTGCTAACATCAGGCACAGCTCTGGGGGCACTAACCTGGGCTCCTTCAAAGAGCACAGTCGGATCAGTGTTCAATGCCGATGTGGGCCCTCCGAAAGTCGCATCTTCCCCCTCATCTCCCTGATCCTCAGAATCACCCTGCAACCATTCCCTGGGTGTATCTGCAGGAGAGCTGCTCCGGTACCACTCAAGCGGCTCAGCTGGACCTGTATTCAAGTCTGGAGTAGTCCCCCCGAGGGGCATGGCCGGAACAGACTCCCCAGTCCTACCCTGTCTTCTAGGTGTATCCCTTGTCAGGGGTGATCCCTGGAATAACCTGGCCAACTCCCATGTCGGGTAATGACTGCATGGGGTCTCATCATCCTCCCCCTCAGACTCATCTTCGGTGTCTACCTCATCTGAAACATCCCTACCCTGGTCAGACCCAGCCCCCATTGCATCACTCTCTCTCTGCCTTTGTCTTCTGTGTGCAGCAGCTTGATTGGTGGGGGTGACGAAGGATCTGTCACAACTTCCATGGCATTCACTACTTTGTCCTCGATAGGCAGCAGGTAGTTACAATGAATGGCCTTGTGCCCACGAGTCTCTCCTTCAGGCCGAATCTTGTACACCGGTAAGCCTGCAAGCTTCTCCACTATGACATATGGGGTGTCTCCCCATCTATCGGTGATCTTATGCTTTTCTGGTATGCCCAACTGGCATAATAGCACTTGGTCTCCTGCTTCCAAGTCTTGAGATTGCACTTATCATAGCATTCTTATTCGCCTGGTTCCTGTTAGTGGCAATCTCTGAAGTGAGTCAATATGCATCATCTAGTTGTTGTTTCGGGTTTTTCACATATTGGAGATAGTCTCCTGCTCCCAGTCCATCCAAGGAGATTCCATAACAAAAGTCCACTGGCCGACAGGCTTCCCTCCTGAACATGAGCTGGTAGGGAGAGAATCCCGTGGCATCACTTTGTGTGCAGTTGTAGATGTGGACCAGGGAGCTCACCTGCTGACTTCATGTGTGCTTGTCCCGGGGATCCAAGGTGTCCAGCATATCAACAGGATCCTGTTGAATCTTTCAGGTTGGGGGTCACCTTGGTGATGGTAAGGTGTGGTCCGGGACTTCCTGATGCCCCACAATGATAATAGTTCTTTGAGCCGGCTTTCAAAATCGTGGACCTGATCTGAGGGGATCCTCTGGGGGGCACCATAATGCATGAAAAACTTATCCACCAATATTTTGACCACATTGGAAGCTCACTGACCCTTGGTGGGGTAAGCTTGAGCATATCAGGTGAAATGGTCAATAACAACTAAAATGTTGGAGATATTGCTTGAGTCAGGCTCCAGCGTAAGGAAGTCAATGCATACTATTTCCATAGGGCCACTGGTTTTGACGTTGACTAATGGAGCTGCCTCCTGGGGGAGTTCTTTCTGCTTTATACATCTCATGCAGCTCTTGTAATACACCTCTATATCTTCCCCCATTCTGGCCAATAAAACTGACTCTTAACCCGGTCCAAAGAATGTTTAGTGCCCAAGTGCCCCATATCGTCATGCAGAGCTTTCAACACAGTCTTAACATGCTTCTCTGGGAGTACCAGTTGCTCTCGTGGGGCCTCCTGCTGGTCCTGGGTCTCTTGGTACAGCAACCCCTTCTTTAACTATAGCTTAGGCCACTCGTGTAAGAGTAGGTATGCCTAAGGAATAATGGTGTCTACTTGTTCCTTGCTCCCGTGCCATCTCAACACTTGCACAATCTGCCCAGTGACTAGGCTGGCCCTTTGATCCCATTGTAGGTCTTAAATAGTTAATTGTGGGAGGGATCAGATATCTAGGGTGGCCAGCTGGCAATAGGCAACTGGGAGACAATCCCCTGAGGGCCCCAGACTGTGTACCAAACAGTGGGTATCTTCGGTGGGAAAAATCTCTTCGCGGTCATACTTCTTACACAAGGCCTTTACAGCTTGTTCCGAGATGCAGACCCAGTCTGAGCTCTCATCTTTACTGGCTTGGGGCCCCCCTGGATAAAGTATGTGCATCTATGTGATTCAGGCCTGGGTGGTACATCATGCTGTAGTCATAGATGGACAAGGCTGACAGCAACCTATGACCAGCTGCATCCAGCGTGGCCATGGCCTGCATGTAAGTAAGGGGATTATTATTCGTCTTCACAGCGATCTTGATCCCATACATCTAGTCATGGAACTGATCAACTGTAGCCCACTTCAATGCCAGGAACATCAATTTATGAACAGGATACCTCTGCTCTGAAGGATTTAAACTCCGACTGGCGAATGCAACTGGACGTAAACCTTCAGGGTGCTCCTGATACAACACAGTCCCCAAGCCACTAAAACTGGCATTGGTATGAAGGACATAGGGTTTCTGTGGGACCGCATAAGCCAGCACCAGGGCAAGGGTCAAACAGTAGATGATGTCCTCAAAGGCTTTATCACAGTCCCCATTCTACCTCTCGCCGAATGGTTCAGATGGGCAGAAATAGCTGTCGGGTT
Source organism: Neoceratodus forsteri (assembly GCA_016271365.2). Taxonomy (NCBI): domain Eukaryota; kingdom Metazoa; phylum Chordata; order Ceratodontiformes; family Ceratodontidae; genus Neoceratodus; species Neoceratodus forsteri. Next base: position 478,311,268 of record CM028135.1, read on the forward strand.
CTGCAGAGTTCCCAAGCATGGCAGTTTTCTTGCTTTTGTTAGTGGGCGGGAACCCTGTAGCAGGCTCAAAAGGGGCCGCACCACCTGGGTATAGTCCTTAGTGAATCTTCAGTAATAGTCGCAGAAACCCAGTAACCATGTAAGTCTTTCAGGGTGCATGGCTGAGGCCAAGTGATAAGGGCCACAGCCTTGCTGGGGTCAATCTGCATACCTTTCTCTGAGACGATGTGCCCCACATACTTGACCGAAGTCTGGAAAAACTGGCATTTGTTGATGGACAGCTTCAGTCCAAACTCTTCCAGGTGGTCCAACACCTTCATCAGCTGGGTCTTGTGCTCCTCCAGGGTTTTCCCGAACACGATAATGTCATCCAGGTAGACCAAACACTCCAGCAAATTTATATCCCTGACAGCCTTCTCCATCAGGTGCTGAAACATGGCAGGTGTGCCAGAGATCCCTTGGGGCATTCACAGAAACTCGTAAAATCCAAAGGGACATATAAAAGCCATCTTCTCCCGGTCCTGAGGGGCCATCGGGATCTGGTACTAGCTGCTCCGAAAATCCAAAAGCGAGAACCATTGGCTTCCATTCAAACAGTCCAGTGCATTCTGCACTCTGGGCACAGTGTACTGATCTGGCACCGTCTGCTTGTTCAGGGTGTGGTAGTCCATGCACATTTGTATGGCCCCACTTTTCTTTCTCACCACCCAGATGGGCAACACATAAGGGCTCTTGGATTCCTGGATAATCCCCATGGCCAGCATCTCCTGCAAGTGCCATCGGATGTCATCTATATCAGCTGGGGCCAGCTGCCTTGATCTCTGTCAAAAAGGCTTGCCATCAGTGAGGCATATCTGATGCTGCTCTCCACTCACAAACTTGACATCCCGTTCATGCAGGGAGAAAACATTTGTCCGAGCAGCCAGCTTCTCCTTCGCTCTCTCTTTCCATTCCTCCAGGATGGGGGAGTCACTCAAGTCAAACAACTCTGGATCAAATCCCACTGGGGCACCTCTGCTCACAGCTGCGGTATGCACTGCCATGTCGGTGCAATATATTTGAGCCAGTGTCCGTTCTTTCTGCACCACCACCTCCTTATCCATAACATTCTTCACTTGCACGTTCACCCTCTGAACATATGCATGCGCTCTGGCTGGCAGAATACTGGACTTGACTAACAGTCCCACCGGCAATCCATACTCATCTGGAGCATCCAGCATCAATATCTGATTCTTGACATCCTTCTTCAATCTCACCACACCAACAATGTTGCATTCCACATTTGGCAGGAGCACAATTTCATCTCTGTCCCTTCTCCACACTATTCCCACTGGATTGTCAGACTGCTCCACAGTGGATTGCCCCTTCATTCAGTAAGCCTCCCAGACCAGGGGGTGCAACGGGTATTTCTCTCCTCTTCTTTAAGCCACTTGAGTATGACACAGGTGGACCAGACGTCCAAACATATGGGTGTCACAAATGCACTTCACAGGTCAAGCCCACTGTTCCCACAGTACCAACCTCAGAATGCAATAGTGTGAACAGGTAACAGACAGGGTAACCCTCCTGTCTGCTTTGGGTCCGAATCACCTTTAGCCTCAAGTTCTGGAGGGATTCAAACTGTGAATCTTATGCTAGCATACCCAATTACAGGCTCAGATATGTACCCTCTTCGGGACTGCAGTACAATCTTTTGCCAGGGGCACCCAGCCAAGTCTTGAAAATGAATCCTTAAAACTCTATAAGAGACCTTAGATATATTCTTACCTTTTTACACAAGCTCAGTAACACAATCAAGCTTTTGAAACAGCTGTCAGACTTAACCACATATACATCACATGCAAAAAGAAACTGAAAAGACACCCAGGCAGTATTTTCAAAGAAAAGGTTGTTTACTAAAAGATGATAAAAACATGTAAAATTAAACACAGAACAATATATCATACAGATTACAATCATGTAAAATAAAAAGGAAGTTACAGGCAAAACACTCCTGCCACAAAGACTTAATTTCTTTCTAAGTATTACCTTTCTAGGTGCTTTCCCAGTCAGAGTCTAAAATCATATATCACCATCCCATATACAATGTTTCATTTTTAACTCTATCTTTCCCCACCCCCTTTTGATGAGGTCAATTAGAACCTCCCTTAGATAATTTCTGACGTAAGTGTCTCTGAGGATGTGAGTCATTGCTTTGAAAAATCTGTAACCTGCCATTTCCCAAATATGACAGTCTTTAATTAAACATTTTCTCTTTGAACTTAACAATCCCACACTCATGTCCTCTTGGGCTGATTTCCTGTGCTAGTGTGATCTGAGGGTTTTTATGACTCTTTACACATTTCTGGTTATAAGCTAAAAGGAGAAGAACCAGCCCAATTACCCTGCCTCCTGTAATGTCATAAAACTCACATTTGGTTTTCAATTTCAAAAGCCTGGGCAGATCATAAAAGGGCAATAAAATACTCTTCTGTAAGGAAATCTTAATTAACTGGTTGGTCTGGTCTGTTTTACAACATCCTGTGGTTTCAGTTAATGGCCAAATCTCTCACATACTGACATTTCATACACAGACCATTTATTTATAAATACAATTGTGTTGGGTTGACCATCCATGGCACTCCAGACCTTACATCATGGGTTTTAGCCCACCTGATAGGCTAATGATGCACATGACCTAGGATCAAATTTCTAGACCCCAGGTCCCAGAAGCCCCTGCTCTCCAGTTCAATTAGCGCATCTGATCAGGCTACAAGCACCCCATGAGTCCCTGTATTGTGCCAGGAAAGGTAGGCCTGTGGAGTCCACAAAATCATATTTTTTTATCCAATGGTTTTTTATTTCTGAGCCTGCCTACAGTAAATTCTGAGCAATTGAGACTTCAGAGCTATTTGCAAACGTTTGTTTGTGTTTTTTGTGGCAGTTTAGAGCATTGCAGTATGAACTTGGTTGCTTCCTAAATCGTTGCTGCTGAAAGAGCAGAGCAGATTGTGCTGCTTCATTTTATTTAATTGATTCCTGTTTTTTCTGCTGCTTTCAATGGTTATTCCTACTAATTGAATGAGTTTTTCTTGGGGGCATAGCGAGGAACTGGCCTGCCTATGCCTGTCGCCCGCAGCCCCGAGTGCCCAGCAATACACTGATTTCTTCTTTGATCCAAGCGTTTGCGATATCTGGAGGTTTCTGTATGTTTTTTTAGTTGTTTGTCTGGTGCTGGCATCAACTGCTCGCTTTCAGCAGCACGGCTGGCCAGAGTAGCTCCATAGGCCTGATGGAGCATGCCGAGGACCACGTGGTCACTACAAACCCCCCCCATCATCCCAGACCATCAGTTTTGGCTGATTTTAGCTTGTCGGGGCCTTATGGCCCTCGTCTCCCAACCATGGCGGCAAGTTGCTCCCTGCGCTATGCGTCTTGCGCGAAGCAGTTGGGCTCCTCCGGTGGCCTCCCCACATAGTGTGCGGCCAATAGGTATTGACCTTGTCTCTGCGGCCAGATCTTCTCACTCTCTCTCCCTCCAGCAGCCATCCAGCCCTCAAAACGGTGACTGTTGCTGCTCCTATGCAGTCAGGACAGCAAGGGGAGTGAGGGAGAGAGTAGAGAGGTGCGCAGCTCACCAGGGAATCCTATTTTTGTATTGGCGGCTGATCATCCAGGGTGGGCCCTAGATGGGGGGGGGAGAGGCTTCAATTTAGGTACAGGCCTCGATGCCTTCGCGCCCTATCTTACAGGGTAACAGGTTAAGCTCAATGCAGAGCACAGGGGTCCTAGTAAACAAAGAAGGTACTACTCCTCAGGGAAAATGTTTAACCGTAGGCCACAACCATCTCCAATCCCAAGCAGAGACCACTAGGCCATGGGTGGAACACGGAGCATTGTGCTTGGGGGGGAGATTCTCTAGGCTAGGCCCCTTCCTCAGTGGCCTACCTGACTGGGTCCCCTGTTCACTCCCACAATCGTGTTTTCCATGATCCTCCACCTTTCCCTTCTGTCTGGGGGCACCTCATCATAGTGGCCCTCTGACGGGGGTAGAAGAGGAGATGTACTCTTCTCTCTGGGTGGTATTGTTATTTCACCATTGTTTGATTTATTGGCCACCATCTTGGAGGGGAGTGAGTGTTATCCTGCCTGCTCAACACCAGGTTGCGTGGGGGGGGGTAGAGGGATGAATCAAACCGATACCTGGCATGTCACAGGATATAAGTGTTCTGGTCACTACGCAACTTGGTAGATGACGTACTTGTCATTTTGTTGGGGGCATCCAGCTTCTCCTCTGGAGGCCCACCATTTCTTTGTCCCTAACCCCCACCTTTTTTCTTTCTCTTTCTCCCCAGATGGTGAAAGCGAGGAAGTGCAATATATGTAATGCCACCCTGATGCCCCACAACACGGGACCTCTATGCCACGCCTGCATTCATAATGAGGATGAATCATCTCTGGAGCAATCTCCAGTGATGGGATCTGATGCCCCTGGACCCAGTGGAACTACTTGGATGGACCCAGGGACCATTCTCCTACAGAACCAGCAAGCAGTGGTGGCCATGATGGAGAGTCAACAAAAACTTTATGTTAAAGATTATGGAGAGGTTGGAGGCCATGACGCATCCCAGCTTGGCACCAACCCCGAAAACACAACCTGAGCCAGAGAACCCAGGGGGATGTCAGGGACCCGTGCGGACCCGGTTGATCCACCCCAAGCACCTCAGCACCTGACACTGGGGACAATGCCAGGGGATAAGGAGCCCCTTGAGGACGAGGAACCCATACCGTCTGATGAGGAAGAGATGGAAACACAGTCCATCCCATCTCTCACATCCAAACTGTGCTCTTTAGATTTGATCCCAGGTCTCATGAGGATAATTAAGACCACTATGGGGTTCGAGCTCGAGGAGGACACACCCAAGTCAAAGCTTGAACCCATGATTCAACAAAGGAAGGCCACCAAGGAAACCTTCCCAGTCTGTCCGGCAATTGATGACGTATTCATTAAAGAGTGGGAGTCTACAGAACTGGGTAGAATGTCGGACAAGAGAAACCTAGTCTGTATATATCTGGTCCAGGAAGACAAGGCCAGTGCCTGGTGCACTGTACCCACAATTGACCCCCAAATTGCTGCACTCGGCAAGAAAATGGTCCTACCATGTGGTGCCATATCATTGAAGGACCCGGCAGATAAAAAGGTGGAGGACATGTTGAAGAAGCTGTTTGAGAAGGAGGGCACAGCTGCCAAGGCTTCGACTACTGCCATCTACACAGTGTGCACCCAAATACGATGGCTTGAGGAGCTCCTAGACAAAGCAGCTCCCAAGACCAGGGAGGCCGAGCTACTAGAATGCACACTGGATGCTACTAAGTACCTGGCATATATGGCAGTGGACACTCTGAAATTAAATGCCAGGGCCACAGCCCTAACAAACCAGGCCAGAAGGGTATTATGTTTAAAATTATGGGAGGCAGACAATGAGTCCAAGACTCTGCTACAAAACTTACCCATGAAGGGCAAGCATGTCTTCAGGGAGGGTCTACAAGACTACCTGAAACAGAAGGAAGAGGGGAAGGACCTGTTCAAGAACAAGTACAGACCAACCTACCTGCCTTCAGGAAGATGGAGATTTCGGGGGCAGCAAGCAGCAAGTCCGTAGAGACACTTATTACCAGAGCAATTCCTTTTGAGGCAGAGGAAGTCAAGGAGGACACTGTAATTCCTTCAACTCAAGTCACCGATCCTCAAACTTCTGGGGCCATGGCTCCAAGTTCGGTGGCAGAGGAAGAAGGAACAGAAACAAACAACAATGACTACAGACTCTCTCCTCACAAGATAATGCCCACGCAGGGCCCTTGCCCGGCCATGGGCTAAAGACTCATGCTGTTCCACCACTGGTGGCACAGCACAACCACAGACAGATACAGTGGCGTGAAAAAGTATTTGCCCCCTTCCTGATTTTCTCTATTATTGCATATTTGTCACACTGGATGTTTTCAGGTCTTTAGACAAAATGTAATATTAGATAAAGGGAACCTGAGTGAACAAATCACACTTTTTTTTTTTTTATTTCACTTATTTAATGAAAAAGTTAACCAACACCAATTGGCACTGTGTGAAAAGTAATTGCCCCCACACTTAATAACTGGTTACGCCACATTTAGCTGCAATGACTGCAACCAAACACTTCCTATAATTCAATATCAGTCTTTCACATCGCTGTGGAGGAATTTTAACCCACTCTTCCTCGTAGAACTGCTTTAATTCAGTAACATCTGGTAGGCTTCGAGCATGAACTGCTCGTTTCAGGTCCTGCCACAGCATCTCTGTTGGGTTTAAGTCTGACTTTGACTAGGCCACTCTAAAACTTTAATTTTACTTCTTTTAGCCATTCTGATGTGGACTTGCTTTTGTGTTTTGGATCATTGTCTTGCTGCATGACCTAACTACGCTTCAGCTTCACTGCGGAAGGATGACTGGACATTCTCCTTAAGAATTTTCTGGTACAGAGCAGAATTCATGGTTCCTTTAATTATGGCAAGTCATCCAGGTCCTTAGGCAGCAAAGCATCTCCACACCATCACACTACCACCACCATGTTTGACTGTTGGTATGGTGTTCTTACTGTGGAATGCTGTGTTTGCTTTACGTGAGACATTATGGGATCCATGTTGTCCAAAAAGTTCCACTTTGGACTCATCTGTCCATAGACCATTTTCCCAAACGGCTTGTGGATCATCCAGGTGCTTCTTGGCAAATGAGAGACGAGCATTTATGTTCTTCTTGGTTAGCAGTGGTTTCTCCTTGCTACTCTCACATGAAGCCCATTTTGCCCAGTCTCTTTCTGATTGTGGAGTCATGAACACTGACCTTAGCTGAGGCAAGAGAAGCCTGCAGTTCTTTGGATGTTGTTTTAGGATCCTTTGAGACTTCTTGGATGATTTTACACTGCGCCTTGGAGTAATTTTGTCAGGCCGCCCACTCCTGGGAAGGGTCACTACTGTTCCAAGTGTTCTCCATTTGGAGATTATGGCTCTCACTGTGGTTGATGGAGTCCCAGAGCCTTAGAAATAGCTTTGTAACCCTTTCCAGACTGATAGAGGGCAACAAAATGTTTTCTGATCTTTCAGGAACTTCCTTTGATCATGGCATAATGTGCTTGTTGAATCTTTGTGCTGGCAATGTGACTCTGATGGTAAGGGCCAAAATAAGTGAGGTTTATATTGAGCAGGGCTGGCTGTAATCAAGTCTGGCTGTGTTCAATCAGCTGATTCTAATTATCCCTTTAATTGGGTTGATTTAACTAGGGGCAATTACTTTTCACACAGTGCCAGTTGGTGTTGGTTAACTTTTTTTATTAAATAAATGAAATAAGTAAAAAAAAAAGTGTTATTTGTCCACTCAGGTTCCCTTTATCTAATATTATATTTTGTCTAAAGACCTGAAAACATCCAGTGTGACAAATATGCAATAATAGAGAAAATCAGGAAGGGGGCAAATACTTTTTCATGCCACTGTAGGTACTAGAGGTAGTGTCCTGGGGGTACTCGATAGAACTGTCCAGCTCTCAGGTATTGCACAGGTTTGTAAGCTCCCCTATATCAAAGAAAAGGGTGTCACCCCATCAGGTACAACAAATACTACAGGACCTGATGCAGAACAAGGCAATCCAGTTAGTGCCTCCACATGAGCAAGAACAGGGAGTGTACTCCATCTTCTTCCTCATTCCCAAAAAGACTGGGGAACTTTGCCCCATTCTAGACCTCAAACACCTCAACAGATTTGTGGTTACTCAGAGGTTCAAGACGAAGACGTTGAAGTTGACTCTCTGCAGCTTTCGAATAGGTGACTACCTCACTTCTATAGATCTGAAGGATGCGTACCTTCACATCCCCATTTGGCAATGCCACAGAAAGTATCTGCTGTTCCACATCCTCGGCCAGCATTTTCATTACCAAGCCTTACCCTTTGGTCTTACCTCAACACCAAGGGTATTCACCAAGGTGTCCGTAGTTCTTGTTGCCAGGCTGAGAAAGCAGAGAGTGGATATTATTCCATACCTGGATGACTGGCTGATCTGAGCTCGATCCAGGGAGCAATCTCTCAGAACCACCATGATGGCATTACGGACGCTCATAGAGCACAGCTGGGTAGCAAACCAAGCCAAGAGCCATCTGGTACCCATGCAACTACTGGAACACCTGGCAGCAGAGGTAAACATGCTCCAGGGGTGGGCCAGGCTGTCCCAAAAGAGGGTGGAAACAATGATAGCCTTAGCCCATCAGCTAAAGGACAACAACTTGCTGACTATCAGGCAGATAGCTCAGGTTCTAGGCTGCATGGCATCATGCATCAACCTGGTGCCATGGGCCAGGTGGCATATGAGACCCCTACAGAACTACATGCTGTCCCACGGATCCCCGAATGAGTGGAACCTGAAGGTCAGGATACCGCTACCCGCCACAGTGTGATGCTCCTTAGGCTGGTGGACTGTGAGATGATCCCTCATGCGAGGGGTCCCACTAGAGGTAACCTGCGATATCACCATTGAGACAGACACAAGCCTCCTAGGGTGGGGAGCATGCTTGGGCCCTCAGTCAGCTCAGGGCAGCTGGACAACTCGAGAGGCCAAGCTGTCCATCAATGTGCTGGAAATGAGGGCAGTCTACCATGCCCTCAGATCGTTCCAAATGACCATTTCTGGTCAGTCGGTGCTGATTCGCTCCGACAGCCAGGTCACTGTGGCCTACATTGCCAAACAAGGGGGAACCAGAAGCAAAGCCATGCAAAGAGAAGTGACGAGGGTGCTGGACTGGGCTCAGTTCCATCTTGTTCACATTGGCATGATCCATCTAGCTGGCAAGCTCATCATTCGAACGGATTGGCTCAGCCATCAACAGGTGCACCCAGGAGAGTGGCACCTACATACCGACCTGTTCCGGCTGATACAGGAGTCGTGGGGTTCCATTTCCATGGATCTCATGGCAACAGTGGACAACACCCATGTAAAATGGTTCTTTTCCAGATACAGGGAGCACTGCTCTCAGAGAATTGATGCGCTGTCCTGGGTCTGGTCACAGGACTGGGCATATGTGTTTCCCCCCATTCCCCTCCTACCGCAGGTCCTAGCAAAGATCCATCAGTCGCAAAAGACCATTGTCCTGGTGGTGCCATACTGGCCCCGGAGAGCCTGGTTCTCATCAGTGGTAGCCATGGCACTGGACAAGCGCAGACTTCCATACAGACCAGACATGCTAACACAAGGACCCGTGGTCCACCCTGCTCTGGGAACCCTGAAGCTAACGGATTGACTCCTGAGAGGCAGAGATTGCAGAGAACAGGCTACCATGCATCGGTTATATCCACATTGCTGCAGTCCAGAAGGCCATCAACCACCACTACCTACGGCAGGCAGTGGTTTGCGGCATGGTGCAGAAACAGACACAAAGAACCAGAACAAGCAGACATGTCAACCATACTGCTGTACCTATAGCAGGGGGTAGATAAAGGGCTAGCCCATTCATCTCTTCAGCTGTCTGCCATCAGTGCCTCCATTGGACCCATAGGCCAACACAGCCTGGGGGCCCATGCAGATGCGGTATGTTTCCTCAAGGCAGTAGAAGTGCTTTGCCCCAGGGTCAGGACCCTAATCACCCCCTGGGACCTGACTTAAGTCTTAGACTCCCTCAGCACCACACCCTTCAAGCCCTTGCAGGAAGGAGAACTATATTGAGCGGGTCTAAAAAACTGTTTTCTGGTGGCCATTTGCTCCGCCCGGAAGATTAGCGAACTGGGGGCACTGTCATGCAGGGAGACCTACACTGTATTCACCCCTCAAGGGGTACACCTATGGACAGTTCCGGCCTTTCAGCCAAAAGTCATGTCCATTTTCCGTAGGGAACAGCCCATTGAATTGCCAACGTTCTCGGATACATCACAGACAGGGGACATAAGGGTACCTCATCATCTGGATGTGGGGGCACACTAACCAAGTACATATCTAGAACACAGCCCATACGTAAAACTGAGAGACTGTTCATGGTTTCAAAAGGGCAATGACAGGGTAAGGTGTCGTCCAAAACCACTATAGCAGGCTGGCTCAAGAGAACCATTCAGGAGGCTTACAAGGCAAAAGATCTAATGCCCCCAGAGGGTATTAGGGCTCACTCTACCAGGGCTGTGTCCACCTCCTGGGCGGAGAGGGCCAACGTGGCTATGGAGGACATTTGCAAGGCAGCTACTTGGACCTCCATCTATACCTTTGTCAGGCACTATAGATTGGACCACCTGTACAAGCTACAGTCCCCATTTACCACTCAGTTTCTCTCGGCGGCCAGCTTGCACTCCTCTCACTCTTAGATCACTCTGTCCCATCCAAGTTGGGTACAGTACTGCTTCTTATCAACCCATGATGTAAAGTCTGGAGTGCCATGGATGGTCAACCCAACATAATGGGTGTTTACTCACCTGGTAAAGGTGATTGTGTTGGCTGACATCCATGGCACTCCACGGCCTACCCTACAGAGCGATCAGAGTGACTGAGAGTATGCCCGCACAATATCAAGAGGCTAGGGGACCATCGCTAGGGAAATGCTGGCATCTAGGATGTCCCTTGTCGGCCATTTAGCAGGCCTAGTATTAGTATTGTATCAATAGGCAAATAAAATGGGCCTTACCGGCCATATTCAGAAGGCATCTCAGTGTGAGTGTGTGTTTGTTTATCTCAAAGCATATTGTGGTATTACTAACCTTAATTTTCAGCTATGGAAGATTCGAACTGGAGAGCAGGGGCTTCTGGGACCTGGGGTCTAGAAATTTGATCCTAGGTCATTAGCCTATCAGGTGGGCTAAAACACATGATGAAAGGTCTGGAGTGCCATGGATGTCAACCAACACAATCACCTTTACCAGGTGAGTAAACACCCAATATCATACAGGTAACCAGAAGTAGGGGCAGGGTGTCACAATGGGCATTTGTGCCCACCAGTACTGGCACTCCATTGAAGATGTTAGCTTCTGGGCAAATCAAAGCTAGGGTCTTTACAGCTTCACTCACTCCAGACACCTTAGGAGGGAACGGCATCCATACCTTGACATAGCCAAGATACGGGTATGCCTTTTCACTGAGGCCCCACATCTGCAGTTCTTCAAGCAACTGTATTTCCACATCCAGTAAATGCTAATCATACAAGGATTTAAAGATGATTGTAAACTGGGAGCTGCTATCCAGAACAGTGCAGGTGGGGAACCCGTTGAGGGTGATCTTAGTCTCAGTTGTTGGTCCCACTAATTTTTGCATATCTAATGGCGCAGTCATGTTAGTTCTGCTTGATGAAACTCTTGTGTGAGCCATGGAACTGGACCTGCCAGAAGCCCTGGTGCACTCCTTTACTGGGCCCCTCCTTAGTTTCTGTTTGCGGACTGTGTTGGCAGGGGCCCTATCTCTATTAGACAAACAGTCTAAAGGCGCCTTACACCCCCTCTGTATATGATAATAAAATCTCTCCTTTTCAGTTTGTTTTTAAACAAACTTACAGAAGCATGCACGATTAAAATGGTCCTGTATGTCGACGATGCGGTCATCCTCAGCAGCAGCACTCAGCCGGATCGCTTGTAGAAGGAGCTGCAATCCACCTTCTTCCTCATGGAGAACTGGTTCAGCACACAGAAATTGCTTCTTAATTACAAGAAGACTAAAACAATGCTGATCTCCAGCCCCCAACTTAAGAAATCATCCCCAGTCTTGACCATCACAGACAACAGAGACGTCCCCCTAGAACAGGTACAAACTTTCAAGTACCTTGGGGTCACCATGATGATACAGTCTCCTTTGTACCACATGTTGATCAAGTTGTAAAAGCAGTTAATTCTAAACTTGGTGTATAGGCACAAACAATATCTTACACCTGCTGCCCTGTGACTTACTGTATCTTCCTCCATGTTGTCAGTCATTGATTATGGCTTGGTAGGGTAAGGGGTGGCTACTGACACTGCACTCAAGCATGTATCGACGGCCCTCAATAAGACCTGTAGACTCACCCTTGAAGCTGACAATCTAGCTCACTCCTGCTCACTTTATGAGCAAACCGGGTGGCTCAGCCTCAGCAATAGGATAAAATATCTGACGTGCCTCCTGGGTAAGAAAGCTTCGCTAGGAAAAGCCACCCTCAGCCTCAAGGAGATGCTCTCAGCATATCGCTCTAGCCACCAGACCAGAGGAATGACAAGGTGCTCGTTGGCTGTCCCATTCAGGAAAATGTCATTAGGACAGCGATCCTTTTCTTACAGAGCTCCCCTTGGCTAAATGAAATCCCTGTGCATATATTCCTCAACAACTCTCTCCCCTCCTTCAAGTCTGAGCTGAAGCAGCATCTCTCCAAGGCAGGAGCCTGTAATTGCAGGTAGATGGGTTGCTGTCTGTATGCTGTGTAAAGAAAAAGCCTACACCCCCTGCCCATCACATAAATTGCTCTTTCACTGTGGATTGGGCTGACTTGGGCTCCCAATCCAAGTTTGCGCTCTTCCCTGTCCCTCTGCACTTTCATTAACATGTGGTCCGACTTGGCCCTAATTTCCATCTCCTCTCCCCTGTCACCTGCCCCCATGAGTTTTGACTACACTCCACTTGCTAGGTTAACACCTCCTTCCCCCACACTTATTACATTGACTAAGCCTGATCTCCAGGCAGCTGCTCCCTTTTGTACTGTGTTCCCTATTTGCCCATGTCCTTCATAGGATGTTTATAGCTTGCTGTTCATCAATTAAGAATATTACTGCTCCTGTACATAATTTGACATTTTAAACACCTTGCATTTATATTATCTTATGTGGCTCCTGTTATTGTCCTTGCACCAATTGTATAACATTTACTGTAATTTCTTCAGTTCTGTATTTTTTATTTTTTGTTTTCTTGATGTGGAACCTTTGGAAAAAATCATTATGCTCAAAGTTTTTTTCCAAATAATGAAATAAATAAATAAATAAATATGACCCTCACCCCCCCACACCTATAGCATATGACTGGTTCCCGTGACTGCAGCTGGTCTGGTGGCACTGGTCGAGCCCCTTGCATTCCCACTGGGGCACTCTGAGCTGCATGATTCCAGTCTGCCACCCGCTCATCTCCCTGAACAGCAGCTGGCATCCCCCATATCTCTAACTCAGCTACCCTCCAGACTAATTCCTCCATTTGGGCCTTAACTCCGGTGTCGGGGGGTTACCAAGGTGGGGGACCCAGAACTAAAGGTCATTGGGCCTACATTAGGGATGATGCCACTCACCGCGGGAGTCTCAATTGAATCCATACCCACAGCTGGTTTAGCGGAGGTGACTACATCCTGTACCCCTCAACAGAGTCCTTAGTTCCTGTACCTCTCCAGAGGGTGCATCTCATTCCATCTGCATCACAGCTGTGGAGGCCCTATACATTCCCCAATAACCCTTCTCCTCCTCAACCTCTCGTACCTCTCATACCAAAACCCAATAGGGAGGGGAGTCATTTTTTTCTGTCTTCTAGATTTCACTGTAACATTAACAAAGGGGAATAACAAGTGGCCTTCACAACATGCCCCAACCTGATCAGATTTGGATCTTGAGCCACTGCCCCTCCTTTCCGAAACACCTGCTGCATGGCCCTCTCCACTTGGACCAGGAATGCAGACAACAGCTCCCCCTCCCACTGCCTGGTGATTTTGAACTTCCACATGAGGTCCTCACATGTTTCAGGATTCCCAAATACGCTTTCCAAAGCAGATATATAAACCTGCGCTGGGGCTTTGGGATCTGTGGCTTGAAAAGAATGTATAACCTCTAAGGCGGGAACCCGTAAACTCTCCACTAATTATTTCCGTGTCTTATTTTTAGAACACCTCCAGTCTTGGACTAATGTGGTGGCAGCTTCCATCCAGGTCTCCAAGTCATCCTCACCATTCAGGGTGGGGTTTACCCCTGAAAACATTCTTAACTTGTGGTATGACTCGAAGGCCACAGGCATGGAACCAGGCTGAGGTCTCTCGAACTTTGACACCTTTGGAACTGATCCCACTTCTCGCCCCCTCCCCTGGGGAGATTACACTAAAGGAGGTTACTACCAGTAGAGCCTCAGCCAATCCCTCCACCACCAAAACCCCAGGCATCCAACTGGCGTCTATGGTGTGGGAACTCTCTATCAACATACAGTAGTTAATGTACCTCTAGTTGAATCAAACATTTTCCCTTGAATTTTGACTTTTCTGAGTCTCTTTATGGTGGATAAACATTTTTCAACACCCCCCTCTTCCATCTCAGGGAGGACCCCAGCAAGAGAAAAGACTTCTGGGGATCCATTTTCATTCCCTCACTCCATTCCACCAGCCTCATCTTATCCTCCTCAATAGGCCTGAACTTAGGCTGGGGCGGATAATACCCCTGGCCATGCAGCCTGGCATTTCATTTGATTTGGCTGAAGCTTTTCTGAATTGTGCCAAGTGTTTTAGGTCACTCATGATGCACTTGGGACCTTACTGTCCAAACTTACAATGTCAATACCACCCAACCTGTACTCTGTGTGTTTCTCACCCAAAAGTGAGGTGGATAGGGTCTTAAGGGGACTGAAGGGGTTGCAGGTGGGCAAGTCTCCTGTACCTGATGGTGTGAATCACAGGGTCATGACTGACCTAGTGGGGGTGCTGGTAGCCCCACTGACTGACCTGTTTAACACCTCACTGGAGAGGGTGTGTGTCCTGCTGGACTGGAGCTCAGATAATGTGGTACCACTCCACTACATTAGTTCACATTTTCTTGCATCAACCCCCAGTTCCAAAATACAGGAAAACAAGTCCAGCTTAGACGTGTCTTGCTTGAGTTCCTTGCTCCACAACTCTGTGTCTACCATCCTACAGAGCCTTATGTCATCCAATATATTAACAACACCTGGCTGAGCACAGAGTACACCACTGATCACTGATCATCGGACTAGCTTGTGAGAATTCTACACCTCCTCAACCACCTCTTGGCTTTTGTACTGTAGCCAACCCTAACCAAACCATCTTAGAAACCAACACCATCCAGTTTCCAGAAAAGTGTCCACTGAGGAAAGGAGTAAGCACCTTGCTGAAGTCCAGTGATATCAACTACCTGTACACTATCCAGTACTTAATGTATTAACCTGGTACAATAATGTATTTCTCCAAAAAGCTTTTAGAGGCTGAAATGTTAATGGACTTAGATTGTAGTAGATTCAGGTAAGATAATGTACAGTAGATTTTGCTTACCACTATTAACATGTTCTTCTTTCTTATGGAAGGAAATGGAAAGACTGAAAAAAAAATGCAGCAAGAAAAGCAGCCGAAGACATCATACAATAAAAACGGAATAAGGAGGGACAGCAAAGTGCAGTGCTAGCTAACTCTTCACCGACTACTGACACAAATTCCAAAGGGAAAAGAAGGAACATGGATAGAGAACACTTCGGAGACGAAAGTCCAGTTGTGGGTAGTGAGGAAGACAGCCAAGAGGTGTACAGAGTTCACAACAGAAAAATATTAAAGGTAGAGAAAGAAAAGGCAGAGCTCACACAGGAAAACAAATTCTTGAGGGAAAAGGTCTTAATAGGTAATCATCCATTTGTGAATTTTCACATGTTTTATTATAACTGCATAGAGTGGCATCATGACGGGTACAGTAGACTACAAGCATTTAAAGTAGCAGTAATGGATAATGTGGAAGCGATTACCCAAATTCTGTGTTTTGGCTTAAAGTATATGTAGACTGTGAAGGGGCCAATTTTTAACACTTTAAGTGCAGATTTTGACAAAGGGAGGACAGCGCTCACCTGTCAAGGACACTGTTACTTGAGCAGTGGCCTTCCTTTGTGAAAATCTGCACTGTAACAATGATTGAAAACACATATTGAGAAAGTAGTTGTAAGATAATGAGATTATTGTGACTAAGATAATAGGGATGGATTGAGAAAAATATATGCACAAAATGAAAATACATGCTATTTAGAACATTGGCTCTGCCAGCAGAAACAGGCGACATGGTCTATCAGGTATGCTCAAATGTGCAGGTAGCACCCTTACCTTGCAGCTGCCCCCTCTCCCCTCCACCCCTCACAAATACCACACCTCTCACCATGTCCCCTCCACTTTTAAAACTATCCACTGTCTCACAGGATACCACCTCCTCGGGAAGACTGTTGCATTTAGCCACAACCCTCTATGTGAAAAAGTGTCTCCTCATTTCTCTCCTATATCTTCCCCTCCCTCCAACCTGAGACCATGCCTTTTTGTGTCCATCCCCCTCCTTAACCTAAATACCCCTTCAGTACCTGTCTTGTTTATCCCCTTTAAATACTTAAAGATCTCAATTATATCCACCCCGTCCCTCCTCTCCTCCAGGGAGTACATACTGTATTGAACTCACTCAGTCTTTCCTCGTAGGGTTTGTCCTCCAAAACTAGGATCATCTTTCTTATTCTGCACTGTACCCCCTTCAGTGATGTGACATCTTTTTTCTGATATGGGTACCAGTATTGCACGCAGTACTCCAGATATGGCCTGACCAGTGACCTATACAGAGGCCGGATCATCTCCCTGCTCTTGGAGGAGATTCCGCTCACAATACACACCAGTGTCCTGTTAGCTTTTGCTGCTGCCTTCCTGTACTGCTCTGAGTTGTTGATATTCCCTGTTATAACCACCCCTAGATCTTTTTACTCCTCGACGGTACCTAGCTGATCTTCTCACAAATGATAGCTTCTCCTGGGGTTATTTGCTCTGAAGTGCTGTACTTTGCAATTTTTAGTATTGAATCCCAATTGCCACATTTCCGGCCACTCCTCCAGCTTAGTCAGGTCATCCTGTAGCCCCTGCCACCCTACTACATTGTCCACCACTGCCCACATCTTGGTATCAACAGCAAACAGACTGATCTTATTCCTGATGCCTTGTGAGATGTCTCCTATGAAAATCCCAAACAGCACTGGTCCCAGTACCAAGCCCTGTAGAACACCGCTTGTCACAGACCTCGGAGATGAGAGTTCCCCACCACCACCCTCTGCAGCCTCCTCCACAGCCAGTTCTCAATCCAGTTCACCATCTTAGTCCCCGCCCCTGCATATTTTAACCCCACAGCCTCCCATGCGGCGCTGAATCAAAAGCCTTGCTGAAGTCCAAATACAGGACATCCGCTGCATGGCCATTGTCCAGTTTCATCATTACCCAGTCACAATACTCAACTAGGTTGGTCTGGCAGAATC
Source organism: Neoceratodus forsteri (assembly GCA_016271365.2). NCBI lineage: Eukaryota > Metazoa > Chordata > Ceratodontiformes > Ceratodontidae > Neoceratodus > Neoceratodus forsteri. The sequence continues at coordinate 478,328,490 of CM028135.1, forward strand.
TTCCTGAAACAAACCCATGTTACTGATCGTCCTGGAGCCCACTGACTTCCAGAAAGGTCACCAGCCTCTATTTCAGGATTGTCTCCATTAGCTTCCCCACAATGGATGTGAAGTTTACTGGTCTGTAATTGCCTGGTTATATGTAAATGTTGAACACCAGATATAAGATATGTTGAATCATGTTGATATATTTTAAGCAACTTTTTATTTACCTAGAATTTCCAAGAGTCATGCGGTCTCTGAAATCAGCTGTTGACAGCCTGCAGGAGTGCTCATCGAGGACAGGTTGTGATAGCTGTGGTTCAGAATCACCTAATAGCACGTCAAGGTCAAAAAGCACTAGTTTAATGTCAGCACCTAGAATTCCAATGGAGGACATCCCCCAAGGACAGGTAATATTATGACAGACTGCATAACTCTATGTGGTATATTTAATTGGTGAAGTTAGGTAATGTGATACTATATGTCAGACATCAAACTTTTTTCTTGTTCTGTAAGCTCTAATATAAAAAATAACCCCCAAAAGTACAGGCACACATATACTTATTAAATGATTGTGGCCTTTATTTTCATTATTTAAAGTGTACATGTAGGCAATTTGTTCATACTAATTTTTCTCATTCATGTAATCATTATTTACAGTTGTAAAATACAACTCTCGTGTCACACAGTAAGTCACACACGCAAAGACACAGTGATTTGGTGTTTTAGAGGTGTCCTTAAATACCTAATGATTAACTCACTGCAGAGCATGGGTTTACTGGTTTACTGGGAATTTATCCACACCTTGGCATTTGAAGGCAGTTGCCTACAACCTTTTTTTTCACACACACACACACACACACACACACACACACACACACACACACACACACACACTGATTAATTCTCCATAAACCCATTCTCTGGAGTGGGTTATTCCTTATTATACCATGGACTTCACCCACTGACCAATCACAGAGGCAGCCTGGCACCTTACCCCTGTTGACTATCTACTGATAATCACTGGAAAACGTGCCAGCCTGCCACTGTCCTGTGCCACCCTATCACTCAAATCCCTCCAACTCCCGAAACAACATCAAAATGGCGCCATATTTCCTCCCACTGACCGCTCGATACCGGCGAAACTGACAAAACCAAAATGGACACCTCCTTTGAACTGATAGACAACAAAGAGCTAGACGCAATATTCAATACTTTAGAACACCAATTTAGCCTAATTCGCAAAACTAACATACTTTCCCAGGACTTACATTCTCCGGTAGTGCGTCCGTCTTCAGCGGCCGAAACCACCGCCATTTCCATTGTCACTGTGCCCGCCACAGCATTACCATCCCCCGCAGTGCACAATTCGAATTCCGCTGTCCTCACCAGCATCCTTCAACCAGCCAATCCTGACGGGGAAAAAAGGCAACATCATCAGGAAGTCACAGACCAAAAAATGCTAGACCTAGAAAGGGAATGGCATGAGACAGCAACACAAAAACAAACTCAATGGGCAATAAATGTTTTCTTTGACTGGTGTGCACAAAAAGGTAAAGAAATACAGTTAAACACCATAGCTCCATCACAGCTAAATAACACACTACGAGAATTCTACAGCACAGTCCGTAACAGTGATGGGAAAGAATACTGTCTCACCAGTTCAACATGCCTAAGAGCTGGACTAAATAGATATCTAAACAACCCTTCCCTAAGTCGAAACTTTGATCTAATGGCTGATACAGAATTCAGTATGACTAACAACATTTTTAAAGGTGTAGTAAAGCGCTTCAGAAAAGAAGGGAAAGATAACACTCAGCATCACCCTCCACTAACAATAAATCAGCTTACTCAACTCAGAACTTCTCCAGCCTTAACACCAGACACAGCCACAGGTCTTGTAAAAAAAAGTCTGGTTAGACATAGTATTGCATTTTGCTCGCAGAGGAAACGAAAGTATAAGACAGCTCACAGCTCAATCCTTTGAAATAAAAACAACAGAAAATGGAGAAGAATATCTAACCTAAAGTTTCAACAAACAAAGTAAAAACCACAAAGAAATCAATGACCCCACAAAACAATTCACAAGAGGATGAATGTTCGCACAACCAAACGATCCTCAGTGCCCACTCAGCAGCTATAAAAAATATCTTTCCAAACTACCTGCAAATTCACCTTCTCTATTTCTCCATCCCAAAAAATGTGATCAATCAATCCTCAACAACATACCAGTGTGGTACACTGCAGAGCCCATGGGAGTAAACTTTCTAGCTAACATACTTCCCCGTATTTGCAAAGAAGCACATTATGAGACAGTATTCACTAATCACTCACTCCGCACCACTGCAGTCACTCTATTGAGCAATTCTGACATGGAAGCCAGACAAATAAAGACCATAACAGGATATAAAAGTGAAGCTTCACTACAAAACTATTGGTGCCCAAATCTCCAAGAGTTTAAAAAATTGGGTGAAATCATACGTGGAGAAAGCAGCAACAAATATCTCCATCCTCCACCTGAATCACGCTGTACCAAAGAAACCAATACTGCACAAAGGGCTGTACGTTTTCCATCTGCAAACATTTCTGATGTGCCACAGACAACCGTCATAAATCAAAATAAAAGGAACAACAACAAAAAAATGAAGAACTTACAGCAGTTCCTCATGCACCACAACAAAACTGCGCATCTTTCAATCCAGAAAACAGCCACCGGAAACAACCAATCGGATGACAAGCCATGTCCAAAAATACCCTCCATAGAAAACCTAGTTAACTATGGAACAGTTAATTTCATCTACAAATAGCAAGTAAGGAAGCACACCTTTAAAACAACTGCACCACCATTGCAAAAAAATAAATAACGACTCTTTCTTTTCTACTCTCCAACAGCTCACATCACACCATGTAGAACATCAAAAACATTTAAAGCAACAAAGCCTGCAAAGCAAAATATACGAATTCTGCACACAAGACTTTAAAAACTCAAATGTTGAAATCTGTTTCACTTTCCAATAATAAAGACTGCACTTACAACAGTTTTTCTGTTCTGACTTAAAAAACTCAAATGTTGAAATCTGTTTAACTTTGCACCTATGTATTGCTTACTCACAATAAATTTATATTTCTATTGCAACCAATGGACTACTTTTCTCTTGTGGATGAATATCTCCTCTATAAATACCATTTTTTTAATAAAACAAAGTAACAATCTCAATAATTGCCTAAATCTAATAAAATTTAACATGGTATAATCTCAATAAGCCACTTACTGGCTGCGTCTCGTGGGCAAACCACCCCAGCTGTAGTAAATCCCCCCAATAACCCACACCCCCTCATGGCTTATTGCTTAATTATATATAAACCCATCATCTGGAGTGAAACAGTTGACTTAGAACATGCGCATGTCAGTGTTAATCAAGTAAAACAAAAGTAGTAACTTCATTGATTTACAGTATGTCTTTGCATGGCAAAGTAGTTCATGTGTAGTTACTAACTGATGACTTTATTGTAAGGCTTTGTAGATTACATTTAAATATGTAAAAGCCAATAGCTTGTTTCCTAACAGAAGGCAATATTATTGTCAGTGCAGCTTTTGTTTACCATTTCAAATGCACACCACCCTGCCTACAGACTGGCCAGATGCAGCTGACAACACATTGATAATTGCTTTCTGTTTTTTTTTTTTGTCGCACTGACATGAAAGTGTTTGTCACCGGTTTTTGGTTCCAGAACAAAGCACATATGCCTGCTTTTAAAGAGCTGCTGACGCCTTTAAAAAACCCTTGAAAAACACAATAATTAGGTCAAATTCAGCTTCCATTCCATATACATTCTAAAGATTCCTCCTCCCCAGTATTTATTACTAAGAACATTTGCAAGAATATAGCCCTGACCACACTACACCACTTACAGTCTGTAACGGTTCCAAGCCGTTACAGACCAGAACTGTTACAGTGTGTCCACACTGCCGGCAAAGAGTCTCTAACGGTTTGGAACCGTTACATCCCATCCATATTGTGGGTGCCATGTAACCGTTACGGCTGCACCCTATCCCACAATGCAGTTATGCTGCACTGGGGGAATGCTGAAGCTGCACGCTCACGCGTCCACACTATGGCTAGTAACGTTACAGGGGCACAGCCATTTTCGTAACTGGTGTTCAAACCACCTCAGAAGTGGTTTCAGCAACAGTTATGAAAACGCCTTCTGTAACATTACAGGTGTAAACGCAAACCGTTGCGGTAATGGTTTGAGCCCTCTGTAACGTTACAGAGGTATAGCGTGGACAGGACATATATTATCTTTATCCCTCAGAGTTCATCTTCCTCTATAGCTGACTCTCTACTTCAAATCATAATCCTCTGTGACATCACAGTCTGTTGCCGTGGTAGTAACTGTGATGTCACAAGCAGTGCATTATGACCTCAGGTAGGGAGACAGCAACAGGAATAGATGAAATTTTCAGGAGCAAATATCCTTTTTTATGCAGATGACCTCAGTAATAAATAACGGGGAGGTGGAATACAGAACTAATGTGAAATACAAGATGGACTGTGTCTAAGTATTATGTTTTGGTAAAGTTCTCCTGATGGTATCAGCTGCTTTTTAAGCTTGTACAGGTAGTCAGATTGCATGTTTGCATAGTTCTTCCTGACTGTCAACAGTAAATGACGCCAACAGCTCATAATATACTCATTTCAGCCAAGAAGATAACAGGATTCAGTAACCATGTGTCCAAGGTACTAGTAAACACTGCACATCAAACCTGTGTGCTTTGTCATGGGACATACTAAAAATGCCTGCAGATACAGGCTTTGTGGTATATTATGTCTGCTTGGATGATCAGCTCACAGTTTAGATATCTGCTGCTGCCCCGCACTCCCCAAACTTGAACTTTGCCCTTGACCCTATCCCACCACTTTTTAAAACTACCCACCAAATTCAGAGAGATCAGTTCTTCTGGCAGTGCGTTCAGTACATTCCATGCCCACACCACCATCTCCGTGCAGTAGTTCCTCATTTCCCTCCAGAACCCATCCGCCTCCATCTTCAGACTATGCCCTCTCATGATCCCCTCCTTCTTTAATCTCAACATTCCCTCAGTACTTGCTCTGTTTATGCACTATAAGTACGTAAGGGTCTGTATCATGTCACCTTGGTCCCTTCTATCCTCCAAGTAGTACATGTTGAGCTAAGATTCTAAAATGCCAGCAGAATAGGCCTAATGGTCTTTCAAGTCTGCTTGATTTTCAGCACCCGCACTGAGGGCCAATTTTGGTGTCCCCCCCCTTGGGTTATACTGTCCCCAGTCCCAGATGTTCCACCTGCATTGGACCTGGTCAGATTTATCCTCCCCCTGTTCCTGTCCCATCCCCTCTTAAACCTGTCCACAGTCTCCACCTCTACCAGCTCCCTGGGCAGTGCATTCCATGGTGCCACCTCCCTTTCAGTGAAATAACACCTCCTCCTCCTCCTCCTCGCCCCTCTGAGCCTGCCCCCTTCCAGCTTACACCCATTCCCCCTTGTTGCCTCCTCTTCCTTACTTTGGAGCACTCTCTACATTTAGATCTCCATCACAGATCTTCTCCCACAGTACACCAGTCACCTTGGTTGCCCTCCTCTGGTCCCTTCCAGAAGCTTGATGACCTTCTTTAAGTAAGGGCACCAGAATTACACACAGTCCTGGGACCATGGACCGGATACCAACAGTTGTATGTTACTTACCAGGAAAATACATTTCAATGGATTTTGAAAGTGCATGCCTGCAGTCTGTGGTGGAGCTAGTCATTTGACATGGTAAAGAAAATCTGCATTGAAAAGGAATATTCTAACCCCAGTAATGCTCAGGATATTCATAACTTTATGCAGTAAGCCTGGAGGGTTGGACTGCCCAGAGAGATGGAACACATGCAGATGAGTAGAATTCTTTGTACGTGAGCATCTTTCAAATAATGCCTCTACCAACTGTAATGTTCTAACCTCTTCAGATTTTTCTCTCCGCCTGAAAGTCTGGTCTCTTGGAGTTCCTGTAGTCCTCTTTTCATTGTGTCCTCTTTCGCTTGAAGAAAGATAAAAAAATAATAAAAAAAAGTATATTTAATTTCTTTTACTGCCTCTACTTATTGTCATTCTAGATCTTGTTTATTATTTAAAAATAGTTGTTTTCTCGGTTCCTCGTGGTTTGAGATAACCGCGTGGGAACCAAATTAGTTTTAAGTTACTTTGGGGTTTTCTGACTAAGGATCCTTTATCTTTGTGTATATTAACTGTTTTTCAAATTGTATTTGTAACTGCTTTTTCTCAGTTACAGAACTGCTGAATTGGTTCATTTTCACATCTCCTGGTTCAGTTCTTCCGGTTCCTATCAGTTCCGGAACTGACTGCAAAAAAAAAAACAGTATTTAATAAAATAACCACAGCAGTCTTTCTTAATTAGCGGTTGGTGTTTTTTCTACTTTGGCTTCATCATGGCAGAGAAACCTAAAAAGAGAACGGGAGAGCCTGGTTTTAAAAATTGTCTAAAGTGTGGAGATGTGTTTGCTAAGGCAGACAAGCACACCTTATGTGTAGCTTGTCTGGGTTTTGAACACCTTGACCAAGAATGCAACATCTGAAAAACTTCTCAGATAAAACCATGGAAAATACCTTGAAAGGCTGAATAAAAAGTTTCCTAGGGGTCCCTCCTGCTCTGACCAGCTGACACCCAAATCTGTTGTGGCTGATCCCACAGGTGTACTTACCCCTGCCCCTGATACAGGTGAAAAAGGGGCAAAAAGAGGCAAAGAACTGGCTGACTCCCCAGTTCCCTCAAAAAAGGCTAAGAAGCTTAAGCATGTAGAACCCTGTCCTGCAAAACCAGGGACTTCTGCGCAGGTGCCTGCAAATGTGTTTGGCTCAGGAGATAGCCCAGGCATTCAAGATTATTCAAGCCCTGCAAAACATCATCCCTCACCCTCCTGCCCCTTCTCAGGGTCCCCAGGCTGGCAGTGGTGTGTTGCTCTCTTTACCAGAGCAACAATATTTTGAGGAGGATGATGAACCACACGAGGAAGATAAACCTATCCCCCCAGAGGTGTCCCCTGAGCAGGACTTTGGTTCACCTCCCAGGGTGTCCAAAGACTTCTCCTCACATTTTTCTTTTGTGAGGAAGATGGCAGATACTCTGGATATTGCCAAAACAGAGCAAGTGGAGAATGGAGAGGAGATTGAATATTTGAATATCATGGGTTTAACACCCACAAAGGCCCTCCTCCTGCCAGTTTACAAATGTTTTAAGAAGGATACATTAAAGCTTCTGCAGACCCCTAACCCTATTCCTCCCATTGATGGGAGGATAGACAAGAAATACCAGCTTGATAGGAAGGGAGCTGATTTCCTCTTCTCCCATCCAGGCCATCAAGGGGTAATACAACAGGCAGCCTGTGATAAGGTTAAAAAAGTCCTTCTGTCCTCACACCCTCCAGACAAGGACTCCAGAAAACTGAATAGTATGGCCAAGAAAGCATATTTGTCAGCCTCCTTGGCCATTAGACAGGCTACCTTCCTGGCTTATGCTGCTCAGTATCAAAAATCCCTGTGGCAGTCGATACTGGCAATGTCTATGAAAGCCCTCTCACCCTTATCAGGTGACTTGGCTGAAACTGCCTGGTTTGGGCTACAGGTGGCTAAGTACCAATTCCAAATGGCTGCTGATTCTAATGACACTGCAGCCAGATGGCTGGCTAACACAGTGGCACAGAGGAGGTTTGCTTGGCTTAGGGCCACACACCTCACTCAGGATACTCATTCTAAGGCCTTGGATTTTCCATTGGAAGGAAATTATCTTTTTGGGGAATCCACTGGTGCTTATATGAAAGAGGTGGATGAATATAAGGCTACTTATAGAAGCAACTCTGCCAAGAGGAGAGCTTCTTCATCCACCAGGCCTTATGGGGTTGGGGGCAGAGGTCGGTCCTTCATGACTAGACCTTTTTTCCAGCCAGTAGTTGTGCTCCAGTACCAGCAGTATCCTCAACAGGGATACTCTAGGGGTAGGGGTAGAAGGAGCTCTAGGTGAGGGTCTCAGGCACAACTTCAGCCCCAGCCTAAGCAAAACCCCTGAGAAGCAGGCCGCCTCCTCCCTGTCGGAGGCAGACTATCCCACATCCTCCACATTTGGCTAACCATCACCTCAGACAAGTGAGTGTTGGAGGTAGTGGGCAAAGGTCTGTCTCTGGACTTCAAATCTCCTCCTCCACAGAAGTCCAGGGATTTCCTCTCTCCCTCCCTAGTAGAAACAGCGCTGCTAGAGGTGGAGGTTCAAAAGCTGCTACAGCTCAGAGCAGTGGAACCAGTTCCTATCACCTTCAGAGGAAGAGGTTTTTACTCCAGGTACTTCCTAACAACAAAGAAAAGTGGGGAGTGGTGGCCAATATTGGATCTCAGAGCTTTAAACAACCACTTGAAAAAAACAAAGTTCAAAATGGTAACTCTGATCTGGATTCTGCCAACAATCGAGAAAGAGGACTGGCTGGCATCACTGGATTTGAGAGATGCCTATTTCCACATCCCCATAAAGGAATTTTTCAGAAGATATCTCAGATTCAGGCTCCCATCAGGTCAGTACCAGTTCTCAACCTTACCCTTCGGCCTTTCCTCAGCACCAAGGGTATTTACAAAATGCCTGGCACCTGTGGTGGCATTTCTTCGAAGACTGGGAGTGACTGTTTTTTCATTCCTAGATGACTGGCTGGTGGTGGGCAAATCACCAGACCAAGTCAAAAATTCCTTAAAGCTCACCCAATATCTGTTGGAATCCCTGGATTTCATAATAAATCAGAAAAAATCTGTCCAAACCCCTGCACAGAATTTACAGTTCATAGGGGCAGAGATCAATGCTCTTCAGGGCAGAGCCTTCTTGCCCCTAGACAGGGTGCACAGCCTTCAATAAGTAGCAAACTCTTTTACTCTGCACCAGCCAAAAACTGCCGGGCAGTTTCTGCAGCTCCTGGGCCATATGGCTGCATCCACAGGCATGGGACAAGGTTCCAGGTTTCACATGAAAGACATCCAGCTTCATCTCAGGACTCATTGGAGTCAGAAAAAAGATCCCTTTTCAAAGCTTATCCCAGTAACAAGGGCACTGTTACAGGCCCTCCTGTCGTTGAAAAAGGAATCCAACCTAAGACAAGGAATTTCTTTTCAGAAAGAGAATCCCTCATTAGTTCTTACAACAGATGCATCCCTTCTGGGCTGGGGCACCCATCTAGGGGAGCACGCGACTCAGGGTACCTGGTCAGAAGCAGAGTCCCTTCAGCATATAAACTTGCTGGAACTCAGAGCAGTGTGGCTAGCCCTAAAAGTTTTCTCTTCTATGGTGATGGACAAGGTGGTAGAGGTCAGAACAGACAATACCACCACAATGTATTACATAAACAAACAGGTCTTCTCTGCACAGAAGCCATGAAAATCTGGACTCTGGCTTATTTCCTAAAGGTATCCTTGCAAGCAATCCACCTGCCAGGAAAGGACAATGCCTTGGCAGATGCACTGAATTGGATCAACCAGGCCCATCACGAATGGACACTAAACAGGCAAGTGGTGCAGGTAATTTACAGGAGGTGGGGCACTCCAGAGGTGGACTTGTTTGCATCCCACCAGAACAACCAGTTACCTCAGTATTGCTGTAGACCGCCAGCTCAGGGCACAATTCCCCTGGATGCTCTGATGCTAGACTGGTCAGGCAGGTTCTTGTATGCCTTCCCCCCATTTCCTCTGATTTTCAGAAATATTGAAGCTCAAATCCTACTCAGCTTCTCTGATCTTGTTAGCTCCAGATTGGCCCAGGCAGCCATGGTACTCACTTCTGCTCTCTATGTCTGTGAACAAACCAATAAACTTGCCTGTAAGGCACAATCTCCTGACCTCCAATCAGGGAACACTGCTCTACCCAAATCTCCAGTCTCTCTATTTCAAGGCATGGCTCTTTAGGAATTAGAGTACGCAGACTTAAACCTTTCTGAAGCTGAATTAGCCATCTTAAAAGGTTATAGAAAACCTTCCACTAAGAAAACCTATTCTTCTAAATGGAAGAGATTTTCTCTTTGGTGCTCTGGTAGGAATTTCATCCCAAATAATGCAGGAGTATCAGTTGTATCAGACTATTTCACTCATTTGCATTCACAGGGTTTACAATCCAGTTCTCTAAAAGTTCATCTTGCAGCAGTGTCTGCCTACCTTTCTGCTAGGGCAAAGGTGTCAGTAGCATCAGATCCCATTTTCAAAAGGTTCTTTAAAGTCCTGATGCATTTGCATCCCCCCTCACAGGGCACCAGTACCTGCCTGGGATCTTAATATGTGCATAGCTAAACTCATGGGGACTCCTTTCAAGCCCATGGCTACAGCCCATCTGAAGTATGCTACTTGGAAAACAGGTTTTCTAGTAGCGATTACCTCTGCAAGACGAATCAGCGAGCTCCAGGCTCTCTGTATTGACCAGGACTATATATCATTCCGTAGAGATAAGGTAGTCCTCAGAACAAATAGACAATTTCTTCCTAAAGTGGTTTCAGACTTCCATCTGAACCGATCAATCACTCTGCCTGTCTTTTTTACAGACCATGCTAGTTCTGGTGAAAGAAGACTCCATAGTATGGATGTGAAAAAAGCTCTCAGCTATTACATGACAGCTACTAAAGGCCATAGGCAAGATAGAAAACAACTTTTCCTTATATATGGGGATGTAGGAAAGGGCAAAGCAGCCTCAAAAAGATCCATTTATTGATGGATTGTCCAGTGTATTCAATTCTGCTACACTAAAGCAGGTAAGGAGTCCCCAGCTGGGCTGAGGGCACACTCAACAAGAGGAACAGCTGCTAGCCTTGCAGCTGCCAGGGAGGTTCCCTTAGTGGATATTTGCAAAGCAGCTACCTGGAAATCAGTACACACATTTACAAAGCATTACAACCTGGATATTTTGTCCAGAAGTGATGCCAGGTTTGGCACAGCAGTCCTGCAAAGTCTGTTTCCAAAGTAAGTTCTGTGCCAACCTCCATTGGTACTGCTTGGTAGTCTGCATAAAGTTATGATGATCCTGAGCATTACTGGGGTTAGAAGAAAAAAATACTTACCATAGTAATCTTCTTTCTTCCAAGTGATGCTCAGATATTCATAACATCCCTCCCTTTCTCCCCTTCCAGAATTTCAGCCTCTACACTCCGCATGCTGGTGCTACCTAGCCATATCCTATTGTGGTTCATTTTCTCTATGTTTAGCTAATTTTAAGCAGAGTTTTTTGTTTTCTTTTTACAGTTTCTCTGATGCTGTTTGGTGAACACCATTGTTATTTTTATTATTGTTCCTCCTTTTGGAGGTTTTTGTTAATTCTATACTTATTAGGGGTAACCCCAAATGTATAACTGCTAGGATTTTTCCTAATGCTTGACTTCCAGGCTTCTTACAAATCTGAAAAGGTTAGAACACTATGGTTGGTAGAGGCAGTATTTGAAAGATGCTCACGTGCAAAGAATTCTACTCATTTGCATGTGTTCCATCTCTCCAGGCAATCCAACCCTACAGGCTTACTGCAAAAAGTTAGGAATATCTGAGCATCCCTGGGAAGAAAGAAGATTATTATGGTAAGTCAACTCACAGAATACCTCAATAAGTACAATCTGCTCTGCCCAAGCCAACATGGCTTCAGGCAAAAACACAGTACCACCATGGCACTGCTGGAATACACTGACTATGCGCACAAGGCGCTGGATGAAGGCAAATTTGTGGGGTCCATCTTCATTGACCTCACCAAAACCTTCGACACTGTCAACCACCTTCTACTAGTACTCCAGCTCCAAAGATTGGGTGTGGCACCAAATGCCGTGAATTGGTTCAATGACTACCTAACACACAGGAGCCAGTGAGTCAAAATCGGACAGACGTTATCCAGTTCCAGAGATGGACTCCTAGGAGTCCCTCAAGGATCAATTCTAGGGCCTCTGTTTTTCAGCCTCTTTGTAAATGACCTACCTACAGCCTGTGACACCAAACTTATTCTGTATGTGGACGATGCTGTACTGCTTAGCAGCAGCACCTCTCAGGCTGCCGTACAAACAGAACTACAGAACTCTTTCCATAAACTTGAGGACTGGTTCAGTAGGCAAAAGCTGCTACTAAATTACAAGAAAACTAAGGCCATGCTACAATCCAGCCCCTACAACAAACACAAGCATGCTCCCCTCGTAATCACCAACAAGGCTGGTGAGCAGATTGAGCAGGTGCACTTGTTCAGGTACCTTGGTGTCACCACTGATGACTCTATCACTTATATGCACCACATAGACTCCCTTGTCAAAGTGGTAAATGCAAAGATCAGGGTCCTCTATAGGCATAAGAAATCCCTTACCCCGGAAGCGCTCCGCGGCTATGGATCTCAGTCTCCAGCTCCATACTCTCCATGATAGACTATGGGCTGGTGGTCTATGGAGCTGCTACTGATACAGTGCTCAAAAGGGTCCAAATTGCACTCAGTAAGGCATGCCGCCTCACCCTGTATGCAGATCACTACACTCATACTTGCACCCTGTATGAGCATACAAACTGGCTTAACCTAAAAGACAGGATCAAATACCAAACTTGCCTCCTGGGAAAGAAGGCACTCCTCTGAAAAACCCCACCCTGTGTAGGAAACCTGCTCGAGGCTTCTCTCTCAACACACATCACCAGATGGAGGAAGAATGGAGCACTGTCCATAAGATTCCGCCGAACCTCACTAGGGCAGTGTGCCTTCTCCTATCGGGCCCCCCTCTGGATAGATGAACTCCCAATGATATTACAAACAAACAACAGCCTGTCTCAAGTCAAAGTAGGCCTCAAACAGCACCTAATGTCTAACTCAAAATGCACCTGCTTCTCAGGCCCCACTTGATAGACAGGCCTACTCTGTTGCAACACCAGCAGGGCTACCTAGACAACCTGCCTCCATTCCAACTTAGCCAAGGGCTTAAGTAAGCTATCAGTCCTCTTTAAACGCACTTGTTACTGCCCTCCCAAACCACCCCCCTCACACACACACACCACACTCGACAAAGCCCTCTGGAGCTGCTCCCCATCACAGCCCCCCACTGTTTCACTATCCCCACCTCTCACTCTCTGCAGTTGGTTTCAAACCCAATCCCCCTTGTTTCACTGTCACCCAGCCTGTCGCCATCTGGGACAACATTAAACCCTATGCAGTTACTCTGCCATAGTCTGTTAATGGATTTGGAGGTTTCCAGGCGTGTGCTACCTAGGGCAACCAATTAGAAATAGTTTAGTATTCAATTACAACTGCTCAGTTTTTTTCTCCTATTTGTCTAATTGTCATGTAATCGCTCTTTAATGCCTAATGATCAGGCCTCTGTAACCACTGAATATGTGTATTGTCTTATCGTCCACCCTGACGTGAAACCTTTGTAAAGAGCTGATGTTCAAAGGTCTTTCTGAAATACTAATTAAACAAATAAGTATTTTTTCTTTTGTTCTATAATTATATTGTGAAATAAGATGTTGGATGTCACATGCCACATCATTTTTTTTTTGCTTAAGCCTTTAAGACTCTGGAGTGCACTTAAAATCCTGCACTACGGTTGTCCTTTACAGAGCTGTTAAGACCTCCAAATTACTTTTGAAAATATAATAATGAGATCCAATTCAGCTTGTATTGCCTATATGCTATGCATATTTTTCCTCCAATGTATTTATTACAGATGGAAATTGGCATGGACTACATGGTCTTTATCCCTTACAGTGCATCTGCCTCTACAGCGTACTCCCTACTTCAAGTAACAGTTCTCTGTTACATGACAGTATGTTTCCATGGGAGTAACTGTGATGTCAGAAGAAGTGCATTATTACCTATGGTTAGGAGAAAACAAATGGCTCACATGACATTTTTAGGAGCAAAGCTCTGTTTTCGTGCAGATATCATCCATAATATATAATGGGGAGGAGACATACCTGTACACCAATGTGAAACAAAAGCTGAACTGTGTCTAACGTTATGCTTTGTAAAAGTTCTGTTGAAGGCATAAGATGCTCTTTAAATTTCCACTAGTGGACTTATATATAGGTGTACTTTTTTTCTTTTGTTAACATGGATTTCACTCAAGACGGTAATGCCTTTAATCAGTCCTGATGCAATAGGACCTTATGGCCTTTAATTATCTTGATCACCCAGTTTTGCAGGATCTCCAGCCTGTCACTGTGCCTTTTCAGGTTGGCAGTACTGGGATGAGCTCATCACCATGGTTGAAGTAAGGCATGATATCATAGGTGTTGTCTAAGCAGTGACCTGAACAGAGTAAAAAGTACAGCACAAGTCACATTAAACTGTTCCACCAATGAGTTGGTTTTGCATTGATTTTTATAGATGGCAATGCATTGGCAACTCATATTGCCTTGTTTATCAATGATTAACCAGCTCAAGAGCAATGTTTGTGAAATGTTTTTGCAGCCCATTGGAAAGTATCTACAGTCCAGTCACAGTGCAATTCAAAACTGAGTTTTAACTTTAAAGAAACAGTTTGTGCGCGGCTTTGTACTGGATCATGAAACTCTTATGCAACTGTCAGAAATGTTAAAGCAACTCATTGGTGAAACAGTTTAATGTGCATTGTACTGTACTTTATGTACTTTGAATGTCATTCATATTGGAGTTGACACCAGTAGTGCCCATTTGTTATCTGCTGTTGTGATAGTCATGTTATTTTATCCATCACCGTAGATCAGATAACACAATGCAATCTGAGGGTATATATTTGCTTTATACTCTGAGTTTTAAACTTTCTTCTAGATACATTAGATGTGATTACTGTGGAGTCAGTCCAGTTGCCGAATGTTAGAAAGGTTATCCTTAAGTTTGTGAATATGCTCAATTTGGTTGACCACCATGCCAAATTATTGCTGTTGGAATAAGCCACGCCAAAATGTATGGGAGAGGGAAGCCTTTCACAGGTCACCTCCAAACATAAGTACATGTTTGTATAGTTATTGACCTGGTTAGGACAGTGGACTCAGGTCTAACCTAGATCAGATACAAAAAAAGGTAAATACAGATAAAACAAATACAATTATCTAAAACAATTATAATATAATGTACCTGAGTATGCGGATTCTTCACTCTGCAAGGTGAGACAGTGGGAGGTGTGTAAGGTAAGAATCTCCACTTTCAACAGGAAAGAAATATATTTACAAATAATGACTATGACTTATGTAATGTCTGTAACATTACCTAATTGTTTTCCATCCAAAATGAAATTGACATTGGCTATGTTAAATTAGCGGAGGATCCCAACTAAAACATGGGATATATTATGGCTTAGTTGCCATGGTAGACTCGAGGTTAAAGGTAGTCTAAAGCATAAATCCTTGGAGGAAAGAGTTTGCTCTAGGGAAGAGTGCAACCAAATGCATGAAACACAGACTTATTTCTTTTTAGAATGTCCTGCTACTGTTCAGATATTGAACTTTTTGGCCACCAGGTGGCAATGGCCATTTTTGAAAACTCTGACATATGAAACTTTAGTGTTAGGAGATTACACTGGATATAGGGTTGAACTCTTTGGATGAGGCAAAAACCGGACACTAAGCCCTACCCCTAGCCCTGCCCCTTTTCATGACTCCTCATGCATTGCTCCTCCTGGAAAGTCATTTATTATATCAATAAAAGACCACGCATAAAGCAGCAGTTCAACAAAAATGTTAAGATACTGTACTGTACCTGTTAAAGTTACTTTCCTAGATTCTTCCTAGTTATTTATTTACTTATGTGTGTATTTATTTATTGACATTGGTTTACCAGATAAACCTACAGAGATAAAAGAAATCCCATTTACAGATCTGATCTGTGGGAGACAAGGGAAACACTGTAAATAGCATAAGACAGTATACATGATATATGATAATATATAATACGTTGTTTCTTGTAATGCGTACATTATATCTTTTTCAGGCTCCATTTCCTGTTCATGTCCACAGTACTATTTCAAAGCCAGAGAAGTGACCATAATTTCTTTCTTGAGGAAAAAAAATAATTTAAAACATTTAAAAATGCTTAAATTCTGTTTGCAATGAAAATGTTTACCAGCAAATGAAAGCAGAAGACAACTGGCTCTGTTACTGTTACAAAAGGTGGGGGGTAGCTTTGCTGCTGTGCTACTTTAAGATGCAGTGGAAAAGATTAGGTTAAATAAGTGCTAATGGTTTTGATGGCCATACTTTACACCTCTCAGGCTGACTGCTTTCACAAACAAAGGAATATACTGACAGCAGAAGTTGTCTGTAACCTGGACATGTAGCTGAAACAATGAATGATGCGACAAAATGTGTTTCAAAAGTATGTGACCACTCAAAATGGCTCAAAAACCTGACCAGCACAGAGCAAAACTGGATTACCTGATAGAGACCCTGAAAACCTGATCAACAGGTAAAAAAACTGACAGGTTGCTACCCTAACTGGATATGTTAAACAATTTAACCCTAGCACACTTAATGTAATATCTGCATGCTTGAAATGTTATATCTGGCAAGCTAGTTGTCAGTATTTAAAACAATTAAACACAACTCCTATATCAATTGCATTAATGAGTGAGTGCACACTGAAACAGGTGAAGAAACTGGATTACCAAAGACTTTCCAAAGGAAGAGCAGATGTTGTGTGACATCACATTGCTTGGATATGGGAAGGGTAGGGAATGATGGATAGAGGCTGTGCCATAATGTTTCCTTTGCCCCTGAGGCATGGTTTAAGAACGTTATACATGGTGGAGACTGTATTAAAGTAGAAAAGAGTGTAACATAGGGTTAAGATTACGGGGAGTGGTTTGTTAATCTGTGACTGTTTAAAGTACATAGTTAAGTACATTGTCTTGTTTTTCATTTATGTTTTTCTTTGTTCCTTTTTAATGTTATTAAAGAGCAGCTGACACCTTTGGAAAAACATTGGAAAACATAATATTTAGACTCAATTCAGCATGTATTTCTTATACATGTATGTATGTATATATAGATATAGATATAAATATATATATATATATATATATCTATAGATATATATAGATATACACACATATATATATATATATTACAGATTTCTCCCCTCCTTTTCTTGTCACTGAAGAAATTTTCACAAAAAAAAAACAAGTTTTCATCCTTCAGAGTTTATCTGCCTCTGTAGCTTATTCCCTACTTGAAATTATAATGCTCTGTCATAACATCATAGTTTGTTGCCATGGGAATAACTATGACATCACAAGCAGAGTATTATGACATCAGGTTGGGAAGATACAATAGGAGCTGAGGAACCCTCAAGGAACAACTGTCCTGTTTTCATGCATATGACCTCAGTAGTAAATAATGAGGATAAGAAATACAGAGCTAATGAGAAATACAAGCTGCTTTGTGTCTAAATATTATATTTTTCAAAGTTCTTCTTGAGGCATCAGTGGCTCTTTAATACATAGGATATGTTGATATTACAGGCAAATTTTAGGGGGGGGATACCCTTTCCTTTTTCATTTGTTTTTTGTACATTTTTAATTTTGTTTCTTTAATGATTATTGTGGGGAGGAAAAATTAATTAATAAAAAAAGAATAAAAGATGAATGGGGGAGAATGTACATTCCAACATATATTTTTATTTCATTATGATGCCTGTAATGTTTTATTGTTTATGAACATATGAATCTGCCAGCAGAAACAGGCCTCGTGGTCTATCAAGTCTGCTCGAATGTGCAGCTAGCCCCCTACATAGCAGCTGCCCCCACCCTTCTCCTCTTGCATTTACCCCCCTCACCCTGTCCCATCCCCTTTTAACACTGTCCAAAATCCTACAGGATACAGTGCCACCTCCTCAGACAGAGTGTTCCACTTAGCCGCTATCCTCTCTATGAAAAAATGTCTCCTCATCTCTCTCTCCTATATCTTCCCCCCTTCAATCTGAGATCATGACCTCTTGTATCCCTCCCCCTCCTCAACTTAAATACCCCTTCTGTACCTGTCTTGTTTATCCCCGTCATGTATTTAAAGGTCTCAATCATATCCCTTCTCTCCTCCAGTGAGTAAATATTCAACTCCTTCAGCATGTCCTCATAGGGTCTGTCCTTTAAACCCTAGATCATCTTTGTTGCCCTGCCCTGTATCCCCTCCAGTAATCTGACATCCTTCTTCAGAAACGGGCACCAGAACTGCATGGAATACTACAGGTGTGGTCTGACCAGTGACCTGTACAGAGACAGGATCACCTCCCTCCTTCTGGAGGAGATTCTTCGTGCAATACACCTCAGCATCCTGTTGGCTTTAGCTGCCACCTTCCTGCATTGAGTTGAGTTGTTCATATTCCCATAATAATCACCACTAGATTATTTTTTATGTCATAGTTTTATTTTCAATAAAATTCCCCTGCTCTTCTGGTAGGGGCGCTGTGGCCTGGAGATTTGGAGGGCATCGAGGAGGATGGAGTAGGAGAGGCAGCAGTGGCAGCTGTCACTTCAGGTGCAGTAGACACCAAAATACAAAGGGAATCAAGCAACGTGGAGGACATAACCAACACAGAAGAGTGCGATATGGAAACAAAGATGGAGTTCTTAGGAGCAGACAAATCTCTGCAGAAGGACCCAAAGGATCAGATAAAGAAACTGCAAACCCAAATGTCGGAGGCAGAACAAACATACCAGGAGGCAATAAGACATCTGGAGGATGAAAAGAAAAGAAAGAGGATTAATGGGAACTTGCTTGGAATGGTCTTTTCTGCTCTGGTGAACATTTTTTTATCTTCCAAGCAGGGCAACGGAACTTGGTGCTGCAGAAGCAGCAGAGAAGCAACCCCTGAAAGACTTGAATGAGGACACATCACAATGGTCTCTGGACTGTGCATTGTGCACTGCAGGATGGTTTCAGACAAAGGAAGGCACCTGGACACCTGACCCTACAATCCCAGTACCAGAAGCAGGGTCTTCCACAGTGAGTAATGTGAAACTTAATACAAATAATGAACCAGGACTGAACAGCGGGGCTGTGAAGGTGGGAGGGGCTAGTGAAGAGTCACCTAGTACACCCACGTATTCCCCGAGAGACAGCCAACAAGAAGTATTTTATGATGCTCAATCTGGGGTCATTACAGATGCTCAGGCTCAGAAAAGTCAGTAGCCTACCTCACAACAACAGGAGGTAGCACATACTGACATACCCTCTGCGAATTCAAACACTGCTGCAAATACCAATAGTGATACTACCCCTACTTATGCCAACCTGTTCCAAAAACCTGTGGAACTGGCCAAAAGACAGAAATGCGATGAATGCCATACTGTACAGTATATGGGGGATGGAAGTCATGCCTGACCAGTTCTTTGTGGGCAGAGAATTGATTAAGCGCTCCCTGGGGTTCACACCGGCTGATGTATATGTGTTCATACATGCACCTGGGGAGAGCATGTTTGATGTGAGTTTTCGCTCTCCAGAACTGTTGGACTGATTCTGTACCAAATATGCTGTATTAAAAACAAATCCCTTATGGGTGCCATTCCAGATCATATCTTTGACAAAAAGACCCACAAAAGTTATCACAATCCTGTTCTGTAATGAAGGGGTGAATAAAACGGGCCTTCTCTACTGGTCAGAGAAAAATGTAAGATCCTAGTTACCCAGATCCAATTTTGATGCAGAGGTTTTCTGGAATGGGGGCGATAAAGATCAAGTTGGAACAGACAGATTCTGGTATGACCCACTTGCCCAACAGTTTCTTTTTGGGCCAAGACAAGGGTTTTATATTCTACCCAGGCCAGCCTCGCCATTGTTATAAGTGTGGATCACCCAGACATCTCAGCAGCTGATGTGAGATTTTAAAATGTGCCCAATGTTGTGAAATTGGCCATTCAGGCTTCTTTTGTAGGGAGGTGCTTGAATGAAACCTATGCAAGGAGGAAGGGCATATGTTTTCAGACTGTCCCTGGGCCTCACACAACACTGAAAACTCAGACTATGGGGTGCAAGATGTTTTTATTAACAAAACAGCTAGAAGGGGTTTTAGATCAACTAGACAACCCCCCAGCATGATGTCATACCTCCTGGTAATTGTGAGGTCATGCATTCTACTTCTCAGACTGTTTCAGTGGAAAATAACTTGGTGGAATCAGCAGCACACATTATGATCAAACCTGTCCTAAGGAATATGCCACCCACCACGGTACCAGATGCAGATGTTTTCTACCCAGTTAAGAAAAGAGTTTGGCTTCTGCTCAGCAAGTGGGAGATCCACACACAGAGGAGGTTCCTCTGCAAAATAAATATTCAGCTCTTCAGTGGGGTAACACAGAGGTTAAGAGACATAATCTCAAATATGGAAAACTCATCATTGGATCTGAGAGATAAGAAACCAGTTAAAGAAAAACCAAAGAGAAGAATGGGGTCCAGGGCCTGCAAGAAAACTAGTACTTGATCCCATTAACTGTGGTTATGGACACACCGCTGTATAACCTGGCCCTGGCCTCCCTTAATGTAAATAGTATCCTGTCAGAGTAAAAGAGACTAACTACCTTTTTTCTATTTTCTGAAATTCAGTTTAATATTGTATTTTTACAGGATACAGTGCGTCATACCACCCATGACATCCACGTTGCAAGTGAGGCTTGGGTTTGGGGGTGGTCCTACTAGTCTACTGGGGACAAAATGTGCAGTGGAGTAGGGATCTGTATTAATAATGCCAACTTTAAACTAACACACTTGGTAGACATTTGGCCAGGGAGGGCTCTGTTGTTTGATATAGAACTACACTACCCCCACCCTAAGCCAGTTCTACTTTTATAGGCACAGGATTTGACTGACAACAGGAACTTCCTGTGTGGGAGCAGAAAGTGAGTGATCACAGAGCCACCAAAGACTCACCATCCTAGAAGGACAAGAGTAGCTTTCCATCCCCCCAGCTGCTGGAGGTCTGCCTCTGAGCAAATAAGGGGACTACTGAGAAATATAGGATCTTCTTGTCTCAGAACAGGAAGATCAGGTGCTTAAAGAGCACAGAGGCAATGACTAAGTAGGGAGAAAAAATAAATAAATAAACAGAGGAAAGAGTAAGTATTCCAAACAACAGTGAAGGGGCCAGAAATAAGACATGATGGGAGTGGTGCAGTACAGTGGCTGTGGAGCAGCAGTCTTCCGGGAGACATTCTGGAGGTTGCGATGTTGTCCCATCTGCAGGCACCTCTCTGGGCTGAGGGAGGAGGTTGCTCATCTCCAGGCTGAGTTGGCCAGGATTTGTGGGACCTCCTGTCCCATCAAGGGACCACCAGGGCCACTGCCGTTGCCTCAGAGGTTGTGAATAAAGAGGAGCGGTTGGACCACAGTGGGCTCAGGGAGGGTGAGAGTGGTGGAACAGAGGTGCATCCCTCCAGTTATACCTCTCCACAATTCATATGCTGTTCTGGCAATGTGTGGTTCCTTTATGGAGGCACCTACAGTGGAGACCAAAGAAGGATGCTGGGAACCTCCACAAAGAAGACCCACAGGAGGGTGGCATGGGACCCCACAGGGGAAGGAAACAACTCCTGGTGGGGGACTCCATTGTTAGGAAGGTAGAACTGGGGGAGGAAGGGGAGAGGGAGGTACGGTGCCTGCCTGGTGCCGTGGCTTGAGGGATATGGAGCGAATCCTCAGGATTGCCAGAGCAGCTGCACAGGGGAGGGAGCTGGATGTCATTGTCCACCTAGGGACAAATGACCTGGCTAAGAAAGGGATCAGAGTAGTGAAGGAAGAGTTTGTGGAGTTGGGGAGGAGCCTTAGACAAGTAGCATGCATGGTAACCTTCTCGGAGGTGCTGCCTGTCTATGGCGTAGGTGAGGCTAGGGTGCTCCACAGCATGGGATCCAATCAGTGGTTGAAAAACAGTTGCAGAGCTCAGGGATTTGGCTTCATTGGGGACTGGGGGTCCACCTGGAGGGATGCAGGCCTATACTGAAATGATGATCTGCATTTGTCCAGGAGGGGAACCAGGATCCTAAGTGATAGGTTTAAATGCTTCATTGGCAAGCATTTAAACTAGCCAAGGGGGGAGGCACTGGAAAGGAGCAGAGGAATCCTAGCCATCCCAAAAAAGTCAGGGTAGTATGTGAGGTAAACACCAAGTTAGAGATGTCAATAGGGAGAAGGGCAGGGATAAATGGAGAAAGTGACGAAGGCCATAAGGACAGGGATGGGGCAAAAAGGGGTAAGGCCATCAGGAAAGGGAGGGTAATGAGTACCAATGCCCATAGTCTGGACAACAAGCTCCCTGAACTGGTGGCCTTGATGGAAGAGGGATGCCTGGATATTGTAGCAGTTACAGAAACATGGTACACAAAGAACCATGGCTGGGATGATAACATACCAGGGTACATAACCCACAGGAGAGACAGGAGGGAGAAGAGGGGAGGAGTAATTTCTATGTAAGGGAAGGGATAAAAGCAACTGAACAAAAGAGTAAACAGGGAGGGGAGGGGAGGAGAGGAGACACTGTGGGTCACCTTAGAGACTGAAAATGGCATTACAATCCGCACAGGGGTTGTATACAGATGCCCATGTCAGGGGGAAGGAATGGACAAGGATATGATAGAAGGCATTCTTAGGATGGCAGAGAAAGGGGAGATACTGTTGATGGGAGATTTGAATATGCCAGATGTTAACTGCAGCACATTTGCTGCAGCCACATCCAAGAGCAGGGCCATTCTCGATGCCCTGCAGGTGGCATGCCTCAGACAGCTAGTTTTGGAACCCACTTGTGAGGGAGCAATCTTAGACCTCATACTCTCAAATGGGGACAGTGAGAGGATCTCAGACCTAGAAATGGGTAGCCATCTGGGAACATGTGACCACCAAACAGTGTGGTTCATGATAAACTCAGCTACAGAGTCAAGTCATACAAAAGTGAGGGTACTGGACTTCAGGAGGGCTGACTTTGGCAAGATGGGAGAGTGCCTTAGAAAAGCACTAGCAAATAGGCTAGAAGGAGGGGTGGACTAACAATGGGGAAACATGAAAACTGCCACCACAGAGGTAACAAGCCTTTGTGTGAAGCAAATAAACAAATCAAAATGAAAGAAAAAGCCACTATGGTTCTCAAAAGAGGTGGCAGGGAAGGTCAGGGAGAAAAAGATAGCATTCAGGAAGTATAGGGAAACACAGAACAGTAGGACAGAGAGCTGTACCAGTTAAGGCTGAAGGAAGCAAGGAGGGCAGTTAGAATAGCAAAGGCCCAAACTGAGGAAAAGATAGCCAACTCAGTTAAGAAGGGGGCTAAAACCTTTTATAGGTACATCAGGGAACATAGAAAAACAAAGGGAGGGATAGTGTGGCTGAAGAGAATGGACGGTGGGTGGGCAGAGAGGGACAGTGAAAAAGCAGGGATACTGAACAAATATTTCTGCTCAGTATTCGCAAAACAGGAGGAGGGGGAGGTGCCTAATCCAATTAACAGAAGCACTCTGGATAGGGGAGTCAATCCCAGTCCTTTTACAGAAGCAAGGCCTCTGAAAGAACTCCTAAAACTGAAGGTGGGCAAAGCAATGGGGCTTGACAGAATTCACCCCAGAATTCTAAAATAATTAAGGGGAGAACTAGTGAAACCACCGACCACCCTTTTTAACAAATCATGGGAGGATAGTGTGGTACCTGAGGACAGGAGAAAGGCGGATATGATTCCCCTTCATGAAAGTGGGAGCAGAACAGAGGCAGGAAACTACAGACCTGTCAGTTTGGCCTCTGTGGTAGGGAAAGTGATGGAATCACTTCTGAAGGAAAGAATTGTTGAGTACCTAGAGGTCAGTGGGGCACAGGACCCAAGGCAGCATGGGTTCACAGTGGGAAGGTCATGTCAGATGAATCTAATTGATTTCTTTGACTGGCTGACAAAAGTAGTAGACCAGAGAGGGGCTGTGGACATGGCCTACGTAGACTTTAGCAAGGCATTTGACACAGTCCCACACAAAAGATTAATAGTCAAATTAACTAGCCTGGGTGTGGGTCCAGGGTGGTAACCTGGGTAAAACATTGGCTGGATAACAGGACACAGAAGGTAGTTGTAAATGGAGTCCACTCTGAAGAAAGAGGGGTTACTAGTGGGGTTCCACAGGGTTCAGTACTGGTCCAGTCCTTTTTAATGTCTTTATAAGTGACATTGCAGAGGGACTGGAAGGAAAAGCATGCCTCTTTGCAGATGACACAACAATCTGCAACAGGATTGATACACAAGGAGGTGTGGAAAGGATGAGAAGGGACTTGGGAAGGTTGGAGGAATGGTCAGAAGTATGGCAGCTTGGATTCAGTGCAAAGAAGTGCAAAATAATGCACCTGGGAAACAAAAACCCAGGGGAAGATTACACAGTGGGGGAGAGGTAGTAACAACAACAAAAATGGAAAGGGACCTGGGGATAATCATATCAGATGACCTTAAGGTTAGCAAGCAATGTGAGAAGGCAGTAGGAGGGCTGGGGATACTGGGATGTATAGGAGAGACATCACCAGCAGAAAACAGGAAGTTGTTATCCCTCTGTACAGACAGTTGGTGAGACCCCATCTGGAATACTGTGTCCAGTTCTGGAGACTCTATCTCCCAAGGACATAGACAGGATAGAGGGCAACAAAAATGGTGCAGGGTCTGCAAGAGAAGTCATATGAGGAGAGACTAAAGGAGCTTAATATGTATACCCTTGAGGAAAGGAGGGAGGGGGGACATGATAGAAACTTTTAAGTACCTCAGTGGAATCAACCAAGTCCAAGAGGGTAGCATCTTTCAGAAAAAGAGATGTGCAAGAACAAGGGAACACAATTTGAAGATGGGGGGGCAGTTCAGGGGCAATGTGAGGAAGTATTTTTTCTCAGAGGGTGGTGGACACATGGAACAGCCTTCCTGAGGAGGCTGTGGGGTCTACAACTGTGGGAGAATTCAAGAATGCATGGGACAGACATAAGGCAATTTTTTTTTGGGGGGGTAGGAAGAAATAGGCTGTTGGTTAACTTAGATCTGCAGCTTATCCTGTAGGTAAGGAAATGGACAGACTAGGTGGGCCAAGCGGTCCTTATCTGCCATCAGAGTCTATGTTTCTATGTTACACTCATTGAGTTTAGCCTTATTTTTTTTTTATTATTCTATTTGTGATACCCCAGTACTGGGCATCCTTCCGAGGTGCACACTCGGTACCTGCCTCTGATGCCCGGACTGAATCTCCTGCTAGTTGGTACTCTCCCTTTGACCCCAGGCAGGTCAGTCACTCAGCAATCTGTTTTGCCCCCGAGGGAAAGCTCACCCGCCCGTGGTGACCTTGCACACTTAAAGGCCTGCCTGAGCATTGGGAGGCACCTGAGGAGGAGTCCAGTGTGAGTGAGCCGACGGTGGGATGTGGGCAGAACTACTGGTGCCCTCTTCATCTCCACGGTCCAAGGGAGGATTTTTTTTTTAACTTCCTGAATCCCCCCCCCCAACAAGCATGATATGCAATGATGCCATGGTGCACAGCAACCCTGCCGGCATCAGTCACGCTCGCCCCTCCTTGTTAGTCCACACCCTGCAGTACCCCAGATCTCCATCGCGGGTCACCAGGTTGCCGGACATCCCCAGAACCCTCCCTCCAAAAGAGGAGAGCAATCCTCGAATGCTCGATCCTCTCTCTCCCCTGCCAACCCCTAGTGTCCGAGTTCACTCCTGAACTCGAGTCGCCAGTGTAGTACGAGGTGTGGTATCCAGCGCCTCAACCCTCAGTGCCACCGGGCCAGTGTTGAGTTTAGACTTACTAATGTTTCTGCATCCCAGTCTAGGGCTCAGAGAATTGATTTGTTGACAATGGTGCGACCGTACTTATTTATGTCCAAACATGTTTTGTTGGGGGGGGGGGGGATAATTGTAGCACCTTTACTGATGACAGGGGTTTAAAAATGGAAAAAATATTTTTCAATGCTACATTTGTCAATCAAATGATTACACAAACTGGTCTCCAGGATGTTTTTTGTTTCCAGCAAGGCACTAAATATCAGCACACTTTCTTCAAGGTAACACTTTCTATTACAATACTACTGGTTTCTATCCCCTTCATTGCCAGTCCAAACAGCAGCAGTAATACCAGTGGCCTCTTCTAACCATGGGCTACTGAGCGTAAAGATATCCAACTATACAGAAACTTCTAAAGGACAGGAATATTGGAGATTTAACTGTAGTCTTACAGAGGATCCTAAGATCACAGAAGGTCTGCAGTATGTGTTTCAGGGTAGAAAATCTGTTATTTTTGTATGACTCTCACCTGGAATGGTGGGAAGATACAAAAAGGGAAATCAGTGAGTATTTTATGGCCGTGGGGAAACTGAAAGGCCGAGAGCAAATCAATAGGTATTTTGCATCAAGTCATAATTCCATACACCATTGTCTTTACAAAATGAAAGTGATGGTGTCAGTTTTGAACAACTGGCCTCTTTAGAATCTGAAATGGGACAGCTTTAAGACAATCGTATGAAATCCCTAGAGAAAGAACAGAGGTTCGGTAAGCAGGGTTCCCAGACCTGTATAAATCCCTTTGAGAACTGTGCTAAACAAGACAAGCTAAAATTATACAGTCTCTTATTACAGAAGAGGGGCGATCTGTAAAGAGCCATAAAGATACGAGTGAGATTGAAAAATTCATTACAACCATATTTAGTGAATCAAAAATGTCAGCAGAAGCCATAGAGAACTGGCTACAGATGTATACTTTATGCCACATTCTGCCACATACTAGCCAGGACTTGGTAAGGCCTATTTCAGAACAGGAAATGGAGAACATAACAGGTAATCTTCAATGTGGCAAGGCACCTGGACAGAATGGGTTGCCATATGACATATACCCAGCCATTTTTTTCTGTTCTTAAAACAGAAATTGTATCTTTATTTAACAATCTACTACATAGTCCAGTTTTGCCAGACAGTATGTATAAAGGATTATTGATATTACTATGTAAGTCAGGGGATAAACAACATCTCTCTAACTGGAGACCAATTACCCTTTTGAATTCCAATTTTAAAATTGTATTGAAATTATTAAGTATTAGCATAGCTGACACTTTAGAATACTTCATTCACCCCTCCCAAACATGAGCTATTCCAGGACAGAAAATGGGATACACTGATTTTATTAGGGGCAATTATTGAGAGGGGTTAGGCAGAGGAACTGTCTTGGTTTTTGATCAGTATTGACCAGTCAAAGGCATTTGACAGAGTCTCCCATCAGTACCTATAGAAGTGCTTGCAGGCCTCTGGTTTTCCAATGGAATTTGTAAATTGGATACAACTATGTTATAGCAAAGTGAAAAGTGTTCCATACATCAATGGCTGGATAGGAACAGAATGCGGAATTAACTAAGGGATCAGGCAGGGGTGCCCCTTAAGCCCCATTCTGTATAAAATATTTATCAATCCGCTCTTACAGTGACTGAATGCATCAGATATGGTAGTAGGTCTATCAGTCCATAGTGAAGACACTGAAATAAAGACAGCTGCATATGCGGATGACTTATGTTTAGTGTCTGCAGACAGAGAGCCCTCCATACAAGCGGAGGCTATCCTAAGTGAATTTACTAATGATACAGGATCCCATATCAATTTCCAAAAAAGCACCTGTTTACCCATAGGTAGTTTACCATATAATGAGAATTTAATTATGGGGATACCAATATCAAAGGGATATTGTAAAATTCTAGGCATATTCTTTGGCCCAGATGACCTGGCATTCTATAATTGGAATTTACTGCTACAGAGTGCCACAACTAAAGTGAAACAATCAAATGCGTGGCACATGCCCAAACAAAAGAGAATTTACATGATTAAAACATACCTATTGACAATGCTTCTGCATTAAAGTGTTATCTTCCCACCCCTAAAGCAGCTTGACCACCTTGAATAGCTGGTTCTTTTCCTGCCTTTGGGGAAGCCGATTGAACCCAGTTAAAAGGGGCATAACTTATTTGGAGAAGAAAAAGTGAGATTTTGTTATGATTGTCCCTGTACTTTTCTTTTTTTGTATGTTCATTTATAGTAATATCAAACCAATTCTTACTGCTTCAGGAGCTACGTGGATTCCATGGGTCAGTGACCAGGTGGACCTGTGGCTAGATGCATGGCCATAAAATGCCCCACTCGCTAGACAGAACTTCCTGATAGGTCTGCCAATGTATTTTCAATGTTGTTTTAGGAAGCTAAAGTCATGGTTAACATCCAAGCAGCAGGTATTTTCCCTTTCCAGGAAAGCATTTTATAAAGTAGTGTTAGAGGGCTTCTTTTTGGATACCCCACATTTTGGGAACAGACCCCAGCAAGAGCAGGAATTTATCGGTAGACTGTTAACTAATAAAAGGGTACCTGAACAGATGTGGGATGTACTGTGGCTCAGCACCCACAGTAAACTAAATGTGAAGAACAACCTTAAGCATAAAGGTGTAGAAGAGTGTTATTGCCTGAGAGATTCATGTATAGATATCCCAGAAACAACGGAACACTTATATTTTCAGTGCCCATATGTTACACAGTTTTGGAAATTGGTGGAAGATAAGTGGAAGGGGGCCCCCTTTACCTCTTTAACCCCGGAGATTTTCTTTTTAGGATTAATACCATGGGGTGGCAGAGATTTAATTGTTATACCCTGCAGATCATCCTCTTGAGTATTAAATACCATATTTGAACCATACGTTGTAAATTGATGCTTCAACAAATAGAGCTTTCCTAAGACCAACTTTTCAGCATTGTGAGAAAACTCAATTTTGCAAATTAGGCATAAAGAGAAAATGGTAGTTTCCCAGCAATGTTTTCAGTCATGGTGGCATAATATAACTTGGTTGATTTAAATCTACTTGATAGTTTTACCTCTGATAGGAATAGATTGGGTTTTTGTATGGATTATTGTTGATGCTATCATGTACTTTTCCCCTACTGAGAAATAGCAAGTGGAGGGGGGGGGGGCTGGTTTCATTTTTTGCTGTATGTGCAGCAGCAGGACACAGAAGGTGGTGGTAAATGGCTGTCACTGCACAGTCACTGTCACTCCACAGAGGGAAGAGTGATCAGTGGGGTGCCACAGGGATCAGTGCTGGGACCGGTCCTATTCAACGTCTTCATCAATGACATTGCGCGGGACCTAGAAGGCAGAATTTCCCTGTTTGCTGATGACACGAAGCTCTGTAACAGAGTGGACATGCCAGAGGGTGTAAACTGAATGAGGAGGGACCTGCAGAAGTTTGAAGAATGGTCATGGGTTTGGCAGTTGTAATTCAATGCAAAGAAGTGCAAGATAATGTATATAGGGCACAAAAACCCTAGAACAACATATCAGTTGGAAGATAAGGATATAGCATGCACCAAGTAGGAAAGGGACCTTGGGGTTATCATCTCTGATGACCTCAAGGTAGGGAAACAGTGCGACAAGGCAGCAGGTAAAGCAAATAGGATGCTGGGATGCATAGGCAGGGGCATCATCAGCAGGAAAAGGGAGGTCATATTTCCACTATACAATACACTAGGGAGGCTCCACCTACACTGCAGTGTACAGTTCTGAAGACCTTACCTACTGAAGAACATAGGGTAGAGAAGGTTAATAGGAGGGCAACAAAGATGGTACAGGGATTGCATCACAAGTCCTATGAGGACAGACTGAAGGACTTGAATATGTACTCCCTGGAGGACAGGAGGGAGAGAGGGAATATGATAAAGACATACAAGTATCTTACAGGGAGGAATAGGGTGCAGGAATACACTATTTTCCAGTGAAAAAGATGTTCTAATGAGAAAAATCTCCCTCTGCAGGTCGGGGAGGTTGGAGGATGTTACTTTTCTAGAGCTTGGTTATACAGGACTAGCATAAACATTTCAAAGCAAACACATTGCTCTACATAATGATTTGTTTTGTAAGCGTGAATCCCTGGTTTCCTTAATTCTGATAGTATGAATTTAATACTGATTTGATTCACAGTTGTTATTTTATGCTATCATTTAATTTTCTTTTATTTCTTGACATGATTTGAATGTCTTTATCTTATATAATGGATTTTTGATGGGGGGAAGACTTTATGATTTAATGTTGATGTATATAAGGCTTGGTATTTTTTATTTCATATGATAGGAATGTGTTGAACTTATGATTTAATTCTTAGTCTTAATAAAAAATTCCCCTACTCTTGATAGGGGGCGCTGTTGTCCAAATCCCAGAAGGCAGACTCCGGTATGGAGTTGGAGAAGGAGGACATCTTGAGGCAGCAGGCTGGGGTCCAGTATCCAACCTCAGATGATGCTGTTGTAGGGGATGAAGAAATGGAACATGCACCAGCTAAAGGAAGTGTTTTCTAGTTTGAATACTGCTATGGAAATGGAAATTACAATGGTGACACTGGTAGAGTCTGTAGAACATTTGAATGATTTACCAGAGATATCAACAGAGACAACGAGGCAGGCTTCTTGTGCTGCAAGCATGGGAAAAAACACTAAGAACCATGAAACAGCTAATCTACAGAACAAAGCAGAGGAAGCTTTATCACAGAAACCTTGTCAGGAGCAGACACCTCAGTCCACAGCTGTACTGGACTGTCGATTAGCGGATGGTGATGCAGTGTTTCCTGAATGCTCTCGGCTGGAAGCAGAAAGTCAGGCAAACAAACTGCAGATGGCGAAACAGATATTTTGGACAGCATTTAGTGTTTCCTTTTCGGAGGATATCCAGGATTCATAAGAATGGACTGCAGATGATGCACTACTGAAGGTAGGATGGATAAAAACAGCAGAAGGTAAATGGATTCCAGATCCAAATTCGGAAATGTCATCTAACAGCAATCCTACAAAGGGGAACCCCGAGACAGTTCAGGACTTGAAGATCCCACTTATGGACTCCCAGACTACTTCCCATGTCGCATCCTGCTCTTTGCGGATGACACAGTCCTGTTCACCAGTGACCATGACCCAAGAATCCTCGATTGCAACCTACAGAGAAATGTTATGGAAGCAGAGAAGTGGTTCAGTGTGCACAAACTCATCATGAACTACAAGGAAACCAAAACAATGTTGTTTCCTAGTACCAGAAGCAGGCACAAATCATACCCTCTAACAATCCTAAACAAGGAGGGTACTCGGCTAGATCTAGTACAGCACTTCAAAAACCTGGGAGTTACTGTGGAAAACCCTTGTCCTTTTCCCATGATGTCGATACTACAACCAAGGCAGTTAACACACATATTGGTCTTCTATACAGGCACAAGAAATGCCTAACCACGGAGGCACTTAGCACTTGTGACCTGTATGCTCAAGCTAATTGGCTCCAATTCACAGGTAGACTCAAGTACCAATCCTGTATCTTGGCCAAACAATAAGCCTAGGCCTTGTGCCCTCTGGGGTTCAAAATCTGCTCTCCCCATTTTTACCAAATCATAGCACTAGAGCCTCTGATAATACGATCTTCAACATTCCCCAGCCACGCACAGCACTTGGTCAAAGGTCCTTCGCATACCGAGCACCAACCTGGCTCAGCACCCTTCCTCCAGACATCTCTTCACTGGACTCTTTAGGCCCTTCTAAGCAAATGTTTAGAAAGCATCTAGTTGCTAACTTCTGCTGTGATTGCTTTCAATAATCCCTTCCTATGCTTAATACTGTTCTGTCTTATCATTCCTCCCTTTAATTTCCCCCCTTCCTTTGTTCCTATCTCTTCTCCCCACCTCTCTCCTCCCCCTACTCTCCCCCTTATGCATAGCTTACTTTCCCATCTTGGCTGCTTTCAGCTTCCCTACCTTGAGTAATCTCCTCTCATGCATCCACTTTACACCAGATGATGCCCCATGGCTGATGTCTTCACCTCCCTGAGGCCTCCTGCATTTTTATTTTTTATTCTCTAGTGATTATGTCCAAACACTGTAAAGTTGGCATACTTTGCGACTTCCCTACCTCGAATAATCTCCTTTCCACACCCATTTTACACCAGATGATGCCCCAGGGCTGATACTTTCACCTCCTTTCAGGATTCCTGCTTTTATTCTTTTTTATTTTTCTATTTTATTCTCTTTGTGACTATGTCTGAACACTGTAAGTTGGCATACATTGTACAGTGCCAACATGAATCCAATGGTTTACCTATGTTAATCCTTATATTCTTGTTCTCATTGTTTCCCACTGTCCTACTGTTACCAGTGTGTCCTCAGCTCTGACATGGAACCTATGTAATGAGCTTGTCCTTAAAGGTGTTAATCCCAGACCATAAATAAATAAAGCAAACAAGTGAGCAATTGAGTGTGATACCCAAGCGGCTCACTTCTCAGTCGCAGCAACATGTTTTTGCAGCAAAAGAAATATTTTCTTTGTTTTCCAAGGAGGTACCTCACAGACAGGAGGGGGAGCCATCTGAACCTTCAGACCGACTCTGACAATAGTTTCCCAGTCCAGGAAAAATGAAGAGTAAAAAACTCAGACCTACATTTTCAGAATTGTTTAGAAATAAGCTTAAGCAGGTACCTAGGAAAAATGCTGTGAGGCTGAGCTATAGAGGGGGGATTCAGGAACATCCAGATAGGGTGTATGTAGCATGAACTTTGTTAAAAAATTCAATGAACTTTTTGGCAGCAGATGTGTATGCCTTAATTCATGTCTCGGGGGAGGATATGTCTGATATTACTTTTAAAACGTTTGCCAATCTAGAAAAGTTCTAGAAAAATATGGTAATTTAAGATCTTCTCCTTTGTTGATACTGTACCTTTCTAGGTGATCTCTCTTACAAAGCCTCTTTTTAAATCGGTAACAGTAATGTTCTGAAATGGGGGGGGGGTAAATGTGCAGGATATTAAATTCTGGTTGGAAAAAAAGTGTACCGTGCTTGGTCCCCCAGAAACCATAATAGATTCAGAAGGTATCTGGACAGGTGGGCAGAGGTTCAAAGTAAAACTTTGGCAAAGGGAAAATGAGGTACAACACATCCCAAATAGCTTTTTCCTTGGTAGGGACAGGGGGGTTAGTTTCTACCCTGGACAGCTAAAGGCCTGCTACAAATGTGGTAGCAGAACACATTTGAGTAGTGCTTGTGACCAATTAAGATGTGCTCTTTGTGATGATTTTGGTCATGTTAGTATGGTATATCACAATGTATATAAGTGTAATCTTTGTGAAGAATCAGGGCACACTTATCAACAACGTCCCTGGGCTGACCAGAATAGGAGCTATAATGTTAACCAGGAGAACAATGTTAATCAAGCATAGGAACAGGAAAAACACCCAAAGTGTTGAGCCCCCCACCCCACCCCACTTCAAATAGAGCACAGCAGGAGGAGGCTAACAATAGTGGTGTAATTACAAAGATAGCTCTGAGTACAGAGAATGCTAGGCAGGTAGACCCCTTTCACAGGAGCCCCCGTCATCAGGAAGAGAATCAGGAAATCTCCAATCCTGCGGTACATGAGGAAGCAATAGATGAATCAGGGCAGAATTCTACTCAGGGAACTGTGGCCCCTCATAGAGTGTTACTAGGGCTTCTTCAAAACAGTCTTCACAAACAGTTTTGATTCAAAACCCCTTTCCTGTGCTACAAGATCTAAAGGAGGGAGGTGATTCAGAACCAGGCTCTGACATTTTCTCTAAATCAGGGATGGTTTCAGAAACTGAGATGGAAGATGCCCAAGATTATGGTCTTCTGGAGACAAAAAAGAAAAAGGAGAAAAAAAGAAAATTGAAAGGGAAAAATATGATACCCTGACACTTTAACAATTGATGGCCTCTCTGTACCTTGCTTCCCTGAATGCTTGCAGTATGAAAACTTGCAAAAAAAAAGGGTTTTAGTTCTGTCATACTTCAGACAGTCCCCTTTTAACATTATTTTGCTACAGAAGTTTAGGTTTAATTCCATCTGGAACATTACTCAGGCAAAAAAAAGGGTGGATATGGGGACCTTCTTTTTGGTCTTTTGGGCAGGAAGCAGCAGATGGCCTAGGTATTCTGTTCAAAGGTACTAATCTTACAGTTCAAAAGTTAGTTGACATAGTCCCTGGTAGGTCTTTATTATTGGACTGTGTTTATCAAGGTTTTTCCTTAAGAATAATAAATACTTATGCCTCCACAGATGAAAACCTCTCGTAATGAACTCTTTGAAACAAGCATTTGTCAATGCCGCATGTTTGCTTGCTGGCATTGACATCGGTAGTGTAGGAGTTAGAGAGCTGCATAATAGGAATGGCAGTGAAGTACTGAAATGAAGTCAACCCCACCACCACCCTGCAGAGACTGACAGGCATTGGGGTGTGCCTTTGGGTCGTCAGGCATAACGGCCATGCCATTTCACCACACCCAACCCTGCAGACCCTGACAAGTGTCACGGTGTGCCTTGGGGTCTTTGGTCCGTATGCTCACCCCATTCCATCAGGAAATACAGTGAGATGGGTCCTGTATAGGAGAATGGGGTGAACTTTGGGGCCGATGAGTCCAAGGCACACCTCGATGCATCTCACTGGCTGCAGGGTGTGGAATGGTATGAGCATTACAGGCCAGAATCCCAAGTCACTCCCCTGATGCCTCTCAATCTCTACAGGCTGGGACGTTATGGTCGGAAACCCTAACGCCTCAGGTGTTCATTGGCATTTTCACTCTAAATTTTCAACATGGGTTTTTTGTGACCCCCACCTTTTGAACAGTGGCAATATCAGTTTGTTAGCTGAAAGCTGATTTCGCACAACAACTATGCCATTTGGCACCACAGATACAAAAACACATTTTGAACAGGATGTGAAAAATGACAACTGTACTGTTCATGAAGAGGTGCAAAAAATGGCAATGTTGAAATTCTGCAGTGAAAATATTAAAAAAACTAGTGAAGTCATGAGCGTGCGTAGAAAATGCGTAATGCACACCCGTAATGCAATTAGTTTAGGGAATTTTTACAACAGATTGTCAACACAGGGATTTTGTAACCTCCTCTCATGAACAGTGTCACTGTGATTTTCTTAGTCTGTCCCGAACAGTGATTTCCCTCAGCGACCACACATTTCTGCGCTGGAAGTGTGAAAACACATTTTGACCATGGTGTGAAAAGTGACAGCTGTACTATTCATAAGGAAGTGTGGAAACATGCCAGTGGTGAAAATCTGGACTGAAAATATTAGAAATCCATGAAGTTACGAGGGTGGTGCGTGGAAACTGCGCAATGATCACTTGTAACACAGACATTTTATGGACTTTTTTCACCAAATTTTTAACATACCCATTTTAAAACCTCTGCTCATAAACAGTGTCACTGTGATTTTCTTAATCTGTACCGAACATTGATTTTGCACACCCACTGCACCATTGTATGCTACATGGGTGGAAACACGTTTTGGCCGAAATGTGAAAAATGACAGCTGCACTGCTCATAAGGAGGTGTGGTAAAATGGCAATGTTGAAAATCTGGAGTGAAAATATTGAAAATTCACGAACTTACGAGCTTGTATAGGAACAGCGCAACCCATGTTTGTAAACAGTCATTTTTGGGAATTTTTTCACCACATTTTTAACATAGCCATTTTAACACCTTTGCTCATGAACAGTGTCACTGTGATTTTCTTAATCTCTCTCCCGAACATTGATTTCGCACACTGACTGCGCTACTGTACATGCACAGAAACATATTTTGGGTGAGATGTGAGAAATGACAGCTATACTGCTCATAAGGAGGTATGGTAACATGGCAAAGCTGAAAATCTGGAGTGAACATATTGAAAATTCGCGAACTTACAAGCGTGCGTAGGAACAGCGCAATGCATGCTCGTAAAACAGTCATTTTGGGGAATTTTTTCACCAAATTTTCAACATAGGGTTTTTGGAGGCCTACCTCATGAACTGTGACACTGTCGTTTCATAAATCAGTCCCAAAAGGTGGTTCCTTCCAATGACCGTGAAATCACCTTTCGGGGCCGATTAACGCCATGACAGTGACAGAATTCATGAGCTGGGGTCCCAAAAACCACATGTTGCAAATTTGGTGAAAAAAATTCCCAAAATGCACTAAAGTTGAAAAAACCCTATTTATTACATTATACAGCTTACCGGGATTTCCTCAGTTTGTGGTCGGCTTTGAAAAGTGCAGACGTGTTCCCGGTCCACCGAAGATTGTCGCGCCGGACTCCGGAGGTAAGTATGGGGTGAGGGGGACTGTGGGGAGATGGGGTGCACAGAGGGTAGGTGTGGGTGGGGGGAGATTGGGTCAGGACAATCAGCGAGGGAAGGTTTTTTTCTTTCAGGTTTTTTTTTTTTTATTACTTGGATGATTCGGGACATTTGCCACACTGGGGTGGGCTCCCAGCATGGCTGCTGGAAGGCTGTTTGGGTGGGCCATGGAGCCAATGGGGGATTGGGCACTACCGTTTGCCATATGATTTGTTGCCATGCTGGGAGTGGGCTCCCAGCTTGGCATCTGGAACTCTGTTGAGGGGGGGAGTGCAGCACAGCCGACGGGGGATTGGACATCCCTGTCGGCTATACAGTGTGTGTGTGTGGGGGAAGCACGTGCATGCAATATGCGTGCGTGTGTGTATGTATGGTGGGGAGTGCGCATGATCACGCAATATCTTATTGCTGCTCACTGAGGCATAGCTCTCCCTTTCAACTATATAGCACTGCATTTTCAACTGCTGTCATAGACAGCTGCAGCATTCATTGGAGAACTGCGGCTGTGCCTGCAAACACACTGCCTGAATTGGAAGACGGCTGCCACACCTCCGAAAATCGGATGATGGCACTATGTTTCTTGCACATTCATGCAAGCAAACAAAAATAAGACTATTTTTATTCACCTCTCTCCACATCGTATGGGGTTGGAATTTAAACTGCAGCTTGAATATTAAAATTAGAGACAACATTCAAAAAAAAGTTTGAGAATCTAAAAAATGAACTAACAAATGCAAACTTGAGGGATATTTTTGGAGAATTGAACAGATGCCAGACATACATATCACAGAAGCAAATACTGTATGCTGCAAGAATCGACTATGTTTTCATATCCAAATATTTAACACCCAGTAATATGCTGCTGTAACACAGTGTGAATTCTCTGATCATTCTTTGCTTGCTTGTCAGTATAGTTTTAGAAACATTCCCTCTAAATTTCCCTCACTGTCTAAAAGATGAAAGTTAAATTCTTTCATTCTAGATAGGGAAGAAGTAAAACAAGTATTTGTCAATGCCGAATGTTTGCTTGCTGGCACTGGCATTGGTAGTGTAGAAGTTACAGAGCTGCATAATAGGAATGACAGCGAAGTATTGAACTGAAGCCAACCCCACCACCACCCTGCAGAGAGTGGCAGGCATTGGGGTGTGCCTTTGGGTCATCAGGCATAACGACCATGCCATTTCACCACATCCTACCCTGCAGACACTGACAAGTGTCATGGTGTGCTATGGTCTTTGGCCCCTATCGCCTCTATTCCAACAGGAAATACGGTGAGATGGGTGCGGTATGAAGAATGGGTGAAGTTTGGGTCAAGAGTCCGAGGCACACCTTGATGCCCTCACTGGCTGCAGGGTGAGTGGAGTGGAATGGTATGAGCATGAAAGGCAAGAATCCCAAGTCACATCCTGATGCCTGTCATACTCTACAGGGTGGGGCGTTATGGTCGAAACCTAATGCCTCAGGCATTCATTGGTATTTTCACCCAAATTTTCAACGTGTTTTTTTTGTGACCCCCACCTCATGAACAGTGACAATATCAGTTTGTTAGCCGAAAACTGCTTTTGCACAGCGACCATGGCATTTGGCACCACAGGTGCAAAAACACATTCCGAACAGGATGTGAAAAATGACAGCAGTACTGTTCATGGGGAGGTGTAAAAAATGACAATGTTGAAAATCTGCTGTGAAAATCTTTAAAAAATGGTGAAGTCAAGCGTACGTAGAAACTGTGCAATGCACACCCATAATGTAACTAGTTTGGGGATTTTTTTACAGTAGATTGTTAACACAGGCATTTTGGGTCCTCTGATCATGAACAGTGTCAGTGTGATTTTCTTTATCTGTCCCGAACAATGATTTCCCACAGCGACCACACATCTCTGCACTGAAAGTGTGAAAACACATTTCGGCCATGTTGTGGAAAATGACAGCTGTACTGTTCATAAGGAGGTATGGAAAAATGCCACTGGTGAAAATCTGGACTGAAAATATTACAAATTCATGAACCTATGAGGGTGCGTGGAAACTGCGCAATGCTCACTCGTAACACCGTCATTTTATGGAGTTTTGTCACCAAATTTTCAACATAGCCATTTTAAGACCTCTGCTCATGACCAGTGTCACTGTGATTTTCTTAATCTGTCCCAAACATTGTTTTCGCAAACCGACTGTACCATTGTGCGCTACATGTGCGGAAACACATTTTGGGTGAGATGTGAAAAATGGTAGCTGCACTGCTCATAAGGAAGTGCGGTAAAATGGCACTGTTGAAAATCTGGTGTGCAAATATTACAAATTCACAAACTTGCCAGTGTGCGTAGGAACTGCGCAACGTGCGCTCCTAAAACAGTCATTTTTGGGAATTTTTTCACCAAATTTTCAACATAGCCATTTTAAGACCTCTGCTCATGCCCACGGTCACTGTGATTTTCTTAATGGGTCCCGACTGCGCCATTGTGCGCTACATGGGCAGAAACACATTTTGGGTGAGATGTGAAAAATGACAGCTGTACTGCTCATAAGAAGGTGTGGTAAAATGGCAATGTTGAAAATTGGAGTGAAAATATTGAAAATTCGCGAACTTACGAGAGTGCGTAGGAACTGTGCAACGCACACTTGTAAAACAGTCATTTTTAGGAATTTTTCCACCAAATTTTCAAAATAGGCTTTTTGAGAGCCCACTTTATGAACACTGGCAGTGTCGTTTTGTTAATCATTCTGGAAAGGTGATTTCGCACAGTAGCTGGGAAATCACCCTTCGGGCCAGAGTAACACCATGATAGTGCAAGAATTCATGAGGAGGGGTCCCAAAAACCCCATGTTGAAAATTTGGTGGAAAAATTCCACAAAATGCCTGAGATATGCAACAAAGTTGAAAAAACCCTCTCTATCCCATTATACAGCTTACAGCATTTCCTCAGTTTGCAGTCGGCTTTGAAGAGTGCAGCGTTTCGATCCACGAAGATCGTCGTGCCGGGTCCAGAGGTAAGTATGGGGTATGGGTGAGGGGGTGTGGGGAGGCAGGGTGCGCAGTGGGTGGGTGCGGGTTATGGGGGGCAGGAGACTCATGAGGACAGTTTTTCTTTACAGGTTTAAAAAAAAAAAAAAACACACGTGGATGGTTGCCATGCTGGGGTGGGCCCCAGCATGGCAGAAAGATGGCTGGGGGCGTGGAGCCGATGGGGATGGGCACCCCGTCCAGTCATGGCATCTGTTGCCACACTGGGGTGGGCTCCCAGCGTGACACCCTGTACTGGGGGAGACAGTGAAGCCGACGGGATTGGGCACCCCCCATCGGGCGACAGCATGGGGGGTGGGGAGAGACAGTGGAGCCGATGGGGATTGGGCACCCCGCCAGCCATTACATCATTTGCCACGCTTGGAGTGGGCTCCCAGCGTGGCACCTGGATGCTCTGGGGTGGCGGTGAGCCGGCGGGATTGGGCACCCCATCGGCTGTACAGTGGGCGCATGAAACGCACGGGAAAAGTGCGCAGGCGCTGCAGGTAAGGTGGGGAGAGCTCTGCTCACTCAAGTGGAGCTCTCCCTTTCAACTGTATGCCACTGGAGCAGTGATTGGCACTCTGCGACTGCGCCTGCAAATACACTGACTGAATTGGAAGAGGCTGACACACCTCTGGAAAACTCGCATGATGGCACTATGTTGCTTGCACATGCATGCAAGCAAACATAAAAAAGCTTAACCAGATTACTACAGGATAGAGTGTCAGTTATGTGTATGTATGATGATAAATGGACCTGTTAGAGAGATACTGATACTACAATAAAGGAATTTTTTACTCACTATGGTATATCCATAACTAATCAGGAGTATCTACAATATCCGGACTACAGGCACCAGTTTAGCAACTGCATGTGTTTATCTTGTTTATCTGGATCCCGTTTATCTGGAACTCCCTATCTGACAGACTGTAACTGTGTCCTGCACCATTCATAGTGCAACAAGTACAAAGTGATTAACACCCGATTATGGCCCGCGGCGCCTGTTAATGTCTTAAGCCCTGGAGTGTTACAGCAATTGACAAGTGCTAGTCAGGTGCTTACAGTGGTTTGTAACATGGCAAAAATATTAGCAGTGCAGGGAAGAAAGGTGATAGGTGTAACAGCATCAGGTGGTACAAGAGCAACACAGCACTATGAGATGATAATGCTGTGTTGAGCTCGTGAACGTGGCTAGAAAGCTCCCTGACTTATGTCCTCAGTAGTAGGTACATTTCTAGGTCTACCAATATGTGGCACGATCATCCTAAGAGCAGAGAGCGGGTAATGCAACCGGAGAGCGAACAAGCCAGTAGAGCAATGTGAACAACAATGCAACAAGTGTGTTTGGGGGCAGGCAGGGAAGAAAACTGAAGTCTGGTGTTGCCAACCCACCCACCAACCCAGCACAAAGTTCAGCAGTGTGAGCAGAGTGAAACTCAGTACTGCACAGCAAAAGTAAGCAACCCAGCATATATCAAGGCAGCACAGTTTTTCTCATGTCTCAAAAGCGCCAACTATTGGTCCGAAATGGACTCTGTGTCTGGAGCAGACATCCAACTCAGTGTTAGTGTGCCGATGAATAGGCAGTAAAGAAGATATATTTGCAAGGTCAAAGTGTTCTGTTTACAGTTCATGGCGGCACCCGATGCAAATAGCAACAGTGGCAGCACAATGCCATAGCAAAAGTAAAAGATCCTGAACGACGTCATTGACAAAAAACGCAAAAGGTGTCTGCTGTTGAACAAGTGCCACCTGTTGGTGGGAAAGATCAGTGGAGCTCTGCACACTTAGCTCAGGGAAGTCCTGAGTAAATATATTTATTTTTTTAGGTTCTGCGGCCGCGTGACACAACGATCCCAACCATGCATTAATTCCCCATTAGATGCCATCTTCGTTCTGGATTAATGCTTATTTGTCAGTTTGCCTTGCTGATTACAGACTGGTTTTAATTAACTGTGCAGGCTATTTTGTGTGTGTTTAGATATGATCTGTGATTCTGTACCTCACTACAGTGAAGCCATGTCCAAGTGAAAGAGAACTGTTCTAAGCGTTGCTCAGAAGTTGTGAATTGTGGAATGCCTTGAAAACAGAGAGAAGGCAGTGTCTCTCTTGCTGCCGAATATGGAGAGGGAAAATCCACCATATTCGACATTAGGGAGGCGAAGGACAAGTTAAGAAATTTTGCCTGCATGATGGAGTTTGCATCAGGCGTCGAAAAGAGAAGAAACATGACAGCCTATGCAGACAAGGAGCGGGACTCAGCGATTTACATTTCATTCTGTCAGGAGCAGGAGAAGGGGACACCCACATCAAGGCCACTGCTGAAGGAGAAAGGCTTACAATTTCATGAGAGGCTTGGCAGCAACACTCCTTTTACTGCCAGTGGCAGATGGGTGAATCGGTTTAAAAAAAAATGGCATCCATCAATTAAGACTCTGTGGGGAATGGCTTAGTGCAGCAGAAGAGGGTGTAGCTCTCTTCATGCAAAAACTTTGTAAAATGATTGTGACAAAGGGTCTCACAGCAGAGCAGGTTTATAATGCTGATGAGACCAGGCTTTTTTGGAGGTGTCTGCCTGACAAGACACTCGCTCATGGGGAGGAGCGTGATGCTCCAGGTTTCAAGAAGCATGAAGAGAGGGTGACAATCCTCAGATGTGCAAATGCTGCTGGCACACACAAATTGCAGTCCTATATGACTGCAACGTCCCGTGTTCCAAGATGTTTTAAACACATTAACATGTCCACCCTGCCTCTGCTGTACAGCACTCAGAACAACTCATGCATGGAGTCTCAGCTTTTTAAAGCCTAGTTCCATCAACATTTTGTGCCAGCTGTAAAAATCCATTTGCACTCTCAAAGATTACCATTTCAGGCTTCGCTGCTTTTAGGCAATTCCCTCGCTCACCCAGAGACTCCCCCTGTAAAAACATGAGGTGGTGAGATTGAAGTGAATTTCTGACATAATGGCTTGTTTTGGACTTCATAGCCTATCACTTATGCCAGCATGAGCTCATTTCTAAAAAAAAAATAAATATTTACTCAGTGTAAAGTAAACAAAGGATCGTAGCTGGTCTCCGTAGCCACTGCCAGGTGATTCTTCCAGCTTCCTACTTGTTTACCTCCCACGCAGTAGCTTTTGAGACGGTGAGCAGGGAGTGCAGGGCAGTTCTATACAGTCTATGGTGCATTTTTAAAGCAATTTCGAAGTTGTTAGCATCTGAGAGGGAATGTCACCTCACCCACTAATAGGCTCCCTATTAATAGAGCGTGGCTTTCATTCCCTCTCAGATTGCTAACAGCTTCAGAAAAAGCTTTTAAAAAATGCTCTATAGACTTGTGTAGGGCTCGCCCTTGCGCTCTCCCTGCTCACACGTCACAAAAACACTGAGCGTGGAGCGGAGGTAGAGTAGAACAAGTAGGAAGCTGGAAGGGATTGGCTGGCAGTGGCTACAGTCCCTTTGTTTACTTTACACAGTGAGTAAAAAAATTATTTTTTACAAAAACGAGCTCACGCTGACATAAGGTATTGGGCTATGAAGCCCAATACTTTAAGCCAGAAACTTTCTTTAAATGTGTCCCCCCCCTCCACCAACACCATCTCAAAACTGTCAACCCTGTGACCAAGGTATCCTGGAGATTATGAAGAGGAATTACCGAAAAAAGTTGCTGCAGTCTGTCCTCTCAGAAAAGAATGAATCCGTGTCACTGTCGGAAATTCTTAAGAAAACTACACTAAAGAATATTTGCTACATGCTTGCTATAGCATGGCAAAATGTTTGTCTGAAAACAATAAAAAAAGCATGGGAGAAATTGGGGATAAAGTTTCTAAAAGCTGATCAGGATAAGGACTATTCTACAGAAGAGAAAGATGAAACCCCGACTGGTGTGGATGATGGTGCACTTGAACAAGCAGAAGAGGTGGAGCTAATGGAAAATGCGGTAGGATTACCTGGGGAACCCATTACTGCATCCCAATTGGATCAGTGGCTGTCACGTGATGTGGGAGAGGATTTTCACAAAATTCTAAATGACAAGTCAATCGTAAGCCTTGTGTTAAAGATCAAATGCACACCCAAAATGTGGAAACTCACCACGGACCACCATAGCGTCCCCGAGATGACAGTGAGTAGCTGGAGCCATATGCCAGAAATCCAATGCTACGGAAAGTGCCCAGATGAAACCATGTGCACAATGCTAATGCCCAGACAAACAAGATGGATGCGTGAGCAAGTGCACAGTGTCATCCCTGACCCACGGACACCTGTGTGACATCAAACCTGTCCTGCATGCTCCCGCTTCCCACCGCAGGCAGTGCATATAAAAGGTGCCTGCCGTACAGCTATTATGTGCACCAGCACAGGGAGGAAGTGGCCAAAATCCTGAGCAGCAGAAGAACCGCCACTCATGGAAGTATGTCCTCAGAAGAGTAAAGTGAGTCAACTGATCGCATTCTGGTACACCTTACCATCCAGCTGTATGCCTTTGAGACGGCAGCACCCAGGCATGGTGCACCCATGCTCCTGAATAACACACCGCGGGGCAGAAGTGATGTTGACCACAGAGCAAGCAGATCTGTGAGAGACTGGTAAGGAAAGCAAAACTAAATACAGTTTGCAAGACACACCTGTGACCCCATACTGTAGT
Organism: Neoceratodus forsteri; assembly: GCA_016271365.2. Lineage (NCBI taxonomy): Eukaryota > Metazoa > Chordata > Ceratodontiformes > Ceratodontidae > Neoceratodus > Neoceratodus forsteri. The sequence goes on from CM028135.1 coordinate 478,372,277, forward strand.
GGTGGGAAGCAGTTGCACAAAGACATGTAACGCCACTGTTTAGGGACAGTCACGTTACTTGAGAAGCTATGCAAGGCACACCAGTGACACCCTACTGTATTGGCAGGATGTATCTGTACAAATAGCAGTAATGCCACTGTGCAGGGACAGTCATGTAGTGTGACATCCAAAGGGCCACCACAAGACAGCAGCACCACTGAAATGCATGTACCCAGGTGCCCCCACCCCCCATACATTCAAAGAACAGCGACACCATAGCCCCATTAACAGGTGCAGGGGGCACACATATGACCTAGAGGGTAAACAGGCATGTAGGTGCCCCTAGCTGACAGCAAGTCTTTGCTCAGAAGAATGCACAGCAAGAAGGAAACAGGGCAAATCTAGGAGGGGCGGCAGGCAAGAAGTGCTGACCAAAATGGATGTGTGAGACCAGCTCCCCCTCCCCAGAAACCATAGCAGGGCATATCGACAGGGGCAGCTAGCATGGGTTGTGGCCAATATGCACACGAAACACCAGCTTGCACACACCTAGTGGACAGTAATGGATGGCCTGACAAGGGCTGTCCTGACAAGGACAGTGCTGCGAGGGGCAGTAGTTACGTACAGGCTCAAAACATGGACATGGCAAACATGCACCAACCAACCCCTGACAGTGTTGAAAGGTCAGATGAAAAGCTGCTACTGGCAGGGAAAATGCACACGGGGCAGCATGTATCAGTGTCTGCCTGTCCTGCACACAGTAAAGTGGGTCCCCCCAACAGAGAATGTAGGACCCCAGAATTTGCAAGCAGAATGTATAAGCCAACCAATGAGTAGCAGGACATGGAGACTTTACCCCACACAGCACATGGACAGAAGGGCAATACTGTAGTAATGTGACCAAGTGATGTACCTCTCCTTACAGTGAATGTAAGATGAACATCTGACCAAGGAGGTGCATATTGGCTGAGGCAGCCATGTGTGATGTGTGCAGTGACAGTAGGAATTGTGTGCCACAAATGTAATACTGTCATGACAACCGTGGACATGTTGCCTGCATGACACACAAATATCCATGTGGAACAACAGTTGTTGCCACACACAGTGGATCCTGACCCTGTGCAGTGATGCTGACAAATCTCATGGTCTGTACAGTATGTGATTCCACACCACACACCATGTCAGTGTGTGGAAAGTGCAATGAGGGAAGCATACATATGTACCCACCACCCTCCATGAAATAAACATTATGAGCATGCCATGTGCAAAGTGTATATAAGTTGCACAGATTGAGCATGGTGTGGCACACAGGGTGCGCCATGTATGCAATAACCTGCACCCTGTGAACTACTGAACAGGAACAACAGGTGGTGGAGGGGCAGCACAAGTGACAGCAAGATACCAGGTGTGGTAAATGGAAACAAACATGAACATAGACATTAGTCAGTGATGGATGATGGCCCAGCCCTGCAGGCACATAAATCAGTCACGTTTACTAGGGGACAGCAACACCATGGGGGAAGGATGGGCAGTCCCACACATGGACAGAGTATGGCATATGTGTGTCATGTCAACATGTGAGCAGCTGAGCAGAGTGTATGTGTAGCCACAATCCACACATGTACTGTAACCATGTCACCATAGTACAAGGTGAGGGTTACATGTGATGATGCAACCACAGCCGCTGTCACGCCAGCTGGCAGTGATAACAACATAGCGCCCAACATGAAACCATGTTGTGCTCCAAAAGGTGTAGCTGGCCCATGTGCACAGAACTGTTGCCCTCTGGGTACAGACGTGTGATGTGACAGTGGATAGCACACTGTAGACAGCCACACTACTGTGAACATGCAGTGACACAGTTAACAGCGACCATCCACACACATGGCAACACCCCGGCAACCATTTACAGTGATGGCGGTAATGCAGTCCTGCGAGAACATAAGCCAGAGTATACACTGTCCATGACTATCTGCAGTGTGCATAGCACACAATGCCCAGAACAGATATCTGCATGTCAGAAATAGGTAAGGCAATGAATATGCGAAGTGGTGTGGGAATGCATGCCCCTTGTGGTGTCTACACATATGAGTTGTGGAAAACAGACCACACACCCTGCTGAACAAAAAACAACACATACATACATACAGTGCATGTGCATATGCCAGATATGTCATGACTGCTGTCACTGATCAGCTGAGGGACATCATACATTGTCCAAGACTGTGTGTCTCAAAACACGTAAATTAGGTAGAAATGACTGTACTCAGTCCCTGAAACGGGAGTCAAATGTGTAATGCAAAATGATAATGGATAGCTGTACATCTGCAACAGTCACACGCAGCACATAAGAAAGCAATGATGCATACCTTGTAACTTGTCTCCACACAGGTGCATATGTGGACAGTGTGTGACCATGCCAACAGAAGCTGAAAACCGATGTTGCCGGTCCTATGCACGTGCGGGCACAGATGGATTCAGCAGGCTATTGCCAATGTGTCACCCAGCCCACAGGATTCCAGTCTAACTGCATGTATGAAGATGTACTTGAGTCATCACGTGCAGAGTATGAGGTGTATGAAGGCCCCATGGATGATGATGATGTGGATCTGCCATGGTAAGTGTGTGTGACAGACTTTACAGGGCAGGTGTAACACACACAGGAGCATAGGATGTAACATGGTAACCACCATTGTGCAATATCATGGGATACCAATAGGGGTGACATGGATGTGTGTGTAATGTGGCCCCTGAAGGAGCCCCCCCAACACAGTTGCCGTGTGTCTGGAGGCAGATTCCGCATACACCCCTACTTGATGTCTGGAACAGTCCCGACAGCACAATGACCTTGCCATGTGGCGTTGTGGCACCCACTGACTGGGCTGAGAGCACAGAAGCATAGATGGCACAATGGAAACACAACAAGGTACGCCACCAGGATGGGCACATGTACTGGGTCTTGCTGCATATGAGTACTGTGCTGGACAGAAATATGCCACATGTGTGCCTGCACAAGGCTGTCCATGTGTACATGACAGCAGGTCCCAAGACAGGCAACATGATCCTGTAAAAACACTGTGCCATGTGCAAGTGTGAGGTTGACAGGCAAAACACAGCTGGTAATGTCATATGCATGTCCTGGTGAGTATCATGCACACATGGCAGGGACTGTAGTGATGTCCAATGTGCAAGTACACATGGTGTACAATGTACAACCATGTGTGCTGCTCCCCACAGAGCACAGTGTTGTCATTCAAACATGAAACACATCCGTATGTAGGGGTGAAATGTAATGGTGGTACCTGTGTTGGGCATCTCTCTATGTGTAACTAGAGTGCTTGTCACAGTATGTGGAGCACAATCTGTTGGCAAACATTGTATGCCAAGTGCAAACACACAATGGCCAGAAAGGCATGATAAACCATAATGTGGGGGGGTTGGGGCTAGAGGTGGGATAACACATGGTATGTACCAGAATCGCTCACAGAACAGGGACCATTGGCCATAGAGGTTGCTGCACAACACAATGGCCCCCACACACACATTCAGGACATCTACACAGCCCCACGAGACTAGACATGCACACCTGTGTATTGATGGTGCCATGGGAGCAGCATGCAGCACGTGACTGTGCTCTCTGCGGTCTGCCCATGTGAGTTGTATGCTGGTATGTGTTACATGGGGTAGGCATGTGATATAACCATGCAACATGGATGTGACTGTGGTTGTCCCTGTCATGGGGTGTTACTGTACCCTTCCCAGATTGTGTGATAGCAGCATGGACCTATATGGGGTACATGGTGTAATCAGAGGGGCAAGATGCATGACCTGGAATGGAAAAGCATGTGTGGACACCACATAGCCAAGGCAGATGGGAGACAGTGAACAGCATGACTTGGGGGTATGTCATGTCCCATGGACTGTGTATGGTTGGACAATGTTCCACTAAATGGCTGGCACTGCAGCGCAGTGCCCATGGGTGCAGGGTGGTGGGTACATGAAGTCAAAATAGTAGAAGTGATGTTATACTGGTAATATGTGTTATGGTGTGTCTGTGGGTGGTTAAATATGGTGCAGCCAAACATGACATGCAACTACATACAATAATGTTAGTGTGCTGTGGTGTCTGATTATGGGGCAATAGAGACCCGGTCTACATAACCATGTGTGCCCCGCAGGGGGGAGAGGGCTGTGCAAACAGGACTGTCCATACCAACATCTGTTGCAGCTGGGATGTGGAGAGGTGACATGCTGGAACTTACCAGGTACCTATATGTGTCATACTGGGATGCCACCATGAGAGTGGAGGTGGTAGTGATAGCACGTCCCTGTAGAGGGTGTGCTTGTCATGTGAGTGTGAACCCTGTCTGTGGTGTTATCAGGTCTGGAAGATGCTGTGTCACAAGGGAAATTGCACACTGCACATGGTTGGCTGGGAATGTGGCGTGAGGTGTGAGGTACAACCGGGTCAAGGATGTAATACATACCATCCTGTACTGGCGAGGCCATGTGGGTGATGCAGTGGCAATATGGTGGAAGCCCACTAGCGGAACAGTTGTTGCTAGGGTGGGGAGCAGGTAAGCAGCAACCACGTCAGAATGTTTATGTGAGAAGTGCAGGGTGGGGCCGTGAGGGTTGTAGTGGGTGGAGGAAAACATGCCCAATAGGTATGGCCAGTACCCCCTGAATGTTGCTGTTGAGCACAGGTGTGGTTGTGAGAACCACTGCACAACATAGTCACCACACATCTGACAACACGCTGTAAGCCACTGTGACTGCGTTGCTGGCACCATGCAAGGACAGTGTGGTCTCCAGCGGTAATGACACTCAGATCATCACCTACAATGTACACCACGTGAGGACAGTATGTACACCCTGTGGCCCATTGCAAAAACAAACAAGATCCCATGCCACGTTGTCTGCAGTACCAATGCAAAAGGTGTCACAGTGCACTACCACCTGGCAGACGTCAACATGCCCCAGACGTCCATGCAATGATGTGACAGATAGCAATGTCACACCTGTGTTGCATTGCCAGTGCCCCATATCCTATACACCCAACAGATGGATAGTGCAATACTGTGTTCCTTGTTGTCCAACATCTGCACATCATATAGTTGAGTATGTCTGACATGATCACACCCACATTGCCTTAGGCCAATGATGGACATGTGGACACCCATCTGTGACACACAATGGTCTGTCTTGTACAGTCACCCAACATAGTCTGCTATCCCAGTGAGGGACATCAGTCTGTGTCAGTCTAGTGTGGAAGCACAATCAAGAATGGACACACCACTCAATAGTAGGATACACAGGGATGTGGCCAGATGACAACTTGTACTGGTGACTTCTAGAAATATGTACACAATACTGTATGTCCTGGCCTACGTGCACTGATTGGGCATACTCACATCCCATGTGTGCAGTTAGTGACAGCCTCCCTTGCAAGGATGCTAGAACACAGTGTTCAACAGGCATATCTGGTTCACAATAACTCTGCTGATGTACACCTGTGAAACAATGTGGGCTACACATGCAAACATGTCACCCTGCACATGGGTGGGTGCCCCACCCTCCAGGAACAGTAGCCATCGTGGCACACATGATTGGCAGTTGCAGGATGGCAGCATGCACATCCAGACACTATGCAATGACAAGGTGGTGTACATAACATAGCACAGTTAACAAAACATATAACAGGTATATATATGGTGAACACCACACACCCTAATCATAGGACAACAGTGCACAACGCCTGTGTGACATCAGATTTGCACACTGAGTGACCAATATCCAGCCACAGACACAGCAGCGGACAGCAGACATCATTGCCACATACAGCAGGTGACGAGCCACAGATCATTGATGACAGGTATCTGTGAGATGTACTCAGAAGCATCTGTGACATGTAAAACAAAGGGCATACATGAAAACATCATGTGAACATTGTAGAGGCGTGGCCTGATATTAACCATTTATACAGTTGCTAGGCATTGGAACTGAACTGTAAGGCTGTAATGTGTCTCTTCTTTCATCCCATTGCATTGTCCAGTGCTTTCTGGCCTACAGGAGATATACCCTCTGGATCTGGCACAGACTTGGCAAGGGGAACAGGAAAGTCATCCCAGCATGTGCTGTGTACACATGTGCTGTGTAGACAGAATGAGAAGGGATCTGCAGAAACTTGAAGACTGGTCAGGGGTTTGGCAATTGAAATTCAATGCAAAGAAGTGCAAGATAATGCATATGGGGCACAAAAGCCTTGGCACAATATATCAGTTGGGGGGTGAGGATATAGCATACACCAAGCAGGAAAGGGATTTTGGGGTTATCATCTTTGATGATCTCAAGGTAGGGAAACAGTGTGATAAGGCAGCAGGTAAAGCAAATAGGATGCTGGGATGCATAGGCAGGGGCATCACAGCAGGAAAAGGGAGGTCATAATTCCACTATACAAGACAATAGTGAGGCCCCACCTGGACTACAGTGTGCAGTTCTGGAGACCTTACCTACGTAAGGACATAGACAGGGTAGAGAAGGTTCAGAGGAGGGCAACAAAGATGGTACATGGATTGCATCACAAGTCCTATGAAGACAGGTTGAAGGAACTGAACATGTGCTCCCTGGAGGAGAGGAGGGAGAGAGGAGATATGATAGAGACATACAAGTATCTTACAGGGAGGAACAGGGTGTAGTAATACACTATTTGTAAGCAAAAAAAGATGTTCCAGGACTAGAGGGCATGGGATGAAGTTGGAGGGAGGACGATTCAGAGGAAACGTGAGGAAGAATTTCTTCACAGAACGGGTGGTGGACAAGTGGAACACCCTGCCAGAGGAAGTGGTGGGGGCTGAAACAATCACAGGATTTAAGAATGCATGGGATAGACATAAAGGAATTCTGGAGGTCAGGGGTAAGGGGGCAACAGTCTTCTAGGAAAACATAAACTGAACTTACAAGCTCAAATGGGCAGACTAGGTGGGCCATAGGCCCTTATCTGCCGACACTGTCTATGTATCTATGTACCATATAAGAATAGTTTCCAACACAGTCCTACACAGAGTACAAGGCAGCACCTATAGTATAATGAATCTGCACACACCACAATAGTACTGTCTATTGGACTAGGGAGAATATTGATTCATACGGATATATATGTACACAACCGTTGAGATTTGTCTCTGCTATGTAGCATAGCTGTCATAGCAAGAGACATCATGGGTACAGACAAATAACGCTATCTAGTGGTATGGAGAGGGATCTACCTCATAACAATCATGTAGAAATGTAATTGTGTGTAGCCTTGTAACACCATGTAACAGTGTCCCTGTGACTATGAAACACCATTTGCTGTTTGACACCAGGCATAGGTGTCCAAGACTGACACTCAGGCTCTGACCAACAAATCGTTAGTGCACAGGGAAGTGTATTGTTCATACAGGCATGTGGTACTGTGTCTTAAGGTTGTCTGTTAGCAAAACATAGCATGCAGAGGTGTCCATCATGGATATGTCAACATGGACATGACAGACACTTTCACTGCACCTCACCTATGCATGTGGCAATGGTCACACTACCACCCCCAAACAGGAAGGAACAACATGTCCACAGTCACTTCTGGAATATGTTCCAACACCCAGATAGTGCCATCTGGAACTGAAAGTATATGGCTATGCGCACATATATAAGCACCAGACAGGTACATAGAGATGGGATACAGATGCCTGCCTCTGGTATGCAGTACAAAAGTAGTCCCAATTACATGCTACATTATACACACACTGTCCAATGAGGCACAATACCACTGAATAACATTATTTGCCTGTGTGCATGTCACATGTATCACTAGCAGTGTCAATGCACAAATGCATATCTGGATGTATGAACAGATGATTTATGTTATTTACTGTCATAGGAGCGCTGTGTGCCATACCCACACAGGAGGGTATGTGCAATGTTATGTTGTTAGGCTAGGTAACCATGTGATTGTATAGCGGTCACAAAGATCTGTGAAGTGCACTGTGGTGTCTTTGTTTGCCAGGAGGTGCATGCTGGGATGTATACCTCAATTTACAAGCCAGAGCACATTTTATACAGTACATAGGTGTGGGAGGTGCACTGTGGTGCATGTCCATGCCATGTCTATACCATGATGCATATTACTGACCTGACACTGACAGGTATGGGTAGTTCACTGTGGTGGTGTGTCACTGTGCATGGTGTGTGCCGGCTTATTCCCTGTCCATGACAACAATGATATCTGCAAATAGACACCGTTAGAGTGTGTTTCATGCATTACGTTATCCACAGGACAGAATGTGTGTGCCGTGTTCATATGCCTGTCGCTGGGTGGCAAGTGTGTGCAATCACAGCACACACACTAGCCACTTGGGTATTGTGATGACAAACACTGCAGCTTAGACAGCAATGTACACATCTGTGACCATTGAGCTTGACACTGCCAATGAACATGAGGGTAGACGAATTTCAACATGGGCTGATATCATCGAACACCTTGCCTTGCTGTGCACGTGTCCATGACTATCACATGCCCATGCAGTTGACAGGGTTGTCCTGTATGTGTGGGACACACAGATGTGAACACCACACAGGTTTGCATGTTGTATGACTTGTGGTAGGCATACTCTGCACCAACAACAGTTGCTTGCATGGATCTGACAGCTATGCCCATACTGACATTGCAATGGGACACTGCCTGTACCACAGTTGTTGACACTCTGAGCATGTGGAATGTAACAACCAGTGTTATCTGTGAGGTAACTGTCGGGGCCACAGTCTGCCTGCCACACCACATCCAAATTGTGTAACTGTGTGGTGTATACATGTGTGTTACACACATGTCACACATGTGCACTGCACCCCTCTCAACTGCATGGGCATGTGGTGGTCATGGGAGTGTGCATAACAAGCCAAGATGATGTATGTTCCCAGCTCATGTTGCGAATGGTGCACCCTGCTGGTCAGTGCCAGTCTGGCTTGCCCAATGTACACGGATGTGTATATTTCTGTTTTACACTTGACATGTGTGATCACTGTCCATAGCTTGCTGTTGTGTATGGTGTGATGGATCACACATTTGGACATACTGTATGGACATGTTCATGCTATGACAACAGTGTGTCATGCAGTCACACACTGTTGTCATAGCATACAATTATCCACATGACCAAATGTGTGATCCATCACAACATACACAACTGACAACTAAGGACACCATACACAGTGTGTTGACTTCACCCCCTCTCCTCTCTTTTCTTCTCTGCCCACACCCACTGCTAAACTGCAACTGATCCTACCGCCATGTAGTGCTCATTTTTTTCTCTCTCTCCCCTCCACAGATGCCTACACTTGACCAGGCACCTCTCCTTCACCTTTGGGGCTGCGGCTCACTCCTCTGAGCCACTGACTGCGCTGCAGCCCCTGCTCATCTTGGAATCCAGGTATGACCATCGTTTCTTCTGCCATTCTCCCAGCTGGAAAGCTCAGCTTCTGAATGGATAGCTCTGTGAACTGCAAGATGGCCATTGGCTAAGATGCTGTCCTCCAACCATGTCATTGGTCACAAGGACTTGTCACAGCCAGACCGGCTATTTTTTATCTATGGTCTTCTTCTCCAGTGTTCCGAAGTTAGAATTTTCGCACCCACCCATGAAGCCCCACTCCTGGCACTCTTTAAATGCTCTTCTGCACCCCACCTACTAGGTTGACCAGTCGCTCACAGCGTTAATTATCCTACCATGTTGTAAATCAATACCCTACTTTCTTTTTCTATCCTGCCTACCTATTGACACCTGCAATCAGGAGTTCAGTTGATATATTTTTTGTGAAGGTCCAAAACTTCCAGGAGTCAAAATTTGGAAGTCATTCCAAATTTTTTGATGTCAAAATACTTTCAGAATCCCACTTGTGGAAGTCAGAATTCTCCAACGGACCAATTTATGGATGTTAATACAAAATAATAGTGATAAAATACAATTTATTTCAGAAAAAACATAATTTATGACTTCCATGTCTACAATTTTGGAAGTCATCTAATTTTACATCTGGAAGTCAATGACTTCCTCTCCCTTTATTTTGGAAGTTTTTGTCTTATTTTTGGGAGTCAAATATTCCAAAAATGGAGTTAACTGAACCCCTGCCTGCAATCTATTTCTACCACATCGAGTAACTCCTACTGTTTCCTCTTCTCTACTCTTATTATGCATCTGCCTTAGCACAACTACTCTACCCAGATGATGCTTATCCCAATTATTTCCCTCTTCTCCTACTTCTTTTCCTGTCCTCCCTCTCCATACCCTCCTCCCCCTGTTCAAATCCCATAGTCCCTACACTCTACTTAAATATTTCAAATACCTAAATTTTTAATCATGCTGTCTCCCCAGCTCCCTTCTATCATCACTGGAGCCTTTTTCCCCTCCCTCTGCAGCTTCTCTAACTTCAGTACCAATCTCATTTACCTTTCTTAGTCTATTACTATATGCAACCCCACCCCATACCTCCTCAACTGTGATCCTCACCTCTAACAAGCCCTGACACTTCTTTAAAAATCCTAAGTTGCATTATTTATTAATAGCTCTCCTGCTTCTCTCCTCAGGCAACATTCACCCCAATCCCGGTCCAGTTACTACCCCATTATCTGGACTTTCTCAAAACAATTCCATCTCTGATCATACTAATTTCTTATCTCTTCCTAGAGGTCTCAAGCTACTCCACCTAAATATACGTAGTTTGTTGCCTAAACTGGATCTTCTTCAAACCTAGATGGCCACACTTAATCCTGATATCCTAGTACTCTCCGAAACTTGGCTTACTAGTAAGATCCCTGACCATGCAATCTCTATCCCAGGCTAGTCCCTAGTCAGACAAGACCATTCCAGGAGAGGTGGGGGTGTGGCTATGTACATCTTCTCTTCCTTACAATATGCCACCACCTTTCCACTTTAGAACAGTCCAAATATGAGGCACTAGTCATTCAGCTTTCCCTCCCTTTCTCAATCCTTATCTTCGGAGGGACAGTGAGGATTAATAAAGGGGAAGGGGTGGGCAGAGGGTGACGGTGAAAAGACAGAGATACTAAACAAATATTTTTGCTCAGTATTCACAAATGAAGAGGGGTGGTACATAAACCAAACAATAGAAACACGCTGGATACGGGGGTTGATACAAGTCCTTTGACAGAAGGAAGGGTTCTGAAGGAACTCTTAAAACTGAAGGTGGATAAAGCAATGGGGCCTGATGGGGTTCATCCCAGAATTGTAAAAGAACTAAGGGCAGAACTAGTGACACCATTAACTACCCTCTTTAATAAATCATGGGATGATGAGGTGTGGTATCTGAGGACTGGAGGAGGGCAGATGTTATTCCACTTCACAAAAGTGGGAGTAGGGCAGAAGCAGGAAGCTGCAGACCTGTTATTTTAACCTCAGTGATTGGGAAAAATGATGGAATCACTTCAGAAGGAAAGAATTGTTGAGTACCTAGAGGCCAGAGGAGCACAGGACACAAGGCAGCATGGATTCACAGCTGGAAGGTCATGTCAGACGATTCTAGTAGATTTCTTTGACTGGGTGACCAAAGTAGCAGATCGGGGAAGGGCTGTGGACATGGCCTACCTAGACTTTAGCAAGGCATTTGACACAGTCCCACACAAAAGATTAATATACAAGTTGGCCAGCCTGGGAGTGGGTCCCAAAATGGTAGCCTGTGTAAAGAATTGGCTGGAGAACAGGACACAGAGGGTAATAGTAAGCAGAGTCCACTCTGAAGAAAGAGGGGTTACAATCACTCTTCTAAGCTGGACTTGCACCTTCAGCCACTAACTGGTTTAGGGCCTATCTCTCAGGGAGGACACAATCAGTGAGAACAGCAGATTCCTACTCCCGCCCATGTCAAATCCTCACTGGAGTACTGCAGGGCTCTGTTCTGGACCCTCTACTCTTCTCCATCTTTTTAAATGACCTGCCGTCAGTCAGTTCGTCCTCCTCTATACACATGTATGCTGATGATACTGTGTTGTTCACCTCTGGCCAATTTCCCATAGATGTTGGAGCCAGACTTCAGCTCAACTTTAATAAGCTCCAGCACTGGCTTGCAACACATCATCTCTTTCTCAATGCCAAGAAAATGGTCTCAATGTCCTTTGGCACCAGGCAGAGACTTGCTAGGTTCCCGTTCTGCCCACCTTCTACACCCTGGATGGGACACGGCTAGAGGACACCTCCTCTTTTAGATACCTTGGGGTATGGTTGGACCAAACCTCACCTTCTCTGGGTATATCAATGCCATCCTGAAAAAGCTGCTCCCCAAACTTGGTGCCCTACACAGGAACCATAATTGCATTCCTCTTGTGGTTAGATGTGTGACTGTCCAAGAGATGAGTCTCCCTATTTTCAACTACTGTGATATAGTCTACAGTGCCACTCCCATCTCCACCTTATCCAGAGTGGACCCCCTTTTTAACTATTTCTGTTGTTTTGCTCTGGACTCTCCTGTATGTACTTACCACTGTGACCTCTACCACTCACTGGCTTTCCCCTATCTTGCTAACAGGCACCTTTCCCACTGTGCAACATTCATATTGAAATACTGGTTTGGCTCTCTACCTCCATACCTATCCTCTTCTCTTTCTACCCCTTCCCCTCCTTCTCACTCCTTACAATCCTCAGATGCACGCACCCTTTCGATCACACACTGCTCTACACTGGCCTGGCAGTCTGCCTTCCATCATCGCTTCCCTAAACTCTGGAGCATCTTTCCCCTGCAATTACACCACTCCTCTTCCTCTTTTTCCCTCTCCTCTGCACTGCATAATTTTCTCTCCCTCAACTTCACCTGCTATCCTCAGTCATAATCCTCAATCATGACCGCCGCCCCCACCTGCAGTCTTCAGGTGTAATTCCTCTCTCCTGACTGCAACAGAAGCTAGATGGTAGCATTTATGTTATATTTAAGTTAATTTAACCCTGTACTTAAACTTTGTTCATCTGTTCTATTCACCTTCCTTACTGCACTATTGTAATCCTGTATGAAATGACATTGCTGTATCACTTGTATCACTCTACTGTCCATCATGTGCAAATCTGTTCCAATGTTCTGTTTTGTTGTATAAATTGTATGTTCTATTCTGATCTGCATAAGTTGTATGTACTTTCCCCCTGTTCCCTTCCCTCCAGGTCACACTGGGAGATGAGCAACTTGTTGTTCAGCGTGCCTTTCTGGTGAAACATTTCAATAAATAAACAAAATAAAAAAAAACTGCTGAGACATTCACATTGCTATGTTGTAATGCTAGCAGGGGCATGGCTGCCTGTGTCATCCATGCAGTTGTTTGGCCGGACATTGCATGGAAAAGCACATGGACCCTGTCAGCACAACTGATACAATGTTGCATCTACAGTCATGGAGTGGGGTGACACATTGCTGTGTTGGGGCCAGTCCCGTCCATGTGAAGGGTCATATGGGGACTGACTGTGACAAGAACTGCACAACTGACACTATGTGCATGTGCTTGACAGGTTTTCCAGAGTTGAGTAACTTGTCATGGGATGGATCACATGGTTGGGGCTGTGGCTCATGTGCCACACATACAATGTCAGAGCCATTACAATGTATGGGCAGGTTGGTGCACAAGTGCACTATATGGGCATGTGCCCTTTGTGAAAATGTTGAGGGGGGGAACTTCTCAACTACCCACTGTACAGAATGTGTGATGACTGGTGAGTGTTGTCTAGGGCTGAGAACAATGATTCCAACAAAGAAGGACATGAAACAGTGCTCTGACTAGTAGTACACAGTAGGGAGCCTCACAGAGTGTGGCATGCACATCACACTGGTCAGTCACTGTCCCCATGTCTAAGGATAGTGTTGAACAGTTTCCTGGGTGTCAACTCAGGGTCATACCCCACTGTCCAACCAACCCTGGGGATTCTCATGTTTGTGACACCACTCCCAGAATCCCACATGCACACATCAACCATGTCACATAGGTGACACAGTGCACAATGGTGTGTACAGAATAACTGATGTTGCCCAATGTCACATGCTTCCCCCCTTCCCATGTTACATGACATACTGGTTGTGAATTGAATACACACTAATACCATCTTTCCGTGAGCTGTAAGTATAGCATGTATAGAGTGCCAAAACATTTCTACCAACAGTCTCACCACAGCCCAGCTTGTTTCAAGTGTGCACATTGCAGGTGCACTGCATGTTGGCCCTCTGTGGCAATAGAGATATTGGTGAGACAATGACAAATGTATCTTATGTCACAAGACCCATTACACACACATTGATGTGATATGTGTAGGACAGGCGATGTTATCTGCTTCGGGCAGCCGCAACACAGTTGGTCAACAGCAACAACAGTCACTGCTACAAGGAAGCATACAACCATAGTCAGCATATGTCACTGGAGTACAGATGTTATCTCTACAACAGTAGTGAGCAGATAACTCGGTAGATACAAACATGTATTCTCACTGCAGTGTGATAACACCAGATATCACACTGTGATGACATCACCACAGTGTGATAACTCCAGATATCACACTGTGGTGACATCATCAAACCTAACAAACTAAGCACAAAACACAGTCCTGTTCTATAAAAGTCATACATGTTGGCTAGTTGTGTGCTGCAGAATATTTCTGAGCTCGTAGTAATTGAGGTCAGGGAACCATCACACGTGGCTCCTCTACACTCCGCCACTCGTGATATTCCCTGAACTCACTTGCCACTCATTCAAATATATTCCATATCACACACCTAGCCATCACATATCCCCTTAGTGACATCATCACATGTATACACACTCTGCACCAATATAGTGCATGTTGGCCTGGGAATATAAGTGAGTGTATGGAGAACGTAATGCTGTACACAATGCCAGTTACAAAGGCAATAGGTCATCTCGGGCCATGGAGAACAAGTTTAGATATACAGTGCCAGTAATGGATAGCAGTTGTTTTTACACAGTGCCAGTTAAGAGAGGCAATGTTATCTCTGTTTATGGTGAACATAATTCTGTACACAGTGAAGGTTATAAAGGTGATAAGGTATGTCATGTAATGTTTTAGTTACACAGTGCCAATAATGGGGAACATCTGTATATACACAGTGCCAGAAGAGAGGAAATAAGTTATCTCTGTTTATATTGAATATATTCTGTACATAGTGCCAGTTACAGAGGCAATACGGTATCTCATGTAATGGAGAACTGTATTATTTACACAGCGCCAGTAATGGAGAACATTTGTTTTACACAGTGCATACTAGATGGGCTATATGTTATCTTAGTTTATGGAGAATCTAGTAATTTACACAGTGCCTGTAACAGGGACAATATGTTAACTCAGTTTCTGGAGGACCTATTACTGTACCCAGTGCCAGTTTGATAGACAACATGTGATCTTGAGTTTATGGAGAAATGCTTCCTGTACACAGTACCCATTAGGAAGGCAATATGTGATGTTAGTTTATTGTGACAGATATTATATTTACAGTACCCTTTACAATGGCAATCTGTGATAAAATACCATGGCGAACATGTGTAGTTATACAGTGCAGCCTACACCAGGGATCTGTGATGTAACATCTGTATATTCAGTGACACTGCAATAAATGTGAATAAACCTCACGCCTGTCTCATTCATTGTACTGCCTGTTACAACAATCATCAGAGAATGCAAACGTCTATAGCACATAACAGGGTAATGTTACCAGCTTGGAGTGCTCACACATGCTACATCACTGTCATGTGAGTACGGTAGTTGGTGCAGCCATACAAGGTTAGGAACATGAGATGAATGTTGCTGTGAGAGAGCACGACAGGGATGGCCAGAGTAGGAGCTAGCATGTGAAGATACAGAGGTGGCGGTGCATATGTCCCACAGTTGATAACATATTAAAAAGATAGTACCAGGAATGAGGATGCTGTTACACAAATGCAGACCTGTACACTCCTGTCTAACCTGCACAGTGTGTGTATG
This sequence comes from Neoceratodus forsteri, assembly GCA_016271365.2. Taxonomy (NCBI): domain Eukaryota; kingdom Metazoa; phylum Chordata; order Ceratodontiformes; family Ceratodontidae; genus Neoceratodus; species Neoceratodus forsteri. Next base: position 478,388,269 of record CM028135.1, read on the forward strand.
TTGCTCAGCATGCCTAACAGCGCTAACATGTCAGCGGGTTGAGGAGTGAGTGTGTGGTGACGTACATGTACCACTAACCATGTGCAATGACAAGGACATGGATATCATATCATGGAATTACAGGACAGGCCACACAGAGACAGCATGCTTGAATGGTGGAATGTCTGTGTGTGCCTGTGTGAAGTCTGCACATGTGTACTACAACATATATGTCAGTACATGATGAGTGACTGTATCACAGGTAATGCATGTGGCTGTGTAATGTGACTTGTAACATGGCCTGCAGACACATGCCTGTCCCATGTGCCATGGCACAGTTTAGACACATGTTGTCATTGTAAAAAACGATCACTGCAGCATATCATTTCCATGCTGGCCCCATTGTGGCTCTACAGGAAACATGTGCAGTATAAGAAACAGTGATCCACCAACCTTTCCTGGTCCCTAGATGCCGGACTGCTCAGGGACAAAGATCTTTTACATACCGTGCCTCTACCTGCCGTCCATTTCCTCCATGACATTGGGAGCTTTCAAATCCATACTTTACGCTCACCTCACAGCCTCCAGCTCCTGTGACTGCTTTGACTAAAGTCTCATCCCACTGAGTGCACTTACATTTGTTTCACTCAATCACCATGGTCTCCTCTTTGACAAAGACAACCTGAGTACCACTAACCTGGTTCTGTCTGCTCCTAAACTTCTTATTTCTCCCTCTCTTCCCTCTCAAGCTCCCCAATCCTTATTCCTTGCCCTTGACACTGCCTCTGAGTTCCTTTTTCTTTTCTGTACATAAATGTTACTGTTTAAGTTGTGGCCTTGTTAAATGGCTTACTGACTGTTTGTAACACTGTCTACTATGTTTTTGTACTTAATGATGTGGAACCTTTGTAAAAGAGCCTTGGCTCAAAGGTATTAATTCCTAGAACAATAAACTTCAAACACCCCATGTGTTGTGCTGTAGGACCCAACAACATCAACCACCACCAGGTGTAATAATCCATTTATACAGTATGTATGCCATTGGTGGATGATGCAACCCTGCTGACCAACTTCTTCCTAGGGAACCATTACCCACACCCACCAGTAACCATGCTCCGTTTGTGTATCTCCTACTTGTGCGATATCTACGTGTCCTAATGTCCCTCAGGTAACAACACTGCCACATGACTAAACATGTTGTGGCTGCACAGGGCACCAAGGAGGAGGTAAAACAGTGCAGGGCATGAGTGACAAAGTGCAGGTGCACAGCATCGTAGGCAAGGGTGCACCACTGTGGTGTGTGGCCTGTGCATACACCAGTCATGAGTCAGGTTTACACCCTTGATGTAATTGTCTAAGATGGTGCACAGTACTGGGATTCCCACTCACCAGGGCTATGGAGATCTCACACCTGTGCCTGTCCACTCTTGGTTCCTAACAGTGTCCACTGTGTGGGTGTTGTGAGCTAGCACCTGCAGGTGTGTTTTGTGTGTACACAGGTGCATACATGACACATCACCTGAACCAACAAAGGGATATGATTGATGGTCAGTGTGTGGACAATGCCCCAGTCATAGCTAACATATACCTGGGGTGACAGGGGTGGGTCATGCTGCCCTTCACTGAACAGGAATGAAGCATGATACACAGTTGTCTACTGTGATGCCTAGGAGGAGTACATGCAGGGTGCATGTGGCTGTACCACACAGTGCGTGAGGGGCAGGGTGACAGTGTATCACATGTCTACATGGCAACATCAACATGTGTACAGTCTGCATTTTTGTGTCTGCCACCCTGATCATTGTTGTACATGCCTCACAGGATTACATTCCACTGGATTTGTGTGGCACGCATATGCCTGATAATCCCATGTGTTGAGACATGCACAATGTATTCTACCACACATGTGAGTGACCTGGTTGCACAGGGAAACCCCATCACTTGCGCTAACAACACGGTGCATGGCATACACCTGCACACCACAGCAGGAAATATGTATAACATCCATATATCATACAGTACATAATGTATAAAGGACAATAGAGTTAGCTCATGATGAGCATTTCACATCTTTCCTTGCACATTTCCTCTCACACACATGGCATGTGTATCATCCATATACAGTATGTAGCCATAGACCCCCATGCATGTGTCAGTCACTGCAATGTTTGGACATGACAGTGCCTCCAGTGGTCCCAAGAGTTTGTCCATGTCCTAGGATGATAGTCCATACAGCATTCCACCATATCCATCCACATCCTCCCTGTTGTCAGATGCAGCCACATGACCTGCGCTGTGTGTGTAAGGAATGTGACATGTTAATTATTTATTCACACTAGGGTGGAGTAAGTCACAGTGCAGTGATTGTAGAGGTTTTACATGAGTTTCCTACAGCTGCACGTCCACCCAGACATATTGACATCTGTCTCTACATGTGTGTGGCTGTCAGCAATCAACATGCCACTCACCGTTGACACCAGAACAGCAAGTGCAACTATCAACTGTGGTGCTGTGAGATGTGTCTGTTGGCGAGATATCCCAACATGCACATATACCCACAGTGGTGTGTTACCCTGTACATTCATTACATTGTGGCATGCAGGTATCTGTGTGTGTTGAAACATGCTTACCCCCTGCTTTGGTCACTCCTGTTGAAATGACTTTGGTGAGTACGAATGAGTTCCATCTTGTACCTCTTTTCACAGGAGTGTGAAAGTGGCAAAGGCACCCTGGTGTTGCCTGGCATGGCAAGTGCATCCCTGTAGCTGGGATATTAGAGTCTCAAGGTGATGACCTCCTGCATAAGTTCATGTACGTATCCTGAAACAAGTGGGAATACAGATGACTGGTAGTAACCTGGTGTGGCAATTGTGTCCACAGTGTGTGAATGAACCCTGTTGTTTCTTGATATGTAGGCTTACTGGATCATGTGAAGGCAGGCACAATCACAGGACTGTCACGTGTATGTTCCTCTCCATGACATTGGCATGTGACTGACATCCTCTGTCAGGACACCTGTTATGGCAGGGACATACACATGTACACCACATAAAGGTGATATGCCAACAGTACCAGGTTGTGCATGGCACAGTACACATACTGTACGTTGGTAGTCCTTTGATGGGTTTCACAACTGCTGCACCACCCCTTGATTTTGGAAATGACACTTCTTGCTGTCTCTGTCCAGACAGTGTCACCCGCTGTGCTCTGCATACATTCTCATTGAAATGCAGGGCAGCCACAAGTAACCTACTTTGACAAGCAAACATTATCATATCTATATGATGCTGTGTTGCCCCACTGATGTCATGCAGTACAAAACTATAAACACTACCCACATGGTCAGCCCACCAGGGGTGTACATCACCCATATGTACCATGAAGTTGGAGGGAGGATGATTCAGAGGAAACATGAGAAAGAATTTCTTCACAGAACAGGTGGTGGACAAGTGGAACACCCTGCCAGAGGAAGTGATGGGGGCTGAAACAATCACGGGATTTAAGAATGCATGGGATAGACATAAAGGAATTCTGGAGGTCAGGGGTAAGGGGCAACAGACTTCTAGGAAAACAAACTGAACTTACAAGCTCAAATGGGCAGACTGGGTGGGCCATAGGCCCTTATCTGCCGACACTGTCTATGTATCTATGTATCTATGTATCACCAACAGTCCATGACTGTTGTCTGACCGCAGTATACAATATAGAATGTTTGTACACTCTCACAGTTCTCTACACTACACCATACCAGCAGTAATCCTACAATAGTGTATAGTGGAATGTCATTGTTCACTGAAATCTAGCGCTCTCAAAATGTTGTTCTACTGCACTAGTAACATCCGCAGTGCAGCAGAACCAAAAAGTGACATCCGCAGGACAGCAGAATGACTTTTCATTCTGCTGCAGTGCAGACGTCACACATTGTGTCCTCAAGCAGCAATCTGACAGTCTAATTTTATAAAGAAAGATGTGTTAATGTTTTTTTTTTTTCGGGGGAGGGGGGACATTCCACTATACACTATATAGAACAGTGCATGCGTAACATTTAACGGCAGGGCTGTTCTTTCGCCTTGTTGGTACTATGACGATGGATTACTTCTCGAGCCGCGCTTCTCTAGGTAATCCACCATCATAGTACCAACTCAGTGAAAGAATAGCCTTGTTAATTGTTACTCATGCACTATCCTGTATGTGGTGTACACTCATGCCCATCCCTGCCTGCATCACAGCCATGTTACAGTCAGTGTTTACAAAACACTGGGTGATGTCGCACCATATAATATGTAGTGAAGTACTTGGTGTGGGTATGAAAGCATTCAGATGCCCTGTCCACACAGTGACCTGTGTTGTGCAGCAGACAAACCTTGCCTCCATCCTTTTGTGGAAAAAGTGCACACTCTTGGGTGCAAAGAAGATCACTATATGATGAAATGATTCCAGACCGGATGTCTGCTCTGTGGATGATAGTGTGATGATGTCCTTGCAGAGTAGTTTGCTGAAGCAGATAGATTCTAGTTCCTTGCATGCCTTGCTTGTTGTTACAATAACAGAGGACATGTGTGAGACTGTGGTGTGGGCCTTGAACACTGTTTAGCAGATCATCTGAGCAATGAGGCGACAGCAGTCAGTGGGGTGACCCACTGTGCGGCTGACATATATTGTCTACCCAATACCACCTTTGTGTACATGCTAGGACATGGCTCAGGGGTAATACCTTTGCAACCCACAATGTGACACCATACACATCCCCGCATGGTGGACAGTGCATGCATGTGCAGAGGATACATCATGGTCATCACGTCCCCTTAGCTGTGAGAACCAGGGCTGACTGTAAATGTCAGATCATACACTGTGTGCCACATTGCGTACCAATGTGTGCAACACTGTTGCATGGTATGGTGGTTGACATGAGCACACCACACAGTACAATTGCACTGTGTGTGTGCAAGGTTGCAGCCTGCCCAGGAGCACCACTGCTGGACAGAATCCTTCACATAGGGATCAGGGTCACACAGGCGCTAGTACTTCACCACTGAGTGCTGCCCACCATGTGTGCAGCTATTGGTGGCTACCCTTGCTCTAGTCCCCTTCTTGCCCACCTCTGTGTCCTGACAGACAACACAAGCAGGCTGTCTCTGCAAGGACAGCTGACACAACATACAGTCACTGTAGACATGGTGTAGTACACAGCACTGTGCAGGCCACATGAATTGTAACCTTATGCCACACCATCCCCACACAGCCATGGCCACACAACAACATACCAGCCAACACAACAATGGGCACTTGTACACTGCTGTTTACTGTGTGTATCCTGTATAGCTATGGCGCTATGTACTGAAGGTGGGGTGGGGTGGGTGGGGAATGAGGACTATTATGGATGATGTAGCCTGTGTTGTGCACGTGAACGGCCTACAGCTGTTGGGTTTCCAGGATGGGGAGAAAAAGAAGTGCAATGTGTATCACCACAGCACAGCGTCAGTATTCAACAACAAATATTGTGTATGTTTGTACACTCACAGACGGGACATACATGGTGTCTGATATGGGCATCTACAGGGTGTGCTGTGTAACAACCAGGACTGACAGCTTTCTGAGTATCATGATATGCTATTGTTATGTGGCTGTGTATATGGACTGTGTCACTTTGTGTGCTGTGAGTCTCGGCCCGGTCCTGTGTGACCATTTCCTTTGTGTATGTCCTGAACAACATGGACTGTTGTATGTTTTTGTGACTATCTCACACATGACCATAATCAGTGTGGCCATTGCTGAATACATGTTACTGCTGGGTCACGGAGGTGTTCCAATGAATGCTGCAGATTGTGTCAATGGACGTAGGGTACCACCTTGGAGTCCACATACATTGTGTCTGCGTTACTGTCCTTGCATAGTGGGCCACATGTGCACATACATGTCTACATGTGGGCAGGATGACGATGTGTAATGGTCAGCTCATTGTCATTCCACACATGCTAGTTGGAGCATGCTGTCATGTTTCCCACCCAACATAGTCCCTGTGTGATGTGCTTTGTGCATTGTTGTGGCACCCTAACAATGTGCAGCGTAAATCTATATGCTGTTGTGAGTGTAGGGAGATGGCTATGGTGATGCATTTGGCACCATGTTGACACGGGTGACCACATGGCATTGTGTGTTTAACACATGATGCAAAGGTTACAGTATAAGCTACCTCACAGGGATGCTACTGGGGTTGTGGACATGGTGTACACGTGTCATACTGTTGACAATGTCATTGTGCCTGCACCTGTTCATGTATAATGGTCTCTCTGTGGGACACTAGCTAGCTGCGTAGTGCAATGCTGTGGCAGCCATGTTTGTTGCACTGCTGCTGTATACATGATATTGTGCCTTACCATAACACCTTGTGTAGTATGCATATGGTTTGCATGTGCTATCCAGATACCCATCCCTTCATGAATCCTGCTGTGTAACGAAACATTGTGTATTGCCAGTGCCAGATAGGCCTCAGACAGTCCCCGCCAGACTGACAGTACTGTGCATGTCTGTCTTGTACACATGGCTGTTACAGTACGGTATGCAGTGTGGATAACGTTGATAGGTGATACACAACATAGGTATAGTAAAGCTTGTTCACAACACTCACCATGAACATGATACTGTTGCTAAGTGCCCTTGTGCATGGTGGATGCAGTAATCACAGTCACACCAACCAACACCTGTGTTGCACAATCCGCCCAGTTCATTGGCATGTACTCATGTTGTGCACATCCTGCATGTGATGGCCAGTTGCTAGCAGTGACAGACACCCACAATAATGCCTACTACACAATGCCTGCAGTACAGCTACAGTCTATGTCACTTATGTGTAATGTAACATTGGTGAATGGATGATTACTTTTCCTTATCCAGTAACAGTCCTCCAGTGGCCCATGGGAACAGGTATCGTAGATGCCACCATGTCCCTCATGCGCATTGCAGATATGGTTACCGACAGACAGCCACTTTGACAGGATAAGGTCCCCATCCCCATCACTGGATGACGCACACCAGTAGAGGTTGTTACTAAGTGATTGTGACCACTCTCTCAGTGCCACACAGTCCTTCCTCTTCCCCTTTGCATCCAGCTTCTTCCGTATACTGATATGGGAATGACAGATGTGAGTATGACATCATGTGGGTTGGCTCTACATATTTGTGTGCTACACCATGATTGTGTGGCATGTTTGCCAACTGTACATGATATACAGGTGATACAACTGTGTGAGCATAGCACAGAACCTGGCTTCACCATCTGTGACACACATACATCACTCAACAGTGACATTGCATGTGTGCCAGCAACCTAATGCACAACTGGATGTAGTGTATCACTGACTAATGGCATTTGTCCACAGAGCATGCTGTCTCCACAGGGCTAGGACATTGTGCGGCATTGATGGCCAACATGCACATGCTACTGTCCTATCATGCATTGTCAGTGTACGTCAGGCATGGTGCATCATGGGACATGCCCTGTAACACCCATTGTGTAGCACATCTTGGTCACACATGCACTACAGTTGGTGTTGCGTTGTTATCACCATGTCAGTCGCCTTGCCTAGGCTAAGTTGCCCATGGGGGGTGGTGTATGCAATATGCTGGGTTGATCTCTAGGTTATCAATGACACACATGCCACACATGTTGCCAATAACTGTCACATGCTGGTGTAGTTGGCAGCCCCCGTGATGTCTGTGTGCAACTGTCCCTAACTGCATGCAGAGACCAGTCGCAAGTGACTGGAATCAGACTACCTCTGTGTACTCACCTTTGGCCATGTGCTACACATCAAAGCAATGTCATATTGATGTCTCCTGTTCTTGCATGTACTTCTTCACTGAAACATGTCTGCCTGTGGTGAGGCTTTGGATGTTAACACCACACCATTCTGCTTCAGATGTTTCAGGCCCTGCTTCAGCCCCTCTAGCTCCATTACATTTGAGCTTTTTACCTCGTTGCACTGGGGAGACAGTACACACAGTATCATTCATGTGTCAGTCAGACTAACATGTAGCCCTGTATTGGTGGGTATATGTGTGCACATGCGGCCATTGTGTACTATTGTTACTGGGCTGTTTTGTCTTTCCTACATGGTCATGTCTCCAGATGTGTCAATGCTGAGTACATGTCAAAACACCATGCAGGTTGACATCACCACAGAGGAATGTCTGCACACAGTATATCCACATGTGCAGTGTCCAGCACATACCCTCCATAGGCATCACACACGTTGCAACTATGTTGACCTACATGACAGTCTGCTGCCACACACTCATGTGCAGTGGCTGCACACATCCTATGACATATGTGGTATCTCAACAGTTTTGCTGGTGTCATTGCATGTGTAAGGTTGTCATCTGTGGCGTGTGGGACACCAGGATACTCCCGCAGTCCAGGACCATAACAGGTGCTGTTACCCATGTGTTCCATCAGGACAATAGCACTGATGTCAGGATGGATGTACATGTTGTGATACTGGTCAGACACTCAGTTGTGACATTACACAGGGGTGACCACCGCATGCTGATAGCATGAATACCTAGTGACAGTGCATGACAACACATCATTGCATGTCGCACACTGACTACACAGTCCCGTCATTGTCTACAGCCTATTTGTGCCAGCCAACACAGTGTCAGAGGCAATCACGTGCACCATCATTGCAATGTTGGTTCTCCCACAGGAACCTTCCTGGCACACATTGGCATACGGCACTGCAGTACATGGCCACATGCATAGTTGCCTTTAACAGATGCTTGGGTTTGCACATGTCATACAATCATACCATCAGGACAGTTGCACATGACACTGTCATACAGTACTGGTATATGTGTATTGTGAGATACGTACACAACCATGAACATACTTATATAGTCATGTGTGTCACCCTCATTGGCTACATATCATGTGAAACATCTATTTGTCTACCTCTATCATTACACACCTGCACCAGCTGGAGATCCACAACCTTGGATTGGACGAGGTTCATCAAGCTGTAAGATCTGAACTTCCCTGTGTGGCCTGGTGAGCAGCAGTGGGCATTACCTCCTAGTAGAGCCACACCATCAGTAAATGTTCTCGGCAGTTCCTGCTGTTGACTTGTCCACACATTCCACACTGCTGGTATGAGATAACTGGACTGTATCTTATAATAGGTGTATTGTGATATTGTTGGGATCTGAAGATGTCTGAAGATGTTGATCACCCAAATGGTACTTGAGCCCGTGAACATTATGGAGGCCTGGTCATGAGGTTCCCTACAGGAAGTGTACCTTGCCATGGCTGGTTCTTCCACATCCGACTGTGACCCATCTCACATATCTGCTGGATTACTACCAGTGTACTCATGAATCTCTTGAGATACACCTTGCACCATGCATGGCACACCAGACATGTCTTCAGCAGATGTAGCAGTGCACACTAGAACACTATGAACTTGTACTGTTGGTGCGCAGGGCAGTCATCTCGGAGCTCTGTTGATCTGTTGTACAAGTAGATGGCAGGGTTAGTCTACATGAAATGACAGTGTTTCAATGACAGTTATGTAGCATACTGTGCTTGTCCCTGTAATGGACAACACTGTCACACAGGACACTGGCAGCTGGCACTGTGGATATGCCACCTGTCATCATGCATTTCCAGTGTGTTTTGCTAACATGCTGTACAGTCATCTGCAGACAAGATCACACTCATGTTGTCACCTGTTCCAGGGTCCCTATTGGGCATGCACAATTCTCTGCACATTCCACACTGTGACAGTGCTGTTTATGCTCACATAGCACATAATTTACTCACTGGGTTTCGGAATGTGTTTGCACAGCCTATTGTGAGTAGCCACACAGTCCAGGGTTTGTCAGGTACCATGTGTAGGAAACATGTTGTTACTATGATGTCCACAGTTCCTGTCATTGTGGATCATGAGGACATGTTTGCAATGGTCCCTGACACATTTTGCACATGGCCCTGGACTTGGTTCATGTATCAGGTCATGCACATACATGTGCAGCTGACAAGTGCTGTACAGTATGTTCTGTATAGTACCATCTGTCATGTCACACTGCTGTCACAGTTCTGCCTGTTGTTATGTCTGTGCACTGTTAACACTGTACAGCACAACACCACAGACTGCCAGCAGCAATGTTAATACTGTATTGATGGTAGTAGAGCAGTCTTACTGTTGTGCATGACCTAGTCTTCACCAGTCTGTAAGGGCCTTCCTATCACTGCAGCACAATTGCTCACATTCCCCATTCCGAAATGAAACCCTGCCATCACAGTGCCACACGTCAGTGTTGCCTTGCACATACACTTTGTGTTCAGCTACACCCCATGCTGGCATCCCAGTGGATGTACATGACATGGTGCTACCAGCATAGTGCAGTGTTCACATTTGGACAGCTGCCAGTGATGTGAGCATCAATGTGTGTTCACAGTCGAAAGGAGTTCTGTCTCCTCATACACATGTTGTCAGCCATGACATGGGTGTGCCTGCCATTGCACACATGCCACCACAGGACACCAACATCTGCTTGTGCTCAGCATTCTGCAAGAGGCCACAGGGATGCACAGGTGACATTGCTGAGACAGTTGCCAGTGGTGGACCAAGCCACCCACTCTCTGTGTAAGCAACTGTCAGATAGGCCACTGCATGGCCACTACACCTATGCACTGTACATACATGTTCTTGTGTTGGACATGCATTGCTGTGGTTGTGCAACATAGCCCCATCTGTGTGACATAACTGCATCAACATATGTGTTTCCCATGCTGTACAGTTTCACATCAGGGCGTATGTGTGTCCAGACCACCGACATCACCCCCACATATACAGTACACACACACGTGGTATTCCACATCATGTATGCCATCATGTGTTTGTGGTAACAGGGAAGGGGGTACCTTGTTGATTATTATTGCACAGCACATGTGTGTCACACAGCATGTGGACAAGTAGCCATCATTGTCCTGCACATATTTTGTACGTTGACAGTCTGTGTTGTGCACTCTGTGGTTCTTCTTACTCGGCGGTTCTGGATGTGTGTGGATTGGCTCATCTGCATACAGTTCTATGGGAACATGAGCACTCATGTAGCAGACATGCATGTCATCCACTTTCCCTTTGTCTTCCTCACGTGACATGGACATTATGCCTACATACAATGTAGTGACAGTTTTCCCTAACACCAGCATTCCTGCATTCTGTACTCATTGCATGTGTGTGGACTCACATGTCCAGGCTTTCATCAGCATGTCCATGTTCCTCTTCGCTGGTTACATCTGTGTCAGGTTCCCAGTCTGGATCATGATGTCTGTCACCTCAGCTATGTGCAGCATACTGAACACTGTCTTCTTCATCCAAGCTGTTGTCATCCTCATCTGTGCTTTCCTCATCCACAGGGGTGTTTTCCCAGCACACAGGCTGTTCCGATATCCTTGAACAGTATCTGTGGCTCACACTGTTCCACAGCATCACAGGTGACAGCACGTGGTATGTTCACATATGTGGACATCTCTGACATCTGCAGGACTATGTGTTCCCCTTGTGTTATGCAGCCTTTCACAATAATGTGGGGTATACTTGAGGATCTGCACACCTTTGTCCTTCATGACCTACAGGAGACATGACACAGGCCATTGGTAAACATGGATGTCATCAATTGTGATCCACTGTGTACTGTACTGTATATAATGTTGATTGTAACTATGTACATATCTTACCAGATCTGTCTGTGTGGTGGTGTCACTTCCCTGCTTTGTTGAGTGCTCCTCTGTTTGGCAGGTGGTCTCTTCCTGGTGGTTGTCCTCTACAGTACCATGTCTGTTCTCTGTCTGTTCAGTGGTGTTGACTTCCATGTGACCCTGCCAGTGTAGAGATTACATCATATGTGAGCATTCACATCTGACATGACCAGTGTAGCACACACAGGCATCTACAGGACAGTGGGCAACAGTGAGTGTCCAGACATGACCATGGTGATTGTGGATGCCCTGTGTGCCTGTAGTCCATCTGTCAGACATGCCAACAGTGCATTTCACTCCTGCGGCCTCTGTATGGTCTGTACTGCCAGTGTGGATTCCCTGACCATATGGCCACATCACCACCATCCCCATACCCTGTTTGTTGAGCCACATGGACACATAGTAGTGGTGACACATGCATGTCTTTGTGCATCTCCCGCTACAGGTCTCTTACCCTGGTACACACCCCTGCAGCCTACTTTCTAGCCCTTTGTTGTGTGCACCCTTCAATTGTGCAGTTGCACATAGCCTTTGACAGTCTGTTGTGTCCATGTACCCATGTTGTGCTGTGCTGCTGTCATGTACCTCATGCATATGCGTTGTGGCCATAATTGTTTAGGACAGAGAACAACCATACTCTGTCCACCTCCTGGTGTAATTTGTGTTATGTTTGTCTTTCCCATACCCCGTACCATGCATCATATTGCAGCTTTGACCATCCTACATGTGCGCACATTCCTGTGTTGCCCTGCTGCCACACCCATTACTAGTACCAGCAGACAGACCATTGTGTATACAACAGTTAGTGGTTTGTTTCCTCCACCCTGACCTCAACCATTACTCTTATCTTTGGCTGCCTCTGCACTCAGGTGTGGACATATTCCTTGTGCTACGTGATAGATAGTAATAGATTTGTAACTCTGACTTTCCAGTATAGAGCTGCCACTACTTGGAATGAACTTTCATTGTCGTTGAAAACCCAGGATTTGACTTTAGCTGAATTTAACTCTGCTATGAAACAAGAAATATGTTTTTGCTGTGAATGTAATATATGACTCTCATGGTTTGAAGAGGTTTAAGCGCTATGCTGTAACGTTGTTTTGTATTAAGTATTCATTGTATTGTCCAATGTGTGATTTTTTATTGCTTATTTTGTTTTATTGAAATTTGTATTGACATCTAAAACAGGTGCACCTTGTAAAGAGGGTTACTGTAACCCTAATGGTGTTTGAAGTAAGCCTTCGTATTCCTGTATAAATAAAATGTTACTACTACTACGTGGCCATATATTACTGTCACCTTTAATGGGATGACACAGCATGCACCATGTCACCATTCCCCTTCCTTAGGGGACTATGGTATCTACTTCTACTTCACTAGATAGCACACAGTGTGCTGTGCATGTTGTGTCCACCTTTGTATCTGTGCACACCTCAGAGTTTGCATGTGTCACATTAGGTCTCTGCCTTGCTCTGTATGTTCCTGCCTGTGGGAACTGTCCTGCACCTTGTCTGGAGTACCATGTCTGGTTCATGCACTCTCTGTTTCTGATTTATCCTTCCTGCTCACCACATATCCCATTATTCCTTCATACATGGGGACATATGTACCTATATTGCAGTCTAGTTTCACCACCTGGGGGCATCAGCCTGACTTTCATTTGTCCAGGCACTCCATTTTCTGTCTCAGCGGGATACCTCTCCTGTTGGTTTCACAGCACTGTGTTCTGCTTTTACTGCTTTAATTATATACACACTCCTATGCTGGCTTGTCCACACATTCTTATATGATCATACAGTACATTGTGTGCTATACCTGGGTCACCACCTTCCACACCATTGTGTTTCTATGCCTTCTATGTGTACATAGGACCCAATGTGGTATCGTTATGGCAGGTGTTGGTTGGCCCATTGCTTTACTGGCGTACACTCACTGTTGCATTTGTGTGTCTGTACAAGTTTTGTACTGCTGGAGCAATTTTTCTTTGGCCACATGTGTCTCTGTTTGCAATGTACCACGCTATGCACGTATTTGCACTGTATGCGGCCTCTGCTTGTCCCACACTTCCTACCAGTGTATGTCCTGCATTCACCTGTTATTCATGTCAGGTGACACACACATACATCATGGCCATGTATGGCTGGTCCTTCATGGCCTGATACACACACATTCGCCCACCCACACACTTGTTTCTACACTACACTATGTGTGGCCCCATGCATGGGGCCAGCTGGACATTGCAAAGCAGGTGCCCCAGACTGTGGGCATACACACAGAGGCCAGTGTACTTGTTCACACTGCAGTAGTCTCGCACACCTGTCAAGTGTGTTTACTAGTGTACCCATTATATTAGAAACATAGAAACATAGACTTTGACGGCAGATAAGGACCACTTGTCCCACCCAGTCTGCCCATTTCCCTACCTACTGGATAAGCTGCAGATTCTAGTTAACCAACAGCCTACTTCCTGCCACCCCCCACTACAATTGCCTTGTCTCATGCATGTTTGAATTCCCCCACTGTTTTAGCCGCAACAACCTCCCCAGGAAGGCAGTTCCACGCATCCACCACTCTCTCCATGAAAAAAGATTTCCTCACATTACCCCAGAGCCGTCCCCCCTCTATCTTTAAACTGTGTCCCCTTGTTCTTATGTATCTCTTTTCCTGAAAGATGCTACCCTCCTGGACTTTGTTGATTCCCTTGAGGTACTTGAACATTTCTATCATGTCCCCCCATCCTTCCTTTCATCAAGGGTATACATATTAAGCTCTCTTAGTCTCTCTTCATATGATTTCTGATGCAGACCCTGCACCATTTTAGTTGCCCTCCTCTGGACTGCTTCCATCCTGTCTATGTCCTTGCCTAGATGAGGTCTCCAAAACTGCACACAGTACTCCAGATGGGGTCTCACCAACTGTCTGTACAGAGGGATAACCACTTCCTTTTTCTACTTGTGATGCCCTTCCTATGCATCCCAGTATCTCCTGGCTCTCCTTACTGACTTCTCACATTGCTTACCCACCTTTAAATCATTTGATATGACTCCCAAGTCCCGTTCCATTTTGTTGTTGTTAGTACCTCTCCTGCTATTGTGTACTCTTCTCCTGGGTTTTTGTTTCAGGTGCATTACTTGCACTTCTTTGCATTGAATCTAAGTTGCCATATGTCTGATCATTCCTCCAACCTTGCCAAGTCCCTTCTCATCCTTTCTACACCCTTGTGTATCAACTCTGTTACAGATCTTTGTATCATCTGCAAAGAGGCATACCTTTCCCTCCAGACCCTCTGCAATGTCACCTATAAAGACGTTAAAGAGGACTGGACCCAGTACTGAGCCCTGAGATACTCCACTAGTGACCCCCCTTTCTTCAGAATGTGTTCCACTCACTATTACCTTCTGTGTTCTGTTGTGCAGCCAGTTTGCAACCCAGGCTACCACCCTGGGACCCACTCCCAGGCTGGCTAACTTGATTATTAAACTTTTCTGTGGGACTGTGACAAATGCCTTGCTGAAGTCTAGGTAGGCCATATCCACAGCCCTCCCTGGTCTATTACTTTGGTCACCCAGTCAAAGAAATCTATTAGATTCATCTGACATGACCTTCCTGCTGTAAATTTATGCTGCTTTGGGTCCTGTGCCCACTGGCCTCTACGTATTCAACAATTCGTTCTTTTAGAAGTGATTCCTTCATTTTCCCTACCACTGAGGTCAAACTTACAGGTCTGTAGTTTCCTGCTTCTGCCTTGCTCCCACTTTTGTGAAGGGGAATCACATCTGCCCTCCTCCAGTCCTCAGGTACCACTCCATCCTCCCATGACTTGTTAAAAAGTGTGGTCAGTGGTGTCACTAGGTCCTCCCTTAGTTCTTTTAGGATTTTGGGGTGAATCCCATCAGGCCCCATTGATTTGTCCACCTTGAGTTTTAGGAGTTCTTTCAGGACTCTTTCTTCTGTAAATGGACTGGTGTCAACCCCCCTGCCCAGAGTGCTTCTATTGTTTGGTTTAGGTAACTCCTCCTCATCGTCTTTTGTGAATACTGAGCAAAAGTATTCATTCAGTATCTCTGCCTTTTCACTGTCTCCCTCTGCCCACCTCCCCTCTCCCTTATTAATATTCACTGTTCCTCCCTTAACCTTTCTATGCTCCCTAATGTACCTATAAAAGATTTTATCCCTCTTCTTAACTGACTTGGCTATTTTTTCCTCAGTTTGGGCTTTTGCTATTCTGACTGCCTTCCCCACTTCTTTCTGTTTTAATTGATACAGTTCCCTGTCGTGCTCCTTCTGTGATGCCTTATACTTTTTGAATGCAGCCTTTTTCTCATTAACCTTCCCTGCCACCTCTTTTGAGAACCATAGTGTTTTTTTACTCCGCTTTGTTTTCTTTATCTGTTTCACACAAAGGCTTATTGCCTCTATGATGGCAGTTTTGATTTTTCTCCATTGTTCTTCCACCTCTCCTTTTTGGCCATTTGCTAGTGTATTCCTCAGGTATTGACCCATTTTGCCAAAGTCAGCCCTTCTAAAGTCCTATATGCTTGTTTTTGTATGGCTTGTCTCCATGGTTGTGCTTACTGTGAAGCACACTGTACAGTGGTCGCTTGCTCCCAGATGTCTATTGACTTCTAAATTTGTGATCCTCTCTCCATTTGAGAGTACCAGGTCTGGTATTGCTTCCTCCCGAGTGGGTTCCAACACTAGCTGTTTAAGGCCTACCCCCTGCAGAGCATCGAGAATGACCCTGTTCTTGGATGTGGCTGCAGTTCATGTCATCCAGTTAACATCTGGCATATTCAGGTCCCCCATCAACAGTATCTCCCCTTTTTCAGCCATTTTGAGAATGTCCTCTATCATTTTCTTGTCCATTTCCTCCCTTGAGATGGGGTCTGTATACAACCCTGTGGATTGTGATGCCATTCCCTGTCTCCAAGGTGACCCAGAGTGCCTCTTGTCCTCCCCTTTACATTTTAGTTCTGTAGCTTTGATCCCTTCCTTATGTATAGAGCTACTCCACCTCCTCTTTTCCCTCCCTGTCCCTTCTTAGACTGTGTACCCCAGTATGTTGACATCCGGTCATGGTTCCGTGTAACATGTTTCTGTGGACTGCCACAATATCCAAGTGTTCATCTTCCATCAAGGCTACTAGCTCAGGAAGCTTGTTTCCAGACTACGGGCATTGGTACTCATTTCCTCCATTTAATGTTGGCTTTATCCTTTTTCCCCCCATGCCTGCTCTTTTTGTCCTTGTCTATTTTTCCATTTACCCCTGTCCTGCCCTCTGTTGAGCACTGTACCTCAGTGTTTACCTTACTACCTGTCATGTTTTGTGGGGGGAGGCTTGAAATTTCCTGCCTCTAATCAGTACCTCCCCCTATGGCTAGTTTAAAAGCTTGCCAGGGAAGCATTTAAACCTGTCACTTAGGATCTTGGTTCCCTTCATGGACAGATGGAGACCATCATGCCAGTATAAACCTTCATCTCTCCAGGTATACCCCCAGTCCCCAATGAAGCCAAAGCCCTGTGCTCTGCACCAGTTTTGCAACCATTCATTAAACTGCATGGTGTGTAGTACCCTAGCCTCACCCCTGCCATGGACTGGCAGCACCTCTGAGAAGGTAACCGTTGTTGCTACCAGTCTGAGGCCCCTCCCCAACTCCACAGTTTCATCCTGCATTGCACTGATCCCATGCCTAGCTAGGTCATTTGTCCCAAGGTGGGCAATGATATCTAGTTCCCTCTCCTGTGATGCTGCTTCTGCAATCCTGAGGATTTGCTTCTTGTCCCTCCAAGCCATGGCACCAGGCAGGCACCTTACTTCCCTCTCCTCTCCCTTCCCCAGGTCTACCCCTCTAACAATTGAGTCCCCTATCAGAAGCCGTTTCCTTCCCCTGTGGTGTCCCTTGCCACCCTTATGTGGGTCTCCCTTGTGGGTGTCCTCAGCATTCTTCTTGGCCTCCACTGAGGGTGCCATCATAGAGGAACCCTACTCTGCCAGACTGGCATATGGTTTGTGTAGAGGTACAACTAGGGGGCTTCACCTGTGTTCCACCACCTGTACCCTCCCAGAACCCACTGTGGTCCAACTGCTCTTCATACTTGGCAGCCTCTGTAGCAGTGGTGCTGTTTGGGTGGGGGAGGCCTCCTTAGTCCTTGCCAGTTCAGCCTGGAGGTGGAAAACCTCCTTCCTCAGAGCTGACAGTTGTCTGCAGATAGGGCAGCAATGCAGTTTCCAGAATGTCTCCCGGAAAACTGCTGCCCAACAGCCAGTGCATTGCACCACTCCCCACATGTCCCTCTCCTTATAATATACAATATGTAATATATATATATATATATATATATATATATATAAATATATGTATTTTTTCTTCCTTTTGTGGTGTGTTCTTACCCTTTATGCACTGTGCTGGGTTATTAACAATATGACAGTTCTGCCCCAAGACCTGTTGAGGAAGTGATGTCAGAACCTTGACTATAAAGGAAACGTCACGCTTGGGGTGTGGGAAGGGTGGGTAGTCCAAAACAACTGGTGACTGTTAGAAACAATCAAATGCACCACTGCTCTACCACCCTGGTGAGTACTGCCCTTTATAGTAATTCAGCTAACCTCCAGTAACTGATTTGTCAGCTATTTAAAAGTAATTTGTTGCAAACTGTTACAGAATACAAGTGGACAATTCAGTTACCCACAAAGGAAAATCAAATATACAGTTATTTCAACCCTTCTGAAGTTTCTCACAAGATAAGTAGTTTTGAAAACCCCCTTCCTGATTTAAAAATGAAAATAATTAAACACAAAGCAATACCAATGTAAGACTGTAAAATAAGGAAAACTTCCCTCAGATATAAGTAAGAGAGATCTGTTGCAGATTTCTAGTCCAATATAGTATATTTCATGCAGCTTCTCAATTGTTTCAAAGCAGACCCTGTTACACCACTGAAGAAGAGATTGCTTGTAGTCTTCTGCCACCTCTGTTGTTCTACATCTGCAATACACCATCGGGGGCTGTGTCTACCAGCATATGTGCCAGCATTTCATGGACAGTATAACATTCACAGTGGGCACAGTGAAATGGTATTCCATTCACATATTGTACCCCTGGAAGATATTGTGTACAGTATGGCAGGGTATCTTGGTGTTGCATGTACTTGTAGGGCATGGTGGTGCAGTTCACATTGTGATTTCCTGTGTGTTGGTTCCTGCTGGTTTCTGGTGTGGTAGCCACATGCTCTGTGCCAGATACTCACCTCATATATGCATTCTGTGGTGATTTGCATATGCAGCCCATGATGCTTTGCATTGTGTGGGCATGTGTGATTTTGTATTTTCTTATATATATATTACACCTCCACCATTCCATTCACATCCCTTTGCACTGCTGCTGCCTCAGTTGATACTGTGACACCATGATGTCCATGCACGTGTATGCTGACACTCCCCTTGTTATGGTTCACATGGTGGTGGGCACATACTAGGTCTGTGTGAATACCTTTTCCCGAATATTCGGTATTCAGGTCCCAAGTATTCGTTATTCGGTATTCGGACAGAAAAGGTGTTTTTTTAAGGAAACTTTGAAAAAGCAGTTCAACAACACCAGTAATCACCCATTGAACCTGGTATACCATATACACCTCAATGACACTTCAGCTACCAACATTGAGCTCTCACTAATGCAACACAAGCTTCATGTGGCACACTCAATCCACCACAACACACACATAGCACTTTGAAAACGATATCAAGCATTGCATTGGGTCAGCACTAGAGGGTGTTCATGGTCACAGACACAGGGTAGAAGGTGCTTCAGCCATGGGCATAGGAAAAGTGGTAGCAGTGGCTGCAGTAGTGGTGACAGCTGAAAGGGTGGCTGCTACAAGAATGGCACCGGTGTTGGTGGTGGGAAGCACACTGGCTGCTGATATAGCAGCCATAGTGGTAGCATTGGGGACACTGGTGGTGGTGTCTGCTGCTTGCTGAGCAAAGCATGTGTGCTGTAATTCCCCCCTACTACTGCACAACAGGATGTGACAGTGAACGTACAGATGGATAGGTGGTGACACTAGCAGTAGTAGTACTACTAATGGTATTAGTAGTAGTAGTAGTACTATTACCAATGCTACAAGAACTAAAAGGCTTGCTTGGGGAGAACAATATTTGAGCCCATCGAATAAAGAGAGACACCTGTATGTCATTGTCTATGTAGCCTATCTCACCACATTCTCTGGCATTGTATTATGCATCAATAATTTACAGTGGAGCAAGACAAGATGCAATTCAGTACTTTGCAGTAAATGACATGCCACAAAATATTGGTAGACTGGAGGGTTTAATTGCCATTAAATTACACTGTTTCCTGAAGCATACTGCAGCATTTTGCAGCAAATTTGCAAGATACTGCATTGCGTACTGTCTGGCACAACAGTATGAACTATGTTCTATAACCTTGAGGAGTGTTTCATCCTTTGGGTATGTTAGTTGTGGATTGTTTTGTTACAAGGACATCTCAGTCTCATTCATTTTAACTTCACTTACTTATAGTGTGTGTTTCTTTAAGGGTTGTATATTCATAGCGTGTTTGTATGTTCCTGACATGCATCCTGACAAAGTCCAGGTTCTGGTCAAAGCACCAGGGCTCTGTTGGCATCCTCCAGCCTTAGCACAAACAAATGTACTGGCAACTTTATGCTGCACTGCTCTTAACTGTATTTTGTTACTGCAATCTCCCCCCACTGAGTGCTTCCTTGGTTCTACATAGATTGTTTGGGGGTTTGGCAGCCCAGGGACAACACTAGCAGTAATTGTGTGGATGTGCTGTATGTTTATGGTCTATTATCCTGTCCCTCACCACTTGGGGCCAGCAGTGCAGATGCTTTGCTGGTGCTGGACCAAGCATGTTTGTAAGATTGCTGAAGACATGATGGATCAGGTCACTACTGGTCACTGTGTAAAACACATATAGAATAGTGGATGGGTGAACATCCACAACAAGTCTGTGTTTCCATCGAGGGAGTTGATGACATCACAGAGACCTCAAGAGCGAAGCTCGAGAGGTCTCGTTGATGTCATCAACTGCCCGGAGATGGGGACGAGACTTAGTTGTGGATGTTCACCCATCCACTGTTTTTTATAGTATATGGGTTTTTTGTTTTATTTTTTTTTTCGTTATTTGGCCGTAGGGCGCTGCTCCCGCTTCCCTCTGGTGCTTCTGCTTGTGCCTGTTCCCGCTTATGCTCCGTCCTGCTCCTCAGCACATCATTTTTTTTTAAATCGGTGAGAAAAATAAAAGAAACTGTTTTTAGAAAGGGGCCATGTATGGCTCTCCATTGTCCAATTCACGACTTCTCAGTCGGTGGCTCCACTACTGGCTCGCTAGGTGCAGCCATGTTTCATTTTTTTTCTATAGAGCATCGCCTGAGCTAATCAGGCAGCAGGTCAAGGGTTAAAAGTTGTTGTACTATCGATGTGATGTCAGAGCGATAGTACAACAACTTTTTTGACCTTTGAACTGTACTACAACAAGATTTCAGCAGTTGCTGAAATCCATTGACAATAGGCAGCACCCATATACTATAAACTATTACTACGTAGTACCTGTGTGTGTGATGCTTTACTTAGTGCTTGTGGAACTACAGTAATACACCAACCTTTCCAGCTATATTGCACCACAAAAAAGTGCAGTAAAGAAAAACACTGCTACTAAGAAGGGGATGAAAAGGGCACCCTGTTTAGTCAAACATGGAACTGAGCAAGGAACAGACAGATGACATACAATTAACTCAGTGAGACAAGCCTGCCCCACTAAGTGCAATGGTTTAATTAACAAAACAGCAATAAACAAACAAAAAAAATGCATGTGAACAACTGTGCACACACACACACACACACACACACACACACACACACACACACACACACACGGCACAGACTCGCAAGGGGATATATTTCACAAGCACAGCTTAATTGTGTGCAGTGGGCTGTAGAAGTGGGGTGGGGGGGGAGTCAGCTGCTGTGTCAGTGTGGCTCAGTTGGTAGCACATCCGTCTCTGGACCAAAAAGTCATGGGTTCTTGTCCCACACTGGGATTGGACTTGCACCTAAAAATCGCTGGCATCCGAATGCAGTATTGAGGGGTGCTGTACTGCTGGGGTATGTCATCCTTTGGATGAGATGATAAACTAAGATCCCTACTGCCCATCCTGGTGTTGTCCTGGTGGGTGTCCAGGTGGAAGTAAAAGAACCCAGGGCACTCTTTGCAAAGAGTAGGGAACATTCCCGGTGTCCTGGCCAACATTCCCCTTCCCATAAACCGGTTCATGCAATTATCCAGGCTGTGTGTGAGTGATGATGTGTGATATGGTCGCCACCACACATTCAGTCACTTCACTACCAGTTTAGAATTGCTTGTAAAGCACTTTGGGATGCACTGTGTATGAAAAGCTCTATATAAATACTGATTCTTCTTCTTCTTCTCCTTCTTCTTACAGGGATCTATCCCCAGAACCAGAGGAGACTAACAATACTAATTCAATGAGTCAAGCCTGAATGGCTTAGAACTGAAGAAGTTTATTTCAAAATCTGTGTGCACACAGCTGTGCACACGTGTGGCCCTGCCTCATGAAAAAATATATAAAGTGCGCACGTACAGGGTGAAGCCTCACAAAATCAAATATTATGCACATATACAGCAAATTATAAACAGGGACCTGCAAGAGAGGGAGTTAGCAGACACCCTCATCAGTCATGCAGGGAACCAAGCCTGGAACCAGACAACAGCAAAAAAAAAAAAACAACACAAAAATAAAATGTGCTCCACCCAAAAAAAGTTACACTGGAGCTGTGTCAGACAGCAGCAGAGAAGGGGCGTTAGCAGACAGCCCTCCTAGTCCCTGTAACTGAGTATAGCAATAAGGACAAAATACCTGTCAGAAAGCCAAATATAGATTTTCTGACACTGATCAAAAAAACTATACTGACCCAAAAGAGCCTGTGATGCAAAAATCAGTTTCTTTTTAAGCAAGTTTAAGGTCTCAAAAGTACTGCAGAGCAGCTCTCAGAAACCACTGTCTCCTGTCTTCTACCAGCTCAGAGTGATGAAGTCACATGGTGTGCTTGCATTTGAGCTCAAGAAACAGTTTTTGATTGGCCAACAAAGCTCTACGAGACTTGGAAATCTCACCGAATAGTAGTTTCTGAATAGTGGCCGAATAGTGAACTATTCAGAAAATGCATTCGAATATTCGTGAAGCCTACTATTCATGGTATTCAGAAAATACTATTCAGCCCATGCACATCCCTAACACATACATGTGTCACAGAGTGAACAATTGTCACCACCATGTGACACCAGTGTGTCACTTATTCAGCAGTGTGTCATACATACATTCTGTGTGTGGATTACCATGGTACATATGAGTGATTGTGTTACATACCCCTTCTGGGTATACCCAACATTTTGCAGGATACTTGGATGGATGTCATACTGATCGACAGAGAAATGTTCTGAGCACAGGTGACTATGCTCTGTGGGATGCCATTCATCCCTGTTGACCACAGTCACCTACAGCTCACGTCAGTCTTTGTCTCTTGGGAAGGCATAGAAACTCCTTACAGAGGGGCTTCTATTTTTACAGTTTGCTGCCACACAATATGTCATGATTGTTGTTGTGGTTGGATCTGTGTGCTATGTACCACTCTGATGCATAGGACATGACTTACACTGCCAGTGACAGTGTACACTTTCAGGGGGCACTGGACAGTGGGGGTGCTCTTAGCTTCTCCTGTACAAGGTGACTGCAATGCTATATGTCACACTGTGCTGGCTAGTCAGTGTACACATACCCCAGGCACAACAGTGAGACTATGGTATACAGTGTGCCATACAGCAGCACACATCCACTGTACACCTACAACTTGCAATGGTGTTGCTGAACACTGTTCAGGGTACTGTGCTGCTGCCTACAGTATGCTTTAGCCATACAGCACTGTGGCAGTATGTGATTGTGGTGGTACACACATACAACCAGTGATTTTGCACAGGTAATGGTCCGCAGTTGCATGCATGTGATACATTACACTTGTAGCCCTTCTTTCCTGTCAATGTGTGCTGTATCACTGCTGTTGCCAGTTACAATTTCACAGGTAGAACACCTGTTGTGCGTTGTTGCCAGTGGGTGGCAGATACTGTTTGGTTTTAAAATCGCTGACTATAGGCGGACGTCAGATCTGTACTTGTTGCTCCCTCCTGTTCTTGTTGCCTTGTCACCAGCAGTGTGATTCTGTGCACACAGCACTGTGTAGGATGTACACAGCCTCAGGGTACTCTCAGCAGACGTGTGGCATGGTGTCCAACACACTGCAGCTTCTCTGTACTGTGTCCACACACAGTATGATGTGTGGCATACTCAGGAGTGGAGGGCACAGGCATTGATGGGTGGCACTATGTTCACTGACATCTGTTCTTGCTGGTCCAGGGCCGATCTTCCACAGTGTCTGCTGTGCTCCCTTAAAGATCCATTTATGGTTAAAGGTTTACCACTGATGATGATATTTTATTGTATTTTATGAATTTAGCAGTTATTGGATCTGTGTTTATTTTACTGTTTTATGTGCAGCTGTTGTAAAGGTGCCTTGGTTTTAAGAAAGGTGCGGTACAAATAAAGAATTATGATCATTATTATGTTACATGGATGCTGCAGCCATTCTGTTGTGTGCTATATTTACCACTGTGCCACCAGTATCACTCTATGGGTTTGCCACAGTGTGAACAGTGCACTTCCACTGGAACAATGAGCAGACAAGTCAGTGTGTCTCTGATGCACTTGACAAACACTACATGTAGCACAACATGAGGATATGCTACTGTCACTGCACCTTTTGGTTGGCAGACACTGACGTAGTTCACTATGGTGTACCTCTGCGTGGGGCAGTCACTGTCCTGTCATGATTGGTGATACTGTGCTACAGTTGTCATGTGCTTTGTATGTGCATGGGGGGCACATTTTGCAGTGTGGCTGTGTTGTTGGGCCTGGTCACAGTTTACAGGGGTGGTGTGCCTTGAGGGGGGGGGATTTGCTTTGGTCACAGCTGCTAAGCCCCAGTGTACAGTGGGGCAGACTCTTCTGACCCTAAGTGGGATGCAGTCACTATACAGTGGGTCCTGGATTGCTGCAAGTCAGTGGTGGTGCTAGCACACATACTGGGTTCCCCTCAAAGCAAGTGGAGTGGATGTCTCCTATGTTTGTGCACTCTGACGGCACTCTGCTGGCAGGGGGTACACTGTGTGTATCCTGGATGTGTTTGCTGCAGGGCAGTTGGATGGGGTACTGTCAGCCAGATCACTAGCTGCTGCCGTGTGCCACTTTTATCTGTGCTGGCAGTGAGGGATGCTTGCTTAGATGCCTCCTTAAACATGTGCTGGCAACACGGGAGGGGGCCCTGACAGCAGGGTATACCCTGGGGCTGCACACAGTGGTGCACAGGTCTTTGCCTGTGACTTTGAGGGGGGGTTATTCCAACTGGCAGAGTTGTTGTGCTACTGCCTTTGCTTGTGCCTGTGGTGTGTCAGGGATGGCTGCTGGCCCGATGGCTTTTCCTGAGGATTGTGCAGTGTGACTGCTGAAGCATCCTTTTTGTTCACCTCACTTTTTGTGTTTTGAGGTCTACAGGTGACAGACTGTGATCTGTGGCTCGCGTTTCTCTTTTTTTCATGAGCTGCAGACTACAATGCGGCTGCATTTATTGGCTGCCATGACAGGAACTCTCAATCATTGCACCGCCTATTCCCCTCGATTGGTGGGACATACGTTCCTGAAGAGGTGGGGTGGCATGTTGGATTGTGGGCATGCACACCCCTGCAGGTGCTCACTGTCACATTCATTTGTGTGCACATACTCCCACAGGCCTACCTTACTTGTTACTGTGGCTGGGTGCATGTTCCTGTGGGGGGGGTCCAGGACAGGTTTGACGTCATGAACTGTCACGTGCTTCTAGATGAGTCCAAATATCTTGGGCTGCAACTTGTAAACAAGCCCTGGGTCACTTTGTGTCAACAGTGCAACTTCTGGTAGGTCTGGCTACATTTCCATTGCATGTCACACAGTCTGTGTTGGTCCAGGGGTTGCGGTGATTTCTATTGTGCTGTTTGGAGGGGGCCTGCTAGTGGCGTGTCTAGGTGTGCATTTGATCTTTAAGCAATTTGCAGGATGCACCTCAAGAATCGGAGGAGGAGGAGGAGGAAGAAGATGAACTGCCACTGCCACCACCAGTCACTCACTCACTCACTCACTCACTCACTCACTCACTCACTCAAGAGACCATGGCATACTTTGAAAAGTGTTTGTCCCATCTTGAGACGCATCCGGACAGCACACCAGTGGACCTTATGCTCCTGAGAAACCTATAGGCTCGGGCAAGTAAAAGGTGCTTAACTGTGCTTATAAAACTGTTATGGACTTTTTCTCCAAAAAATAACCATTTACAAGCACAGTACAGTACTGCCTGACTTATGAATTGCTAAGCTTTTAAGGGCTTTACCTGTACTGCCTGACTTATGAATTGTTCCATTGTGTTGCTCTCCATTTAAAGTACATTGTTTGCTTTACTTTGCTTTACTTTTGAGTTATGTTTCTGCACATGTGATTTAATAAAGTCCGCCGTGATATACGCACCATTCTGAGTGTGTTTAAAATGGGAATCCCTTTCATCCGAACTCCTGTTTAATCGGACATTTCAGATGTCCATGGGGGACTTCAGATAAACAGGATTCTACTGTATGTTCTAGTTTCAGTATGATTGTGCAAACACTTTAGAAGCAGAAATGAAGTTTGGTTGTAAGAAGCAACTGTACTCTGACCCTTTTCAGGCATGTAAACAAAAATTAGACACAAAACTTATGGAGGGATTATTTGATAAAAATGGGCACCTGAAATCTTCAGATGTAGAAATGTTGGATTTAGTTCATAAATCATTAGTAGATACTTTTGGTACTAGTTATAACCATTCACACTCCTTTAATGATTTTATACAATTTGCAATTCCAGTTATTTCTTCAGAATATAAAAGCATGTTAGAAGCATCAACTACATTAGAGGAAATATCCAGGACTTTGGCTCAATTAAAGCCTGGAATTTCTCCAAGACTTGATAGCCTCACAAATGAATTTTATAAAATGTGTGCTCAAGAAGTAGGAGAGCTTTTAGTGGATACATTTAATAATATGATGATGAATCAACAAAATTTCCCAGAATTTGCAAAGGCCATAGTTATTTTTTTATTTAAGAAGGGGGGAAAAACAACATCTTAGTAATTGGAGACCTATACTATAAGTCTTTTAAATTCTGACTATAAAATAATATCAATCATTCTGTGTAAAAGATTACAAAAAGTAGCAGATAATTTGAGTCACACCGTTCAACATGTTTCATTCTGGACAGAAATATTATGCAGAATCTACATTTTTAAGGGACATTTTTGAATTTAGCAATCAAGTGAAACTAGAAGGATTTGTATTGGCACTAGATCAAGTTAAGGCCTTCGACAAGGTTTCACACAGTTATTTGTTTCATGTTCTCCAGATTTACGGGATCCCAACAAAATTTATTTCATGGATTAAGGTATTATATAAAACTGCCTCCCTTATACCTTCGGTTAATGGACTATTAGGGAAAGAATTTCTGTTAAAAAGAGGTGCCCAACAAGGATGCCCTCTGAGTCCCTTACTATACACTCTCAGTTTGGATCCAGTTCTCAGACAGATTTTATGGGATAAACAAGAAATAGGTATCACTCCACATGTTGACATACCGATGCAAAAAATAGCCGCTTATGCGGATGATGTTTGTCTCTTGGTACATAACCAGAGTTCATGCTTTACAGCTATGACCATTTTTAGGGAATTTTTCAAAATTTTGAGGAGCAGAAATCAACATGGCAAAAAGCCAAACAATAGTCCTAAGTAAAAAGAGTACTAACATAACTGAAGTTGCTCAGATATCACTCTCCAATGTTCCAATTAAAATATTGGGTTTGCTTTTTGGACAGGATAACCTGGCCCAGCTAAATTAGGAAGGTAAGTTGGCAGTCTGCAAAAGGAAAGTACAGAAAATCAAAGTCATGGACATTTTCCAAAAAGAAAATCGTATCTATCATAAAAAAATATTACCCATTTTTACTTATGTATGCCATATATATCCACTTCCTGACACCAGACTTTATAGCATTTTTTTTTTTCAAATGATATGGGATAGTAGGTTGAACCCTATAAAAGAGAGTTTACCTATTTATCAGAAAAGAAGGGTGGGCTAAATATGCTTAATCCTATAGTGTTTTACCATTCCTTTTTCATTCAGTCCACAATCAAGATAAGGTGAGGGCAGTGGACAGTACTGTTACTCAGATCTTTAATGGATAAATGGTTAACTGTACTACCTAAATTGACAACTTCCTTGCAAATCCTCGAGTTTGCAGAATCCTCAATCAGGAAAGTTAGACAATGGAAGTTAAGTAAAATGGATATTGTAATGTTTTAACAGAAAACAATTATATATATGGATCATGGCGTGAAATTCAGCAACTAGAGCAGATTTTTCAATGTCTCCCCCTACAAAATTGTAGACTACCCTTGTATTACTGAATGATGAAAGAATCCTGCCAAAATTATGGAACACTGTATGGTTGAGCTGCTATGGAAAATTAGGGGTGAAGGGAAATTTAAAACATAAGCTACTGGACGAAAGATACTGCTTTAGGGCCGAACGTATAAAGGTAGAGGAAAAACACGCACATTTTTAATTGAGTGTCCGCTTGTAACCCATTTTTGGAGGTTTTTAGTCCAGAGATGGCAATGGCCATTTTTAATTAATGTTACTTACGAAATTCTGATATTAGGAATTTATTCAGGAAGACTCCAGAGATATCACCCGAGCTCTTAAAATGTTTTATTTGCTTGCAAAAAGTTCTATCTGTGGCAGGCCAAATGTCAATATTTGTCACAACATCTATAATCCTCTGAATTGACCATTGTGTTACAAATAGAGTCTAATATGGAAACATATTGGATGGGTTACATTGACTGTATAAAGACATAGGAAAAAAGAGAGTTTTATTTCTGCATGTTATTTGCATATTACTTAGATTTTTTTGGGAAGGGGTTTTTGTTTTCCATTCTGATTGTTTTCATGTGTTCTTAAAAGAGCTGGAGTAAAGCTGATTTCTATTTAAAATCCCTTAGTATTTCCTTTGTTGACTTTTGTATTTATTATGATTTTTTCAATAAAAATTCCCCTACTCTTGACAGTAGAGGGAGCCCTTGTCCATCAAGACAAGATGGCAGCTGTTCCTAATGATGGTTGTGGAGAAGGCGTTGCTGTGGGACCCCTTCTCTTTACTTCTACCCCTGTTAGCCCTGTTGCTGCTCTGAAGGCTGACTTTCCTGAGTTTAGTTTGGATTTATCCCTCCGCTGTGGTTGGACCACTAGTACCGTGTTCCTGTTATACCTCTTCTTCCAGTGCGTAGCACAACTTTGCCATCAGCTATTGCTGAGTCTGGTAGCTCCTCATGTGATGTTGACACTACTCCAAATGACCAGGGCAGGTATTTGCTGCAATCTGCTTTGAGATGAAATAAAGTGTGTTCTTGGCTCTGTTGCAACAGGACGTCTCCTCTGCATCTCCTCTGGCTACTGTTTGTGCTCTTGTGCACCCTCCCCCCCCATTGCTGTGTGGATCTGCATGGTTAGCCCGATTCACAAGAGCATCCTACCTTTTTGCTGACCAACTCATTGCCTTTGGATACTGATTTTGTTCACCCATCTGCTTCTGATGCCCTGCTGCCCCCTTGGAGCTCTGTGGGTCTCTGATAGAGGCATTTTTATTTGTGTCAGCCTGCAGTGACTGCCTAGCCTTGGAGCCCTTCTGCATCCCTCCAGGCTGCTGGATGGATTCCCTCATCCGAGGGCAAGGGCTGGGTTTTGCCCCAACATATATCCTGGCTGAGATTATGGCTGCTGCTTGGCATCCGACATCGCTGATTTCCTGTGGACCTACAGATGCTCCCTTTGTTGGTTGTCTTACCTCATCCCTTACATTGTGCCTGTGGCTTCCCCTAGTTTTCCTTACAATTCAGCAGCTGGAGATTCTGCTGCTAATAATTATGTGAGTCCCATTTCCCCTATCTCCACTGTCCCTGTGGGCACTCCTCTGGCTCTCCCTTGTACTTTGCCTGATGATTTTTTGGCTCCTAAAAGTGACTCTGCTATTTACCCTGACTCTGGCACTCATGATCTTCTTGCTAATCCTTCCTTGGGCAATGACATGCCTCTCTGTGGGGCTGCTATCTCTGCTTTGGTGGGCGCTGCTATTCCTGATCCCTCCTTGTCTACTTCAGACCTTCCTTTGCATGATGGTCTGGACAGTACTACTTCTTCAGCTTTCAGACAGCATTCTGAACCTTTCAAAATGTCTGAGTTGTTTGCTAAGGTGGGGGAACTTTCAGAATGGCATAAGGCTGTTCACCTAAAGTATACCGATTGTGATGAATTGTTCCGTGATAGGAAATTTGTCATTCATAATTTATTGAATGCCACCATGGGGTTGGGTGCTAATGATTTGTTTGCTTTTATTCATGTCTATTGGGAAGCAACATATGATATTAGTTTCAAGCAAGTGCGTTCACTGGAGACGTTTTTGCACAAGTACAGTTTGGTTAAGGATACCTCTCTGTGGCAATCTTTTTTTTCCTACCCCCGTTACCAAACCAACTGTTAAAACTATCTCACTTCTGTTGTGAAGTGAAGGGTTTAACATCACTGATGTTCAGTACTGGTAGCAACAGAGGTGTACTATTCTGGAGTGCCCTAACCCCATTTTGGATGATGACCTGATATGGACTGGGGGGGGGGGTGGAAGATTAAAGTACAATTGAAGTACTCCAATACAGGGATTTATCATCTGCCCAGCAGTTTTCATATTGGCAGAGATAGAGGGCTCTGTTTCTACCCTGGGCAGCCCAAGGTTTGTCATAAGTGTGGTGCCCAGACTCATTTTAGTTCTGTAAGTGACAAGCCTAGGTGTAATCTATGTCTTGATTATGGCTATGTCAGTCTGCAATGTCTCAATCCTTTCCAGTGCAATTTGTGCAATGAGGCGGGTCATTCACATAGGCAGTCTCCTTATGCAGTCCACAACAACCTCGACCAGGTTATGCAGAGCCAAGTAGAACTTATTACAGTCTCCCAGGTTCAGGCCTTGAAGGCTAAGGAATATGGACCTCACCTTCTGCCCATTCCTCCTGTCCATCTTGTGCCTCTTTCCAATGTTTTAGTGCCTCCAGAGCCCATGTCTGTCCAGTTCGACCTTGTTGACCCCATTTCCACTGCTCCATCTCTTTCAGTTCCTACCTTTCTCACAACTCCAGAATTCCAATGCTGAGGATCCTTCTTGTATTCCAATTGCAGAGCAGACTGCTGGTATACCCCCCCCCCATTAGGAGTGCCTCTGACTGTGGTGACACCCTCAAAAAAAGGGTGCTTTAAGAAAAAGCATGATCCTATTGATGTCCCTCACTTTATTATTACCCATAATCATTTTCAGGTTCTGGCCAAAAGAAAGCAGTGAGGGGATACTGAGGAGGAGGGTGGTGACTCTGATGCCTCCTTGGTTGCCTCCTTCACCATGGACTGTTCTGCTGAATCCCTGTCCGACATCTCTAAGGTTAAGAAGGTCAGGAGCCAGGTGAAATTGAAAAAGTCTCTGGACTGATTTTTCTTTTCCTTTTCTTTCTCATGTGTTTGGGACCAAACATAACTCCCCCGACCATTAATGTTAATAGTGTTAAGAACTATAAAACATGCCTTGCTACTTTTCAGTTGTATCGGATTTGCCTAATACTGTTATTTTCCTTCAGGATACCAGACTTAAAACTATGCAAAAAACTTCACGTCCTGAAAGTCATTGGTAAGTGAGCTGTTCTTTTTGGTCCCAAGGGGAGGATTTGTGTGATGGTGTTGCCATTTTATTTTGAGATTTTCACTTTACTGTTACTAGTGTTGCAGAGATTGTGTCTGGTAGAGCTTTCTTGTTGGATTTCATTTTTCAGGACTTACATTTTTGTTTACTTAATGTTTATGCACCCCAAAGAATTGCTTTGAGAGTTAAATTATTTCATACCTTTCAGCCTTTTCTCACTATGAAAAGACACCTTGGGCCCGATTCACAAAGGATGGTGCAAGCTGCATCAAAGACAACTTGCTCTGGTCACCAGTTCACCAGGGACCCTGCAACCGATTCACTATCAGGAAGGGTCCCAGCAGCAAAGTCCCATGGCTTGAGGCAGCCGTGGTCCTGCGCCAAACAAACAGTGGATCTGGAAGGTATGCCACAAGCCATTGGGCGGCCCTTTAGCAATAACACCATGGACAGCAATCCCTGGTGTCTAGCACCGCCCAGCCCCATTCACTTTTAAAATAAAATTAATTTATGTCGCTGGTGTTTAGCGATTTGCCCCCCAGCCCTGATCCCCTTGTAAGAAGTCACATTTCTGGTGGTCTAGTGAACCCTCTCCCAATCCCCAATTCCCCCATAAATAATTAAATAAATTTCCCTAGTGGTCTAGCAAACCCTCTCCTTATCCCTGATCTCCACAGAAATAATAAAATAACATACCCTGGTGGTCCAGTGGACCCGCCACCACCCCCCAACCCAGCAGGCAGTACCCAACCACCCCGCTCCCCCATCCCATTCTCCAGCCAGTGGCTGGAACAGCTCTCTGCTCTGCACTGCTGACAGCCACTGACTGAGCTCTCAAGGAGCGGGTGCATACTGTATGCAATAGGCTTTGCTCATTGATTGACAGCTCACTGAATGTGGAGAGAGTTTTCTTGATAAAAAATAGTTAACATTGGACAGCGAACAAATATGTGTAATAAGGATCCTGTATGATTGCCACATCTTTGACAATTTTTGGAAATATTAGATGAGAATTTTTGTAACTGAGTGGTGGTCAGATGTGTCCAGTGTACTATATTGTACTACATTTGTTGTAATTTAACATTTCTAGGTATTGATTTAGGAAATTATATAATCCTATCACAGCAGCTTTCCATGATATTTTTTCCAAAATCTTCATATTTGATGATCGGTTCCCCCCATTGCAAGTTTTACGGTCTAATAATAGGATATATATTTTACTAATTAATTGTTCTTTTGTATTCTCTTTCTCTTATAATAGACTTTCTAAGTTAGACAATGTTAATGATTTTCCCTTTTAACTTTTTCAGTATGTAATGTCAGATTTGTAGAAAAGTGAAATAGTGTTCTGCTGTTGTATTATGTTTCTTTTTAAATTTATCAGAATGCATTAATGTTTCATTAATCCCTACTTCCTTTATCCCAGTTTCTTTTCATTCTTCTAAAATTATTTTATTACCGTAAAAGCTCAAATTTTCTATATTATTCTGTACTGGAGTATATTTTGAGATTAATACTTTATTTTTAGTCTCTCTATTGTTGACTCCCCATGCTTTTAATATTGTTTCAGTAAATATTGACAGAGGTTCATTTTTACTGTTCCATATATGAGACAAACAACGCAACTATCACAGTTCTTTCAGCTTACACTATCTGTACCCAGCATGGGATCTCCCCATCTTTCAGGTTATGCCATCATATTAAATTTTCTACTTGAAAAAACAAATAGATATTTTGAATCTGTGAAGTGTCCTCAACAGACATATACATCTTGTCCAAAAATGATGTGAGGGGTTTTCTTTATCCACAAACATTTCCAAAGTAAGCTTTCCCACTCTTTAAAAATAGTTTTATTGACCCTGATGGGGAGGGCCTGAAACAATATCAAAAATCTAAGTAAGATGTTCATCTCTATAACATTGGCTGTTCCCATCAAGGTTAGTGGCAAAAGGGACCATCTTTCTAGGTCACGTTTATTTTTTTCCATCAGTGGAATAAAGTTAAGATCAAATAAATTGTATAGGCTACTTGAAATCTAGGGCTCAATTTTCAAAGCCCAAGGAATGTTGCAAGGTGCTTACATCAGACATAAATGATGCAAGTGGCATCTTGCACTAAAAGATGTGGCATTTCCAATTTTTGAATATGGTCTGCATTGAAAAGGGGAGCCACTGCACCAAAGGGACACTGCACCAGCCTTACACTATAAAGTGGATTGCGCCAGGTCACAAGGGGGCTTGCACCACAGTGGCGCTGTAACATCCCCTTTGGGGGGATTTTTGCAAGCTCCGCTGTGGATGCAGCAAGGTGTTCAACTTAGACCAGCAAGGAAGTGGTCTAATAGAATTGCACAAGTGCCACACACTGTAACAAATAAGGGGGGGGATCAGAATGGGGGTTCAAGAGGCAGAAGGTGCACGAGGGTGGCATAGGGGGAGTCAAAGTGACTGCTGGGCATGATAGAGAGTGCAGTGGCACCCAGTGGGCTGCATCTGCTTTTGATTTAATGTCTAGCAATCCATAGTAGTAAGTTACAAAGTACTGTACCTATTACTGATACTGTAAATATATACACTGATCAAATCCAACACAGCCACAGAGGGGCAAGTGATATATCCAATTAACCACATCATATTGATACATAACTCAGTAGACCTCAAAACTGTTAAGTTATACAGACCACAAGGGGTTCCAAGCCCATGGGGTAAAAACATTTGTGAGCTCTGAGGAAAGTGAAGAAGACACCCTAGCTCTATGAGGTCTGAATGGATGGGGAGGGGGAAGGAGAACAGTCGCCATATTTAAACTCTCCAGTGGTGCCATTTTTAAAATTCCAGCTGAATAATGCCCAAAATATACACAACAATTTCAGTAACTAAAGTGAGTTAGCTGCCATTGAGCTTCCAGAAAAATTACTTAGCACCTCTGCTAGCTAGTGGAATGTATTTCTGCAAACAATGTAAAGGAGCAGAGACCTAGTTGGAACCATTTTAAAAAAACGAACACAAGTTTGAACTTAGGAGCTGAGCTTCACACATAAACAACTTACTTATAACGAAGAAAACATTGCTTTAAACAATAAATCTTGAGCACAGTGCAACATACAATCTAGTTCTACAGAAAAAGTGTTGTTTTAAACAGTATATTCTGAACCCTGTGCATAAGCACTCTGATGAGTTCCTTTAAACTTATAATCAGAGAGTCAGTTATAAAATCACATAACAACACTTCTGTTACTCGATAGTATTCTGTGGCAGTCATAATGCCAGAGTTGCAATCCAGACAGAGTTTGGAAAAAAGGTGATTTAGGTCTTATCTTATTTTGATAACAAAAAAATCATGGGAGCTAGGCAGGGGGCTTGCAGCCTCTGCAATGCACATTAAAGAACTGGCGTCCTGTGGCCAGGAAGTGAGACTAGGCTGATCAGTCACATGTGCATCCTAGCCTGTGAGAGTGATGTAAACCCAGCTGGTAATGAATGGTGCATGCTATAAGGTGATGCAATGTGCAATTTATAATTCCTGTCTTACCATCCCCCTTTGGCAAAACCACTATCCCAATTTATGTATTGTATGGTAATTCTTTATTGTTTAATCTAAAGATCTTCACAAATTTAAAAAGGCAATGCAGCACAACTCATTAAAAGACAAAGAACCTCTGTGCGCAAACACTGAGGCAAGGGTTACCCCAAAGGGCATTTGGCTGGGAAGCCAAGTTTCAAGAAAATACAAAATCACACATGCCCCCACAATGCAAAGCATCATGGGCTGCATATGCAAATCACCACCGAATGTTATGCTAGTCCAGTCGTATATCATGTAAAAACTAAATTACCAGAGTGTACAGGTATATATGTATAAAATACCAACAGTACATACATATTTTGTTTTATTCTTTGATAACTGGTTAAGGCCCATTGGGTACAAGGCCCATTTACAGGGGAAACTCGGGAGCACAAGGAGGTTAAATGACTTGCTTAGTGTCATACAGTATGAAAGTGAAGGTTGTGGGAATCAAACCCAGGTCTGGTGGATGTACCAAACTAATTCATAGCCCATTGCTCTAACATCTAGACTATACCTTAAGCCCATATCATTAGTGTATAGTCATTTCTTTCAGAAAGCTATTTGGCCAACCAGAATTCCTTTTTTTAAGATTCAGCACTAGCTGTGTGAAAATTAGTCACTCTATATAGCTTCAGAAGGTCAGTACTGCCTAACAGATCTACATTAGTTCTTTATCAATTTTTTTTTAGTTCCTCATGACTGGAACCAGACAGTAATGACTTAGTTTTGGATATCACACACAGTGAAATTTGATTCCAAATGTTTAAGATACGCTCCATACTGCAGGGACACCTCAAGTCTTTTGTTGGTGGGGTCCTACCATAACAAGCCTCTAGTATATTGCTTTTATTAGTGCCACACCTAAATCTTGTAATTGCTTTTCTAAGATTTTGTTCTGTTATAAGCAAAAGGACAAATTTATGAAATATAAATAAAAATCTCCCATAATTACTTCTTGAAACCACTATCCTAATTTCATCCCATAATATTTCATCAAGGCCTCCAAGATGATCAGAGAATCTATCTAACATACTTCCCTGGTCAGAGAATCTATCTAGCATACTTCCAGTAAAGTGCTTCATCTGCCCAATAGCCCCCTCACCAAGTTTAATCACTAAGATCATTGACATTCCATATGCCAGTAAATAAGAACTGCCTGGTCCATCTAGTCTGCCCATATTTCCCTGCCTGTAGTATCACCACAGATCCTACTTGATCTTCTGCCCATGCCATTTTGGGTCCTTAAATATTCAAAGAGCAAAACTAGGTAGATTGAGAAAAAATGTAAATAAGGTGATTAAGAATGATTTATGGCAATTTGGGGAAAAATCATCCTATAAGCAGCAATATTGCGTTATACACATTCAGGTCACATCTACCATTGCCAGCACGTAGCAGTCATAGTGTGATGCAGAACCTGAAGGCACTAAAAGCTAGACTTTCAGCAGTTTCATGGAGCTTATATCCCACAAGCTCCATAGAAAGTTCTGCCCATATGGTCTTCAACAGTCTGAAAACAATACATTCAGTTCTGTGCAGCTATTATCACTGAACAGCTACATTTTAAAATGTATTGTAAGTTCACATAGATGAATAGAAGTTTACCCAGGTCACTCCTATTTTAAAGGTAATGGTGACATCTGAAGATACTTGTTTCCATAGTCTTGGAATGACTGATGCAACAACATCTCACAGAGCTCACTGCTTAACTGCTGTCACAAAAAGATTAGTTCACCTGCTGGTAATATTGGCCTTCTCTAGGTTCTTTAGTATGACTAACCATGTGTCACAGTACATATACTGTAGGGCTTGGAAGGTCATAGTTAAAATTCAGCATACCTCTCATGACCTGTCACAAACAAAAGACCTTGGGGCCAGAGAGCAAGCCCTAATGTTTCCCTGCAAGCATTAGAAAAATAGTCTAAACATGTTACTCACAACCAGTGGTAAGTCCCTATTTGTGTCATTTGTTGACCTTACCAGGAATAGAAAATAGCGCTAGCTTGAGAAAGCCAGCTTTTTAATTGTTCCCTATTTAGAACTGAATTTGGTGATGGAAGGTAGAAGGAAGAACAGTACAAAAAAACAACACAAAAACAAGCATTGTTTGAATGTAATTACTAAGTTCATGTATACATTGTGCCCACAGTCCATTTTGTACAAGAGGCCAAAACTGAGTGAGGAGAGTGGAAACTTTTAGTTCAAAACTGTGTATGTGTGTGTGTGTGTGTGTGTGTGTGTGTGTGTGTGGTGGGGTGCAGGACCAAGGGTGTTGCAGTCCTGCTAAAGCCGAAACACTGCAACACCTGACGCCACAGTAGTAGCACCTAAGCCTTGTTTAATATAACAAGCATTTGTCAATGCCGAACGTTCGTTTGCAGGTATTTGCAGTGGTATTTGGCACTTGACATGGCTTAAAAAAATCAGTGACAAAGAAGTACAAGCATTCGTCAATGCCAAATGTTGCTTGCTTCTATGTGCTGTTTAGGTATTTGGAAGTTAATGGAGTGCAAATATTGAAAATTCGCAAACGTACGAGCGTGCGTAGGAACTGCGCAATGCATGCTTGTAAAACAGTCATTTTTAGGAATTTTTTCACCAAATTTTCAACATAGCCATTTTAAGACCTCTGCTCATGAACAGTGTCACTGTGATTTTCTTAATGTGTCACATACATTGATTTCGCACACCAACTGCGTTATTATGCGCTACATGGGTGAAAACACATTTTGGGCAGGATGTGAAAAATGACAGCTGTACTGCTCATAAGGAGGTGTGGTAAAATGGCACTGTTGAAAATCTGTAGTGAAAATATTGAAAATTTGCAAACTTACAAGCGTGCGTAGGAACTGCGCAACACACGCTTGTAAAACAGTCATTTTTAGGAATTTTTTCACCAAATTTTCAACATAGCCATTTTAAGACCTCTGCTAATGAACAGTGGCACTGTGATTTTCTAATGTGTCCCATACATTGAGTTCGTACACCGACTGCGCCATTGTGCGCTACATGGGCAGAAACACGTTTTGGGCAGGATGTGAAAAATGACAGCTGTACTGCTCATGAGGAGGTATGGTAAAATGGCAATGTTGAAAATCTGGAGGGAAAATATTGAAAATTTTAGCAAACGCATGTAGCTGCAGTAGGAACCGCGCAATGCACGCCTGTGAAAACAGTCATTTTAGGAATTTTTCACCAAATTTTCAACATAGCCATTTTAGACCTCTGCTCTTAAACAGTGTCACTGTAATTTTCTTAATTTGTCCCATACATTGATTTCACACACCGATTGCGCCATTGTGCGCTACATGGGCGGAAACATGTTTTGGGTGAGATGTGAAAAATGACAGCTGTACTTCTCATAAGAAGGTGTGGTAAAATGGCAATGTTGAAAATCTGGAGTGGAAATATTGAAAATTTGCAAACCTATGAGCGTGCGTAGGAACTGCACAACGCACTCTCGTAAAACAGTAATTTTTAGGAATTTTTTCACCAAATTTTCAACATAGCCATTTTAAGACCTCTGCTAATGAACAGTGTCATGGTGATTTTCTTAATGTGCCCCATACATGGTTTTCACACACCAACTGCGCGATTGTGCGCTACATGGGCGGAAACACGTTTTGGGCAGGATGTGAAAAATGGCAGCTGTACTGCTCATAAGGAGGTGTGGTAAAATGGCATTGTTGAAAATCTGGAGTGACAATATAGAAAATTCACAAACTTACGAGCCTGCGTAGGAACTGCGCAATGCACGCTCGTAAAACAGTCATTTTTTGGAATTTTTGCACCAAATTTTCAACATGGGGTTTTTGGGACCCCTTCTCATGAATGAATTCACTGTCATTGCATTATTCAGGCCTGAAGGGTGATTTCATGCAGTGACTGTGCAGTGACTGCGAAATCACCCTTTGGGCTCGAATAACGCCATGTCAGTGACATCATTCATGAGAAGGGGTCCCAAAAACCCCATGTTGAAAATTTGGTGCAAAAATTCCAAAAAATGCCTGAGATATGCAATAAAGTTGAAAACCCCCTATCTAGCCCATTATACAGCTTACCGGCATTTCCTCAGTTCGCGGTCGGCTTTGAAGAGTGCAGATGTGTTCGGTCCATCGAAGATGGGCGATACGTCGAGGTAAGTATGGGGAGGGGGTGTGGGAGGCAGGGTGCGAGTGGGTGGGTGCGGGTTGTGGGAGGGGGCTGGGAGAAGCGCCCGTGAGACCGCTTTTCAATTTACAGGTTGTAAAAAAAAAGATGATGTGGGACGTTGCCATGCTGGGGTGGGCTCCCAATGTGCAGAAGGATGGCTGGGGTTAGTGGAGCCGAGCGGGGGATTGGGCACCCCGTCGGCAGATGACGTGGGACGTGGCCACTTTAGGTGGAGCCCCAGTGTGGGCAAAGATTTAGGGGGCGGCGTGATGCAGTGTTGTAGACAGCTGTGGTTTTCGAAGAGAAGACCACCGCTGTCATACACAGTACCGCATCCGATTGGTGCAGGATCGCCACACCTGCTCAATGGAGCAGGGATTGCAGAAGAGGGCACACCTCCAAAGTGTCCCATTCTTCCAAGATCGCCTTGCGATGCTGCGTAACGAAAATCATACTTTTTAGTCTCTTATTTATTTGTAAATATATGGAAAGTTGGAAAGGGATAAAAAAAAGGTTACTGACAGAAATCTGTGCTATAACTTTAGTGAGTAAAATACCCTGGAGCTTTGCAGGGAGTAAGAGATAGTGCTGAATCTTCTAAGTCTAGAGTGAGGCCCAGACCCTGTTAAAAGCCTTTTATCATTAGCTTATACTTCATAGAGGGCCACATCTGATCTTTTATATGATGGGATCCTTAGCTGCTTGGTAGCCCAAAGTGATCTGTCATGGTCCCTGGAGCTAGTACATACAAAGAGGATGGTACATGGTGTTGACAAGGCTATAGCTGTTCTGCAAGGGGGTTATACAGTATGCTTTCACTAAATGGCCGGCAGCCTCCCCAGAGGTTGCCTCCAAAATTTGCAATAACTGCTGAGGAACCAAAGGCAGAGTACCATCCCCATCCAAACCCTCTGGAAGCCCGACAACATGTATATTGCAGACTCTAGTTAGAAGAAGAAGAAGAAGAATCCGCATTTATATAGCGCTTTTTCATACACAGTGTATTCCAAAGCACTGTGCAAGCAATGCTAGACTGGTAGTGAAGTGACTGAATGTGTAGTGGCAGCCATATTGCACATCATTACCCACACACAGCCTGGACAATTGCATTAATTGGTTTATGGGAAGGCGAATGTTGACCAGGACACTGGGAATGTCCCCTATTCTTTGCGAAGAGTGTGCTGGGTTCTTTTACTTCCACCTGGACACCCACCAGGACAGCACCAGGTTGTGTGGAAGGGACCTCGGTTTAACGTCTCATTCAAAGGATGGCACACCCCAGCAGTACAGTACCCCCCTAATACTGTACTCTGATGCCAACATTTTTTAGGTGCAAGTCCGATCCCGGTGTGGGACAAGAACCCACGACTTTCTGGTCCAGAGGCAGATGTGTTACTAAGTGAGCCACATTACACACACACACACACACACACACACACACACACACACACACACGTGTCTTGAAATTAATATGTCTTTGTTAATCTGCAGAGCAAATGGAGATACACATACAGTACATGACTCAACAGAGGGGTTTGACACAGGATGGGGAAAAGACTAACTGTACATTCATGTCTGTACAGGGTTCATTATCCTGCATCCTCTGGTAAACTATTAAGGAACAATGATCAGACGCTTACCCCCAGACATGTTTCAGGGGGTACGAACTGCCAAATACTTCCACTGTTTCCACCAAGTTTTATTGTGGAGCTTGCAGGGATAGTGACAAAAAGTCTTTGCAGAGGCTTAGTGAAACTTCTATTTTTGGAGAATAATACACTTTTATTTCTGGTAATCATATTTTAAGGGGAGTAAGTCTGGATGAAATCTTGAATGTGCTTATTAGAATTTATCATACAAATAGAGGGAGGCACTGGTACTATAGGTTATTTAAATATGTGCTAATAGTTTATATAATGCAGTGTAGGAACGTCCATCCCAACTCTGGCCCAGTATCTGTGGATCAACTTAATGCAGAGATATTGCAAAATGGGGATCTTAGCTTTGTATATCTTAATTCACAAAGTGTCTGGAAAAAGTCTGATTTAATTAAAGATTGGGTGAATACCTACAGCCCAGATGGTATAGTTATTACTGAATTCTGGTTGAGCAAAAAAAATCCCTGACTCTAGTATGGAAATTGATAACTACCAGCCATACAGGAAAAACAGAAGTAAAAAGGGAGGTGGTATCTTGCTTTATGTAAATACAGATCTGGAAACTACTGAAATTAAAAATTCATTGATGGAAGAAGGGCTGGAAGCATTGTCTGTAGTGGTTAAATTACCCTTCTCAAAGCTTTTGTTACTTGTTGGTGTCTATAAATCCCTTAAATTAAGCAATATTTTCTTTCAGAATTTATCAGAATTCCTAATGGAATCTAAAAGTACACATGAGTTGCGGATTACGGGGGACTTTAATGTAAACTGGACCCAGACTGACCCTACAGACAGTCTTGCTGACCTTCAGGAAAGCCTGTGTCTCACCCAACTAATTGGAGACCCTACAAGGATTAATCACAAATGTTAGGGATTCCACAATATCAGACCTTATTTTTACAAACCTTTCGCTAAATATCCAGTACAAGGCATTCTCCCAGATGCCTTTTCTAACCATCGGGTAATTTTTACTGTAAGAAAAGTCTTAAAAAAAAGACCAAGCAGATGCAGTTTGTTGAATGGAAGAATTATAAACTGTTTGACTATACAGCCTTCCTGATGGATATAGAAGGTATAAAATGGGATAGACTAAAGTTAATACCCACTGCTTCAGATGCCTGGCATTATTTCCAGGGTGAGTTTATGCGGGTCTGTGATAAACATGTTCCATTAAAAAGAAAAAGGGCAAATTGGTGAATGCAAAATGGTATGGTACAGCCCTGCATTGACTCAAAGTAGATAGAAATAATACAAGCATAAGGCAAAAAGGTCAGGCACTGATGTAGACTGGGGGTTATACAGAAAGGCTAGAAATAAATATACATTGGAAACATGCCCTAGCCAAACAGAAATATTAAAGCTCAGAATTAGACGTTAGTGAACACTTGAGCCCTAGAGTCTTTCAGAGCTCCATATCAAAATTGATAGGAGATTCCAAGACTGTAAAAATGAATAAAAACTAATTGGATGGCTGTTTAGTACCATTAAACAATGACTTGGCCAATGCTTTCAACAACATTTTAGCTGAAGCAGGAACCCAGGCCATAGGTCTTGATGTTACAGCAGCACAGGGTTTTCCAAACTTATTAAGACTGGATGTAGGGGGAACACAAACTTTGCATAAGACATGGATATTTAGATTTATCCAAATACAAATGATAGAAGTTAGGGATGCATTGCTGAGGATGAACACTGTGAAAGCTAAGGGTATCAACAATATTCCATCAAAAGTGCTGAGGTATGCTTCTCCCTGTATGGCATATCCACTAGCATATATTTTCAATTTGTCACTCCCCACAGGGGATTTTCTCACTGTCTGGAAAGCAACAAGGGTAATACCAATCTACAAGTGGGGATCGAGAGAAATTATTAAGTTCAAGTTCAAGTCTGTTGACAGGAAAAACTCCATTGAGCAGGTTCATTTACAAGGAGTTCCTTAGACAAACAAGCACATACACAGCACGTACAAAAGGACACAACAATAGTAACAGAGAATATGCAACTATTTACAATTTATACATAATTCATTGGCAAAGATGAATGATATACAATGTAGTAATAGTGTAATCGGAATATTCAATTGGATAATACTAAAATACAACATCTGACATGGGCTAGATGGGGAATAAATAAGTGAGGATGATAAGGGAAGGCAGGTGGGGTGGAGGTGAGAGGGGAGGGTAGATGATTAAGGGTAGATGGGAGTAGAAAAGAAAGGGTAATAGGGAAAGGTGGGTGGAGGTGAGGAAAAGGGACAGGGGAGAGGGGTAGGTGGATAGTGTTGGAGGACAGAGACGTAAGGTGGCAAGGGAAGTGGAGAATGATGCGGTGAGGAGTGGATGGTGGTGGTCAGGTGGAAGGGTGGCTGGGGAGTAAAAAGGAGAAGATAAATGGGGAATGCAGGTAGTGGTGAAGGTGAAGAAAGAGGGTAGAGGAGAAGGGTAGGTGGATAGGGTGGAAGGTAGGGGTAAGATAGGCAGGTGGGAGAGGAGGTGAAGGGTGAAGGGTAGGGGTGAATGGAAAAGGAAAACAATGCAAAAGGAGAGCAGAGCAAGGAGCTGGGGGAATATTGGAGGGATAGTGGGTGAGTGCCACTTAGCAACAAGTACAGAGCTCATTAAATTTGCTGATGACCAGTTTCTTGAAATTATTTAGGTGGATTAGATTTCAAAGTTTAAGATTAGATTGGGGTTTATTCCAGGCAGTAGGGAGAGCATGACTAATGGCCATTTCGCTGAAATGGGAACGGCGCTCGGAATATTCAGCATAATGTAAGAGTTTCTATGCAGGGGCTATAAGCAGGCCGACCTCTGAAAGAGATTAGATATGTAAGGGGGAGTTTTGCCAGGAGAGTTTTGTAGAGCCAGGTAAGAGTGGATGAGATGCCTAGTGGTCAAGGAGGTCCAGCCCAAGGAGGTACATAGGTTGCAATGGTTTATACGACGGTGGGCATTAGAAATGAATCATATCACCCTATGATAGAGTGTGTCTAGCTGGTGTAACAGGAAGTTTGGGCAGCGACCATGTAGAATATCCACATAGTTGAGGAGGGGGATGAATGTTATCTGAACCAGCCGTAGCCTGGCATCAGTGGTAAAAAGAGATTTGTTCCTGTAGAAGAAGCCAATCCTTTGTCGCAGT
Organism: Neoceratodus forsteri; assembly: GCA_016271365.2. Taxonomy (NCBI): domain Eukaryota; kingdom Metazoa; phylum Chordata; order Ceratodontiformes; family Ceratodontidae; genus Neoceratodus; species Neoceratodus forsteri. The sequence goes on from CM028135.1 coordinate 478,432,490, forward strand.
TTCTTTGCAAGGGAGGTGATATGGGCGGATAATGTTAGATGTTGGTCTAAATCACAACCTAGGTATTTAAATTTGTTGACTACCTTGAGGTCATCATCTAGGAGGGTTTTGATAGGGGGCAAGGATTCTAGTGCATTTGAGATGTTAGTCGAATGGCTGGGGTAGAAATACAATACTTTAGTTTTTTTTCAATTTAGTAGTAGTGTGGATTGTGCAAGGCTGTGTTGTAGCAGGTCAAATTCGGACTGAAGTTCTACATGGGCTTTGGCTACTGACGGCCTGGATAGATATATCACCGTGTCATCCGTGAAAAGGTGTAATTTTGCTTTGTTGATGTTGTTTCCAATGATGTTTATGTAAATCATGAAAAGGAGGGATCCAAGGATAGGGCTTTGAGGTACTCCTCTCATGAGCGAGAGGAGAGGGGAAAGGGAACCATCTGATTTTACTCATTGAAGTCTGTTTGTTAAGTAGCTGCTGAACCATGATAGTGCAGGACCAGAAATACCATGCCAGTTCAGTATGTCGAGGAGCAAAGTATTGTCAACTGTGTCGAAGGCTTTGCTTAGGTCCAGAAACACAGCCCCTGTGATTTGTCTCTTATCCATCGCAAGGAGCCAATCATTTATGACAGAGGCAAGGGCAGAGGTGGTGCTGTGGGCTGGTCTAAAGCAAGATTGGACTGGGTTCACTAGATTGGGATTTGGTGAGATAATCTCTTAACAGAGCATTTACTAGTTTCTGGAGGAGTTCAGAGAGTAGTGATAAAATGGAAATGGAGCGATAATTGTTTAGATCTATAGGGTCCCCTGATTTAAACAGTGGGAGTACTTGCGTTATTTTCCAAGCATCAGGTACAGTGCTAGAGCTGATGGACAGATTAAATAGATGCAGTAAATTGCACACCAACTTTGAGGAAGTATGGTCCTACACCATTGGCACTGGCACCTTTCTTAACATCCATGTGGAGCTGGAAGTCTTCTACCTCTTTGAACTGGAAAGGGGTAAAGAAAAAATGTTGTTGGATGGTGTCGGGGGGTTGTTTGGGTAAGCCAGACATGAGGGTGGCAGCTTTAGACGAGTCGAATGCAAGACCTGTGGTAGAAAAGTGGTCATTAAAGCTATGTAGAATGTCAGATTTGTCAGATAGGATCTTGTCTTTAAAGAAGACTTTACCAGGTAGTGAGGAGGACGGCTTGTTGCTTTCAGCTTGCTTAGTGACTTACCAGAATTTGCTGGAGTTACCCTTCCTGGAAAAAAAAGCAAATAGGAAGTAGTTTGCTTTTAATGCTCTGATCATTTTGGTGCAGTTGTTGCGGCAGACTCTAAAGGCTGCCCAATCCATGGAGAGTTTGGTCCTCCTGGTTGTGGACCAAAGGCAATCCCTCTCTTTTAGTGCAGCCTTAAATTCAGCTGTAAACCAAGGACAGGAGAACTTCTGGGTTCTGCATTTTAGCGTGGGGACATGTCTGTTTATGATGTTACTTAGTAAGTGATTAAAAAGGGAAACCGCATTGTTGATGTTCATGGCTAGATAGAAATCAGTCCAATTTATATTACTGAGATCAGTTAGGTAGTGGGATATGTTGAACTTCCTAAAACTCCTTTTCCTTGTGTACCTGTTCGCTGGTTTGAAGGGAGTCTGTCCTCTAATACAGGCCACATCACAGTGATCACTAACATTATTGTGAAATATTGCTGTATGAGTAATCTTATGTGGTCTGTTTGTGAGGATAAGGTCAATCAAAGATCCATTTGGGGGAGTCTTGGGATTAGGATGGGTGGTCTCTGTTATTAGTTGGGTGAAACCAGCTTCATCACAGAACTCTTTGATTTTTAGACTTTTCTTGCAGTTTTTTTGTCAATCAATGATCTTGTCCTGTCTTCTGTCTGTGATGTTATGCAGGTAGTTTAGGAGTTCCATGCCTCCAAAAGGTGGTCTGTAGCAGCCTATTACTGTAATTGTTTCTGTAGCACATAGAGATATGTTTAGCATCAGGGATTCAAATTCCTTAGGTGAGTTGGCAAGAACGATCTTCGTTACTGTAAATCTGTATTTATTGTAAATAGCTACCCCCAACCCCACCTCTGGTAGGCCGAGCACATCTAAAGAGGTTAAAGGAGGGGAGGAATGTTGCAGAATCTGAAGTGGATTTTTTTTATCATGTTTCAGATACTACTATGATATCCGTGACTGTGTGGGAGATCCAGGCTTGGACAAGGTCTAGTTTTTTTCAATAGACTGCACACGTTTATGTGCAGGCATTTCAGCCCTTTAGTGGCTGTGAAGACAGGCGGTGCAGCTAGTGTGTGCAGTAGACCTGGGTTTAGTTCAATACCAACACAGACTAGTAGCAGGAAGATTATGTATTTGATCCATTTGCCAAACGATTTGACTTTGGTGGAATTTGGGCACATCTGTAGGGGATAACTGTGTGATATACGTGTGCCAGTGAAGCGAAGGGAAGGTGGGTATAGAGCACAAAAGATCAGTGACATCCAAAAGGGTTTGGGGTATGGGGCAGTAAGGCATATGGATAGCAGGATTGTGGGGGAATTTCAGTGGTGTTTATGAAGATGCAGGTAACTAAGATAGGAGGGGGTGGGCATGGTTGAGTCCTAGTCACAGCTATTGTAAGATTGTTGTTAAGGATAGTGGGGAAAATCTCAGGTATTGTGGGTGGGATTGGAGAGGGAGGGCTGTAGGCATGGGAGAGTAAGGAGCAGAACAGGAGTAGCCTGGGAGGCGAGATCATGGGCAGGCAGGAGATGCTCTTCTTCTTCATGCTGATCGAAGTTGGAGTCAAACAGGACAACCTGAAGCACAGGACAGAGCACACAAGGATCAGGCTTGGGCTAAGTTAGAAGGACATGATGACCAGCATAAGTAAGGGATGCACAACAGGGAACAGGATAGAATGATGTGTTTAAGGATTATAACTAACCTTAAGATAGCACCACAGCTGACTTAATAAGGCAATCAGTGTCAAAATATTTTGTGTAGTATAAGCTATAATAACAGCTTCGGGTTGCAGCCAATGGGCTTGAATTGCTGTTGTGGTTATCGCCAAGTGAAGAGTGGGATGGTGGAGGAGGGAGGTGCTTAAGAGTATTTAACAGAGGCTGGGGTCGAGGCAGGTGGGCGGAACAAAAATACAGTTAGAAATAATGCAGCTAGAAGCTGTGCTCCTTGGTTGAAAGACAGAGCAGACTGAATTAGCCAATAGATGAGGAAGCTGGACAAGCAGCGCACAATAGCTGGCAGAGTCCTACGGTCATGAAGCCAATGGGGCAGGTGCTGTGTTATCCCTTTTCATACCTGGGTCAGTCTGTGAAGCAGGCTGGTGCTTGAGGAGAGGTGCAGCTGGCCAGAGGAGCCATGCCACAGCCAAGAGTCAATTTGTGTGCCTGGGTCAGAGCCTGGACCTGAATCAGTTCATGGAGTAGGCTGGTGCTTGAGGAGAGGTGTGGCTGGCCAGAGGAGCCATACCATAGCTGAGAGCTGGCTTGTGCACCTGGGTCAGGGGCTAGACCTGGATTGGTCCATGGAGCAGGCTGGCACTTGAGGAGAGGTGCAGCTGGCCAGAGGAGCCGTGCCACAACCGAGAGTTGGCTTGTGGGCCTGGGTCAGGGGCCAGACCCGGGTCAGTCCATGGAACAGGCTGGTGCTTGAGGAGAGGTGTGGCTGGCCAGAGGAGCTGTGCCGCAGCTGAGAGTTGGCTTGTGCACCCGGGTCAGGGGCTGGACCTGGAAAGGATAATAACTATAGACCTATTTCCCTTCTTCCTCAGATCTCTGAAGTTCTTGAGAAGCTGGTCTACAATCAGCTTAGGGCTTATCTAGAGAGCAACAAAATGCTGAATGAGTATCAGTCAGGATTTAGGCCAAAATATAGTACATAAACAGCCTTGATGAAGGTAGTCGGAGATATGCAGCAGAGGTTGGACAGGAGAATGTCTGTTGGGGCCTTATTTATAGACTTATCTAAGGCTTTTGACACCTTGAACCATGGCATTCTCCTGGACAGACTCAGTGGAATGGGGCTTCAGGATATAGAACTCTGTTGGTTCACATCCCACTTGACTGGACACTTTCAGTTGGTGGAGTTGGGGATTTTCAAATCTAGGATAGCCCCGGTCAGGTTTGGGGTGCCACAGGGGTTGATACATGGCCCCCTTTTATTTTACATTTATATTAACAATTTGCAGCTTAAAGATAAATAGATCAGCTACCACATTTACACTGATGATACCATAATTTGCATGGAAGATAGAAACATAGAACATAGAAACACAGACTTTGACAGCAGATAAGGACCACTTGGCCCACCCAGTCTGCCCATTTCCCTACTTATTGGATAAGCTGCAGATTCTAATTAACCAACAGACTACTTCCTCCTACCCCCCACTATAATTGTCTTATGGCTGTCCCATGCATTCTTGAATTCCTCCACAGTTTTTGACCCCACAACCTCCTCAGGAAGGTGGTTTTATGTGTCCACCACTCTGTCCATGAAAAAATATTTCTTCACATTGCCCCTGAGCCATCCCCTCTCTATCTTTAAATTGTGCCCCCTTGTTCTTGCACATCTCTTTTTCTGAAAGATGCTCCCCTCTTGTACTTTGTTGATTCCCTTGAGGTACTTGAAAGTTTCTATTATGTCACTCTTCTCCCTCCTTTCCTCAAGGGTATACATATTAAGCTCTTTTAGTCTCTCTTCATATGGCTTCTGTTGCAGACCCTGCACTGTTTTAGTTGCCTTCCTCTGGACCGCCTATATCCTGTCTAAGTCCTTATGGAGATGGGGTCTCCAGAACTACATGCAGTTCTCCAGATGGGGTCTCACCAACTGTCTGTATAGAAGGATAACAACTTCCTGTTTTCTATGGTGTTGCCTCTCCCTATGCATCCCAGTATCCCCACAGCTCTCCTTACTGCCTTCTCACATTGCTTGCCTACCTTAAAGTCATCTGATATGACTACTCCTAGGTCCCTTTCCATTTTATTTCTTGTTAGTACCCCCCCCCATTGTGTATTCATAGCCTGGGTTTTTGCTTCTCAGGTGCATTTCTTTGCATTGAATCTAAGCTGCCATAATTCTGACCATTCCTCCAACCTTGCCAGGTCCCTTCTCATCCTTCCCACTCCCCCGTGTATCAACCCTGTTGCAGATCTTTGTGTTATCTGCAAAGAGGCATACTTTTCCTTCCAGACCCTCTGCAATGTCTCCTATAAAGAGATTAAAGAGGACTGATCCCAATACTGAACCCTGTGGTATCCCACTAGTAACCCCTCTTTCTTCAGAGTGTATTCCATTTACTATTACCCTCTGCATCCTGTTGTGCAGCCAGTTTGTTACCCAGGCTTCCACCCTGGGAACCACTTCCAGGCTGGCTAACTTGTTTATTAATCTTTTGTGTGAGACTGTGTCAAAAGCCTTGCTAAAGTCTAGGTAGACCATGTCCACAGTCCCTCTCTGGTCTACTACTTTGGTCACCCAGCCAAAGAAATCACCTAGATTCATCTGACAAGACCATCCTGCTGTGAATCCATGCAGCCTTGGGTCCTGTACCCTGCTGGCCTCTAGGTACTCAACCATTCTTTCTTTCTTTCAGGAGTGATTCCATCATTTTCCCTATCACTGAGTTCAAACTAACAGGTCTGTAGTTTCCTGCCTCACTCCCACTTTTGTGAAGGGAAATCGCATCCACCCTCCTCCATTCCTCAGGTGCTACCCCATCCTTCCACAATTTGTTAAAAAGAGTAGTCAGTGGTGTCACTAGGTCTCTCCTTAGTTCTTTTAGAATTCTGGGGTGAATCCCATCTGGCCCCATTGCTTTGTCCACCTTGAGATTTAGGAGTTCTTTCAGAACTCTTTCTTCTGTTAATAGACTGGTGTCTACCTCCATGCTCAGAGTGCTTCTATTGTTTGGTTTAGGTACCTCCTCCTCTTCTTCTTTTGTAAATACTGAGCAAAAGTATTTGTTCAGTATCTCTGCCTTTTCACTGTCACCCTCTGCCCACCTCCCCCTTCCCTTTATTAAGCCTCAGTATACTTCCCTTGAGCTTCCTTCGCTCCCTGATGTACCTGTAAAGGTTTCATCCCCCTTCTTTACTGAGATGGCTATCTTTTCCTTGTTTTGGGCCTTTGCTATTCTAACTGCCTTCCCTGCTTCCTTCTGCTTTAAATGATAGTTTTCTCTCCTGCTCCTTCTGTGATTCCTTATATTTCCTCAATGCTATCATTTTCTCCCTAACCTTCACCGCCACCTCTTTTGAGAAACATAGTGGTTTTTTACTCCGTTTTGTTTTCTTTATTCACTTCACATAAAGGCTTGTTGCCTCTATGAGGGCAGTTTTGATTTTTCATCATTATTCTTTCACCCCTCCTTCTTGCCCATTTGCTAATGCATTCCTTAGGTAGTCACCCATTTTACCAAAGTCAGCCCTTCTAAAGTCCAGTACCCTTGTTTTTGTATGGCTTGTCTCCACAGTTGTGTTTATCATGAACCACACTGTGTGGTTATTTCAGTAAGTGATATACAAATTAAGCTGCAGGGAGCTTTCTCAGATCTTCACATTTTCCTTAGAAATCAGATGTTATGCTTAAATACGAGAAATACACAATCCTTGCTGTTTGCCTGAGGTGATAAAATCAGTACTTCTCTTGATATTCAATCCTTAAATGGTGATGCCATCCAACAAGTAACAAAATATGAATATTTGGAGGATCTGGTTGGACCATAAATTGAAATGGGATGTGCATGTTGAGTCGATAATAAAAAATGTGGGTAGGAAGCTGGGTGTGCTATAGAGTGTAAAAGACCATATGTCCCCGGAGGTTCACCTAAAAGTTATTAATGTTATGGTGCTCTCAGTGCTGGACTATGGGGATTTGGTATATGCCAGAGAAGCGAGGATAGAACTGGACAAACTTGATGTCATGAATAATAGGTTGGCACATTTTGCCCTCAATGCCCCTAAGAGAATGCATCATTGTGCTCTATACAGAGCTTTAAATTGGACAAACCTTGCTGCTAGAAGGAATTGGCACCACTTGTCCTTGATGTTTAGGGTGTACAGGGAGGACCTGCCTGGTTACTCCCTGGGTACCTGTAGAGTAAGGAAAAATAGGGTCTCACTTAGATCTGCCAGTGCACTGGAATTTGTAGTTCCAAGATGTAATCTGGAGATTGGTAGGGCATCAGTACATTACAGAGGCCCGATAGCATGGAACTCATTACCTATTAGCCTAAGAGATGGAACTTCTTCAATTTGCTTGGAGCCAGTAACAAAATGTTGCTTGGATAGAGCTATGGTCCCCCAACAATTTTGCTTAGATGAAATAATATGATCTGATATATATATGTGCATAGAGTTTTCCTCTACCTTGTATGTATCTTAGTTATTGTTTTTGTAGATATAATGCAGTAACATGATGTTTTGAATGTCATTTTCAATGTCCCTATGTATTGAACTGCTGTGTATATTTATGGTTATGTATGCAATTCTTGATACCTATGTAAGATTGACTAAGCTTTAAGGACCTCCTTGGAAATGAGTTGTGCTCAATGGAGCTGTAACATCTATCATTGTTCATAAATGTTGTTATGAATAAAACTTTATTACTACTTACTACTACTGCATATTTGACTGCTCTGATTAAACTCCATTTAGCTATGTTAGCACATATCATAAACTCACATAACCTTACTTTGAGCTAATAAACTAGGAAGCATCTTAACTATGAAAACTGATGCAGCATACAGAATGCCTAGTATAGCTTGCACATCACTTGGGTCTTATACATTTATGGCAAGCCGTTAGGGACATAATTCAGAATCTCTGGCTGTATAGTAAAATACATACACTATATGGTGAAATACATACATCATATAGTGAAATATATACATTATATAGTGAAATGCATACAGAATGTAGTGAACCACATACACTATCTACTGAAATATATACATCATATAGTGAAATACATATACCATATACTGAAATGCATATAGCATATAGTGAAACGCATACATTATATAATGAAATGCTTACATTATGTAGTGAAATATATACACTATCTACTGAAATACATATACAGAGTACTGAAAGGCCACATACAATATATACTGAAACAAATGTACTATGTACTGAAACATATACACTACCTGTTGAGATACATACACTACAGACTGTAAAATCCACATAAACTATCTACTGAAACACATACTTTACATATTGTAACACATACATTATATATTGAAAAAATCTGCATATACTATATACTGAAACAAATACACTACATATTGAAATACATATACTATCTATTGAAATACATACACTACACATTGAAAAATCCACATACATTGTCTACTGAAACAAATACATTACATATTGAAACATCTACACTTCATATTGAAATAAATACACTATCTATTGAAATAAATACACTATGCATTAAAAAATCTGCATACACTATATACTGAAGCAAATACACTACACATTAAAACACTTACCCTATCTATTGAAAAATGTTGCATACTTTACATACTGAAAGAAATATATTACATATTGAAATACATACACAGTATAGTTAAAAAATCCGCATACGCTGTATACTGAAACAAATACACTACGTGGTGAAACACATATACTATGTATTGAAACACATACACTATAGACTGAAAAATCCACATACACCATATACTGATGCAAATAAACTATATACTGAAATGGACCACATTCTGAAACTACCCATCCCCCCGCTCCTCCCCCTGAATGGCCTGCCCCTGCACTCATTTCCTGTTGCATTCAGTTAGCTGCTGGCTTGATGACAGGATATCTAAAACTGCAGAGCAGAAGGTAAACAAAACAGGGCTATCTCTTATTCTAATTCTTTATGGGGTTTTCCATCTTGTTTTGCATACACACCTTTAATCAAATTTCAGAACATTGTGATGTGACAAGAAACTTTTAGAACTAATTTAAAATGCTGTCATTTATTCTTTTAAATAAGTGCTGCCCTCATTTACTGTTAAAACACATTTGTATGGGAAGCTAATACTTAGGATAATACTAACATATCACTCTCATATCGTATAAACATAGGGGATTGCTTGCACTTTTCTAAGTTAAAGTTTTGATCAGATTTATGTGTAATTAAATACTGTGTTAGTCCAGCAACTTATCTGAGCTGAATGCTTGGAAAGCACTGCAGAAGCTGTAATATTGTAAGTCAAACACTTTCCTAGTTTGTACTCCACTGAGTTGGTTCTGATTTTGATTTAGTTTTTGTTTTTATTTGAATGTTTTATTTAATAAAGGTTCTTGGTTAAGAAAAATAAACTGTGGCCCAGATATTCAGATTGTACCAGGCTATGGCACAAGCCTGGGTGCAGCGCAACTTGGCTGCGCTGGGGCATTGATAGGATGATATTCAACGGAGCTGCACCATGGCACAGCATAGCTGAATATCACATCCTGGCAACCTGCAGTTGCATGGTGCAGTGGCACTGTGCCAGTGCAAGTGGCCAGAGTGGAGCGGGGGGATGTGCTAGCACAAGTTCCATTGCGCTAGGTGCAACAACCGTGATATTCAAAAGTGCACAGGCAAATGTGGCCATAATGCATGCAAGGTGCAAATGGGGTCATTTGCATGTCATTATGGCTCCATTTGCATGCAGATGCACTGATCCCTGGCGACTTGCACCTGGCGCCCTGCCAGGCTGCAGCCATCGGGGACCGATGCCCCCTGCACATCGTGGAAGAGTGCCCCAATGCCCGATTGAGGGCATGTGTAAAAGAAGTACACATCCTATATCCCTGGTGGTCCAATGGACTGCTTGCAGCCCCATAGCGGGCATGAATAAATGTTAATCCAGTTAACTCTATCCCTGGTGGTTCAGTGAACCGCTCGCAGCCTGATCATGGGCATATGTAATAAAAAGGAGAGGTCCAATATCCCTGGTGGTCCAGCGGTACTCCTCTTCCCACCCGCTCACTGAGCCCCACCACCCTGCTCCCCCCGTCGGTGGCAGGCAGCAGCACCTCACCCACCTGCCACCCTGCTGCCCGCTAACTGACACCGTATGATAGGGCTGTATGCCCATTGGTCCACAGCGTGAGCCAATGGGTGTGCAGCCTGTACCGTACTACACAGTCCAGATATGTGAATGGATCCATTCACATATCTGGACTGTGTAGTATGGTACGGGCTGCACGCCCATTGGATCACGCTGTGGACCAATGGGCATACAACCCTACCATACGGTGTCAGTCGGCGGGCGGCGGGGTGGCAAGAGGGTGGGGTGCTGCTGTCTACCGCTGACCGGGGGTGAGCGGGGCAGTGGGGTTCAGTGGGTGGGTGGGGACAGGGTACTGTTGGACCACCAGGGATATTGGACCTCTCCTTTTTATTACATATGCCCACGATCAGGCTGCAAGCAGTCCACTGGACCACCAGGGATATTGGATGATTGTTATGTTCTACATAAGCCCGTGATCGGGCTGCAAGCAGTCCACTGGACCACCAAGGATATTGGACTATCCTTTTCTAAGTATGCCCATGATCAGGCATTGGGGGCGCCACCACGAAGGTGCAGCCAGAGCTCGAGTGGCCACCCACAGGTGGCAGCTGCTGTGTTGTGCCCTGCAATATGGCAGCTCACCTGTGGGTGGCCAGATGTTGCTCCTTTTTTTTTTGGCTCACCTGTGTGCAGCGTAGGTGGGGGTTGCACATACATGGGCTTAGCACATCCTGGGCTGAATATCAGGATGTGCGGGGCATACATGGGCACGCCCCCTCTACCTGCACCACATACATTACTGATGCGCTCTGGCACATCGGGATTTGTGCCAGGCTCAATCCCCATTTGAATATCGCGCTGCGACACATCAGTAGGTTGCGCATGGCACAACAGCGTTGCGCCATGTGCAACCCTTCAGAATATCCTGGCCTATATATATACATTTTGCAGCAGTCGCTTAGGGCTCAGTTCTGGTCAGGAGCTCAGCTGGCATATGCATAATTTGCACATTTCTGTTCTGAATAACTTTACTGTGATGCCTCACTGGTGGCATTCATGGTTCCTAACCTCCCCATTACATATCTGTGGAGCACTGCAAGGTGGACAGAGCATTGCCAGGCACTTGGTCTCCACTAATAGACCTGCCCTGGTCTAGCCGCATAGTGCATAGTTATGCTGTTTATATGGTGTGACTGTATTATTAAGTTTGAGATTCCCAGACTATGTTTTATTTATTTTTCCATGGAGACGTTTATCTTCTAGGTCACCCACTGACCCCCTTGCACACTGAACTGTCCATCCCCATCACCCAGAATCACCAGGACTTACCTGCTCTGAGATCTCCCATGGCCTCCCCACCACTCCACAGTGGGGCCAGAAGGAAGCGGGCCATTCACAAGGAGACACATATTCAGACAGGAACAGAGTCTGGTTAGTAATGCAAAGCCTTTGGCAGGCAGCTGGACTGTTCTGCCATTGGGGGGTTTTCTACCTTTGGTTTATTCCCTGGGAAGCCAAGTAGGCAATGATGACAATCCAATTAAAGGCAGGTACTGCTCTGTGCCAGCCTGAGCCCTGCCCCTTATGCCACTCTGATGCCCTGCCAGCCTTCCTCACCTAGGTGGCTGTTAAAGAGCAGGGTGGTCAGACCCCCATTCCTGAGAGGAGAGCAGCCCCAAGATGCTCAATTATCTCTCCCGCCAGCTAACCCCTATTTGACCCAGGTCCTCCCCCAAAACCATGCCACTCGCATGGGAGGCAGTACAACTACCATCAAGCTGCTAAGCCAGCCCTCCAGACTGTACTTTTTAAGTAAATAAAAACAGCACTTGGATGAAAGAAGAAATTGGATTTTAGCTACAATTGCTATAAATATTGTAAGACACATCACAATGTTTTGAAATTGGATAAAAGTTTTCCAGGTGTAACCCCTTTGTTACCCCGGGGTTACTAGAATCCCAGTAAGACCTAGTGGTAGGCAGGGAAGGCAGCTTGTGAAACTCCAGTTAAATGGGTTTCACACTGTCTCACTCTGTCCTCAGTCACAACTGAGACTGGAGAGATGACATCATTATATAGAATTGTTACAGCTGCATGAGCCACATTTGGAATCTTCAGCTCAGAGAGTTCTTAGAACTTTGGGAATTCAAAAGTCAGTCTTCCATTTGTCCTTAAGCAAGAAGGAAGCATTATTGTGCAGTGTGATTTCTATCTCAGAGAAAAAGTCAGTTTAGTTTTGTCCTTGAGCAAGAAGGAAGCACCAGTCTGTAGTTTGAGTTTTGCCTCCATACAGAAGGAAGTTTTTTTGTGTTTCACCATTTATAAAGTGGTGGAGACCGTCCCCTCGGTCTCAGTGCCCCCTCCCTCTGGGGGGGGTAGGAAAAGGTCTCTGTGGGTTCCAGGGGCAATTCCCTTCACCCACCAAAGAAAGAAGCTGCCTGATTTGTGTTGGCTGTTCTACAATACAGCAAAGGTTAAAGAACTTCGCCTGTGGGGTCCTGCAATGATTGGGTGAGTGTTTGGCTCCAGTTTAAGGGGCAAACAACTGTTTTTCATTCAGGAAATGTTATTGGGGACTGCTGTTTGGGAGGACTATATACACTAGGACGAACAAATGGAGCAGTCAATTCAGCTTCAAGTTTCAAATGGTTTTATTGGGGACTGCTGTTTGGGAGGACTATATACACTAGGACGAACAAATGGAGTAGTCAGTTTAAAGTTTAAATGGATTTAGAGTTCACAGTAGAGGGGGTGCGTCAGTTCATCCACCATGCAATCTACATGTTACAGTCCTAAAGTTTCTGTGTGTTCAGAGAAATGGCCGGGTATGGGCTGTGGGAGCTGGAGGTGGATAAATCCCCATCTTTAGTAACCAGGTCCACCTCTATGGATTTCTTCTGTTTTTGCTACACGCCTCATGCGCTTAGCCAGTGATGGGGTGGGTACCCAGACGTGGGTCGCAACATGACAATCTCTCTAGGAGTCGATGACTTCAAGTGATGTGGGGAGCCACAGGATGGGAAAATTACTCCTTGTTGGATGGGAGTACTCCTTGTTTGATGTGAGTTTCGATTTGGAAGTACGAAAACAAAATCCCTCTAGGAGTCGCAGACTTCAGGTGGTGTGGGGAGCCACAGTTGGGAGCCTCCTTGTGTGATAGGATGTCTTGCCAAGTAAAGTTTGGGTTCATTCTTCAAGTGGACCATCAGTTGAGTGGCCGGCAGGGGAGCCGGGCCAGTCGGGCTGTGTATCCAATGCGCATGCAAAGTCCAGGCTGAGTGCCTGGTGGGTCCAAAGCCAGACAACTGTTGTAATGTGTTCATTCCTCAAATGGACCGCTGTGTTTAACCTCTAATCTGCATTACAGTTACGTAGCCCTTTGGGGGACCATACAGAGCTTTGTTTATGTTCAGTAGTTAATAAATAAAGCCACACTGAAAAATCCCAATTCTGGTTCTGGACATTACAGTTATTGCTTCCTGTAGTTGGATTTACTTGGGTGCCCCTGTGCAGAGTAGCCAAACCTAGGTCTCTTGTGCCAGGTAACCTCATCCTTCCCTGAACCCATAGATACACGTATGTATATCCATGTTACAAAAATAGACATATGGGTTACACAAGGAAAATAACATTAAAAAAACCCATAAAGATACAGAATAAGATAATCCATTTTTGTTTACTTTCTGCATCTTAAGAAGCATTGGGAGGGAATTTTTAGTCACTTAGGGCCCCATTTTCAGAAGGTTAGCAGAGTGCTAAACATTTAAGCACTGTGCCATGTGGGAGAACAGCATGACTGAACAGGTGCCATATATTTAGCAGCCCCGATGCTAACCTGATCATATGCATGTGTGTATGTACTACTGCGGCCATGCAAATGAGGGATCCCCTACTACATAATGAGCACAGTGCTATATAAAAGGTTTTGAAAGTTCTTAACAACTGAAATTGCAGTACTGTTTACTGCCTCCACAAATCCTGCCCTCATTTGAGCACACAGTGGTGCATATTGTCACCCTACCTCTGGTCACCACTCTGATGCTTCCAAGTAGTATACTAGAATAATCCTTGGCATCTAAAGATTCCACACCCCTCATCGCAGTTTAAATGGCACCAGTTATTATAGTAAAATGATCCTTGGTGTCTAGTCACCCCCCAAAAATTTGCCATTCAGATGACCTGATTATTATAATAATACGGATGTAGAATTTATTTATTTACTTAGTTACATATTTAAAATTTCACCAGGAAAGACATACTAAGCTGGGAGCTCATTTCCAGATTCATCTTGGAGGAAGGGGAACTTGCACAAGTGGGGTTTAGGTAGCACAAGAGTTCAAAATACATAACACACATGCTGAAGACCATTGACAGTGCAGAGAAGAGTGGCACAGAATCGCAAATTACATTGGGAATAATAATGCAAGTCATGAGAACTTGAGTGACAAGCAAACAATTGACAATGCATATACAGTGCAGTCAGGAGCCACACACATATGCTGGTGATCAAATACAGAGCAGTTTAAATCAACACTAGTTGTAATCATTTGTGCATAATGCTTAGAGTGGGAGCATAAGTGCCTGAATTATAGCTGGACCTAAATTGAAAACAAGTCGTAGAAGAGCAGGAGGGAAAATGTACTAGCAAGTGCAGGAGGGAGAAGTGAAACCTCTGAAGAGGTTTGAAAGGATCCAGGGAAAGGAGACTGGTGAATGGCTGGGGCTAGGGGGTTTCAGATTTTAGGGAAGCACTGGTTGAACATGGCTTTGCCAATGGTCATGGAGACAAGGGTTCAAACATATGAGCTTCTGGGGGTATAGCTGTGGGGGGGGATGGAGAGGTAGGAGGGTAGGGAAACAAACCAGAATTTGCTCACAAAGCTGGCACAGTGGGCATGGTGTCTGTCCACAAGAGAAGAAAAAGAGAGAAATTTATACATAGAACAGTGATGAGTCCTAGGAGGACAGTCGAGAGTGTAATGACAGAAATAATTGAAGAGTGTGTCCAGTCTGGCAAAGGTAGTGACTGGGGCTGCACTGTAGACCATATCACCATAATCAAAGATTGGGAGGATTATTCTCTGGATAATAGCACGGTATGCTGGAGGTAGGATACAGTCACAGTTCCTGTAAAATACACCAAATGTTGGTGCAGCTTTCTGACTATAGCATTCACTTGTTCAGAAAAGTTTAGGTGCTGGTCTAGCCAGATGCCAAGATACCTAAAGGTGGTAACATCCTCCACAGGGGAGCCATCCAGGATGTGGAAAGTAGGAAGGGGAGTGAGCCTAGAGAGTCTGCGCTTTGTGCCAAAGGACATGGAAACATTCTTCTTCTTCACAATGAGGAACAGCTGATTTGAGTGCAGCCAGTGTTGAACTAAATCGAAGTCCAGCTGGAGTCTGTGGGCCTGCTGTGAAGAAGACTGTGTCATCCATGTGTATGTAAGTGGATGCAGACAAGCATACAGAGGGGAGATCATTAAGGAAAATGGAGAAAAGTAGTGGGCCTAACATAGATCCTTGTGGGACCCCAGTCAGTGAATACAGGCAGGGAAGAAAGAGGGGGTCACCAATTTTGACTGCCTGGGACCTACCCATGTGGTAGGAGAGGAACAGCCAATGGCTGAGTCAGAGAGGCCTGGAGTTTGGCTAATAACTAGGGTGGGAGACAGTGATGAACAGTTTTGCTAGATCAATGAAGATAGCAGAGGTGAATAGGCTGTGATCCATACCATTGCGGATGGATTTGGTGAGTCTGAGCAGGGAGATGGTGGGAGTGGTTCTTGTGGAAGTGAAGCCAGACTATTAGTGGGTGAAGAAGGAAGAGGACTCCAGAAAGGGAGAGAGCTGTGACAAGGCAATTTGTTCCTGTATTTTGGAAGGAGGAGAGAAACGGGTCAGTAGCTGTTAGTAGCAGATGGGTCACCATCTTTTGGAAGAGGAGTAACAGTGGCAGTCTTCCAGTCAGCAGGGATGGAGGAACAGTAGAAAGAGAGGTTAGGGAGGGCAGCCAATGGGGAGGAGATTGCAGAAGCAGAGAAATAGAAGAGCTTGCTAGCCAGGCCATCTGGGCTCCTAGCCTTGGAAAGGTTAAGGATGGGAAGGGTGTCAGTGATGGAGGATAGAGTTACTGGAGAGAAGAAAAATCAGGGGGAGGAAGGAGATGACTGTCATGCAGGCTAGCAGGGGCGAGAGGGAGATGAGGAAGGGGAGAGGGAGGAGAAGAAAGGAGAGAGGAGCTTCAGGTGAGGAAAAAAGGAATTAAACCTCTGTGGTGATGAAGGAGGGGTTAGAGATAGGGGTGCCACCCACTTTGAGGACAGGCAAAGGGGTTTGAGTGGGAAGGGAGAAGAGATTGTGGCAACCTTCCAAAATTTAGACAGGTGACCAATGCTGGCACTGCAGGTGGATGTAAAATACTTCCCCTGGAAGACCGAACAGTCAAAGCACTAGGGGCTTGTTCCGCTCCTCCTTGTCAATGGAATAAATCTTTACTTATTGCATCAAATTCCAGGAGTGCTGGTCTTTTTGTTTATTGGATGTAAACTACTCACCTTTGGAAAGCCTTATTTCCTGGTACAAGTGTTGCAGAGGTGATGATTCCTCTGGAGGCGATGGTGGATGGGTTACGTTTATTTTCTGTCCTAGCCAAATCATGCACTTGCAAGCAAGCTACGAGTTCGGCTGTGATCTAGGGCAGGTGGGTTACCTTTTCTTGTGTCCTGTGCTGGGGGACATAGCAGTCCCATATTTCAAGGAATTTCATTTTGAAATATGTTGGCATGGAGTCAATTTTAGAGGCCAATGAGATAGGAGACCAATCAGAGTGGCTTAGGTCACAGTGCAAGGGGGTGAGGTCCAGGGATTTGAAGGAAAATAAAAGCAATTGTTTTGGTGGGGGTGAGGGGGCTTTAGTTGAAAGAGAGGCAGCAGAGGGTCATGATTATGGTGTCATATCAGAAGAGAGGGAGGTCATAAGTGGAATGCCACTGTAACCTCCGCCCACTGTTTCTCTGTCAAAAGGGCTGCTTCTCTCACATCTAGGCGCCACCGAGAGGGGTGGGGTAGTCACTACGAATGATCTATTTTGCAGAAACTGTGGACCCACTACTTCTACTACTGAGCCTGCTCTTCTTAGACAGGCAACCCAAATGTGGCAGCTACCTGGCTCACACATGGAAGGACCATTTAGCATGGCCAACAACCTGGGTCCTTGGGAGAAGACATTTGCTCAGCATTATGCTAGGTTTGTACTTCTGGGCAGGGACATCCAATTAAATCCGGACACTGGAAGCAATAACTGAAATGTCCAAACCAGGAATGGGATTCTATAGTGTGGTCTTTATTCACATAACACAGAGAATAACAAAGCAAAGATGGATCCCCACAGGGCTACACTCACTTGTAATGCAGATTGCAGAGGTACAGAGCAATCACTT
The DNA here is from genome assembly GCA_016271365.2 of Neoceratodus forsteri. Lineage (NCBI taxonomy): Eukaryota > Metazoa > Chordata > Ceratodontiformes > Ceratodontidae > Neoceratodus > Neoceratodus forsteri. The sequence goes on from CM028135.1 coordinate 478,449,959, forward strand.
CCTCAATACGAAACCCTCAGGTTCTGAATAGATCTGGGCTTGCAGGGTCCGAACTGGTATACTTCTCTTCTATTCCTTGACATGGCTCCCCAGCCAGTACTAGGACACTTTTCCATATGGCATGGAGTTTGATGGTGGCTCCCTAAACCACCCATGACCACTTTCTAGCTCTAAAGGGAAAATCCAAAATCCCACATCTGGGTGCTTTCTTCAGACACTGGCCAAGTGCCTGAGAGAAAACCACTGGTGTCCAAACTGAACCCGGAGAGGTAAACCTGGTTACTCAAGATGGGGGGTCTCCCACCTCTTGCTCCCAAATATATACTCAGCCATTCATTTGGTTACAACACCTTTCTTCAAAACTCTGGTTATAGATGCACTCTAGAAATGTTTAACACATTTCACATTCTACACATTACTCAGGCAGTGTCCTGACTTTAAAAGTTTTGTAAGCGGCTATGTCCATACCCTAGACCCCCACTGTTTCAGATGCTTCCAAGCCATACACAAATTAAAAGTTCTGTACTTGGCACGTCCTCTCCTCACCCTACAGTAGGCAGATACTTTTACACTAACCTCTGTCTCAGTGAACATAGTCTCTTTATCAGAGCAGAACTCACCATGGTATGCCGGTGCCCCAGGGCTTCTTTCCCACAAACTCAGATTCTCTAGTACACTCAGTACAAATTGATTCTCAGGCAGCTTCTCTCTGTCCAGGCTGGCACAGGGGTTTGTCCCTGAATTCCTGGAATCCCCCCCCCATTCCTCTGGGGATGGGGCACTAGAACAACTCTAGGAACGGTCTCTACCACTTCCTCTGGTCTCTTCTGTGTTCCTCTCTAGGGTGAGAACACACAACCCACTTGTCTGAAGCAGCTCTATATCAGAGCTAGGCTCTGAGGGGCTGCCAACTGCAGTACACCTGTCTATCTCTCGACTGCTCTCTGAAGACTGACTCTGAATTCCCCAACATTCTACAACTAACCCCTGCAATGAGCATTCCATTGTGGCTTATGCTGCAGCAAGAATTCTATGGTGACATCATCACTCCAGCTCAGCTGAAACTGAGAACAGAGTGAGACAGTGTGAAGCCCATTTAACTGGTATCCCACAAGCTGCCTTTCCCTGCCTGCCACTGGTTCTAAGTGGGATTCTAGTAACCCTGGGAACAAGGGGGTTACACCACTGGGATCTGTCCTGAGTCTTGTCCTCTTCAACAACGTTTGAGAATGAATCTGGGGCTGTGTCTCTTTGACGATGACACCAAGCTCATGGGAGGGTAGATAGTGATGGGGGAAGTAGGAAACTGCAGAGTGGCATGCAAAGAGTAAAGAGGTGGCCTAAGGTTTGGCAGTTGAAATTCAATGACAAAAAGTTCAAGGTGATTCACTTAGGGAACAAGAACCCCAGGACAGAGTATTGGACAGAAAGGGTAGAGCTGAGCACTGAAACTAAGGAAAGGGACCTAGAAGTCATCATTAGTGACTCACTTAAACAATCAAGATAGTACAGTGAGGCCTCTAGTAAGGCAAATAGAATGTTACGATATACCAGAAGGGGTTCTGATAGTAGAAGAACAGAGGTTTACTGCCCATCTATAGATCATTGGTGAGGTTGCGCCTGGTGTACTATGCTCAGTCCTGAAGACTACACCTCAGGAAATATAAGGACAGGCTGACAACTGTCTAACAAAGGGTGATCAGGATGATTCAGAGCTGACAGGACAAATCTTATGAGGATCTGCTCAAGGCACTGAACATGTCTTCACTGGAGACCAGACAAGAGAGAAGTGATATGATAGAGACCTTTAAGTTTCTGTAAGGAATAAACAAGGTGAATGGAGAAGAACTACTTAGCATGAGTAACAGTTCAAGGACACAGGGCACAAGTAGAAACTGATGGGGGGGGGAGGTTCAAGAGGAATATTGGAACATTTTATTTTTCAGAAATGGTGGTGGAAATGTGGAATAGTCTGCCAACTGAGATGGCAGGCACCAAAACCATAAATGGTTTCAAGCATAGCTGTGACAAAGTGAAGGGTATAATGGTTACTCAAGCTGATAGCAGTAGGGTGGGGAACAGGAGACTGGATAATGAAGACTAGTACCCTGTATGGACAGTGAGTCTCAAAGTTTAACAGGGAACTAGGGGCAGACTGGATGTACCATTGTTTATTTTTCTGTCAACATTGTCTATGTTTCTGTGTTTCTATTTTTCCATGATCCCTGACTTCTAGTAGCCCCATCACCAGTTGCAAATCTGAGCCCCCTTCCAAAGTCATTCAACCAAGTCCCTCCACCCCTTCCGCATTGGCCTCCTATTTACCCAAGATTGCAGCCACCTCCCTGTGACTGTGATCGGTACAGCCTCTCAGCTCATTACCTTGGCTGACCACTGTCTGAGTGAAAGGGAATGAGTGCGCTCCTACTGTACAACATCTGTTTCCATAATACAGTAGCTGTGTGCTTACTCCCTGTCACTCAGAAAGTGACCAGCTGAGGTGGCAATCAGAGGGGCTGGGCCTGTCACTGTCACAGTGGGAGGGACTGGCAGCTGATGTAATTCATGGGCCACCATGGGGAGAGAGGTGAAAGGACCTTCATGGGTGGAATGGAGAGGTGGCTCAGACTTGCAGTCAGGGTGAACAAGATGCAAGGGATCTTCTTAATATATTAATCAGGAGCATCTGAATGGTGATTGCTGGTGGGGAAATACTATAAGCCATGGATTATTTTACTAATTGGGGTCATCTGAATGCAACTGGGGGGACCACTAGATGCCAGGGATCATTTTATTATAATTCAGGGGCATCTGAATGGCGATCAGGAGGTGGGGATCATCACTGCTCTGTACAATTCCTCCATGCAGTCATGCACAGAGGCATTGTGCATAGATGTTAGTTAGCCCATGTGGGCCAGCAAATGTCCCATTAGCACCTTTTCTGCCCTATGGACTTAGCATGCTGAAAGTTGAAAATGACTCATGGGGTAAAGGTGCTATTCTATTTAGGACACACCATCTCCCTTTGCTCCTCTGAATCCCTGTCCTACTGGAGGCTGTGATAGTGCCTAGTCACGTCACAGTGGGCTATCCAATGGGAACCAGTGATCACTGTACAGTGTGGTTCAACATTAAAATGGGCACAGAGGCAAGCCAAAAAAAAAGGGCCCTGGACTTTAGTAGTTTGGATTTTAAAGAAATGGGAGACTGCTTCAGAAGCAGCCTAGCAGGGGAGGATTGTCAGAGAGGGGTAGAGGAACAGTGGAGAAAATTAAGTAAAAGCACAGGGAGAGCAACCAGCATCTGCATGAAAGAAGTGAGCAAAAGCAGGAGGAAACAAGCATTTGTCAATGATGAATGTTGTCTTGCTGGCATTGGCATTGGTAGTGCATGAGTTAGAGAGATGCATAATATAAATGGCAGTGAAGTATTGAACTAAAGCCAACCCCACCCCCACCCTGCAGCATTGGGGTGTGCCTTTGGGCCATCAGCCATAACACTCACGCCATTTCACCTCACCCTACCCTGCAGACACCGTCAAGTGTTGCGGTGTGCCTTGGGGTCTTCGGGCCTTATGCTCACCCCATTCATTAAGGAAGTTCGCTGAGATGGGTGCAGTATAGGAGAATGGGGTGAACTTTGGGACCGAAGACTCCAAGGCACATCTCGATGCCTATTACTGGCTGCATGTTGGGGGTGGGGGTGGAATGGCATGAGCATTACAGCCGACAATCCCAAGTCATTTGGTTTTTTTTATTTAGTTTTTGTTGACTGGGTAAGTGCACCAGACAAATCCTGCCTATTTTCAGGCATGACCCGGGGGTCATACCCCTGATGCCTGTCAATCTCTATAGGGTGGGGCATTACAGTTGGAAACCCTAATGCCCCAGGCGTTTGTTGGTATTTTCACTCCAAATATTCAACATGGGCTTTTTGCAATCCCACCTCATGAACAGTGGCACTATCAGTTCATTAGCTGAAAGGTGATTTTGCACAGCGACTGTGCCATTTGGCACCACAGGTGCAAAAACATATTTTGAGTAGGGTGTGAAAAATAACAGCGGTACTGTTTATGAGGATGGGTAAAAAAATGACACTGTTGAAAATCTGGAGTGAAAAAATGAAAAATTGGTGAAGTCACGAGCGTACGTAGAAACTGAGCAATGCACACCTGTAACGCAATTATTTTTGGGATTTTTTTTGTAGCCAAATTTTTAACATAGGCATTTTGGGACTTCCACTCATGAACAGTGGCACTGTGATTTTGTTAATCTGTCCATAAAGTTGATTTCCCACAGCGACTGCACCATTGTGCGCCAGATGTAAGAAAACACATTTTGGGCAGGATATGAAAAATGACAGCTGTACTGTTCATAAGGAGGTCTGAAAAAATGGCAATGTTGAAAATTTGGAGTGAAAATATTAAAAATTGTCAAAGTTACAAGCGTGCATGTAAACTGCACAACACTTGCTCATAACGCAGTCATTTTTTTAAATTGTTTTTACCAACTTTGCAACATAGGCTTTTTGGGACCCCACCTCATGAACAGGGGCACTGTTATTTTGTTAATCGGTCCTGAAAGGTGATTCCACGCAGTGACCATGAAATCATCTTTTGGGACTGAATAACGAGATGGCAGAGCACGTGTTCATGAAGTGGGTCCCAAGAACCTCATGCTGAAAATTTGGAGCCAAAATTCAAAAAAATGGCTGAGATATCCACCTAAGTTGAAACCTCCCAATTGATGCCATTATATAGCTTACCGGCATTTCTTCATTTTGCAGTTCGGCTTTGATGAGCCCAGATGCATCCCACTCCATAGATGACTGCAGCGCCGGACCTCTGGAGGTAAGTCTCCGGTTTGACCTGGCTCAGGTTGACTGGTCCTTCATACTGCAGGCTCTATCCATTGACGTCGCTCTAGAAAATTTCAAAACAAGCTTCCTAGAGGTATGGGACTATCATGCCCTGTTAAGAAGCACTAGAGTAAGGGGCTCCCACCTTCCCTGGGTCTCCACCAATATCATTAGCCAATGCCGCTCCAGGGATCTGGCGTGGAAAAAATACAAATTAACTAACTCCCACGAATCCCTACAAAACTATCATTCCCTCCATAACTCCTGCACTAAATCGATATGCCTGGCCAAACAGAAATACTTCACATTGGCACTGAACTCAAATCTTAACCACCCAACCAACTTTTGGAAAACCATCAAATCCCTCCTCTCCACTCCTGTCCAACCACCAACCCCGACACTATCAATCCTTGGCTCGTCCGTCACTGACCCTGGTGAAGTAGCCACTGCTTTCAGTGCCTTCTTCACCAACAGCACAGCCTCTCTCATACCCAGTCTCCTGCACGTCCCACACAAGCCAACTACCTCACCAAAACCCCAGAAATCCTCCTCTACCACCAGTTTCTCTTTCTGACCATTTTCCCCGACCGAAGTGTTTCAAGCACTGAGAGCCCTTAACTCTGACAAAGGCAAATGCCCCTCTGGCTTAGACTCCAAATTACTACATCTATCTGCCCCTGCCATAGCTGCTCCAGTAGCCGACTTGCTCAACCTCTCCTTCTCGATGGCCAAAATCCCATGCGCATGGGAGCAGGCGACTGTCATCCCTCTGCCTAAGGGTGGCGACCCCTCCTCACCAGGGAATTACTGTCCCATCTTCCTACTTCCAATTTTGGCCAGAATTCAAGAACACTTTGCCCTTGCTCAACTCTCCCAACACCTGAACACTTCCTCCTTCTTCACCCCTTATCAGTCCGGGTTCTGTAAGTCACATTCTACCATCACCTCCCTATTAAGAATCACCAATGATATTCTCTCAGGCATGGACAAAAGCCATATCACCTCGGCCATTTTCATAGACCTGACCAAGGCTTTTGACACCATCTCCCACACAATGCTACTAGACAAACTAAATGCTACCAGCCTCTCTAACCATGCCACTAACTGGTTTCAGGCATACCTGGTTGGTAGACACCAATTGATGAAAATTGACCCCCACATATCTACGCCCCCTCCTTATCATAACGGGAGTCCCACAAGGATCAGTTCTGGGCCCAATTCTATTCTCATTATTCCTAAATGACCTCTCGCTGGCCTGCTCACACTCATCTATTCAAATGTATGTGGACGATGCCGTACTATACACCACAGGCCCTTCTGCTTAAGCAGTGCACAGTGTGCTACAGTAGGATTTCAATGCCGTACAGCAATGAATCTGAACCAACTATCTATTCCTAAACGCAAAAAAAAAGTCTCACTAACCTTTGGTTCGCAGCCAAGGCTTTCTCGCCTAGCTACTTGCCCCTCATTCCTAACCCTGAATGGACCTGGAGTCCTGCACCTCTTTCAGATATCTGGGTGTCTGGCTCGACCAATACCTTGACTTCTCCACACACGTCGAATCACTACATAAGAAGTTACACCCCAAACTCGGTGTCCTATATTTCAAAAAAGGCTGTATGTCCACTCCAGTCCGGTGGGAAATTGTTCAAAAGATGATACTCCCGATACTTGACTATGGGGATGTGGTCTATGCAGCCGCCACTCCATCCAACCTGGCCAGCCTGGACACACTCTTCCACTCCTTCTGTCGCTCATTCTGGAGTGCCCAAAACTGACACATCACTGCGACCTATACAGCTCCCTAGCCCTACCCTCACTCACGGCCCGCAGACAAATCCACTGCACCAGAGTCGCTGCTAAATTCTGGGCCCAGACCCTTCCCCCTTACCTAGGCTCCACCCATGTGGCTCAACCTCCCCCTGCTTACTCACTTAGACACTCGGACCCCAGGCTCTTTCAAGTCCCACTCATGCACACCTCTAGGGGCCAATCGGCTTACAAACATCATTTGCCAAAACTTTGGAATGACTTGCCTGCAGATATACGCCACTCCACCAACCATAGCCACCTCAACTTACTCCTCCTTGCACACTTTTTCACAGCGTGCACTTGCTCCCAGCAGACATAAGCACAAGCTCTCCTGACCTCTGGTTACCACCACCTGGAAATCATAACCTAAGCAACTGTTTGATAAGGGCTCACAAACTAGCTTGTGCCAGCCTCGTGTCTGAATACCATGAATGTGAAGTAAATACTAATAACTACTTATTGTAAACACTGTATATGCATTAACATGAAATGTATGTTTGCCCTAGTTCTCTTTCTGTATAAATCTGTATCATGTACAAGGCCCCTGGAATTCTGCGGTTGCCGAATTTGCTGCAGAATTTGTGTCATGCCGCAGAATATATATAGTGCCGTAGAATTCATTGTTTTTGGTGAATTTTCATATAAATATACTGTTTTTCCATAGTGTCAGGCTTTCTTTCCCATCTCGTTTATCCTGAAGCCCCTCCTCTATGCTCAGCATACGATGCCATCGATGACATCACATCATATTTAGCCAATGACAGGACTGCATTCTGCCAGAGAAGTGAATAAATCATGCCGAAGAAATCAGAAAATGCTGCCGTAGAAATCAGAAAATTCTGCCGCAGAACACTAGGGGCCCTGATCATGTATAATCGGTATCATGTGAACATGAATGTATGTATCTCATCCTTTATGTCACTCCACCCTATGTCCCCCAGGCCACATTTGGAAATGAGTGGATCTCCACTCAGTATGCCTGCCTGGTTAAACTCTTAAATAAATAAATAAATAAGTATGGGGTGGGGGTGCTGGGAGGTGGGGTGCACAGAGGGTGGATGTGGGTTGGAGGAGAGGGCTGGGGACTATGAAGGAATGTTTTCTTTTTTACAGGGAAAAACAAAAATGGACATCAAAGGATGGTTTTCTTTCTTTACAGGTGAACTAAAAAAAATGTTGGGCACCCTTGGGGTGGGATCCCAGTGTGCCCCATGGGTTTTGTTTGGGGGGGAATTTTGGGCACACTGGGGGGCCTCCCAGTATGCCACATGAGTTTTGGGGAGACTGATGCCGATGGGGATTGGGCCCCATCAGCAAAGAAAGTGTGTGAGGTGGGGGAACATGCCAACATGGGGGATTGGCCACACCGCAATGCCGGTATGGGAATTGTGTGTGGCAGATGGCAAGAGCTGCCATGTTTATTGAAAAGTTTCACCACGAAAGGCACACTGAGAAGGTGTGTCATCAGCTGCTGCATGACAAACTTGTCTCTGATTGCTGCAGCAGATTTCTTTCAACTTGGTGGCACTTTCCATAATTTCTGTGCCAGTGCTAGCATGCCCGCTAATTAGGGGATGAGGGACACACCTACTAAAGCACGTCCTGCATTCACCAACACTAACACACCTCTCAATGTGATACTACCACAAGATGTTGCTTGTGCCTGCATGCAAGACAACATAAAAAGGACCATTATGGTACTGTAGGGAAGTAGCCATGAAGGTGTCTGAAGCACATCCCCAACCAGTCAGGTTAAGCAACTCCTACACTGTTTTGCAGGAGTGGTACAGCCCCACAATGACATCCACAGCAAAGACCAAGGAGGATGGGTGGATCCTCCAGGATGCAGCACTAGGAAAGGGGGATAGAGAACCCCAGAGGAGGAGGAAGCTTTTCCTCTTGGGGGACTCAGTTGTCCAAGGAGTGAAGTTAGGGGAACCTAGCAGGAAGGACAGGGTGGTAAAGTGCATTTCAGAAAGCACTGCATGGTGGGATGAGAAGCAGATCAATAGGATCGCAAGGGTAATGGCAAGGAGGCAGGAACTGGATGTTATCATCCACCTGGGGATGAATGACCTGGCAGGAGACAAAGTGAAAGTAGCTAGAATCCAAAAGGATTTCAGGAAGTTGGGGGGAGTCCGAGGCAAGTAGAACACTCCGTCTCCTTCTCAGAGGTGCCACCTATACATGGCAGGGGAGAGGCTAGGGCACTCCACATCCAGAAATTCAACTCATCTTTGAAGGAATAGCATGGAAGGAAGAGAGGGTTTTGGCTTCATGGGGAACTGGGGTCCCACTTGGATTGATATAAGCCTGTATAAAGATAATGGCCTGCATCCATCAGGGATGGGGACCCGAGTAAGAAGTTTGAATGCTTCAATGACAAGCATTTAAAGTGGCTGTGGGGGGAGTCAGGAAGGTCAGGTGGCTTAGTATCACCCCCCCCCCGTGGCACATGCAGGAAAACGAATTGATGACTGGGACATTGAGAGCAGAAGGAGAGTGGGAAGCAGTGAATTCTAGGCCACATGAGAAAGACAACTGGGGAGGGGGGATGAAGCAGAGGAGGGGAAGGGGAAAGAAGCAGGGGAGCAGCAGCATAGGAAGGAGAGGGATATGATACAAAACATGGAAAGGAGGTAACAAATTCCCACAGCCTGGGAAATAAAATTCCAGACCTGGAGGCATTGATAGTAGAGGCAGACCTGGACATAGTAGCAATAACTGAGACATGGTGCATTGTTAATCATGGGACATTGATGTACTAGGTTATGCTCCATACAGGATGGATGGGGGGTTAAAATGAGGGAGTGTGGCCATGTACATCAGAGAGGGTATAAAGGCGTCAGAGGTGCAAGGTAGATAGGGGGAAGCTGAGGCATTGTGGGTCACCCTTGAACATGTCAAAGGCTCAGCAATATGCACAGGGGTGATCTACAGGCCTTTGGCACAGGGGGAAGAAGTGGACAGGAAGCTTGTGGATGGAATATACAACATGGCAACAGAAGGTGAAGTCCTGCTGCTGGGGGATTTCTGTATGGCAGATGTGGACTGGTCCACCTAGGCAGCTGCATCAGCCAGAAACAGAAGCATCCTGGATTCCCTACAGGGGCAGGTTTAAGGCAGCTTGTGCTTGATCCAGAGAAAAGGCCATTCTTGATCCGATACTGACCAATGGGGACAGAATGCAGATGTCTGTGTGGAGGGGCAACTGGGATCCAGTGATCACTGCACAGTGTGGTTTAGCATGGGAACAGGAACTCAGTCCAGTCACGTGAGGGCAAACATTTTGGATTTCAAGAAGGCAGACTTCACTGGCACGGGAAGATACATCAGAATAGCCTTCTTCAGAAACTTGTAAAAAGGTGGCATTCAGGAGGTATGAAGAAACACAGAAGAATGAGGATAGAGAGGTGCACCAGGTAAAACAGAGGGAAGCAGGTAAGGTAATGAGGGGATCAAAGGCTCAGACAGAAGAAATCATAGCCAAAGGGTATCAAAAGTAAACCAGACTTTCTTCAGGTACATAAGCAAGGAGAGAAAGGCAAGGGGAAGGATTCTGAAGATAAGAAGGATGAAAAAGGAAGACTACACAGAGGAGGATCAGAAAAAAGCAGACATGCTGAACAGGTACTTCTACTGTTTTCACAGTGGAGAGAGACAGTAACAGACCACCAGGGAGTAGCACAAACACTGGAGAGGGAAGTGGACACAAGTCCATTTTCAAAGAAAAGAGTATTATTGAAGGGACTTCACATTTTAGGGTGGACAAGGCCATAGGACCGGATGGATACACCCAAGGGTATTAAGGGAGCTAGGCAGGGAGGTGCTTGCTGTACTACTCATGGCCTTATTCAACAACTCACTGGAAACAGGAATGGTTCCAGAGAACTAGAGGAGAGCAGACATAGTCCCATTCTGTAAGAGTGTCAGCAGGGAGGAGGTTAACAAGTACAATATAGTCTGGTCTGTCTTACTTGAGTCATGGGAAAATTCATGGAATCCATACTAAAACAGAGGCTGTTAGAGTATCTTGAATCCAGTGGAATGCAAGACAACAGGCAGCACAGATTCATGGGGGGAAGGCCATGCCAAATGAATCTGGTAGATTTCTTTGACTGGATGACCTGGGAAATAGGTAAACACTGTGCCACACTGGAGTCTGACAAATAAACTGTAAGGCATAGGGGTGGGATCCACAATGGTTAATTGGGTTCAGTGTGCCTGTGCGACTGGTTTTGTGCTTAAATAACATAGATAATTTTTTGCTGTTTGCCTCTCTCTCTCTCTCTCTCCATTGGATATGCCACCCTGTACGGGTACGAAGGGAAGGAACCCTAGAGGAGGGTTCCACCCCTTGAGGTACCACGGTAGTGATTCCCTTGGCTAAAGGTACCTTAGGAAGAAGCCCATGGAAAAGAGAAGTGTGCCACTAAAGGAGGAGGGGCCGACGGAGGGGCAAGGAAAAAATGCTTGTGTGTCGAGTGAGGAGAGCAGCCCTTAAATGGGCAGAATGGGGGAGTGTTCTGTTGTACCACCACCTTGAACTACAGGCTGTAGCCTTCCAATTAGTACAGTAGCTAGTTAATGGATAAGAGACAGAAGGGGGTGGTACTCACTCTAATGATTGAAGAGTGACCAGTGGGGTACCACAGGGCTCAGTACTGGGACCAATCCTGTTAAATGTAAGGGACAGTGCAGAAGACCTGAAGGGATGGTATGCCTTTTTGCAGATGGTATCAAAATTTGCAATAAGGTGGACACCCAGGAGTAGGGGGGAGAATGAGCAGGGATCTTGTGGATTTTGAGGAGTGGTGAAAAGGTTGGCAGTTGGGTTCAATGCCAAAAAAGTGCAACATCATGCACCTAGGGCAACAGTTCTCAAACTTTGTCATAGTGAGTCTCCCCTAAGCTATGGAAAAGATCTTGAGCCTCCCTCAAAATACTAAAATGTTTTTGGGCCTCCCCATAGAAAAATAGCCTACTTTTCACAGTACATCTGGAATAAATTGAAACCTCTTTGCATAGCTGGCTCTCATGTTATTAAGCTTATTGTAACACCCCTCCCCCCTTCCCCAAACAGGACAACCTACTTGCTCCAATATTTTGACTCTCGAACCATTGTTACCCCGCCATACCTTCATGGGTCAGACTACTTTTTCTGTTTCCTCTCTAGCTGAAATAACCCTCCTGCTGACCTCTGCCTCTCTCCCTCTTACCCTGCTCTTAAGCAACTTCTCAGGGATCATTTTGCTCCCTCCTGCTCTTATTCCTAGTACCTGTATGGTTAGCTCTTGTATTTGGACAGTTCTGCTGCCAGTCTAATTGATCAATTGTTCCTCATATTGTTAGTTTATTGTTCTTAATTTGTTTGCACTTTTATTCATGTTGTATTGCTTAAGTGTTTTGCAGTTACATTTTGAATTGTATTCTCTCACTACCCTTCCCTAGGTACACCTGAAATAAGCCATCTCTCAGTGTACAGTACCTTCCCTGCTCACAGACTTGTGAATAAATATATAAATGCACCTACTATTATCCTCTTTCAGTTTGCCTTATCCCTTCATACAAAATCTATAAAGTTCAAAATTGAAATATAATACTTTTTCAAGACTTGCTTGAGCCTCCCCTTGAACAGGTTGGAGCCTCCCCAGGGAGGCTGGCCTCACCATTTAAGAACCCCTGACCTAGGGCATAGGAACCCAAGGGCTGAGTATAGGATTGGGGGAGGACTGTTACTGACAGTCAATAAACAGGAAAGGGACCTTGGTGTTATTATGTCTCAGGACCTCAAGGTGGCACTGTGACAAAGCAGTGGAGAGGGCTAGTGCGATGCTGTAGGGAGGGTACTCCATCAGGAGGATGGAGGTGGTGTTGCCAGACCCCACCTGGAGTACAATGTAGCTTTGAAGCACAAACCTCAAAAAGAACTTAGACAAGCTGGAAGAAGTCCACAGGATGGCAACTAAAATGGTGCAGGGTTTACATTAAAAGTCCTAAGAGGAGAGACAGAGGGATCTCAGCATGTGCACCCTAGAAGAGAGGAAAGAGAAAAGTGACACGACACAGGCCTACAAGTATCTTGTAGGAGTGAACAGGGTCCAGGGGAGTCTCTTTCAAATGTAAAAGAGCACCAGGATCAGGTGTAATGCAATGAAGCTGGGGAGGTCAAGAGAGATGCGAGAAAATATTGGTAGACTGCCAGCTGAAGCTGTGAAGGTTAAAACAGTAGGGGAGATTCAAGCATGTGTGGCGTAGACATAGCGGTATATTAGAGAAGAGGCTGGGAGGTGGGAGGGTAGATGCAGACCAGACAGCATGTGAGGAGGAGGAAGATGAAGCAGCAAACATCTAAGCAGATTAGGTAGGCCAAGCGGTCATTTTCTGATGACAAATTCAGTGTTTCTATGTTTCTATGTTCATGATTGCACACCTACTACAGAAACAGCTTTTACTACAGTAGGCATCTGATTGTGAACTGTCATTCAGTTGGCTGCTATGGATGTGAGTGGAGGATTTGTGCTGGTCACTGTACACCATGGGTTGGGGTCAAGTGGGGGCAGTTGTAATGGTACTGGGTGGGCTGGTCGGGGGGAGGTAGATATCATACTTATGGGGTGGAGGAACCGCTCAACATCAAGGATGTGGTATGTAAGAATTACAGCCTTGCCAGACTACTAATTGGGGACGCGGGGAACCCTGGTCTGGATATCAGGCAAATGGTACAGAGAAATTACTGATCTTATCAAGTGTCTGATTGGGTCCGGCTGATCAGGGGTGGGGTGGGGTGGGGTCTGCTGGGCACATGGGACAGATGTCTTATTACATAGGCATGAAATCTGGGGGATGGGGCACTGGACACCTCGACAGTTATGCCATATACCAGTGGGGGAACCAGGGCTAGTGGTAGCATGACATGGCCAGGTGTTGGGAGTGCAGGAATGCACAGCCCATAACACCTGGTTTGGGGAACCAGTAACTAATATTGCACTAATGGATTGCAACACCTCCCCAAACCTCCCAGCATGCTGATGTGCCTATGTGCAAGGTGCTGTCAGCTGCTTTACATAGGTGCAAAGGATAGATTAGGGCCACTTACAAATGGGCTAGTGACTTGGTAACCAAGTAGTCATATGGCGCTTTGCAGTACTATTCTGCTTTAGAGGTGCAAATTGGGATTCGCTAGTTGATAACTTAGCACTAACAAAAAGCTTGAATATTCTCCCTAAGGGCTCTTTAAAATCATTGCAACTATGTTAAATGGTTTAAAAGGTTTATTTCTATGTTTAGTTCTATGTATGTTCATTCTCTGTGATGTCTTGCTTGATGTCATGCTAGTATGCTCTGTGCCCTCATGTCTGTAGTTGCTGATGGTTAATTGCTGTATGTTGCAATACAATAATGTACCTTTTATACTGCTTCATGTTGATGAATTTCACTGTACACTCCCATTCCCCTTTCCCCAAGGATGCACCATGAGAAGAGCAACTTGTTCAGTGTGCCCTTCCTGATGAAATATTTCAATAAATACATTTCCAGATTGTAGCATGATAAAAACCATACTACAATCCATGTTCTAAAACTGTACTTAAACCCTGCCCAGAGGTAGGCAAGAGCACAGTTTTAGACAAACACTGTTGCCTTAACCCATACTGACATCAGTGTGGAAGTGATTTGTGTTGAAATATGGGTTAAGACAACCACAGCTACCAAAATCAGTGTTTTGGCTTGTGGACCCTCTCTGGTACCATCCTACAGAGGGCCACTACCCCTGCTGTGCAGGCCTGACCACGGTTAAGGGGCCTGCATGCCCATACTTGATATTACCGGGGGTCCTTTCCAAAGATAACACAGAAAATGGCAGTACCACCAAGAGTACATTTAAGTGGGTCTGATCTCTACCAGTACAACCCACTGTATTGTTATACCAACCCACCTCCCCAACAGTTGCCCCATACATGTGTAACCCTCCTACAAAGGGGGGGTTCCCAAAAAGTCCTCCTTGAGCTTGCCTAAGTGCTCACTGCCAGGTTGGTGTTCTGCATTTTAGCAGATTAAATGTATTACTAGAGAGTGCCTGTATAGCCTCTGTGTACTGTCTCTTTAAGAGCTGCCTGGATTGCAGTCTTAATTAATCTAAAAGGGAGCTCTGTTAAAAGACGTGCTTGTTTTCTGATCACTTGTTAGAGTAGTAATAATATTGCAGTTGTTCTAACCTGCCTTCTTTGCAGCAAGGACTGTTCTGTTTATCTCCACCAACTTGGCCCGGGGACTGTCAGAATAGGCCAATCAGTACTGTTGGGACTCTAAAATGGAGCCTGCCTACAGGGGCTTGGTGGGGTCAAAACTTGTACGAATTGTAGTTTTTGCATTTTGGCACATAAAATAACCGGGGGGGGGGGGAGCTCTTGTTGTGATTGACAGACAGATCAGCCAACCAAACCTTTTGGATCTTGGGGCAATTCCCAAGCTGCTTCCAGCTAGTTTTGGTTCTGAGTTGGGAAATGAAGAGATGACGGGCTCGAATGATTCAAGCAAGAGTCCCTGCATAGATTTGCATGGGAGAACTGTGAAAGGGCTGAGTTTTGGCCTGCCTGCTGTTCCTGAGAGGGAAAATAGAGTGTATTCAAATTGAACCCAAGTTGTGAGAACGATTTAAGCCACTGGACTGTGACCAGGCTTTAATGTGAAGAAGACTGAAGATTTGCTGAAAGCGATTGGCCTGTCAGGATTTCCAGCCAGCTCTGAACTCCCGGTTTGTGCAGAGACTCTGTAATTGCGACTGGATAGCAATCTGCTTGGTATAGTGGAATTTCTTACATGTAAATGTGCTGTTAGTAGGCCACAATTTGGTTCCCCACTGTGGTTTGAACTGTATTCTGCTTGCTGGAAGCTGCATCCAGCCCCACAGACTGAATCCAAAATCATCTCCATTGGGCCTGGGCCTTGCCACACTGGCCCAGCCCGACTGCCCGCTGCACAGAGAAAGCCACAGACAAGAGACCTGTCTGGGGATCAGCCCCCCTGCTCAACATTTGAACAGGAACGACGCCTCAGTGATTCGTGTGGGCCCCGCTTCTCCGAGCACTCCAGCTCAACAACCTGCAGTCTCGATTTCATCCTGCCTGTGTCCAGTATTGGGTATCGTGAGTAAACATCAGGGTAGCTCCCTGCAACAACAGCTAAATCTAAAGTGTTGTCATCTGATTGTCTGGTTGCTTTTTCTTTCATGAACTCAGCTCTCTGGCTCCAGAATGCAAATAGTATATGTTGAACAAGTTGCTTTCTTCCATCACAGGGTCCCAACCAGCTACAATGTTCCTGGCTAGCCCATCATCTCCCTACCTGGGTACCCAGAGGTGTGACTGTGTGGGGACTTAAAGCGCATGCATAACTGTTTGATTAATATAGCCTTTAAGCCAATCAACCTGATTACCCCGCTTCCTTGTGCAAGTCCCCTGAATAAATCAAATCTGACTTTTTATGCATTTAACCTGACTGTGGTTCCAGTTTGTGCCAAGAGTACTGTACTGTTGCTATTTACTGTGCACAACCTTGTTTTACAGGGGTCTCCAGGGTCGAGCCAGAGGAACCATCCCTGGTAGTAAGTGCAAACAGTGTGGATACTGGTATGGTGTACAAGGAGTACTGTGAAAGTGATTATTGTATATTGCTCAGGCCACTAGAAGGAAAAGAGGGAGTTACGGTGTCCCAGAGGGCTGTGCCCAGGTTAGTTTGACCACTACCAGCCCTGACCTCTGAGTGGAGGCACATGTTGCAGAACCTAGGCCCCTTTACCTGCTACTAGCCAAGCAGGTAGGGGTAGTAGCCAGTGGGATAGTACAACCCAGGGGTTACATCTTGGAGGCTCACCGCTGGGATTTTGTTCCTTCTAGTGGCCAAAAATTAAGAATTATTGTTAAAGATTAATGGCTACCCCAATAGAAATGGCTGTACACCAGTTGCTAGGGTAGTGTACTGGGCAGGAGATCGTCCCCCAAAATGCTCTGCTTATACTGGATATTCCCCTGTGTACCAGTAAGGACACTGTAGAGGGAGCACTCTCCAAAGTTGAATGTTTAAAAAAAACCTGTGGTGGTGGGTCAACAGGCTGATTTGATCACCCAAACATTCATAGCCTTGGTAGGGTGTAGTGACCTCGTGGACAGCTCTTAAGTGCCACAGACTATTGCCTCAGAAGGGGTCTCAGCCCCCTGAAGAGTGATAACAAAAGACAGTAAAGACCCTGGGGAGGATGAGCTACCACCATTATCTGAGAATTTTGAGGTGAAATTTGCTAAGTTGTTGCTGGAGGAAGTGAAAACCATAGAGGACTTTAAGAAACTGTTCCTGCCACCTGGGGGTATTCTTTCCCCAACACCCCCTCCCAATCCAGCACCAGTTACTGCCCTTCCTTCTGTGCCCGTGCCAATGCTGGCCACTATATCTGTACCTGCCATTAGTCACAACTCCTACCGAAGGCTGAAAATCTTCTTGGGCACCCTCCCCACTGCCCAGGGGGAGGATGACTGGGACACCTGGATTGACTATGTTGCCCTCTTGGTACCCGAGTAGCAGTGTGCAGAGGCTGAGAAGTGGAAAAGAATCAAAGAAAGTTTGAGGGGCTCTGCCTTTGAAGCCATTACATTTTTGAGGTCCACAAACCCTGGTGCATCTTTTTTTTGGGGAGCATTGAGTCAGGGAAGACTTTGATGTGGAAATTCTAAGGTACCAAACCATGGAAGGGGGAAAGTTTGTCTGCGTATGTTACTCACCTAGAAAGAGCTCTGTAGAAAGCTTACCGGAAAGGTGGGGTAGCCACTAGTGATTTGAACCATGTGAGATTAGGGCACATAGTGCAAAATGCCAAGCATTCTAAACTGCAGATCATCCAGTTAAGGCTCCAGGATAGGAGAAGTAACCCACCTGACTACTGCGACTTTACAAACTCCAGGAGGTAGAAGGTGAAGAGGGAGATTGTAATTATGAGGTGAGTGCAGCCCAAGTGATCATGGCACCGGAAGACCCTTTCGAAATGAAGACCACTAAGAGTGTCCCGCCGTGGGCTAAACGGAGGGGGGAGGAGTTGCTGAAGGAAGTCAGAAAAGTACAAATGGTGTGTTCACTGAGGTATCCCCTACTGACAGAGACCCTGGCCCCTATCAGGACATGACTGTTATGGGGGTTGGGGTGCACCCTCAGGCATCCTCTACTGAGGGTTGCTTCCCGACTGAGCTCAAGGAATTGACTGCCACCCTAAAGGAACTTTTGAGACATGGTACACTACCTGCAGAAGTCAGATCACAATCTCCCATCAATGCTCCAGCATCCCCGCTATGTTTTCCCCAAGGATACCATGAGAACATGTCATTTGTCACAACTGCAGCAAGGATGGCCATATGAAGAGGAAATGCCAGTCTCAGAAGGACTTAGAGAAAGTGGTGAACCAGCTTCAAGGAGAGCTTTGGAAAATGAGTCCGTGGTCAAGGGGTGCACAAAATGACCGCAGTAAAGGCTTCGGCCATCATAACTCAAACCACTCTGTGGCTAAATCGTCTGTCCAGGCCCCAGCTGTTGTCCCTCCAGACTGGTCCAAAATAGTGAACCCTTCGATGGAGACTTCTGTGGCTGTCAATGGTGCCCATGCTCGGGCTGTGCTTGATACCGGGTCACGAGTGACCATTGTATTCCAGGACTGGTACAGTATGACAAATATTTATCTGATGTGCCACTACAATCTCTGGAAGGTTTGCATGTGTGGGGCCTGAGCGACAAGTCTTAGACCCACCTAGGATATGTCCGGCTCTGGTTATCTTTCCCTGCGACTGTAACTGGTGTAGATGAACAAGTAGAGACACTAGCCCTGGTGTGCCCTTCTACATGATTGTATGATGGAATTCCCTTGCTCATTGGAACCAACGTCCATATGTTTGGAAGACTAGTGCAGTTGTGTCATGAAAAACAAGAGAAATGGACTGGGTGGGCACTGAGAATTCCAGCCCTGGTAAAGAGAGCCTATGGTCAGCAAAAACAGATTACCAAATCCAACGGAGATGAGCCGGTGGGGATAGTGTGCAAGAAAGATCCTAATTCTCTGGTACTTCCTCCCAATGCTCAGTACACAATTCAGGGAGAGGTTCATATTAGAGAGGAAGTGAAAAATAAAATGTTAATGTTGGATGCACCAGGAGATGGAAAGCTACCCGAGGGATTATTGGTTAAACCTAGCATTTTGCCTGCCAATGCCCACGCCTATGCAAGATGAGTGATGGTCCTGATTCGGAATGTGTCAGATCGAAAGGTCCAGTTGAACAGAGGGTGCATTCTAGCTACAGTACACTGCACAGACACTGCTGTATTACCCAGCAACAAATACTCTGGTGAAAAGGAAAGAGTGACCCTGGACTTATTTGACTTTGCTGATTCCCCATCGCCAGCAAATTGGGAGGTTAAAATTAGCCAGAAACTCGCCCAGAGTGACCAAGTGTTTCCATTAAAACAATGGGACGTGGGGTGTGTCCAGGGTGCAGAGCATCACATACGCCTGCATGACGACCGGCCTTTTCGAGACAGATCCTGACACCTCGCCCCAGCGGACATAGATGATGTGAGGAGACACCTGCAGGAAATGCATGGGTCTATGAGAATGTGTGTTGATTATCGAACCCTGAATCGGCGGACCATCCCCGATCAATAAACCATGCCCCAAATACAAGATGCCCTGGATTATTTGAATGGGAGAAAATGGATCTCGGTATTGGATCTTCGCAGCAGATATTACCAGATTCCGATGGCCCCATATGACCGTGAGAAAACAGCCTTCATCTGTCCTTGGGGTTCTGTGGCTACTACCGGAGGTTCATAAAAAAACTATTCAAAGGTGATTTACCTGCTCTTGAATCTTAACTAGGATTACCCTCCTACCAACCATAAATATAAAAAAAGGGCTGTCAAAGAACCAGAGAAAGTGTACTTCCACACAGGTGAATTTTTTGGGCCCTGCTGGACACCCAAATTTGAAGCAGCCTTTCATGAAGTCATATACCATCTCACCCATGCCCCCATCCTTGCTTGTACTGACCTCACCAAGCCCTATGTGCTGCATATGGACACTAGTCTGCAGGGTCTTGGAGCTGTGCTGTATCAAGAGCATGAGGATAGTTTGAGACCCGTGGCTTTCGCCAGTAGGAGCTTGATCCCATCAGAGCGAAACTACCCTGTACACAAGCTAGAGTTCCTTGCCCTAAAGTGGGCCATCGTCGACCAGTTTCATGAATACCTCTAGGGGCAAAAATATTGGTGAAGACTGACAATAACCTGTTAACCTATGTACAGACGTCAGCTGAGTTAGATGCCACTGGGCACCAGTGGCTTTCTCCCTTGTCAGCCTATGATTATGCAGTTGAATACAGACCAGAACTGAACCATATTGATGCTAACACCATGTCATGATAGCCAGTTCCCAAGAGTGATTGGGTCAGACTGTCTGAACCTTACATCTGAGCATTGTGGCAAATGTTTGATAGAGATGAGCAGATGTCTGCAGACACAGTGGACTGTTTAGTAGATTGCTTGGGCCCTCCTGATACTTGCATACCAGCTGCTTTTTGCCACTTCTCTGCTCTAGATATTAGTGAACTACCTCAATCCGACAATGAAAGCATTCAGTGGGGCTCAATCCCAAGATCCCATGATTCAGCCAGTACTTGATGCCCTGTGTGCAGGGAAAGATGTGTTCAAGATGCGTTCCCCTGACTTGCAAATTGCTCTGTTGTTTAAAGAAGGCCCCAGGTTGAAGTTACTCAATCAGTTGCTATATAGAGAGACAGTAGATTGTAATGGGCAAGTAGACAAGCAGCAATTGGTCCTGCCCACGGCCTTTAAAGATTTGGTACTAAGGTCCCTCCACAATCACATGGGTCACCTTGGTAATGACAGAACTCTTGACTTGGTACGATCTTGATTCTATTGGCCCAAGATGGGGGCCGATGTTGAGCACCATGTAAAGACTTGCAGTCGTTGTCTGCAAAGGAAAGCCCTGCCTCAGAGAACTGCCCCCATTGTCAATATTACTACCAGCACACCCACAGAACTGGTCTGCATAGACATTTTGTGTTTAGAACCTGCTCAGTGGAATATTGGTAATGTGTTAGTGGTTGTGGGTCATTTCATACAGTATGCACAAGCTTTTCCAACTAAATATCAAAAGGACTCTACCGTGGCCAAGGTGCTAGTGGAAAATTTCTTCATCCACTATGGTGCCCCTCAGCAGATCCACTCTGACAAAGGCAGAGATTTTGAAAGTCAGCTAATCAAAGAAATGCTATCTCTCTGTGGGGGGTGTGGAAGTCAAGAACCACCGCTTATCACCCACAGGGGGAACCTCAACCAGAACGTTTTAACCACACCCTTCTAGAAATGCCGGGCACCTTCCATCCCAAAGACAAGCCTAAGTGGAGCCAGCAGATTAGCACCTTGGTCCATGCATACAACTGCACAAAAAAATGATGCTACTGGGTTCTCCCCCTACCACCTCATGTTCGGGAAGGAGGCATAACTGCCAGTTGATGTCTGCTTTGGGGTCTCTTCAGATGGGGTCCGAGCTGAAAATTACCTACAGTATGTGCAGAAACTGAAAGCTCAATTGAATCATGCCTATCAACTGGCCCAGACAACGGGCACCAAAAGAAATTTTGCCAACAAAGAGAAGCATGATAAAAAAGTAAAGGCTCAAGAGCTTCGGCCTGGAGACCGTGTGTTGTTACACAATTTGGGACTGCATGGCAAACACAAAATTGCTGATAGGTGGCACCATCTTCCCCATGTAGTAGTTGGAAAGTTGAATGATTTACCAGTGTACAAGGTGCGTCCAGCGAATAACCCCAAAGCTGTCAAGACCATGCGCCGTAACCACTTGCTACCTATTGGCCAAGTCATAATTGAGGCTGAACCATCAGAGATTGATTCCCCTGGACCGGTGAATCATGCTGCTGCAAAAAAGAGACAGAGTCAACCTACCCCGGTAGTTACAGACTTAACATTTCTTCGCAGCAGGCCCAGAATGATAGTGACAGTCAGTCCAGCTCTGACGAAAGTTAGAGTGACAATGCCTATTACCCCTCCTATGAATTGAGTCAGCTGTTTCGAGGTAACCCTATGATTCATTGTGCGGATCAAGCTGGGCCTTCTGGACTACCTACCTCCCCAGCTTCGTCCTTGGAGCCAATGATCCCTGAAAGTGAAGTGCAAAGTATTACGTCTGAGGTGGTGGACTCTGTTTTGTAGAACTATGTGAATTGCCCAAAGAAGGGGCTGATGGTCCGAGTCTCTCTGGTGACACACTAGAACTTTGAAGAACAATGTGAGAGTGTTGACAGCCCCCTTTCAGTGCCGCAAAGCCTAATTGTGCCAGAGCCTCCTCAAAATGAGCAACCTGGGCCTCCATCAGAAGATAATGAGCAAAGTGTTGTGGAAACAGAGCTTACAAAGCAAGGAGCTGACAGTGCTCTATGTTTAGACATTCCCAACCATGCAGAGGCACCCCTCACAAGTGACGATAGCTCCAAAATTAGTGCTGAAAGTACAGAGATTCTGGCCACTTCCCCCAGAAAGACTCGCCCAGCTGTCAAACCATTGCTACGCTTTAGTTATGATTCCCCTGGGAGGCCAGTGGATTTGCCTAAATGCTCACTACCAGGCTGGTGTTCTGCTTTTTAGCAGATCAAATGTATTGCCAGAGAGTGCCTGCATAGTCTCTGTGTACTGTTTCTTTAAAGGGGCACTGTCAGCTTTGCCCCTTCGTTTTTGGCCAAAAGTAAGTAGTATGCCTGTTGGCACACAGCTATCACATATATACTTAAGAACATCACTATATGTGGAAAACATAATTTTTTTTTACCGTTTTTCTGCATTTTGCCAAAGTAGCTTTCTATTCGGGTCCACGTTAAGTCCTCTGCATACCGGAAGCACATTCAGGTCGGGGCCGCGCGTCGTCCACGAGTGCGGCCCCGAAGTACGATTTTTCCATACTCGACATGCAGCTGTATATTGGGAGAGTCCCTTGCACTATTCTAAAATTCTCTATCTCTGACGACTGGGCGAGCACTGGGAGTACTATAATTTATATTTGTACATTGTGGCGAAATCCAGCATCTTACTAGCAGTAGCTCTTAGCATGTGTGGGATCTTTGGCCATGCCTCTAGTGTGCATCTTGTGAGTTTCGGCTACAATGTACAAATATAAATTACAGTACTCCCAGTGCTCGGTTTGCAGTCGCTCGTGAATAGAGCATTTTAGAATGTACAGGACTCTCCCAATATACAGCTGCATGTTGAGTATGGAAAATCTGCAGTGGGCTGCACTGTGACTATCGCGGCCCCGACCTGAATCGAGCCGGTATGCGGAGGACTTAACGTGGACCCGAATAGAAAGCTACTTTAGCAAAATGCAGAAAAACGGTAAAAAAAATTATGTTTTCCACATACAGTGACGTTCTTATGTATATATGTGATAGCTGTGTGCCAACAGGCACACTACTTACTTTTAGCCAAAAACGAAGGGGCAAAGCTGACAGTGCCCCTTTAAGAGCTGCCTGGATTGCAGTCTTAATTAATCTAAAAGGGAGCTCTTTTAGAAGATGTGCTTGTTTGCTGATCATTTGCTAGAGTAGCAATAATATTTCCGTTTGTTCTAACCTGCCTTCTTTGGAGCAAGGACTGTTCTGTTTATCTCCACCAACTTGGCCAGGGGCAGTCAGAATGGGCCAATCAGTACTGTTGGGACTCTGAAATGGAGCCTGTCTACAGGGGCTTGGTGGGGTCAAAACTTGTAGAAATTGTAGTTTTTGTGTTATGGCACCTAAAATAACCTGGAGGGGGAGCCCTTGTTGTGAGTGACAGATCAGCCAACCAAACCTTTTGGATCTTGGGGAAATTCCCAAGCTGCTTCCAGCTAGTTTCAGTTCTGAGTTGGGAAGTGAAGAAATAACAGCTTGAATAATTCAAGCAACAGCCCCTGCATAGATTTGCGCAGAAGAACTGTGAAAAGGCTCAGTTTTGGCCTGCCTGCTGTCCCTGAGAGGGAAAATAGACTTTATTCAGACTGAACCCGAGTTGTGAGAATGATTTAAGCCACTGGACTGTGACCAGGCTTTAACCTGAAGAAGAACGAAGATTTGCTGAATGCGATCGGCCTGTCAGGATTTCTAGCCATCTCTGAACTCTCAGTTTGTGCAGAGACTCTGTAATTGCAACTGGATAGCAATTTGCCTGGTATAGTGGAATTTCTTACATGTATATGTGCTGTGTGCTGTTAGAGGGTCATGATTTGGTTCCCCACTGTGGTTTGAACTGTATTCTGCTTGCTGGAAGCTGCATCCATCCCCATGGGCTGAATCCCAAATCATCCTCCACTGGGCCTGGGCCTTGCCACACTGGCCCAGCCCGACTACCCGCTTCACAGATAAAGCCATCGATGAGAGACCTGCCTGCGGATCAGCCGCCTGCTCAACACTTTAACAGGAATGATGCCTCGGTGATTCGTGTGGGCCCTGCTTCTCTGGGCACTCCAGCTCAACAACCTGCCGTCTTGATTTCATCCTGCCTGTGTCCAGTATTGGGTATCGTGAGTAAACATCAGGGTAGCTCCCTACAACAACAGCTAACTCTAAAGTGTTGTCATCTGATTGTCTGGTTGTTTTTTCTTTCACGAACTGAGCCCTCCAGCTCTGGATTACAAATAGTGTGTGTAGTGCATGTTGCTTTCTTCCATCACAGGGCCCCAACCAGCTGCAAGGTTCCTGGCTAACTGGGTACCCAGAGGTGTGACTGTGTGGGGACTTAAAGCACATGCATAACTGTTTGATTAATATAGCCTTTAAGCCAATCAACCTGATTACCCCTCTTCCTTGTTTAAGTCACCTGAATAAATCAGATCTGACTTTTTATGCATTTAACCTGACTGTGGTTCCAGTTTGTGCCAAGAGTACTGTACTGTTGCTATTTACTGTGCATAACCTTGTTTTACAGGGGTCCCCAGGGTCGAGCCAAAGGAGCCAACCCTGGTGGTAAGTACAAACAGTGTGGGTACTGGTATGGTGTGCAAGGAATACTGTGAAAGTGATTATCGTATATTGCTCAGACCACTAGAAGGGAAAGAGAGGGATTACAGTGTCCTGGAGGCCTGTGTCTAGGTTAACTTGATCACTACCAACCCTGACCTCCGAGTGGAGGCACCTGTTGTAGAACCTAGGCCCCTTAACCTGATACTAGCCAAGCAGGCAGGGGTAGTAGCCTGTGGGATAGCACCACCTATGGGTTACACATGGACTTACAAGAATTGAACATCCCCACATTCAACATCATCCATCATTAATTTCTAGTAATAACATGCTTACTAAAATCAGAATTTTTAGGAAGACCTTTTTAAAACAGTAACAATTTATTTACACAGGGAGGATTAGGATGGGGTAGAATGGAACAGAGGTTAAGCAACATTTTAAATTTGCATTTTAAAGATTATCATTTTCCCAAACATCATTCCACCTTTTGATTTTAACCCAAATCGCCTTTTTATAATGCACCCACCAAACTACCTGACAATCTAACTGCTGCAGGTATTACCAAACCCAAACCCACTGGTACCAGTTCAGAATGACACCCTGAATTTTGTCTCTGGGTACCTAAATACCGAGTTGCAGACCTGAAGTGCAGCTGGTCGGCTGATGCCGGCATGCCCACCTGAACCAAGCAACCCTCCACATGTTCCCCTTGATTGCTTTAAACCTTGAATTGGCTTTCGGCGGCAGTGGACTTGAACACAGAAAACTATATGTGTATATATATATATATATTAGAGGCAAAAACTTTGTTTAATGCATTAGTTAGGGTTGTTCTACAGTGACAAAAGTGAAATTCGGTGTTAGGGTTGAAACCCCCGGACCCCGCCCACCCCAACGGCATTGGGGTGTGCATTAGGGTCATCAGCCCTAACTCTCACCCCATCACATGTGTAAAGCTGCAGAAGTATAGGAGAACGGGGTGAGAGTTAGGACCGAAGACCCCAGTGCACACCCTAATGTCGGTTGGGGAGGTGGGCGGGGAGTCCGGGGGGTTCAACCCTAACACCGAATTTCCTCACTTTTGTCACTGTGGAACAACCCTAACTAATGCATTAAATGAAGTTTTTTGCCTTTAATTTCCCTTCTTTTTGAGAATGATAACGAGAAATAGTGAGATGTAATGCAGCAGCAGGGACGCTCCCCCACGTAATGCAGCGGGCGGGACCGTGGGGCCCGCCGGGCCCGCACTCCCTGCGTGATGTCTTGTGGCATGGTAACAAGAACAGCAATGCAAACAGAAGCGCTAACAGTGGCGCACATGGTACATGAAGTGCGAATGAGAACAGAAAGGGTAATGCACAGGTGGCATAGAGCGGGAACGGTCTGCCACGTGACGTGTGTCACATAGTAACATGGCGCCTGCAAATGGAAATGTCAATGGGCATGGTGGCATAAGTAAAATAGAAGAGAAACAGTACTGTAGACACAAATGGCAAAAATAACAGAAGCATAGCGCAAATGAAAATACAAGGATAACGCACATGGGCGTAGATGTCATGAGTAAGTGAAACGATCATGAACATAAGCAGAAAGGGCAGCGGTAACAGTAATGTAAGCTCACAGGCTGGTTTTCCCAAAATCTGCATAGAGAAAGACAGTGAGTACAAAGAATGTATGCATAATGATGGGTATCGGAGCAGAAAATGAGGATTTGGAATACTAAATAGGTTATATCTCAGGAAGCGTACGACCTAGAAAAAAATTTAAAAGTCATATGATTTACGACTGTCCTGGCTAGTTTTGTACTTAGCCCCCATTAGGAGAATAAGCATTTTTCCGACAAAAAGTCCGTATCTCGCACCGTTTCCGAGATACGGGCCCTGAAAGGTGCAGCGAACGCCGTAATGTTATCCTATGGGAAAAAAGAGAAGTTCAGAGTGCCATAACTTTGCCTCCCTGTAATATTTTTTCACCAAACCACCGAAAGGCACATCTGTGGGCTGTTGGCTGTCTTCCCTTCAAATTTCAGGAAAAAAGACCAAACCGTTATTTTGCAGCAGGGTGCCAAAGGATTCCTGTAATACGTCGGGCACCGTAATGTTATCCTATGGGAAAAAACATCAACTTTGGAGTGCCATAAGTTTGCCGCCATGTAATAATTTTTCAACACAATACTGAAAGGCACATCTGTGAGATGTCGGCTGCGTTCCCTCCAAATTTTAGCCCAAAACACCCAACCGTTCTTTTGCAGCGCAGTGCCAAATAATTGCTGTCATTTTCCCACAGACTAGAAAACTACTGTTGCAATTTGCGAAAGCTTTCACAAAAATTTGTGACACTTTCGTGAGCATGAAAGTACTTTTTCCAGAAATTTGAAAAACGTATTTCTGGGGTGTTTTACCCCAAAATAAAGACATGGCTAGCATCCTCAGGGTCCAACTAGGTGAATACAAAAATAATTAGGTTGCTAGAGGGTCCCAAATTTAAATGCCAAGCATTTTTCTGATCACTAACTGAAAGCAAAATGGTGGATTTGCGAAAGTAAAGAGCCATTGCGAAAGTAAAAAATGCATTTGCAACACTGTATGAACTTTTGTGAACTTTTCCCATTGACTTATAATGGAAATTGTTTTTGAATAACTTTTGAACCATTCAATATTTTTACCAAATCTTGAAAGGCACATGAGGGGACCCTGGCCGCATGTTCCCTGAAGATTTGAGACGTCAGCATCAAACCATGGGACCTGTAGGCATGACCGTGAGAATTCCAGAAACTCGTCAATGCACGCGCATCATGCTTAATAACCCACAGTTGTACATCCGACCAATACGAAACTTGGCAGATCCCAAGGCCTATGATTCTTAATTGTGTATTCCAAATTTCAGGCAAATCCGTCACACGGTTGCAAAGTTATTAAGGTGCAAACTTTTGGGTTTAACATAGAAATGGCTCCTCAAACCTAACTATGGTAGCACTACCGTGCTACCATAATGTGTGTGTGTGTGTGTGTGTGTGTGTGTGTGTCTGTCTGTGTGTGTCTGTGTGTGTGTGTATATATATATATATATATATATTTTTATATACACACATTTTGCTTAAATTTGAATCAGCGTAATATTCTGTGGTAATTTGCATATGCAGTCCATGATACTATGCATTATGGGGGCATGTGTGATTTTGTATTTCTTTGAAACTTGGCTTCCCTTTCAATGCCCTATGGGGTAACCATTGCCTCAGTGCTTGTGCACAGAGATTCTTTGTCTTTTAAATATTTATTTGTTTTAATTGGGTTCACCACAACATAACCCAGATAGACCATCTTAGGGTAGCTGGTTCATTCCACTGGGGTGTCAAACAGACAAGGCATACTGATGAGTCCTGGTAGGACAAAACACATGTCTTTGTCTTCTGTTGGTACCCTTTGCAAACTGTGTGAGAGGCCTTTTGGCACCATGCATTTCTGCTTAAAGCTGAACCAGCATAATATTCTGTGGTGATTTGGTGGCGAGTTCATAAAAGGTAGAAATATCTACTGAACTTGTATAAATTCTATGATTCTATAAACCTATATGTAGTCCATGATGCTTTGCATTATGGGGGCATGTGTGATTTTGTTAACACACACACACACACACACACACACACACACATATATCTATATATATATATATATATATATATATATGTATATATATATATATATTCCCAAGGTGCAGGGCAATTGCTGCCCTCACTCATGACTCTGCTGTATTAGTCCTCGGAAGACACACATGATTGAAGCCCTGGGTAGATGGATCAGCAGATGCAGATCCAGGCCTGATGCTTAGCACTTGAAGGTGTAGAAGCTGCAGCTTGGATCTTCAGCACAACCAAAGGTCTTGCAGCCCATCCCCCCCGGCCCACAGAGGCCCACTGCATGGCATTACACAAGGCCCGCCAGTCACAAGGGACCCAGACATGGGAGAGTCCCCACAGCCTGGCTCCCCCATACAGTAGGTTAGAGCAACCCAGCACCCAGGCACAAACCCACAATCCCTTGCCTCTGATGGCCCTACCTGATGGGGGTCAGTGAACTCCCCACCTGGCACTGGGTTTAGGATGGATTCTTCAGATCATTTCCATTCTTTCCTCAATTACCTGCTAGGTGTGTAGTCAAGTAGTCTCAGCTACCTTTCCAAATATCAGGCTCTTGTGGGACTGTGCAGAGTCTGAAAATCCAAGGGTTTGCCACAGTGGTCTCCTGCCTTGCTGCATCTCAGGAGCAGACAGCAGGCACTCGCCCAGACAGCACCCGCTCTTCCTCCTGCCCCCACAGTCTTTCAGTTCCAACACAGTGGCCACTCTTGTGCTCTGTCTCACATGCAAGTTAACATACTAACATATTAAAATGCCTGCAGAGTAGGCCTAACAGTCATTCGTGTCTGCTCGTTTGGTCAGCCCCACCCTGGGAGCTGACCTTGCTGTCCCTCCGCCCTCTCAGGATTCTCCATTTCCAGTCCAGGGTAATCCCCTTGCATTGGACTTTGCCTGCACAGCCCATTCCCCTGTACCTATCCCAACCCCTCTTGAACACCTCCACAGTCTCTGCTTCCATTAGTCCCCAAAGCAGTGCATTCCATGGTTCTACCACCCTCTCAGTGAAGTAGCACCTCCTCCTTCTCCTCCCTGATTCTCCCCTTCCAGCTTCCACCCATGCCCTCTAGTTGCCCCACCCTTCCTTTGGAGCACCCTGACTGAGCCTCCCCTATATACCCCCTTCATGTACTTGAAGACCTCTATTATGTCCCCCCCCGTCCCTTCTCTCTTCCAACATGTACATATTTAGCTCCTCGAGCCTCTCCCCATAGGTCCTTTCCCCAAGCCTCAGATAATTTTGGCTGCCCTCCTTTGGAGCCTTTTGAGGAGTGCAATGTCCCTTTTTAAGTGTGGCCTCCAAAACTGCACACAGCACTTGAAGTGCAGCCTGAACAAGCAGTTATACAGAGGGAGTATCACTTCCCTCCTTCTGGAGGTAATCCCCCCTAGCGATGCATCCCAGCATCCTGTTGACCTTGGCCACTGCCCTTCTACAAGTCTCAGAGTTGTTCATCTTGACATCTACCACCCCCCCAGGTCCCTCTCAGCCATCAAGACTTGTAGCATTACCCCACCCCGGGTATACACTTGGCCTGGGTTTCTGATGCCCAGGTGCAGTACCCTGCATTTCCCAGCATTGAACCGCAGTGCCCACTTCAGCAACTCTTTTTCAGAAATCCATTAAGAAAGTCCCTTTTCTCACCATATAGGTACTAGTCGACTCCAGACAGAAGAGGCTCTCTCTTCAGCTTTTTAATACCTGGGTTCCAGTCCATTTTTCATATCCATTTTCTACAATCCAGTTTTCTGTACCAAAAACCAGTCCTTTAATCTTTTTTTCACTTTTCCTGTAGATGCCTTGTCATTATCAAGAGTCAGACAGAACCTTTTACACTTTTTCTCACTTCTCTCATCAAAAATCCTTGATCATTTGTGTCTCACTGATGTGGTGCAGATTAAACTGAAGAGGCTTTCTACCTATCCTCTTGATACAAATCCATCCATTTCATTAATCCTTTTTCACAATCCATTTAACCTTTATTCTGAAAACTTTCATCGCTGTGGTGCAGTTTCTCTGTGCATCAACAGAATACCGTAGTTCTCCCTCTCTGCAGAGCTGCCCGCAAAATCCTCTCTTTTCTCTCTAGATGGGGAAAGGCACAACCAGCTCTGGGGAACAGACTGCTGGCAGCCCCCAGGCAGCCCCCCTCACAGTCCTACAGCCCCACCTTCTCCCTAGGAGCTGGAGACCCCCTTCCTGTGGAGGGACTCCCATTGAACTGAACTCAGAAACCAAAGTTCTTTCCCCTTGGGAGCTTTCTGGTAGCTCCCCATTGGCAGGAGCCACTGTCCTCAACCAAAATTAACATGTACAAGGTTCCCGTGACAGCACACTGGTTGCTGAAAAAGGCAACCAGCTTGTCCTTGGTATTTTTCCCAAAGAGTCTTCACTGAATCTCTACTGTTTAGTGGCCTTTTCCCTCTGATGGCCCAATACAAAATTTAGCATTTTTAGTTAATTTCCAGCCAGTCGCTAATACTGAACTTATTTTCCCCAGCACCAGACAGGCTGAGAAATGTGTGTGTATAACAGTAGCAGGAATGAGGGATAAATGTTCTAGCTCTATCTGGATTAGGTGAGCGAGGGACCACCAGACTACCAAGGAATTATATATTTTTTTATTGTGTCCAGGACTGACAGAGTGTGTGTGCGTGTGTGTGTGTGTGTGTTGGGGGGAGGTTGCAGGCAGGCTACATTTGTGCAGTTAAAACACGATTCCCCAGGTTAGCACTGCACAGAAGAATGCTTTTTAAAACAATGCCAGCCATGCTTATCACAGCGCAGTGCTAATCCTGTTACAGTGGTACATGGGCCTCCATTTCAGAGCCACTCATTAGGGTCGTGCACTCCTAAGTGCTGCACCTGAGATAGCACACAGCCACAGAAGGTGGTGGTAAATGGCACTCACTCCAGTGAGGAGAGAGTGACCAGTAGGATGCCAGAGGGTTCAGTAATGGCACAAGCCGTCTTCAATGTCTTTATAAGTGGCATTACAGAAGAACTGGAAGGGCAGATGTACCTTTTTGTAGATGACACTACAATCTGTAATAATGTTGATAGGTGCAGATGGAGAGAATGAGTAGGGACCTAAGAAAAATGAAAGAGTAGTACAGGACATGGCAGCTTGGGTTCAAAGCCAAAAAGTGCAAAATCAAGCAACTAAGGCATAGAAACCTAGAGGCAGAGTATAAAATGTGGGGGAGGTACTGATGGTCACTAAGAAGGAAATCTTTTACATAGCACTGTTCTCTATATGCAGGAGAGGATTACTCATTTGCATGGCCGCAGTAGTACATATGCACATGCACATGATCAGGTTAGCATCAGGGGATGCTGAATATGACACTATTCCAGCCATGCTGTTAATAGTGTAATGTTTAGCACAGCGCTAACTTTCTGAAAATGGGGCCCTAATTGACTCAAAATCCTGGTCGATGCCTCTTAAGATGCAGAAAGTAAACATAAAAGGGTTATCTTATCTAACTCTTTATGTATTGTTTTATCTTATTTTGCTTGCAAAACCTTTAGCCTATTTCAAAACATTGTGAAGTGACTTAAACATTTATAACAAACTAGTTAAAAGTTTTCTTTCTTCTTTCATCTGAAAACTGTCTTTATTTACTTATAAAAACACAGTCTGGTGGGCTGGCCTAGTAACTTGGTGGTACCTGTACTGCCTCCCATGCCAGTGGCCTAGCTGTGGAGGTGGACCTGGGTTGTGCATGGGTTAGATGGGGGGAGATATGATTGAGCATCTTGGGGAATGCTCTCCTCTCCTCTCAGGGAGGGAAAGTCTGACCACCCTGCTCTTCAACATCCACCTAGCTGAGTAGGGATGGCAGGGCAGTGGAATTGCATAAGGGGCAGGGCTCAGGCAGGCACAAAGCAAGCATGTGCCTTTATATATAGTTGCATCATTGCATGCTTGGCTGCCAGGGGATGAAACCAAAGCTTGAAACCCCTTAATGGCAGAATGATCCAACAACCTGCAGCAGATTCTGCACTACTAACCAAGCTCTGCTCCTATCTGAGTATGTGTTTCCTTGTCAATGGCCCTCCCCCTCCTGGCCCCAATATGGGGGATATGTATGTGGGAGGGGGAACTCGGAGCAGGTAAATCCTGGGGATGGTGGTTGATTGGGCTGGAGATATTGGTGGGCAAGGGGGTCGCAGGGTGACTAAGGAGATTAAAATCTCAATGGGGAAAAAAAAAGAAATAAAACACAGTTTGAGAAGCTCAAACCCCAAAACAGACTGTGAATGCCTCCAGTGAGGCATCACAGTAAAGTTATTTAGCATAGAAACATGCAAATTATGTGCATATGTCAGCTAAGCTCCTGATGAGAACTGGGCACTGAGGGATTGCAGCAAAAAATATTTATTTTTGTTTCTTAACCAAGAAACTCTTATTAAACAAAAACTAAATCAAAACATAGTCCATAGAGTACAAACTAGCAAAGCTTTTGGCTTACACTATCACAATTTCTGCAGTGCTTTCCAAGCATTCAGCTCAGATAAGTTGCTGGACTAACAGTAATTAATTACACATAAATCTGATCAAAAATTTAACTTGGAAAAATGCATGCAGCCCCCTATGTTTACGTTAGGAATATTAGCTTCCCATACAAATGTGTTTTAACAGTAAATGAGAGCAGCATTTATTTAAAAAGAATAAACTACAGCATTTTAAATTAGTTCTAAAAGTTTCTTGTCACATCACATTGTTCGGAAATTTGATTAAAGGTGTGTATGCAAAACAAGATGGAAAACCCCATAAAGAATTAGAATAAGAGGTAGTCCTGTTTTGTTTACCTTCTGCTCTGCAGTTTTAGATATCCTGTCATCAAGCCAGCAGCTAACTGAATGCAACAGGAAATGAGTGCAGGGGCAGGCCATTCAGGGGGAGGAGCGGGGGGATGGGTAGTTTCAGAATGTGGTCCATTTCAGTATATAGTTTATTTGCATCAGTATATGGTGTATGTGGATTTTTCAGTCTATAGTGTATGTGTTTCAATACATAGTGTATGTGTTTCACTACACAGTGTATTTGTTTCAGTATATAGTGTATGGATTTTTTAACTATACTGTGTATGTATTTCAATATTTTATATATTTCTTTCAGTATATAGAGTATGCAAAATTTTTCAATAGATTGGGTAAGTGTTTTAATATATAGTGTACGTGTTTCAGTATATAGTGTATGCAGATTTTTCAGTGCATAGTATATTTATTTCAATAGATAGTGTATGTATTTCAATATGAAGTGTAGATGTTTCTATATATAGTGCATTTGTTTCAGTAGACAGTGTATGTGGATTTTTCAATGTGTAGTGTATGTATTTCAATAGATAGTGTATGCATTTCAATATGTGGTGTGTTTGCTTTAGTATATAGTGTTTGCAGATTTTTTCAGTGTATAGCGTATGTGTTACAACGTATAAAGTATTTGTTTCAGTAGATAGTTTATATGGATTTTTCAGTCTTTTTTTTTAACTCTATTTTTTCACCCCTACCTTACCACTGAACTCTCTCCAGTGATCTCCTGACAGCAGGCTTTACCTCCCTATGTGGCTTGGCTACCCCATTGGCTACTCTCCGGCTCTGGGCATCCCCCTGAGTCTACCCTCCAGGGAAGGGCCACCCCTGCTCAGGGCGCTGTTTCTGTAAGTATTGAGAGAGGGGGGACACAGCGGAGGGGGCCAAGCCCATTCCTGGGAGTGTGGACTGTGGAGGAAGGCACCTTCACCTATCTGCAGAGATTTTTTTTGCATGCTTAGTTATGCCCCCTGTGGAGCTCGACTGTCAAGGCAATGTACTGCTGCAGCTCTATTCCCCTGGCATATGCTGTGATACTACTTTTGCCAACCTCCAGCCTCCACCAGAGGTCGCTTCTTGAGTGGTTGTCTCCCCAATCCTACCCAGGGAAGAGAGAGCAGTCCTACGGATGCTCAATCTCTTCCCCCCCAGCTGACTCCTGGTGGCCCAGGCTTGTTCCTGAACCCAGGTCGCCAGCGTGGTGCTAGGTGTGGCATCCGGCGCCTCAACCCACAGCACCACCGGGCCGGAATATGGATTTTTCAGTCTGTAGTGTATGTATCTCAATAGTTAGTGTATATGTTTTAGTACATAGTACATTTGTTTCAGTATATAGTGTATGTGGATTTTCAATACTCTGTATGTGTATTTCAGTAGATAGTGTATATATTTCACTATATAATGTAAGCATTTCACTATATAATGTATGCATTTCACTATATGATATATGCATTTCAGTATACAGTATATGTATTTCACTATATGATATATATATTTCAGTAGATAGTGTATATGGTTCACTACATTGTGTATGCATTTCACTATATAATGTATATACTGTATTTCATTACATAATGTATGCATTTCACCATATAGGGTATGTGTTTTACTATACAACCAGAGATTCTGAATTATGTCCCTAACGGCTTGCCATACAGATTCTCATTTATTTGTTTACAGGTAGCAATGATATTATGTAGCTTTATATAATCAGAAATACACACATCCATTTATCTCTGTTTAATCTGGAGAACTAATCATATATGCCATTCAGCAACCTTACAGCACATAATCTAACAATCTGTACACTGCTACCTTCAGATTTACTAACTTTAAGAAAAATGCTACATTATCAGATTCAAACTTTAAGAGAACTGCTACATTACCAGTTGCAAACATCAGTTCTGCTTTAGAGTTATAAACTGCAAAAATTGTGTGCTTTTAACATAGTATCTCACAAAGAATCATAAATCAGAAAATGTTACAGTACCTGTAAAGCAAATAGAGATACACACACACACACACACACACACACACACACACACACACACACACACACACACACACACACTCACACATATGGCCCATCAAAGGGGTCTGACACATGATGTGGAATAGACAAGATTGATGCAGCACTTTGTGGTGTCCCTGAAGCACACCCCCCCACCTGGTTAAAATAGACACTTGCAGCTTAGGTCCTCAGCTTACAGGAAAGAGGGGTCACAGCAGTTACCTTTACTGGGGGGTCTCTCATTATCTCTTGCATGCTTTGGAATGCATCACAATGCTCCCACTTACCCTGTAACTGATTAGATTTATTTGCAAACATATTTTCTTTCTTCTGTTATTTTTTGAGTGACACACTCTTCCCCCCATCAAATATATGTTGTCCTAAACATTTGTAAACATTTACTACTGCAGATAAAAGGACCATTGTACCTGTTGCAAAGTCTAGACTTTGTATTCCCAGTCACATAAAAGTACTTCTACTCACTTATTTGGGTATGTATCTTAGGGAGAATATTTCAATGTATTTAGTTTTCTGATGAAGAGAGTAAAAGGCAGGAATTTTAGCTGCTAACCTGGAGGGGCCATTCTACTGAAGGTATACTAATTATTGATCAAATTCCCTAAACCTGACAGAGTGGCCAATTCAGTTCAAGATTTTCCTTTCTTTCCTCAAGGTTTCAAATACCTCTGGATGTATTTCAGATTTCCTCTGATACAAAATGTTTTAACAGATACTGAAGTTTCACAGTTTTATAAAGCACCCTGTACTGTACTATATAGATTTAACACCACATTGTCTAGGATAGATGCATTACCTTTAATAAACTGAGTATTGGACTTTTGTAACATCTTAATATTGGAGCACATATTCATTTCTTTCTGATATAAAAACTAAACAATACATGTGCATTACGTAAGGGGAGTAATTTTAACCTCCTTGCTAGAACAGTCTACATGTGATATCTGCCATATAATTACCAACTTGGTACCAGATTTGCAGTTTTTGGATG
This sequence comes from Neoceratodus forsteri, assembly GCA_016271365.2. NCBI lineage: Eukaryota > Metazoa > Chordata > Ceratodontiformes > Ceratodontidae > Neoceratodus > Neoceratodus forsteri. The sequence goes on from CM028135.1 coordinate 478,486,160, forward strand.
CAGTACACCGTAATAAAGTATAGGGATGCAGAATGCATGAGAACCATTAGCAGCAGGATCCCAACACTGGTGGTAACTGAGATCCTAGTTGATTATAAGTAAATAGCTGTCATCTTTTTCTTTATTGAATGGGATGATTTCTAATCTGTTGTGGATAATCTGAGTCTGTATTCTCTGGACCAGAACCTATTACAGGTTCTGCAAGCTGTCCGATACTTTTAAAGCAATCAATATTTCTTGCTGGGGGTGTCTCCAAGCTGGATATCCCTATCTGTATTCTCTATTTGTAGGTTCTATAACTGCAGAATGTGTAGCAGGATGAAAAGTGTCTGCTTCTGGGTTTAGAGCATCATTGTCAGATGCAGGAGCAGATCTCTCTTGATCACTGCATGCTGTCTCATGCTGCACTGGTATGTTAAAGTGCAACTGGCCCTCTTCACTGTCTGAACCATTTGAATCTGTTTGAACACCACTATCAACTATATACTACAAAAATGAGCAAAACTTGTCTAGTCCTTTTTCCTAGTCAACAGAAACTAATTAAATAAATAATTGGTTCCAGTCAGATTTGTTCCTCTAGATCTCTGTGTCCTTATTTGCTGGGTTTAGGTGTGATTGGAGGTAAAGGTAGTTGATCACAGGGTAACAGGAGATTTCAATGAAGAACACTATTGGTACATTTTCCATTTTCTGGTTTCAATTCACAAACAGGACTGCCCCCTTTTCTGCTAACAACCAGATGAATTTTGTCTTCCCAGTATGCTCACAATTTACCAGGTCCACCATGTTCAGTGAGATATCGCATCAATACTCAATCTCCTGGCATGAGTGCTGTACTATGTACTTTCTGGTCATAATAGTCCTTACCACAGGTGGCTGCCTTTTGGGAATGATTAGCTGCCAGATCATATACTTGTCTCTTTTGCTGTTACCATTTTTGTACATAATCTGCATGATTTCCTCCCATTAGAACCAAATCTGGAATCAGCCTGAAAAGAATGTCAATAGACAATCTAGGGGGTTTGAAATTGGCACCTGTGAAGAATGAGCATGCGATGCAACTTGCTCTTACCAAGATGGCCAGATGAAGCAGTGGCAACACGAGACAGCTTCTCTCTACCAGGAGGAATTGGCTACTAAATGTGGCAGACCAATGTTAAACCTACTGTACGAGGCTGTAAGTAAAAGATGATTAGAAATCTCTGGGTTCAGAAGAATTGGCAAGGTAATGGCCTTACATGTAATTTAAGCAACGGTATTGTGGATGCCAAGAAACTGACATACATAGAGCACAAGTTCATGTCAGATTATTCTTTTTTGGCTCGTACGGTTTTTATCTGGTCAAAATGATGCTAGAGAAGAGCTCTTGGTCTTGTGGCTCTTAGTCTGTTGTGAGAAAGTTTTGATCTTTTCTACAATTGAAGCACCATTGTCATTGCTAAATTGTATAAGCGCATCTATGTATATTTTATGTTGTGCATATTCTGTTTGCCAAATTGAATCAGCCGGAGCTCAATATATTTTTGGTCACTAGCTTGCTCTAAACCATGTGGCATGTTAAAAAATATACACTTCATTAGGGAATGGTCAAAGGAGCATTTTCTGGATAAGAAAGCAACTAAAAAAACTCTGTGCAAATATCCTGCTGGTAGAATAAGGGTTAAAAGTGAGAACTTTACCTGTAAACATTCAATTGACACAAGCAGATCTAATTTGCAGGTAACATACTCCAACAGTCCATGCCCATTAGTGTCTAACAAAAGAAAGCTGTAGATAGGGCTGTGTCATCAGCTAAGCATAGAAAAAATATCCTAACTTTCTTAGATACAGCTAACATTTCAGATATTGAAATGCTGCCTAAAAACCATTTAAATAAAGCATCTGAGTTAGCTGAAGGGGGTCAAACCACTATGAAAAAATACTTGACCAAATTAAGTGAAGAGTAAAAGCTGAATGAAAATACCACACTTTCTGGTAAACAACTGACCCGCGACTTGCTTTTGCCCTCAGCAGAAGAAGAGTTACACCAAGAGGCAGCTGCATCTAGCTCAGTTAAGGAACTAAATGTAGCAGCAAATGAACATTAGTTAGACTTGGTCAAGGTGTTAGAGGCCATAAAAGAAATAAAAGATGGAATGTTAGAAGCCCTGGGGGGAAATTAAAACTTCTATCCAGACCATAACTAACTCTATTTCCAAATTAACTACCTATATGGACAGTCTCTCAATTAAAACAACCGAGATGCAAGATTGTATTTCTAAAATGAAGGATGCTGTTCCCTCAATGGGTAAAACCCTGTCATTACATGAAAAACAACTACAGCTACTAGCAGACAAAGTCGCTGAACAGGAGGATCGCTCTAGAAGGGGTGACCCCTGCTTGTGTAAAATTCCAGAAGGACTGGAGGGTGCACAAGACCCCGTAATGTTTTTGAAAAATTCATAACCCAAGTGTTTGGCAAAAAAATACCTGGCAGAAAAAATAGCACTTGATCACGCTCATAGCAGCGGCACTAGATTTAGTGCTTCAAATCAATCATTGCCCATAACTGTTTTCATTAAACCCCACAGTTTTCAGCATAAAGATGAGATTTTGAAAAAAGCAAGGATTGAAAAGGTTTGAAGGTTGATATGTGCATTTTCATGTCTATCCGGATCTTTCACATGAGATCTCTATGAAAAGAAAACCTTTTAACCTCCTAAAGGCACAACTGTACTCAATGGGTATTAGGTTTTCAATGCAACATCCTGCTAAAATCAGATTCGTGGTGAATAAACTGCAAACATTTGATGACTCCCAGTGAAGTACAGGAGGCCTTTGATAAATATTATACAGATGCACCTACTAGCAGTTATACCTCACGGCCTTCTAAACCTGCACCGTATTACACCACCACAGAAAAATCTAAGGGTTTTTCAAATGATGATACAGGATTGCAAGGATATGAAGAAGGATAAAATTGTTATCAAAAGAAAAAACTATTGCTTTGGAGACCACCCCCCCATTCTATTTAAAAGAGTTGTGTTGCCTAAGTTGAAGAAAAGAAGGAACTCATGTGCAGAATAAGTATAATTTGAAAGTAAAAGTCAATCTGGGGGTTCTTCCAAACAACAGGCAAAAAGGTGAAAACACAGTACTGTCTTGTTGAGTAGTTATATGCAAACACCATTTTGTTGAGTGACTCTTTCCAGTTTGACTTTTAGTCTTCTGGTAGGGGTGCTTAGCATAGCCAGTAGTGTTCGGTTCAGCCTCTCCCCCTGCCCATTGCCCTGGGGGGTGGTACGCTGTTGTCCTGGATCTTTCTATTTTACAGTACAGCTGGAGTCTTTGGAACAACTGGTTTTCAAACTCCCCACCTTGGTCATGATGAGGCCTTCATGGAAAACCAAATTTTAACACAGTCATTATTTGTCAGCTATGGTTTTTCCAGTTTTATTCATAGTAGGGTAAGATATGGCAAATCGTTTAAAATGATCAATCAGCACCAATATGTATTCATATTCCCTTTTGCTCATCTTCTCCAGATGCAGGAAATCAATTAAAACCAGATCAAAGGGCTCTGTAACCTTAATGCTTTGCAAAGGAACCATGGTAGGTTGATTTTGCTTTTTTTGTTCCACACAACTGCACACTTGACTGATATGTCTTTCGATGTCCTGTTGCATATGTGGCCAGTAGAAACAATTCCTGGCTAAGGACACAACTCATTCCACGCCTAAGTGTCCCATTTCTTCATGCAATTCCTGATATACTGTTTTGTGATATTTTTCAGACTATACCAATTGACATTTTGATCTAGCTTTCCAGTGAAGTAACCCATGCTCATCCCTGTATAATTTAGTCAACTCACATAGCAGTGCTCTTGTCTGATTTGATTCACATTTCCTTTCTGATTCATGTGCTTTGCACCCCTTAGTTTTTTACTCAAGGATCCTTCCCACTGCTGGGTCCTGTTTCTGAGCTGCCAGAAGTTCCCCATAACTTAAAGGTTTGATGGTTAAGTGACCATCCAGTGCATCACACTGCAGTGCAGCAGCATTACATGTTACAGCTGTGATCCATGCAGCTTCTCCACTCCCTTGCATACCTACAGATTGTATTACAGTAGTTCAAACACCATGAAGTCTTGCTGCTATTAGGACTTAATGCAGTTAGCCACTGCACTCGAACTGCCCTGGAGAGGATAGGGTTAACGCCAGAGCAGTCTGGAGTTCCACAGTGCGAGGGCGCTGTTCAAAGCTCTATCTGGCTAGTTTCAAATGAAACTGCCAGATTCTTTACTCCGCTTTCACTGAACAGTCGCTCCGGAGATCAGCTCCTTCAGCTCGGTTAATTTCGCGGTTCAAGCGAGTTTACTCGGTTCATTTGAACCGGCAAGTGTTTGAAAATTACCGCGTTTTCGGTCAAAAGCTCTATCTGGTAAACCGTAAGTACTAAAAATAAAGTCTGTGTGGAAATACATTATCGGTTCAGTCTGAACCGATCGGTTTATGATTTTTGGGCTTTAGAAGTGCGGTACCCGGTTCTTATCAGTTCTAAAAAAACCTTAATTTTATTTGGGTTTTTTTCCAATACCCGTGGCACGGTTAGGAACCGATAAGGGTGTCTTGCCTGGCGCGGCCGTTTAAAGGGCGAGTTTGTTGGTTAGGCTGGCATTATGTCTGAGAAACCCAAAAGAAAAACTGGGCCCACTGGGGTTCAACACTGTGATGTCTGTGGGGAAGCCTTTGCCAAGGCTGATCCACACACCACTTGTGTCTATTGTCTGAGGCTGACCACCTCCTGTCAGATTGCCAGGTGTAAAATTTCCCTGCAGCCACCCTGGAAAGAGATTGGGCCGGCTCAGGGGCGAGGCCAAAAGTCCGCTGACCCAGATGCACAGCCGGTCAGTACCCACTGGACCAGAGGAGTGCCTCTGACCAGAGCCGAGACTTTCTCGGCAAAGAAAAGCTGGTTCAGAGGAACCAGCTCCAGCAAAAAGACAAAGAAATCAGCAGGTCTGGAGTCCAAAATTGTCTCTCCAACTGCTGCAGAAATAACAAAAGCCATTCAGATTGTTCAGTCTTTGTCTCAGGGACTTGTCGGAGCCCTACAATTGGGAAAAGGGTGGCTCGTTCAGGTCCAGTGGTTCAGGATTATGATGTTGAGGAGTTTTATGAACCACAGGAGGGGGAGGAGGAATTTGATCAGTGTATTTGTGACTGGGAAGGTCTGGACGTGCCCATTGAACCGGGCATTTCTCCAGATAGACCCTTAGAATCTCCCCCTTTGCTGTCTGAGTCCCCTTCTCATTTTATGTTTTATAAAAAGGTGGCAGAAACCCTCCAGCTCCCTTTAGAGGAGGCTGTGGATGAGCAAGAGGAGCCTGATTATGTAGAAATGATGGATATTCCAGAGTCTAGAAGGTTGTCTATTCCTTTGCATAAGTCATTTAGGAAGCAAACAACAAAGATTTTAAAAATTCTCATTCTGTTCCTCCTGTAGATAAGAAAATGGACAGAAGGTATACTTTATCAGGCCCTGATACAGACTTCCTCACCGAGCAGTGTAGTCATGTAGGTGTTGTTCAAGCTGCAGCCTGTGACAAGGCTAATATTCCCTGGCATCACATCCTCCTGATAAGGATTCCAGGAAGATTGATGCCATGGTGAAAAAAGCAATATATGGCAGCTTCATTGGGACTCAGGCAGGCTAATTATATGGCTTATGTGGCTAGATATCAGAAATCTAGATGGGACACTATATTGCACTTAGCCAAGCAGGCCCAGGGCCAGCTGGCTAGTGAGTTGGAACAAGTGGCTGCTGATGGCATTGAAGCCTCTAAAGTTCAATTTCATACTGCCGTTGATGTTAATGATGTTTCCTCTAGGGTCATGGCCACTTCTGTAGCTCTCCGTAGGTTGGCATGGCTTAGATGCACTAATCTGTCCCAAGATACTCAGGCAAAGGCTATAGATTTTCCTGTAGTAGGAAACTCTGTTTGGGGATCAAACAGAAAATTACATGAAGAAAATGGATGAATACAGAACTACCTACAAAAGTGCCCAAGCTAAGGAGAGGCATGCCACTCCACAAAGGCATGCCCCCAGGGTAGGGGCAGGCCTTACCACAGGCCCTTTTATCAAGTTCAGGCCTCCTCAGCCTTTGCACAGAGGGTTTTTTTCAGAGGCAGGGGTAGATGGGGCACAGGCAGACCATCTCCCTCTCCTCAGCCTAAAGCTGCTGCCAAGCAGGCACCCTGATGGGGTGCCCAGGGCCAATTCTCCTGTACCGGTGGGGGGCAGATTGGCTTATTTCAGCCAGAACTGGTTGTCCCTAACTTCGGACAAATGGGTTCTGGAGGTGGTAAGCCAAGGTCTGGTTCTCAGTTTCAAACAGTTCCCAAAGATGAGAGCCAGACATTTTTCACCTGCAAATCCTTCAGAAGCCCTTGCTTTGGAAGCAGAGATTTCTTCTCTGCTGGGCTGCAAAGCAGTGGAAAGAGTTCCTCCTTGCCATCAGGGCAAGGGTCATTACTCGAGGTATTTCCTTACCCCAAAAAAGACAGGAGAGTGGTGGCCCATCTTAGATTTAAGGTTCCTGAACAAGCATCTTTTGAAACCAAAGTTCAGAATGTTAACTCTGGCAATGATTCTGCCTTCCCTAAGGCCAGGGGACTGGCTAGCTTCCCTGGACCTCAAGGACGCCTATTTTCATATTTTGATCAGGCCTTCTCACCGAAAGTACCTCAGGTTCGAACTACCCTCTGGCCATTACCAGTTCAGAGCAATGCCCTTCGGCCTTACCTCTGCTCCAAGGTTTTCACAAAATGTTTAGCTGTAGTAGTGGCTCATTTAAGAAGGCAAGGGGTTGCTGTGTTTCCCTACCTGGACGACTGGCTCATAGTGGGTCAGTCTCCAGATCAGGTAAAATCCCACTTGCAAGTCTCCCAGCAACTTCTCACTTCTCTGGGATTCCTGTTGAATTTTCCAAAGTCAGTTCTGGAACCAGTTCAGGTACTAACTTTCATAGGCGCAGAATTGAACACAAAGTCAGCCAGGGCATTTCTTCCCTCCAAAAGAGTGGACAGACTCATTGCCCTGGCATCCTCCTTTACCCTGCGGGTCTCTCAACCAGCAAGGCACTTTTTGCAACTCCTAGGGCACATGGCTGCTTCCACAGCTGTCGTGCAGGGAGCAAGATTTCAGATGAGAGACATCCAGTTCCACTTGAGGTCCTACTGGTCTCAAAGGAAGGACCCCCTATCCAAGTTAATCCCAGTGACCAAAACCCTGATCCTAGCCCTTCAGTGGTGGCAGGATCGAAGCAATTTAACTCAGGGGTCCCCTTCTTACCATTCTTCATTCCCTCACCCTCACCACGGATACCTCCCTGTTGGGGTGGGGGCACATTAGGGCATACCTTTCCACTCAGGGAGTGTGGTCCTCAGGAATCTCTGCTCCACATCAACATTTTGGAACTCAGGCTGTTCTCTTAGCTCTCCAGGTTTTTGACTACTGTTCAGAACAAGGTAGTCCAAGTCAGGACAGACAACACCACAACAATGTGGTACATCAACAAGCAAGGGGCACTCGGTCATCAGCCTTGTGCAAGCAAGCAATGAAGTTGTGGTCTCTGGCTTACTCCTGAACACCTCCCTGATAGCAGTTCACCTTCCAGGGAAGGACAATGTCCTGGCGGATGCCCTCAGCAGGATTTCTCAGGGCCATCACGAATGGGCTCTGAATTCTCTGGTGCTGGGGTCAGTCTTTGCCAGATGGGGCACCTCTCAGATAGATCTTTTTGCAGCCCCAGACAACCACCAACTTCCCCTGTTTTGTTGCAGGCCTCCAGTTCTGGGATCAGTCCCACTGGATGCCTTTCAGTTGGATTGGAAAGGGAAGTTCTATGCTTTTCCCCCCTTCCCTCTCCTCTTCAGGGTACTAGTAAAAATCAGAACTCAGCCCTGCAGAGTGATTCTGATTGCTCCAGACTGGGCCAGACAGCCCTGGTACCCTCTCCTCCTGTCCCTGACATTCCAACCTCCCCTGAGCTTGCCCAGGACCCACGACCTGTTGACCTGTGCACAGGGAGAGTGTGGTATCCGAACCTCAATCCCTCCACCTCAAGGCCTGGTTCTTGAGGAGCTAGAATTGCTGATTTACACCTTTCTCAAGGTGTCCTGTATATTTTAAAGGCTTCTAGGAAACCTTCCACTAGAGCCACTTACAATTCTAAGTGGAAGAGGTTTTCCATTTGGTATTCTGAGAAGCAGATTATCCCAGAATCTGCTAATCTGCCCATTTTACTGGACTATTTGGTCCATTTAAATTCCTTAGGCCTTAGCCAGCTACCTAAAGGTTCATCTGGCAGCTGTCTCTGCTTTTTGTGTCAGCGGGAAGCCTGCTTCCCTTTCTTCTCACCCTGTATTTTCCAAGTTTTTTAAGGGGTTACTTCACACTAACCCCCCCTTTCGGGAACCAGCTCCTGCATGGGACCTGAATGTTTGCATTGCTCAGCTAATGCAACCCCCCTTTGAGCCTCTGTCCTCGGCAGACCTCAAGTTTTTGACTTGGAAGACTGTTTTTCTAGTGGCTATCACTTCTGCTAGACGTATAAGTGAATTACAGGCCTTGTCAGTAGAAGATTTTATTTCTTTTCACAGAGATAAGGTAGTCCTTAGGACTAACAGAAAGTTTTTACCTAAAGTGGTTTCAGATTTTCATCTCAACCAATCCATCTCTCTTCCAGTATTTTTCACTGAGCATTCCTCCTCAGGGGAGAGGAGATTGCACAGTCTGGACGTCAAAAGAGCCCTAAGCTACTATTTGGAACGCACCAAGGGTCACAGGTTCGAATCCCTCCAACTCTTCCTTACCTATGGAGAAGTTGGCAAAGGGAGACCTGCCACTAAGAGGACAATGCAGGGTGGATTGTCTCTTGTATCCAGTTCTGTTACCAAAACTAGGTAGAGAACCTCCTCAGGACTGAGGGCTCATTCCACCAGGGTACAGCTGCATCTCTAACGGCTGCTAGAGATATTCCCATTTGGAAATTTGCCAAGCTGCTACCTGGAAAACAGTCCACACCTTTACCAAGCATTATTCCCTGGATGTCCAGTCCAGGAGAGATGCTCGTTTGCTACAGCTGACTTAGAGCCTATTCCCCAAGTAGGTTCTGACCTCCTCCATGGAGGTACTGCTGTATAATCTGCATTAAGTCCTAATAGCAGCAAGACTTCATGGTGTTTGAAGAAAAAATTACTCACCTTAGTAATTGCTTTTCTTCTCATGGAGTCTTGCTGTATTAGGACAACCCTCCCTCCTACCCCGCTCAGAACTCCTACTTGAGTATGGGGTTGTCAAATTGGTGCAAGCACTGCCATGCCATTTCAATTTCTCTCTAGTCCCCCCACCCCTTTTGTTCATCTGCGTTAGGAACTAGGTGATTCTGTTTTTTGTTAAGTGATAGGTGGCTCTGGACTTGAGTCTTTTGGGGAGAGGGGGCCTATTAGTGCTTGTCATGGGTGATTCTAACAATAACAGGTGATTTTGTTATTATTCTATGATTGTTGTTGTGTTTTTGTTGTTCTACTACTGGTAGGTAGCCAATGGCTAGTGTAGAGCTTTTCCACACAGACTTGCTATATTGGTTTAGCTTCGTAAAGAACCTGGCAGTTTCATTTGAAACTAGCCAGATAGAGCTTTGAACAGCGCCCTCGCGCTGTGGAACTCCAGACTGCTCTGGAGTTAACCCTATCCTCTCCGGGGCAGTTCGAGTGCAGTGGCTAACTGCATTAAGTCCTAATACAGCAAGACTCCATGAGAAGAAAAGCAATTACTAAGGTGAGTAATTTTTTCTTATAACATCACTGGACACATCCTCACCACATGCTGACATGTACTGTTCCATATCCAGTGGGATCATAGGTAGCACATCTGCATCAATAGTATGCTTTCCTGACCAATACTTGATTGAAAAACTGTAGTCAGCTAATTAAAACTCCGCCCATGCCTGGTTCCTCAATTACCTTACTGGTAGGAAGCAATACACCAACTTTAACTGGACTGTCTCCAACCCCACCACTGTGCAATGTGGAGTCCCACAGGGATCCATCCTCGGTCCGATGCTGTTCTCCCTTTTCATCAATGAACTACCCTCTGTCACCACCCATGGGCTTACCACCCTGTATGCTGATGACCTTGTCATTCTGGACAGCGCCCGTGACATTGACACCATCAATTCCCAACTAAACTCTGACTTCAAGCAGATCCAGTCCTGGCTGGTGGAACACAAGCTTACCACCAACCTTAAGAAAACCCAGGCTATGCTCTTCGACTCCCTGAACAAAACAAAATCTAGCCCTGCCCCCCTACTGATCTACGGGGCTGATGGTGTGCCACTGCAGATGGTGGCCGCTGTCAAATACCTGGGTGTCACTCTGGACCCTCAGCTGAATCTTTCCCTGCACATCCGTAATGTCTGCAAGTCTACAAGCATCAAACTCGGTCTCACCTATAGAGCCAAAAACTGCCTGACCCTGGCTGCTCGGGTGGCCCTAGCCAAGGGTGTTCTCCTCCCCTCTCTCTGCTATGGGCTAGTGACCTTTGCCCCTGTGTCAAAAAACAGCCTTTTGAAATGGGACATGGTCTACAACAGCATCTGCCACTTTGCGCTATCTGCCTCACCCGTGACACACCGCTGCAACCTCTACACATGCCTCGAGTGGCTCCCTCCTGAGAAACACCGCACCTTTGTAGTAGGGAACTTCATTGACAGCATTGTAAGATCAGTCATCCCCGCTGCTCTTGCCCTTCCCCTCAACCCTGACACCTCTTCCTACCACCTTAGGTCAAGCACGACACTCAACTGTTCAGTTCCTAGGACACGCACCCTTGCGGGTGATCAGGCCTTCACCAACTATGCCCCTAAACTATGGAATTCATTCCCAGCCCTTACTCGGTCCACCCCCTCCCATCCAAGCTTTAAAACTTCCCTTTGGAACTTCCTGAAGGGCTCCTCCATCTGTCTATGCACCTCATAGCCCCCTGTACTATGCAGGCATGGGGGGGTCTGTACACCCCCAGGGTCCACCGCACTTATTCTCCCATCCACTGATCAAGTAATGGCTGCCCCCCTGTCTTCCGAATGAGGTCACCTGGCCTCCCCCCCAATTAGCTCATCCCGAGGTCCCCCACATGCTGTCACTTATTTGGCTTAACATTTGACTGAACCTGTGTTATGGTTATTATGTGTACTGCACCTACCTTTGTCCTAACCCTTTTGAGCACTGTCAACTACCTACCCAAATCATTCTAAAGCATACCATCTCCTCCTCAAGTGTCATATTGGTTTCACCTGCTCGCCTGTTATTTGTAAATCTTGACTCACTCATTGTTTGTATATGCTCTAGCTTGTAACTCTCCCAGGTCATCTGTAACACCCCCTGGGTTCATGACTTGTTCCTGGTTGTCATTCTATTCCATCACCTGTTATTCCATTGTATGTAAAACTGATTTATCACTGTACCTGCCTACTTAGGTTTGTAACTCTCCCGGGTCGCACCTGAAAATAGGCACTTGGATGTCTAGTGGGACTTACCCGGTCAACAAAAGCAAATAGATAAATAAATAAATAAATTCTGCCAGCCATCTATGTTCAGTAGCATTTAATCTAGCAGATGCCAAAATATAGGCTAAGGGGCTGTTGTCAAAATAAACAGTAAATGGCAAAGACTGGTATGGAATATTTTAGTAATTGACTGTTTTAAGGCTAGGAACTCCAATTTTCCTGAGTGCATGTGGTAGTTTTTCTCTGCTGGAGTCAGAGTCCTGGAACTATAAGCAATGATCCTTAGTTTGCCTGGTACAATATGGCACCAAGTCATTGGATAGATGCATCTATATGAAATATAAATGGAAAGGTAAAATCTTGATATGTCATTACTGGTGGCTGTGTGAGACAGTGGAGTAACTTCATACCATTTGGTGTTCCTCTGTCCAGATAATAACCTGAGCAGATGGAATTTGGTTGGAGCTCGTCCCCTTTATCTTTTGTCCTTCCTTTATCTTTGCCCTTAGTTGGTGGTTTATCTGTAGGCTGGGGCATAGTTAAATCGTACAAGCGTCTAGCAGGTTTTGGAAGTCTTTTATATATTTCCTGTAATAGCTAAGCAGACCTAGCAATTTCTATAATTCACAAAGGTACTAGGTCAAGATAGCAAAATCAATAACAGAGCCATCAACAAGCTTGCCACAAAAACAGCACTGTCAAGAACAGTGCCATCCCAAAACACTGACAGAACAAACAGCACCAATGGTAGCCAATGAATGCTACCATGGCAAAAACACAAAACATACATTTTGTTTTTGCCCAGGAATCTGCCCCCCCCCCCACACACACACACCACTCAATATTAAAATATTCAACTCCAGTGGGGGCAGAACTCAGGGATGGGAAAAAACTTGGGGGGGGGTCTTTGATTTTTGGGAAAAAATGTAAAACAAAAAAAAACCTCAGATGAGGGGAATTTAAAGAGCTGTTAGTCAGGAGACCAAGAACAGAACCCTGGTCTCCTGCTTTGTGCTGCCTGAGCTGCTCACACCTTAGCCCTCTCTGCCACGGAAGCAGCTCAGTTGGCCAGCCAGCCACCACACTTTCAGTTCCTTCATTCCTTCCTCCCTTGCCTTGATAGCTATAGGGGTAGTGATAATTAACATGCTCTATCTTACCCCTGTTTCTGTCAAAGCAGATGCACTTTTTGAAGCACGGTTTTTACAGCACTATATTTGAAGCGCTCTTTTCACCAGGTGCAATTTACCAACTAATGTATGCACCTTGTCCTCAAGGGCTTGCACTGCTGCTATATTATCTGGGACCATTTTGTACCCCTCCTCAGAAACTGTCATATCCAGATATCTGACTTCTCTTTTAAATATGGGACAGCCATAAGAACTGGGGTTGTCTACAGGCCCCCAGACCAGAGGGAGGACATAGACACATTACTGTTAGATGATATACAAAACATGACTGCTAAAGGGGAGGTTCTGATAATGGGAGACTTCAACATGCCGGATACAGATTGGTCAATACCAGCAGGAACATCTGCCAGAACTAGACTCATAGTGGATTCCCTGCAGGGGGAGGGCCTCAAACAACTGGTACAGCAACCCACAAGAGACAGGGCTATCCTAGATCTAGTACTGACTAACAAAGAAGGGATCACAGAGCTCCAGGTAGAAGGTCACCTGGGGCCAGTGACCATCACACGGTATGGTTCAATTTAGCTACTACATCTAAATCCATCCCATTCCAAGGCAAAAATATGGGACTTCAGAGGAGCTGACTTTGATAAGATGGCCAACAGAGTTGAGCTAGCCCTGCAAAAAGAAACACAGGTGAGGGGGTACAGGCAAAGTGGGCATTAAGGATGCAATACTTGAAGCAACATCCCATTGTGTTAGAAAAGGAAGTGCAAAAGAAGAAGGAAACCATTTTGGTTCTCAAATACAGTAGCACGAAAGGTCACAGCCAAAAGGCTGGCCTTAAGGAAATATAAGGGAACACAGCGGATGAAGATAGGGAGGCATACCAAACTGCCCTAAGGGAAGCAGGTAAGGCAGTAAGGCAGGCAAAGTCCCAAACTGAGGAAACACTATACGAACAGTAAAAGAAGGTGACAAGACTTTCTATAGATACATTAGTGAAAGGAGAAAGTCCAGAGGGGGTGCTAAGCTTAATGGAGAAAGGGAGCATGTGAGGAGGAGGACCTTGTAAAGGCATCTATCCTAAATAGATACTTTTGCTCAGTATTTACTGAAGAGAAGGTAGGGCAGGGCCACAGCTCAGCATCATGGACACAGGGGAGGGAGGTGAGCACTACTCCTTCACAAAAGAAAGGGTCCTACAAGAGTCTAAGCTCAGGTGGATAAGGCAATGGGACCTGATGGCATACATCCCAGGGTACTCAAGGAGCTAAAGGAGGAACTAGCAGAGCCATTAGCAGAATTGTTTAGTGAGTCTCTGAGCACAGGAGAGGTCCCAGAAGACTGGAGAAGGGCTCATGTGATCCTGCTCCACAAGAGTGGTAGCAGGGAGGAGGCGGGAACTACAGACCAGTCAGTCTTACCTCAGCAGTGGGCAAGATTATGGAGGCACTCCTTAAGGAAAGGATAGTGCAACACCTGGAATCCATAGGGCACAGGATCCAAGACAGCATGGGTTTACAAAGGAAGGTCTGTCAAACTAATCTCATAGATTTCTTTGACTGGGTAACCAGAGTGGTGGACCAAGGGGAGCAGTTGATGTCGCTACCTTGACTTCAGCAAAGCTTTTGACACTGTTCCACATAGAAGATTGATAAATAAGCTGGGTAGGCATGGGGTGGGTCAGAAGTTGGTCAACTGGGTGGAAAACTGGTTGACGGGCAGAAAACAGAGAGTGGTGGTAAATGGTATACAGTCAGAAGAGATGCAAGTCACAAGTGGGGTACCTCAGGGATCAGTCCTGGGGCCAGTCCTCTTCAACATCTTCATTAGTGACCTTGCAGATGGACTAGAGGGTAAGGCTTGTCTGTTTGCAGATGACACCAAGATCTGCAACAGAGTAGATGATCCAGATGGGTGGGCAGAATGAGAAGAGATCTAGATAAACTAGCAGAATGGTCAGAAGAGTGGCAACTGGGATTTAATGCAAAGAAGTGCAAAATCATGCACATAGGGAAGAGAAACCCTGAAGCCACCTATAGGCTGGGAGGGGAGTTGCTAGCAGTCACAAAGGAAGAAAGAGACTTGGGCATCATCATCTCTGATGACCTAAAATCATCCAAGCAGACCTCTAAAGCAGTAGGTAAGGCTAGGGGGTGTTAGGGTGTATTAGTAGGGGTATCACAAGTCGTAAGAGGGAGGTAATCCCTCTGTACAAGACACTGGTTAGGCTCCCATCTGGAGTCATCATGGCAGTATTGGAGGCCACACCTTCACAAGGACATTAATCAAATTGAGGCAGTCCAGAAGGGCAACCAAATGGTGCTGGGACTGCATCAGAAGACATATGAGGACAGATTAACGGAGCTCAATATGTATACCCTTGAGCAAAGGAGGAGAGAGGTGATATGATCGAGGCATTCAAACACCTTAAGGGCATAAACAAGGTGAAAGAGTCTAACATGTTTAAATATAAGAAAATAGCAGGACAAGAGGACACAGCATGAGATTAGAGGAGGCCGATTAAGGGGAATGTGAGGAAATTCTTTTCACAGAAAGGGTGGTGGATGCATGGAATGGCTTACCACAAGAGTGGTGGCTATGAATACAGTGCAGGGCTTCAAACAGGCATGGGATAGGCATAAGGGAGCAATACAAATGACTATGAATAGATAGGCCACTGACAGAGCAAAGGCCGATGGCACATTTATAAGGTAGAAAAAGAAATGGGAAGACTGGGTGGGCCTTGAGGTCCTTATCTGCCGTCAACTTCTATGTTTCTATGTTTCTATGTAAATAGTTCACTTTTGTCATCTCTCAGTTTGATACCAAATTCCTGGAGCCAGTGAAATACTTTTCTTAGCTGTTCCATATGATCATCAAATGTGTTTCTGTAAACCAGTATATCATCCAAGTAAGGGAAGCAGATTTCATCCCTAATGGTCCCCAGGCATTTATCCATGCACCTTTGAAATGCTGCTGGAGCATTCATCAAACCAAATGTAATTCTGATCCACTGAGACCCCAAGGTGTTACAAATGCTGTCAGAGGATGACTCTCCTCATTGAGGAATCCCCGATGGTAAGCCTTCCCCTGGTCGAGAACAGAAAACTGCAACTTACCACCCAAACTGTCCATGATATTCAGGATGCAAAGTATTGGCTGTCTGTCAGGGTTAGTCTTCTTATTCAGCTCCCTGTAATCTACACAAAGTCTCAATGTGCCATCCTTGCATATGCACACCACTGATGATGAATAGGTTGAGCTGGATTTTATAATCCATTGACAGTTTATCAAATCCTGCTGGTACTCCTTCACTTCTCTAAATAATGGATGGGGTACTGCTATATAGGTTTCCTGGACTGGCTGGTAATCATTTAACTTGATGTACATTTTAGTGAATTTATCTGACCCATATAATCATGGTCCTTTGAAAATGCCTGTGACTCTTCTCTTAACATTTGACTGGCTATTTCTCTTTGCTTTTCATTCAGCCCAGTGAAATTTATAAGTGGCTCCCAATCACCTGCATTAGCCACGTGGTCAAAGAATTTACTAGCCACATTACCGATTGTTCCTTTTCCCACTGTACTAACATCACAATTCTCTGTTGGCTGGCTTTAGGAAGCTTCAGTTCTTTCTACATCAATATGAATGGCTGACTTAATCAGTTGTAACTTTCTCAGAATTGCTCAACCACTTACAACAATGTCACGCTGAGTTAGGTTGCCAATAGGAACAGTTATGCTTCATGGTGGCCCCCTTGTAACATCAACTAGTATTTCCTGATACGTAAGTCCTCCAACTCTAGAGAGGGCTTGTCAGGCTCGGAAACTGCTTGCCCACTCTCACTATCAAGGTCAGTGTGGGCCCAACATCTTACCTTAATGGTCTAATTTTGTGGAATAGTCACAGCCCAGTATTAACTGTGCATAAATTATCCAAGTTGCTGCCTTTAATAAGGTTAACAAGTTCATGCATATCGTTAGTCTTAATATTGGGTAGTGCAGCAGTCAGTTTGCCAATTAGCAGTGAGGAAGGCAAATGACCATGCATATCAGTGCAGTTACATTTCACAATCGGTTCAATTACATTGTAACCAGTAATAGCATTTTCAAGTTCCTGTTCACTTACTAAAAGATTGACAGTTATTGTTTCTTCATCTGGTGTCAGACAAAACTGGATCTTAACCTACCCCTGATATGGGATTGGAGTTCCATTTGCTGCCTTAAGGTCCAGTCCATACTAGACTCTGGAGCAGCTGTCGGCAGTTGAAATGGTCAGTTGCAATTCAAAGCAGTTGCCATCAGTTGCAATTGCATTGGATTGCAGTCATAAAATAGAGGAGTTGAAATCCACTGCAGTTGACGATTCTGTGACCTATCCAGGTTTGTTTTTGTGGTGCACTGCAATGTATTTTCTCTTTTTTTCTTTCCTGGGAGGTAGGGAGACTGTGAATATCTAACGGTCTTCAACTGCTGGCACCGAGTCTTACAGCTAATAAAATGCACCCCTGGCTCCTGGACATGAAGCATCCACTAATTAGGAGATATAGAAGGAAGAGCCAGGAACTTGAGAGTATCTGTGACTGGCTGCACAAGGTGGCGGGGAAAGCATGCCTAAGTAGGAAAGGAGACTTGGGAGAGGCATACCTCTCAACCTCCTGCCTCGTAAATCAGGGACAAGGCTTAAAAAATCAGGGACAAAGGACCAAAATCAGGGACACATCTTACAACTTGATGATATCCACTCAGGAAGCTGGTAGAATATGGGGCTTAGTGCAAAATGCATTTTCTAAGGAAGAACAACTCTTTAGCTTTAATGTGTGACATTATTTTGTGCTTCCAACCTCCACTGTTTGGTCACAGAAACACAATTTTTAGGAGGGACAGAGTAAAATTTTGAGGCAAAATCAGGGACGTCCCTGAAAATCAGGGACAGTTGAGAGGTATGGGGAGAGGAGGCATTGTGTGTGTGTGTGTGTGTGTGTGTGTGTGTGTGTGTGTGGACAATGGAGCAAGCAGCATTTTTCTGAAGGTACATTTGGTGGTTTGGCTTTTAATTTAAAAATGTTAACTATGTCCACTATCCTGACTTGTCCGGTGCCAGGAGAGAGACTAGTATGTGGCTGTGCAGGTCCCAGTCAGTCCTCCAGCAAATCCAGGCAGCAGTCGTGTGAAGGCAGCAAGTCAGTGGTCTGGTCATGGTTGAGATCAGCCCATAACCCTGTTGGGTGACTCTCACTCAGTCTCAGCCAAGTCTTCAGAGTCAGCGAGGAGGAGGAGTGGTAGGTGCACTAGTTCTACTACATGGAGTACTGGAGTAGGAATGTAGGTCTGGGTTGGAGAACGACTGTGTGGGTTGGGTGGAGGGAGCACACAGCTCCAAAACAAAATTGGCACCACCACCAAGTAGAGTAGCAGTGGCAGCCTGATCCATGGAGGCACCAGTCGACACCAACTGCATCATCACCAGACACCTGACCAAACTGGCAACAGGCTACTACAGTGAGTAAGGTACTGTATGGGATGTGTATGTAAGGTCCACCAGGGCTGGGCAGTAGGAAGGAGGAGGATGGTCTCTCACAGACTACTCAGTTTGTCTGTGTGTCTGCTGAGTTCTGGGCTGTCTTGTCTGGCTGGTTGAGGGCTTGGGGCTGTGGGGCCCTGGGGGCCAAACTTGAAAAGCCAAGGCGATCGATCATTATCAGTCTACTTCTGGTGGCCCAACTGGGCTCTCTCTGACTGTGGCAGCACTGTGAGTAAGTAAGACTCCCCATGAGGCCGTGGAGCAGGCCAGATGCAGGTGGTTGGTTGATGAGTTCCCGGACCCACAGAAGGCCAGAGTGTGGAGCATGGTCGGTCAGGTCCAATGGACAAAATGTTTGTCACCATAGGAACTGGATAGACGAAATATTAAAGTCTTCACAGCAAGATGAATAAAATAAAAAAAAAACACATTAGTGTACATGCTGAAAGTCAAAACAAGTTCACAAACTGTCAGAAAATGTTTTTTTAATATACATGATTTTTTTTTTTTTAGCTTTAAATTTAAACTATGGATACATCTCAGTTCAGGTATACCATACAAGAGGTATTTCTAGGGGTCATCCCTTAAACTGTTTTTAGTCTCACAGATTCTACGACTACTAGTAAACTAACATATATTGATGGTTCGCTCTATTTGCAAAAGGGTACTTTCTAGCTTCTGTGGGGTGTTTAAAAGGCCCTACCTATACTGTATTTTAGACTCACAGTTCTTTTTCAAAATAGAAACATAGAAACATAGAATTTGATGGCAGATAAGGACCGCTTGGCCCACCCAGTCTGCCCATTTCCCTACCTGATGGATAAGCTGCAGGTCCTAGTTAACCAGCAGCCTACTTCTTCCTACCCCCACCCCCTAGAATTGCCTTATGACTGTCCCATGCATGCTTGAATTCCACCACTGTTTTTGACTCCACAACCTCCTCTGGAAGGCCGTTCCATACATCCACAACCCTCTCTGTGAAAAAATACTTCCTTAAATTACCTCTGAGCCACCCCTTCTATCTTCAAATTGTGCCCCCTTGTTCTTGCACACCTCTTTTTTTGAAAGATGCTACCCTCTTGGACTTTGTTGATTCCCTTGAGGTACTTGAAAGTTTCTATCATGTCTCCCCTCTCCCTCCTTTCCTCGAGGCTATACATATTAAGCTCCTTAAGTCTCTCTTCATATGTCTTCCGGTGCAGACCCTGCACCATTTTAGTTGCCCTCCTCTGGACAGCTTCCATCCTGTCTATGTCTTTGCGGAGATTGGGTCTCCAGAACTGCACGCAGTACTCCAGATGGGGTCTCACTAGCTGTCTGTACAGATGAATAATAACTTCCTGTTTTCTACTGGTGATGCCTCTTCCTATGCATCCCAGTATCCCCCCAGCCCTCCTTGCTGCCCTCTCACATTGCTTTCCCACCTTTAGGTCATCTGATATGACTACCCCCAGGTTCCTTTCATTTTTGTTGTTGTTAGTATCTCACCCCCCATTGTGTACTCTTCCCCTGGGTTTTTGTTTCCCAGGTGCATTACCTTGCACTTCTTAGCATTGAATCTAAGCTGCCATACATTTGACCATTCCTCTAACCTTGCCAAGTCCCTTCTCATCCTTTCCACTCCACCTTGTGCATCAACTCTGTTGCAGATCTTTGTGTCATCTGCAAAGAGACATACTTTTCCTTCCAGTCCCTCTGCAACGTCGCCTATAAAGACATTGAAGAGGACTGGTCCTAATACTGAACCCTGTGGTAGCCCACTACTAACCCCCCTTTATTCAGAGTGGACTCCATTTACTATTACTCTCTGTGTCCTACTCTCCATCCAATTCTTTACCCAGGCTGTCATCTTGGGACCCACTCCCAGGCTGGCTAACTTGTATATTAATCTTTTGTGTGGGACTGTGTCAAATGCCTTGCTAAAGTCTAGGTAGGCCATGTCCACAGCCCTCCCTGATCAACTACTTTGGTCACCCAGTCAAAGAAATCTATCAGATTTGTCTGGCATGACCTTCCCGCTGTGAATCCATGCTGCCTTGGGTCCTGTGCCCCTCTGGCCTCTAGATACTCAACAATTCTTTCCTTCAGAAGTGATTCCATCATTTTCCCTACCATTGAGGTTAAACTAACAGGTCTGTAGTTTTCTGCTTCTGCCTTGCTCCCACTTTTGTGAAGGGGAATCACATCTGCCCTCCTTCAGTCCTCGGGTACCACCCCATCCTCCCATGATTTGTTAAAGAGGGTAGTCAGTGGTGTCACTAGTTCTACCCTTAGTTCTTTTAGAATTCTGGGATGAATCCCATCAGGCCCCATTGCTTTGTCCACTTCAGTTTTAAGAGTTCTTTCAGAACCCTTTCTTGTAAATGGGCTGGTATCAACTTCTGTATCCAGAGTGTTTCTACTGTTTGTTTTAGGTACTTCCTCCTCTTCCTTTGTAAATACTGAGCAAAAATATTTGTTTAGTATCTCTGCCTTTTCACAGTCACCCTCTGCCCACCCTCCCTCCCTTTACTATGCCTCACTATCCCTCCCTTGGTCTTACTGCTCCCTGATGTACCTATAAAGGTTTTATCTCCTTCTTAACTGAGTTGGCTATCTTTTCCTCGGTTTGGGCCTTTGCTGTTCTGACTGCCTTCCCAGCTTCCTTTGCTTTAACTGATACAGTTCTCTGTCCTGTTCCTTCTGTGATTCCTTGTACTTCCTGAATGCTTTCTTTTCTCTTGAACCTTCACTGCCACTTCCTTTGAGAACCATAGTGGTTTTACCTGTTTCATTTTGTTTATTTGCTTTACACAAAGGCTTGTTACTTCTGTGATGGCAGTTTTATTATTCCCCATTGTTCTTCCACCCTCCTTCCTGCCCATTTGCTAGTGCATTCCTTAGGCACTCACCTATTTTGACAAAGTCAGCCCTCCTAAAATCCAGTACCTTTGTCTTTGTATGGCTTGACTCTATTGCTGTATTTATTGTGAACCATACTGTTCGATGGTCGCTAGTTCCCAGATGGCTACCCACTTCTACATCTGTGATCCTCTCTTCATCTCCATTTGAGAGAACCAGGTCTAAGATTGTTCCCTCTCAAGTGGGCTCCAATACTAGTTGTCTAAGGCATGCCCCCTGTAGGGCATCTAGAATAACCCCACTCTTAGAAGTGGCTGTGGGGCCCTGGGGTCCAAACTTGAAAAGCCAAGGCGATCGATCATTATCAGTCTACTTCTGGTGGCCCAACTGGGCTCTCTCTGACTGTGGCAGCACTGTGAGTAAGTAAGACTCCCCATGAGGTCGTGGAGCAGGCCAGATGCAGGTGGTTGGTTGAGTTCCCGGACCCACAGAAGGCCAGAGTGTGGAGCATGGTCGGTCAGGTCCAATGGTCAAAATGTTTGTTTGTCACCGTAGGAACTGGATAGACTAAATATTAAAGTCTTCACAGCAACTAGTGTGACGGCTGCTTATTTTTCTATACTGTATACTGTCTTACTGCCAAGCTTCAACTTGTTACTTTCAGGGACTTAATATATTTTGTTGTTGTTTTGATTGGTTATTGTGCTTTAGTGGGTCCCTACTGTGTGTGGATTTGTTTCACTGCACTTTGTGTTTGCATTTTAAAGAGCAGCCCGCTTCTTAGCTGCTGCTGCTGACTAGTTGCTGCTCCCTGCAGCAACATATGCAATACTTCACCTGCCCCAGAGTTGAGGGGCATAAATAATTCCTTTTGTTTTTGCCCATTTATGAAATGATAATGCTGCTAAATCCGAAATGCTAAAAACGGAGCTACTCCCTGACCTTAATCCACCAACACGCCCCCACGTAGGCACATGCAGCCCTGTTTTGTGATGTCAGAAGGTGAAGGCTGTGTGTGCACCTGCCCCATTGATTTCAAAGGGGAGGGGGGACTTTTCCATACATTTACTTTTATAGTGAAATTTTAATAAAAGATACAAAGTTAAAAAGTATGACAAACTACTACATAATAAAATTCGACGTTGATGAAAGTTGAAAAAAATGGTTTGATTTTCTTCAGTTAGTTGAAGTCAGAAATTTTCTAACTAGTTGAAAAAATCAGTTATAATGTGTGTTAAGTCAGTCATAATTGGTTTTTCAACTGATTGCAGGGTCTAGTCCATACTTAACTTATAATAATTCCTCAAGCTTTCTGATTGGGAGAGATAGGAGGTTCATTTTAATCCACTGAATAGATACCATGCAGACATGGGCACCTGTATCCCACAGGGCTTCTGTTTTGAAACCATTAATGAAGCATTGTATTAGGTATTTCTTTCCAACTAGATTAATCACTCTGGTATATTGCATCAGAGTTAGATGTCAAATATATAAGGAAATTTTTTTCAGTACAATCAAGTCTCCTTTTTCATTCTTTTTTCAGTTGTTTTGGTGGTTCTGAAAACGTACTTTCTGGCTGTGAATGTGTTTGATGTTGTGTAGTGTAGTGCACAGGCGATGACGATGAGCTGAGGGAATCTGGGACATGTGTCTTGATGGTCGCTCATGGTCCTGATAAAGTGACCACCTCTCTTTTTCCACTTAGTCTCTGTTTCTCTTTGCTCTGCATCCAGACTGAACATTTCTCACTTTCACACCGATAACAGTGGTCACATGTATCACCCTTCCCTGCTTTTAGGCAACCTGGGCACCCTTGTTCTTAGGGCCCTCTTTCTCCTCTCTTTCTTGTCCTAAACTCATGTTGATTGCTGTTCTTTTGAAAGGGGTTACATGCTTCTTTAATATATGTCAGTTTGACTTTCAACTCATTTATTCCAGCTAGACTCACTTTGACTTCCCCAGCTTTATTCATTAGGGTATTACCTTGTTTCCTCTTGACCTTCTGCAACAATGGCTGTTCACTGTCAGAGTCATCTGGTGTGCTGGGCTGCTGGATAACATTAACTTTTGTTCTTTTCAAGCAAGTACCATTTCCATGATATTGTTGTTTGTGAAGTTCGTTACTCACTGCACTTTTCAGCCACTCAAATAAGACTTCATCTGAGACATTGTTATCCTGCAGATAAGGCTGCATAACTGTCTGCATACTGTCACTTTGTAGTCCTGTCTGTATAGAATGAAGAATCATATTCTGTTCTAATACTGGATCATATTTCAAATCTGAATCAGCTTTTTGGGAAGCAAACAGCACCTTCTGATGTAAATCTAGGATTCAAACCAGAAAGTCCTGAGGGGGGTCTCTTGATGCCTGCACCAAATTTGACAGCTGCTGATAAAGTGTACTAAACTGACAAAACACAGCCTGTCTTTGTGTGATGTACTTCTAATTTGCCCAGAAACTTTAAAATCTTTCTTTATACCAGGTTCAGTTTTAATAGTTGTTATGGAGTTTATTTTGCCATGTGTTACTTCACTTTTCCATTCCTCCATTTATTTTTTAAACTGGAGTTCCATAGATTCTATTTTCTTTGCATAGTCCTGTGGTACTGGACCACTAGTAATCTCACGCATGTTATCTTTGAGTTCCAACATCAGGGACATACCCTTAGCTTCCATCTATTCTTCCTTGTCATTTAAGTGATTGCTAACATACTTAATAAGGGCAAAACAACTTTTCTTTGAAATATTAGTTCGGCCAATGCCAGGAATATGCAGATGATCACAAATGTCTCTGAGCTGTTCGTCCTGGAACTGATAGAGTAGGGTTTCTAGTTCAAACTGAACATTTTATAGTTCAGTGTCATCCATGGTGACTATAAATAACAAAGTTTTTTTTTTGCTTGCTCCCCTGATTTCTTCCATATCTGGGAAAAATGTAGCTGGGCAGTTCACTTAACAGCCCTTCTAATTATAAACAATTTGCTTCCTTGCCAGCTGAACCTTCAGCATTTGTCTCCCAAGCTATCACCACTTTGGCCAGATTGTATGCATTAAGTACATATGTGCAGGACTTACAGTTTCCCCTTTGCAGCACAGCCATTCACATCACTTCCTGTAGTAGGTTCATATGCTAAAGAGGTATCTCATTCCGGCACTTTCTCACTTCTGAATGCACCTCTCCTGGCTTGGGTCACCAAATGCTACATACACACACATGGTTGTCTTGAAATTAATATGATTTTAATAATCTCTATAACAGATAGAGGCACACACTAATGGCTCAGCAGTGGGGTTTGACACAGGATGTAGAAAAGACTAACTGTACTTGCATACATGACTGCTCTGACTAAACTTAATTTAGCTACTTTAACACATATCATAAACTCACATAAAACCACTGTGAACTAATAAACTAGTTCAAGTTCAAGTTTATTCATAGGAAACTTCCACTGGGCATGCTTATTTACAAGGAGGACCTGTCATGGATGATATGAAAAAGTAAGTACAGTACAATGATACAGTAACAACACAAGTTTAAAATGAATTATGAACATAATAAGGAGGTTACAAGATTTACAGTTGATTACAGGGTAAGGCTGTGACATATATAGAGTACTTTTAATATTCAGACATATTACAACACTTCACGATAAGTAGCTAAGATAAGTAGATGAGGGGACATAAGTGCGAGTTGGGTAAAGAATTCCACAGCTAGGAATGTGCTAGCCAGCATAACAGTAGCATGTATTAAAGGCCTTGTTAGCCAGGGCTTTGAAAATATTAATAGTGACTAATTCCACAAGCTTGAGGATGGTTTGCAGCTTGTTCCAGACAGCTGGAATAGCATGTCTAGTTGCTGCTCTACCATAGTGGGTGGGGAATTTAAGCACATCTAGTAGGATACAGGCATTTTTTTCTGAGGGATCATGGCAATGTAAACAATGATATAAGTATATGATATAGGAGGGGAGGTTGTTCAGCAGTGTTTTTTATGTCCATTTACAACTATGCAGCAACCTTCTAGGGGCAAGTGACGTCCAGCCCACTGCAGAATAGAGGGCACAATGATGGGTTCTGTAAGGGGCATTGATTATGAAATGAATAGCTCTATACTATAGGGCACCTAACTTGTGCAAATTACAGGTTGCACTACTGTTATATATGATGTTTGCATAGTCAAGGGGGGGGGGGAGGAAGGTGACTTGCACAAGTTTTTTTCTGATGTGGGGAAATAAGGATTTATTCCTAAAGAAAAAGTCCAGTCTTGCTTTTAATTTATTTGTAAGGGTTTTGATATGTACCAAGAATGATAGTCAACTGTTATCTAGCCAGATTCCTAGGTATCTAAATGTATCAATAGTCTCCAAGGAATCCCCTAAAATAGTTAAGATAGATGCAGGAATAACCTGTTTAGATGATAGGGATGACTTATGTGGGGGAAGAAAGAACTTGGCCTTAGTTTTTTTAGCATTTAGTAGTAATTTTGAGTTTATTAGGTTACACTGTAATTGGTTGAAGTTAGACTGCAATTCTTTGCCAATGTCTACCAATGCAGGTTTTGATATATACAGAACAGTGTCATCTGCAAAGAAATTCAGTTTGGAGTTGAGTATATTATTACTGAGGGAGTTAATGTAAATTGTGAATAAAAGAGGTCCTAAAATAAATCCTTTTGGTACACCTCTTGAGAGTGGTAAGTGGAGGATAGATATCTGTCTGCTTTTATACACTGGAATCTTCCTGTTAAGTAGCTAGAGAACCAATTCACTGAATGGATATTTAAGCTGCGTTGATAAAGTTTAGCTAAAAGGAGATCATGGTCACCTGTGTCAAAGGCTTTACTTAACTCGAGGAAGACGGCTCCTGTGGAGTGTTTATTATCTAGCGCAGTGAGCCAATCATTCATCACTTTGGTTAGAGCTCATACTATGCAATGATTACACCTAAATCTGGACTGCAAAGGATTGAACAAGCTTGCACTTTCTAAGTATTCCTTTAGCTGATTGTTGACTATCTTCTCCAAAGTTTAAACAGGATTGGCAATATGGAGATGGGCTTATAATTATTTAGCTTGCATGGCTCACTTGATTTAAACAAAGGGATTATGCAGGCAGTTTTCCAAACAGAGGGGATTGTTCCAGTATAAATTGACATGTTAAACAAGTGTGTTATAGGGTTAGTTAGTTAGTTAAAAATAACCTAGTTTTAGGAAAGAAGGTCGGTGGCACTCTTTCTCATCTTCAATTTCATTTATAGGTCTTCCACTTCTTTGTAAGAAATAGGACAGAGACATAAGGAGTTGTGGGTTGGAGGGTCGATGGACTCATACTCTGTGGTAGAACCTAAAAGCTTAGCAGCAGGGGAGGAGTCAAATGCCAGGCCTGCTGTTGGGAAGTGCAAGTTCAGTTGTTCAAGGAGGTACCATGACCTGAAATTGAGAAACCTTGTATGATAATTTTTGTTGGGATAGGACAGGGTATTCTGTGTCCTTCAACAGTTTTAATCAGTTGCCAGATTTTTGCCGCATTGCCTTTTGTGTCTTCAAGGGTGTTTATATAGTAATTTGTTTTAGCAGCTCTGATGAGCTTTGTATATTCCATTTTTAGTTGTACTGAATACCATCCAGGCAATTGGAGATTTGGTCCATCTGGCTGTAGCCCAGAGTTTAGCCCTTTGAGTTAACGCATTTTTCAATTCAAAAATGAACAATGGATAGGTGGCTTTTTTTGCTCTGCATTTTTTGAATGGGGCATGCTTATTTATGAGGTTTGTGAGAGTTGAGTTGAAGATGACAATTGCATCCTTCACTGAGGGGCTAGGTAAAAGTTTTGCCAGTTTGTATTTCTAAGGTCGGATAAATAATTTTCAGGTTTAAATTTATGGAAGTTATGTTTGGTGATAAATCAGGAACAGGAGGTATGCTTTTCTGAGCTTCTGGTGCAAACAGCTGTATTACAACACTTTTCTGGGCAAAGCCGGAGATTGGCCTGTCTCACAGACTGCCAGCATGGCTTCAGGAAGGGTCACAGTACTACCACAGCCTTTGTCAAAGTCTTGACTGACATTCTTAATGCAAGTGATGCTGGTCTTCTAACTGGTGGAGTATTCGTCGACTTGACTAAGGCCTTTGATCTAATCAACCACCACCTTCTCCTTGGTAAATTAGGTCACCAATTGCAGCAGTTAGGTCTAGATCACTTAGCACTCACATGGTTCCATGACTGCTACACTGGAAGATCACAAAGGGTAAAATGGTCTGGTTCACTCTTCTCTTCAAGGCCTAGCTCACACGGAGTACCACAAGGTTCTATTCTTGGCCCAATACTATTCTTGCTTTTTATCAATGAGCTCCCCAACTTCTGTTACAGATCTTGGTGTCATCTGCAAATAGGCAGACCTTTCCTTCTAGTCCCTCTGCAATGTCACTAATGAAGACATTGAACAGGACTGGTCCTAGTACTGATCCCTGTGGTACTTCACTGGTCATCTCTCTCTCTCTTCCTGGATTGGATCCCACTTACCACCACCCTCTGTCTTCTGTCCATCAGCCAGTTTCTAACCCGATGTATCGCCTTATGCCCCATACCCAGACTACTCATCTTGTTAACCAGTCTTCTGTGTAGGATGGTATCAAAGGCTTTGCTGGCATCGAAGTTTAACAATGTCTACCACCCCTCCCTAATTCACTTCCCTAGTCACCCAATCAAAAAAATCTATCAGATTTGTTTGACAAGACCTTCCTGCTGTGAATCTGTGTTGCCTCAGGACCTTGGCACTATTGAATTCCAGGTGTGCCACTATCCTTTCTTTCAGCAGTGTCTCCATGATCTTCCCCACCACTGAGGTGAGGCTGACTGTCCTGTAGTTCCCCAACTACTGCCACTTTTGTGCAGTGTGACTACATGCACCCTCCTCCAGGCCTCTGAAACTACTGCTGTGTTGAGTGACTCTGTGAACAGGGTGGCCAGAGGTGCTGCTAGTTCCCTTCTCAGCTCCCTTAATATCATCAGGTGTATGTGGTCTGACCCCATGGTTTTATCCACCTTCAGCTTTGTAAGTTCCTCCAGATCTCTCTCCACTGTGAATGGACTAGTGTCCACTTCTCCCCCCCCTTGCCTCTTCTCACCAACTGTGGTCCTTGACCCTCTCCCTCTTTAATGAATACTGAACAGAAGTATTTGTTCAGTATTTCTGCTTTGTCTAGATCCTCCTCCTTACACTCTCCCTCCTCCCCTTTGAGCCTCAGAAATCCCCCCTGTTTTTTCTTCTATCGAGGAATGTCTTGTCCCCTTTTTTCACAGTCCATGCTAAGACCTCCTCTGTCTGTGCCTTGACTCACCTAACAGCTTTCCCTGCTTCCCTTAGACATTCAATGTACACCCCCCTGTCTTCCTCCCTTTGGGCTCCCTTATACTTTCTGAAACTTGCTCTTTCTGCCATTTCTTCGTCTGCTACCTCTTTAGAGAACCATAGTGGTTTCCTTCTTCTTTAAACTTGCTCTTTTAGCCTTTAATTTGTTACAGGATGTGGTGGATTTACACAGATTTGCCAGAAAATTACATTTGCAGGCTTTTTTCTCAAAACAGGCAGCACTAAACCGCAGTGGGAAACAATGAAACTGGAATATCAGTCTGTGATAATAGTAATGGAATTCTGGATAAATCAACAAAAAAACCCAACCCGAGATCACTGTTTTGCTCACCGTTAAGAGCCCTTGTTGCTTTATTTGCCAAATTATTTGAAGTGGGCATAGATGAATTTTAGAACTCAAATACAAACTCTAAGATGGGGTACCAGAACATAATAAAGGAAGGGAGAGCTGTAATTAAAAGTGTAAAGGACAATTTAGCTATTACTATTAAGGCAGAGGACAAAGAGGGAAGTGTGGCGATACAGAACACAAGTACATTTACTGAAATGATTGAAAAACAGCTGATAGACAGGGACAGATGGTTCTATGTGATAATGGCACAAGCCTAAAGGTGATCATCGTTATCACGCACTCAGAGTGCCAAAAATGTTTTCAGCACTCTGACACCCTGGGGCACAGGACAATGGTGCCAGGGACATAAATTTCAATGCTTTCTACTAAAGGATTCTCAACTCCAGGGGGATGCATGTTGGGGGGGTGAAAGCAATGTGAAATTAAAGGTTTGGGCTGGGTGCAATAAAATCACACCAACACCCGGACCCAAACCTAGTACCTCACCCACCCTAACCACAGGCCAACCCCCAATGCCATGACACAGCTTGGCAACCCATTGCACCACCACCCCCTACAGCTCCTCTGCCCCCTCCCAGCCCACACTTGCCATGCCCCCCGCAAACGTACATATAGCGACATCCTGTCACCCATTTCAGCCACCCCCCATCTGGTCAACCTACCCTCCCATCACCATGAGGGATTTAGCAGGGAAGGAGTCGCTGTTACAGATGGTGCCCTTCTCCAAGCGCCCTCCTCATGGGTTACCAGACAGACAAATTTCAAAATTACATACTTATCCAGGGACAACTGGCCTGGTCAAAAATGGTACTGCCAGTGTTTAGCATGGTAGTCCATGGTCGGAAGGATATATGTCAAGAGAAATTACAGAAATTTAACATTATGGTAATGGTGGTTGTACTATTAATACTAGGTGGCAACTCTGGGGTTCCTTTTGTCTTCACATTTTTGAGTACAGTATTTTCTTACATTCCTTGTGATTGTAAAAAGTGTTTTTAAACAAGGTAAAATAAAGACTTCATTTGGCATATCACTTACTACTGCACTTTTTTATAACCATATAATCTTGCCCTTTAAATTGTGTGCAATTAGAAGACTATTCTAAAAAATGCGAGCTCTTCAAAAGATAAGAATTACGATCTAATAATACAGACTTATTCACTGCACTGTTTATAAACCTAAGACCAAAAAAAAAA
This sequence comes from Neoceratodus forsteri, assembly GCA_016271365.2. NCBI lineage: Eukaryota > Metazoa > Chordata > Ceratodontiformes > Ceratodontidae > Neoceratodus > Neoceratodus forsteri. The sequence continues at coordinate 478,516,132 of CM028135.1, forward strand.
ACACACCTCTTTCCATCTAAATTTGTGCACAGTAGCATTTCAGGAAAGCATCAAAGCATGTCATTTCTGTACTTATGCTGAAATTCTATGTATTAATACTAAGGAGCTTGTGAAATAAAGAGGACAGTACAGCTTTAAGATAACTGGGAGAAAATTGCCCACAAGCATGCAGCAGTGATGGAGGCTGAGGTTGCATTAGCTGGCAGAGACCGTGGCTGGCATTCGTCAAGAAGCTTAACTGACACTGAAATAAAAAATGGTACAGCGGGTGTGTATGTTATAACACATCTCTAATACTACACATTACATTCTACTGCCTGCATTCAAGGTGAAATAAAGTGATGCTTTTTGAGTAGTGAACAACAAGGCAGTATGGCTGGAGTGCAGCTCTACAGAGAAAGGATGCGGTGGCAAGCATGAAAGGACTGGCAGGACTCCAGCAACTGAAGGGCTGAGGCAGGCCCAAAAGCCCATGAGGAGACCAACAGAAGCAGCCAAGACAGCCATGCACAGAGCGACAATAGGACATTGGAGGCAGCTGTGCAACTGCAAGGTATGGCGGGGGCAGGTGAGAACCAAGCAACCATTCAGCGACTAACAAAAAATTATGAGTGTCCAAGGAATGTTTGGACATGCACAGCTTTAACCATGCTAAGGGGTATGTGGCACCTAAACTTATTTTGGAAAACAGCATTGTTTGTTTTCAAAATCACACCCATATACAGGCAAATGACACAATTACAGGTGCAACATTTGCCCCAGTTATGTAAATTTGTATGGGTAAATAGGAGCAAGAGGTAGTGTACAACTTGCAGTAGAAGGAAATCCTTTTGTGTGTCATATTAATCTATGGCACAGGTGTATTGATCATATTTTGATGGTGTGGCAGGGGACGGAAACAACTAACTGATTTCAAAAAACCTTTGGAAACACAAATGACAATTTGAAACTTGGTATGAAAACTAGTGACTTCAATAGGGAATTTTTAGATGTAGAAATCAGAAAATAACCAAATGAAGATTTATTTATTGACCTATACTGCACAAATATGGGCAGGAGCAGCATTTTATTAGTCAGCAGTTTCCAACCTTTCCGCACAATCCAAAATATCCCAAATGGACGATACATTCATACCAAGAAAAATTGTACTAAGTATGATAAAGATGAAAGGGTAGATGAATTAACATTTATATTACAATAGAGGGAATAGAATGTTACATAGAAACACAGAAGTTGAAGACAGATAAGGACCGCAAGGCCCATCCAGTCTTCCCATTTCTTTTTCTACCTTATAATTGTGCCATTGGCCTTTGCTCTGTCAATGGCCTATCTATTCATACTCATCTGTATTGCTCCCTTATGCCTATCCCATGCCTGTTTGAAGTCCTGCACTGTAGTCATATCCACCAGTTCCTGAGGTAGGCTATTCCATGTATCCACCACCCTTTCTGTGAAAAAGAACTTCCTTGCATTACCCCTTAATCGGCCTCCCTCTAATCTCATGCTATGTCCTCTTGTCCTGCTATTTTTCTTATATTGAAACATGTTAGACTCTTTCACCTTGTTAATGCCCTTAAGGTGTCTGAATGTTTTGATCACATATCCTCTCTGTCCCTCCTTTGCTCTTAGGTATACATATTGATCTCCGTTAATCTGTCCTCATATGTTTTCTGATGTGGTCCCTGCACCATTTTGGTTGCCCTTCTCTGGACTGCCTAAATTTGGTTAATGTCCTTGTGAAGGTGTGGTCTCCAGTACTGCATGCAGTACTCCAGATGGGGCCTAACCAGTGTCTTGTAAAGAGGGATTATGACCTCCCTCTTCTGACTTGTGATACCCCTACTAATACACCCCAACATTCCTCTAGCCTTACCTACTGCTTTAGTGGTCTGCTTGGATGATTTCAGGTCATTGGTGATGATGACGCTCAAGTCTCTTTCTTCCCCTGTGACTGTGAGCAACTCCCCTCCCAGTTTATAGGTGGCTTCAGGGTTTCTTTTGCCTATGTGCATGGTCTTGCACTTCTTTGCTTTAAATTCCTGTTGCCACTCTTCTGACCATTTTGCTAGTTTATCCAGATCTCTTCTCATTCTACCCACCCCATCTGGATCATCTACTCTGTTGCAAATCTTGGTGTCATCTGCAAACAGACAAACCTTATCTTCCAGTCCATCTGCAATGTCACCGATGAAGATATTGAAGAGGACTGGCCCCAGGACTGATCCCTGAGATAACCCACTTATAAAGTATATCTCATTTGACTGTATACCGTTTACCACCACTCTCAGTTTTCTGCCCGACAACCAGTTTGCCACCTAGTTGACCAACTTTTGACCCACCCCGAGCCTACCCAGCTTATTAATCAATCTTCTGTGTGGAACAGTATTGAACGCTTTGCTGAAGTCAAGGTAGGCGACATCAACTGCTCCCCCTTGGTCCCCCACTCTGGTTACCCAGTCAAAGAAATCTATGAGATTAGTTTGACAGGACCGTCTTTTGTAAACCCATGCTATCTTGGATCCTGTGCTCCTATATATTCTAGGTGTTGCACTTTCCTTTCCTTAAGGAGTGCCTCCAAAATCTTGCCCACTACTGAGGTAAGACTGACTGGTCTGTAGTTCCCTGCCTCCTCTCTGCTACCACTCTTGTGGAGCAGGATCACATGAGCTCTTCTCCAGTTTTCTGGGACCTCTCCTGTGCTCACAGACTCACTAAACAATTCTGATAATGGCTCTGCTAGTTCCACTCTTAGTTCCTTTAGTACCATGGGATGTGTACCATCAGATCCCATTGCCTTGTCCACCCTGAGCTTATTGAGCTCTTGTAGGACCCTTTCTTTTGTGAAGGGACTAGTGCACACCTCCTTCCCTCTCCCCTGTGTCCATGGTGCTGAGCTGTAGGCCCTGTCTTACCTTCTCTTCAGTAAATATGGAGCAGAAGTATCTATTTAGAATAGATGCTTTTACATGGTCCTCTCCTCACATGCTCCCTTATGCCCTTTGATCTTAGCAATACCCCCTCTGGACTTTCTCCTTTCACTAATGTAGCTATAGAAAGTCTTGTCACCTTCTTTTACTGTTTGTGGTAGTGTTTTCTCAATTTGGGCCTTTGCCTGCCTTACCGCCTTCCCTGCTTCCCTTAGGGAAGTTTAGTATGCCTCCCTCCCTAGCTTCATCCTGCTGCATTCTCTTATATTTCCTGAAGGCCAGCCTTTGGGCTCTGACCTTTTCTGCTACTGTTTTTGAGAACCAAAGTGGGTTCTTTCTTCTTTTGCACTTCCTTTTCTCTCTAACACAATGGGATGTTGCTTCAAGTATTGCATCTTTAATGCTTGCCCACTTTGCCTGTACCCCCTCACCTGTATTTCTTTTTGCCAGGGCTAGCTTAACTCTGTTGGCCATCTTATCAAAGTCACCTCCTCTGAAGTCCCATATTTTTTGCCTTGGAATGGGATGATTTAGTTCTAGTGGCCAAACTGAACCATACCATGTGATGGTCATTGGCCTCCAGATGACCTTCTACCTGGAGATCTGTGGTCCTTTCCCTGTTAGTCAGCACTAGATCTAGGATAGCCATGTCTCTTGTGGGTTGTTGTATCAGTTGTTTGAGTCCCTCCCCCTGCAGGGAATCCACCATGTGTCTAGTTCTGGCAGATGTTCCTGCTGGTATTGACCTATCTGTATCTGGCATGTATAAGTCTCCCATTATCAGAACCTCTCCTTTAGCTGTCATGTTTTGTATATCTCTTAACAGTAATGTGTCTATGTCCTCCACCTGGTCTGGAGGCCTGTACACAACCCCAGTTCGTATGGCTGTCCCATTTCCTGTTTCCAGGGTGACCCACAGTTATTCTGGCTCCTTATGTGTATTCTGAATTTCTGTAACATTGATATTTTCATTGACATAAAGGACCACTCCACCCTCCCCCCTTTTTGCACCTTGGTCTCTTCTGAACAGTACATAGCCAGGTACCAAAGTCTCCCAAGTGTGGTTACTGTTAAACCATGTCTCACTAATGACTACAATGTCCAGTTTAGCCTCTGTCATTATTGCCTGCAGGTCTGGGATCTTGTTTCCCAGACTGCGAGCATTTGTGTACATGATTTTCCATTGGCCAGATTTTGGGGTGTTAGTTGTTGGGCGAGGTCTGGCGTTTCCCCTGTGCATCGTATGGGGAGCCAGACCTTTTTCCTTACCTGGTGATGCAAATGAACTACAAACATGCTGAACTCCTGTTTGACCACTAGCTGAAGTGGGAGGGGAGTTTTCTTCCCATTCAACGTATGGGGTGCTGCATTCCACTCCCCAATCTTTCCAATCTTGAGACAGCCAGAGAAAAACTGGACACCATGGAATGTGACACTCTTGGAGGTAGCAGAAAAACAGACAATATAGTGAAATGTTCTACGTCTATTACAACCTATAGCATAAATGCTAAGGAGGCTGTAGATATGATAAAAAAGCACTTGGAAGTATTTAGAATAGTCCATGCTCTAACTGAAGTACTAAAGAGATCTCTAGGGGTTTCCACTAGAAGGGCCAGGAACCTCAGGGATGAGGTAATACACAGTCACCAACTGATTCTTGTGCTAGATATTAGCTACCAAAACCCCCAGTGGGTGCCACAAATGTGATAATTGCAAGGTTTGCCCAACACTTATGAAAACAGATGAATTTTTGAATTCAAAAACAGTTAAATTGCTGAAGATAGGACAGTTCATTAGCCATAACAGACGCATTCTTGTGGAGCTTTCTATCTATATTTGTTGGACATAAAGAATATTGAAGATTCCATTTGGAGAACATTTATAAATAAAGTTGATCATGCTTATGCTCTAACATTTATAAACAATACAATAATTCTAAATACACAGTTCCATACCATATTGGTTTGTTGGCTAATAAGACCAAACTTGTTTATTTAGTTGTTTAACCAGGTATAGCACACTAAGCTGAAAGCTTTTTTACAGGAGCGATCTGGGAGCACAAGGAGGTTAAGTGACTTGCTCAGGGTCACACAGTATGCAAGTGGAAGCTGTGGGATTCAAACTCAGGTCTGGTCTGCTGGATGTTACCACATTTACAGTTCAGAGCCTTAGACCACTGCGCTATTCTGCCTCCTCCTTGTTGTTAGAGCATTTGGAAAAGAAAGCTTTTCTTGGGACCTGGGGGGAGGAGGACTTTGATATATACATAGGTGTAGATAGATAGATAGATAGATAGATACAGACATACATACATATATATGTATATGTTGCAAAAAATTTTGTTAACACTCCAGTTAGGGTCAAAGTGACAAACGTTAAGAAATAAGGAGTTAGGGTTTCCCTAACACCCCACCCTCCCAAACCAGGCAAGAGAGCTGGTATGGGGTGTGCCTTGGGCTTCTCAAGCCTAACGCTTACCCCATTCCATCTGTAAATAAGGTCAGATGTGTAGATTTAATGAGAATGGGGTGAACATTAGGCTTAAGAAGCCCAAGGCACACCCCACTTCTGCTCTCCTACCTGGTTTGGGAGGGTGAGGTGTTAGGGAAACCCCAATGCCTCATTTCCCAACTTTTTTCACTTTCACCCTAACTGGTACATTAACAAAGTTTTTTGCATCTTATTTCCTCACTTTTTGAGATAGTATAATAGTATCCTTATTTTTAATGTGGGAGCACAGTGTCCTTTGGACCCTGCACTACCATCCCTCCGTATAGTATATATATATATATATATATATATATATATATGTAGGCAAGAAACTCTGTTTAATGCATCAATTAGGGTTGTTCCATAGCAACAAAAGCAAGAAAATTCGATGTTAGAGTTGGAATCCCCTTGCACCTTCAGCCCACCCTCCAACTGGCATCCAGGGTGTGCATTGTGCTGCTCGGCTAACTCTCATCCCATCACATGTGAAAAGAGCTGAGGAATAGGAGAATGGGGTGAGAGATTGGGACGGGCCACTCAACGCACACCCTATGCTGGTTGGGGTGGTGGCTGGAGGGTGCAAGGGTTTCAACCCTAACATCAAATTTCCTCTCTTTTGTCGCTGTGGAACAACCCTAACTGAGGCATTAAACAGATTTTTTTGCCTCTAATATCCCTTCTTTTGAGAATGATAATGAGAAATAGTGAATGTAATGCGGCGGTGGGAGTGAGGAGCCCTTTGGGCCCTACGCTCCAGCCACATGATGTCTTGTCACATAGTAACACGGTGCCCGCAAATGCAAATGGTAATGCACATGCTGACGCAAAGTGAAACAGTAAGAGAAACAGTACTGTACACACAAATGGTAAAAATAATGCAAACACAAGCACAAATGAAAACGTAATGGGTAATGCACATGGTGGCGTAGACGGGAACGGTAAGTGAAATTGGTACGGAACTGCAAGTGGAAGTGGTAAGGGTAACAGTAAAATGTAAGTGCACAGGCTGGTTTTCCCCAAAAGCTGCATAGAGAAAGACAGTGAGTACAAAGAATGTATGCATAATAATGGGTCTCGGAGCAGAAAATGAGGAGTTGGAATACTAAATTGCTTATCTCAGAAACCGTATGACGTAGAAAAACAATTTAAAAATCATATGATTAATGACTTTCCTGGCTAGTTTTATGCTTACTATTTTTCTGAGGAAACGTCCGTATCTCACACCATTTCCAAAATACGGGACCTGAAAGGCGTGGCGAACACAGTAATGTTATCCTATGGTAAGAAAAGAGAAGTTCAGAGTGCCATAACTTTGCCTCCCTGTAATATTTTTTCACCAAACCACTAAGACACATCTGTGGGATGTTGGCTTTCTTCCCTTCAAATTTTAGTGTAAAAGACCAAACCGTTATTTTGCAGCAGGGTGGCAAAGAATTCCTGTCATGCAGTGGACGCCGCATTGTTAGTCTATGGGAAAAAGTGTCAACTTTGGAGTACCTTAACTTTGCATCCATACAATATTTTGTCACCAAACCACAAAAAGGCACATCTGTGAAATGTTGGCTGCCTTCCCTCTAAATTTCAGCCCAAAAGACCAAACTGTTCATTTGCAGCAGGGTGGCAAAGAATTCCTGTTATCTTGGGCATAGTGTTGCAATGTAGTGTAGTGATTTGCGAAAGCTTTCGCAAAAATTTGCGACACTTTCATGAGTGCGACACTACTTTGTGACACTACTTTTTCAGAAATTAGAAAAACATATTTCTAGGGTGTTTAACCTCAAAATAAAGACATGCCTAGCATCCCCAGGGTCCAACTAGGTAAACACAAAAAGAATTGTGTTGCTAGAGGGACCCAAATTTAAAAGGCAAGCATTTTTCTGATCACCAACTGAAAACAAAATGGTGGATTTGTGACACTACTAGGGCCATTTGCCACACTAAAAAGTGCATTTGCGACACTGTTGAACCTTTTGTTAACTTTTCCCATCGACTTATAATGGGAAATAGTTTTTTGAATAACTTTTGAACCGTTTAATATTTTTTCACAAAATCTTTAAAAGGCAGATCAGGGAACCCAGCCACACTTTCCCTGACGTTTTCAGACTGGTCGCGCAAACTGTGAGACCTGTAGGGACGAGCGAAGAATCAAAAAGTGTAATGCATGCGGCGATCACGCTTAGTAACTCCGCAGCCGTACATCTGAAAAGTACGAACATTGGCAGATCCCAAGATGTGTGGTTCTTGATCGTGTATTCCAAATTTCATGTAAATCTGTTGAACGGTTGCAAAGTTATTAAGGTGCAAAATTTTAGGTTTAACATGTAAATTGCTCCCCAACCCTAACTATGGTAGCACTACTGTGCTACTGTATACAGTATATATATATATATATATACATACAGTATATAGCTGTGGCAGTACCCACCTGGGTGGAGCCACTGGGCGGGCACCCCCATCTCCAGGAAACTTGGGTCTCTAAACCCTGGCTTGCCCCATAGGGTGCAGTCATGGGAGCAGGACCCCCCTAGTGGACCTTTTGTTTGCAGCAGGAGCAGTGATGGAGGTGGGGGCAATCGTTAGTGGCCAGCATGTAGTTTTTGCTGAGTTTTTGCCTGGGGGCAGGGACGTGCAATGATACCAGCATCCACCCCATCCCCCCTAGTGTGTGGCGCTGGCAGCAGTGGTACCCCCCAGCCTCCACCAGAGGTCCACATAGTACTGGACACTCTTTCCCTCTAGAGAAGGAGCATAGTCCCTGGGACGCTCAATCCTACTCACTCAATCTGGACCTCCAACTCCCAGATCCGTTCTTCAACCCAGGATGTCAGTACTGCAAGTGGATACCTTGCTGCTGTGCTGGTGGGCCAGCATCTGCATAGCCTTCTTATTACCCATCTTAGGTACCCGTTACACAAAATTTTAAAATCCCTGCCAAAATGTGATTCTGTGCAACTGCAACGCCATTCCACGCCACAGGTGCGAAAACACATTTTGGACACGATTTGAAAAATATAGGGAAGATAAATCCTGAAGCCACCTATAGGCTGAGAGTGGAGTTGCTGGCAGTCACAAGGGAAGAAAGAGACTTGGGTGTCATCATCACCGATGACCTGAAATCATCCAAGCAGACCTCTAAAGCAGTAGGTAAGGCTAGAGGGATGTTGGGGTGTATTAGTAGGGGTATCACAAGTCAGAAGAGGGAGGTCATAATCCCTCTTTACAAGATTCTGGCTAGGCCTCATCTGGAGTACTGCATGCAGTACTGGAGGCCACATCTTCACAAGGACATTAACCAAATTGAGCAGTCCAGAGAAGGGCAACCAAAATGGTGCAGGGACTGCATCAGAAAACATATGAGGACAGATTAACTGAGCTCAATATGTGTACCCTAGAGCACAGGAGGGAGAGAGGTGACACGTTTGAAACATTCAAACACCTTAAGGGCATTAACAAGGTGAAAGAGTCTAACATGTTTCAATATAAGAAAAATAGCAGGACGAGAGGACACAGCATGAGATTAGAGGGAGACTGATTGAGGGATAATGTGAGGAAGTTCTTTTTCACAGAAAGGGTGGTGGATGCATGGAACAGCCTAACTCAAGTGGTAGATATGAATACAGTGTAGGGCTTCAAACAGGCATGGGATAGGCATAAGGGAGCAATACAGATGAGTATGAAGAAATAGGCCATTGAAAGAGCAAAGGCTTATGGCACATTCATAAGGTAGAAAAAGAAATGGTCAGACTGGATGGGTCTTGCAGTCCTTATCTGCTGTCAACATCTATGTTTCTACAGCTGTGACATACAAGAGATGGGGTAATAAGAAGGCTATATTGAAAATCTGGGGTAAAAATATTTAAAATTTCAAAAGTTACGAGCGGATATAATAAAATTGTGATGAATGGTCTTAACTTTGGCATTTTTTTTATATTTTGTCCCCAAATCTTCAGCATAGTCTTCTTGTGACCCTATCTGATGAACCCTATAGGTGAACATTTGCAGATCCGTGCCAAAACGCCATTCTGCACCACAGGTGTGAAAACATATTTCAGACAGGATGTGAAAAATGACAGCTGTACTGTTCATGAGGTTATGTGAAAAAATGACTATGTTGAAAATTTGGACTCAAAATATTGAAAATTACCAAAGTTATGCATGTACATAGAAAATTTCAATGAACACTCATAACTCAGCCATTTTTATGATTTTTTGCATCAAATTTTCAACATGGCCATTTTGGGACCTCACCTCATGAGCACTGGTGTTGAAAATTTGTTATTCAGTCCTAAAAGGTGATTTTGCACAGCAACTGTGAAATCACCTTCTGGGCCTGATTAATGAAATGTCAGTGCCAGTGTTCATGAGGTGGGGTCCAAAATAGGCCATGTTGAAAATTTGGTGAGAAAATCCTAAAAATGGCAATGTTATGAACACAAGTTCAAAATGCCATTGAAATACATTATACGACATGTATCTTGGTTCCCCAGTTCACGGTTCGGCTTTGAAGATTGCAGTAAGTAAAGGTAAGGGGGTGGTGGGGTGGTGGATTGTGGGTGCTTAGTGGGAGGGTCGGGATGGGGAGGGGCATGGCAGGGACGAGGGACCATTTACATTTTTCAGGTTAAAAAACTAAAAAAACATTGGGGGGCATTTTTCTTTTTACAGGATTTAATTACAAAAATATTTCAGGACACTCAGGGTTGGCTCCCCAGTGTCCCACACTGCTAGTGGGGGCTGTAAATGATGACACGGGGTTTGGGTCCCCCGATGTCAGTTAATGAAAGAAAATAATGGGCTGCAGAGGGAGGGGCATCTGACACTGGGGGGGTAGGCATCCCGGTGTTGGATTATAGTAAATAAATAATCAATGGACTAGGGGATGGTGATCAGAGGATGGCGGGGTGTCCCTAGACACCAGAGAATATATGAGGACAGTGATCGGGGAGTGAGGGGTGCCACTAGACACCAGGGAAAACAGGGGCTAACAACAAACACTGCAGCTGGCAGCAGGAGTTTGGCCGCTGCTACAGAACTAAATAAAATCTGCTGTTCTCATACAGAGAATGTGATGAAAGGCTTCTCTTGCTAAACTGGGTAACTGAGATTTTGGGTGCCCAGAAAAAGTATTTCTGGAGCTAATTGTGCAAACCAAACACCAGAATCTAGCTAAACAGAGCCCGTTTTGCTAGGTTCTGGTGTTTGTTTTGTAAAATGACAACATGTATGTATTTTCCATGCTTTTTAGTTAGTGGGAAAAAAACAAGATGGCAGCTTGCGAAAAAGGTTTTTTATTCCTCATGAAAAAGGATTTTTTCATTACGAAAAGGAACAGGTAACATGAGAACGAATCCTTTTTTGTGAGAACAACTCCTTTGTCAAACATTTTTACTTCTATCCTGGAAAGTGATCTTCCCATAGGAAATAATGAGAACTTAAAAACTGAATAACTTTGCAACACATTAGTATTTTCACCAAACGCTGGCAGTTCTGTTACTCAAGTTCTTTTTACCATAAATAAATCACACCAAAATTCCACAGCATCTGGGCACAAGGCGATCAAGGAAAAACAATGCAAAAAGTAATGGCTTTTTAAGGTTTGTGCACTATCCAAATCTCAGAATCTGCACATTCAACCAGAACAAGACTTGCCAAGTTGAGATCTACCCCACAGGACAGCGCAAAAGCAAATTTTGCACAAGTTCATTGATCGGTTGCAAAGTTATTAAACTGCAATATTTGAGGTGTAACATTAAACAGGCTACACAACCTCAACTATATGGACACGACTGTACACACATATATATATATATATATATATATATATATATATATATATATTCATTGCAAAAAACCTTGTTAATGCATCTGTTAGGGTTAAAGCGACAAAAGTGGGGAAATGAGATGCTAGGGTTGAGCCCCTAACCCTCCTCACCACCCCACCACTCCATCCTCCACACCGACAGATGTCGGGGTGTGCCATGGGATCATCAGGCCCAACTCTCACACCATTCCATGTGTAAACAGATTGACATGGTACAGTAAAGGAGAATGGGGTGAGAAGTAGGCCTCATGACCCCATGGTACACCCCAGTGTCTATTGGTCTGTGGAGGATGGGGGTGGGGTGGTGGTAGGGGGGTTAGGGACTTAACCCTAACATCTAATTTCTTCACTTTTGTCACTTTAACCCAAACTGATGCATTAACAAAGTTTTTTGCAATTAATTTCCTTACTTTTTGAGAAGTGTAACGCAAGTGGTAAATGGTATGTGTTGGTGGGAGCGTGGGGCCTGAAAGCTGCCCATTTGTGCATAATGATATGCGTTTGTAGGAGTGCAGGTCCTCTGTGCCCTGTACTCCCACTTACACATAAGTATGAAGCCATACAGCACCCTATAAGGCTTAAAAGGAACCCTTGTAACACTAATTTGCCAGTATCTCAGTAACCATAGTAGCTATGAAAAAAAATTCCATTGTCATTGTAATCATGACTTTGAAACCTCCACATGAGATCATGTGACCTAAATCCATATCACTTCCAAGATACTGACACCGAAAAGCACTGTGGGCACTGCGGTGTTATCCTATGGGAAAAATCTCAACTTCGTAATGGCATCTCAGTAACAGAGATTTCCAGCCAAACATTTAGCAGAAGTTCCCCCCACCCCACATATATCCAAACCATCAGAAACTTATCAAAACGGACATTCTTACGATAATATGTAACCTCTTTAGCCACAGCAGATTGATATAATTAAACAGACCAAGTTGTGACTCCCACCCCCTGAAAAGCTAGCTGATGTAGCCATTGGTGCAAGCCGGAAATGAGTATCCATGTCAGGAGAGCTGAAGTTCAGGAAGTCCCACACCACTCCTCGGCCTGATTCTCCCAATCAGTTAAGCATTCAAATAGTAGTCCTGCTATCCCCACCCCACCCACAGTCAAAAGTACACATGAAAACCACAGTCACAAACAGAAAAGTACCTGTTCTTGAGAGGCTTAATTCCTTTAGTCCTGCCTGTACACCGCTCCTTGGTCTGATTCACTTGATCCCTTCTACTTTAAAATTCAAACCCCTGCTGTGTATACCTGCTCAAAGCTGCATAGCGAAAATAATATGAACTACAGCAATCTATCTTTTTTAACACAGTTCCTTTTCCTTTTGCTGTGTTTAAACTTGACCTCTGTCCCTATTGAACTACTATCCTTATGTCTGTCCTAGTCTGCCCACAGCCCGCCCGCTTCCTATTCTCTTTCAAACCCGTTAGCATGTAAACAACCCCTCCCAAAAAAAAAAAAAGAAGAAGAACTGGTGAATACAAGGACAGTCAGTGACAAGACTGAAAAAAACAAACAGTACTGCTACTCCATGGAGTGGGGGTGGGGACAGACTACTAGCAGATGCAGAAAATAGACACAAGCACAACAGCAACATTTAGTAATAAAGACAGCATCAAAGGACTATTTTGCACAAAATAAATTTTTTAATAAAAATTAAATATGTGCACTATTTTTTAAAACTACATAATTACTGGTGACCCCTGTATCAGCACAAATTCAGATACCTCTGAAATGCCGTAATAACCCCAAAACGGGTTATTACGGCATTCTAAAAACAATTCACTTGCACTGTCCTCGAGTGCCACTTTCACTTTCCTGGCAGTGTAGTGTGAACCGAGCAGTGATCGTTCTGGAATAAAATACTGCCGAAAATGTAGAGAAACTGCAGTGCTTGCTTTGTTTAAAAATCAAGTCCATTGTAGCACTTAACTTTTCATGTTTTTTTTTAATATAGCCACCAAGTATAGACTGAAGAGAGTGGAATGACTCAGCTATAGCAACACTTGCTTATACTTGAATTTTGTCTTCTGAAGCCGCTGAGTCATTCATTCTCCTCAGTCTACACTCGGCGGCTAACACTCAAAAAAATTAGAAAAATTAAGTTAACCACTACAATGGACAAGATTTTTAAACAAGGCACTGCAGTGTCTCTATAATTCGGCTATATTTTGTTTCCGAATGAACATTGCTGGGTCAAGTGACACTTCACTAAGGACCAAGTCAATCACTAATGGCCTGCAGAAAGGAAATCAGTTGTCTTGGGGAGTAAGTCTTTGCACCAGCAATTATAAAAAATAAAGTCTAGGCAGGTGTGTGTTCATTATATTTTTTTACATACCCTTGGTGAGTGATCAGCTCATAAACCTCTCAAACTTCACTCTCGAGGTTTATGGCTTATCACTCACCTCAGGTGTGTAAAAAACATTATAACACACACCTCCTAGCCATTATTCTCTGTAAAAATTACTTTTTCTAAAAATACAAGCAAGACCATTTTCTATGCACAATAATACCATCCAGGGTGGGCGGTATGGACAATACTGGACCTTCCAGGGGTTGTAAGACCCTCCACCTGTGGCGTCAGGCCTCATTATGCCACGGGTCGATCCAATGTTATCCAATACTGCCCAACCTGTTGTGTATTATTGCTTGCTAATTGTATACTATTTACAGTATTTCCCTGTCCTAACCTCCCCGATTATGTATGCAAATGAGATTTCCTTTCTCCCTGAATGTTTACCTGGTAAAATAATTTCAGTGAATAAATAAATAAACAAATCCCTAATAAGGTAACAACATGGATAGAGGCTTGGCTGTCAGACAGGAAACAGAGAGTGTGTATTAGAGGCAATTATTCAAGTTGGACTTGACTAGTGGGGTCCCTCAGGGGCCTGTATTGGGACCATATATATTTAATATCTATGTAACCAGTATGAGCAGTGGGGATGACCTCTGCGAAGTGAAGTTTGCTGATGATATGCAGATGAGAACAGTGGTAAATAACAGTGAGGATATGCAGAAACTGCAAGCAGCATTGGTAAAATTGGGCATCTGGGTAACATGGATTAGAACTAAACTTGGGTAAATGTGCCGTTATGCATCTTGAAAGACACAACAGAGAGGTACAATATGAGCTGAATAATAGTTACCTTAGGGTGGTAACTGAAGAGAAAGATTTGGGTGTGTCAGTGGATAATGAACTTAATTTTAAAGGCCACTGTACAGCAGTTGTGAAGAAAACAGTGAGTGTATTAAACTGTATTGACAGACATATCAGGAGCAGGAGGCGAGAAGTATTAGTGCCATTGTATACAGCTCTGGCCAGGCCTCATTTTGAGTGCTGTGTGTAGTTCTGGGCACTTTGTAATAAAACTGAGATAAAATCCCTGGAGAACATACAGAGAAGGGCTACCAGGATGATTTATGACTTGAAGGAATTAAGTTACGAAGACAGACTGAAAAACCTAGATATGTTTCGGCTAGACTATCATAGGCTAAGAGGTGAGATGTGCTTGCTGTTCAAGGCAATGACAAATGATAATTTGTAGGACTGTCTGGGGTTGGAAATGATGAGACAGACATATGATACCAGGTCACATTTACTACAGTTATCTGGAGAAACTTGTAGAACTAACAAAAAGAAGTATTGATTCAATCAGAGGGTAGTATCTATTTGGAATTCACTCCTAGTAAAGATTATAGGCAGCAGGAATATGGAGGCATTTAGGCTAAAATTAGATGCTTACTGCAGGTATCCCATGACTTTGGCGACTGCCATTTGGCCCCTACCGAAAGGGTGACTCAGTCATGACACATGTTATCGGGGCGACTGGGGAAGGTGGGTGACTGGATGTGGGATTGCGTGAAATAGTAACAACCTGTTGCTCCATGCCTACGCACATGGTGGGGGCTAGCATGCTGAGCATTGGGTGGGAGGGGACAGAGGGGTCGTAGGGAGTAGTGCCGCAGTGAGCTGCCGAGCTGCTTCCATGGCATGGTGGGTGGGTTCGGGTCTGGGTGCAGACACTTTTTGTTGTTCTCGGCCTGAATTTTTATTTTGTCTGTGTTTGCACCCTCCTCGACATGCACCCCTTGGAGTTGAGAATCGTTAAGTAGGAGGGTGCAGGGGGCAAAGCCCCCTACATAATGTGGAAAATCCCAACTCCCTGGTGCCATTCTGCTGTGCGCCGGGAAGTACTTCGTCAAAATATTTTTTGGGCAATGTACCGTCACCCTTACGGCGATCACCCATTGACGATCGCCATTATCACATAGATCCCTTACTGCAAGTCTGTACATCTAAAGGGATATAATAATTAGGCTTATGGTGAACTATATGGACCCTCTTCTACTAAGCTCTGTATGTCCTAACGTTCCTAATTGGAAGGCCATAGTCTGTAGTTCAAGGGGGCGGTACAACTGGCCATACCATCCTTTTGGCCTAGTTAAGGGCTGCTCACCTCACACTGCACACAAGCAGTTTTCCTTGCTGGCCAGAGGCTCTGTCGGTCTGTCTTCTCCCTTGGAGCTCACAGTCCCTCCACCCCACCATGCTGCTGTGCTTTGAGCTCTGCTGGTTTGTACCGGACTTCTGTTTTTGTGTTCTCCTTCTTTTGGTTCATGTTACCTGCCTCCGGCTACTGTGTGCTTCCTGCCTGCTCCTATAATAATGTTTTCCTTTGTTTGTTTCTTTTGGGCTTTCTAGTTTCTACCACCTGTGTTTACATTGTTTATTTGTGCTTTCGGTTGTTTTCTTACCTTCAGTTGCCCTGTGCCTGTGCTCTCAGGCTGCATTTCCTCACCAGATTTTCCCAGCCCTCAGTCACTTGCATTTTTATTGTGTGTTTCAGCTTCCACTGCTATATCTGCCTGCCATCTCTAGTGCTTTCCAGCCTAATCATTTTAACCTGGGCCAGGCTTCACTCTGCCCCTCCTTGTTGCTCTGTGTACTTCCAGCTCCACTCTGGCTCCACTCAGTGCTAGCTCACTTCTTTCAGTATTGGAGTTCAGTGTGCTCTGCTCACCTTATTCTGTGTTTGCCCAGCCTGGCCCAACTGCTGCATTGCTCTACTGATACATTCAGCTATTACACTGGCTGCCTGGTCTAAGTTCCAGCTGCAGACCTTTTAGCAATTTGTTTCTGAATTTAACTGTTTTGAACCTCTTAGTCATTACTTTGCTTCCTCTGTTCCCATTGCTCTAGCAGCTTGCTATCCTATGGCCTGTCCTTCATTAGGACCTTACTAGTATTACAGTTACTGTTGGTCACATCATGCTCCAACTTCTACCAAACCTTACTTTAACCAAACCCACAGCAGTCTGTTTCTGATGAAAACCTAATCCTGTTTTCATGAATGGCACATATTTAACTTATTTCATTAGCTGCTTGGTGTCGTGGCATCATGTTTGCAGCTTCTTTATTTTCCTATGGGCAGGGGACTGAGGAGTCACAGTGGGTCTCAAGGCCCCAGGCAGTGGGAGCAGCTTCCTATTTGTAGTGTATTGTATAAGCCCCTGGCTCACCCAGCCTCCTCCTGCTGCTCCGTATAGCCTTTAGGGCACTATGCAACCAGCAATTCCAGGCAACTCTCTACCTAAGGGCTTCTCACACTACCCAGCCTTCTACCATCCCTTCTGTAATATTATGCACCTGGGTTACACAATTATCCCAGCCTTCCAATCCCTTGCACTACCACCAATGCTCATCCCCTTCCAAGTCTGGCAGCATATCCTGTTCACTTGATTCAAACCACACCTCTTACCATACTGGCTTGCAGCATCCTCCCACCTAACCAGCTTTACAGCATTCTCCTCTCTAACCGTCGGCCTGCCGTTCTCTTACTCATAGTATACAATTCAGTTCATTCCCAATTTGGCTTCCTAATGGACTTGGTCAGCATGCATTCCTGTGGTTGACAACTGCTATTTGCCTTACCTAGACCCATGAGAAGGTCCATATTGCTCAGCCTGACCAACATACAGGGCTCATCCAGTGACGATCCATGAGAGGGTCCACGGTGCTCAATCTGACCTATGTACAGATCTCCCCATATATGCTATCTTCCATTATAACCCACATATGGGCCCCACGCTCCTTACCATGTGCAGGTCTCATGCACATTACAACTCACTTTTTCACATTTTGAAGACATGCCCACCATATCCATTACTCCAGGACTCGGGGCTAGCCCTGTAGCCGACAGTCTCTCTCTGCACCCTGAAGTCTGCATCTTGAGCATGCAAAGCTTGGGATGGGATTTTTCTTATATGATACATTGTTGGGAAGGTCCTCGTTCTGGGTGGAACTTCAATCATCATCCATGCCGACGACACCTCTCAATGTAGCATTTAAGACTTCAGTGGTGAAAAGGTGGGGCTATCGTGGGAAGGGCCCTTTTAGTTGCTCAAGTGGGTTTGGGGGCACCCTTTCATGTTATTCTCCCTATGACCACCTCTGGTTCACCTGGTTTGTTCATAGATCTGTAGGTTGGCTGAGCGCCTCAGCGGTTGACTCGTTACTCTCCTCCTCCTCCCTCCTTGGTCAACTCTTGTTGCAGTGTGCACTCGTAACCCTCCACAACATTCCTATTAGAGGGATAGAGTGAGAGTGTTCCTCAAAATTGCAATTCCTTTGGACTGGTCTACTATATTGCAGTATCAGAGCCATCACTAACCAAAACTGTCCCAAAGCCTGGACGGAAGGCGACCTAGGCCTTAGATCCCCTGAGGTTTCTTCCACAAAGGAAGTTTTTCCTCTTCTCCATGCCAATGGTCATAATGCTAGATAGGCGTCCTTGTAGTCCTAGGTCACTTAGGTAGGTTTCTGCAGTTGGATGGAGTTGGGTGGATATCCTGTAACCATTCCATCTCCCCATTTGGCTATTCTGTCTCTCTCCTTAGGAAGCCAAACTTCCACGCCTTACAGTCAGAGCTCTGAGCTGGTCACTATTCACCTATTATTATCTGCCTACTTTACTCAAACAATATGACCAACTGACCTATGCTACCAGCTGAACCCCATGACCAACCGACCTACATACAAGTCTTTATTGATCCATGCTACCAACTGAACCTATGCTACCACCCAACCTACTTACAGGTTTTCATTGACCCATGCTGCCAACTGAACCCATACTACCAACTGACCTACGTACATGTCCTTGACCCTGATGCACGTTCACTACCTTGTATGCTTTGCTTGACACTCTTTTTGGGCTTCTTACTAAGGTAACTATAGCCAAGAGAATCACTCCCATGGTACCTCAAGGGATGGAACCCTCGCCTAGGGTTCCTTGCCTTCATACCCCTACAGAGTGGTACATCCCATGAATAGAGAGGCAAACAGCCAGAGTTTAGCTATGTTACACAAGCATGAACCCCCTTGCACAGGCACATTGAACAATATCTAGGAAGAATCAAGAAAAGCAAATTTAACAGGTACAGCATGTTAACATTTTTTTTGAACTGCTGCTTTAAGCATACAGTACCTTTCAACTGTCCCTGATTTTCAGAGACATCCCTGATTTTGCCTCAGAATTTTCCTGCCCCTCATAAAATTTGTGTTATTGGGATAGAACAGTGGGGATTAAAAGCACAAAATAATGTCAAACATTCAATTTACAGACTTGTTCTTCAGAAAATGCATCTTAACACAAATTCCTTTATTCTATCAGCTTTCTAAGTGAATAGTACCTTTTTTAAGATGTTTCCCGTATTTGGGGTCTATGTTCCTGATTTTTCAAAACCTTGTCCCTGATTTGTGAGGCAAGAGGTTGAGAGGTATGGCTTTAATTATTGTCTTTTAATATTCCATTAATGTCTTCAGTGATCTAACAAATGGTTTTGGAGGGGAAGCAATGCATGATTAGTCATGAAAAGGGGGTGGGGCTAGGGATGGAGGTTAGGGTGTGGTTTAGTGTCCAGTTTTTGCCTCTTTCAAAGGTGACAACCCTAGTCTAGGCAGACATTTAAAGCAATGAATTTAGTCTGCTGCTAGTCACAATTAATTACTGGTCTTCACATTGGAATTTAGATTTGCAGCTCTAATTACCATTACCAAGAAAAACTTTTCTTAACATCATGTCTCACCAGTGTCTTCTGTCTGCTTTTGTCAGTTTACCATTTGAAGGCTTGCATTGCCACTGTGCGGTGTTAGTAATAATCTTCTGCCAGTTAACCCCTTCCCTTCCAGCTCAGGGTTTTGCTGCAGGCTGAAATTTGTGTTAAAGATTTTTCATTAAACCAAACTTATTACATTTTGTTTATGACCTGGAGCCATCAAGCGCCATCAACAAACAGAGGAAAACATCTTACACCCTCTGGTGCTTGTATTGTAGCCCAACAGTCAGATCCAGTGAAAGAAACAAGCCAAGAAAAGAGTTACTTTAGCACTCTAACAGCAGCTTGCTTGAATAGCTGTTTGAGTGTTTAGGTATATCTCTTTTTAGATCAGCACTTTGCAAGTGAAAAGTCAAGCACTGCCATACATTATTAGTTGGCAGTGAAGGAAGGGAAGGAGGTAAGTCTCTTTTAATTACTGGTCATCATTTTTTATTGATGGATAACCATACTTTTATTCTGCGTTACAAGTGGCCAGTTGATATTTTCCTTTACAACTGGGAAGTTGTGATCTGTGCCTGTCAATCAAGCTCCACCACTAAAACCCCATTGGAGTTTAGTCTGTCTCTGTGATCGAGTACCCACACTCTTCCTTTGCCTCACACCATCAAGGCATGTAACTTTTTCATATTTTTAAATATTTGTCTCATTCATCCTGACTTCACAAAATCAAGATTCTATCTTGTTGATCCTGCTATACATACCCCTCAAGCAGGGCTTCCACACACAGCAGCAGAACTGAAAATGGACGGCAACTTACTACCTAACTTAAATCATTGCAGTTTGCACTGTAATTAAAAAAAAAAAAGCCAAGCAAAAAATAAATCAATGCTTGAACTGCAAGGGAGTAACAGGCAGCATGTGTGTGTGTGTGTGTGTGTGTGTGTGTGTGTTGTGTGTCTCTGCTCCTCTGTTAGAAGTGCTGCACTAACTTGCTCAAGTGTGCTGAAACAAGACAAAATGATAACCAGAAATTAAATAAAATAATACATGGGTGGGGTGGGGGGGTAAACCAGAATTTCACACACACTCTCAGCATGGGATGCTTTTCTATATGTCTGTGGTGTGGCTTCACCCTTGGGGTTTATGTAGCATCCCACACCCTTGGTGTTTATGTAGCATCCCACACCTCTGGTGTATGTAAACTTCTGGTTACACCTATGTATTAATCTATATTTAACACACCCCATCTCAATTCCCTCTCTGAAATACTTTTCAGTTTTGTTACATGTGATGAAGCAGGGTACAGCTGGAAAGATTGAAACTGAATGTGTTTCTAGTCACAGTGCTCAACAAAACACTGTCCCCACCAAGGGGTTTTCATAACTGCTATCTGTTTCATACAACTCTCCTTTCGACCCAGAGCACTGGGGTCCTTCCACAGTTCCATGCACATGAATTATGAGTTCCAATACAATTACATGTGTTGGTCAGTCCACTTCATGATTCTGTTATCCCTAGTAATTTAATATATTCATTGAATGGCTACACCCCTCCGCCACACACACTTTATTTATAGCAGGTGCTGCATACACGTATCCCACGTTTCCTCTCTCTGTATCCTGGAAATGTCTTGTGTGATACTCCCAGTAACAGGGTGTGACCATCCTATTTGGAGTAAGAGCAAAATACCAAGGAATTGCTTCAGTAATCAGATATTTTTATGACATGGGCAGCCCAGCTAAGATACAAAAATGACATTTTTATTTACCCAGATAACCAAGTTGATAGACAACACTGTATGTTTATGTACTCTAATAGCCCAGCTGAGATTCAAGCATGCATTTTTATTTTTACTAGGATAGCCCTACTGAGATACAACAATGTATTTTTATTCAGTATGAGAGCCCTGCAGAGATACAATGATTTTTTATTTTACTGGGACAGCTCAAACGAGGTACCATGAGGTGTTTTTATTTTCTATTTAATTTAACAGGATAGCCTATCTGGGACACAAACATGTATTTTTTTATTTACCCGGATAGCTGCACTGAGATACAGCAATGTATTTACACTAACCCAAATAGTCCGGAGGAGATACAGCAATGTATTTGTACTTAGCCAGAATACCCAGCTGAAATCCAACACATAACTGTCTTTGTGAACCTCACAGCTGTTGAAGACTTTAAAACATACACCCTCTTCAAAAAAAAGTGCAATTTAGAATGTTCATCTAAGAGTTGCTAATGGTATTAAGGGTCCAGTGGTATGGTCAGTGGAAACTGTAAATTGGTGTAGTAACCAGAGCACCTCGATCTAAACCCCCATTGTTTGCTAGACACACATAATATTAACTGTTGCATCTGTCATCTTTCCCTCTTTGTTATTCTATTTTTTTTACCTGCTGCAACATTTGAAAAACAAAAATCCTATTTAATAAATAATAACAGATTTGTGGGTAAATTAATGTTTGGTTGGAAAAATAGTTCAAACGAACACAATGTGGGGTGCTTCTGCAAAGAAACAGACTGTTAAAATAAACAGCAAACTCCTTGCTATAGCTCCACTTTGGCATGCTAAATTTTAAAATAATAATGTTTTTTGTTTTTCTTTCCCAAAATCAAGCAGTATTTTGTCGTGTGGGCCTGGGCAGTATGATATATAAGAAACAGAATGAAAAGAAGGATCTGTCACAGTGTCAGTGTTACTGCTAATTGTAGAAATGCTCACCAAACTCATACCTGAGCCAAACAGTTGAGTGTCTCTGACAGAATAAGATAAAAGTTTCAAGACAGGATGGGAAGAGGTGAAAAAGGGCAACCACATTGCCCATGGTACTGCTGATTGCAGATGCGTTCACCAAAATTCAGCCTGTGCCAACCTTTAGGGTACATGGCATGCTAGCCACAGTTAATTATTGGTCTCCATATTGGAATCTAGATTTGCAGCTCTAATTACCATTACCAAGAAAAAACATTTCTTTCATCATGTCTCACCTGTGTCTTCTGTCTACCTTTGTCAGTTCACCATTCGAAGGCTTGCATTGCCACTGTGAAGTGTTAGTAATAATCTTTTGCCAGTTACCTATATATATATATACACACACACACACACACACACACATCCATACACAGTACAGTATATACCGTGGCAGTATAGCTAGGGTTGCCTGGCCACTTCCATATTAAACCCAAATTGCACACTTTAATAACTTTGCAACCATATGACAGATTTGCCTAAAATATTACATGTGCAGTCAGTTGCCATAGATCTCTGGATCTGGCAAGTTTTGTTCCAGCTGGATGTGCATTGCAGAGCTGTGGAACACCAAAAAATATGTAAAACTCCACTTTTTGGGCTATTTGTTTGCTCTAGGCTGCAGCCCAAATGGTTTGTCTGTCTGGTCTGAAAATCTCAGGGAATATGCAGTCTGGGTCCCTATGTGCCTTTTGAAGAGTTCGTGAAAAAATATTAATCCATTCAAAAGTTATTCAAATTTCAATTTTCCCATTATAGTCAATGGGAATAAAATATGCGTGCCTCACGAAAGCTGCCGCCAGTACATTTTACTGTCTCAAATGTCTTCTGTAGTGTCATGCCATCACCATCTTGTTTTCAGTTAGTGGTGGAGAAAAATGGCCAGAATTAAAAAGTTACTGCCCCTAGGTAAACACTGACTGTTGTGTTTACCCAATTGGGGCATGAGGAATACAATGCTGGTATCA
This sequence comes from Neoceratodus forsteri, assembly GCA_016271365.2. Lineage (NCBI taxonomy): Eukaryota > Metazoa > Chordata > Ceratodontiformes > Ceratodontidae > Neoceratodus > Neoceratodus forsteri. The sequence continues at coordinate 478,539,171 of CM028135.1, forward strand.
GAATTTTAAAATTCTACCCAGAAATATGTTTTTAAACATCGGACCCACAGAATTGTCGCAAATTGTGACAACGGATGTGATGATTTTGCAATTTGCGACACTTTCACACCCGGTCTTTTGCAAATTTTGTGAAAGTGTCGCAATTTTCGACAGTACTGTACCCAAAAAATACCATTTGTTTGTCACCTCACTGCAACTAAACAGTTAATGCTTTGGGGTTGAAATTTTCAGGGTGGCAAGTCCTTGCCCCACAGATGTGCCATTTGCTGGCTTGGTGAAAAAATCTACACTGGTTCCATAGCTACAGCATTCCAAAGTTGAGAAATTTCCCATAAGATAACACTGCAGTGCCTGCAACGGCTTTCAGTGCCTGTATCTTGAAAATGATTCGAGATACAGATTTTTTGCTTGGGGCAGCTTAATTGGACTAAGTATGCATGGAGGTTTCCAAGTCATGATTACAAATGCAGTGGAATTTTTACGTAGTTGCTATGGGTACTGAGATATTGCCAAATTAGTGTTACAAGGGTTCATTTTCTGACTCGAGAGCTGCAGTATGTCTCTGTACTGCATACCATTATGCAAAAATGTGCAGTGTGGTAGGAGTACAGGGCCTACAACCACATACCAGTTACCAGTTACATTACACTTTCTCAAAAAGAAGGGAAATTGGGGGGTGCTGTGGAGCCCGAGCTTGCTGGCAGCAAACTAGAACAGCTCGTAAGCAAAGAATTACAATTCCTTAAAAACTACATATATAAAGTAAAAACCTAGGTAAATACTTTGCACCATTGGAAAGAGGAAGATCTGATGCCCAAAATGGGTAATCCACGGAAGGATAGGATGGCTACAACTAGTGGAAAGACTACAGGTTCAAATCAACCCATGAGGCTGGGCCTAGAGACGCAGGCCACCACACAGCCAGAATCTGAAGAAACTATGTCTTCCATTGGGGTGAAACTTCAGAGTCTTATCTCCATGGTCTCAGATTTAAATACTAAAATAGATAGTTTCAACTCCAGAGTCACGGTCGTAGAGAAAACAATGGAGACCTTACAAACGGAATTGACTGACCTTAGAAGAAGTGCTGATTCGGCAGTGGCAGCATCATCGATCATAATAAAAGAAAACACACACACCTCTGGGCCAGATTAGAATCTTTGGAGAATCAGGCCAGAGCATCTAACATTCGGTTTTTGGGATTGCCGGAGGGGATCAAAGGGGATCATCCCCTCATGTTCTTACAGGACTGGCTAAATGAAAAACTGGTTCCAGAAGGGCAGAGTATAAAGTTTGGTTTGCAAAAAGCTTACCGAATCATACCGAGGAGCCTCCAAGCTGATGGTGATACCTCTCGCTCCTTGCTAGTTGTCACTGATGGGGTGGGCACTAGAGACAAAATTCTTAGTCTGGCAAGGAAGGCTGGCCCTCTCTATCAGGATGATCGCCCCATCTTTCTGTTCCCAGATATAAGTTACGGGACTCGCATGAGGCGCAAGAAGTTTGATGGGGTTCGGAAATGTCTGAGGGAGGCCTCGATTCCCCACGTGATCTTATTTCCTGCCCGGCTGCGAGTAGTACATGATGGGAAGATATGGGTCTTTGCTGACCCGATTGAAGCAGGCAAGTGGGTTACACATTTTGTCACCAAACTCCGGAATAACGATGACAGCAACTCTGAACATCTTGATGGAGACTGAGGAATATTAGACTGAGATGGGTGTCTGTTCCTTCTGATAATTGGATATGAGGCTTGTTACCTCAATTTATTGACTGTGAGCAAAGTGATAGCAATTATGATGTTGGGCTAATCTCTAACCTTAAGGCGAGTTTGCTGCCTAAGATATTTAATTTACTTTACTTTTAACTTATAGGTATAAGGTATGACGCAGTTAGTCCCACTATGGGACGAGATAGTTTGGACTTTACTTTTGGACATAAGTCTTATATTGAAAGAGTCATACTTCTCATGGGCTTATGTGTACAGCATAATACTATGTTTACCTATTTAGTTATCTGATTTAGCGATTCCCCCATATGTGGTATCAAAATATTAGAGATGCATCTATCCTGTACGAAGGAAAATACTCTATCTCCCTAAGGTTATTGTAAAACTGTTTGGACTGTCTCAGATATGGAATATATGTGATTAACAACATATGAAAATAATAAACATAAAGTTTAAAAAAAAAAAGAAGGGAAATTATTTGCAAAAAAAACCCTCCATTAATGCATCAGTTTGGGTTGATAGTACAGTGACAAAAGTTTGGAAATTCAGTATTAGGGTTCCCACCCCTACCACCCCACCCACCACACATCAACAGGTGTCGGGGAGTGCCACGGGATCATCAGGCCTAACTCTCACCACATTCTCCTACACTGTACCATGTCAGCGTGTTTACACATGGAATAGGGTGAGAGTTAGGCCTGATGATCCCATGGCACACCCTGATGCCTGTTGGTGTGTGGAGGGTGGGGAGGTGGTAGGGGCAGGAATCCTATACAGTAAGTATATATATATTATATATCTATCTATCTATCTATCTATCTATCTATCTATCTATCTATATGTATATATGAAGTGATAAACTCAGGTATTGGAGGAGAGGTGGTTTCTCTGAGTAAGATATTCAGGGTACAGCTGCAGCTGATTTGGCTGATTAGTTGCAGCTACGCAGACAGGAGAGCTTTAAAAACAGGAAGGAAAAGCCAGCAGGCAGTTGCTACAGGGGTAGAGGGCTGACAAGCTGCTTGGATGTGTTCCAGAACAGGAGTCCCTTAAGCAACCCTCAGGAGATTGGTCTCCTGAATTAGGTCAAAAAGGAAAAAAATATTTCCATTGTGAGTTTTCCATTTTACTGTTTGTGTTCTTCCAGAAGGTCTAGCCTTATGGAAAACGGGGGTTTCTACTTAAGGTTGGGATTGTTTAGTCAGCGATCCTACCCTGAGCTAGGCCTCTTTATTTCTGTTTTTGTTTCGTTTTCCCCAGTGGGGCTTAAAAAGGAAAAGGGCAGAAGCTCAAAGTTCTGTGTCGTCAACCCTATTAAGAAAATAAAAATATACCTGGTTGGTTTGATGTTAACAAACTGGTCTTCCTGAGACTCCTTAACCACCGTAAAGCTGTTCCTGAATCCCATGGTGAGGTGCCTACTCACTAAATATATACAGTATATATATATATATGTATATATATATATATATATCAATCAAGCAATCAATCAAAATCTTTATTTATCCAGGCGGGCACCATTGAGCAAGGCTCATTTGCAAGGTGGACCTGGTCATGAATACATCAAAGTACAGTACAGAAGCAGGTATACAGAAAGCAATAATATACAAGGAAGCAAAAGTATATACGGTGCATACAGTACAGTACAAGGTTGAAATAAATAAAAAAAAAAACAGCATTATTTTACAATTGAAGAAGTCAGCAGATGTACAATCAACTGTAGGTATACAGGGGTTATAATCAGAGATCTTTTGAGTGAGAAACATAGAAACATAGACTTTGATGGCAGATAAGGACCGCTTGGCCCACCTAGTGTGCCCATTTCCCTACCTACAGGATAGGCCGCAGATCCTAGTTAACCAACAGCCTATTTCTTCCTACCCCCCACAAGAATTGCCTTATGTCTGTCCCATGCATTTTTGAATTCTCCCACAATTTTAGACCTCAAACCTCCTCAGGAAGGGTGTTCCATGTATCCACTACCCTCTCTGTGAAAAATACTTCCTCACATTGCCCCGGAACCACCCCCCCCATCTTTAAATTGTGTCCCCTGGTTCTTGCATGCCTCTTTTTCTGAAAGATGCTACCCTCTTGGACTTTGTTGATTCCACTGAGGTACTTAAAAGTTTCTATCATGTCCCCCCTCTCCCTTCTTTCCTCAAGGGTATGCATATTAAGCTCCTTTAGTGAGACAGCTGGCAACTACACATATAGGGGAAAGAGGACGAGTATGGGGTGGCAGGTTAGAGAGGTAAAGAAGAGGAGGGATATATTACCGATGACTGGGGGACAAATTGGGCTAAAACCACAGAAAGTGATGATGGCTGCCGTGTACTTGTTTATTATGATAATGACAGAGGAGGGGTAGATAACTGGGACACTACTATGGATGGGTGGGACTTTAGCCATGCTAGAGTGGACAGGGAAGGGTGGGTGCAGCAGGAAGTGTTAATTGGAAAGGGTGAGAGCCAGGGGTAGAAACATGGCGAGTGTCAGGATGGAAAGGGGGAGTTGCGGAATTAGTGGGCTAGCGGTGAGGAAAACATTTGCAAGGTGCTTTTATGTAGCGATCGTAGAGTGCCTTGAAGATATTCAGGCTAACAGGGCAGCTCAGCTTCAAGTTCCTTTGTAACCCATTTCACAATGTGGGTAAAGAAAAGCTTAGAGCAGCTTTGCTGAAACGAGTGTTGACCCTTGAAACTTGGAGGGCAATTAGGGGATAGCTCCTTAGAGTGTAGGTGCCTAACACACTCCAGGGAATACAATCTGAGACATATGAGTGGAGCTTGTTGGTCACCACTCTGAAGGCCCATAGTGCAGCATTTCTATTCCTTCTATATTGAAGGGAAGTCCAGCCTAATGATGAGTACAGGGAGCAGTGGTGTGTGGAAAGTGGAAGGCCAGTAATGAACCTGATAGCTCTGTGGTAGAGGATGTCCAACTTAGCCAGTGCAGAGGCAGTGCAGTGGCTGTAGAGCAGATCCGCATAATCTACTAAAGACAGGAAGGTAGCTTGAACCAGTTGAATCTTGGCCTTCTTTGTGAGCAGGTGGTTAATTCTGTAGAATAGTAGTAATCTTTGCCTTAGTTTCTTCTGTAGTTCTTCAAGATGGTTGGAGAAGGAAAGTTTATGATCGAGCCAAACTCCTAGATATTTGAATTTAGCTACATACTCTAGCGTTTCTCCAAGAACAGTGGTTAATTGAGGGATAGCCCCCCCCAGCAGGAATTGCCACATGCAATGAGGGGGAGAAGAGCATGGCTTTTGTCTTTTTCGCATTGAGCAAAAGCTTTTTGTTTATGGGCTGGTGTTTAAATTCAGCTTGGAGGTCTTCACAGGCTGCTTCCAGTGTGAGATGACTCACGTACAGTACAGTGTCGTCTGTGAATAAGTGGATGTTGGCTTTTTTGATGGGGTCATTGATGTTGTTAATATAGACTGCAAAGAGGAGGGGACCAAGGATAGAGCCCTGGGGCACACCACTCAGCATAGGTTTTAATGGAAAAAGATCACCTTCAGCTTTAACCTGCTGTTTCCATTCTCCGAGGTAGTCTGCAAACCAGCACATAGATTTATGGTCCAGGCCTAAGGTGCTTATAGAGGAAAGAAGCAGGCTGTGATTGACTGTGTCGAATGCCTTACTAAGATCCAAGAAAACGGCAGAGACATGCTTCTTGTTGTCACGGTTTAGGAGCCAATCATTGGTCACCTTGGCTAGGGCTATTATGGTGCTGTGCTTTGCTCTGAATCCAGACTGAACTGGGTTTAATAGGCTTCTGGATTCTAAGTATACCCCTAGCTGGCCACACACTATTTTTTCTAGTAATTTAAACAGTATGGGGAGGAGGGGGATTGGTCTATAATTATTTAGATAGAAGGGGTCACCTGCTTTTAGTAGAGGGATGACATGGGCTATTTTTCATTGAGGGGGAGGCTACCCTGGGAGAGTGACATGTTGAATAGGTGGGTGATTGGCACTGCAAGCACATGGTAGGCACATTTCAGATAGTATGGCTCTATGAAGTCGGATCCTGCTCCCTTCCTGGTGTCCAGTTGCAGCAGTAGGTCTTCTACCTCTTTTAGAGAGACAGGCAGGAGGGAGAAGGCTTCCTTGGTGGGGGGGGGACTCATGGGTTGGTGGGCCCTGAGCTGTGCAGAGGTCACTGGCAGGGGAAGTATCAAATGCTAGCCCTGCCATTGCAGAATGGTTACTGAGGGCTTCCAATATCTTCGATCGGTTAGAGATAACGCTGCCACCGGTCTTAATTTTTGCTGGAATGGAATTACCAGGTGTGTGTCCAGACATGTCTTTTAAAGTTTTTCAGAGTTTTGCAGAATTTCTTGAGGCAGAAGCTAGCTTCAAACGATAGTATGTGGCCTTGGCAGCTCTGACCAGCTTGGTGTACTTGTTACGTACTCTCTTAAAAATACACCAATCTGAGTTGTTTTTGCTTCTTCTGGCTTTTTTTCCATAAAGTATCCCTTTCTAACAGGGAAGCTTTGAGCTCAGGTGAGAACCAACGGCAGGTGTTGCTCCTGACCCGCACATTAACCAACAGTGCATACTTATTTAAAGCCTCATTTAAAATATAATAAAAATAGTATATGCCCTGTTAACCATTTTGGCTAGAAAGAATTCCTGCCATCGCAGTGAATGTTTCAAGTCGTGGATGTTTGCAAACAAATCGAAGTTGTGTTTGCACCTCTTGATAGAGAACTTTGTCACAAACTGTGGGTTGTGCACGGATCTAATGGTGGTGATTGGACAATGATAGCTAATGTCTGAGAAAAATGTTCCAACATGAGAGAACAGATGTGGCTTGCTAACCAAAATTACATCTAAGAGGGAGCTATTGTTAAGGTTCTTTTTATTTGGGTGAGTAGGCTCACCAATGAGTTGCATCAGCCTTAGAGTGTCACAAAAGGATTTCAGGGGAGCTGATGCACTTGATAGCCAGTCATAGTTCAGGTCACCAAGAATAATGGTTTCCAAGGAACTGTGCCCCAGTACGGAACTGAGGTGAGACAGGAGATGAGTCCCATCAGAAGGGGGCTTGTAGCAGCCTATTATACAGAGTGCACTGGAAGGAGAAAGTTCAATCTTTAGGGTCAAGCTCTCGAATTCTTTGGGGGAGGATGACGCGTACATGCATGTGGCTGAGTATTTGTCCCTTACATAAATTGCCACCCCACCTCACACACAGTGTATGTATATCTACATACACACATATATATATATATATATATATATATATATATATATAATGGGTAGGGAAAATGTTGATATCTTATAGGATGAAAAGCATCATTTGACCATGCATATATCAGAGCACGACCGCACACACTGCACTTTTACCCCCAAAACAATTTTGATATTTTATAAGATAGATAAACCATTCTGATGTGTGTGGTTGCGCTCTGATATATGCACACCTTGGGTGGTTAATGCACACCAAGACATGCGTATATCAAAGTGTGCCCGCACGCACACCTCAGAGTGTATTATCTATTTTATATATATATAATAGAGGCGGGTTGCACCCCTATAGTTAGGGTTATGAAGGCACTTTAATGTTAAACTTTAAATTTTGTGTGTTAATAACTTTGGACCCATCCAACAGATTTGCATGAAATTTGGTATGTATGGTGGGGCATGGTAGATATTTTGATCTAAGAAATTGTGTTTTGGTCAGACTTATGATTTTTGCACAGTGAATCACTGAAAAAATGCACTTTGGCATGTAAAGAACTTGGGTCAAGAGAAATTCCACTTTTTGTTTGGTGAAAAAATATTAATCCATTCAAAATGTATTAAACTTTTTAGCTCCCATTATAAGTCTATGGAAACATTTATATGGTTGTTTTGTGAAAGAAGAGTGGGAATTTGGCCATCTGGTCACTTCTCATGATCAAAAAATGTGCAGGCTCGAAATCAAAGATTCTTTGATCATGAGAAATTTATCAATCGTGATGGCCACCATCTTGTTTTCAGTTTGGGGTTGGAAAAAAGCAAATATGTCTGCCCAGGGGTGACTTCTGAAGTAAAACTTGGATGGGTTTTTCTCAGGGGGCTTCCCTCTATCGAGCCATGCCTGTGGTTTAATGTAGCTGTGTTAAAAAATTAAGTTTTAAACTTTTAAATTCTTTGATCGTAGCTTGCTAATGATCTTTGATCATGAGCCTACAAATTCTTTGATCACACGATTCTTTGGTCACGATCTTCATTCGTGAGGGAGGGAGGGATGAGATGGCCAGATTTTTGGGTTGGTAAAGAACAAATAACTCAGCCCAGGCGTGACTTGTGAAGTAAAACTAGGATGGGTTTTGCTCAGAGGGCTTCCCTCTATCAAGCCATGACTGTTGTTTATTGTAGTTGTGTCAAAATATGGAGTTTTAATGTTTTTAAATTCTTTGATCGCGAGCCTGCAAATTCTTTGATCATGAGATTTCTTTGATAGTGAGCTTTGTTCGTTAGGGCGGGACAAGATGGTCAGATTTTTGCTCCACCAGATGTCTCTGGGAGGGACCAGATAGCCCAAATTTCATGACCAGATGTCCCCTCATGATCAAAGATGATCTTTGATTGCAAGGTAGTGGCCAGTTCTCAAGATCAAAGAATTTTTAAAGGTGCAGCAACTTTAAAATTAAATATCTCAGAAACGGTGTGATCTTTTAACTTGTAATTTGGAGGGTGTTGAGGGGATGTCCTGTAGATGTGAATTATTGTATTTAGGTGTCAGAAAATACATTTTCTATGGAGAAATTGTGTGACACAGTTTATGTTTTTTGGATAATGTTCTGCATTGTGGTAGTGGCTTGAAATTTATAGGGTAGCTAACCTTACTGCCAAGGGGGTTAATTTTCAGTGGTTAGGTGTGTAAAATGTAAACAGATGAGGGATTATGCCACTCCGACGAATGAAAATTTGGTTCATTTCAATATGCGTTCCCACCAATACATATGATATTCAGTACTTGTACTGTTTTGTTAGGTAGAAATTTGCAAGTTGGTGGCCCCATGCTCCCACCAACTTGCGCGACATTGTACTTTACTATGCTTTCTCAGAAAGTAAGGAAATTCTTTGCAAAAAACTGCATTAATGCAATAGTTAGGGTTTTTTACAGTGACAAAAGTGAGGACATTTGTCATTAGGGTTACCACCCCTTGCACCCCATGACCACCCCTCCCCCACCAACAGGCATCGGGGTGTACATTGGCGTCATTGGTCCTAACTCTTGCCCCATTCTCCTATACTGTACCACCTCAGCTTATTTACACATGGAATGGGGTGAGAGTTAGGGCTGCTGACCCCAACGCACACCCTGATGCCTGTTGGTGGGGGTGGGGTAGTCATGAGGTGCAAGGGATGCTAACCAGAATGGCAAATTTTCTCACTTTTGTCACTGTAAAAAACCCTAACTGTTGCATTAATGCAGTTTCTTTTGCAAAGAATACACAAACACACATACACACACTTAAATATATTCATTGCAAAAAACTTAATTAATGCATCAGTTAGGGTTGATAGCACAGTGTAAAAAGTGTGAGAATGTGATGTTAGGGTAACCCCCCAACCCCCACACACCAACAGATGTTGGGGTGTGCCATGGGGTTATCAGGCCCAACTGTCACCTCACTCCATGTGTAAGCAAGCTGACATGCTACAGTATAGGAGAAACATAGAAACATAGAATCTGATGGCAGATAAGGATCGCTTGGCCCACCTATTCTGCCATTCCCTACCTAATGGATAAGCTGCAGATCCTAGTTAACCAACAGCCTATTTCCTCCTACCCCCCCACTAGAATTGTCTTATGTCTGTCCCATGCATTCTCGAATTCCCCCACTGTTTTTGACTCTACAACCTCCTCAGGAAGGATGTTCCATGCATCTACAACCCTCTCTGTGAAGAAATACTTCCTCACATTACCTCTGGGCCATTCCCCCTCTATCTTCATATTGTGCCCCCTTGTTCTTGCTCATCTCTTTTTCTGAAAGATGCTGCTCTCTTGGACTTTGTTGATTCCCTTGAGATATTTGAAAGTTTCAGTTATGCCCCCCCTTCCCCGAGGCTATACATCTTAAGCTTCTTTAGACTTTCTTCATATGTCTTCTGGTGCAGTCCCTGCACCATTTTGTTTGCCCTTCTTCTGAGAATGAAGTGAGAGTTAGGTCTAATGACCCCATGGCACACCCGATGTCTGTTGGTGTGGAGGGTGGGATTGGGTGGGAGTGAGGTGGTAAGGCGGTTACCCCATAACATTTCCATACCTCTGTCACTGTGTTATCAACCCTAATTGATGCATTAATGATGTTTTTTGCAATGAATTTCCCTTCTTTTTGAGAAAGTGCAATGTATCTGATAACTGGCATGTGTTTCTGGGAGTGCGGGCCCTCTGGGCCCTGTGTTCCCTTCACGTTGCCCATTTTTTGCATATTAGTATGTGTCTGAGGGAGCATGGTCCCTCTGGGCCCTGCACTCCAACTTACACATCAGTACGGAGCCATACTGCAGCCCCATAGTACTGAGAAGGAACCGTTGTCACACTTGTTTAGCAATATCTCAGTGACCGTAGCAACTATGAAAAAAATTCCACTGCAGTTGTAATCATGACTTTGAAACCTTCACGTATGCTTAGTAAAGGTGGACTAAGCTGCAGGTAGTAAAAAATCCATATCTCGAACTGCTTTCTAGATACGGGCACCAGAACATGCCGTGGGCGCCGCACTGTTATACTATGGGAAATTTCTCAACTTCAGAATGCTGTGACTATGTGCCCATTGAATGTTTTGGAATCAAACCACCAAAAGGCATATCTATGGGACCAGGGCTTGCCACCTTGCAAATGTCCGCCCAAAAGCACCATCCACCTTGGCACAATGAAATGACAACTAAAACAACACATGGGACAATGTTTTCAGCAATGTTTTCGTGAAAACAAAAATGTTTTCATGACACACCTATACCTAATAATGAAATATTTTCATGCACAAAAATAAGTTGTCGAGCCACCTTTTATATTGTTCATGGCTGTTATCCCACACAGAAAAAATGTTTTTGCAAAAACAGAATGGCAAGATGGTGGAAACATTTTGAAAAACATATTTCCAGACTACCTGCACAAAAACTGATGCCAGGGTCAAGTTCCTCAAGGTCCAAATAGGTGAACACAACTGTTGATATTTAGCAAGAGGCACTATTTTTCATTTTACAACGTAATTTTGTCTCTCACAAACTGAAACTGAGATGGCAGCAGCACGAAAACAAAAATTTTTTCGCAAAAGTTTTCATGCCGCCCATATAAATTTTCCCATAGGCTAAAATGGGACATGAACAACTTCCATAACTTTTGAACAGATTAATATTTTTTCATCAGATTTTCAGAAAGTACCACCCTAACCTGGACCACAAACACAAATGCACATTTGAAGCCAGACACACACATACACACAGACACACACCGTTTGCTCTCTGGAGACTGACAAAGAATTTCGAAAAAAGTTGAGGATTTTTTTACATTTTTTGACACTCTGCAGCTCTGCAACTGTACATGCAACTGAAAACAAAACTTTCTAGATCCAGAGTTCTATGGTAGGACACCATGCATGCAAAATATCAGGCAAATCAGACAAATGGTTGCAAAGTTATTAAAGTGCAATCTTTGGGGTTTAACATAGAAGTGGCCTGCCAACCCTAACTATAGCTGCATATGTGTATATATATATATATATATATAATAGATACAAAATCACACATGCCCCCACAATGCAAAGCATCATGGGCTGCATATGCAAATCACCACAGAATGTTATGCTGGTCCAACTTTAAGCAGAATTGCATGGTGCCGAAAGGCCTCTCACACAGTTTGCAAAGGGTGCTAACAGAAGACATAGACACGTGTTTCGTCCTACCAGGACTCATCAGTATGCCTCGTCTGTTTGACACCCCAGTGGAATGGACCAGCTACCCTATAGGCAGTGTGCCTTGGATATATTGTGGTGAACCCATTAAAATAAAAAAACATTTAAAAGACAAAGAACCTCTGTGCGCAAACACTGAGGCAAGGGTTACCAATAGATATACCACTTTGAGGTGTGCGGTCACGCTCTGATATACGCATGCCTTGGTGTGCGTTGTACGTACGAGGCGTAGGTCGAGTGTGTCAACCGCCCGCATGTGTATATCAGAGCGTGACCGCACACCTCAGAGTGGTTTATCTATCTTATAAAATGTTGAAATTGTTTTGGGGGGGTAAAAGTGCAGGTGTGCGGTCGCGCTCTGATATATGCACGGTCATGTGATGCTCATGGTCCAATAATAGAACAACAATTTCCCTACCTATTTTATATATATATATATATATATATATATATACACACACATACATACACACACACCCTTGGGATGTTTGGCTGGACAGCTCTAACTGACAGATTTGAGATTACCTCATTTTGCGAATAACTCATGTTCTTTTATCAGATATCATGTTCTCTGCTGTTTGTTCAGTATATAAAAATTCCACTTTTTGCCATAGAACCAAAAATAGCACAAGCATTCCTGCAGAGTGTAGCAAAAGGTTATACACCCACATAAAGCACTATTGTGCATTACAAAATACACAATTTGGACTGCGAGCACTGGTGCTTCTAGGTTGCATGAACCATGAACAACCCCACTAGTTTGTTTCATAAGTACATCCTCTAGCTGCAGTGTGCCCAACTCTGTAGGTTTCTGGAAAGCTCTTTTTTGCCATGTCTGATGTTCTTACGTCTATTTACTCAGAGCGGTGCTGTTACTTCAATTCCTTTTGACATTTGCATTTATATACATTTATTCCTATTTTTTTTCCTTACTCACCCTCATTTCTTCTTTTTCCTTCCCTCTACCTATTTATTAGGCATTTTTTTCTCAAGCCTCATTTGCAGGAGAGGGGGAGGGGGAGGGGGAAGGATAGAACACAATTACAATGATTACAGCAAGTCAGATGGTGTGAGTACAATGACAGTGACGATAAAGTATGACAGCAGAGTGCAGAACAAACAAGAAAGCAAGATCATTGCATATAAAACAGAGGACAAATAAATTAGCATACAAATCAACTGTGCAATTTGAACTGATCAAGAAGTGCTTAGTGCCTGAGTGAGCGGAAACTGACCTAGTCTTGAGGGGAGTAATGAAACAGGCTGAGTGAACTACACATAAAATAGCCAAAACCATGCAGTTAGAAGGGGGTGGGATGGCAAGGGCAGGGCAGAATCAGGGCCGGCCTTGGGGGGGAATTAGGGGGTGGGGCACCTGCCCTGTGTCCCACTCTTGCATGGGGCCCTGCACTTTGAGAAAAAAATGCCCGTCCGGGGCATCAGATGATTCACTTATTAAGACCCGACTGAGAGCAGCCCTGCAGACAACAAAGGTAAGTCACTTGATCATGTGGTTACCGTTGGAGCACCAAGCAAGGTCACATGATCAGGAGTCATGCATGCGAGCACACTTTTGCTTTCCTATGCCAGACCAAGAGACCAGACCACACAGTAGGTGCTTTCATTCATACTCAGCCGGACTGGGGCCATAGGCCTCTAATCCCAGACTGAGCTACATGTCTCGCTGATTCAGAATAATCACTCTCAAAAGTACCAGCACTGTGTGACCCATCATCTACAAATCTGCAGTGGGCCACCGGCATTCAGCATAAAAAAAATAAGTTTTTGACCTGGCACCATGGCTTACCCTCTTCTCTCTTCACCCTGAGATAGGCTCTGTGAGGGTGAATCTTGAGTGTGTTGGTCTCTCTCTCTCTCTCTCTCTCATTATCTCTTTCTCTATGTGGGATGGGTGAGTGGGTGACAGGTTTTGGTGTTGATAGTAGGGGTTGAGACACTTAATGGGTCTTTGGGGAGATTCAGAACAAAAATCAAGTGCTCAATAGCTTCAGCCACTTCCAGTCCAGATGCTGTTTCGTAACAAACAGGGAAACCAAATGCAGCTTGTGGGTGTGGCAGGAGGCAGTGTGTTAACTCTCCAGAAGAATCCCAGGGACTGCAGAGATGAGACCCACTGCAGTACCATTGTAAACTGCCACGGCTTGCAAAGGTTTATCTATAACCTGGAAGCAATTTTGGATCTAATGACTGACATGGTTACAAGTCAGCTACAAACATGGGGATTGCAATTATCTGTATATCAACACACCCCTAAAGGGTTTTTTGCTTTGAGTTGCCCACTGCAGCAGGCCTCTACAGCCCCAAAGTGTTTTTTTTTTTTATGTCAACTGCTTTCTGTGGTGGCACTCCACAGCCAAAATGAGCTTTTTACAGCTGCAGTGGGTATAGCCTTGCAGACATTTTGCATTCAGAAAAGGGCTGATGTCATTTTTGCTACCAAACAACACAAGTGTTAAAAATAGAGTCCTCGCTGGAGCTGCATTACTACACTGCTTGTATGTGTATATGAGCTGAAAAGTACTATTTTTCCTCTGAATTGAGGAGTTAATTGAGCCCCCCTTCAGCAGAGTCTCAGACATTCTGCACTACAGTCAGCAAACACAGAAAGTTCACTCATTACCTTCTGGCAGTCATTTTGTGTCAGGTTACCGATGGATAGCAGACATCATACAAAGTTATTGGAAGTAGAATGGGTTAAACACTTCCTGGATCTTTCTGCATAACAAATAAGCACTGCTGTGCCCTCAGCCCATATGAACCCCTCATTAATCCATTTGACTCCTTCAACCTAACAGCAATCATCCTGCTACTTTGTAAGACATTCCACAGCAAAGAGTTCCAGTGATGCCTGTTCCCAAATAATAAACACATTTAAAGTTTTGCAATGCCTACTTCATTTTCTCAGGTAGTCAGTTCTGGGGAGACACTAGTACCTGACATTTTTAGTTTAGTTTAGTTTATTGTTCTAGGAATTATTACCTTTGAGCCAATGGCTCTTTTACAAAGGTTCCACGTCATCAATGTACAAACAAATAAGACATGTTACATAGAATGGTCATCAAATTATAAAGGTTTCAATAAGCCAATATAATACAATACATCACAGGAAAAAAAAAACATTGGAGGAATGGTCAAGGTGGGAAGGGTAGGAAGAGATATGGGGAGGGGAGCAGACTTAGAGTAGTTAGAGGTATTCAGATGCCTTTGTCAAGAGAGGAGCAGAGGAGGAGGAGGAGGATGAAAACAGTAAAAATAGCCATGAAGGAAGAATCATTAGTCAAGGCAGTCACAGGAGCTAGAGGCTGAGAGGTGAGAGTGATTTAATGATTACTTGTCTGTTATATTATTAGAATTTCAAATCTGTATGCCTGTTTCTCTGTGGAGAAAGCAGCAAGCTATTAAACATGCTGTGTACTTTGAAACACAGTCGACTGTCAAGGATGTTGGTTCCTGCTGCTTCTTTTTCTTTTTGTAGAAGAAACATTTAATGTATATAATCTCACAGATGTATGCTTTTATTTTTCCAAATATTCGTTTTTAATAATATTAATAATAAATCCAATACACCAAAATAGCCAGTTGTGTTTTAGTTATTATTTTATACAACACTGTGTTCTTAACCTGCAATTTGTGACTATAGGTGTTTACAACTGAATGATAGTAACCACATTTGCTTCACTTACAAGTAGGTAGGCATATGTGTGTGTCATTTTTGTTTGACTTAGGTCATGAAGTGACACATAGCATCTGATCAGTTCATAACATGCTGTATTACAATTAAATGAACTGATAAATGGGGGCTTTGGAGTCTTTTACAAATTCATTTTTATTGTCAATGGATATACTAAAAAAATGTCTCAACAAAATGTTTAAAAATAAGGAGTTGAGCAGTAATTTAATTGATGCGGTGTAAAAAGCTGCTCCCTGGAAAATTAAGTGGTCGGGGGCTACCACAAGCAGAAAGGGACTTCATGGAGTGGGGGGCAGCTCATGGCAGCAGAATAGGCATGATAGTAATAAAAGCTTAATGGTGTGGATGTAGAGGCATCAGTATCTGAGCATGACTTTGGTAGAGGACTAAGTGTGACTTGGGGGGGGATCATCAGGAATTGAATGAGTCTTGGTATTTTTAGCGTAATGATTTTCTGAAACTTCAGCCTTCACTGGGTTAGGCTCTGCATCCATCTGTACAGTATTTCACTAAGCCACATGCAGTGGGGTATGGGTAAAAACCAGATCACCAGACCCAGACCAGAGCTGTAAAATCTGGACTGGGCAGAGCTTGTGGAAATATTGCTGATCCACTCACTCCAGATGATCTGGTATGGCGTTTACCTATCTGATATGGTCCTGATGGTTCAGTTTTCAACCATGCTAAGGAAGGGTTGAAAACAGATTTCCAGGAGTGGACCAGACATGTAAAAGACAGATTGAACAATGCAGCTAGAGTGACTGGACCAGCAGTATTTGTACAAGCTGCACCCAGTCTGGCCAGTTTGGATTTTTACAGAACTACTGTGGTTCAGATCTGTCAGTCCAGTTTCTAATCAATCAATCAATCAATCTTTATTTTATACTAAATGGTATACGAGCAAAAATGCACATTTACACAAATGTCCAGTTAAGCATTAAAATAAAACAGAACACCAGGTCAAACAATTACATAGTAAAATACAGTATAAATAACTCTAACATAAACAGGTCTAATACAGAGATCTAGAGGGATATACAGAAGAAAGGTGGAGCAAATACAAATATGTGAAATTGCCGGCAGAAAAAGGCCCACAGGTCTATCAAGTCTGCCCGATTGTACAGCTCTTTGTTTCATATCACTACAGCTGTCCCATCCCCATCCAAACCACTCCCTTCCTTCCCTTTCCCGGTTTTTCCTCTCTTAGTGAAATTTGTCTGTACTAACCATGCCCTTGATTCTATCCCAAAACCGCTTAAAGCTATCCACTGTCCTCAGTTCGATTAACTCTTCTGTCAGTGCGTTCCATCTTGGCACCACTCTCTCTGTAAAGTAGCGCCCCTTCATCTCCCTCCTGAACCTTTCCCCTTACAACTTCAGACTGAGCCCCCTAGTGACATCCCCCCATTTAAGTGGAACAGTCATCCCTCTCTGACTTTGTTTATGCCTTTCAAGTACTTAAAGGTCTCTATCATGTCCCCTCTTTCTCTTCTCTCTTTCAACAAACACATGTTGAGCTCCCTCAATCTTTCCTCTTACAGCAACTCCCCTAGTCTCATGATCATTTTTGTAGCCCTGTGCTGCACCTCCTCCAGTGATTATACATCCTTTTTGAGGTATGGGAACCAGTACTGTACACAGTACTCCAAGAGTAGCCTCACCAGTGATCTGTATAAGGGCAGGATGACCTCCTGCTCTCTAGAGGTGATCCCTCTGGCAATGCAACCCAGCATCCTCTTTGCCCTTGATGATGCCCTCCTACACTGTGCTGATACCTTCATGTCCCCTGTGACTATTACCCCAGGTCCATTTCCTCCTCTGAAGCTGTTACCCGCACTCCCCCAGCCACTAGCTGGTTAGCTGGTCCTGGGATTTCTGTCTCTGAGGTGCATGACTTTGCACTTCTTAGCATTAAACCCCAACTGCCATTCCCTAGACTAGTGTTCTAGTATAGCTGGATCCTCTCTGAGTGCCTGCCTCCTTTCCTCATTGTCCAGTTTTGCACAAATCTTAGTGTCATCTGCGAATACGCTGCTCTTACTCTTGCCCCCCTCTGCAATGTCTCCAATAAAGACATTGAGCAAAACAGGGCCCAGCACTGAATCATGTGCTACCCCACTCATTACTGGCCTTGGCTTGGATGTCTCCCCCCTTACAACTACCCTCTGTTGTCTGCCCTGCAACCAGCTCTCTGCCCACCTGACCAGTTTCTCCCCCACCCTATATCCCTCAGCTTACTCATTAACCTCCCATGTGGCACTGCGTTAAAAGCATTGCTAAAGTCCAGATACAGCACATCCACAGTGTGGCTTTCGTCACCTGCCCTAGTGACCCTCTAGAAGAAGATGAACAGATTAGCTTGGCATGATCTTACTGAGAAAAACCCATGCTGTCTCTCATCCTGTAGACCATTACTATCAAGAAAGGTTATCAACATCTCCTTCAGAATGATCTCCATCAACTTCCCCATCATGGAAGTCAAACTCACTGGTCTGTAGTTGCCTGGTTGGTCCTTGGGTCCAGTCTTGTAAAGGGGCACCACATCAGCTATTCTCCAGTCCCTGGGTGCATTACCCATTTCCAAGGAGGTGTTGAACATGTTCATCAGATGGCCTGCTAACACCTCTGCCAATTCCTTCAGGACCCTTGGGTGTATACTGTCTGGTACTCGTGCTTTGTCCACCCACAAGGCTTTAAGCCCCTTTAGAACTCTATCCTCTTGGATGACCCCATCTGCTATGTCTGCTCCCCTCCACCCTTGCCCACTTCCTCAATGGTATTGGGCCATTTCTTTCTTTCTTGAACACCTGACAGAAGTACTACTTAAGTGCCTCTGCCTGTTCTTCCTCTTCTTCTGCTCATCCCCCCTCTCTAGATTCTAACAATGTCATCTCTACAACTCCTCTTCTCCCTTATGAATTTAAAGAACCCCTTTTCCTCCTCTCTGATCCCCTGAGCCAACTTCAGTTCCTTTGCTGACTTGGCTGCCATGACTGCCCTGGTCATCTCCATAGATGCCTTCGTGAACACCTCTCTATCTTCCTCATGCCCAGATTTTTTTAACTAAATAACAATGACAAATTTACAGCATGGAGATATAGTTAGAGGTACAATTTAGAAAAATGAAAAGTTGGGTGATATGACAAAGACATCTAAATAATGTAGAAACTCAAATATCAGTACAAGCACAGAGGCCAAAAAATAGTTGGTTACCCAAAACAGGCTAAGGTGAGGAGCTAGGGAAATATTCCACATGACAACTAACAGTGGTGAGAGCAAAGCAGTGCATGAAGGGTAAGCAAAGGAAGAGAGGGAGAGAGATATGGAAGTAAAATTACAGGTCTTTACAAGAATTCTCTCCCACACTCGTTATTTTCATATTCCTCCTCAAACTATGCTTATTGTATTGTAATACATTATACAGTTCATTTTGTACTACAAATGCATATTCAAATGTTACCAATAATGACTACTGCTGAACTGTGTGTATTTAGGAGGGTTGCTAATTTAAGGTGCCATGCACTGGAGGTCTTAAAAGTAAATGGGATGGTGACTGAGACTGTAATGCAATGCATAGTGGATAACAATAAAAGTGACATGGTCTGGTCAGGAAAATGTATATGAGTAAGTGTTGCAGAGGCTTCCATGTACAGAGTAATAACTTGTACTGCCTTTCTGTAATGTTTGAATCATCATTTTTAATGTCAGCATCTCAATTTCTCGCAGGTCCTGTATATATTGGCACCCTACTGTCACAAAGCTGCAAGGCAGTATTCAACTGAAGTCCTGATTTCTATTTTTTCCTGTGTTTAAATATAGGATAAAGTATGGGGTGCAGTAATTTGCACACTCTCTCATTGTTGGATAGCACATAAGCCCCAAGGGCGAGGCCCGAGGGGTTTATTAGCTATCCAACAACAAGGGAGTGTATAAATTCAAGTAAAACACACTGCATCCCATATTTTGTTATTTATAATTGAAGGGTGACTTTTTTCTTTTAGAGGTTTAGTTTAAACTGGGTCCCCCGTAAGCAGCACTGAAAAGCCGCATCGCGCCCGCCTGGCTGTCAACCGTGTGTAAGACCCTCAGGGGCTGTCCCTCACATCACCAACTTCCGTGTTACTCCCTCCCACTGTGAGAATACCTCCTGCCTCCCGACCCGCTAAAGAAGCAGCCCAAGGTTTTTGTGGTCAGTAGTGTGTGACAAGAAACATAACATTTTAAGCTTGAGCTGTGTTTGTTCAGTGTCACGAGCACATTCGTAGGGGAAGAGAGCACGTGAATGCCGTAACACCTACTCAGGTGTTATGATATTTAACACATGGATTTTTTACATTGGAAAAAATGGAAGCCACTAATTATACTTACTTTATTACTGTGAGTTTATTGTTCTAGGCTATTATTCTCCTCACCCTGGATAGTACAGGACACTCCTTTACCCATCACCTGTGCCCCCACCCCAAATTCACAGGATTATTTCCTAGGTGTGTAGTGTGCTGTAAAAATTATATAAGATAATGACAACTGAGTGGTTTGCACATGCTACACAGGGAGCAAAGTCTACAACAAGTACAAAACATCCCGTTGTTCATTTAGCCCCAGAAACAGATGTTCACAGAACAGCTAGAACTAGTTGACATTCTTTTTTCGTCCACATCTAGCAAGCTAGATATGGTTTCATAGGTGCCTCCCTCCCCAAAAAAGAGAAATAAATCTTTTATTTCTTTGGAATTGCCTTTACAATTTAGCACATTTAAAATATTACACATCTCAGCTGGATAAAGAAAAATAAACATTAATACATGCATATTCTGAGGCAGGAAATAAAATGCTGTAATACAGTCCAACAATGGGTGTTTACTCACCTGGTAAATGTGATTGTGTTGGTTGACATCCATGGCACTCCAGACATTACCTCATGGGTTTTAGCCCACCTGATAGGCTAAGTGATGCACATGACTCTAGGATAAAATTTCTAGTATATCCAGGCCCCAGAAACCCCTGCTCTCCAGTTCGAATCTTCCAAAGCTGAAAGTAAGGTTAGTAACACAGCCACTACTAGCAAAAAAACAGTAACCATCCTGTATAAATAATGCAGAGTGAGGCCACATGTAGCAGTGGGCCAGTGGCCCTCATTTTATTTTCCTATTGGTACAATCTAAAATTTGACCCATAAGTGGTCAATGGTCGACATCCTGGATGTCCATTTGGCAAGCAGAATCAGTTAATTTCAGATAACTCCTATTCTAGAACCTGATTACTTCTAGAGCACTGTGTTGGGAGGGTCTTGGAATGCCATGGATGTCAACCAACACAAACACCTTTACCAGGTGAGTAAACACACATTATGATTGGCTGACCATCCATGGCACTCCAGACATTACCTTATGGGTAGATAAGAAGCAGTACTGTGCCCACGGGAGGGATACAGAGTGGTCTAGGAGTGAGAGGAAGAGCTGGCAGCTGAGAGGACCTGTGTTGCAAAGGTTGGCTGTAGCCTGTACAGGTGCTCTAGTCTGTAATGCCTGGCAAACGTATGGATGGAGGTCCAAGTTGCCACTTTGCAGATGTCTTCTGTAGACACGTTGGCCCTTTCTGCCCAGGAAGTAGCTACTGCCCTAGTGGAATGGGCCTTTGTACCCTGGGGGCATCATTTGTTTTATTTTGTAAGCCTCCTGAATGGCTCTCTTGAGACAGCCAGCAATGGTGGTATTGGAGGCTGCCTTCCCTTGTCTTTGTCCCCTTGTGTCAATGAACAACCTCTCGGTCTTGCGTAGGGGTTGAGTTCTGGATATGTAGATGGATAGGGTGATCCCTATGTCTAGGTGGTGTGGGACAGGCTTGTCTCCAGATTGAGTGTTTCCAGTAAATGTGTATAACTTAATGGGCTGTTCCCTGTGAAAGGTGGAGGAGACTTTTGGTTGGAAAGCAGGAACAGTACAGAGGTGGACCCTTTGAGGGGTGAACACCGTGTAGGGTTCTTTGCAGGACAGTGCCCCCAGTTCCCCGATCCTTCGGGCTGAGCATATCACGATGAGGAAGCAGGTCTTCAGACTGGCCCAGAACAGGTTTACCTCCTGTAGCAGTTCAAAGGGGGTAGTGCTGAGGGAATCTAGTACCAGGGGGAGGTCCCATGGAGCGACGGATGGTCTGACTCTGGGTCTCAGTATCTTGACTGCTTTTAGGAAATGCAATGCATCCAGGTGAGCCCCTGGGTTGTGTCCCCCTATGGGACCAATGGCTGCTTCGATAGCTGAGAGTTGTACTCTAAGGGACGAGTGGGCCAATGCTTTCTCTACTCCTTGTTGAAGGAACAGGAGAATGGAGGACATTTCTGCTTGCTCAGGATCTTTGCCCTGATCTTGACACCACCTCATGAACACTGACCATTGTCTACCACAGGTAGAAGTGGTCGAGGATCGTCTGGATTGCAGTATAGTGGAAATGACCGAGTTGTAATACCCTTTGTTCATCGGTCTCTTTTTCTCAGGAGCCAGGCTGTGAGCTTTAGTGTCCGTGGGGCCGGGTGCAGTACCGGTCCCTGGGTCAACATGTCGGGTAGGTATGGTAACCGGAGACTGGACAATGTCATTGATAACACTGTTGCAAACCATGCTGTCCGTGGCCAGTAATGTGCCACTAGAATGATGGTCCATCATGAAGATCGGATATTTTCTAGTACTTGGGGTAGCATAGGAATGGGTGGGAAGACGTACGCCTGATACCGGGACCAGGGTTGTGACAGGGAGTTGGTCCCCTGGGACAGATGTTTCCTGTATCTTGAGTAGTATTTCTTGACCTGTGCATTTTCTGCTGTGGCCATGAGATCCATGGATATCGGTCCTCAAGTCACCTAGATCAGATGAAAGAGGCTTGGGTGTAGATGCCACTCCCCTGGGTGGACCTGTTGTCAACTGAGCCAATCTGTGTGAATGTTGAGCTTGACAGCGAGATGACCTGCACCGAGATGGGAGAGGTGGGTCTGTGCCCAGTTGAGGACCGTTGCCGCCTCTCTCAGCATAGCTCTGCTTCTGGTGCCCCCTTGCTTGGCGATGTATGCTACAGTGACTTGGTTGTCGGAATGTATCAGGACCGACTGACCGGCAATGGAGGTCTTGAAAGCTCTGAGAGCATGGTATACTGCCCGTATTTCTAGGATGTTGATTGATAACTGGGCCTCTGATGTTGTCCATTGGTCCTGTGCTGTCCTGTTGCCTAGGCAGGCACCCCATCCCAGAAGGCTCACATCCATCTCTATGGAGACCTGGTAAGATGCCTCCAGTGGAACCCCCCCAGGTCAGATTGGTGCACACTGTCCACCATTGCAGTGATTGTCTCACTGATAGTGGTAATGGGACTGTGACCTGTAAGTTGTATTCATTCAGTGACCCCCATGTGAGGACGTAGGTCTGTAGGGGTCGCATGTGCCACCTGGCCCAAGGGACCAGGTCAATACAAGATGCCATGTAACCTAGTAGCTGGGCTAGGAGTCCCATGGTAGAGTGATGGCATTGGCGCAGTCGGCGTGACAACCTGATGAGGTTGTTCACCCTTGTCTGGGATGGTTTTGCCCAGCCCTGCAGCATGTTGATGTGTGCCCCAGGTGTTCTATCTATTGTGTGGGCACCAGATGACTCTTGGTTTGGTTTACCACCGATCTGTGCCCCTCAAGAGCCCTCAGATCGAGCTCGGTGTGTTGGAGGGAGCGCTCTCTGGAGCGTGCCTGGATCAGCCAGTCATCCAGATAGGGGATGATGTCGAGACCTTGTTCTCAGAATCTGGCCACTAGCACTACTGACACCATGGTGAGTACTCTTGGTGCAGAGGTAAGGCCGAAGGAAAGGGCCTGATATTGGAAGTGTTGGCCTATGCTGTGGAATCTGAGGTGTTGTCTGTGTTTTAATCTGATGTGGATATGGAGGTATGTGTCCTTTAGATCTATGGACGTCAGAAAATCTCCTATGTGGATACTGCATAGGGTGGACTTTAGAGTGTCCATTTTGAAGCTCTGGGGAATCACATGTTTGTTGAGATGCTTGAGATCCAAGATGGGGCATAGTTCACCTGATTTCTTTGGGATGAGGAAGAAGATGGAGTATACGCCTAGCTTCCGTTTGTGGGGAGGAATGGGCTATATGGCTCTGTTGTGGATCAGGTCCCACAGGATTTGTTGTTCCTGATGGTCTGTAGCCTTCCTTCTGGCAATGGGAGAGGTGATGAACCTGTGTGTGATGGGGGAATCTGATAACTCTATCGAGCATCCTCTGGAGACCACCTCTTGAACCCATTTGTCTGCGGTCGTGTGGAACCACTGGTGGCTGAAAAGCAACAGCCGTTGTCCCATGGGTGGATACCGATCCTGCCCATGAGGAGATCTGACTGAGTAGTCATTGTTTTCCTCATTGTCCTCTACCTCTTCCTCGAACCGTGATCCACAGGATCTGAAGGAGGAGGGCTGGTAGGAGTGGGTGAAGGGGGTACAGTGTGTGGTGTGGGTACCTCTGCCTCAAAATGTACTGGTTGGGTAAGAGGTGTCTTTTCGTGTGTGGTAAGACTTGTTTCCCCCCCAAAACCTCTGTCTAGAGGAGGGTAGGTAGGAGTGTCTACTCTTGTTTTTGAGGAGTTCTTTCCCTTCCTCTTTCTGCTTGAGGAACTCTTGCTGGCCCTCCCCAAACACATGTTTCCCCTTCATGGGCACATTTTGTAATAGTGTCTTGGATTCATTGTGGTCCCCCACAGCAGGATGGTCCTCCTACTGAGTGCCACCACCTGAGGATCAATGGTCGGCCCTGATCACCAGTTACTGGCCTTGTCCTCTTGGACTGGGTACATGCAGTCCAAGTTCCTTTTGTTGGACATCCTGCTAGGCTCCACGGATTGCCATTCCTTATTGACGATATCCTCAATCGCTGGACATACCGGGAGTGTGTCCTTAATGGTTGCCTTCTGCTGAATCATGGGGTCCATTTTCGACTCTGGTTTGCTTTCTTCAATGTCAGACCCCATAGTGCCCTTTACTATTTTCATGAAGCCTGGAACCATGTCAAAAGAGCATACCTTGGATGTGAGGGATGGAATGGATTGTGGCTCCATGTCCTGGCTCTGTGGGTGGCGCAGTCAGTGTTCTGTGCTGAGTGAGAGATTCTAACTTCTCAATCACTTTCAGCATGAAATTCTGTTGGCTCTTCATCATCGCAACGGTGGGCTGTTGGTTCTGGAGTAGGAATGTGCCCAGATCCATCCATGTGGATCCACTGGAACCTGGATTATTGGGAGCCATGCCAGCAGATTGTTCCAGCGATATGTCATCGTCGTCATGTGGGCAGGCAGCGTATAGGGGGCCCAGGGCATGGGGCAGGAGGTTAGCGCTGCAGGCAGTGCATTTCTTGGCCTTGACCATCTAGTGAGAAGAAGAGAAAAAGAGGAATGCATTTTCATTAGGCTTGCATAACAATGGGCCTCCAACATATGGGTGCCCCGTATCTCCTACTTAAAGTGGTTCGTGCAGTGATGCAGGCTATGCTCCACATGGGGGTCACTGTAGAGAGGGACCCACATGGGAACAAGCAGAGTGGAGGTCACTATGGAGAGGGACCACCAGTACATAAGAACATGAGGTCATTGACATATGTGTTGCTATAGGGAGGAACCCATATGGACCAGACTGGGGTTACCTCAAGGTATAAGGTCGCTGGTGTGAGGGACCCTATAGGGAGGTAAGGTGCTAGGCTGCAGATTGATAATGTGGCCCCTTAGATAGCATCCTGAAAGCTGCCTGGCATGGTATGCAGAGATATAACATGGGGCTGTATCCCTGACATGGTAGCCCCTCTGATACCTTGGATACATTCACCAGTATCCTGTAGGGCTAGGGTTGTTGTGTGATTGGAGAAAAAAGGCTTTTTTATTGCATGATCCAGGGCGTGGATTCCTATTAGTGAAGGAGTGTCACAGGGCCCTTGTATCATGATACCTGGCATGCGCGCATGCGCGTGGTCATCTGAGAACCCCCAACCCCACTTCCGCTATGCGCAATGCTAGGCCTTGGGCCTACAAGGTGAGGGGGGATGTGAGGATAGGCCAGAGGCATAGGCAATGTGCCCCTGAATGCTTGGAGGACTTTTGGGTCCTGAATTGTTTTCCCCCCTGTGTTAGCACTGGACTGGAGGGGGATGCAACCTGCAGGCAGCTAGGCTGGCTGGCCATGTGGCTGGGGGAAGGGAGAAGTGCCCAGCTGTGCTATGGTGGCAGGCCCGAGGTCGCTAAATGGTGCCATGCTGTAGCACTGAAGAAAAAACTTATTTTCTTATGCTTGGGCCCATGATCTAGCTTCTTGTGCCCTGAACGCACCACATGGCATGGCAACCCCCCGGTAGCTGCCCAGTCACCCGCGAATGCGAGCGATGAGGGGGGTATGGTGCCACGCTGGTAGACCATAGGCCTAACATGTCCTGGTGTGCTTCCCCACATGGAGCGAGTGCAGCAGAAGGCCATAGAAGTACTGGGGCTTGCTGTGAGAAGGCGAGCAAGAGAAGGGAGCAGGTCTCCTGAAGTGGGGCTCAGCGATGACACTTGACCTTCCAGCATGGTTACAGGGAGCCAAAGGAGCGCTGTGAAATGCATGAACCTGTAGTTCTACCTCTTTGAGGGCGTTGGGAGCTAGTAGGCCTTCTAATGGCTGATTTTGCACAGCAAGAAGCTTAAGGCAGAGAAACAAAGCAACATTTGCAGAAACTCGTACTTGTTTAAATACAATAGCGTTAATTATCATCATGCAAGTTAGCAACAAGCAATAAAAAGGCTGGATAGTCAGAACAGCAATATTTTAAGAAAAACTAATCATTTAAAAAAATACAATTAGCGCTGTCTTTTGTTGGTAAGGGAGCACAATGCTAGCAAACAAACATAGAAAAACTGAGCTTTAGGTAGGAAGGGGGCACAGGAGTAAATGTCCCTTGCTCCAGAGCTAAATCTTTTGTCCCTGATCTCAGGTTTAGCTTAAATACAGTAAAAAAAAGGCAGTATATTAAGCAAGTGACTTGCTATAAAAACTGCAGTCACAATTTTGGCAATATTATGTTAAAAAAACAACTGCATAGAGTGGTAGGGTGCATTCTCTTAATCAAATTGAGCAATTAGCTGAATATGAAGAGGCCTACCTTTGTAAAATAGAAGCAGCAGGGAATCCTGATGTGATTGTAGTCTGATCAGATGCATGATTTGAACTGGAGAGCAGGGATTTCTGGGACCTAGATATACTAGAAATTTGATCCTAGAGTCATGTGCATCACCTAGCCTATCAGGTGGCTAAAACCCATGCGGTAATGTCTGGAGTGCCATGGATGGTCAACCAATCACAATGCATTTTACAACACCACCAGCTATGTCAGATAAACAGTTACGCAATGACTCACTAGCTGAATAAATGTGAATTGCTTGAAAACAGACTGCCAAAGAAATGAGCATTCCATGTAACATGGTCTGTACTAAAACATTTACTAAGGTAGCATCAATGAGTCACAGCTCCATTTGGGACCTCAGTGCAATGTGTGATGACTATGACTGCGCACTAGAATTTTGGTGACTTTATTATTGTTGCTTTAAAAAAACACACAAGCCACATGATAATGACAGCACTGTCAGTGCAATTCTGTAAATTTCTTTATCACCTTCTCCTTCTGCCTGTCTGTGTCTCTCCACACCTCTCAGTAAACACCATGAATATCAGGAGTGTAAAAAAATACTAGATTTCATTTGTGTATATATTTCTACATGACAGTATAGCTGTTTGTGAACTTCTGTGTGGAAATCAATTGTAAAAATACATAAATCTCTGCAAGATATGTACAGATGACTTGAGCCCTGTATATTTACAGGTAGAGAGCTGGTAAACCTGCAAGGACACAGCTAATATCCATGCAACTAAATCTCTCCTCTAAAAAGGCTTATATACGCTCTGGATGAGGAGCTCTTTTAAGACCTGAGAAAGAGGAGTTTATTTTAAAAGAATTGTTTTAATTGCCTTAAGTTTTGGAGCCAGTTGACCCTGGAATTATTTCCAGGTCAGCTGTACTATAAATAGCAGTCCATTGCGAGCAGGGCAAGTGGTGTAGCCACAGATTTCAGAATTGCAGCGTACCTGTCTACTACGTATCAAAACTAAATTTAAAGCTAGTAGCACTCAAAAGTTACTGGAGCCCTGTATATTTACAGGTAGAGAGCTGGTAAACCTGTAAAGACACAGCTAATAGCCATGCAACCAAATCTCTCCTCTAAAAAGGCTTACATAGGCTGTGGATGATGAGCTCTTTTAAGATCTGAGAAAGGGTTTTTTTATTTTAAAAGAATAATTTTAATTGCCTTGACTTTCAGAGCCGGTTGACCCTTGGACTATTTCTGGGTCAGCCTCACTATAAATAGACGTCCACTGTGAGCAGGGCATGTGTTGCCACATGCAGAGACACGCATGTCTAAGCACATGTCTGGCATGTCTGGCAGGGTAGAAGTGGTAGAATCAAATCAGATAGTGTACACAATGTAGTAGAGTGAAGGTAAGCTGCATCTGTATATAAAGTAACCTACTGATGTACTAGATAGACTTGGTCCACATTATTCTCAGGCGCCATTATAAAATGTAAGTGCTAACTACTCTACCCACTTTACCCACTACTCCTGTAGCGTTGTGTACCTGCTTCTGCTCTAACCCACAGCATTTAAATTGTGACTACAGAATGTCTACAACCATCACTATGACTGATGGTAATGTTGGAACTAAATGCAGCGCTTGTAAAATGTATTCTCTATCTCCTATCACCTCCACCTCACTTCCCTTCACATGTGAGGAATGTAAAGAAATACTGAATTGTTAGAGGAAATAAAGGTGTTTACATCATGACTAGCTGTGGTTGAAACCAGTCAAAAAGAAATGCCAGAATGTATGAAACTCTGGTGCCCTCCTGATGGTTATATTTTAAATACTAAGCCTACATCTTCTTGCACTTCACAGACCACTGCTTCGACCAATACTGACTATGCTGTCACCTCTTCTTTATCTTCATCTCTAAATATTCCACCTCTAACTGTCTCCTTCCCAGAACCATCTAATAAAAAACAAGCCAGGGAAGCTGATTCTATAACAGATGAAGACAAAAATGGGTTTTGGTGAAAAGCTGCAATGTAGCTAAAAAAGGTCAGAAAGCAGAAGATTTCAGCCTTAAATTATGCAACCGCTTTGATCCACTTACTGCAGATCCTAAGTCTATTAATATTGCTGAACCTCTTCAGCCTATACCTGGTACCATTACAAAATCACCACATAGCTGCCCCCACCCCTAATAAATATGATATTATCCACACCCCAGTGCCCAGTATGGCTATTATCTAACAGCCTCTGATAGATATTCTACCTGATGTATACATCCCCGCAGATAATTCTATTGAAGAAATGGAGATATGCCCAACTTGAAACACAGAGAGCCAACATAAACCCAAACAAGTATATGTTATTGGGGATTCTATCATCAAATATCTTGATAGAGCATTATGCAATGGGGATAAAGCTAACAGATGTTGCTCTAGATTTTATGGTGTACAAATAAAAGACTTGACCCTCATGATGGATAATATTTTGGTGGATAGTGGAAAAAATCTCTAGTAGTTGTGCATGCTGGCACAAATAATATTTCCCATCAATCACTAGATGTGGTCAAGGCAGAATATATTGCCATGTCAAATAAAGTAATTGACAAAGGGTGTAAAGTGGTATTCTTTGAAATTCTTCCTGTTCTTAGGGCAACCCCCATATCACACAGAAAATTAAAAACATAAATAATTGGTTACGGAGGTGGTGTCTTACACAAGACATAGGATATATCACCCATTTGGGGAGGTTTACAGAATAAAATGATTTATATTGTTGGGGTGGCCTCCATTTAAGTAGAAGGGATAACAGTTTACTTGGAAAACACCTCTCCACTGAAGTTAACAAGTATTTAAATTAATAAAATTTGTGGAGAGGCTAGTTAAGCTAGCATCTCTAAATACCACAAATCAAAATTCTACACAAGATCAAATAGGTCTTCTTTATTTTAATACAAGATGTTTAAACAATAAAACTGATGAACTTAGGGCTAGAGTAAGCCAGAGTAATATTTCTATTCTATCAATTACTGAGATTTAGGGTGATGAAAGAGCTTCCTGGGAAACAATTATCCCTGGGTACTGTGCACACAAACAAAACAGACTAACAAGAAAGGGAGGAGGCATTGCTCTTTTGGTAGATAAAAGAATAAAAACAATTGACATTTCTGATAAAATAAAAAAAACATGAAACGGCAACTGAATCCTTATGGGTTAAGTCACTCTTGGAGAAATCTGATCCTGTAATTGTTGAAGCTTGTTATAGACCACCAAATTCATCTACAGATGTCCTCAATGACTTATTACAAGATGTTATGCAAGCTTGTGAACTTAACAACACTATCATCATGGGTGATTTTAATTTAAAAGAAAATAACTGGACAGATCATACTGCGAATACAAGTAAAGGGAAAAAAATATTGGCAATTTGTGAACAATTATATCTAAACCAATAAGTGATGACTGCCACCAGAGGCAAGAATATCTTAGATCTAGTTCTCTCTAATGATCACTTAAACATTAATAACATAGTTATAACATCTCCAATGGGTAAAAGTGACCATCACACAGTGGAGTTTAACCTAGATAGGTTTCACCAAATTAAGACAAATAAAACAAAAATCTTGTTATATAAAAAAGTGAATTTAAATCAGATCCAAACTGAAATTAATAAAATCAATTGGGATAATATATTTAATACAGTTACTATCACAGATTTCTGGAATTACCTTAAAACTACATTGATAAATCTGTGTGACAGATACATTCCCTTGCTAAAGAAACACATGAATTCAAAACATTCTCTTAAATGGATGAGTAAGACTGTTACGAAACTCATTAAAAAGAAAAATAGACTCTATAGCACATACTTAAAAAACAAACCTTCTGCAAATTTCTCTTCATTTAGAAATATTCAAAAATAATGCAAATCTGCTATTAAAAAAAGCGAAGACGCATTGGGAACATCACTTAGCATACTCCGCCAACAAATCAAACAATAAATACTTTTATTCTTAAATTAATTCACTCAAAAAACCCGTTTGTCAAATAGGGCCATTGTTTTATGACAATGACACTGTTTCATCATCCCAAAACATGGCAAATATATTTAACAACAAGTTTTGTGAGATATTTGGTAAGACCCAAGATCCTCTTATACTAACTGACAAAAGAAATGCCCCTTTCATCACCCTAGCAGAAGAACTTATATTGTCAAAATTAAAAACCCAAAACAATAAAAATTGTCCTGGTCCCAATAATATAGCAAACCATTACTTATTCTCATTAAATGACTCCATAGTTTGGCCTTTAAAACTATTATTTGAGAGCTGCCTTTCCACGGGCTATGTACCGGAGGTTTGGAAAAAAAAGCACATGTTACTCAATTCATAAAAAAGGAACCAAATAACCTTGGAAAAATGATAGGCCAATTAATCTGACATCAACTGTGTGTAAGATATTAGAATCAATAATCAAGGAATTGATAACCCCAGTTGTTGATGCTCAGGATCCTAAACAGCACGGTTTCAAAAAGGGCAGGGGATGTCACACAAATGTTATGTGTTTCCATGAGACTATTAGTCTCAACCTTGACAATAACACTCTTTGCGATATTATCTTTCTTGATTTCAGTAAGGCCTTTGATGGCCTTGCACATAGAGGCCTAATAGCTAAACTTCAGAATTTAAACATTAATCCTTATATTAGTAATTGGGTAGCAAACTGGTTGACAGGTAGATCACAAAGGGTTGGCATAGATGGTAGTTATTTAGATTCGAGCATGGTTACCAGTGGTGTGCTGAATTGATCTGTTTTGGGACCATGCTTATTTCAGATCTTTATTTCAGATATGACCAACAAATGTCTCACTCCCATAATAAAGTATGCAGATGACATCAAGCTTGATGGTCCATGTGATACTCAGTCACTGACAATACACGACAATCTGGACAAAATCAAATCATGGGTAAATACATAAGGCATGAAACTCAATACTGCAAAGTGTAAGGTTATGCACCTTGGGAAAACACAAAACAATGTTAATTATACATTAGGGAATTCCATCCTGACTCCAACATCAAACAAGAAAGACCTAGGTATAATTATTACAAATTACTTTACTAACTTAAACCAAATCTTGGAATCAATAAAAAAATCTAAAAGAGTAATATGGTCTATCAAACACAACATCAAATCAAAGGACTGTAACATTCAAATGCCTCTGATTAGATCTTATGTGCAACCTCACCTTCAGCATGTTTCACAGTTATGGCCCATACAAGAAAACTGACTGTAAAAACTTAGAAAACATATAATGAAAATTTACTAAACATATTGCTGGTTTTGAAAATGAATCATAGAAGTATAGATTAAACACTCTGAACCTTATGACACTCGAGACCAGAAGGTTAAGAGATGACCTGCTCTTCCTTTTCGATATTATTCAGGATCCATATTTAATGGTAGAACTAGGTTTGGAATTTAAGGACTTCATCCATAATGCTCATGGACACCCACTACAATTAATGGGCAAAAGGTTAAATCTTCTCAGTAGACAATATGTTTTTACATTGAGAGTTATTAATAAATGAAACAACTTACCTTTAGACTTAATCATTAGCAAAACAAAAAAGGAATTTAAAAATAAATTTGATAAACTTTTAATATCAGGGTACAAATTAGCCTACTATTATAATTAAAGTATAAGATCACATATGGGCCCATAGCCTCCTTGCTCTTTTCCCACCTTAGTATGAACCCCTTATTATATGTAACGGAACCTTTCAATTTGATGATCAATGCATTTAGAGTGGCACAATTCTGCACTATAAATGCTGTACTATTTTTATTTCCACTCTTAACATTCTTGGTGAATATTGTGAGACATGTGAGAGAGAGAGAGAGCGTAAGGGGGTGGATAGAAAAAAATTACACAGGTGTGTGACAGTGCTGTCATTATCATGTGGCTTGTGTATTTTTAAAGAAACTACAACAAAGCTACCTAAAACTCTAGTGTGCAGTCAGAGATGTTGTACCTTGCACGGAGGTCCTGAGTGGAGCTGCAATTCCTTCAGTACAGATATGGAATGCTCATTTCTTTGTCAGACAGTCTGTTTACAAGCAATTCACATTTATTCAGCTAGTAAATAACTGTGTGACAGTACTTAGTGTAAGTCCTAAACCTTTATAAGAGTATATACTGTGATATGTTTCTTAACAATATTGTAAGAAGATATAGTAATAATATGCCTCTCTTACAGAACTGTGCTCTATTGTTAAAGTAACAACATAGCTGGTGTAGTTTAAGTTACATAGTGTTGACCATTGTAAGCATAATAATGGGGCAATGTTGTAAGGGGTTATCTGAAATGAGAAGTGTAGGAACTTGAAGCCAGGTGCAAAATAGTGACAGTAACAGTAATACCTGTACTGGTATTCTTCCAGGAAAAAATAAGATTGTCATTAAAAGGATACAGGTTCCCTTGACCTCATTGACCTCCCATTGACTGGAGCAACAGAATTAGGTTGCTTATTTGTGAGAAATATTTTGTTACCTTAGGTGTAAGCAATTACATCTATTTTCAAGTACACAGCAGATTCATGTGGCTGATGCATAAAAGGGAGCATAGTTCTGACTAGGTCATCTGTCGGGCACTGTAGCCTGTGGGCCTGTGTTAGGAATAAGTTTGATTGTTTTTATAATAATAGTATGAAGTGATGTTTGGCACTATATTATAATAACTGGTGGGTACTTTTTCTCTAAGAAAACCCAGGTTAATGTTTGCCATAACAACCGGATGGTTATTGTGGCAAACATACACCAGGTTTCTCTGACTGTGTGCATGCGCCAGCTGTTCTCTCCCTTTACTCATGCTGGACTTCTGCCGTAACCGCCACTTGGTGGTAAGTGAAACCAAAGATCTCTGTTTTTTATTTTATATAATTGCTGTGGCAAAAAAGCACCCGCCAGCAATTATATAAAATAAAAGATGGGGCGGTGTGTAAAACTCGATTTTACATACACCTTCATTGTGGGATGCTTCTCATAAACCCTTTGGGCTTCGCCCTTGGGGGTTATGTAGCATCCCTCACCATGGGAGTGTGTAAAATCTTATAACACATGCCACCCCATCCTTTATTCTCTATATAGCAAGTAATAAAATTAAAAATAAAGAAAAAAGGCAATGAAAAAAACGCAACATAATTTAATAAAAAAATAATCTGATAAGAGCATATTAGCTCCACTTGACCCATGTGACCTCCCATTTGTATGGTTGGTGAATATGCATTTAATAGCTAGATAGGGGTTAAAAGTATGGCCAGCAAAATGAAGAACTTAGTTTTATTGAATAGTTATTCTGTTAGGATTGTATGTAAAGTTCTCTTACTTAATTTTTTTTTGTATACCAAACAACTAGCACTCAGTTGATATTGTAACAGAAGGGAACTGCTACAAACTGTAGTAATAGCTTAACATTAGGTCACCATGACTCCCATGACCTCCAAGCTCTTGTTCTATATGTAAGTAATAAGATATGGCAGGGTGTGTATTTCAAGGATGTTAATGCATGCCCCAGGGGTATGCTGAGGCACGAGGCTGAAGGTCAAGTATCCTTATGCCACTGGGAGGTGCATTAAAATCCTTGAGGGTCACATGATGCCACTGATGGGTTAGCAGCTCTGAAGACTGGCTCCCATCTCATCTTCCGTTCTCTTTATAAGTTTTACTTCTACTTAAAAGCGATCAGCAACATCACTCGAAATATTTTCTTTGTATAGCCTCTGGGACACTGTGAGGTGAAGATGATTTTGGGAAAATCTTCCGAGCAGTCAGGATAGCCCTCTCTAATTCTGTGGCCTACTTCAATAACATAGAGGCAGAGATGCGCCAAGCTCAGTCCCCGCACACTCCGCCACAAACTCTGGAGAAGGCGCCCAAAAGATCTAAGGGGCAGCCCGGTGCTGCTACTAAAACAGCCACTCCCTCTTCCTCTAACCGGCCCATCCCAGCTCCATTAACAGAAAAGAGGTTTTTGGAGGAA
The DNA here is from genome assembly GCA_016271365.2 of Neoceratodus forsteri. Lineage (NCBI taxonomy): Eukaryota > Metazoa > Chordata > Ceratodontiformes > Ceratodontidae > Neoceratodus > Neoceratodus forsteri. The sequence goes on from CM028135.1 coordinate 478,573,715, forward strand.
CTCCACCCTTTCAAAACGGCACTACAAGAACTTACCTCCGAGTTGAAATCCATGCGGGGAGATCTTATGAAGGTGACTAAGGCTATTTCAGATGTGGCGGCCCACACCAAGTCGTTAGAGTCCTGGCAGGCAAAAATGTAGCCAGAGGTTACAGCCTTAAGGCAAAAAATACAATGAATGGAGTCTAAATTGGAGGACCTGGATGGCCGGAGTCGCCAAAATAACATCCTCATTTTTGGCCTTCCAGAGGACTCTGAGGGATCAGCACTGATACTATTTTTATAAAAGATGTTAAATAAGATTGCCGGGCCTTCCCCCAATAACACTACATATGTTATTGAGAGGGCACACCATGCTCTTAGACCTAAGCCATCCACTGGAAAACCACCTAGACCATTGATTCAAAAATTTTTGAATTATTTGGACAAGGTCCATGTCCTAGCTAAAACCCAACCCGTGATCTGCAAGAAATATTATGGTAAGGTCAACCCTTGCGCTTTGCCCAGGATCTACCAGCCCCAACTAGACAACGGAGAGCCGCATACCACCCTATGGTCACCAAGCTTATAGCGGCTAGTATAAAATATAAAGTGCAATATCCAGCGCGTCTATCTGTGTATGCTAAAAACGCCTGGCATAGTTTTGATTCAGTGGAGCAAGCTCTATCAGGGTTGCAATCATTGTTTCCCGATTTGTTTCATGCCCGCTGAGATGCCGCAATAGTTTTTGTGTGGGTCTAGTGGACAACAGGAAGACAAATGTAGGATGGATGACCACAGCTTATTGTGCTGATGCATCTTAACAGCGCAATTATAAAAAGGAATGGTATTCTACTTACAGAACATCCACATCTGTCATAATGACTTGATGTTCTGGGGCTTCCTGCTCGTCAACTGATAACATTCTTGATCGACGGATGGAGATGACCTGGGGTTACCTGCTGCCAAATTTAAAAAGATTACAGAGAGAAGAAATTGTCTTTGTGGACGAAGTTGGGGGCACCCTTTATGTGTCTCACTTTTTTTTTCTTCTTCTTCTTCCCAGAGTTTGCCAGTCTCATTTTTTCTGTAAGCGTGCAGGCTAAGGCAGCGATACCTCGCTATTTTTATTTAAAGCCACAGGAGGGCAACAATTGTCAATCTTTTGATGGCCCTGGCTTCAACTATTCCTTTTTTATTTGTCTTTTATATATATAGTGAGTGGGAAGGAAGAAGCAAGGAAGATTTTAAAGTCTGAAAACTCGTTTCCTTTTTTCATGTACTTTTCTTCTTCTTGGTTTTTCTTTTCAGTCCTGCCGTAGGTTTAGTTTGGGGAGGCAATAGCGAGTCTCCATGGAGCTGAGTAAATGTGCATACTAAGTACTGTTAGAATTGGGACTGGATTTATAGAAAATATGTTATTTGTTCTAATAAGTAAATGTTTTTCTATTTTAGGAATAATTCTGTATTGGTCTTTTGAATTATAGTTAATAGTATTGGGATCACATAAGGACAGGAGGTGGGGTGGGAGGGGGTCAGCGAGAGTGCAATGCCTCACCAGGAGGTCATGAACCAAGATAAAGGGGAGGTAGGTCCCACAGTTGTTTTAGGGCTATTTTATTTTAAAAGTAGATTTTTCAGATATGCTAGGGGTTTGGGAACTCAGAGGGGAAGGCAGACAGGAAGGGAAGGGGGGAATTTAAATGGGAAGAAAAGGGAGGGATGGGATCTCAGTATGCAAGGAGACAGAAGTATTTCACTATGGAAACTGTATACATGTTATTCTATCTAGAAAGTCTACAAATAGAGATAGCTCTTTGGTACTATTGTCATTTTGATGGTTTCATATAGGACGTGTTCCTGGAATTTAAAGGGCACCCAGTCTCCAAAGAAGAGAACGAAACTACTGTTACATCTCTGTAAGTTAGATATCGATGTGGCCTTTCTACAGGAAACGCATTTACCCTCTTCTCAGGTTCTTCATTTCAGACTGACCTGGGTAGGCCAGGTAATAGGATGTGGTCCAGATTCCCAGAAGGGAGGGGGTTGCAATTTTAATAGCACGTAGGGTCCCTTTCCATTTGTTGGATACCATTATGGATACTCAGTGCAAATATGTTTTCATCAAAATTCTCTCCGGTCATACTGAGGTTGTACTGTGATCCATTTATGGACCAACAAGGGATGATCCTCAGTTTTTTATATCTCCCATGAACAACTTGATTCCTTGGGCATCTCTTCCCATACTGTTGGGTGGTAACTGGTATTTAGTTTACAATAATACCTTAGACTATTCGAGAGGGTCAGTATCACCACTTTCACCAGCTCAGTTTGCTCTTAAAGAAATGATGGAGTCGGTGGGGTTGACAGATCCCTGGAGAGCATTATTTCCTCTTTTAAGAGACTATTCATTTTACTCTATACCTCATAACTCAGCCTCATGCATTGATTATTTTCTTGTGGATGCTGGTCACCTTTACACGGTCAGCTCATATAACTATCTCCCCAAGGTCATATCAGATCACCATCCCACATTGCTTTGGTGGACCCCAGAGCTTCCTTTAACAAGGGACAAAGTCTGGAGATGTAATAACCCGCTTTTGAAATCAGACCATTTGATTTCTCAGTTAGTAACTTTTATTGATAATTTTATTATTGATAACACTCATTCTACATGGAAGCTAGACAATCTTTGGGGAGCTTTTAAATGTTCATTAAGGGGAGAGTTTATTCGATTGGCCACTATCAAGAAGAAAATGACCTCCCAAGTTACGTCCAATCTTCTCAATGAGATCAGAAGGCTGGAGGTGGCACTCTCAAATAACTCAATCCAGGAAGAAATTCATAAAGTAGAGGTCCTTAGAGCTTAATATAATTCCGTTTTAACAGAAAAGGCTGAACATTTGCTTTTACATTTTAAAATACATTATTTTGACCAGAGAGACAAAGTGAGTACATTGTTGGCTCTTCGTCTTAAAGCACAAGCTGCAGATAGAATAATTCCCTGTATCTGCAACAGGCAGGGACAAATCATCACTTCTCCCAGAGAAATAGTTCAATGCTTTCAAGAGTACTATAAGGAGTTGTATTCCCAATCAATAACCGGTTTTAATTCAGCCAAAGTAGACCATTTTTTGCAATCAGTTCCACTTCCACAATTAGATTCAGATAAAGTGGAACTACTTAAAGCTCCAATATCTGTTGCAGAGATAAACTCTGTCATTGAATCTCTTCTGACAGATAAAGCTCCCGGTCCATATGGATACACCTCAGAGTTTTATAAAACTTTTAAAAAGCAGTTGACACCAATTCTTTTGAATACATTTAATTATATGTACAAACATGGCATTGCTGACCCTGCCCTTACTGAAATGACAATTGTAGTTATACCCAAACCAGGTTGAGATCCACTACAGATTACTAACTATCACCCAATATCTCTGATCATTGTTGATATGAAAATATTGGCAAAAGTCCTAGCCAATAGAATGGCTAAGGTGTGGTATGTATTTATAAGTAGAGAACAAGTGGGCTTTGTGGCAGGGATGGTCTCCTCTGATCATATGTGTAAATTGGCATACTTGATTTCTGCATCCAGGGACTCTCAGATTTCATCTGCACTGGTTTCCCTGGATGCAATAAAAGCATTTGATAGAGTATCCTGGGACTATCTTTTCCATCTTCTCCCTAAATTCGGTATTCCCACACAATATATTAATTGGATAAAAGTACTTTACACAAACCCAACTGCACAGATACTCTGCAATGGTCTTCTTTCACAGTCAATCATTTTGTAAGAAGCTACTAGGCAGGGATGTCCGTTATCCCCATTTTTATTTAATCTCGATCTTGAACCACTTATTAGATGTATTAATCTTTTTCCCTTGATTTCGGGTATACTAATAGGGCCACATCAATACACACTTTCAGTGTACGCCGATGATATTTTGCTTCATGTCTCACATCCTTCCTCATCGATCACTGTTGTATTTGAGATTATAAAGGAATTCGGGGAGTTTTCCAACTACAAACTTAATATTTCTAAAACAGAGGTAATGCTCCTGAATATACATATGTTTTCAGCTGAAATTTCCCATTTAGATCTCTGTTGGGTGAACGACAAAATGAAGTATCTAGGGATATATCTTTCTTGTTCAACATCCACAATGAAACAGTGTAATCTAGACAAAATTTTAACCTACATAAGACTAGATTTGGCCCACTGGGCTTTGCTCCCTCTCTCTCATTGGGGAAGGATCAGTGTGATAAAAATGCATGTTTTGCATTGGTTATTATACCCCTTACAAATGATAAATATCTTTCTTCCAAAACAATGATTTATACAAGTCCATAGAATGATTTCTAATTTTATTTGGGGTGGTAAATCATCCAGAAGGGCTCTATTTAAAATGCAGCATACCAAAAAGGCAAGTGGCTTACAAATTCCCAATTTTCTTCTTTACTACTTTTCTGTTACTGGTATGGTTCTTGCACACTGGTTAACATATAGACTGGGGGAAGAATCAACACAATATTCTCCTTTATGGCTACAAATAGAAGATTTTTTATGTCGGTCTTCTGAATGTGATCTTAAAGCTCTAGTTTATGAGCCTACTAAATATATTCCTAAGAATCTTCAGAACACTCCAATTAAGACTACACTCCAAATACATGCCCAGATCTGTAATGTGTTCCAAATATCACTAAAAATAGATGTCTCACAACCTCTTCTTTATAATCCAAACTTTAAGATTGGCAAACATCCTATCACTTCTTATTTTTGGCTCTCAGGAAACATGTTAGAGTGGCTGACTTACTCATGGAACAGAGACTTATGCCCTTCCAGCTAGCACATCTTAATTTTTATCTACCTACCTCTTTCTGTTTTAAATATTTACAGCTGGTACACATGCTTATGCAACATTTTGGATCAGGTTTATGGGATCAAAATATGGCTGGACTCATTCTATCAACTATTTCTAATTTACCCTCTTTCCACTTAATTTCTTATTTTTATCAGCTCTTAAGGAATGGCATAGAGAATAATGAGGGCCCTCCACATTACATTTGGGATCAGATGTTACCATCAACATCATCCACACCACACTCATGGTCTAAGATCTGGACTCAGCTATACCAAGATATAAAATGGCCCAGATACCGAATTTTACAATTTTATGTTATACATAATTTGTATTATATTCCAACTAAATTGTACAAAATGGGCAAACTTTCCTCCGATTTGTGTACAAGATGTCATTAATACCCTGGGACTCTATTACATATCATGTGGGATTGCGAAAAAACTCTACCATTATAGGAGGCAAATAAAGCTAAAATTGATCCTTTATTAGGACTTACTGAGGTTTTCAGACCAGAAATTTGTATGTTGGGAGATAATGGTGATTATTTAATGGGAAATCAATGAAAACACATGGCATTGATATCATTATGTGCTAAAAAGGTAATTTTAAGGCATTGGTTAGATCAGACTGTTCCTTCTTTTACAGAATGGTTCAGAGAAATATTGTTTGCTCTTCAAGCAGAGAATATCACTGCTCAAATGGTTAAAAGACCACATCATTATCAGAGAATATGGGCGCTCTTACACACATTATTGACTATTATTTTTTATTTTATTTTTTTTGATTTATTTTAACATCAGTTTAAAACCTTTGAGCCAGAGGCTCATTTACAAAGATACCTCGTCGGTATGAAAACAGAACAACATGTATACATGAGACACTCAGAAATACAGTACAGCAATAAGGCACAGGCAAGTTGCAGGCAAAGCGATACAGTCAGCAACACCCCTTAACAATAGGCATACTTTTTTTGTTATTATGTGAATGGATATAGGGAATAGATAATTTCTGTAGAGACTATAGTATAATTTCTATGACTGGAAATGTGACTCTCAATGATAATGGTAGAAAGTTAGAATTCATAGATTTAGGACCTTGAGTACAATAGGGGGTGGGGAGGGGAGTAGGAAAGAAGGGTGGGGGGAAGGAAGGTTGGGAAAGAGGGTAGTTTAATATAAGTAAGAATATTAGAATCAATGCAAAAATATGTCTGAGTTGCGACTTGGTGTTTGACTGATTACATTTGTAACTATATGGATAAATGGTTATGCCAATTCTCTATTCTGTCATGGTTCGATATACCACTATGTATTGTTTTCAGATCTTACTGGTTTATTGGAATTTTGAAGCGACTTTCCTTCCAATAAAGTATATTAAATTTGAAAAAAAAAATCCTTGAACTGCATAGCCCTGAGTGGCTTATCACACTTATAAAATGGGCCACTATCATAAAAGAATTAGTTTGAGTCCCTCTGATAGGGATTAAAACTTCTTTACTATTTTCGAACAAGTGTACAGTACATTAACTCTAACACTGTTAAAACACTGAAAAAGTAGTCACTATTAATGCATAAATAGCATATTTCAGCAATAGATTAGTACTTTGTAGTAACATTATTTATTAGTAGTGTTAGTTGAAATATGTATTTTCTCTGTAACATAAATTCTCATATGAATGCACTGCAATATTTGTACATTTGTAAAAATAAGCAGTGTTTAAAACTTTTCATTACACTGTTAATATAGTTTCTTTGAAGACAACATTCTCTTATTTATAGGATTGAGGTGAAAGGTTGGTAAGAAAAAATATGTTACCTTGCATTTCAAATCAGTGCAATTACTGTCTCTTAATGGAAATGTGTTCAAAACTTTAAACCTGTTTTTTTGGTGGTGGTGGTGAGGGGGGGGGTGATCCATTTCAGCTGAAAATAACCATATATGATTCAAATATACATACTTTTATAAACTTCAGGAATGTGTTTGAGTAGTTTGGGTCTGCCTCTGCTTATATAACCATGTTTTGTCACCATTTCTCTTTGATAATAATAAAGTATTGTTGTTTACTTTCTTCTTCCTTTTTTTCTGTTTTTCTCCACATTCAAGATACAGAATTTTATTATGGAATGTTTACCATGGAACACAGGGATTCAAAATGCTCTGTTCCACTGATGGAATGTTCCTCTCCTAACATACTGTACACACACAGACACGTAACAAAGGCCTCATCTACAGCCACAGACTCGATTATCTCACTGTCAGGGCAAGCAGAAGAGCTTTCCCTGGTGAGCAAGGTAAAGACAGAAGGGGAAATTTTCACTGTCAGCAAAGAAACAGTTATACTGAAAGCTATTAACAATTCTTAATGTTTCTGATTTATGTGTGAAAGGAGAGTGTGATGATCAAGAAAACAACATTTAATCAATGTGTTTTATTTTTTATGTAAGGTAGATTTATTTTTAGGACCCAGTTGAAGGTTTTTAAAGTGTAAAGGTAGCAGCCATGTTTGTGATAGCAGACCAGCTCTGGTTGTAGGGGGACTGATGACAGATAGTTCTGGTTGTTGGAAGACTGATTTGCTCATTATATGATTTAGTTTAGGTCCAGGATGACTGTTCATTTATAGAGATTTAGTGTACAGTGAGCTGACTTCTCTTGGCCAATGAGATTTCTAGATGTTTTTCTTGCCATTTTATAATAGTATCTAATACTGTTATGGATGCGGTCTTACTGTTTTTCTTTTTCTACAGCTGAAGTGTTAAGTCCAATTGGAATTTTTTGCCACTAGCTGTGACTTAATTTTCCATTCCTGTTTCATGTGGTATTATGTTGGAAAGTGCTACTCTCTTTAAGGCAAGGCACTTGATCACTTAACTTATTTGGCTCATATATGACTGCAAATCTACTGTGCAGCAAGCTGTATTTTATTTATTTTTATTTACTATTGCATATGTTATGTTATTTTTGCCTATGCACCCACCAGAGATGCAGAGCAATATTTGCCCTCCTTTCAGTTTGTAGCAATTTCTTCTCTCCCATTCCACTTTCTGTTTTATTTTTATTAACTTCATTCTTCTCAGTTAAAGCTGAGTATCTCTCAACCTTATTTCACTCCATTTAATAATCTGTGTTTCTAGCAAAAGATATGTGCTGATATGGTTTAGTGCCAGCTTCATTTCTGTTCCTTTTTCTTTCCCAAACTTTTATTTTCTTTTTGCCTTTCAACACACACTACTTTTCATTTTTTTTTTTTGTAGTCTTTTTAATAAATCTAATGTTTTCTACCCACCTCTCCCAAGCTTTTCAAATGGCACAGTTACTTATTGTTTTCCTTTTGATTTCTTTGGGTCCACACCATATCCAGTTGTTGGAGTAACTGCCTGGTAAACTTCCTACAAGCAAAACTTAACATCCCTCCCCATACAGGCAGTCCCTCACCTTTTATCCCCAAACTGCTTATGCCCTGATGCAGAATCATTGGAATGGCTTGCTTATTCATATGGGGTGTGATGCAATGCATGCAAGCTAATGGCTTGATGTTTTTGTGTAATAGTAGGTTCATGGTAGGGTCAGAATGGACAATTATATAGCTGCTGGGGCATGGGTTCTTATGAGGAGTGGTTCTCCTTCTAAACATTTATTTTTTGCCAGGAAAGACATTCTGAGCTGTTAACAGCTCATTTCCAGAAGCTTCCTGGGCGGGGGGAGGGGGGGTGGACAGTACAAAACAGTACATATCATAAACTGCATACAAAAAATAAACACGATAAAGAACAGTAACACTTCTCTTAGCTGTTTTGTATATTTATCTGACCTGTTAATTAACTGTTGGTTATGATGTGTGTGTTCCCCGGATGTACAGTATACTGTAGTAATCCTGATTTATAAGTTTATCTTCTAGTGAAGACATCAGAGTTGTCTGCTTTTTCATAGGGTTCCAGTTCATTGATTAAAAAATAAATGTTTTATCTGTTTGTTTGTTTGTTTTTTTTGTATCAGGCACTTCACTTACACACAGCATTATATAGTTATAGCATTTCCAGCTGAGTGTTACATTTTGTTATAATTTATCAGTTTCCTTGTTTTGGTTGTGCCATTTCCATCCCTGATCCTTTTATTTTTATTTTTGCAGTTTCTATCACAGTCATATTTTCCTTTCACAGCCTCTGTGTCTTAATTAGCCCCAATGCATTGTGTCATTTTGTTACATACTTGCTTCTCTCCCTTTCTCATTTTTCTACAATGGTACAGTATCTAATACTGTTACTGATGTGGTCTTACTGTTTTGTTTTTATTTTTCTGCAACTCAAGTGTTAACTCTATTTGGAATTTTTTGACACTAATTGCAACTTAATTTTCAATTCCTTTTTCATGTGATATTGTGTTGGAAAGAACAGGAAAGTGATCCCTACTCTCTGTAAGGCAGGGCACTTGATCACTTAACTTGTTTTGGCTCATATATGACTGCAAACCTTCTCTGCAGTGAGCTGTATTTTGTTTATTTTTCTTTATTACCATATATGTTATGTTATTTTTGCCTATGCATTCACCTGAGATGCAGAGCAATTGAACACATCACCTATTGCCACTGGACTAGCACTGTATTTGTAACCCTCTCACCCTTTATTTTATATCTACTTCTCTTTCATTCCACTTTGTTTTATTTTCATTAAACTCACTCCTCTCACTTAAATTATGTGTTAGATGGAATAACTTCCATTGTTATTTTTTTTACAAAATTGTCAACTGTGCAGATACATTTGTAAAAAAATGAATTATAATAGTGAGACTTTTTGAAATGTTATTTGCCTTACCATACTCATGCTTGTCTACTTAGTCTCTTACTTGTTTCTGCCCTTGTATTAACTAATTCCTGTTGCTTCATATTTGATTTTGGGGTTGTTGATTTTCACAGTGTGTGTGCCTGGGTTGGAGCAGCAATAAAAGATAAAATATGCAATGCCCTCAATAACACACCTACCCCAGTTTACTTTTATTGTACCTAACACCCATTTCTTAGGCCTTGTACAATAAGGTCTTCCTTCAGGAGAACAACTTGTAATGAAATGTATAAGATTTACATTGACATTTGGGTACATGCACTTTTATGTTATACTATCAATCAATCAGATCTTTATTTATCCAGGTGAACATAGTTGAGCAAGCTCATTTACAAGATGGACCTGTTTAAGTCCAGATTATATTACAAAACAAGCATCAATATTTACAGTGGGAATAAAAACATAGTGGAAGTGAAAATAAGGGAACACATGTTCATATCATTACAGGTGATTCTAGAACATCAATAAGACCAGTGAGCAGTGGGAACAGGCAAATCCACAGAGATACAGTGATGGATATTGATACTGTATTTTCATAGAAAGAAAGGACAGGCTAGCCCCAGGTATTGCTATCAAGACAGACAGACAGACAGGAGTAAGTAATACAGCTTTTTCTTGACCGGTTTGCAAATGAGTAAAGCATATGTAATTATGTTTGGAGGGAGCAGGACTCAGGCAGCCTGCTAGGCACTAATACCGCATCCCCAGAGAGTGCTTACATTGGGGCTGTGGGTGTCTGTACCGCAGTGTACTGGAGGAAGGTGAGAGCAAGGCACTGGGCATGGGTGGAACAGTATCCACCCCATATTTAATCTAGGGCTAGATGCTATAGCTAGTTATCCAGGTTCAACATACAGTTGGGCCACAGGAAGGTCACAGGACAGGGATGAAATGGATACGCTAAGGCTCCTGTGGCTAGTCATGGTCAATGATTCAAAGTGGGCTTAAACACTTATACTTCCAATAAAAGAAGGATTACATTGGACAGGGATGAAGTGGGCTGAAGTGGTTACAGCTGCATTAGTGGAGTACAGCAGACCATTCAATTTTTTTTTCACTGGCATTAGAAGGATCGATGAAGAGAACTGCAGAAGCCAATCAGGAGCATGAGCTGGAAGGTGCTTATGATCCAATTGGTTGGCTGCCTAAGCAGTAATTTGTTGGAGAAGAGACCGGGTGAGTGGTCTCGGAAGGTGGCTTGTGAAGGTGCAACCACCCTGGAGGTATAGATTTTATGCTCTGGGTTCAGATGTCTCAGAAAGACTTACCTGTAACATGCAAGAGGGGTACAGGGACTGGAAGTAATAAATACAAATACATACGGATTAATAAAACATGCACAAAATGACTTGGGGCATGGCCGGTCATATTTAAGGCCAGACTCCGGGGAGCAAGCTAACAGTAATTAATGATTAGGAGCCAGGTTGACAGTTACAACATTCACACACACGTTGGGCATATACTGCATTAACACTGCAGAGGTAACTTAGTTTCATTAGTTTTTGCATTTTGTTTCACAGGGTCATCAACAAGAAGCTAAAGGCCATTCTGCCATAGCGGGTGGAAACTTTAGTGATGAATAGAGAGATATATATGATGAACTCCTTGGGCCGTATGGTCCCAACTCACTTATGGGACGACATTCAGTAACGTAATGAGGGAACCTTTTTAAGATAGCTCTGTAGGTCCAAAGGACAGCATTACTTTCACGTCTGAATGTATGCGATGACCATCCTACAGCTTTATACAATAGACAGTTATGGGTAGAGAGGGGAAGACTAGTAAAGAACCTGGTGGCTCTGTGAAACAACATGTCCAGCTTGATAAGCAAGGCTTTAGGACAGTGGCTGTATAGAAAATCACCATAGTTGATTAGGGAGAGAAAGGTAGATTGGACTAGTCTCCATTTGGCATCACAAGTGAGGAGCTGGCTAATTCTATAGAATAGGCCCAGTCTCTGCCTTAGTTTCTTTGCCAGATCTTCAACATACTCACAGAATATGAGGTTCTGGTCTAGCCACACTCCTAATAGAAACATAGATTTTGACAGCAGATAAGGACCACTTGGCCCACCTAGTCTGCCCATTTCCCTACCTAACTGCAGATCCTAGTTAACCAACAGCCTACTTCCTCCTACCTCCTAAATATTTAAACCTGGGGGTAAAATCCAATTTCTCTCCTAGAATTGTGGTGCTCAAAAGCAGTGTCCCAGAGCTGGCAGGATTAGTCATATGGCTATAAGGTGCGAATAACATTGCCTTCATCTTTTTTGCATTTAAGAGTAGCTTTTTATGGAGTAGCTGAGTCTGGAGCAGGTCAAATTCTCCATGTAGATCTGCATGGGCAGCTTCAGCAGTTGGATGACTTATGTAAACCACTGTGTTATCAGCAAACAGATGTATTTTTGCCTTGTTGATGCCTGCATTGATGTTGACATAGAATACAGAGAGCAATGGATCAAGAAAGGATCCTTGTGGCACTCCCCTGAGCAGAAGTTTGAGAGGGGAGACCTCCCCCTCAACTTTGATTTGTTGCTGACATCCTACCAGGTACTCCGTAAACCAGTGCAAGGATGCTGGGTCAGGTCCGATACTCTTCAGTATGGAGCTTAGCAGGCTATGGTCCACAGTACTGAAAGCCTTGCTAAGGTCTAGGAATACTGCACAGACAAAGTTTCTGCTGTCAAGGTCACTGTACCAATTGTTAGTTACTTTGGCAAGGGCCGAGATAATGCTGTATTTAGACCTGAAACCCGATTGCATTGGGATTTAATAAGTTGTTAACTTCCAGATAAGTTTTAAGTTGATTGCTGACAACTTTTTCCAGTAGCTTAGACAAGATAGGCAGTAAAGTGATCGGTCTATAGTTATTCAGGTAGCAGGTATCCCCAGATGTGAACAACGGGATAATATGGGCAGTTTTCCAGATGATGGGAAGGAACCCTTGGGACAACGATGTATTGAATAGATGTGTGATGGGGACAGCAAGGAAGTGAAATGTGATTTTTATAAAGTAAGGACCCAAAGAGTTATCTCCAGCACTCTTTTTTACATCCCACCAAAGTATTAGATCTTCAACCTCCTTCAATAGTACAGATTGGAAAGAGAAGCCAGAAACTAATTGTGTGTGCGTGTGTGTGTGTGTGTGTGTGTGTGTGTGTGTGTGCGCGCGTGTACTGTATAATAATCTTTAAAAAATCAATTAAACACATCAAATGTCTTTGTAAACATGCCTCAACATTCTGTTTGTCTTCCACCTAGTTACAACATATAGTTGTCTCAGCAGTGTTTGCAGTTAAGGTACAGCACCTTCATGTATATGATGGCCCAGTTCTGTTGAGTTGATTGCTATGATAGTGCATAGAATAAAATGTAAAACATATAGGTAACTGTAATACAGATGGTGACATTATTTTTTATCTGCCCTTTCTCAATGTACCGTACTTTGATTCAGTTAGTTTATGCAATGGCAATTCATGTATATGTTTAAGCCCATGAAACACACTAACCTAGTTAATGCAATTGCAGCCATAGTGTCTCTGCCAAGACTTGTTTCTTACAGCTGCCCACAGCAGTGGGTCTCCACAACCCTGAAGAGCTTTTTCTTTAAGTTGCCCATAATGGGGGATCTTCACAGCCCTGAAGGGCTTTTTTTCTTTCAGCTGCTCACTGACACTGTGGTCTTTTGTCCACCCTCAAATACAGGCAGCACATGTTCTTTTAGTTCCTGCTCGGCAACACTTAAGGCTCCTGCCTGCCCCCAACTCTTGCAGTGTGGGTTCTTTTATTTACCTCCCAGTGCAACTGAGGTCTTCTGTCTACCTTCAAAAAATACAGGCAGTACCTGTTCTGCTGTGACTACGACAGTAAGCGAACACCAGACTGCTGATTGCCAGTTATAGGGCACCCCATGTTTTACCTCTGCCCTGGGCCCTGCAAAATCTAAGGCCGGCTCTGGGCAGGAGTAGGGTAAAGACACACACAAGATGGAGCTTATGATGAGGATTCAAGAAGGAAACAAAACAAATCAATGGTCAGCTTAGCTTCATGTGAAGTGCAATGAAAAAGGGAAATGCACAGGTCCCTTGAGTTGGTTCAGAACACAGGAAAACAAGGATGGTTTGCATAAGAACTTGGAGAAATGCTGGGCCTCTGAGCTGCTGTGGCTTCCAGGAAATGATGAAGAACACTTACAAACCTGAAGAAATGGTAGTCCTCCAAGCCACTGTGGAGCCCAGAAAATGAGTAAAACCTCTGTAGAACCCAAAGAAACGCTGAGCTGGGTTTTACATTTTTAAATTTTCAATAATATCAATCTGCTACAGTCATAAACCAGAACACAGAATGCTAGATTGAAGATCCACCATGGTGGCTATACTCAGAACAATTAGGGGATGGTAACAACAATATATATGACCAGAAATATGGTCATTTATGTTAATTACAGAAAGAGAAAGGCTTAAAAAATATTAACAACCCATGTATAAGAATCACTAGAAAGATATGGCTAAAATATCATCAAATTACTAAGAAGAACTTGAGAATAAATAAGGGATATGCAGGGGGCAGGTGTATGATAACTGATTTATCTTGTTCAGTTGCCAGTGACCTCAAGTGACCTAACGAGTGGCAAACCATAAGTAAGGGTTATGAGAGGTCACTGGCAACTGTACAAGATAAATCAGTTATCACACACTTGCCCCCTCATATTTCATTTGTGCAGTAGGGCAGGAGTTTCTGTGATGGTTTATTTGTAGACCTAAGTTAACTTTTGTTTTATAAATTAAGGTCTTTTTAATGTCTTCTTGCTGCTCTGTCTTTCATGTGCCCTGTTGCTATGGGCATTGCTAGGGAGCTGCATCATGATGTCATGATTGATGGTGCTACGTAGCAGCTGATTGGTGTTTTACTTGAAGAGTGGATTTTTTTTCTGCAAAAAAAAAATGGCAAGGCTGCTTAGTGATAGGAAGTTGGATTCATGCAAAATGGCTCATTCTACACTTTTTTTGTTTGCTGAAAAGTTGTTTTTTGTGGAGTATGCACTGGGAGACCACAGCTGACAAAACCAATGACAGTGGAACCTGTGGAAGAAACAGCGGGTGAGGTGGAGCTGCGAGGACCAGCTGCAGCATGCTATACATGAATCAGGAATAACAGAAGCACAGGTAGTTTTAAAAAAAGTAACAAGAACAACTAGGAGTTTAAATTCTTCTGTGGGAAGGTGGTCTGATGGTAGAAGAACTGGGGCAGGCTGTCAGTGCTGCAGTGAGGCAGGCGGGTGGGCAGCAGGAGGGATATAGCAGAAGATGTTTGGGGTTTCTCAGATGATGTGTGAGCTGGAAGTAGTGCCATCCAACCGGAGGGGGGGGCAGTTGGCGACATTGGTACTGTGTGGATAAATGTGGTATGATGTAATCACTGTGGTAATAACTTTAAATTATTACCATAGTGATTACATCATACCCCATCTATCTGGAGAGTGACTCAGATAATTTATGTAGAAATTTTTATCCTGACATCTGTTGCATAAATATCCATACTCCTATAGTACTGGAGGAACGTCAAAACAGGAAAAAGTAAAAAAATATAATACATGGAGGTCTAAAGGGGTAACACAAGTTGTGGATGTATATCAGGATGAACTTTTTATGTCTTTCCAAGATTTAAAAGATAGATACAACCTTATAGAGAAGGATAAGTTCACATAATTAAAAACTAGTACATATATATGAAAAAAAGCCCTGGGTACTGAATTAGTTAAACACCAAATCACCTCGGCATAAGAACTTACAATGAAAACAGAAGAATGGCAAAGTAATATCAAAAATGTATAATAGCATATTAGAAACCTAGATATGTCAATCAATCAATCAATCAAGTCTTTATTTAACCAGGCGTTCATCATTGAGCAGAAGCTCATTTGCAAGATAGACCTGGGTGGAGCATGAACAATTGTATATACAGGTCAACACAGGTATTTACAAGGCAATACAGATAATACTCTTTATAGAGAGGAAGAAAAAGAAGTTCATATGTACATAGAACTATACAGATATTGTACAGATTACACGGTATTTACATACATAGAAGTGTCTATAGAAAGATAAAGCAGGTTATCTAAGGTTGCAGAAGGAAGTAACAGAAGAAAAAAAATAAAAATATACACCAGGTAGAGGTGAAGGTAGGGGGGAAGGGAGGGAGGTGGGGGAGAAAGACTAGTAATCAAAATAAACTAAGGCAATCTTGGGGAAAATAATTAAGATGTAATAATAATAACAAGCGGATTAAGATAAACAAGAGTAACAAAATCTCAATGAGCAATAAACCAAAGGAAATGCAATTTAATATATTTCATGGTATATACTATATATCTTATTTATTGAATAAAATGAACCAAGCGTTACCTCCTATGTGTAACAGATGTGGCATACAAAAAGGTACTTTTATACACATAATAGCCACATATCAATTTATAGTATCATTATGGAACAAAGTTATAGCAACTTTGAATAAAATCCCTTGAGTTACACTTAAATATGACCCAGGGCTTGGTATATTAGAAATATTTTCAGTCCAACAAATACTGAAACGACTACTACAGAAAACTACTGACCTGGTATTAATTAGTGTAAGGTGATGCATACCCAGATTATGGAAAGATCCAGTTTCTTCAGACTATACGTTATGGAAACATGCATATATCGAATCCACATACTTAAGTTCCTCCAGACTATACATTATGGAAAAACTTATATACTGTATTACATGCACATACTTAGAAAAAATACAATATGTAAGTAGAGATCAAGTGCAGAGTTTAAATAAAATCTGGGATTTAAACCTGATTTTTAATAAAGGGAAATACAATGTAATCAGGAAATGGAATTATATTAGAAGGGAGGGGAAAAATTAATCTGATATGAATAGGGGCAGAGGTAGAAGGGAAGGGAGGGGAAGGGGAAGTAGGCTTATAGAGAGTATAAGGTGTATAGAGCCTGGAAGGGTAGGACAGGGGGCATGAGGATTTAAAAAACAAGTTAAACAGGGTAATGAACAGGGTATCAGCTGTTTCCGGAACCCAGTGATTTAACTTGTTAAAAAGAAACTGAGCCCCTGGGGGGAAAAGAAAGAAAGAAATGTTGAGCCCCTAAGCCACTGTGGAGCCTAGAGTCTAGAAAATGAAGACCTGTGTACAACTTAAAGAAATGCTGAATCTTCAAGCCACTGTGGATCCCAAAAAATGAAGAAGACATCTGTGGAACCTGAGCAGGTGCTGAACCTCTGAGCTGCTATGGATCCCAGGATATGAAAAAGACATCTGAGGAACATGAGGAAATGCTAGATCTCTGAGCCACTGTGGATCCCAGGAAATGAAGAACTCAGAAGAACCTATTGAAGGAAGAAACCTAGACCACTTTACATCCAGAACCCTCCCTAATGAACTGGGGCATTTTCTAGGATTATTATCACTGCAGAAAGGGGAAAATGTTCTGAAGTTTGAAATGCAGAACAGGCCTCACTATCACCTGACAGTAACTGAATGACTGGCCTTTTTTTCAGTCTCTGTAGCATGCAACATGTTGAGACTAATGCATTCATATGACACTGTCTCTGGGGCATACAATGGTTGATAATCATACCATTCACTTTAAACAGTTTGAGGTTGAGTAATATGGACTCTTGAACATGCAATTCAAACACTTCACTTTGCCAGCCCCGTGGCACTGAGGGTTGAGGTGCTGGATTCCACACCTTGTGCCACACCGGTGACCTGGGTTTGAGAATGAGCCTGGCTCATTGGGGGTCAGCAGGGGAGGGTTAGGTTAGGATTGAGCATCTGGAGATTGCTCTCCTATCCATGGGGAGGGCTGATAGACTCCACTGCACTGTAGAAGCCCCTGGTGATGACCAAGAGCACTACTAATGCTGGAGTATGCAGACATAGGCACTGAGTGCAGCAGATGTTGGCACGCAGTGCCAGGATGTCATTGCATGTCTGCACTCAAGTGGGGTCAAATAATGGAGGAAAAGGCTGGACACAAGCGAGCAGCTTGATAGCCATGCTTGGCCCTCCTGGAGGTCTGTCGTGGAATCACACTGGAGGGGTTCGGTCTTGGGCCAGCATGGGAAGGCATGGGGTGGCCTCCCAGTAGATCAGGGAATGGCTATACCAACCTCTCATCATGTGCGTGAGCCTGCTGCCCTGCAGGCAGGTCTAGCCAGTGGCTGGATGCCCCCACCAATCGCACCACAGCATGCAGAAAAAATATGATATAAAAAAAAGCACTTCACTTTAAGAGATAGACAGTCTTTAGCATGCAATGTAATGAGCATTGTCACTTTAAAACATAGTAGTCTGTAGCAGGTAATTAAATGAAATATTGCTATACATGCTGTAAGCAGTCTTTAGCATATAAGTTTAAACAGGACAGTACTGTAAGTCACGTAGGCAGTCCTAAACATGCAGTTCAGTGGGCCAATTAACTGTAAATCCCCCAGGCAGCCTTAAATTTGCAGATTGGTGAGGATTTAACTGTAAATCCCATAAGCAGGCTTAAACATGCAGTTAAGAGGGGGGCTACCAATTCATGGCAACAGAACCAAACACTGGTCAGAATGAACATGGCTGCTATAATGCTTTAAAGGGGCACTGTCTGTGGGCCTGGTGGTGAAGAGGGCTGAGCTGCTCTGCACCTTACTTTTTCCCACTCTGGCAACCTAGGCTCAGATGTAAATCTGGGGAACTAGGGGTCAGCCAGGGAGGGAGAGGACTGAGCATCAAGATGAAAGGATGGTGAGAACCAGGAGTCATAAAACACTATAACCACAAACATTAAAACACCACAACAACCAATAATAAATAATGGGGGCCCCAATGGGGGTTCTGAGAAAAGAAGTGAATGAACTTCCAAGACAGGAGAGCTTGCATACATGCATTCAAAAGCCCTGGGCAGCTAGAAGAGTGATACCCTCCAGCCATCCAGGGAGGAAGTAAGATGTGTGCTGAAGGTGCCACAGGCCTCTTGTATGCAAGCGAAAGGGACAGTAAAGGGTAAAAACTGGGGAGGGGGAAAGGGAATGAGTAGGAGTGTCACCACCTAAACTGACAGTAAAAAGGGAGAGGCAAAGGTAACAGCTGAGTAAATATAATAATGTAGGCATGTAACAAACTTAGTCCATACCATAAGACAGGCAAAATCTCGCAGAAGGAGCAAACATAGTATGACCTTGTAGGGAAATAGGCAGAATCCAGGTTTGCTGCATACGCAGACTATAACAAGGCTAAAGTTTATATTGTAAAACAGGTAGGGGGTCCAGCTGTACGAATATAAATATATAACATATATCGGAAGATGCAAAATAACTGGTAACCATGAGGGGAGATATTCAGGAAAAAAAATAATTTCATGCCATATAGCCACACATCATATAGAGCACAAACCTAAACCAGCAGGTATGTCATTGTACTCAGGGACAAGCTCCAGAAATTAATATCAGAACAGCCTCAGCAGCAACATATAATGATGCAGCAAACAAAAGAGGGCCAGGTAGGGAAATACACTAACGATTAAATTAGGCAATGGGACATATAGCAGGTTGTTTTGAAAAATTGTACTATGTTAGAGGTTCTCCTCAGTTTGTCAATTTATAGAAGTGCAAATCCCTTGTACCATCATGGTAAAACAGCCCCCGGGGTCCTAGGTCAGTCTAAGTATCAAACAGGGAGATTTGAAAACAAATGTGAAGGACCTGCAGTAAAGCTCCTCACGGTAAAGATGCAGGCTGGCGAGATATATAGAAACTTCTGCAATGTCCGAAGCTGGGAATTTAAAAAGTAATAAATAGGATCTGTTAAGTGGATCAACTAGTGAGGATAGATTTCTGCAGACTGATGCTGCTGAAAAAAAGAAAAGGGTTAAAAAATTAATAATTTGCAGCTAACTAATGTAACAGGGATCCTTTCCAACACAGCGACCAGCATTACATATATACAGTACAGCAACTGACTCAGGAACAGCTAGTTCACTTAAAGAGAAAACAAAATCTTGAAAAGTTAAACTTGTAAAGTGTGTGGCAGACCACAAATTTATACCGTGGACCAACACCCTGCCGATAGGTAAAATTCATTGCAAAAACTTTGTTAATGCATCAGTTAGGGTTGAAGCAACAAAAGTTGGGAAATGAAGCATTAGGATTTTGAACCTTAACAACCCCCCACCACTACCACCCCACCCTCCACACACCAGTGGGCGTCTGGGTGTGTCTTGGGGTCATTGGTCCTAACTCTCACCCCATTCCATGTCTAACTAAGCTGAGATGGTACAATATAGGAGAATGGGGTGCAAGTTAGGCCGTATGATCCCAAGGCACACCACAATGCCTGTTGTTGTGTGGAGGGTAGAGGTGGGGTGATGTGGTGGTGGTGGGGTGTTAGGGTTTGAAATCCTAATGCCTCATTTCCCTACTTTTGTTGCTTTAGCACTATCTGATGCATTAACTAAGTTGTTTTGCAATAAATTTCCTTACTTTTTGAGAAAGTGTAATCTTACCCTTATATGTTTGTGGAAGTGTAGGGCCCTCCAGGCCCTGTGCTCCCATCAGTCTATACTGTGTTATAGTTGCACAGGGCCCCAAGCACTGGGCCCTGTGCTCCTATGTAACCATAAGTGTATAGATATTGTAATTAACCATCATCTCCCTGTGGGAATGTAGGGTCCTCTGGACCCTGCACTCCCATCTCACTCTCATCACTCCATAATGGTATCACTTTGTTGGCATGCAGGGCCCACCCATCTATCCATAAGTGTAGAGACATTGTAATAAACTGTCATCTCCCTGTGGGACACTTCTAGTATTGCATAATGGAGGGCTCTGCAGTCCCATTACTGCACAATGGTATCCATATGTGGGGAGCACAGGGCCCCCTGGGCCCTGCGCTTACATCTACCTGTAATTGTAGTGATGCAATGTAGGCCTAGAGACATTCCATGTAACTGCTGTGCTGCAAATGGTGCAATATCTCAATAACCATAGGGATATTTGAAAAAATTCCATTGTAGTTGTAATCATGGACTGGCATCCTGCATCATTGCTTAGTATAGCAAAAAGTCCATATCTCAAACATTTTCAAGATATAGGTATCGAAAGGTACTGCATCTACCATAATGTTATCCTATGGACAATTTCCAAACTTCAAAATGTTATAAATATGGAAGCAATGTAAATTTTATCACCAAACTAGCACAAGTCACACCTCTTGGGCAAGCCCTTTGTACCCTGCAAATTTCAGCCCCAAAAGTCCTAACCATTTCTTTGCACAGATGTGACAAAGAAACAGTAAACTTTAGAAATTCCTTTTCGTGAGGTGTCAAAATCCCTTTTCGAAAGCAGAATCACTTTTTGCTAGGTGTCAAAAGAGATTTCCCACAGGGCCGTCTGGTCTGACTACCCAATCCCTTTTCATAAGCTGTCAAAATCCCGTTTTGTGAGCTATCAAAATCCTTTTTAATTAGAAAAGAGTCACAAAAAGGGATTTTAAAAAACCAAAATAAACATTCTGGGGCCACAGTAAAGTAAACCAAAGGTAGAGAACTGTAAAGTACGTCCACATGAGTAAAATACATACTTTGATGTTTATTTATTTATTTATTTATTAACAAGATTAATCAGATAAGCATACTGAGCGTACATCCGCTCGTTTCCAGATGCGACCTGGGATTACAAAGCATAAAGTGCACGAAATACATTTGGTGCATAGGCAATGTTGTCGAGGAACAGAGGCAGAGAAATACATACATCAGGTACAAACAGGCAAAATACATACATCAGGTACAATCAGGTGAAAATGGGTGAGGCAACAGGTCCATGAGATGTTACAGGCAGGACTTATGCATACATATTAGTTACAAGTTTAAGTCCGAGTGCATAATATTATAGGGGTCTGAGTCCATAGACATGTCTTAACAGAGACCATGGGGAGAGAGGACAGAAGAGGTATGGGCATTAAAAGTAGCAATTATTTGCCTGGGGCCCCTGTTAAGTCACACTTGGATGCTTCAGTTTAGTGGGTCTGACCTGCAGGTTACAGTTACAGGAGACTGAGAAGTGGGCGTGAAGAAGATTGGTCAATGACCTATGTGTGGTGGTGGACGGCCTGATTGCTGCTGGGAGATTATTCCAGAGTGCGGGCAGTCTGTATTTGAAGGCCGATTGGCCCTTAGAGGTGCACATGAAAGGGACTTGTAATAGATTCGAGTCAGAGCCCTGCAAAGAGTAGGCCAGGGAGGGTTGGGTTGATAGAGTGGTACTGATAGAAGGGGAAGGGGTTTGACCAGTGTTTAGCTACTAGATTAGAGCCATGGAGCTGTCGCCTGGAATGAAGCGAGGGGAGACCTAGGGTGGCATATAGGTGGCAGTGATGGTGGTAGGGGGACATTCTAGGATAAAACGACAGAAGGAGTGGGAAAGGGGGTCCAGGTTGGCTAGGGTTGATGGAGAGGCTGTGCCGTAGACAACGTCACCATAGTTGAAGATTGGGAGTAACATTTTGTAAACTAGCTCTATCCTGACTGGGGTGGTTAGACAACCTTTGTTATGGTAAAGGGCTCCAAGTTTCACGTGGAGTTTTTTCTGGAGGGAGTTTATATGGACAGAGAAGTCAAGATGATGATCCAGCCATACCCCCAGGTACCTAAAGGAGGTGCAGGATTCCAGGGTGGTTCCGTCAAGTGTTTGAAAAGTGGGTAAAGCCAGTAGCCTGGATATTCTGGGCTGTGTGCCGAAAGTTAGGGATACGGTTTTCTTTGTATTGAGGACTAGTTGGTTGGAGCTAAGCCAGGTTTGGACAGTGTTGAAATCCTGCTGGAGGGTAGAGTTTAGAGACTCTTTTGAGGGGCCAGAGGCATACAGTACAGTGTCGTCTGCGTACATTTGAATTGCAGAGTTTTGGCATGATAGAGGGAGGTCATTCAGGAATATGGAAAAGAGAAGGGGACCCAAGACGGAGCCCTGGGGGAACCCCATGGTGACTGGGAGTGAGGGGATATTTGGGTGCCAATTTTGACTGATTGCATCCTCCCAGAGAGGTAGTCTTGAAACTACCTAGAGGATAGATCGGATAGGCCAGCATCTTGAAGTTTTGCTATAAGCTCAGTGTGAGAAATGGTATCGAAAGCTTTGGCAAGGTCAATGAATATGGCAGATGTGATGTGCCCTTTATCCATAGCTGAGGTGATATCATTGGTAAGTCTGAGGAGTGCAGTTATGGTGGAGTGTGATTTCCGAAAACCAGACTGAAAGGGGGTGAAGGAGGAGGAGTTATCGAGGAATCGCGTGAGTTGTGCTAGGGCTATTTTTTCCTGCAGCTTGGCCAGGGTGGGGAGGAGAGAGATAGGGCAGTAGTTCCCCGGCTCGGCTGGGTTGCCCCCCTTTGGCAGTGGTATAACTATGGCCTCCTTCCAGGATGTTGGAATTTGTGCAGAGGAGAAGGAGCGGTTTAGGAGATCAGCAAGGGGAGCTGCGAAGGCAGGGGCAGAAAGGTGTAGGAGTTTTGCGTCCAAACCGAGTGGGCATTTTCCCCTTGTTGGGGTTTAGGGAGTTTAGGGCAGCTAGCACTTCAGGTAGGGAGACCGGTTTGAATGAGAAATCGGTGGATGGGGGGGGATGCAGGCTGTGCATGTGGGGTACTGGCTTGGGTGAGAGGCTTACTGTATTTGGCAGTAGCGATTTGGAGCAGCTGGTAAAAAAGTGATTAAAAGTTGAGGCAACTGTGCTTGGTTCAGATACGCTTCTGCCCTGGATGGTGAGGGTAGGGGTAGGTGGCTGTGTAGGTGGAGTGAGCAGCATTTTAATTGATTTCCAGAAGTTGGAAGGGTGGTTGAGATTGGATGAGAGGGCCTCGCAGAAGAAATTCTTTTTAGCCTGTCTTGTGGCTTTGGTGCAATTGTTACGGGGGGTCTGGTACTGTTGCCAAGAAGCCTCGGAGCCTGTTAACCTATGCATTTTCCATGCCTGGTTCCTGGCACGGCATCTGGAGATTATATCTGCTGAGACCCAGGGGAGATGGGATTCCCTTACCCTTTTATTTCTCAAAGGGGCGTGGTAGTCCCACACCTCAAGAAATTGCTGTCTGAGCATGTCAAATGCTTGATCTATGGTGGTGCTAGCTTGATAAATGACCAGTTAACTGAGGCAAGATCATCTAGCAGATTGGGGAGGCAGAGGGACTTGTATGACCTCGAGCTGATTACCCTGGGTAGGAGGCTGTTACAGGATCTATGCACCTTTCTGATTACATAGATTGGGTGGTGGTCGCTCATTGAATCTGGTAGTAAGCCAGCTTTAGTGACCCTGTGTGGGTGTGTTGTAAGAGCCCAATCCAGGAGAGGGTGGTTTTGAGATTTGGTGTTGAGGCGGGTGGGTTCCTCAATCTGTTGTGAGACGTTTAGGGCTTTAACCCTGCTGCAGAGTTTTGAGCAGCCTTTATCAAACCAGCTGTAGTTAAAATCACCGAGGATGTAGAGCTCTCCATTTCCGGCCAGGCTTTTGTATTTTGCCAGGAAGTCTGTGATGGTATCAGCTGGGGTAGAAGGGGCACAGTATATCCCTGCCACGTACACAGGGGTGGTGTGCGGCAGTATGAGTTTGATCATCCTGGATTCGATAAGAGGGGAAGGGCATGGGAACTGGACTGGGGTGTATTTTAGTGCATTGGATATAAACATGGCAACCTTTCTTTTTGCCTGATCTGTCATGTCGTAAGACTTGAGTAGCAGGGCAAGGATACTTCTGAGTCTTTGTGCTGGGGTTTTAGCCAAGTTTCGGACACAACGCAGGTGTCAGGTTTGAGTGTATGGGTTGTGACTTGGAGCTCAGGGACTTTATTCAATAAGCTGTGAATATTGAGATGGATTAGGCTGAGCCCCTTCGGCAGTTTTAGATGGGCAGAATTGGTCTGAGGTCCAGGGTTAGCTTCAACATCACCTGCCAGTATGAGCATTAGGGCAAGGTATTGAAGCATGTTAGTCCATCTATTTTTTGATTTGTATTTGGGATATGGGCTTCGTGGGGAACTGAAAGAGGTAGCCTTAACTAGTCTGCTTAGGGCAACTAGCACCGGGGCGAAGGATGGTGGGCAGATGGAGGGGCATATGTCCCATGCTGGCTGAGATATAATGGCAGTGCTCTTGGGGGGTAAAGCGGTGGTTTGGGGGGTCAAGGTGGAGCTGAATTTTAAGAGGAGTGGGTCATTGTAGGGCTGCGTGGTTTGTGGGAGCTACGCAAGCGTAGCGGCCATTGTTAAGAAGGCCAAAGTGAGCAGGAGCATTTTTTTTACCTCACAGTAACTGGCTGAGAAAAAAAATGATAGCGGCCACTACTGGTAGGATCAGATAACCTGCAGACCTGAAAGTGGGCTGATAGGTTATGAGAGTCACCTGACCACACAGCTCCTATAAATTGGAGTGTCGACCAAGGGTGGTGGCGGGGGCGGCGGGGCTAGACCTCTGCAGCTCAACTCCTCAGAATTCTGTGCAGGTTCAGGTAGGACAAAATGCCACTAATTACCTGGCTGGCACGAGTATTTTGCAGAGTTTGGGGGGGGGGTTCCTTCCCCTTGCGGCTGGCTTGCAGGGAGGGTTACCTTGTCCCTCGTGACCTCCTGGTGGCTGTTGGCTGGGGAGGGCGGCAGTCCCCTGCCCTCACAGACCCTTTCTGTGTGGAAAAAGGACAAGGTAAGACTTTTATACAGGGCACAATGTAACTTGATATCGGCAACAAGAGGTTATCAGCAGTCAGCAGTCGGATTCGATTACTTTTGCCCTCTCAATAATGGAGATAGAAAAATGTTTGAGAGTAGGACTTAGCCTGCGCTGCTGCGAGTGAGTCAGGAGGTGGTGGGCAAGTACTGTAGGCAAAATGGCTGCCGATGCAGACCGGAGCAGGGAGCAGGGAGAAGCGAAGCCAGATTATGAAAATTACATGTGCTAGAGGTAACAGCTTAAGTGTTGAGAAAAAAAAAAAAAAAAACAGGAATGACCATCTATGATGACAAAACACTCAGAATATCAAAGTAGTAGGCAGCCCGCTTCTCAAGGTAACTGCTAGGAATCATAGAACTATACAGGCTGCTCTGTCTGGGTGACAAATCAGCATGCATGCACAGTGAGGAAGCAGGCCTGCTTCTTAAGGAGGCAGGTCAATTTAATACTTAGAGTCTGTGTTTGAGGCTAAAAGCAGCATAAGAAAAAAAACAGTCTCCACGTCTGCCGACCAGACCTCTGCGGCTCAACTCCTCAGAATTCCGCGCAGGTCCAGGTAGGACAAAATGCCACTAATTATCTGGCTGGCGCGAGTATTTTGCAGAGTTCGGGGGGGGGGGTTCTTCCGCTTGCGGCTGGCTTGCAGGGAGGGTTACCTTGTCCCTCGCGACCTCCTGGTGGCTGTTGGCTGAGGAGGGCGGCAGTCCCCTGCTCTCACGAACCTTTTCTGGCTGGTGCGAGTATTTTGCAGAGTTCGGGGATGTCTACCCAGGGATGTCTCCAGGCAACATCCCTGGGTAAAGTTATAATGTTTTGTTTGGGCTGTAAAATTGAAAAGAAGGTGACGGCTCTCGAAAAGAGAATTTATTTTGTCATGAAGTAGGATTTAATGAATCCATTTTCTTGAGCTGTCAAAATCCCTTTTCATGAGCCCTAAATCCCTTTTCGCACCGTCCAGCTATCCTGATGACTGAACTAAGCATGCTCAGAACCCAACATTTCAGAATTAAATTAGCATTAGAACGGATTAATACATTTTCATCAAAGCAGTACTGACTTGTTCTTTGGGGCAAGCTCTTTCTATACTGAAAAGTTCAGACCAAAATTCCAAGCTAGTTTGCTGGTCATCTAGCACTATTATCCTGTGTTTTAGAAGCTGTTTAAGTGCTGTAGTTAAGAGTGCTTACCTTCTGTAGAATTGTGTAGCATGTGTGTCCACCATCTTGCACATGCGCAGTAGCCTTCTGTATCGGATGCAGTCCCAATAGTTGGTGCATGCACAGTAGGGTCCTGAACTAGCCCGCTGCCTACTAATGTGATTCCTTTGTTTCCCTTTCTTTATAGACCCTGCAGCACCCCTCTCAATTCACTACTCTGCCCAGCAGCAGAGCCTGAACTCAGGGATTGTCAGAGCCTGTAAGAGGTAAAGTGTCCTGCACTACAGCCTGACTGTTGTGAGGCACTTCCCACCCACAGTCAGCACTTCATTTATTGCTGCTGGCAGGTCACATGACCTACCCTTCTTTTTACTAAGTGTCCACTTTCCCTTTTGTAGCTTGTAGACACCAACCACTAGGGGTTGCTGCACTCTCCACCCCTTCTTAGCAACTGTTTGCAAACCCACCCACTAGAGGTCCCTGCAGTTGCCCTTAAATCCATTCTACTATCCTCACTCCTCCAATCAGCCTACCACTAAGCACCCAGCAGCCTCAAACCTGGTACCCTTTATTTCAAAGTCTACTGTCTAACCACTATCTCTGTCCCTAAGCTGTACTCAAACCCAGTACCCTTGCCATCAGGGTCAACAGCTCAACCTCTTAACCACTTTGTCTAGCTATTTTACTCCTACTTTCTAGGACTTTTAGTCTCTTACCCCCCCCCCCAACCTGCTAAAATATAAAGTTACCACTTCTGTCTTGCTGCCTTTGAACCCTGCACCCTCACTGTTTTAGTCAGCAGTTCCACCACTCAGCTAGCACACCTGTCTATTATTTGTGCAGGATTTCAAATTCTTAAAAAACCCTCTAACCCTGCTAAATTGTTGTCTGATTGTTTCTGCAGGCCTTGAGCCCAGCTCCCTGCTGCTATAGCCACTGTCTGGGGTCCTTCCTGCTACCCAGGGCAAGTCTTGAACCTAGTGCCTTGTACACCTCAGGCACCAGCTCTGCCACTGTACCAAGTGGCAACTACACTTAAAGGTGACCTCTCACTATTATCTCTCCATTATCCTAGTTCCCCCATCTTTCTTCACTCCAGCTCTCTCACCCTTACCAATTATGCATGTGCACCTCCTGCCCACCTGCCTCTCTCTTCTCCTCCTCCTCCTCCGTTTGCCTTCCACCAACCCTATTGTCCCTGCTAACCCTCAGCCTCACTACTCTAGTGCTCCTACCTACCCTCCTGCCCTCCCCTCCTTCCTATACCACTGCTCCTTCCCCCTCCCTCCTCCTCCACACACCCCACATGCTCCTCTCCACCTCACCCCCCATCCAGATATTACCTTTCCTCCCCCGCTCCTGGGCATCTGATCACTCAAGCATTCTCTGCCTGTGCTGCCCTTACCTGCACCCCTGTGCTACGAAAACCCCTTCTCTTCCTATCACTCCCGACGAAACTCCCTTCTGCCACCCTCTGACCAGAGCAGTTCTCCTCCTTTGCTCCTGTCGGGAACATACATCCCAACCCAGGCCCTGCCCTCCCACCCACCTACTCGGCCCACTGGTCTCCTAATAGCCTCCATGAACATATGCAGCCTGCTGAAAAAATTTGATGCCCTACAGTGCTGGGCCATGTCTCATCAACCAGACATAGCCTTGGTTGAAACCTGGCTGTCCAAATCCACCCCTGACTCATTTGTCTCCCTCCCAGGCTATACCTTACACCGGTAGGACCGAGTAGGCAAATGACGGGGAGGCTGTGCAATCTACACTAGGGACACAATATTTGGACACGCGCTCCCCACCCCTGCCCTTGTAAATGGGGCCCAGGCTCTTACCCTCAAACTCACCCCGGACCCCTCTAGGGGCCCTCTCTATCTCACCACTGCCTACGTTCCCCCAAAGAACCAGCACCCGGCCCTGGTATAGTTAACTGACTATCTAGCCTCCCTCCACCATAAGGCAGAACAAATCCTAGTTGGGGACCTTAACGTAAATTGGCTCAGCACCTCCTCTTCCATGATCAGAGACTCATTTGCTGCCCAAGACCTGACGCAACTCGTCACCCAGCCCACTAGAATAAACCCTAAGAGAGCAACCAGCACCCTTCTGGATGTAATTATCACCAACCGACCCCAAAAAATCCCAAACATCCAGGTCCTACCAGATTCCCTAAGTGACCACTCCCCTATCCTATTTCATTGGACAGTCCCCAATCCCAAACCCAAAGCCCAGACCACCCTCCGCAGGCGCCTCCGCCCTGGTGGGCTGCAAAAACTTAAACTATTCCTCACCCAGGTAAACTGGTCCCCCATTCATCATGCAACCGACATTGACACTGCCCTCGCCTTCTTCTCACACACCTTCAACATGGCCTGTGATCTCTTTGCACCCTTCACCAAAATCCGATCCAAAAAGCAGAATGCACCCTGGGTTATCCCTGCCCTTCTACAATTACTAAGAAATCGGGATAACCTCTGGCACCTTGCCACTGAAACGGGTCGGCTGTCTGATAGGCAGGCTTACAATGCAGACCGGAATAAGTGCTCTTGGGCCGTCCGGAAAGCCAAGGCTGACCATTACCAGGCCACCCTCACCTCCTCCTGGGGTTCGGCCCGGACTTTCTGGGATAATATTAAACAACTAAATGGAAAATCACGCTCCCCTGCCCCATCCCAGCTCACTAGCAATGGCACTACTCCACCGACCATGCCACCATAGCTAACTGGCTCAACACCGCTTTCACTGACCTTAGCTCTGTCCTCCCTAGTAATTTCTTTGACCCTTCCCCCAACCAACCTCCCCCTGTCCTCCAGCACCCCAGCTTCCACCTGCGCAAGATTTCTGCCCGGGAAGCCAGACCCATCCTAATCAAAGCTTTGAATAGCAACAGTCCCGGCAGTGACTCACTGGACCCCAGTATCCTCAGGCTGGTGCTAGATGAAGTCCTTGCCCCACTCACCAGCCTAATTAACCGATTGCTCTGCCTGGGACAATTTCCCATGGCTTGGAAAACAGCAATAATCACGCCCATTCATAAAGGGGGCGACAGGTCATTGGCCAACAACTACCAGCCAATCTCCATCCCACCCCCAAAGCCCTGGAGAAAGTGGTGGCCATTCAAATCACTGAATA
This sequence comes from Neoceratodus forsteri, assembly GCA_016271365.2. Taxonomy (NCBI): domain Eukaryota; kingdom Metazoa; phylum Chordata; order Ceratodontiformes; family Ceratodontidae; genus Neoceratodus; species Neoceratodus forsteri. The sequence goes on from CM028135.1 coordinate 478,603,445, forward strand.
TCTGGCTAAGCATAACATCTTATGCCCAGAGCAACATGGCTTCCGTGCTGGTCACAGTACCAGCACTGCACTAATTGAATTCTCCAACTTCCTACACTTCTCCCTGGATACCAGCTCCCTAGCTGGTGCAGTGTTCATCGACCTCTCAAAGGCTTTCAACACCGTCTCCCACCCTCTTCTGCTGAATGCTCTCTGCCACACTGGTCTCTCGGCTGGCCCCTAGCATGGTGCTGCAGGCTATCTAGCTGCCCGATCACAGTGTGTTAAAATCAATGGGATACTCTCTGATACCCATCCCATTCACGCTGGGGAACCCCAAGGCTCCATCCTGGGCCCCCTTCTCTTCTCACTCTTTCTGAACACCCTGCCCAGTGCATGCCCTGGCAAAATTCTCCTGTATGCAGATGACGCTGTCCTTTTTGCCACCCACTGCAATCCCATCTCCCTTCAGGACACCCTACAGCAGTCTTTCAATAATGCTGAAGCCTGGTTTAAGGACCGCAGACTCGTCATTAATCTTAAAAAAACCAAAGCTATGCTCTTTTCCCACCCCCAAAACAAAGCTAGCAACCACCCACTCTATATCCTTCCTAGTACCAAACAGCCACTGGAACAAGTCTGCTCCTACAAATACCTTGGGGTCACCTTCGACTCAGCCCTCACATTTCACAACCACATTGATGCCCTAACATCTGCCACTAACACACGGCTTGGCATCCTCTTCTGCCATAGAACCTGCCTTCCCCCAAATGTGCTCCGCCTCACCGTTATGTCTTCTGTATTGTCCCTTGTAGACTATGGTCTACCAGTCTATGGTGCTGCCGACACGACTGCACTCAAAAAGATTCACTTAACCCTGAAGAAAGCCTGCAGATTGATTACTGGTGCCCCCAGGCTTACACACACCTGTCAGCTGTATGACAAGGCTAAACTCCTTACCCTGGATGAATGGCTCCAATATCAAACCTGCCTCCTCACAAAAAAAACCCTACTCGGGCTCTCCCCTCCTGGGGTGACGGCATCCATCCACCGGATCCCACCCACTATTACAACACGATCATCCAACAAGACCACTCTAATGGTCCCCAGATCAAGGAGCAGCCGTGGCCAGAGGTCCTTCTGCTACAGAGCCCCATCCTGGTTTAACTCTCTCCCTGCCCCCATCACCAATGCCACCACCATCTCCAAGTTCAAAACCACCCTTCGAAACCAACTCTTCAACACTCGTAGCTGCTCCTGTCTCTGAAGGCAGCCTCCACCCCCGACTTCTCATGACAACGCCCACCAGGCGGCTCTCCACCTAGCCCTCCCACCACCTCTTCCCGGTACACTGTACCTATGTCTAACCTGGCCAGTGCCAGCTGTTTCATGGTATGCCTATTAGATTGTTCAATTTTTGATACCAACTTGTGTAACACCTGTTCTCAATTACTTGTACCCTGTAACCTAAATGTATTTTGTCTGACCTCAGTGTGACGTGGCGCCTCTGATGAATGCCTATTTTTAGCAAACCTGTGCTATGTAACCTAAAACTCTATGTATGTCTTTAATGTGACGAGGTGCCTTTGGAAACGAGCCTCTGGCTCAAAGGTTGTAAACTGATTTCACAAATAAATAAAATAAATAAATAAATAAATGGTGTAGTTGCAGCATGATAAGCAAAAAAGAGCCAAAGCAGGCAAAAAAAGCAACTTTTACAGTTTTTTCACTATGCGCAGCACAAAATCCAAACTTGGTACATCAAGAGATCTACCCCATAGGACAGTGCATACCAAATTTCATGCAAATCCATTGAATGGTTGCAAAGTTAATAAAGTGCAAAATTTGAGGTTTAACATTAAACTGCCTACTCAACCCTAACTGTAGTGGCGCTACCGCACCACTATAATAGCTGTACCCAGAAGCCATAATACATTTCCACCAGTGGAAATAAGTGAATAAAATCAGGCACACCTGTTAATGGATAAAGATTAGAGGACTGTATAGGGGTAGCAGGCTGGGAGTCCTGTAATGTGTTAAGCTGAGGGTTTTAAATTGAACCAGAAGCTGTTGTTAAAAACAAGCAATAAGAGTGAACCTACCCCACTGTGGGATCGTTTAGGCCAAAGACAGTTTGCAGCTGATCAGGGCAGCTGGGGCTCCTGTTTCTTCAGTAGTAAGCTTGGAAATTCAGGCTCTGGTTTACCGCCACATTAAAACTGCCATGACTTTCTAACTACAGAGGGCTAAGTATGCAGGTTATCAAAATGTAGAACAGTGCATACAACTCCAGTGGAAACAGGGTAGCAATCCGCTCCGCACTATAAATAAAAAATAAAAAAAAAATTCCTGAGGAACAATAATACTATTGAAACCTAGAACAGAAAGGCGGTTAGGGCTGAAATAAAATTTCTGAATAAAACTCTGTCACACTCCTGATAAGTAAATGGAGCAGTGGCTCATAATACCGTAACATACAAAGCAACAAAAAAAACACTATTCGTTCCTAATAAAGAAAGCTCCCAGAGCAGTGTAAAAAGTGCTCAAGATAAGTTTATTAAATGGGCTAGCAATATAAACAGCATAAGGATAGTGCTTTGTTGGCTTTGTGTGTTACGGTATTGTGAACCACTGCTCCGTTTACTTAACTGGTGTGTGCCAGAGTTTTGTTCACAAATTTATTTTCAGGAAGGCAATCCCTATTGCTTAATAGTGAATTCTCAATTTTTTTACTTTAGTTTGACCAGCTGCATTTCCCCTGCAAGAATGTCAAAAGAGCACAAGAAACAAAAACAGACAGCACATTTATTTTTTGAATTTAATAATAACTTTGCCCTGCTATCTGAACTAAGGGAAATAATCAACAGCTTAAGAGATTCACCTGGGCTGAAACAAAACTGAAGTTTTGCCCTGCATAACCAACTTATGATATGTGTCTTGCTTGCCCTTGAAGTGTGCTATGTAGGGAAGGAAAACAGCAGTAGCATAAAAGAGTAAGACCTTTCCGTTCTGAACCCCAGACCCACCATGACCCTCCCTGTTTGACTTACCTGTGGACTTTTGACCGCTAAATGTTATTTTTCAGTTCTGTTTCTGACTGGCTGCTGCAGAATCTTTGCTTAGTCTTCTTCTTGTGCAGCACTGTTGGCAAGCTCTGAACCTAGAAGTGATCCAGAAGTGAATGCAGAGTATGAAAATAGTACTGGGGGAACAGTACTCTGGTCAATGGGCAGGACCGCATGTGCTTTGTGCTTTGATTCCACTGTGGAAGAACACAGTCTAGGTATCTGGTTGCATGCCTCTATAGACCCTTCTCTCTCCTATATCATAGCAATATGTCAGCATAGCTCTGCCCATGCAGCCATAGAAATGGCAGGCTGTTTATTAATTAATGCAATAAATCTGCAATGTCCCTTTAAATCCTTTAGCAATGTGTAGTTATAGTAATGTTTGCATTCGGTGCCTGGTATTTGCATAGATAGCTATTTATGAGTTCCTCTGGTTGCTGAAAGGGACTGTGGATGAGTAGGAGAAGCCTGCACTGCTGTGGGATCTGCTGATGTAAATAAACACAAGCTGGGCGTGCTTTGGCAAAAGGGCCAAACACAGCAATGTTGCAGTCTGGAGACCTTTGGTTACTTAGCCCTGCTGAGCTATTCCTCTATGTTTGGTCCTCCCTTGCTGGAGATGGCCTGTGGCTGTAGGCCTGTCTCACCCGCTTTGAATGGAGTTAGGGCTGCTTGCCTGCCCTCTCGCAGCCCTGGCTGACTTTTTGCATGTGCCCATGATGTAAAATGCAAGCTTAGCAGAAAAGTCTCTTTGCCCTTTTAATTGATTTAATGAAACAGGAGGACAGCACCTGCCTACTAATGCTGCTGCCAACTCACTGCCCTGACCAAGTTGTTGTTGGATGTGACTGGGAAAACTGGTGCGGAGGCTTTGTTTGGGCCTGACTGGACCAGTCCTGTTGCTGTCACTCTGTTGCTTTGCCCCAACCCTCTCTCACCACTGAGGCTCATACTGCTGCTCTTACTTGATTGCGATTGTGCTTCATTTTTGGGTGCTGCTCTGACTCAGTCTCACCACCATGGCCCAGACTGAACTGATGCTGTTGCCTGTTCTTAACACCACATCCCCTAGCCTAGAACTGACAACATTGCTGTCATTTGCTGACCTGACTCCTACTCCACCCAAATTATACTGCTGTGTGAGGGAACTGCCAGAAACTTCTGCCACTGGAAGGACCAACTGCTATGTTGACTGGACTGCCACACTGAGGGGAAGTCTACAAATAGAGGATAAAGACCAGAGGCAACTGAATCCAATGGCAAGAGGAGGATCCCAGGAACCACTGACACCAGTGAATACTTTCCTGTCAGCCAGTCCTGTGTGTCTCATCTCTTCCCTCAGGCCACTACATTGCCAAGCCCCAACTACAAATTTAGCCATCCTCCCTCACAGTGCTGATAAACACAACCAGCCCATTCCTGCTATGCTGCTACTATATTTAGCCCCAAACATTCAAAATGCCAAGTCGTGGCAATATGGGGGGGCAACTAGACAGCCAGCATGAGCTGACACACTCAAAAAGAAAGCACTCGTGGGATGCCATGCCCAAGGAGATTGGGAAAAACATTTTTATCACTGTGTGAGAGGGAAACAGATGCTGAGAAAAACTGGTGCAGGGAAACTGACAGGTTGCATGAATAACATTGTCTGCAAATAAATAAATCCCTTACCCTGCTGCCAGGGTACTCATATAGAAGATGCCCACCACAACGCAGGGGACCATTCTTTCTCTTAACTGATCCCGTATTTGCTAAATGATAGTTACTTTTGTATTAATGGCCCTGGGGACTTAGGGCCGAGTAGGCTGCCCAGGGATACTCCTCATCATTCAGTTTCAGTGCACTTTTATGTAAGCACCAAGTAGTGGGGCATTTCATGAAGTTCCCGAGATCCCGCTCATGTAATTTTTTTTAACACTACATCTACCCTCCTATATTATGTCTTTGTGTTCCTGACTCCTATATGAATAACTTTGCATTTTTTTGCATTACATTTTAGTTTTCAAACCCTTGATCATTTCTCCAGTCTCTTCAGATCATCCCTCATTACCTTATCCCACAATGACTCTCCATTTCACTCTACAGGATGAGTTCTATGAGAACTAATTTTGGCACAGTTCGCTAGTGGGCTCTTTTTGCAGCACTGGATGAATTCTCATCTGTGGTTCCATCTAGAACCTGGACTTTGTATTATGATTGACTGACTCCAGAACTACTGCAGTTACTGTTGTTTGGACTGTGCATACTTAACCTAGTGGTAACAAGTGTAGTGTAGCACCTTATTTATCATTCATTTTAGTTTTAGTTTTACTACTGAAATTCCTTTTGTGGTCTTGTATAGGAGTCCTTCTCCCTTCCTTCTTCATGAATTTAAGTTTTGCATAATCATAATTATTTGCATGTATGTCAGTGATAAGGCTTTTTGTATTTATCGTGTGAGCCAGGGTGTATGTGTTTGGTATGGGGTGCAGAGTGGTTTGGCTAGTATTTTACATTACTAGAATTGTTTTATGTTTAGTCTGGCAGTATGAGTCATCATAGTGCCCCTGGGAGGCATAACTACTCCCCTGACTACCTCAGGCAATTCCATCCCTTTGGGGGATCCTTGTGTAGTCTGTCATAAACATCGCTTAGCCACTTGTCAGATTTGGGGATCATCAGAGGCAGAGCATGGGCTGAGGAAAAAAGCTAGGGGAAGATGTTGGGGAGGGCAAGATTGCAGTAGTGAGGTCACAGATACACCAAGGAAGATGCTGGAACCGAGATATGGCTACTTTCTTCCTAGCCATGGAGGGCTACAATGTGGCTGTTTATATCTTCACACAACTCCCTTGCACCTTACCATGTTCATCCCTTGACATCCTGCCACGGCCCCCATGGCACTGTGACAGGCTTAGGTGGTTGAAGACAAAGGGACAGAGGTTGGAGTATTCTTAGCAGAGGTCCCACTCACTGGATGACAAACTGGTGCTGAAAATTCACTACAGTGAGTATCAGCAGGTACTCACCCTGACAAGCTCCTGTCAAGCATGATTGTTGAGGGAAAGACTGGACCCGCTAACTCTTTAACACTGTAGACAGGTTGCTTATTCCTCCTGTCTGCAGTCCAGCAGAGCATTTTTGGTTGAAAAATGCAATGCGTTTAATCGGTTCTTTCTCAACAAAGTGTGCTGTATCCAAGATGAGATCTCAACAAGCAGCCCGTTATGGGTCATTCCTGAGATGGAATCAGGTGATCAGCTGTCTCAGGTGGAGTTTTGTCAGTATCAGATGAGGAGGGGTTCTGGGTGATCACAGAACTGTGTCTCATTTACTGTTTACTAGATCCAAGGCACAATTGGTTGCTTATTGGCTGTGGGAGGAGGGCCCTGGGCCTGTTTATTTCAGACATTTTCAGATCATCTCTTGGGGAGGGGTCCTTCCTACCTCTCTTAAAAAGGTGGAGGTGAGACACGTCTTAAGAGGCTATCTTTTGATCCATACATTCTTCTGAACTACAGGCCTCTCTCAAACCTTCCATTTTGGGAAAAGGTAATCCTGAAAGTACTGGCAACACAGCTGGAGGCTTACCTGGAAAAGCATGACATCTCTGAGTCTTTCTGGTCAGGATTTCATGCTTGTCATAGTACAAAGACTACTCATCAAGGTGTTCAATGATCACCTCATGGTGAGAAATAGCATTGTTCCTTTCTTTTTCTTCTTGACCTCTTGTTAGAATTTCGTTCGGTTGACGATGTGGTGCTTCTGCAATGCATGAAGCACTGCATGGGAATTAACACCACTGTTTTGCATTGGTCTGAGTCCTATATGTCCAGAATAACACCGCAGATAGCCTTAGGTATTTGTACTTTTATCTGTCAGATAGCTGTATTTGACTGTGGTGTGCCTCAAGGTTAAATCCTGACCTCCACATTATTTGCCATGTACATAATATAACTTACTGCCAAACTGTATTTTATCAGTTTCTTCTACTCTATTGAACTGCAGTTAGTTAGCTCTATTGTTGCTCCACTGGACCTATATATTCATTTATTTATTAAGTTGTTTATTCTTTTTTTACTTGTATTATTTTTCTGAGTTTTGATTCTGTATGGTGCCCTGAGCCCCAGGTAAAGAACGCCTAAAAATAAAATTGCTTTGCCTTGCCTTCCTGCAGATTTTTGTGGGACAGAATCAAAGGCTTTGCTAAAATTTACATACAGTATATCCACTGCCTATCCTTCATGACACAGTCAAAGAAGTCACTTAGTCAGGGCCGGCGTTAGGCACCCGCGATCCCCGCGGCCGAGGGAGGCCCCCAAATTTAGCGGGTGGTGGCGGGTCTGGCAGTGGGCCCCGACAGTCAGAGGAACTGGTGGCCGGTCGGTGGGAATGGGGCTGAAGACTGGGGGACTGTGATAGCAGATGATAACTGGGCGCTGGAGTCCGAAGTTGGGGGGGGGCTGCCTGACAAGGGTTCCACCTTCATCCCCCAAGTCAATGTATAAATCTCTCTTACCTTGATGGTTTCGAACCATTTCGTCCATGGGGGGCGATTCTCGCCGGCAGACACCACCACTAGTCCACACATGTCACGACTCCCTAGTCACGGCGGGCAGCCCCAAGATTTCTGAGTTTTGAAAGGGGGGGGAGAGGCTATAATTCCCTTTTTTGTTGTTGTGATGAACCGGAGCAGAGAGTCAGGGACGGTAGAACCGGATGAATGGTTTTTCGGCAAAAATTTGGGAAGTGAAGTCAGGAGGTGTGGTTGGAACAATCACAAGGCCCCACTGTCTGCTCCTTTTATCACACCTCTCCTACTGGGACCTGAACATTTCTGTTCCCCTTAGGTCCATAAGCGGCGCATAAAAATGGACCCTCCAGCACTCTTGAAATCACAGAAGAGATCAGTTCCAGAGTGCCGGAGAGAATCTGAGGATTGCAGCCGCTAGTAAGCAATTTTTATTTTAATATACAATCTGTTTTTATATGCAGTTGCTGGAGCCTGAAGCAGCAGGAGGAGTAGTTAAGGATTTTTGGGGGGAGTTTATATGGTGTTCTTCAGGTCAGTGTGTCTGAGACTATGATAAATTGTGCAGCAGCTGAAGCAGCTCTGGGGCCTGGCAGAGCAGTTAAGGAAGTTACTTCAAAGTTACTCTAATGTAAATGATGTTTTGATGTATTTACAATAATGCAGCATTAATAATGTTCTTCTATGTAGAAGGATTACAGGGGAGGGGAGCCCGACCCTGTCTGTGGGGCCCCCGTCATAGAGTATGTAGAAGGATTACAGGGGAGAGGGGCCCAACCCTGTCTGTGGGGCCCCCGTCATAGAGTTTGCTGGAGGCCCCCAAAGTCCTAAAACCGGCCCTGCACTCAGTTCATTTGACATGATCACCCCATGGTGAAGCAATTCTGTTTTATATCCTAGAATCTACTGGCATCCAGAAACTACACTATCCTCTCCATAATAATGGTCTCAAGTAATTTGCCCACTATAGTCGTCAGACTAACTGGTTTGCTTGGGATTGTTTAGGTTTTGCTGACCAGGTAGGTACATTAGAGGAAGTAATCACCTATTTTTAAGTACAACCCCGGGGGTTATAATTGGTGAAGGACATCATAAGGTAGAGAGAGTGTGCACACAATAAACTCTTTAAATGTGTCACAGATAATATCATAAATAAAAAGTGAATATAAGAAGTAAATACATATAGTTGCTAAACATGTAAACAGACATAAATTAACATGTATAGCTTAGAGACCAAGCATTAAAGGAAAAAAATATTACTATTAAGTACAGGAACAAAAACGTTTGCATGCTTAATTCATGGAGCTCCTTTGAATATTCAGAAGAACACAGTTCCAGAGCTTTGTTGTATAATGGAGGAAAAGCAAGTTCTCCCACTCTGTGCTGCATTTAGGTACCTGCAGAAATGCCTGCTCTAGGCATCTAAAAACAGAGGAGGATCATGGTGGCACAATTAGAAGTTCAGTTATGGAGGAAGGGGACTAACTAAGCATCCTAAATTGAAGGTACACAGTGCCTGAGGGGGTAGTTAGCCCAGACATATATACACAGTAACCTGCAATGCTGCCTGAAGCCATTGGTTGCTAGGGCAAAGTGACATACATCTCCTCATTTCAAATTTGTTTTAGAGGAGTAGCAACAAGCATTTGTCAATGCCGAATGTTGCTTGCTTCTATGTGCTGTTTAGGAATTTGGAAGTCATTGGAGTGCAAATATTGAAAATTTGTGAACTTACGAGCGTGCATAGGAACTGCGCAATGCACGCTCGTAAAACAGTCATTTTTAAGAATTTTTTCACCAAATTTTCAACATAGCCATTTTAAGAACTCTGCTCATGAACAGTGTCACTGCAATTTTCTTAATGTGTCCCATACATTGATTTCGCTTTTCCATGCGCCATTGTGCACTACATGGCGGAAACACATTTTGGTAAAATGTGAAAATGACAGCTGTACTGCTCATAAGGAGGTATGGCAAAATGGCAATGTTGAAAATCTGGAGTGAAAATATTGAAATTCATAAACTTCACGGTGTAGGAACTGAACTGCTAACGCCGCTCGAAAAAACAGTCATTTTAGGAATTTTCCACCAAATTTTCAAAATAGGCTTTTTGAGAGCCCACCTTATGAACACTAGCAGTATCATTTCATTAATCATTCCGGAAAGGTGATTTCACACAGTGGCTGCAAAATCACACTTCGGGCCCGAGTAACGCCATGACTGTGCAAGAATTCATGAGGAGGGGTCCCAAAAACCCAATGTTGAAAATGTGGTGCAAAAATTCCAAAAAATGCCTGAGATATGCAACAAAGTTGAAAAACGTATCTATCTCATCATACAGCTTACTGGCATTTCCTCAGTTTGCGGTCGGCTTTGAAGAGAGCAGATGTGTTCCCGGTCCACCGAAAATCGTCGTGCTGGACTCCTGGTACTATGGGGTGAGGGGTGTGGAGGCGGGTGTAAGGTGGGTGCAGTGCAGGTTGTGGGGGTGGAGACCGCGTGGGAACGTTTTTTTTTACAGATTTTTTTTAAAATGACGACGCGAGGACGCTTTCCAAGCTGATGGGCTTCCAGTGTGGCAGAAGGATGGCTGGGGGGTGGAGCTTACGGAGATTGGGCACCCCCGTTGGCCATGGCATCTGTTGCCATGCTGGGGTGGGTTCCCAGCGTGGCACCCTGTACTGGGGGGGAGACAGTGGAGCTGATGGGGGATTGGGCACCCGTGTCGACCATAACATGATTTTACCACATTGGGGTGGGCTCCCAGCATGGCACCTGGATGCTTTGGGGAGATGGAGCCGACAGGGATTGGGCACCCTGTTGGCTGTACAGTGAGGGGAAGGCGCATGAGCACACAGTGTGCATGTGTGTAGCAGTGGTGTGTGTGTGTGTGTGTGTGTGTGTGGAGGGGAAGAGCTCTGCTTACTCCAGCGGAGCTCTGCCTTTCAACTGTATGCCACTGCATTTTCAGCTTGTCATAGACAGCTGCAGCAGTGATTGGGGAACTGGGGCCGCGCCTGCAAACGCACTGACTGCATTTGAAGACGGGCTGACACACCTCTGAAAACTCGGATGATGGCACTATATTTCTTGCATGTGCATGCAAGCAACATAATAAATTAGTGCTCAATAGTTCAGTTTAGGTAACAGAATACCCTGGGCTATTGCCTTGCAAGCCTTGGGGGTCTGGTTTCATCTTACTCTGTACACAAGTCAACATTCTGGAGTTTACTGTCTAGCAGATTTCAGATATGTACTGTGTGAAATGAAGACAGAGGTCAAGCTTAATACCCAATGATCTGAAAGATTCTGCAGTACTGATGAAGGAGCCAACAAGACAGGAAACCAGTAATGGAGAGGGACAGAACAGTTCCTAAGTTTCTGAATAGACCTGTATAGCATGGCTTGTGTCATAGTTTCTTGCACTCACTGCTGCTGGGAGATTCCAGTCCACATCTGGCCTGCTGAAGTCCCCATTAGCAGCTCCTCACCTTGTCTCACCACACTTTTTATTATGTTTGCATGTGTTTGCACACACAGCAAACATTTTGTTACAAAGAACTGCATTTTAAAGATGTGCCACTGTTAGGTCCAATGCAGATCAGGCTGCAAAGGGCTAGACAGTGACAGCCCAATGATCAGCCCAGCTGATCATGGCACAGTTTTCCATTTGCCTAGTGGAAATGTCTCATAGTTGAAAGGAGCTAGCTGCTCCATTCATACAGTAGATGGCTCCTTTCAGTTGCATAAACCTACCCAGCTATTGCAGCAGCACTATGGTAGGCCACATTATGGTGACTGCCCTGCCACAGTAAGAACAACTAGCAGGCAGGGTTTAAAGCTAGCAAAATGTTGTGAGCACTGCTGGAATTGCAGTACATCAGCGCTTGCTTGGGCTGAGTCCCAGTAGTTATCACAGGAACTCCAGCATCTCTGCAGGGGCATAGCTACAAGGGTGCAGGGGGTGCAGTGGCATCCAGGCCCACAAGGTTTGAGGGGCCCAAATAAAAATGTTGATGTTTATTCAAAACTGGGGAGGTACCCTATAACATCGCCTTGCACCCAGGCCCTCTGGGAATTTGCTACGCTACTGTATCTCTGAAACTGATTCATTTGCTCTGAGGTCAGGGCTTTAGCCCCGACAGCTTGGTCATGGTCTCAGTTAACTTTGGCTTGGTGGCATCTCATGATCGTGGATGCAAAAAAAAAAAAAAGCCTGCCTGCATAATTGTCCGCTGTTAAGTGCTGTGTGTTACATGATCCAACATATCTATTTTCACAGCAGGTAATCAGCATGAGAAGTCAGAACTCGAAAGCAGCAGAAAAAAAAAGATATTTCTTGATTGGTTCAGTACTCCTTTAGCCTGTGTGAACTTCATGTGAATGCAACATGAATGTGCTAGACCAATCAGGAAAGAAATCTTGGTCTCAAATGTCCCACAGGCTTCTTTATCCCCCTAGCTTGGCATTATAAAAGGCCTCAGGTACAGGTCACCTCATTCATTAGGGGCCATTTTATTTGTGGAAAGCCACTCACCACTTGCCTGCCTGCAGCACTGAGAAAAGCTGCCACACCGCTGCTCTCAGCTGAGGATAAACATGCCACCACCCGCCTTCACATCACAGGGAAACTGCCAGTGCCTATCACGGTGAATGTGACATAAAAGGGATCCGACACGTCTGCCAGACGTCCAGCATCTAGTTGCCACCTGGAAAAGCTCCTCACAAGGGTCCTGCTGCTGCTGCTTTTTACCCATATCCTGACTGCCACCATCCAGTTGAACCCACCTGTCCAACTGTCCAACATCCTCCACTCCGACTCTGCTTCCACTAGGCTATTGCTACTAGGAGAAAAAGTAAGTGAGCAACAACTAGCTGAATTTTTTAGAAATAATTATATATTTATGGTCATCAGCAGTAAGTTATTTTCCAAATTAAATAGACCTCTTTGTGCAGGAACTGCAGGAAGTACTTTCAAAATATCCCCTTACGTTCTGAAAAAAATGCTAGGCAGTCAAGCAACAACAAAAGTTATTTATTACAAGTAGTGGTGGCGGGGGTATTCTAGAAAATAATGACACACTTGTGCATTGGGGCAATCTAATAAAAATCTGTGTAAACTGCATGGATGTGTTTGTTTTTTTGTTTTGTTTTGTTTTTATACTTGAAGGATCTGAAATTTTAAGCATACTGTCTGGCTTAAAAATGTAATAAAAAGTGTAAAACATGAGCAGATTATTAATGCCTCTTAACTTGAGGGGTGATCTTTATTTAAAAAAAAGCTTTAAAGAAGTGAGGTATGTTCCCCTACTTTCTGAAGCCATCCACACACCATTCAATGGAGGGCTTCAGGATGTAGGGGAACTGGGAGACTGAACCAGTAAGACCGGACCACCTGCACAGCTCAGCTGCAGACAGTACTACAGAATTGAGTTCTAAATGTCTCTGAGCTTGTTGGATTGCCTTGGTTGGGCTAGTATGCAAGCCATTTCATTTGTGAAGAACTGTTTCAGTACCTCAACTAGAAATGCATTGTTTGTGTGTATGAGTGTACAGTTTGATGTTGAGGTTTGTACTTGTTTAAACTTTGATGCTGGTTTTCCCCTTTTCACATAATTTTTTTTGTAGCACAGAGATGGGAGGGTATAAGGACCTGGCTCCTGTTTTGATCCAGCTGTCTTCATTTCTGCTTGCATGATCACTGTATTGTTTTGCTTGAGTGCTAGTTTTTCTTTTGGGGGGGGGGGGCTCTACAGTGATCCAATCCCATTTGTTCTAGCGTGTACAATAGCCACTGGTTGCCAGGCTAGTAAGGTAGCAACTATAGGGACCAGTGTCAGGAAGGCGGTGAGACACAGTTCAGTCCCCTTTGTTCCTGCTTGTATGTGTTTTAGTGTCTACAGCAGTCACTAGTTTCAAACAAAGGAGGTTGCAACCCTTTGAGACTTGTATCCTTTACGAAATGTTCAGGACTTCAGTTGCACCATCTTAAACAAATAAACTAACCCACCCCTGTCCATCTGAGCCCCAACATCCTCCCCACCCAGTTCCTTGAATACCTTATCTCACTTAGTTATTTTTAAAAATTAATCATTTATATTACAGTCCCACACAGAGTGATCTTCTTCCTCCATTACCACTGGCCGTGTCACTTCAGTGGTGCCCTGCTTGATCAGGGGATATTACTATTTATTTATTTATTTTATCTATTTGAGTTTTGGTAACTGGGTAAGCCCACTGAGACAATTACAGTCCCTTTTTCAGGGTTGATCCAGGAGTGCAGCAACAAACAATACAGTACAGTATAGTGCAAAAAACAAGAAGGGAATTCTGTTAAAGTAAAAAAAACAACATTAACATACAGCAGGTAGGGGATAAAGAATTATGAAACATACAGAAAATATAAAAGTAGCAGTTTATAACAGCTAGCAAAATAGATATATACACATCGGTAATAACATATTGCAGGTCATTACTAGTATTCGGGCCCAGTGCCTGATTCAGATTACTAGTATTCAGGCCCAGTGCTTAGAGAGATGAGGATTGTTGCTCAGCAGTGCATGGTTAATTGTGGAGGGAATAAACTATGTAGCAGAGAGCTGTGCAAATCCCATTACTTACAAGGTTCAATATGTACTGCCATTTGATGATTTTGTTTCTGTGGGGGGAGCGAGCAAGAGGCAGAGCAGACACAGCACATAATGGTGGTGGTGGTGGGGGTAGACTGCGTGCCAGCTTGGCATCTTTTAGTGGTCAGGCTGCAACGTTAAGTGTTAGTGGGAGAAATTTGCAATAATTCAATGTTTAATGACTTGCCTTTTTTCACTATATACATATGTGTGCCTAATTCTCCATTTCTTTGTGTGCTGGAGATTGCAATCATCTGTGCAGCTAGTGCAGTTGGGTCAACTTGCTCTGCTGGTTAGTACACAAAAAGTTACATTAAATTCCTGATACTGTGAGATCCTAAGCAAGTAATTGCCTACCTGTTTCCTCAGGACATACTAGGCAATTAGTTGTGGCTCATATATCTGGATCTGCAAGTAGCCACTTGCCCATTGTGAAGGTGTGGGAGAAAACAGACACAACAAACCAGAAGTCAGGTGCATAAAAACGCAAACGTGTGTTGTTATTTAATTCAAATTAGAAAATAAAAAAATAAAAATAATAAACATACAGAAAGCAAAAGGTTATTCAATGTCCAATATCCAGCAAACTTTCTAATTTTGAAATTCCTCAGGCTTAGCTTCAGTCTTTGCAAACAGAACAGTGTGGAAACAAGCACACACTTCCGAGGTCCTCCTCACTTGATAGTCAGTATTCAATTGATTCCCCTATCTATCTATCTTTGCTACTCCAAGTGGTGGGTTTTTAATACCGTTCATGGATGACATCACCTTCAGGTGATCCACCCCTTTTTTCTATAACCAATATAAACCTCTTATCCTCAGGAGTTCTCCATCAAACAGTACAGACATACATGTTCATACATGTTAATTTTTCAAGCCTAGACTCAGCTCCTCTTTTCTTGGTTAAGGGGCTTTTATGCTAAGGGGGTTTTATGTTTCCATTTTGTTTCATCTCAAAAGATAATTTTAATAAGCTAGTAAGTCCATAAGGGTTCCACTGGGTTTGAAGGGGAACAGGAGAACGAGGGCACACTCGTCTTCTCCCTTCTCTTGCCAACTCTTGGAACTCATCATAGCTTTTTCTTTTTATTTCCATTAAATCGTTAAATGTGACCCTAAAATAGACAAGCATACAGCAAACATGTATCATTTTCATTCCCAGCATGAGCAGCCATCCCACAGAAACAAAGAGCGAAAGGAATGGGAGGGGGGCCCGGATATCCCACACATGGGCATCCACTCCAGACAGGGCTCACCCTATCACAGTCACCCCTACATAAGAGGGCAACAGTCCTTACTGTTGGTAATCACCTCACCAGAACCCTGGAAGAGTTGGAGCTTCTGCCCCTTGCTTACCAGCACAACTGTTGTACATGAGCCCTTCCCTGGAGACAGGGAACACCTCTGACTTACAGACCAAACAGTATTTTAAGTAAGCTGACACCTGTCTGTACATACCTGGCCAGCAGAAATGTGGTATCATATCATTCAGTGAACTTTCATGACTAAGGTGCCCACAAGTACTGGAATGAGCAGTCTCTGGTACCCTCTGCTAATATCTCTTTGGCACCACCACTTGTATATTTATCTTGTCAGATATGGGTTTGGGTCTCATATGGTAAACAATCTCATTAATACTTTCATACAGTACCATGAATACATTCAATTACCCACCCATTTACAAGTACACCATCTTTCATCTTTATACACTGTTTTAGTTTCTCTATAGTATGATCCCCAGACTGCAATTTACCCAAATCTACTGTTTTCCCATTTTTGCCTAGTGCATCTACAAATGAAGTCCCTTCATACAATTTACAGGCCTCTTCTTGCTTGACTGTTGTTTCACTGCCCAGCACAATATTTAAAGGACCAGTCTCACCTGGGATTTCAGTGGTATTCTGGCAGCAGTCAATGCTTTCCTGAGACAAATCCCCCTCCTTTACTTTCAGAGTCCATATCACACAAATAACACCCCGGGAATATGGGGAGCTCTGGACAGTCATTACACAATTCAAACCTTTATGCTGGCTCCTGTGGTTGGGTACAGGACTATGACTCCTCCGGTTCCTCCTCCTCAAAGTGTGCAGCACCTGTACTCAAACTCTTCTTGACCTCCAAAACTTTGTTCTCTGCCTTAAGGCAAAGCCGCACTACCTCTAGCCACCTTCGGATCAGCCACGTCATCAAGGCCTCTATCACCAGGAACACCACAGTCAGACCATCTGTCTGTTTCACTGGACACTTATCACTGGTACTGGCAGATTGCAGCATGCTTGTTAACATAGCCTGCAACTGCTCCATCTCCAGTTGCTTCATACAAAGCCATCATAGGAGGTCACTTGGATCCTCTGGGGCTCTATCTTCCATCTTTCCCTCTGTCTCGCTCTCCAGCTCAACCTTTACTTTTCTTCTGGCTCCAAGATCCAATCCAAGTCTGGGTTCTCTCCAGTCTTCTCCACCATGGCACTAGTCAGTGGATATGTTTTTGCCTCGGTACCCTGATCTTTTTACATCTGTCTGAGTATTGGTTCAGTACTCACTGATAATGTCACCAATTCCCAATTGGACACATTTGTGACCCACAGAAGATTTGGGTACTATAATATCTTGCCAGTAAAACACTACATAAAAGATTAATTGACCAGTTCAGGGTGGGCAAGTCACTTGCCTTTTATTTCAGAGTTATATTGCCAATATAATTAGGTATACATGGGATGGTAGCCGTTTGTGGGTCAACTTTGGGCAACAGTGATGCATTAAAGCAGCAATGCGTGTTAGCAGTGAATATTTTGACCAATACTTCTTCATTCTGATTTAGATTAGCCCTTTTCTCTTATCTTGTATGATACATTTTTCCATATATTTCCCAATTTTGAGTCGGCTTTAGCAATTTTTTACATCAGAAATAATAAAAGGAGTACTCCTTTTAGTATTGTTTGGTCTAGGTTTTTATCAGTACTCTCAGCTGTTTTTGAATACTTATAGTTTAACATCACGTTTCTTGTGACTAAACTGAACTGGCATGCAGCAGACACCGCTTTCTGACCTTATGGGACAATAAGTGTACAACAGCAGCTGAGAAATACTTATGAAAGCCTGATCTTAGTCATTTTTAAAGGAACACTCCTTGTATTATTTCATGTGTCAAAAAAGTGGTAAAGCAGACTCCAAATAGACAAGGGTATTGTAAAGTGCAGGAAGTTAGGGGAAATCTAAAATGGATCACAGGGAATTTGCTTTGCTTAAAAAAAATCTGTTTCCCTACACCCATTCTTTCTTTTCTGTTTGCTCCCCTGCCGGCACAATGTTTTTGCTTATAGGAAAGTCCCTCATATCTAGCAGCACTCTCCTTCTCCTCACTGTTAAAATCCCCAATGTCTAGCGGACCCTCCCCATTCTTGGTTCTGAAGTCCATGGCATCTAGTAGCCCTCTCCCTCTCCCTCTCCACAGACCCAAAATCCCTGCCATCTAGCACCTCCTTCCTGTGCCCGGTCAACTTTGCTTTTAAAAAAAAGCATCTCTGTTCTCCTTCCCTCAACGGTTGTGGCTCCTTCCAACTAGAGGAAGACTCACTTGTTTTCACCGCTGGCTCCTGTGCTCCCCATCAAATGGTCTTGCAAAGCTTGTAGTGTCTGTTCTACCCGAATGACTTCCTTGAGACACATAGGATTTCCAGAGTTTGTATCCAGAAGAGGCAGCTGGTAGGGGCTGCAGCTAGTCCATGTCTAAGGTAGGCCAACAACTAGCCTATTAGTAAGGGTAGTCTGTAGGAGGGCAGTTATCTCTCAGCTAGGAGCAGATAACAATGTTGTTAGTGCTCATAGCTACTCCTTATCTAGGGCCAGCATACGAGGGAGTTAGCAGGAAGGCATATAATGCATACCTAGGTTAGTAGCGGGACTCATTTACTCCCTATTTAAGGTTAGCCTACAGTGGAGCTAGCAGGCAATAAATTATGTAGGAAAGCAGATAGTCCTTTCCTAGGGCTGACTAGGCTACTAGACAGCTAAGCAGTTAACTCAGTAACTTACAGGAAGGGAAGGGGTTGCAGCTCTTCAGCCATCCTTTTTGAGGTCCTAATAGTCCTAATAGCTAATGGGGAGAGAAGGGGCTGTTGCTTTTAAACCACCCTATTCCGTGTCCAGGTTAAAAGCTTCATAAAAGTGAAGGGTATAGCTAAGTGCATTATTAAAGAGGGCCTAGAGCTTTAATATGTGGAGGAGATGGCAAGCAGTGGGGGCAGTGTGAGCAGGAGTACAAGGGTGCAAGGGGTGTGGGGCAGTGGTGTTTCTGGGTCCTCTCTGGGAGACGGAGGATGCCATGTTTGTAGGCATATTAGACAACTGAGGTAGAGGTGTGGTAGTTGAGGCAGGAGATAGGCGCGCTGGTGGTGTGAATTCATAGTCAAGTCAAGTCAAATCAGACTTTATTTTTAAAAAGCACTTTTCAAATGCAATGCACTTGTACATAATAAAAGCATGAAAGCTGACAATTAAACACACAAATTAAAACAGACAGCGCAATAATGTATCTGTTAAGCAGCATCAGCAAAAGCTAAGTCAAACAAATAAGTTTTCAATGCGGACTTAAAAGTCTCAGTGGACAGGCACTCTCTGATCTAACGAGGAAGAGAATTTCACAAGGTTGGGCCACAAAAGAAAAGGCTCTGGCCCCAGAGGTCTGTAAATGGACTCTGGGAATCTCTAGCCATCCCTTGTTAAAGGAAAGGAGTGGGTGGAGGGGGCAGTAAGGTTGGAGGAGGTCTTGCAAATAATGCAGTCCCTGTCCATGTAGGGCCTTATAGGTCAGCAAAGCGACCTTGAAGGTGATCCTCCACCACACAGGCAGCCAGTGCAGTTCATGGAGCACAAGTGAGACATGGCTAGATCTCAGCAAATCCATCAGCAACCTGGCTGCCGCGTTTTGCACCAGCTGCAGGTGATGGATGTCCACCCCCAGTAGCTCTAGATACAGAGCATTGCAGTAGTCAAGGCAGGAGGTTACAAAGGCATGGACCAGCATTGGAAGATCATCAGGCAGAACAAGGTGCTTTATCCAGGTGATGTTCCTCAGATGATAAAAAGAGGACTTGACAACTGCTGACACCTGAAATTGAAGAGTCGGCTCGCCATCAGGCACAATGCCCAGATTCTTCACCTGTTCAGAGGATCTCAACTGGTTGCCCCCCACAGCATAAGACTGGATGGCTGACCAGGAGATAACCCCAATATCCGTTGACCTGGGTCTACCACCAACACCTCTGTCTTATTCAGATTCAACTTCAACCAACTGGCACTCATCCAGTCCTGAATCTCGGCTAGGCAGTTGTTACAGACCAAGACAGCATCATCCTGTTCAGGCACAAAGGACATGTACAGCTGAGTATCATCTGCATAGCAGTGAAAACTCAGCCTGTACCGCCTTATAATGTCTCCTAATGGCAGCATGTACGCTGCGAACAACATGGGGGACAAGGCAGAGCCCTGCAGCACCCCAAAGGGCATGGGGAGAGGGGCCAAGGAAAAAATCTCTGACACCACACTCTCTGAGTCCTGCCCATGAGGAAAGAATGGAACCATCTGAGAACTGTCCCAGAGAGTCCACAGAACAGCTGCAGGTGCTCCAGCAATACCCCATGGTCCACGGTGTCAAACGCTGCAGAGAGATCAAGAAGAACCAAGACTGAATGGCTCCTCCGATCTCTCACTATAAGGAGATCATTAAGTACCCAAACAAGGGTCATCTCAGTACGATGCCTCTTCCTGAAATCAAACTGGAGAGGATCATAGACCTTGTGGGTGGTAAGAAAGTCTTCAAGTTGCAATGCGACTACCTTCTCCATAGCCTTGCCCACAAAGGGCAGGTTAGAGACTGGTCTGTAGTTCACCAGACAATCTGGGTTGAGGGGAGATTTCTTCAAAAGGGGTGTCACCACTGCCTCCTTCAAGGGGCTCGGAAACACACCCTTCTCCAACGAGCACCAGACAATCTCTGCCAGGACTTGCCCAATGACCTCCACACACTCCACAAATAGGCAGGTTGGACCAGGGTTCAAACTACAGCAAGTCGGTTGCAAGCCCTGGACAATCTTCATGATATCCATGATTGCTGGCTGATCAAAGTTCATACAGACAGACTGGGTGCCTGTGTTCTCCCATCCTAGGGTTAGGGTGATGGTGGGAGGCTCAGAGGGGCAACAGGGCTTGGACACAGATTGGAGGAGAGCAGAAGGGGAGCAAAGGCAGGGAGGAGGGTCACACAGGGGGAAGTAAGGAAGATGAGATTAGACAGGACCCCTGGGGTTCATCTCCCCTAGTGGGAGAGAGGTCCCAGGGTAGAGGGGCAGATAATGGTAATGGGTAAGGAGAGGTGGAGAGGGTGTCCAGTGGCAGCACCACCAGAGGTGCTGGTGCAGAATAAATTCCTCCTACTGGATGAAAAAAGGAGGAACTTGGAGGTAAGGACAGTGAAGAAGGGAGGAAAGGAGGTACACGGTAGAAGGAAAGAGTACAGGCAAGAGGAAGAGGGCAGGAGAAGCAGGAAAGTGGATGGTGGGGAAGGGAGAGTGAAAGAACAGGCCCAAAGGAGGGCAAGTAGAAGGGAAAAGTACAGGGAGTGCCAGAGGGGAGAGAAGATCAGGAAGAGAGGACAGGAACAAGGATAGCTGGTGCAAACGGGAGTACAGGATTGGCAAGAGGAGAATGAGGGGGAAGGTAGGACTGTGGAGTAGTATGGGTGAGGGGAAGGTTGATGAATGTGGAAGGAGGGTGGTGATCTTGGGGGATTCAATAGTTAAGAGGGTGAGATGGGGAGAAGAAGTTGAGGCAAATCGTAGGAGGGTAGAATGTTTGCCAGGGATAATGGTGGGGAGAGTGGGATCCTTGATAGCCCAGCACATGGAACAGGAGGAAGGGACATTTTTTATATAATAATGCATCTGGGGGCAATTAACCTTGCAAGATGTGAGGTGGGGGTGGTGCAAGAGAGGTTCAGGAAAGTAGTAAAAATCTGCAGAAGGTAGGGAGATCGGTAACCTTCTCAAAGGTGCTACCAGTCCTGAGGGCTAGCACTGCAAGGAAAGTAAGAATAGAGGAATTTAATGTAGAGCTCTGAGGGTGGTGTGAGTATGATGTGTACTGGTTAATTGGAGACTGGGGATGGACCTGGAATAACAAAGACCTATATGCAGTGGACAGGTTATATCTAAGCAAGAAGGGCACAAGGATCCTGAAGTGCAAGCTGGAGTAATTAAAGAGAAAATACCTCAGTTTAAACTGACAGAGAGAGGGCAGTGTGAAGCAAAGCACCCTTAGTCAACTGGTGGAGGAGGTTGATAGACCCCCCCAATCAGGACAGAATGGAGAAGAGCTAATGGAGAGGGGTGGATGAAAGAAGGGCAGACTGTGGGAGGGGGTGGAGTCAGTGGAAAAGGGGTCCCGAGACACAGTGGAGGATAGTATCTCTGAATGCCAGAAGCCTGGGAAACAAAATGGCTGAACTGCAGGTGCTGATGGCCTGAAGAAGAGGTGAACATAGTGGCCCATCACAGCGACATGGGCCATAATAAACCATGATTGCTGCCTTGCAGTCCATAAGTATAAAATGTACAGGAAAGATAGCTGGATGGGATGGGGGAGTGACTCTGTACTCGAAGATGGGGATAACCTGTACCAGAAAGAAAGGGGCAGAAGTGTTGTGGGTACAGGTACAATCCAGTAAGGAGAGGAAACTAAGGATGGGGGTGGTTTACAGACCACCTTCACAGGATGAGTAGTTGGACAATGTTCTTGGTTCCCAAATCATGGAAATGGCAAGCAAGGGTGAGGTAGTAATAATGGGGGACTTCATTCTACCTGGGGTGGACTGGAAGATCCTGGCTACCTCTTGCACCAGGGAACAAGTACTACTGGATATCCTCCAGAGTGGGTTCCTGAAATGAGGGGCTTGATTTTCTATCAGCCCTTAGATCAGTACAAGGTGTGCCGATCTAGGCTGCAGCAAACTCCAGGTGCATCAGGGACCCTCCACCATGTTCTAGAAAAATGGGGGTCCCTGCCCCAAAGTCCTGAGAGTTGCCACAGCTGCATGGTTGCATAAAACCTTTGGCGTACCTGAAGGCTTTGATGGAGTGTCCTGTTGAGCCCCCTAGCCCAGCACAACCATAGTAGAGCTGCAAAATTGGGGGGGGATATGCCTGCATGGTCAGGGCTGGGGCAGAGGGACCGGTGGATGTGCCTTAGGGGGCAACAGGGGAACAGTGACAGTGGGAGGAGTCAGAGGTGGCAATCGTCAGAAGTGCAATGTCCACAGGGACAGAGTCGATTGACCTGGGTACACAAGGGTCAGCACAGATGAACCCTGTCCTGGACCCCAGGTGGAAACAGCCATGGCACCTTCACCAGAGGTGCCACAGTGCCCTACTTGTGGTGAGTGGCATTGGCTGGAGGTTATGAGGTACTGTCGGTAGTCAGGAATGTTCCTGAGGCATCGCAGCATTCCCCTGGTATACAGCCCACCACGTGGAGACAGGCTGATGACCAACTACACTGTCAGGGACTATGTCACCTCTGGAGCAGGAGCCAGGGCTGTTACCACCTGGGGTCCTGGACAGGGTCCATCCATGCCAACCCCTATGTACCCAGGGCAATCAGCTCTGTCCCTGTAGGCATGACACCTCTGCTGGGTGCCATCTCTGACTTCTCCCACTGCTGCTGTTCCCCCATAGCCCACTAAGGCACCCCCACTGGTCATTCTGCCCCCAGCCCCAACAATGCAGGCCCCCACCTTGCCACTTCTGCCTCAAGGGTGACGCAGGGAAGCTTTGGCACAAGGCATCCTGATTTCGACACAGCCTGCATTCAAAAATGTGGATTGCCACAAACTTTGGTGCAAGGTGCCACTTGTGACAAATCCTTCTGGTGCAAGCACCTGCCAAAGTTTAGGCTTCTAAAATCAAGGCTGAGATGTCATGGGGTCCACTAGGGGAGAGGGCCGTACTGGACCTGGACCTGAAGTGTCCATCACACAGTGTGGTTCCACCTGGACATGGGCAGAGGGATGGTCAGGATCAAGACAAGGGTTTGGACTTCAGGAAGTCTGACTTTAGTAGGATGGGACTAATTCCATAGGACACCTTGCAGGGATCAGAAAAGAGATGGAGGTGGAAGAGAAATGGGCCATAATAAAGCAGACTGATGGAGGTCACTAGTGAGTGTGCCAAAATCAAAAACAAGAAAACTAAGGGCAAAACAAAATACCAGCTGGTTTGGCAAGTGTGGCAAAAAATAAATAGGCAGCCTTCTGAAAGTACCAGTATACTCAGAAAGAGGAGGATAAGGAGGAGGATTATTGTGCTAAATCGAGTGAGGAGTGCACAGCGGTTAGAGAGGCAAAGGCTACCAGGGAAGTACAGCTAGCACAGGGAATCAGAACAGCTTAGAAGGCCTTCCTCAAATATATAAGGAAGAAGAGGGACATTAAAGATGAGATTGTCTGATTAAAAAATGAGGGGGGTTGGACAGAGGGAGCGGAGGTGAAGAAATAGTAGAGGTTCTTAACAAGTACTTCTGCTCCAGCTTCACTAGAAAGAAGGATGGACCCGTGCCACAAAGGAGCAGGGGGGTGGGAACTGGGAAGGGGGGAGTAAAAAACAGCATAATTCAAGTGTAGAGGGTGCATAAGGGCACTGAAGGTAGATAGATCCTCAGGGCCAGATAGTGTGTATCTAAGGGTCCTAAATGAACTGGTGAAGTTACTGGCAGGCCCTTTGGCAGACCTGTCTAACATCTCTCTGGAGTCTGACAGTGTACCCCAGGACTGGAGAACTGCACATGTGGGCCAAGGGATGAACCAGGGAACTACAGGCTGGTAAGTCTGAACTCAGTGTGGGGGGGCGGGGGAGCTGATGGAGACCATCCTGAAGGAAAGACTGGTGAGCTTTCTGGAGTAAAATGGGTTAGAGGATGAGAGTCAGCATGGGTTTGTGTCGGGAAGATCCTGACAGATCAATCTAATTGACTTCTTCATCTGGGTGACCAGGACAGTGGACAAGGGCCAAACAGTTGATGTCCTGCACCTGGACTTCAGAAAAGCCTCTGACTTTATGTCTCATAAGAGACTGGTCAAGAAGCTGGAAGACCTTGGGATGTGGGCCAAGCTTACTAGATGGGTCAAAAGCTGGTTGCAGGGCAGAAGCCAAAAAATGGTAGTCAGGGGGTTCCTAAAAGTTAGGCCAGTGACCAGGGTGGCCCCACAGGGCTTGGTTCTCGGTCCAGTGTTAACATCTTCATCAGTGACATAGCTGATGGGATCAAAGGTAAAATCTGTCTGTTCATGGGCAGCTCTAAGCTCTGTGGGAGGGTGGACATGAAGGAGGGGAGACAGGAGCTCAGGAAGACCTGGCTTGATTAGAGAAGTAGTCTGGCATTTGGCAACAGGGGTTCAAGGCTAAAACGTGTAAAGTTATGCACTTGGGGGTGAAGAACCCAGAGACCAAATACTGGTTGGGTGATATGCATGTAATCAAGTAAGAGAAAGAAAAAGACCTAGGGGTAATCATCTCGACTTCACCTGAAGCACCCAGTGTACTGCAGGAGAGCAACAGTCAAAGCAGACTGAATGCTGGACTGCATAGCCAGGGAGATTTTTTAATTTATTTTTAATTTATTTTATTCTTTGGTAACCAGGTAAAGTCTACTAGGACACATGCCTGTTTTCAGGGGTGACCCTGGAACACTGGAGAGGTTAAGTGACTTGCGCAGACTCACACAGCATGCAAATGGAGGTTATGAGAATCAAACCCAGATCTTCAGGATGTACCAAGTTTATTCATGGCTCATTACTCTAAACTCTAGGCTATACTGCCAGCCCCATTACCAGTAGACAGGTGGGGCTCATACTGCCGCTGTATAGATCCCTGGTGAGACCACATCTAGAGTACAGTGTGCAGTATTGGTGTCCTTATCTTAAGAAAGATGTCAACTTGCTGGAGAAAGTCCAGAGAAGGACAACTAAAATGATTCAAAGCCAACAGGGCAATACCTGTAAAGATAGACTCAGGGGGCTTAACATCTACTCTATTGAGGACAGAAGGGAGGGGGTAACATGATCGAGACTTTCAAGTACCTTAAAGTTCTTAACAGAGTGAGCACTGAGGGCCTCTTCAGCCTTAATGGGAACAAGTCCACTCGGGAGCATAGTCTAAAACTGGCAAGGAGAGATGAGGAAGCACTTTTTCACTAACAGAGTGGTGGCCAGGTGGAACGAGTTGCCAGAGGAGGTGGTCTCTCTGAAAATGGTTGATAGCCTTAAGATAGGATGTGACAGAGTGAAGGGAAATGTTGGTGGTGCAGCAAAGGGGAGAGGGGTGCTCAAAGGGGGTCACTGGGGAATGGGGGAGAGGGGCAGGCTCCTCTGTAATCACAAGGGGGACCTGCACACTCGAGCAATTAGCTAGACTGTAAGACCTTTTTCTGCTGGCATATGTGGTATGTGTGTATGTTCATATAGCCATTAACTATTTTTGTTACATTTATGGCATTAATCCTGAGGTTAAGGCTGACCTTTGATGAGCAATAATGAGTGTAGTCTTTGACATCCCACATTAAAAACAGAATAAATGATAGCGGACTGAGTATTACGAGGCTATAATAGCATTGAGAGGTTCTGGGGACATATGAACCTCGAGATGCTTATTTAGCCTCGTAGTACTCAGTCTGCTATAATTTATTTTTTGTAATATATGGATCCGAGGCATTTTAAAAGTTTTTAAATTTGACTGGTACAGTGGCTGTGTCTGTATTGCAGCACTTTCTTTTCCCGTGGTTGCCAGCCATTGCTATTGATGCCACAACGCTCACACGCATGTAAAGTGCACAGCATGTGTTCTGATTGGCTGTAGCTGTGCTTTTCACATAATTTTCAAGGGAAAATGGCGACTTGGTTATGTGAGCGGGCTTGAGAGCTGTCTGATGGTTCGGCATGCGGGAGTTTGACTGGATTGGAGAGAGGAGAAGAATTAATCCTGTGTGATTTAAGGTAATACTCTGGGGAAAGTGTTTCATGTTTTTGGCTAGCAGCGAGTCATCCTCTATTCTACGCAGAGACGGTTACAGTAGAAGCTGGCTCTGAGTCTGCACGAGACAGTCGTGTGCTTGCGCTTTGGAGTTTTGGTGATAATACTATCGTTCAGACTGCAATGATAGTATTATCAGCTCTGAACGATGGTATTATCACCAAGAAACGATGGTATTATCACTTGAGCAAGGGTGGTATTATCAGAACTGAAGTACTGTATTATAAGGAAATTTTTGTATGGGATAAGATAGTATTATTATGGCTTATCCATATATTACAATACAATTCATCATTTTCTGATCTCTTTGAAAGTGCCATTAACCTTAATTCTATTTATGATAAATTCAGAAAAGTGAATGCTTATAGCTGACAACTTGCAGCAACACTGGAGACCCCAAATTTAATTAATCTTTTTGCTGACATCTTAAAAACATAATTTAATGTGTTTGCACTGCATTATTCTTACTATATACAGTATTTTAGCACCTATAAAGATTGTCAGTGAGAACTAGATCCAAGCATGCAGTAAATACATGGAAGATATTCTATGAATCTCCAAAGAATGTGTAACGTTAGTGAGGTTTTATAACATAAGATAGGCTGCATGTAGGTGGTAAAATCTAAAACTGAGCAAAAGGCAACAACCACAGCTCCACTCTAAAAAACGTGTGCACAGCCCAACAAACGAAATGTCAACAGCAGGAAGAGGCAGCACAAAGTTCAACAGTTCATGAATTCTTTAATCTGGTTAAGTAAAGAGATGTACAAAACTCACTTACAAGGAAAGTGCCTTGCAGTGCAGAACGCCAAAGAGTAAACTACCAGTTTTGCCCGAGAGCTTTTTTAAGAGTGACTGTGTACCAGTAAAGTGCTTCCCTTTGTACCCAAATTTCCTTAAAGGGACAGTGCAACAATAAAGTGTCAAAATGTGCAATTAAAAAGTAACACATATTTATAGTACTATTTAAAAACATTGTATGCACTTTCACCCTAATATAAGGGGGTAATAACTTTACTAAAACTGAATATCTAGATGTCAGTGCAGTTTACATCTAATTAAGTCTCATAGAAAAATTGTGCAAACATCAACTTTATATTCCTTGACTATACATAATGCATTGGAAAATCATGTTGCACACTGTAACCAAACTTAAAAACAATGGAGGCAGTTCAGAAAAGACTAAGGGAAAACAGATGTTGCCCATAAGAATGTGTTTCTATTTAAAAGAAAGGGACATGAGTCTCCTCTATTTTGTGGATCTCTCCATTAATTCTAAGTCCAAATGTTGGTTCTCATACAGCCAGGCAGGGTATAGCCCGTATTACTAATTAGTAAATATAGGTCCATGTTACCCACTGCATACTCCACGACTCCATGGAAGGGCCAACCAAAAGGAGAAAGGAAGAGAAAATGTCACTAATCTTTATATAGAAGTTCATGGGTAAATATTTGACAGTGTTCCCATACATGTGATGTCATTCCATGCATATAAATATTCTACAGCTTATTTATTTCTGATTAATGCAGAGATTTCCATCCTGTCATTTAGTCCCTAATCTAAAATTACACATTCTTTTGACATGTTAGGCAAAATCATGCTGAATATTGCAGATTGGGTACTTGGTGCAGTTGTTAAAGTCACTGTGCTGTCAGCAATGCTGAAGAAGAAGAAGAAGAAGAATCAGCATTTATATAGTGTTTTTCATACACAGCGTATCCCAGAGAGCTTTACAAGCAATGCTAGACTAGTAGTAAAGTGACTGAATCTGTAGTGGTGGCCATATCGCACATCAACACCCACACACAGCCTGGATAATTGTATGAGCCAGTTTATGGGAAGGGAAATGCTGACCAGGACACTGGGAATGTCCCCTACTCTTTGCGAAGAGTGCCCTGGGTTCTTTTACTTCCACCTAGACTCCCACCAGGACAGCACCAGGATGGGTACAAGGGACCATGGTTTAACGTCTCATCTGAAGGATGGCACACCCCAGCAGTACAGCACCCCCCTAATACTGCACTTGGATGCCAGCATTTTAGGTTCAAGTCCAATCCTGGTGTGGGACGAGAACCCACAAACTTCTGATCCAGAGGAGGATGTGCTACTAACTGAGCCTGACACCTAAAGGTACACATTTTTAAATGAAGTCAGCCTTATGTGTAGATGGACACTGGAGTGTCTTGTAGTAACTATGAGAACATTCATACAAGTGTGTTTCAGAGCTGCTGCCCACTACAGTGAAACAGCATGTCTTAAATGATAAACTCTTTTGGTCTAAAGAACTATTGGATCAGTAATTTCTCAGTGTTAATATGCAATACCAGGACTAGTCATCTTGCTTGAATAGGCTGTATTAATGAGAAGGTTTTTAAATGCTGATGTTTAAAGGGGGATCAAGAACAAATGAAAAAAGAATGGATCAACATAACAAATGAAATGCATAATCTTGTATATAAATTATTGTACATAACCACAAACATAGAAATATAGAAAATATTAGCTGAAAAAAGCCCAGTGGCCCATCAAGTGTGCCTTTGCCTGCCTATCTACCAGACTGAACCTCTGTCAGTCCCTTGACATCCTCTGCTCCCACCCCACCCCTGTTGATCCAACCTCACTATACCCGTATGCCTGTTCTATCTCCAGGACTTATGTTTACACCCCACCATTGTCTCAGCATGTATGACTTTGTTTGGAAGCTTGTTCCATTCTGCTACCACCCTTTCAGTAAAAAAGTGCTTTCTAAATTTTTTTTTAACTCTCCCTGCTGCAAATTTTATGGATTTCCCTCTGGTGGAAGTATTGCTAGGTAAAGTCAACAAGTCCCTTGTGTCTACTCTATACCAAGGAGGTACTTGAACGTCTCAGTTATGTCCCCTTGTTTCCTCCTATCCTCCAGGTTATACATGTCCAAATTCTCAGTACATCTCTCATATGACCTCCCCTGTTGCCTCTGAATCATCTTGGTAGCCCTCCTCTGCATCAGTTGCCTCTGAATCATCTTGGCAGCCCTCCTCTGCATCAGTTCCACTCTTTCCTTGTGCTTCTTGAGGTGCGGGTTCCAAAACTGTACACAGTACTCCACGTAAGGTCATGCCAGTGACTAGCATAGGGCATTATCATCTTGCTCCTATTGTTAGCAATCTCCCTACCTGTGCATCAGAGCATTGTATTCACCTTTTGCATCACTTTTTATTGCATTGTGCTGCTGCCTTTAAAGGGTCCATGATCATTAATCCCAGATCATTTTCCTCTACAGTGCTGTCTATTACCACACCCATACTGTATTCTGTTTTGGAGATTTGGGCTCCAATGTGCATAACTTTACCTTCTTTGTATTACATTTCAGCTGCCACACATTTGACCACCCCTCCAGTTTCTCCAGATCCCTCTTTATTGCCCTATCCTCCTCAAAGTCTACTCTACCCAGATCTTCGTGTCATCTGCAAAGAGGTATATCTTCCCTTGGACTCCCACCCCTATGCTACAAATGAACATACAGCATTGAAGAGAACCAGTCCCAAGACTGACACATGAGGCATCCTGCTAGTGGCTTCCCAGATGGCTGATGACTGTCCATTCGGTATTACATTCAGAGACCTCCTGCTCCGCCAGTTTTTTTTGTTTGTTTTTTTACCAAACTTGTTATTTTATACCCATCCCCAAAATCCCCCCGTTTTTTCACCAAACTTTCATAAGGGACAGAGTTGACAGTTTTACTAAAATCCAGGTATAATGTGTCTACAGCCTGCCCCATGTCCACTGCTTTTGTTACCCAGCTTTACAATTATAGTAGCTTGCTTTGGAATATAAATATTCATATTTGTTTTGACCTGAGGTTTTGTTTTTATTCTGATTTTATATATGTACTTTTCTGATTTTATTGTTTTTGTACAGCGCCTTGGTGCTTGAAAGGCGCTTAATAAAGTTTTATTATTATTATTATTTATATTACATTTACTGGCCATCAACTATGACAAATGCAAATGTAGCAGGAAAAGGTTCATCCTTGCAAATGTAAAGTTTTCTTCCAATAAAATCATGATGAACTTCTCTGAAAATAAAAGATTAATATATTTTGAAATGGTATTTATAAACATACATCAGAACATGGAGGAACAAGAAAATAATGGTGGTGGGTGGGTGGTAGGTTTAACAAGAATATTAGAAAGTACTTCTTCACAGAGTGAGTGGTGGAAAAGTGGAATAGAAGCATATCATTTGCTGGCAGATAAGGACCACTTGGCCCACCTAGTCTGTCCATTTTCCCCTACCTACAGTATCACCACGGACCCTGCTTGATCACCAGCCCATTCTCCCTATCCTCTTTTCCTTTCCACTAAGATTCCCATCTGTTTGCCTCATGCATTTTTGAACCCCACCACTGTTTTTTTGCCCCCACAACCTGCACTGGAAGGCTGCTCCAGGAATTCACCACTCTTTCTGTGAAGAAGTACTTCCTCACATCTCTCCTGAATCTACCCCCATCCAGCTTCATAGCATGACCCCTTGTTCTTGAGCACCTTTTCTTCAGAAAAATGCTTCCCTCCTGTACCTTTTTTTACCCCATGAGGTATTTAAAGGTCTATATCATATCCCCAATCTCCCACCTCTCATCCAGGATGTAGATATTTAGATCAGGCCCTGCACTATTTTAGGTGACCTCCTCTGGACCACCTCTACTCTATGTCCTTCTAGAGTTGTGGCCTCCAGAACAGGACGCAGTACTCTAGATGGGGTCTTACCAACAAGCTATACAGAAGCAACATCACCGTCCTCTTTCTGCTGGTGATACCCCTCCCTATACATCCCATTAGCCCTCCCAACTGCCTTGTCCCACTGCCTGGCCACCTTTAGGTCAAAAGATATGACTACCCCCAGATCTCTTTCCTGTTGGGGGTCATCAGTACCGCCCAACCATTTTTTACTCTGCCCTGGGTTTCTGTACCCCAGGTGCATACTAACATACTAAAATGCCAGCAGAATAGGCCTAAAGGTCTTTCCTGTCTGCTCATTTGGTCAGCCCCCACCCTGGGTGCTGATCTTGCTGCCCCCCTCGCCTTCTCTGGCTTCTCCCTTCCCAGTTCCGGATATTCTTGCTGCATTGGATTTTGCTTCCAGAACCCTTCCCCTGTACCTGTTCCACCCCCTCTTGAACCCCTCCACTGTCTCTGCCTCCACCAGCTCCCTAGGCAGTGCATTCCATGGCTCCACCACCCTCTCAGTGAAGAAGCACCTCCTCCTTTCTCCCTGAATCTTCTCCCTCCAGCTTCCACCCATGCCTTCTAGTGGCCCCTCCTCCTTCCTTGCAAGCACCCTGACAGTTCCTCCCTATTTACCCTCTTCATGTACCTGAAGACCTCTATCATGTCCCCCAGTCCTTCTCTCTTCCAATGGTACATATTTAGCTCTTGAGCCTCTCCTCATAGGTCCTATCCCCAAGCCCCAAATCATTTTGTTGCCCTCTCTGGACCCCTCCAGGAGGTTAATGTCCCTCTTTAAGTGTGGCCTCCAAAACTGCACGTAGTACTCAAGGTGCGGCCTCACCAAGCAGTTATACAGAGGGAGTATCACTTCCCTCCTTCTGGAGGTGATCCCCCTAGCGATGCATCCCAGCATCCTGTTGGCCTTGGCTGCTGCCCTCCTACAAGTCTCAGAGTTGTTCATCTTGACATCCACCACCACCCCCAGGTCCCTCTCAGCCATCGAGACTTGTAGCATTCCACCCCCGGGTGTACACTTGGCCCGGGTTTCTGGTCCCCAGGTGGAGTACCTTGCATTTCCCTGCATCATTTTTCACTTTTTCATATTGATACCCAGCTGCCATACCCTTGACCACTCTGTGACAGGGTGAAATAGGATCCTGTCCCAGTTGTTATGGAGAAAGTGTTTAAATGTAAGGATCTGTTCTATTCCTTTTCTGTCTCTTCTCTGTCCGGTTGTGCAACCAAATTTTCCTGTGAGACTTCGGACTGTACCAACCCAACAGGCTTGCAGTTCTTTGTCTCTCACTGTCTCTCAGTTTTCTCTTGCTGTCTGTTTTTCCTCCATTGCAAATCAGTTGATATAAAAATATATGCAAATGAATATGTGGAAATGTAATTGATATTGGTATCCTATTGTTTAGAAAAGCTATAGTGTTACTGTTGAAATATATATATTTATATTTTGAGATGATTGCAGAAGGCTATTGTAAACTAGAGGTTACTGGAGTTCAATCTTTAGGCCTTTTTGCAAAAGCTGTGGAAATGGGACCTCTCAGCTCAGGTACACCATGTTCTTGCCTGCCTGATATTTACAAGAACAAGATGTTTGTTTAGAATGGGGGGTGGAAGGACTTACAAGTGAGCTGAGCTACAACTGCTGGGAGGAGAGAAGAAAAAGGGACACAGAGACGGGAAGAAAATGTATTTTATTTCCGCTCTGTACATAGTTATTATGAACAAGTTTATTTTTTTTGTTACTGCTACTGTAAATAAATATTTTAGTGAATTCTACAACTGCTCCTGGTTTTCCCTATGCTTCCTGACCTGTGCCTTGATGACACACTCTTCGAATTTTCTCAGGTCACTGCATATCCTTTCCACTCCCCCAAAGTCTCCAACCTATTGCAGATTTTGTTGTCATCTGCAAAGAGGCAGACCTTCCCTTCCAGTTACTCTGCAATGTCATTTATAATGACAATGAAGAGAACCAGTCCCAGCACTGATCCCTGAGGCTCCCCTTTCTGTCAGCAGTGATTTCATTAATTTTTCCACCCCAATGTCAGGCTGACTGGCTTAGAATTGCCGACCCCTTCCTTGCTTCCATTTTGTGAAGTGGGACTGCGTCTGCCCTCCTCCAGTCCTACTGAATCACTTCAGTTCCAATGAGCTGTTAAATAAGACTGTCAGAGCTGCAGCCAGTACCTGCCTGAGCTCCCTCAATACCCTTGGATGCTCCTTGTCTGGCCCCATTGCTTTGTCCACTTGCAGATTTGTAAGTCCCTTCAGGACTCTTTCCACTGAAAACGGACTAGTGTCCACCTCCCTCTCTCCAATGCTCCTGTTATTTTTTGTGGCCCCTTCCTTTCTTCATCCTCTGTGAACACTGAACAAAAGTATTTGTTCAGGATGTCTGTCTTTTCCTGGTCCTTCTCTGCATGGTTCCCCCCTTCCCTTTTTGACCTTACTATCCCACACCTGGTCTTCCTCTTTTTGCTTCCATATCTATAAAAATGTCTGGTCTCCTTTTGTTACTACCTAGGCCATTCTTGCTTCAGTTTGCACCTTTGCACTCTTACTACTCTCCCTGCTTTTCTCTGTTTCCCCTGATACACCTCCCTACCCTCCTCCCTCTGCATCTCCTTATACCTTCTGAATGCTACCCTTTTAGCTTTTACCTTTTCCACTACCTCTTTTGAGAAACATAGCAGTCTCTTTTTCATCTTGCTTTTGCTCACTTGTTTGACGCACTGGTTTGCTGCCTTCACTATGCCTCCTTTTAGCCTTGCCTACTGTTTCTCCGCCCCGGTCTTCACCCCACCTGGTCATCCCAGAAACATTCAACAATCATTTTAAAATCTGCCCTCCTGAAGTTCAGAACCCTTGCCCTTGTGTGGTTTGATTCTGTAGCCATCCATATATTGAACCACACTGTACGGTGATCGCTGGTACCAAGATGGCCTCCCACCTTGATGTCTGCAACACTGTCCCTGTTAGTGAGTACCAGGCCAAGTATTGCCCCATCATAAGTTGGTTCACTGACTAGTTGCCTGCGGAACATCCCCTGCTGAAGCCACAGTTGGCAAGCATTAATCTACATCTGGCAGACTTCAAGTTATGCCACCAACTGCACCTCCCCCATTTCTGCCATCTTGCCAGTGGCTTCCGTCAGTACCCTGTCTAACTCCTCCCCCTGTGCTGGAGGTCTGCAGATCACACCAGTGTGAATAGGAGCTCTGTTTCCCATCTCTAGGGTGATCCACAGTACCTCTGCCCCCCACCGTGTTCCCTGTATCTCCATCACTTCTTTTTTTTCCCAATTATTTAACCAGGAGTAGCACACTATGCTGAAAACTTGTTTACAGGTGCGACCTGGGAGCACAGGAAAGTTAAGTGACTTGCTTAGGGTCAAACACTATGCATGTGGGGGCTGTGGGATTCAAATCCAGGTCTCCAGATTTGCAGTTCAGAGCCTTAAACTACTGCACTATACTGCCTCCCTCCCTCCCTCCCTCCCCCTCTATGCTTTCCTTCACACAAAGCACCACACACCCTCCTTTTCTTCTCACCCTATCCTTAGTGAACAGAGAATAGCCTGGTATGGCTAGTATGGCCATGTCCCAGTGATGCTTTTCAGTGCACCGTGACTTGATAATGGCCATAATATCTGAGTAGGCCTATGCCATGATGGTCATTAGGTCTGGAATCTTATTTCCTAGACTTCTAGGGCCGGATATTCAAAAGGGTTGCGCCATGCACAATAGGGTTGCGCCTGCGCAAGTCTGAACTTGCTCCATTCTGCCATATTCAGCAGGAGGCAGTTGCGCCACAGAAAACATGCTGAGCAACAGCGCAATGCAAATGAATGCATGCTGAACTGGAGGGGGAGGAACCATGCATAAGCTGCACAGCCCGATATTCAGCAGGGCTGTGCAGAGTTAATACCAGACACAACCCCAACCTGCGCCTGCACAACTCTGAGCCAAAAAGGCTAAGTTGAGGGCCACCCACAGGTGAGCTGCGCATTGCAGGGCGCAACACAGCAGCTGCCACCTGTGGCTGGCCACCAACCCAGTTCCTGTGCCCGCCCGTGCAGCCCGATCGCGGGCAGCCCACTGTAAATCCCCACCACCACCCCACTGGCCCGATCGCGGGCATAGTTTAATCCTCCCCCACCAGCCCGATCGCGGGCAGCAATGTGGCTACCCCCCGAACGTAACCCTGGTGGTCCAGTGGACTGAAAGGCCCACTCGCGGGCAGTAGTTGTGTAAACCCCCTCCCAAAATCATCCCTGGTGGTCCAGTGGACGAAAAGCCCGATCGCGGTCAGTGAGTGTAAAATCCCCCTCCCGAGATTCAGCCCTGGTGGTCTGGTGGCACATCCCGATCGCGGGATGTAAATGCTCACAAATCCCCCAACATTGCCCTGGTGGCTAGGTGTCCCCCCTCCCCACTCACCCCACCACCCACACCTCCCCACAGCGGTGGCAGCATCCCTCCGCCTGCCGCCCTGCCGCCCGACTGACAGCCCAGTAGGGCTGCCGCCCGTGGTGCAGAGAAAAGCCAATGGGCGTGCAGCCCATGCCCATACATGACAGTCCAGATTTGTGAATGATTCACAAAAGCTGGACTGTCATATCTGTATGGACTTCTGCGCCAGTGGCTCTTTCTCTGCACAATGGGCGTGCAGCCCTACGGACTGTCGGTCGGCTGACAGCAGCGGCAGGAGGGAGGATGCTATGCGCCCGCTGGCTGAGGGAGTGAGGTGGTGAGCCATGAGTGAGTGAGGGGGGACACCACCAGGGGCTGCAATGTTGAAGTGACGGCATTTATCCTACGGGTGAGATGTGCCGCTAATTTCACCAGAACTGAAGTCGAAGGATTCTACTGCCGCGACTCGGGCACCCGTCACTGAACCACGAGGTCGACCGAGGGTGGGGGGCCACAGTGCTTGCCCAGCGATCGGGCTGTTGGGGGAAATTAAACCATGCCGCGCTGTGGGCCAGTGAAATGAGAATACACTGTTTTATGATGATAAGACTTGCGAAAGCGGTCCCCGATGGCTGCTGCCTGGCAGGGTGCCAGGCGCAGTCCTCGGGGATCGGAGCACCTGCATGCTAATGGCATGCAAATGGGGCCATAATCAGATGTAAATGGCCCCCCCCGCGCCTTGCATGAATTATAGCCCCATTTTCATGTCACCTTTTGAATATTGGGATTTTGCGCATGGCGCAATGGTACTTGCGCCACCGCAAGTTGAATGCTCCACTCTGTCAACTTGCGGTGGTGCAAGTTCCACTGCGCCATGCACAGTGGCTGTGGCTGGGGGGTGATATTCAAAGGAGTTGCTCAATAGCGCAACGCCTTTGAATATCGCCCCGGACACACTCCTGCGCAACTATTTTGCGCAGCGCAAGGGCTTGCGCCTATGAATGGCACAGTTTGAATATCCAGCCCCTAGTGTTCACACACGTGGCCTTCCTGATTTTGTGGTCACTCTGTTACCCCTTCTTTCCTTTTTGCCCTCCTTCCCTCCCTCCCTACTCTCTTTTTAATGCTCCTGTTCCCATCCACCTTCATTTCTACCACCCTGCTTCCTTTATTAATTTGCACAATGAGGGATGCCACTACCCTCAGGTTCTCTCTACTTTCTACTTCAGCTTGTGGGAAGGGGAGGGGCATTTTTGCATCCCCAAGTCCTTCTGCCACCTGTCTTGACTAGTTTAAATGATCATCAAAGTAACATCTAAACCATCCAGTGAGGACTGAAGTTCCCCTCCCAGATGGATGCAGGCCATCAGCCCTGTAAAGGTCCTTATCTTTCCACATGGGTCCCCAGTCCCCACTATAGCTGAACTTCTTCTCTCTACAACATTCCCTCAACCATGAGTTGAAGGTCCTGGTGCACAGCTCCCTCTACTCCCCTTCCCATTGTAGACAGGCAACACCTCAGTGAAAGCAACTGAGCACACTACCTAAGACCCCTTCCAGCTCCTTAAACTCCCCCTGCACTATCTCAGCCTTGTCTCTAGTGAGGTCATTAGCCCCAGGTGGACAATAACATCCAGCTCTGCCTCCCATCCTGCTGCCCTAGTGATCCTCAGTATCCAATTCCCATCCCTCCAGGCCGTGATGCCACATAGGCACCTAACCTGCTTTTCCCCTTCCTAATCCCAAATTTATCCCCCTCACAGTCGAGTCCCCCACTAGAAGTTGCGTCGTCCTCCTCTGGGGTTCTCTTCCACCCTCCTTGAGGTTTCCGCTACAGAGGACCCCCATATCCTCCCTGGCCATTATCATGGGTGCCTCCTCCTGGCAGTCCTACCTCAGCAGAGAGGTGTAAGAATTGTGGAGTGGTGCTGGTTGAGGAATGTGCCTCTGATCCTCCACATGCACCATTCCAGAGCCCACCATACTCCAGCTATTCCTCCTCACTGGCATCCAATGAGGTAATGGTGGCAGAATCTGCGGTCCGTATGTGGGGGAAGATATTCCCTAAATCCTAGCCAAGTTGGCCTGGAGTCTAGTGACCTCAACCCAGAGAGGTGTGTGCAGATGGGGCAGCACTGCAGTCTCCAGAAGGTCTCTCTGAAAATTGCTACCCCACATCACTGCAGTGCACCAGTCCCAGCATTCCCAACTTCTTCCTGTGTTACCTGGAAAAAAATGTTGTCTCCTTACCCCAGATAGGGTGTTTCTAGCTTTCCATTTTTTTGTTGTTGCTCCTACTTGTGTTCCCTGTAATTGGTTTAATTCCCCTCATACTTCTACCCTAGCTAGGGTGTTGCTCCTATTCCCAGTTTAGGCCTACCTTTTTCTTCTGCCCTTCTCAGCAGTGAATGCAACAACAGAAGTGAACAGGTACCTTACCTTAGTTGACTGGCAGAGTCCCCAGCTTCCTGCTTCCTTCTGCTGATGCCTGCAATGCCTAAGCCAACTTACACCTGTGCCACTCCTTTGCTGTCCCACTTATTCGCTGGGACACAAATGAGCAGGACACATTGGATAGAATGGATTAAAACCTGAGCTGACTTCCTGATGCTCCCTGATTAGCCACTCAGCTTGCAAGTCCTGTCTTCCCATCCAAATTCCTCCTAGCATCCTGAACTTCTAAACCAGGATCAGCACTCAACAGCCTGCAAGAAAAAGAGGTTAGTTCAATTCACAATACCTCCCTGTTGCTGTTGCTATGAATCTCAAGCACTGCACCCAGAAGAAAATGTTTCCCATGTTATAAATCCCGTGAGCCAGCTTCCTGATACTCCCTGACAGGCCACGCAGCTTGCAAGTCCCATCTTCACACCCAAACTCCTCACAGCATCCCAGTCTTCTAAACAGGGTCCTGCACATAACAATCTACAAGAAAAAGAGGTTAGTTCAGTTCACAATACCTCCCTGTTGCTGGCGCTATGAATCTCAAGCACTGGCAGAGATGCTCACTATAGAACTGGTGAAGGGATTCAAGAGGGGATGGGACAGATATAAAGGCTGGTTAACATAAAGGGCTTGTTAAGGGAGCTAGGGAGGACAGGGTGTAAAGTAAGATGGTTATTGACCCCCTAGTATGCATGTACCACCTCACAGGGCAGACTAGATAGACTTTGAGGCCTTTTTATGCTGGCAGTTTTCTATGTTTCTATGTTACATACTGTAAATCATAAAAAAAAACACTCTAAAAACATTCTGTTTGGCTCCCTGTATATCGACCAATCAGGTCCTTCACCCTGTGGGAGCCCCCTTCCAACTGAATACCTTGAAGCCTCCTACAATCAAGAGGCTTCACTATAGACAACAGCACACCAGTCGGGTGGATTCTAGGTGGAGTCAGGCCTGAGATAAAGGGTCACCCCTCCCATGTGGATCCAGTGCATCTGGACCCAGCATGAGTGGGACAGAAGAAGTGGAGTGTTTTCTGGAGTCATCTGGGGCAGTCAGGAGTAGAGCAGTACATGCAGCTGGATAGTTAAGATACTATGCAAGTGTAAGCACCCTCTGGGAGCTTACTAGTTAAATGTTTGTAGCTGGGCAGTGAGAGCTGTGGTGCTGGTAGATCTGGGATGTGGGCCTGCTTGTTGACCGATAGGGGGGCCCTATCCTTAAGGTTCTAAAAAGAGAGTTTGGCATCAGAAGAGAGAGATTGGAGAGAAGGCAAGAAAAGAGGAGAGAAGTCGGGGTTGGGGCCCGTAAGTTCAGCAGGATGGCCATGGCAGGGCAAGGGTTGGCTGCTTGCCACCCCTGTCCTCTTCCCTCGAAGTCACACATATGAAAATGTACCGATTCAGGCCGTACATTTGTAGGGGAGGCAGTGAAGAACAAGTCTGGTCCTGTCGGTTCATTTTGGGAGCCAGAGCCTGGAGAAGCAGACTTTGGAGGCCTGCCAAGTGCTCTCTGGCACCTTGATAGGGTAAGCATCAATGGGGGTCTTGTTCACTATGTAATCTCACCTGTTGGCAAGTGCAGCCTGGGATCTAGCGAGAGTTTGTGTGGTTAGACCTGCTCTGGCAGATGGAGCCTGGGGCATGGTCCAGAGGTGGCAGCCTGGATCATTGAGGACATAGTGGTGTCAGTCTGCTCCTTTTCCCCCGGCAAGTGGCTGCTACAGTGTTTGGTCTCTCAGGTGGTGCAGCCTATGGAGGCAGGAAAAAATCCATATGGGTAGCGGTTGGTTGGGACCCCGGTGGGGTGGCAGGCCATCCGAATGCTCAGTGTGGCACAGTAAACAGTTCTGTGGGTGAAGGCAGTCCAGAAATTGGAATTGCTGCATGACCAGACAGTGCCTCAGGTCTTCAGGATCACCAGGGACAAAATAATTCCCTGGGATGCTTGAAGCAGGCACGTGCCATCAGTGACTGGGTATCAGGAAGGTCTTTGGTGGTTTCTGTTGGTGCTAATTTGAACACCATTGTGGAAGTTAAGACCTCTCAGTAAGAACAAAGCTCCCCTGTGCTTTAAAGTAACCCCCTGTTGTAACAAGGCAAAGTAAGAAATGGGATTGGGGCAGTAGAAACGTCTCGTGCTGTCACAATTGCTACCTCAATTAAGTGATAAGAAGACTAAGAGAAGTGAAAGCAAGCAAGTGCCTGTGTTAAGGAAGAGTGTGAAGAGTAGGACCATGAACTGAAAGTCTGCAGATTTGAACTGCCTCAAAGTGTGACCTGCTTTGGCCCACCAACTAGTTCTGCTGTCAGGAATGTAGCCTTTTCAGCTCGAGGAAATGTCTGCAAGTAATAAATCAATCTGTTGGAAAAGGGGATTGTTGCAGAAGTAATTCTCAGGTTTGTACCTGTTAAGTGCCACCACTGTACTTGTTACCCCCTATACTCCATGGAGTGGTTTATCAGATTTATCGTTTTCTATTAAATCAATTTTGCAGTTTTGATTCTGTAGTAGACATTGAATTTAATTGATTTAAACTGCGCATGTGAGCATGTTAATGAATGGATATATTATGGTAGACCGAAACTCGGTGTCCCAACACTCAGGATACCGAGTTTACGGTCCCGAAAATCACAACCCCAAACAGATCGGAATCACAACAGTACAATGTCAGGCATCAAGCAAAAGAGTAGGATGACAATGTGGGAGGCTCTGCCCTTCCCTCACACCCCCCCGTAACTAAAATAACAAACTCCAAGGGGGAGCAGACCCTGGAGTAAAAAATATATTAGTTACGTGGGGTCAGTAAAAGACATATCCCAAACCAGAACTGGGGTCTCACAAAGCACGCTGGCCGAGCTGATTGCAGTTTAGCCCTGCACACCACAGGAGCAGCTCGGCAAAGTGCCCCAACCAACTGCTCCTTACTGTGCACCAGCAGGGGTAAGGTAGCAACCCATCACATCCACTACCTTACCCCTGTCAAAATCCGTCAGGTATTTCAGCGTTGGGATGATCACTATCGGGATACCACACCTGTTGGGCAATAGTGACCAGGCAGGTGAGTGTCGGGATAGTGAGCCATGGAATTTCATAAGGATACCTCACGAATATTGCATCCTGCAGTTAGCCCACTAAAGTGAAGCAACATACCTTCTCCCTTGCCATGTGAAGCCATCTCACAACAACAGAAAAAACAGATAATGAGCATATTCTATTTTCTTGGATTGTGTTTTCTTTATTGTACAAGTGCCCCCCTCCCACCAAGATACCATCTAGATACCCCTAGACACCAGGAGTGGGGGCTTACATAAGTACTATTGCAACTAGCTTAATAGAGCTGTGTCACCCTGCCTGACCTTGGATAGTGACACAAATGTTCTAATGCATTGTTATACCTTATGTTACCTAGCCTAGCCTTGCATTGTTCATATTGTTCCAGCATTAGTTACCCATGCAAGCTTTGGGCCCTGATGTTAAAAATATATCATGCATAGTCAGTTGGGTAGGTAACTGGCTTAGGGACAGAAAACAGAGAATAGTGGTCAATGGGGTGAGGCTTGATGAAAGCGCAGTCACTAGTGGTGTGCCCCAAGGCTCAGTGTTGGGGCCAGTCCTGTTTAATGCCTTTATCAGTTACATCAGC
Source organism: Neoceratodus forsteri (assembly GCA_016271365.2). NCBI lineage: Eukaryota > Metazoa > Chordata > Ceratodontiformes > Ceratodontidae > Neoceratodus > Neoceratodus forsteri. The sequence goes on from CM028135.1 coordinate 478,644,936, forward strand.
ATAGGTATTCAGGGTAAAATTGCCCTATTCATGGACGATACCAAGCTAGGAAGAAGTGTTGACAGTGAGGAAGTGGTTAAGGACGTACAAAAAGACCTACAGAGACTGGAAAGATGGTCCAACGTCTGGCAGCTGAAGTTCAATGCAAAAAAAGTAAGGTGATGCATTTGGATAAAGGGAGCCCAAGGGCAGAGTACCACCTCAATGGAGACCAGCTCAGCACCACGCTGGAAGAATGGAACCTAAGTGTCATCATAAGCAGCACCTTAAACAGACAAGCCAACGCAACAAAGCTTATAGCAAGGCCAACAAAATGCTGGGGTGCATAGGGAGGGGATTCGACAGCAGGAGGAAGGAGATAATATTGCCACACTACAAGTCCCTGGTAAGGCCCCATCTGGAGTACTGTGTCCAGTTTTGGAGTCCACATCGAAAAAGGATATAAACAGGTTGGGGGCTGTTCAGAGAACAGTGACCAAAATTATCAAGGGCCTTCAAGGGCACTTGTACCTGGAGTATCTGGAAGCATTAAAAATGTTCTCACTGGAGGCAAAGAGGGAGAGGGGAGATATGATTAAAACAAACAAGTTCCTGAGAGGAATAAATGAGGTGCTATCCTCAGACCTGTTCAACAGAGTCTCCAACTCTAACACTAGAGGGCACAAGTGGAAGTTGGGGGGAATTCAAGAGGGACCTTAGGAAACACTGTTTTACAGAAAGAGTCATGGAGCCATGGAGTAAACTGCCAGCTGAGGTAATGGAAGCAAAGTCCGTAACATCACTCAAGATGGGGTGGGACAAAGCATGATCAAAAGCAACAGGAGCGGTAGGAGGCATTAGGCAGAAGGGGGGTTAGGTCCCGGGGTCTGAGAAGATCCAAGGAACACATGGGCAGACTAGATTGACCCTTGGTCTCCTTCTGCCATCTTTTTATGTTTGCTTGCACGCATGTGCAAGAAACATATTGCCACCATACGAGAATTTGTAGGTGTGTCTCCCCCACTTCGAATGCCTTGGTCCATTTTCTAGGCACGGCTGCACCGCGCCAATGACAGTCTGAGCTGTCTATGACAGTGTTCAGATGCAGTGGTGTACAGTTCAGAGGAAAATACCACCATAATCAGCGGTGGTAACGTGTAGGCAATTTGCACAGTATGCAAATTGCCTACCGCCTCACTGCATCTGAACTGTGATAGACAGTTCGTTGTCACCTCCCCACTTACGTAGCACGCTGGGAGCCCACCCCAGCGTGCTCATGTGCTCCCCTCCACCCGCGTGCACTGTATGACCGACGGGGGTGCCCCATGTCCCTTTGGCTCCACTGTCTCCCCCCAAACAGGCTTCTAGGTCCCACGCTGGGATCCCACCCTAGCGTGGCAAATGTCGGTATGGCCAACGGGGGTGCCCAATCCCTCGTTGGCTCCACTGCTGCCCCCCAAAAAAATAATCTTTCAGCTGCCACACTGGGAGCCCACCTCAACATGGCAAAAGTCCCGCATCATCATCCTGTAGAAGATGCCACGCTGGGAACCAACCCCAGCATGGCAAAAGTCCCACGTCATCTTCCTGTAGAAGATGCCACGCTGGGAGCCCACCTCAGTGTGGCAAAAGTCCCACGTCGTCTTCCTGTAGAAGATGCCACACTGGGAGCCCACCTCAGTGTGGCAAAAGTTGGTATGGCTGACAGGGGTGCCCAATCCCTTGTTGGCTCCACTGCCGCCCCCCAAAAATACCCTTTCAGCTGCCACGCTGGGAGTCCACCCCAGCGTGGCAAAAGTCCTGCATCATCTTCCTGCAGTAGAGAAAATAAAAAGCCTGTAAAAAAAAATGGTCCCTCATTGACTGTCTGGCTCCCTTCCCCAACCCACACCCACCCTCCTCTTTCCACCTCCCCTACCCATACTTACCTCTGGAGCCCAGCACAACGATCATTGGTAGACCGGGAACACGTCTGCACTCTTCAAAGCCGACCGCAAACTGAAGATATGCCAGTAAGCTGTATAATGGCATAAATGTTTTTTTTTCAACTTTGGTGCAATCTCAGTCATTTGGGGGAATTTTTTCACTAAATTTTCAACATGGGATTCTTGGGGCCCCTCCTCATGAATTCAGTCACTGTCATGGCATTATTCGGTCCTGAAAGATGATTTTGCGGTCACTGCGCAGAACCACCTTTTGGGATCGAGTAACGAAATGACAGTAGCACAGTTCATAAGGTAGTCCCCACAAAACCCTAAGTTGAAAATGTGGTGAAAAAATTCCCCAAAATGACTATGTCACGAGCGTGCATTGTGCAGTTCCTACGCATGCTCGTAAGTTCACAAATTTTTAATATTTTCACTCCAGAGTTTCAACATTGCCATTTTACCACATCTCCTTATGAGCAGTATAGCTGTCATTTTTCACATCTCGCGCAAAATGCATTTTCACACATGTAGCGCACAATGGCTCAGTTGGTGTGCGAAATCAATGTTCAGGACAGATTAAGAAAATCACAGTGACTCTGTTCATGAGCAGAGGTCTTAAAATGGCTATGTTAAAAATTTGGTGACAAAAGTCCATAAAGTGACTGTGTTACGAGTGAGCATTGTGCAATTTCCATGCACCCTTGTAAGTTCATGAATTTGTAATATTTTCAGTCCAGATTTTCAACACTGGCATTTTTCCACACCTCCGTATGAACAGTACAGCTGTCATTTTTCACACCATGGCCAAAATGTGTTTTTGCACTTCCGGTGCAGAAATGCGTGGTCGCTGTGGGAAATCACTGTTTGGGACAGATTAAGAAAATTCAGTGACACTGTTCATGAGCGGAGGTCCCAAAATGCCTGTGTTGACAATCTGCTGTAAAAAATCCCCAAAGTAATTACATTACAGGTGTGCATTGCGCAGTTTCTACGCACGCTTGTGACTTCAATTTTTTTATATTTCCACTGCAGATTTTCAACATTGCAATTTTTTACACCTCCCCATGAACAGTACAGCTGTCATTTTTCACATCCTGTTCAAAATGTGTTTTCGCACCTGTGGTGCCAAATGGTGTAGTCGCTGTCCAAAATCAGCTTTCGGCTAACGAACTGATATTGCCACTGTTCATAAGGTGGGGGGTCACAAAAAAACATGTTTAAAATTTGGAGTGAAAATACCAACGAACACCTGAGGCGTTAGGGTTTCTGACCATAACGCCCCACCCTGTAGAGACTGACAGGCATCAGGGGTGTGACTTGGGATTGTTGCCTGTAATGCTCATACCATTCCACCCCCACCCACACCCTGCAGCCAGTGAGAGGCATCGAGGTGTGCCTTGGACTCTTCGGCCCCAAAGTTCACCCCATTCTCCTATACTGCACCTATCTCACCATATTTCCTGATGGAATGGGGTGAGCATAAGGTCCAAAGACCCCAAGGCACACCATGACACTTGTCGGTGTCTGCAGGGTAGGGTGTGGTGAAATGGTGTGGCCGTTATGCCTGATGAACCAAAGGCACACCCCAATTCTTTTCAGTATCTGCAGGGCGGTGGTGGGGTTGGCTTCAGTTAAATACTTCACTGCCATTCCTATTATGCATCTTTCTCACTCCTACACTACCAATGCTAATGCCAGCAAGCAAACATTCGGCATTGAGAAATGTTTGTTTTCTATATTTCTATATCTAATTGCCACCATTGGTGTGACCCTGCTTGTTCTGCAGATTGTCTTCGTTTACCTCCCAGCCCCTGAACATTCTGGTGCCCCCCTAACGTGACCTCTTAGCTGAGTTTCCATACTCTAACCTGATTGCTTCCTATAATAGACTGCGGCTGTGAATTTCAATTCTTAGGAAGCAGGCAATTTTATTTTTGAGCATTTGTAAAGCTTTAACTATGCTACCCTTAAGCCTCCTTTGGATGGATGGCCCTGATTCCTCCCCACTGGCTGTCAATCATTTGCACTGTCCTAACCAAGGATGTTGAACCCAACCCTGGGCCCCCAAATGCCACCCTGTCTGCCTGGTATAATGCAAAGGGCCTTAACATAGACTGATTACCTGAAGTCTGCTATCCGACTTAGTACAACTTACTGCCTGGGTAGGTCACTATAACCCTGATATTCCTGGCCTGATAGAGACCTAGTTTAAGACTTTTATGCAATTAATTTGTTAATTAACGCCTTTGCACAATCAATGCCAAAGACCTACACAGCAAATACAAGCAAGCAAACATTTGGCATTTACAAATGCTTGTTATTATCTCTCCCAACTCTTTCTCCACCTCTTCCTTTTGAAATGGCAGTCTATATGCCACTCCATTCCTAATATTATTCCCCTGTCTGACTACATGTACCTGCAATGCTTCCGTATCAATGTCCCCATGTATTTGTCCTCTGTACCTCTGATGCCCTCCTTCACATATAATGTCACACCATCACCTTCCACTGTCTTCTATCCTTCCTGAAAACTGTGTATTTTGGGCTTGGCATAGGTAGTTCCCAGTCATGATGCTGTGTAGTGCATGTCTCCTTCACAGCTACCAAGTCTAACTGAGCCTCTGCACCAGTGCCTCTGCAGGTGACAAATCTTAATCCCCAGGCTCCTGACATTCATGTACACTGCCCTCCGGAGTAGGAATACTCAGATTCCCTGGAATCCATTCCATCAGTATAGACCTGGAATTTTGGAGATGAATTTTCCATTCAACCTCTAATTAAGGCACAGGAACAGGATCGGGATGGAATCAGAAGTTTCAGTTCTGCATCTGACTCCAACTCCGCAGCAGTACTGAGCAATATAACTCTCCCTCCGGCCAGAAAAAAGTCTGTTCTTTCCCTTATTTGTACAGTGCTGCTGCTGGGGTGCCTCTGGTTGTCATGTCTCTCAGGCCACAGGTGTCAGTGGAGGTGGCAGTAACATGTCCGTCCGGCATCCACAACTGTCCAGTGAATCCACTAAAAACACAACCACCTCCCCGAGTCCCATGCAAGCCTCCAGGAGCCCAAGCCAAGAAGATACCCCACCACAAAGCTCAGTTCTTTCCAGCCCCACCCAGTTCAACTCCCCTCCACTCCGCACCTAGTTCATCTCACCTCCCGACCTCCCCAGTTCAACTCCCCAAGAGCCCACTAGTCTGAATCTCCTTCATGTTCCAGAAGATGGGCAAAAGGAAAGATGTTCTTCTTTTTCAGTTATTTAATCTTAAAATCTCTTAGTTCATATGTTTGAGAAATCAGGTCAGGGGAGGAAGAGCTAAGTTGGGAGAGGGACTAGCTGGTGCTTGCCAGATGAGGATTGGGGAATCAGATCGGGGAAGGAGAGCTCAGCAGAGAGCTGGGATGGCTAGTGCTTACTGGATGAGGTTTGGGGTATTAGGTTGGGGGCAGGTGAGCTGAGCATGGAGTGGGGCTCCCTGTGTGTGCTGGATGACTTTAGGGGAAGGAAAGCTGAGCTTGGAGAAGGGCTGGCTGGTGCTTATTGAACAAGATTCAGAGAATCAGTTGTGGGGGGGGGGAGCCAAGAGGTTGGCTGGTGCTTGCCAGACAAGGTCTGAGGAGTTGGGTTGGGGATGGAGAGCTGAGCTGTGAGTGGAACTGGCTGGTTATCTTAAAGGACAGGTAAATAGGGTTTTTTAGGTACCTGTAAGTCATGATCCAAGTGTGTCACTCGATGTAGTATTCTGTGCCAGTGATTCATGTGAATTTTGGAAGAATTCCTCAGTATGGTTTTGTTTAAATTCGCTCCGTAACTCCCCAGTGTTCTGTATGCATTTTTTAATTTCTCTCTTGCCGTCCGCTTGTGCACGTGCCCAGACATCGAGCGTGGTAATGTCACTGTAGCGAGTGTTCACAGACCTTCTCAGTTGTGCAGCACATAGTCCGCAGCATTTTAATGCTGGTTTCTTTTAGGTGTGCAAGACACATAATGTGAATTTATTCATAATGCTAGCTTTACTGTTTCATAATCCTTCCAATGTGCTTTTTATGTAAAAGTTGCATTTCGATTCTGTATTTCTGCTGTGACAGCAGCCCCCCCCACCTTCCATAGTGCTGCGGTAAAGTAAAATAGGCAATGTACAAGGAGACTGTCCTGTGACATCGGGATGGACATCAGGATGCTGTTTGTAGTGTCCAATGTGTTGCTTCACTTCCAAGCTTAAACACAATGCTTCTTTGTAAAAATTGTCTTCAGGATGTTAACAAAGGTCCATCTCAAATAATAGTCTAAGTAGCTATTTGCCAGGACAGACAAGTCAAAAACTATTGAATTGGTCAACAATTCCCTAATAAGGCAGTAGTATACCCCACCAGCCAGCAGTCTAACTAGCGATATGGTTCGCCACGATTTCCATTTCAACCATCTACTGCAGGTGAAGAATCCCACATTCTTATTGCAGATATGATGTGGAAAATGCACCAGGGCAGAGCAGTGCCGTGCTAACTGAATCAATGAAAGAAATGAATGGGTAGCCATCACCTACGATCTGCAAAGACACAGTAAACAATCTTGTGTAAACTAGGCTCAATTCATGCACTCAGTATTCACTGCTTTGTAATATATAAAGGAAGGAGCAGCATGCTTTGTAAGTTTTCACCAAAGTGCTTTGTGCTATGAATGTATTGGACGTTTACAGTCTGACTACCAGCACAGTATTCCAGCACTTACTACAACAAAGCACTTTGGTGAAAACTTACAAGGCATGCTCCTTCCTTTATATATTACAAAGCAGTGAATATTGAGTGAGTGAACTGAGCCTAGTTTACACGAGATTGTTTACCACATCCTTGCAGATCGTAGGTGCTGGCTACCCATTCATTTCTTTCATAAGTTCTTATTACCATATTCTAATAATGAGGAAAACAATCTTCCTTAGCACCTGTCTGCATCACAGTGAAGCTGTGTCACCAGCATATAGCGAATGTAGTTAATGAGACAGGGTCTAGATTTCCTCAGTCTGTTATAGCAAAGCTAATGAGTAACTTATCACTTAGCTTTTCACTCCTCTCACTTCTGTATAACAATCAGTTTAAAATAATCATGTGCCGACGGCAATAAAGTGGTTCATAATGCATTTGTCTTGCATCCCATGGTTTTAGGGCCTTTTCACGCTGTGACTGCCACCCCGAAGTAATTAATCCGCATGGATCAAGCTTGCTAGTTCCTTACTCTGTCAGTGCTAGAATGCATACTACTGGGAATAGCATTCTATAAATATGCGAGTTGCATGTAATAAAACAAGCATTTGTCAATGCCAAATGTTGGCTTGCTGGCAATGGCATTGGTAGTGCAGGAGTTAGAGAGATGCACAATAGGATTGGCAGTGAAGTAGTGAACTGACGGCAACCCCAGCACCACCATTCAGAGAGTGACAGGCATTGGGGTGTGCCTTTGGATCACTGGCCATAACGCTCATGCCTTTTCACCTCACCCTACCCCGCAGAGAGTGACAAGTGCCGCGATGTGCCTTGGGGTCTTCAAGTCTTACGTTCACCCCATTCCATAAGGAAATACACTGACATAGGTGCAGTGTAGGAGAATGGAGTGAACATTGGGGCCGAAGAGTCCAAGGCACACATCAACGCCTGTCACTGGCTGCAGGGTGGGGGGTGGAATGGCGTGAGCATTACAGCCGACAGTGGCAAGTCATACCCCTGACACCTGTCAGCCTGTACAGGGTGGGGCAGCACAGGTGGAGACCCTAATACCCAGAGCATTTATTGGTCTTTTCACTCCAAATTTTCAACATGGGCCATTTGTGACACCACCTCATGAACAGTGGCACTATAAGTTAGTTTGCTGAAAAGTGATCTTGTACAGCGACTGTGCATTTTATCACCACAGGTGCGAAAACAGATTTCAGGCAGGATGTGAAAAATGGCAGCTGCACTGTTCATGAAGAGGTATAAAAAATGGCATTGTTGAAAATCTGGAGTGAAAATATGAAAAATTGGTGACATCACGAGAGTGCATAGACACTGCACAACGCATGTCCGTAACACAATTATTTTGGGGATTTGTATAACCTAATTTTCAACATAGGCATTTTGGGCACTCCGGTCATGAACAGTGTTACTGTGATTTTGTTATTCTGGTCCGAACATTGATTTCCCACAGTGACCGTGCCATTGTGCGCCATATCTACGAAAACACATTTCAGGCAGGATGTGGAAAATGACAGCAGTACTTTTAATAAGGAGGTGTGAAAAAAGGACATGGTTGAAATTCTGGAGGGAAAATATTAAAAATTGGCAAAGTCATGAGAAAGTTACTCACGCTCATAACACCATCATTTTTTGGAATTTTTCCACCAAATTTGCAAGATAACGTTTTGGGGACCCCATCTCATGAACAGTGGCATTGTCATTTCATTAATTAGTCCCAAAAGGTAATTTGGCACAGTGACTGTGAAATGACATTTTTGGCCAGGGTAATGAGATGACAGTGCATGTGTTCATGAGGTGGGGTCCCAAGCACCCCATGTTGAAAATTTGGAGGCAAAATTCCAAAAAATGGCTGAGATATGCACCAAAGTTGAAAAAAAAAACATTTATGCCATTATACAGCTTACTGGCATTTCTTCAGTTCGCCGTTGGCTTTGAAGAGTCAGACATGTTCCGGTCCACGAAGATCGTTGCGCCAAGCTCCTGAGGTAAGTATGGGGTGAGGGGTGGGGAGGTGGAGTTCACAGAGGGTGGTGCAGGTTTGGGGAGGAGACCCCACAGCGAGGGACTGTTTTCTTTTTTTCATGTATGTAAAAAAGAAACACCACGGACAGTTTTCTTTTTTTTTGTTTACAGGTGTTGTGCACACTGGGGTGGGCTCGCAGTGTGCCCCATGGCTTTGGGGGGGTGATGTTGGCCACACTGGGGTGGGCTCCCAGTGTGGCACAGAATGGGGGCAGGGCAGAACATGCCAACGACCTTAAGCTTTCCTTATGGGGAGGTACACTGGGGTGGGCTCCCAGTGTGCCACACAATCTTGGGGGGAGGAGGATTTTACATGCCGACAGGGGGATTGGGCACCCCTGAAGTCAGCTGCCTACACATTTTGTGCAGCAGGTGGTGGCAGCAGCCACTGCTGCCATATTTATTGAAATACTTCTCCAGGAAAGGAACGTTGGGAGGCATGTTATTGTGCCGCGGCATGACGAGCTTGTCTCTCATTGCAGCTGCACTTTCCTTACATGTGGTGACCACTTTACATATTTCTTGTGTGAGCACCTGCATTCTGGCTTATTGGAGAATGAGGGATGCACCTACTAATGCATACCCTGCATTTGCCAACACTGACGCACATCCAAAATCTGCTACTACCACAAGATGTTGGCTGGTGCGCAAGTGCGCCAGCCAACATAAAAATAGCATCTGTAATCATAAAGTGCTTAACACATGCTATTAGGCTGCTGACAGAATTTGAACGTACAGGAATTCATGCCTGATGTATCAGTCCATGGCACAGTAAGTCTTATAGGAACAGCAACTCATAAATGGGAAGGTAGCCTGAGATGTGACCACTTGTTTCCATGACAGTACCAAGGACCATAAGTCTTTCAACTGTAAACTCCAAACATAAGCTATAGAGCAAAAATGAGGTGTACAGTCATTAAGTTAAATTCTTAAACTCAGTGGCAATAATAAAAGAAAAATACCACCCAAAAGATTAGAGCAATGGCAAAATATAAAACCAAAAACATTTTCTAACAATTTTGAAAAAAAAGCTGTCATGTTCACATAACGCAGAGTGCTGCAATGCTTTGCCGCTGCACTTCACCTTTGATATAGCGACATACTCCTATGCCTGAAAGACTTGGTTTTCATCATCATTTACAACTGAGGCAGTTATGCCATACTTTTTTATGTTGCCTTGCACTTGTGCGCCAGCCAACATATTGCATTAGGAGCAGATTTGTAGGTGCGGTCACTGTGGGTGAATGTAGGGCACGCATTAGTAGGTGCGTCTCTCATTCCCCAGTAAGACAGCATGCAGGCGCCACACCAGCAAGACGTAATGTGGTGACCACATCTAAGAAAACATCTGCTGCAATGAGAAGCAAGCTTCTAATTGCAGGGGCACAGTCTCCCCACGTAAACATGGCGACAGGGGTGCACCATCCCCCTGTCACATTTCCAGACCCACTTCATTTGCTGACGAGGGAGCCCACCCCCCATCAGCATAATGACCCCCCAACTGTGTGCCTAGGGGGTGCCCAATCCCCCTCAGCATCATGTCCTCCCTCCAACAGTCTTCCTTTGCTGATGGGGGCCCCAATCCCCATCCGCTACAGTCCCACCCATCCCTGTTTATTTAGCCAACAGGAAAAACAACTCCCCGTTGGCATAATGTCTCCTCCCCCATCTGTTGTGTGCTGATGGGGGTGCCCAATCCCCCATCAGCTACAGTCCCCCCAAAACAATCGGGTGACACACTGGGAGCCCACCCCAGCGTGCCAAATGCGCCTGAAAAAACAAAAACTGTCCTGCGATGTTCCCTTTTTGGTTTTTTTTACTATGCAAAAAAGAAAATGGTCCCTCGTGGTCTCCCTGCCCCCTCCCACAGCCCGCGCCCACCCACTGAGCACCCTGCCTCCCCACACCCCCCTCACCCCATACTCACCTCCAGAGTCCGGCGTGATGATCTTTGGTGGCCCGGGAACACGTCTGCACTCTTCAAAACCGACTGTGAACTGAAGAAATGCTGGTAAGCTGTATAATGGCATAAATATGTTTTTTCAACTTTGGTGCATATCTCAGGCATTTTTGGGAATTTTGATACCAAATTTTAAACATGGGGTTATTGGGACCCCTCCTCATGAATTCAGTCACTGTCATGGCATTATTCGGTCCCAAAAGGTGATTTCGCGGTCACTGCACGGAATCACCTTTCAGGACTGATTAACAAAATGACAGTACCACTGTTCATGGGGGGGCTCCTCAAAAGCCTATGTTGCAAATTCCTGGAAAAATCCAAACAATGGCTGTTTCTTAGCGTCTTACGCAGTTTCCACGCATGCTTGTAACTTCGTGAATTTGTAATATTTTCACTCCAGATTTTCCAGATTGTTATTTTTCCACACCTCCTCATGAACAGTACAGCTGTCATTTTATATACCCTGGCCAAAATGTGTTTTCACATGTCCAGCACAGAATAGAGCAGTCGCTGTGTGAAATCAGTTTTCAGGACAGTTTTCGGAAATGACGGTGACACTGTTCATGAGCAGAGATCCTAAAATGCCTATGTTGAAAATCTGGTGATGAAAGTCCATAAAATCATTGTGTTACAAATGTGCGTTGCACAGTTTCCATGCACCCTTGTAACTTTGCAAATTGGCACTATTTTCATGCCACATTTCCAACACAATGGCATTTTTTTACACCTCCTTATGAACAGTACAGCTGTCATTTTTCACATCCTGCCCAAAATGTTTTTTGGCACCTGTGGCACATAATTGCATGGTCGCTGTGGGAAATCAACTTTTGGGACAAATTAACAAAATCACAATGCCACTGTTCATTAGGGGAGGTCCCAAAGTGCCTATATTGAAAATGTGGTTGAAAAAATCCCAAAAATAATTGGATTACAGATTTCTGTTGCACACTTTCTATGCATGCTCATGACTTCACCAATTTTTAATATTTTCACTCCAGATTTTCAACACTGCCATTCTTTTACACCTCTGCATGAACAATACAGTTGTCATTTTTCACATACTGCCCAAAATGTGTTTTCATCTCTGTGTTGCCAAATGGCATAGGCGCTATGCAAAACCACCTTTCAGCTAACAAATTGATAGTGCTGCTGTTCATGAAGTGGGGTCACAAAAAGTCCATGTTGAAATTTTGGAGAGAAAATACCAACACACGTGTACGACGTTAGGGCTTCCAACTGTAACGCCCCACCCTGTACAAACTGACGGGCGTCAGGGGTGTGACTTGGGATCATCAGCTGTAATGCTCATGCCATTCCACCTCCACCCCAACCTGCTGCCGGTGACAGGCATTGTGGTGTGTCTTGGAATGTTTGGCCACAAAGTTCACCCCATTCTCCTATACTGCACCCACCTCAGCGTATTTCATTATGGAATGGGCTAAGTATAATGCCCAAAGACCCCAAAGCACGCCACAACACTTGTCAGTATCTACAGGGTAGGGTGAAGTAAAATGGCATGAGTGTTATAGCTGACGACCCAAAGGCACACCCCAATGCCTGTCGGTCTCTGCAGGGTGGGGGTGGGGTTGGCATCACTTCAATACTTCACTGCCATTCCTATTATGCATCTCTAACTTCTGCACTACCAATGCCAGTGCCAGTGAGACAACATTCAGCATTGACAAATGCTTGTTTGTTTTGGAGTGAACTGCTGGCTACCTCACATGAACTGTTCTGAGACTACATAACTTCATTTGTGACTCAGGGGGTTGAAAGGCTGTACCCATTGGATTGCAAATGGATTATTTTCTTTAGAACTGAGTATCAAGTACTATCTTTTAAAACTAAATTATGTGCTATGTGCTAAAAATGAGTGGCATTTATCACTACCCAATGTGTTGGTGACTGCTTGGTCCCTTGAGAATCAGATTCCACACATGAGTAATGACTGAAAATGAGAACATAGTGAAGCCTGTCACTGAAGGGGATGGGTTGTGTGTTTTGAATTTGATTTTTGTTAATGTTTTCCTGTTTCATTTTTAAATTCATCTACCCAGGGTAGTTCAACTGCTGCATCTCAGTTTCAGAGGGGTTTGACTTCTGCCTAATTCTATAGCTGGATGGACGTATGTACATGAGGAAAAGCAGCTTGCTCAAGGTCACATGGTGTGCGTGTGTGTGTCACAATTTAATCCAGATGATCTCCTGGACCACAGGTTCAGTGTGTGTGCGTGTGTGGTAGAATTTGATCCTCATGATGTCCTGGACCACAGATTCAGTGTGTGTGTGTGGCAGAATTTGAACCTGGGATCTCCTGGACCACAGGTTCAGTGTGTGTGTGTGTGGCAGAATTTGAACCTGGGATCTCCTGGACCACTGGTTCAGTGTGCGTGTGTGGTATAATTTGAACCTGGGAATTCCTGGACCACAGAGGGTGTGTGTGTGTGTGTGTGTGTGGTAGAATTTGAACCTGGGATCTCCTGGACCACAGGTTTTGAGTGTGTGTGTGTGTGTATGTGTGTTAGAATCTGAACCTGAGATCTCCTGAATCATAGTCCTTCAACCTCGAGAACACATTGCCTTCTGCATCACTCACACACACATGAGGGGCTGCTTAAGCTAACATAAGGAATACAAAGGATGTTTATTTTATACCATGCCTTCCATACGCATTGTATCCCAAACCACTCTACAAGCCACAGACAAGGACATTAAGAATTAAGCAAACACAGGGAGGTTAAGTGAAACCAAAGGTGTTTAATTATATTTAAGAGTTAAAATTGTTGTTTTTAATTTACATTTAGTGCTCCCACTTGCTTTAACCCCCTTCCCCAGGATGAACCCAGCCCCACCCCTAGGGTCCCTGCCACTTACCTTGAGAAAGCTTTCAACCCCATGGTCCTGCCCTCTCCTGGTCAAGCCATGCTGGGTCCAGCCTCTCACCCTTTCTGATAAAGGAAGTTGGATTTTCCAGGGTGTGCATCGAGTGGACAGTAACTGGGGTCATGCCTGAGCTCACCCAGGATCATCCCATGTGAGATGTGTACTTTTTTTTTTCTAGGTCCCCACCCTCTGGGATGTCAGCGCACTAGGGATTCCATGCCAGTGCACACAGAGTGTACCCAAGCAGAGCCAGACCATCATCCCCTGTCCTACTGTGTCACCGCTGCACTTCTAACTGTGGTCACCAGGTAGCAGTGTGATAGCGACAGCATCTACTTCCACTCTTTGGAGGAGAGCATGTCCTCTGGGATGCTTACTCTTCCTCCACCCAGCCAGCCCCTGATGGCAGAGCTCATTCCCAAACTCAGCTCACTTGCATTGCGAGCAGCAGCCCTACCGCTGCGCCGACAGGCTAGCCAATCCATTATTTTTTGACATGCAGAGTTAGTCATTTGGTATTAGTGCAACAACAGCCATCCAAAGGGGGTGGCTTACCTTTGCCTGTAGGCCCAGAAGCACAGTGCCTCTCCTCCCACTCTCTGTTGCCAGCATTAACTTTTACTGCTCTCTGTCCCCATGGACTGTAGCTTGGGAACAGGAAACATACTGCAATGGCTCTTCTGTTTTCTTCATGCATGCTGGCTTAATTCCCCACCATGGATGAAGCCACTTGCATATCTGTGCCCAGTGGCACACATCAAGACTGGCTAGGGACAGAAAAATGGCTGCAAAACCCTTGCATAGAAACACAGAAACATGGAATCTGTCAGCAGATAAGGACCACTTAACCCACCTAGTCTGCCCTTAGAGGTCCAAAGTAAAAAATAACAACAAACTGACTCACTGCCACGGAAATGACAGGGAGCACTCAGTTAAACCAAGCCAGTGAAGAGGGCACTGAAGGCAAGGCACTAAGGGTCCCTTCCACTTTGCGTTGCCCTTGCAAACTCCAGAGGAGTCAGACAGACTGGGAAAAGCCCCTCTACCAGAAGCATTATAAAAGTGCCTAAATGCATACATGTGGCAGAAGCCACACAACTGTCCAGAACCAATAAAATTAAATACAGTTTGCCCAGCAGCCATGGGTGGGGATCTTGTTTAAGGACCGCAGGAAGGGTCAGAGGTCAGAGTAAAGCCAGCCAATCAGGGAAGTGCCCTGTGGAGAGACGGACAGTGTCCTGTGAGAATGCATTATGGGATAGGGAACAATAGTGATCAATAAGAGATCTTCTTTTTGCCCATAGACACTGATGCTCAAGACTATTAGGGCACCTACATTGTTCCAAAGAAGCTCCCCCTGCTATTTCAGAATGATGTGAGAAAGAGAAAAGACTACAGAAATGCTCTCTACCACTCAAGCATTTGGCTGACTTTAGCCTGAAATCCCAGTCTGGTGGTAAGGGGAAGGGGTGGGAATGTGAGGGTAGCATCAGAGGTGGGACATTCAGAAGGGGTGCCTTTACTGAATCGATTTGCACCACTGTCTGTAAGGAGGTTGGGGGCAGCAGGAGGTAAGGTAGGAGGTCAGGTTGAGCCAGGGCTGAGAGGAAAAAATTACTCACCTTAGTAATTGTGTTTCTTCTAATGGAGACTTGCTGTATTCTGACATTATGCAGTTAGCCCCAGCACTTGAACTGCTCCGGAGAGAAAAGAGTTAACTCTATGCCAGAGCATAGAACGTTGAGCTCGAGCTCAGTTCAAACCTCTGTCTGCTGCACTTTGAAGTGTAATCGTCAGATTCTTATGAGCTAAGACTAACTACCCTCACTATGTGGAAATTGTAAAATTTACTAGCCAAAAAGGCAACCAAATATTTGGGATCCCCAAAAGACTCAAGTCAAGAAATCCAAAACAAAACTAGGTAGTGAACAAAATAATTACCAAAACATACAAATAACCCACTCCCCCTGTCTAAAGAGGGGAGAGTGCCAAGTACACCCCTGAGGTGCAACACTGCACCTACCAGCCCACTTCCCAAAAACCAGGTTCTGAGAGGGGAGGCAGGGAAGGAGGTCAGAATACAACAAGACAATTAGAAGAAACACAGTTACTAAGGTGAGTATTTTTTTCTTC
Organism: Neoceratodus forsteri; assembly: GCA_016271365.2. Taxonomy (NCBI): domain Eukaryota; kingdom Metazoa; phylum Chordata; order Ceratodontiformes; family Ceratodontidae; genus Neoceratodus; species Neoceratodus forsteri. The sequence continues at coordinate 478,660,569 of CM028135.1, forward strand.
AAACAACATGAAGTCTTGCTGTATTCTGACATTATGTAGACTACCAAGCAGTACCGCCATGGAGGAGGGTATCAAACCTATTTTGAGAATAGGCTGTGCTGTACTGCTGTACCAAACCTAGCATCACTCCTAGCCTGGATATCCAGAGAGTAATGCTTGATGAATGTATGGACTGTTTTCCAGGTGGCTGCTTTGCATATCTCTAATAAGGGTATATCTCTGGCAGCAGCCAGAGAAGCAGCTGTACCTCTAGCTGAATGAGCCCTCAGGCCTGAAGGGGGTACTTTGCCTAGCTTTTCATAGCAGAATTGTATACAAGAGACAATCCACCTGGCAATAGTTCTCTTAGTAGCAGGTTTGCCCTTCCCCACTTCACCATAAGTGAGGAACAACTGGAGGGAGTCAAACCTAAGAGCCTTAGTACGTTCAATGTAGTAGCTAAGAGCCCTTTTAACATCCAAACTGTGTAATCTTCTCTCTCCTGAAGAAGAATGATCAGTGAAGAATACAGGAAGAGACATGGATTGGTTCAGATGAAAATCTGAAACCACTTTGGGTAAGAACCTCCTGTTGGTTCTAAGGAGCACCTTATCTCTATGGAATGAGATAAAATCAGGCTCCACTGACAGAGCTTGCAATTCACTGATACGCCTGACATAGGTAATAGCTACCAGGAACACAGTTTTCCAAGTCAAGTACTTAAGCTCTGCTGAGGACAAAGGCTCAAAAGGGGGTTGCGTAAGCTGAGTAATGCAAACATTAAGATCCCAGGCAGGAATAGGATCCCTAAAGGGGGGACTGGTATGAAGCAATCCTTTGAAGAATTTACAGAAAACAGGGTGAGATGCCAGTGAGGAGGGCTTTCCCACTGACAGAAAAGCAGAAACAGCTGACAAGTGTACTTTGAGGGTAGCTGGTCTGAGGCCTAGGACATTAAGATGAACCATGTAATCCAGAACTGTAGACAAGTCAGCAGTATCTGGGGGTATATGCTTCTTGGAACACCAAATGCTGAATCTTTTGCATTTGGACTTATACGTTTTTCTGGTGGCAGGTTTTTGAGAGGCTTTGAGAATGTCCAGAACCCCTTGAGACTGATGCAAATTTGCATATTCTAGCTCTTCAAGAGCCATGCCTTGAGATTGAGAGACTGAAGGTTGGGGTACCAGATCCTCCCCTGAGAGGAGGTTAACAGGTTGTGATTCCTGGGAAGAGATAGGGGAAGATGGACTGCTAGGGACAGCAACAGGGGATACCAAGGCTGTCTGGCCCAGTGTGGAGCAATCAGGATCACTTTGCAAGGTTGTGACCTTATCTTGACCAGGACTTTGAGCAGTAGAGGAAAGGGAGGGAAGGCATACAGAAATGTCCCTTCCCAATCCAGAATTAGAGCATCCAGAGGGACTGAACCCAAGACTGGGGGTCTGCAACAGAAGAGAGGAAGTTGGTGATTGTCTGGGGCTGCAAAGAGATCTATCTCTGAAGTGCCTCACCTTGAAAAGATCACTTTTAACACTAGGGGGTCCAGGGACCATTTGTGATGACCCTGGGAAATCCTGCTGAATGCATCTGCTAGCACATTGTCCTTCCCTGGAAGGTGGACTGCTACCAGAGAGGTCTGTAGAGAATGAGCCAGGGACCACAATTTCATCGCTTCCATGCACAAGGCCATAGACCGAGTGCCTCCCTGCTTGCTGATGTACCACATGGTGGTGGTGTTGTCTATTCTGATCTGAACCACCTTGTTCTGTACTGATTCTGAGAAGGCTTGCAGAGCTAGGTACACTGCCTGAGCTCCAGAAGATTGATGTGGAGAAGACACTTCTGAGGGGACCACATTCCCTGAGCTGTGAGAGCTCCCTGGTGAGCTCCCCACCCCAGGAGAGAAGCATCCGTGGTTAGAAACGCAGAATGGGACTCCTTGGCTGAGGTTGACCTGCTCCAACCACCATTGGAGAGCCTGGATCAGGGTCTGAGTCACTGGAATAAGCTTAGTTAGAGGATCTTTTTTTTCTGAGACCAAAAAGCCCTCAAATGGAACTGGATGTCCCTCATCTGAAATCTGACCCCTTGGACCACTGCAGTGGAAACTGCCATGTGGCCCAGGAGCTGAAGGAAATGCCTTGCTGGTCAAGACACCACAAGGTGGAAAGAGGACGCCAGCTCTATAATGGCCTTTACCCTTGCCAGAGGGAGAAAGGCTCTTGCTTTGACAATATTCAGTTCTACCCCTATGAAGGTTAAGAGTTGCACTGGCTCAAGAACTGATTTGGGAAGATTGAGGAGGAATCCTAGAGAAGTGTGCACTTGTTGGGTCACTTGTAAATCTGACTTGACTTGGTCTGGAGACTGACCCACAATGAGCCAGTAGTCCAGGTATGGAAATATGGAGATAGTTTGTCTCCTTAGAAAGGCCACTATGGCTGGCCTGCTGGCGCAGCAGTTGGATTTCTGCTTGTGATGCCAGTGACCTGGGTTTAGGAATGAGCTCGGGTTGCTGGAGGGCCAGACGAGGGAGACAACTTAAGCATCCCACTACTGCTCATTGTCTCCAGGGAGGGGGAGGGAGGGAGGACAACGACCCGGTGTTGGATGACCGCTGGTGGAGGCCAGGGGTAGAGCAACATGTCGGGGTCACTGCTGGGTGGTGCGTGGCAGACGTCGGCTCTTGCCTTGATGTACGGACATCAAGCACCTCAAGAAACCAGGAAAAATCACTCGCTGGCCGCTGGATGACAGCTGTCTCCCGAGTGCCTCCAGTGCCTTCCTGGGGCCTTCTTCTCCTCCTCAGCAGCATCCTGGGCCCTGAAGCGTATGTGCGGGCCATCCCCTCTCCTCAGTGCCTTCCCCTTGGAGGGGACCCGCCCGACGAAGGGATACACCGGGATATCCCGTGGATCGGCTGCAAAATACGAGGAACCAGAGGAGGGCTGGGTAAGGACAGTGGGGCTAAGGGAACTTGCAGAGCCTGAAGGAGTGGGGACCAGCAAGCACAGAGGGCGGAAAAACAAAATAAACAAAAAAAAATAAAGAAAGGCCACTACTACTGCTAGGCATTTTGTAAACACCCATGGAGCTGATGTTAGGCTGAAGGGCATTGCTTTAAACTGGTAATGGCCTGAAGGCAGTTCGAACCTGAGGTACTTTCTGTGGGAGCACCTGAAGGGAATGTGAAAGTAGGCATCCTTTAGGTCCAGGGAGGCTAGCCAGTCCCCTGGCCTTAGAGAGGGAAGAATTATTCCCAGAGTCACCATTTTGAATTTTGGCTTTAGTAGGTGCTTGTTTAGGTATCTTAAGGCTAGGATGGGCTGACACTCCCCTGTTTTTTTCGGGGTAAGGAAGTATCTGGAATATAGACCTTTGCCCCTGTGAAGTGTAGGAACTATCTCTATGGCTCTGAGAGCCAGCAGAGATGAAATCTCTGCCTCTAGGGCAATGGTTTCAGAGGTGTTTGCAGGTAGAAAGGACCTGACCCTCAACTTTGGAAATGTTTTGAAGCTGAGAGCCAGTCCCTGGCTTACTAGCTGCAGGACCCATTTGTCTGAGGTAACAGACTTCCAGTCCTGGAAGTAGTAAGCCAGCCTGCCTCCTACAGGAATTGAGGAGTCGACCCGGGCTGACACATCAGGGTGTCTGCTTGGCAGGAGCCTTAGGCCGAAAAGGAGGATGCAGCCCTGCTCATCCCCCTTCTACCTCTCCCTCCGAAGAACCCCCTCTGTGAAAAAGGAGAGGAGGCCTGTGCCTGATAGAAAGGCCTGTGAAAAGGCCTGCCCCTGCCCCTTGCCTGCTGCTTCTGAGGAGTTGCCTGCCTTTCTTTGGCCTATGCACTCCTCTAGGTGGTCCTGTACTCATCCATCTTTTTCATATTATTCTCTGTCTGCTCCCCAAACAGAGAATTCTCAGCAACAGGGAACTCCATGACCTTAGCCTGGGTGTCCTGTGATAGGCTAGTACATCTGAGCGAAGCCAGTCTCCGAAGAGCCACAAATGTAGCCATGACTCTTGATGACACATCATTGGAGTCCACAGCAGCATGAAACTGGATTTTTGATGCCTCAATCCCATCAGCAGCCACCTCCTCCAGCATCTTAGCAAGCTGAGAAGAAGCCTGTTTAGCCAGTTCCAGAACAGTATCCCATCCGGACTTCTGGTATCTGGCTGTGTAGGCCATATAGTTAGCCTGCCTGAGTCCCAAGGAAGAGGCCATGTACTGTTTCTTTGCCATGGCATCCATCTTCCTGGAGTCTTCATCTGGGGGGTGTGAAGCCAAGGGTATGTTAGCCTTATCACAGGCTGCAGCCTGCACAACCTCAACATGGCTGCATTGCTGGTACAAGTACTCCGTACCTGGGCCTGACAACATATACCTCTTGTCCATTCGCCTGTCCACAGGAGGTAAAGAATTTGGAGTCTTAAGTAACTTCTGTGTATGTTTCCCAAAGGATCTGAGAAGGACAATAGACAATCTCTTGGACTCTGGGATGTCCATCGTATCCACATAGTCAGGCTCTTCTTGCTCCTTGACAGCTTCATCCAGAGGGAGCTGGAGGGCTTCTGCCTCTTTTTTGCAGAACATAAAGTGGGAAGGGGTCTCAGAAAGCCTAGAAAGGAAACACCAGAAGGCCTGTCTGGGGAGATGTTCATTTCTACGGGCTCATCCAGACCTTCCACACCATCATCATCGTCATCATAATTTTCGTCCCCCTCCAAGCCCGGTTTGTAATAGTCTTCAGGGGAATAATCCTGAACAGGAGGAACCAACCGAACCGAACACCTACTGGGAGGCATCGGATCAGTCAGAACTGAATGGAGTGATTCAACTATACTAATTGCCCTGGCAATTTCTTTGGCGGTTGGACAATGAGGTTCTGGATCCGAACCGGCCAATTTCTCTTTCTTTTTTTTACTTTTTGTCGGAACTGACTCCTCAGGATCGGCTCCCTGTTTGCCCGAGGGAGTCTCGCCCAGGTCAGTGGGCACTCCCTCAGGTTTGTTCAGAACCAAACCGGGCTGGCCATCCAGGTCAGCTGACTTCTCTGCCCTCCTTTTCCATAAGCCTGCCCAATCTTTTATCCAGGGTGGCTTTAGGGAAATTTTTACATATCTGGCAGTCTGACTCCAGGTGGTCAAAACCCAGACAATAAACACAGGTGGTGTGGGGATCAGCCTTAGCATAGGCCTCCCCACACTCACTGCAGTGTTGAAACCCAGTGGGCCCGGTTTTTCTCTTGGGTTTCTCAGACAGATCCATCCTATAACTTACCTTTTTTATGGCAACATCCAAGCAAGACCCCCTTATCGTTTCCTAACCGTGTTATGGGTGTTGAAAAAAAACTATGAAACTGTTTTTTTTAGAACTGATAAGGACCAGTACCTCACACTAAATTCAGCTAAAAGAAAAAGACACAGACAAGATACAGACAACCGGTTCAGCCGAACCAGATGAAATACAGTTTTTACGCTGTCCACAAAAACATTCAGAACTAGTCTACTACCTATGTACTTACTGTACCGCAGACAGGGACCTGAACCGAAATAAAGAAAAAAGTAGCGGTATAAACCGACGTTTTTAACTGGACCAAACTGTTAGAGAAGGAGAAATCTCCGGAGCGACTGTTCAGTTAGGCGGAGTAAAGAATCTGATGGTTACACTTCAAAGTGCAGCAGACAGAGGTCTGAACTGAGCTCAAGCTCAACTTTCTATGTTCTGGCATAGAGTTAACTCTTTCCTCTCCAGAGCAGTTCAAGTGCTGGGGCTAACTGCATGATGTCAGAATACAGCAAGACTTCATGTGGTTTGAATAGGAGTACGTAGGAGGGGAGAGGGAACCAATCAGGGTGGCAGGGAGGAGGCAGGCAAAATGTAGTGGAGGAATGGGGGGGAAGTGAAAGGGAAAGGAAGAAGGGAGGGAAAACTGAAAGTAGATACAGATCGTCAGAAGGGGAAGGGCACAGTGAGAGATGGAGAAACAGTTGAGGGGATAAATTGTGGATGTGGAGATACATGCACCAGGGTGCAGAGGGAGCAGTTGGGTGGGGAAGCAGCTAGTACCGAAGGTAAGAAAGGAAAGATGAGGAGCACGGGTGCAAGGATGGAAGGGTGGCAGTCATGGGTGACTCCATAATTAGGGGTATTCACTGGGGAAGGAAAGGGGACCCAAATGCAAACAGGAGCGTGGTTTGTATGCCAGGGTTGACAGCGGGGAAGGTGGGACCAAGAATAAGGGCAATAGTAAGGGAGGTTGGAGGAAACCCTAATTTATTTATACATTTGTGAACCAACGACCTAGCTGGGGAGGAGGTTGAGGTAGTGCAAAGTAGGTTCAGGGAGTTAAGGAAGATCTGCAGGGAGAAAGGAAGTTTGCTGGCCTTCTGAGAGGTGATACCAGTTCCAAGGACCAGCACAGCCAGGAAAAAAATAGAGGATTTTAATGACTGGCTGAGGAAATGGTGCAGGAAGGAGATGTTTATTTGTGTTGGGGACTGGGAGGAAACCTAGTCAAACAAAGCACTCTTTTCACCAGACAGGCTGCACCTCAGTAGGGAGGGTTTGAGGATACTCAGGGACAAATTGTGGGAATACATAACCACTACATTTAATTTAAACTATTGGGGGGGCAGCGGGTGTGCAGGCCCACAGACTCCGAGAGGAAGAGGTCAGTGAACCTCTCTCTCTCCGCAGTGATGGAAGAAGTCTGGGGGAAGAAGGTGGAAGGGGTGAGAACACAATTAGCAAAGGATGGAGCAGGTGAGGATCATATAACAAGGGTACTTGGAGGAGTGCACACAGTGGGGGTAAATGTGAATAGAAGAATAGAGTGAAGAGAAGGAAGGTCAGATTCTAGGTGGAGGGTGGTGTCTCTGAATGTGCAGAGTCTTGGAAACAAGATAGATGATCTGCAGGCATTATTAGCAGGCAGGAGGGTGGACATAGCTGTAGTAACCTAGACTTGGGCAACATCACACCATGACTGAGACCTTGCAAACTCTGCATATAAACTATACAGGAGAGACAGGGTAGTCGGCAAGGGGGAAGGGTGGCAGTTTATATCAGGGAGGGAGTAACTTGCACAGGGGAGGAGTCAGAGGAAGGGAAGATGGAGGCATTATGGGTTCAATTAAGGTCCAATAGAGGAAGAAAGGTGAGGCTGGAAGTGGTTTACAGACCAAACAGTCTGGATGAGGAGAGGGACAGGGAACTGAGCTCACAAATATTGGAAGCTGCGGGGAAAGGATAGATGGTAATTGTGGGGGACTTCAACCTGCCCAAGGTGGACTGAAGCATAGCATCCACAACATGTGCTAGGAGTCAGGTGGTCCTGGAAGGACTGCAGAGTGGGTTTCTGACTCAGGGCATCACAGAACCAACAAAAGCCGAGGCAATTTTTGATCTGGTGCTCACAAATGGGGAGCATGTTCAGGAAATAATGGTCAGGGAGCCACTGGGTGGAAGTGATCACTGCACAGTGTGGTTCCAGTTAGATATGGGCAGGGAAAGCATCCCGACTAAGACAAAAATTTTGGATTTCAGGAGGGTCAACTTCAGGAAAATGGGAAAAGTGCTAAGGAGCCACCAGGCAGGCATCAGAGCAGATATGGGGGTGGACCAAAGGTGGTCCATCATTAAGGAAGGAATACTGGTTGTTCCAGATGAGTGTGTTAGGCTCAGGGGGAAGAATACAAGGGCCAAAGCACCCAGCTGGTTTGGTTCTGGGGTTGCCCAGGCAGTAAGGGAAAAGCGGTTGGCCAATAGAAAATTCAGGAAGACCAAGAGAGACTTTGATAGGGAAAAATACCTAAGGTTGGTTAGTGAGTGAGGCAAGTATGGAAGTTCGGTGAGCAAAGGCACAGAAAGAGCTGCAGATAGCTGAAAGAATTAAGAAGGGGAGAAGGCTTTCTTTCACTATATAAGTGAGAAAAGGGACAATAAGGAAGGGATTGTTAGCTTAAGAAAGGGGAGGAGTGGTGGAGGATAATGGGGGAAAAGCAGAAATGCTAAATGAATACTTCTGTTCTGTCTTCACCAGGGAAAAGGATGGACCAGTGTCTTCAGGAGGAAAAAGAAGAGCGGGGGGGAACACAGATGTAGTGATAGCGGAGAATAGAGTGAGGAAGGGGCTGCTGGCATTGAAGGTGGACAAATCACTAGGCCTGGACAGAGTACATGCAAGGGTACTAAAGGAACTGGCTGAGGAGCTGGCAGGGCCACTGGCAGACCTATTTAATAGTTCACTAGAGTCAGGTGTGGTACCGCAGGACTGGAGAACAGCACATGTAGTGCCCCTCCACAAAAGTGGTCCCAAGGACGATCCAGAGAATTACAGACCAGTCAGTCTGACCTCCATTGTGGGCAAGCTCATAGAGACCACACTAAAGGAAAGGTTGGTGAAATATCTGGAGGAGCATGGTCTCCAGAATGCGAGGCAGCATGGGTTCATGGCAGGGTGGAGATTGTGTCAAACAAATCTGATTGACTTCTTTGACTGTGTCACTAAGACAGTAGACAGAGGCCAAGCAGTAGACATCCTCTATCTGGATTTCAGCAAGGCCTTTGACTCTGTGTCCCATAAAAGGTTGATAAGGAAGTTGGTGGATCTCGGGGTTGGGGAAGAGATGGCCAGATGGGTGGAAAACTGGCTGAGGGACAGAACCCAGAGGGTGGTTGTTAGGGGAGATTATCTGACACCAGAGAGGTAACCATTGGGGTCCCGCAGGGCTCAGTGCTGGGGCCGGTGTTGTTCAGTGTCTTCATCAATGACTTTGGGGATGGAAATAAGGGCAAAATGTGCCTATTTGTGGATGACACCAAGCCCTGTGGGAGTGTGGACACAGCTGAAGGGATACAGGACCTACAGGATGATCTGGAAAAGCTGGGGAGGTGGTCCAGGATCTCGCAGCTTGGCTTCAATGCCATGAAATGCAGTTATGCATACTGAAGCCAAGAATCCCAGGACAGGGTACTACCTGGGTGGAGTCTGAATATCTGCATCAGAGGAGGAGAAGGACCTGGGAGTGATGATCACTAGTGACCTGAAGCACTCCACACAGTGCAAGAAAGCAGCAGCAAAGACAAATAAGATGCTAGGATGCATATCTAGGGGATCAGTAGCAGGAGAGAGGAGGTTATGCTGCCCTTGTACAGGTTCCTGGTAAGGCCTCATCTAGAGCATACAAATGTTCATACAAAGGTTTGTGGGAGCTAAGGTGGCCAGATGGTAAAGAATAGCCCATAGCCGCTTCCTTCCAATATCCCTTATTTGGTCATGTTACTCTCCTTCTTAATATATCTATCCAGCCGAGTTTTAAAATGTTTCTTTGATTTGGAATAAATGAGCAACAAGGGGAGCTCATTCCAAGGGGCCACCACCCTCTGCATAAAGAAGGCTCTCCTTCTATTAGTATTATACCTTATGTGCCTAAGCTGGAGAGGGTGACCTCTTGTACCCTTAGGCCCAGATATTCAAACTGCGCCACAAAAGTGCGCAATAGCAGGAGCAAGTGCAAGTCCACTGTGCTCATGCGCAACACACGCGATATTCAAACACTGTGCAGGTCAAGATGCGCCTGCGGCATACAACTGAATATTGCACCAACTGCGCCATAGCACAACCAGGGATGTGCAGTGGTGCAGGTCAGATGCGTAATAGCAAAACCAGGGATGCCTAGTGGAGCAGGGCAGCAGGGCAACAGCACAACCAGGGATGTGCAGGGACAGGATGCAGGGGCCCACCACTCATGGCAGGGATGGGCAGAGGAACACACAGCAGAACAGACCTCACCCCCCACACCCCATGCACCACACAACCGGAGGAGAGCAGGAAGAACCACCGGCCCAGGGACACCAGCAAGAAACCCACTGCCGTGGCATGGTGCACCAGCAAATCCCCTTGCAAGCTGGGACCGTCACACATGGATGCTCACCCATCCCATGCCACACCATCCCGCCAATGCAGAGCACACCCTGCACCACGATCCCCATACACCCTGCCCAGGAGTAGCACCCAACAGTGCAGGACACCCTAAGCATGCCACCACTCTCACTGTGACAATACAACCCTGTGCACCACAGAACCATGCAAGGCAGCCCCACCACGAGCACCCAACAGCGGGCTGCAGCAGACAGCGAAGCAAAGTCTGCATACACAGTGCCGCCACGCACGTTCCCCCCCCCAGGTACAGCTGTGAGGCCGACCATGGTCTTCACACGAGGTACCACACATGTGACAGGGCATGCCCCAGACCCCACCACCAGTGTTACAGCACCCTGCACACCCTCCCAAGGACACACCCCATCCCAGCACTGGCCACAACAGCCAGCGCAGACACCCATAGTGTTGCATGGAAGCATGCACCACACAGGATGACACAGTGCACAGACAAACAACCACCCATACCCAAGGGCACACCAACCCAGGGACACAGTAGTGGGTCAATCAAGCCCCTGGCATGTGGCCACGGCAGCCGTGTACACACGGTCAGAACCCCTCCATGGCACAGGTGTGCCAGCAACCCTGTGCAGGCACCACGATGCTGTACGCCATCAGCATGCAGCAGGAGCACAAGTGACAGACAGTGGAGCACATCCCCTGCAACAGACACAAGTGACAGCATCGAGGTGGGACAACAACAGAGGAGGCAACAGTGCCACCTGAGGCAGATGTGCACTACACCAGTGACAGGAGGCTACCCAGAATCGTGCTGGGTACAGTGGCAGTCCAGCATGAGATGCCACCACTGACATGCCAGCGGACTGTGCAGGTCACAGACATGCAAGGGTGGCAGCTACACAGGCCGTGGATGGTCTGACAGGTGCGCCATAGACACAGCGCATGCACCGTGTACCACTGTACACAGCCATCCAGTGCACAGGGAACAACACACAAACCACAGACAGTGACTGAGAGCTACACCCACACCAAACTTGCCTCCCCTATGGACACACAAACACACACACAGACACCCCCATGATAGCACCACCCCCGACACCATGCACACCACTGCAGCTGAGCACCATTAGCCCACTGCAAATCAGAGACCACCACAGTAGGCATAGCTAAAGAAATGTATTAGAAGTATAAACAAAACTATGTACATGTTTACAGAAAATAAGGGGTGAGGGCCACAAACTGGGTGGAGGTGGGTAAGGGGCAGGGGTGAACAAATGGCAGAGGGAAGAAGGGGTGTAAGGGTGGATCCAGGGGGTTTGTCATAGTCCATGGGTGGACTGTCTTCAGTGGTAGCCCCGCTCCCTGCTCCTATGCCACCTCCTGCCATGTCTTTTCCACACGCAATGCTGATCCACCCTCTCTACTATGGCCAGAGAGGCCCTGAACACCTGGAGCAGCTCCTGCAGAGCCCTCTCAATATGGACCATCCTCTGTCCACCTAGGACAAGGGAGCAGAGGCAATAGGCGTGAATGTACAGCCCCCTGCAGCCCAACCATTGTGCATGACATACAGCTGTGGGACATGCCCCTGTGATGGTGTGCGACCACCCACAGTGATCGTGTCCACCAGGCCTGCCCACCCAGGTGCACACAGTCATGTGGACCGCTGCACACACCCACTGCCCAAGCCCTGCACAGCATCACCGTGGCTGTACAGTGACATAGCTTTGCGGTGCGAAGACAGTGGCGCAGCCACGTACCCAGTGCACATATGGACCACCAGTGATGCACTCCCAGACATGCCGTGCCACTGGACAGTGCTGACTATACTATGTGGCGTGCACGGCAGTAGTGTAAATGGATGGTGGCCATGCCCCACTGCCCACCCTGCTACACAGCATGCACAGAAAATCCTGGATGTAAGGCACTCACCATCATCAGGCTGGTCCTGGCACTGATCCGGTATGGGACCTCTGGCATTGGGACCTTCCCCATGCCACTGCCTCTTCTCCCTTGCATGGCGACGCTCCTCAGGGCCCAGGGTGCAACCATGGAGAGAGGAACATCAGTACAATCCAGTAGCAAAGGCCCCCGGGTGTGTGCAATCCCACACAGCCAATCCATTCAGCTCCCCAACCCTATACCACCACCACTACTACTGCCCACACTGGACGGACCACCGCCCCATGTGGTGGACACATGCCTACCGCGATATCCATATGGACGTAACCAGTATATGGATGGGGCACCTACCTGGCCGTGGAACAGCTCCTCTCCTGGCACGTGCCCGCAGGTGGGCAAGCCTGTCTGGGTCCCTCCACTGTAGGTCCCCGTACCAGTGCCTGCACTGCTCCACTGTTCTCTGGAGCCCTGTCACCTCCTCCAGGGCCACCGCCACCTCCTCCCACATGGCACTCCTGGCCCTGTCCAGGGGTGCCTCACCAAATAGAGCACCAGCATGGGGCTCAACTAAGGAGACAAGGTTAGCCAGTTTCACCTGGCTCTGGATAGATGCCCATCTCCGTGCCATCCTTCAACCAAGTCAGAATCCAAATGGCATTCCCTAGCACACGTCCGCCATGTGTGGATGCTGTGCAGTACTGCACTGCCATTCCCCATCGCGCTGTCACCGAACAGAACAATAGGGGTGCACCCATGCGAATGCATGGCACCTAGGTGGCAAAGGTCAGGCACAGGGTCAAGGGTCCCTTGCGCACGGACCGCCACAGCGCGATTGTTATTCACCACGTGTAGCACAGTAGGGCACCTGTGTGGCACTTCCTGTAGTGGTCTTCCACGCTGTGGCACCACAGCGCCTATAGCACCCCAGGGCAAGAGCACTATACATGTGAACAGCGCACTAGCACCACTGGCACAGTGATGGACGTGCCCTGCACTGCGTCCCGCACTCAGCACATCAGCAGCATGGCAGGCATTGGTGTCAGCACCCCGGGCATGCGCCTTTCGGTGTCTACTGTGCACGTCACAGAGCTGTACCCCTGCCTGAGCACGTTCGACACAATTGCACAAGGTGCAACAGCATGATATTCAGCCAGCATATGCAAATCAGCTCATCAACAATTCAATGATGCAGCTACTGCATTAGCATCCACTTAAAATTGAGCCTTGCCTCATTTGCATGCGTTTCGCTCTATAAATGCGACATGGGGTTGCAGAGGCCATAGTCTGGTATTGCAGTCTATTGTGGTGAGTTGCATGCTGTTTGCCAGTGTGGACTGTGGTGTGTGGGAGATGCATGGGACTGCACATTCAGAGGTAACACCTGTAATTCCCACAGGATCAATAATGACCGAAAATGAGGTGGAGGAGAAGGAGGAACAGAGACGTGGGAGACGGAGGAGGTCCAACTTAACCCGGCAGAATCAGATGCCCTGTTTGAGGCCTACCTTGACCAGGAACTGCTGCTCAGCGGACAGTGGGGAACACCACAGGCCCGTGCTGCGGCACGGGATGAGGTGGCGTGCGCTGTCAACCAGCATGGCAGCCACCAGCGGTCTGTGCAGGAGTGCAAGAAGAAGGTGGGCACAGACAACAGGAGGATAAAAGATAAGGTGGCTGCCATCAGGGCAGCATGAGCTGCGACTGGTGGTGGACAGCCCGGCCGTGCCACGCCTGACACCACAGGAAGAGCAGGTTGCTGGCAGCATGCGGCGTTGTGCCCTAGAGGGTGTTACAGGTGGTGGCTTCCAGACAGGTGGCAGCCCGTCACTGCATGGTAGGTCCTGATCTGTCACTGTGTGGGGGGAATGCCATAGGGTCGGGCAGAGACATTAATGCTACTGTGTTCCCTTACAGCTCCTGAGCGTCTACATGGGTCAGTGGTAGTGGGTTTGTCCACTGAGGGAGATACCCTGGACACAGAGGAGCGCCCATCCACCTCCACAGGTGTCCCGAGGGTCAGGACAACAGTGTGCCCACCTGGCTGTCTGGACTGAAGTTGGTGGAGCTGGTGCGGAGGAGGCCCTTCCCGTGTCCCAGCATGACAGTGTCCATGGATGCCAGCATGCTGAGACTCGGACTGGTGCCGGATCTGTCACCGATGTTGATGGAGCTCACATCATGGACAGTGATACATGTGGGCCGCAGGATGGCCCCACAGCAGGTAACAGCACGGGCATAGCCGTGGGTGGTGCCGTCATGGAGGCCTGCATGACATCACAGTCCCAGCCTGTGCCTGTCTGCACCAGTGGGGCAGCACTGGCATGTGTCCAGGACAGTGGGGCTGTTGCGGCTGCTGTGGTGGCACCGTTGAGCCCTGGCGAGCGGCGGCCAGAGGGGCAGTATCACCAGTCGGCCAATGGCGACGGGGGGACAGTGTCGGAGGGCGGTGTCAGTGCACCACGTGTGGCCATTCCCTGGCATGGCTCTGGTGTGCAGCACCCATCATCAAGGGGTGATGCCCAGCAGGGCCAGGAACACCATGAGGGACGTCATGCCGATCTGGCAGATGACCTCTTTGATGAGCACAGCCGACTACTCCAGGCTTCCGTGGATCAGCAGTCGCAGCTTGTCAGGGTGGTGGACACACTTACTGCGGTTCTGCATCAGGCAGAGGAGCGGCACAGCAGAGACCATGCTCTGCTCCTGGTAGAGATGGCCCAGCAGCAGGAGGATGTGACCGCTGCCATTGACAGGCAGACACGTGCATTCACAGCTGTCATGGCCACATTGGGAACACAGTTTGTTGCCCATGTACCACAGACACCATGCAATGACATGTCCACCCCCCATTCCTGGTGTCGTGTGACACCCTCCATGTCGACACCGGGTTCAGCTGTGGGCATCCCGAGCATGCCTGGTGCAGGTATGTTCGGTGAGCTGCAGACCCCTGCTTGAGCACGGTCACGTTCCCGCAGCATCACCCCTGGGGGACTGTCGATGCCACCCCATGAGGCCAATGGTCAGCCTGTCATGGTTGGTAGGTCTCAGTGGGGCTGCCCACGCATCCGTGGTGGCCGTGGCACTGTGCCACATGACTGACCTGTCTTCCACCATGGCTACTGTCTGACGCTGCCCTGTGTGCAGTGTGTTGTTCAACATGCAATGCACGGGTGGGGTACCCAGCCCTGCACACACACACATGGTCCATGTGCACACCCTCCCAGCTGCTGGCCTCTGTAGCATGTGCATGATGATGCCTGTGTTGCGCTGTCCACCACTGTGCAATGGTGCCCAACGTCTGAGACATGCACATTGACGGGCACTGGGCGTGGTCATCTGTTGACCTGTGTGTGGCTAGGGGTGGAGGTTGGAGTCGGCGTGCCTCCTACTCCTTGTGCATGTCTTGTGGGGTGTGTGTGTGTGTGTGTGTGTGTGTGTGTGCGTGACCGCGTGCCGTGTTAGGCCTTGCCCATCCCTGACGGCATGTGTGGTTCCACGCTCAGCCAATTCCCTTTCCGCCATGCGCCCCTTGGGTTTGTCCTTGCAAGTTTGTGGGTTGTGCCCTTGCCATTGGTGGTTGCACATGGCCCCATGACTTACCTGGGTTGGTTGAAGTGCTCCTCTGTGATGGTGTCCTGGTGCAGCTGTGACATCCGGATCAGTTGGAGGTTCCTTTGCCCAAGGGGGGGCTGCCCATCACCATCTGCACCGGCGTCCTCATCGTCCCCATCGCTGTCCCCCTCTTCAACCTCTACAACTATCCCACAGTCGTTGGCCATGTTGTGAAGGATGCAACAGGCCAGGAATAGCCCACAGGCCTTCGAGGGGCTGTACTGTAGGGCACCGCCAGACGTGTCCAGGCAATGGAAATGTGCCTTCAGTATCCCGAACACCCACCCTATGACACTGCGTGTGGTGGCATGTGCCTCATTGTACCGTTGCTGCGATGGGGTCGCAGGCCGCCGGTATGGTGTGAGCAGCCAGGGACGGAGTGGATAGTCACTGTCATCTGTGTGTAGAGGGTGGACATTAGTTTGGTGATCAGCGTCGCCCTGCCATGGGCCGTCAAGGCCAGTATCCATGGCACTTCTGACTATACCCCCCCAAGATCCATGTCATCCGGCGTGATTTGCATACTTACCCACTAGGTGTCCAGTGGGGATGCCCCCACTCTCGAACCAGTGGCACAGTGCAGACTGGTGCCAGATGAAGGCATCATGTGCTCCCCCAGGGTGCGTGGCACAGACATTGGTTATGCCCCCCTGGCATTGCACACCACCTGGCAGTTGATGCTGGCATAGCCCTTCCGGTTGATGTACATGGCACCTTCTGGGCCAGGTGGCATGCAGATGGCCACATGGGTGCAGTCAATGGCCCCGAGCACACCAGGCATATGTGCTACCCTGTGGAACTCTTGTATGTTTGCTGTACACTCCGCTGGTGTGCTGGGGAAACAGATGTACTCCGCAGCATGTGGAAGCAGTGTGCTAAGGAATTGTGTGAGTAGGCATGACACGGCCAACTGGATTATGCCTGTTGTGTCCCCTGTTGGTCTCTGGAAGGTGCCCATGGTGAGCAGGCACATGACAGCTGTTATCTTTGTCTCCACTGACAGAGCATGGCTCCGTCGTGTGGGTACCTGCATCTCACCACTACACAGCTCACAGAGACGCCTCAGGATCGCCTGGTTCAGGCGGTACTGGCCCACAATCTCTGTGTCACTGAAGTGCTCGAAGCTGGTGCAGGCTCAGTATTGCCTGTTGGGGGCATACCGCCAATGGGCCCTTCCACGGCCGCGCCCCCCTGCTGCCTGCCTTCTCACACCCCTCATTACTGCCTCCATCTGAAAGGTGGCACTGGCCATGTGCCTGGCTCGTGTTCCCCCACCTGGCAGCTGTTATCACGTTCCCCCCGCTGTCCTTTGTGATACTCCCCCGGCACCAGGTACACCTCTGAGCTTTGGCTGTCCTGCCCACTGCCACTGCCCTCAGTCCACTGTGGCACTTCCCCTGTCTCTCCTGCACAGTGGCACAGGCTCCCCACTCCTGTTCAGTTGCTCTTTGTTCCCGGGTGTGCCCTGTTCTGCTCCTTTCCAGTCCCACTCACTGCTTCCCTCTCTTCTGTAGCTATCACCTTGCTCCCACCTCTGGCTTCCCTATAGTGTTCTTGTGCCTGTCTCTTGTTCCTTTTTATTCTGGATCATTTCCGCTATCACGCAACTTCCACTTGCTCCCCTACTGTGCATGGTGCATGCTGTTGAATATCGCACTGCGCCATTTATTCAATGTTCCGTCCCCCTACGGTTGCACATGCATTCATTACCATTGCGCTCTTGCACATTGCAATTTGGAGGGTGCAGCTGCCTCCTGCTGAATATCACAGAATGATGCATTTTTGGCCTTGCGCTGGCACATCTGTGTTGAGCATGGCACAACCCTTTTGAATATCTGGGCCCCAGTGTCATTTTTAAATTGAAGGTTTAATTTATTTAATAAATATTTGTCCCCCATTATATCACAACAAAGTAGTGAATCTCCTCTAACCCTTCTTGTTTGAAGGGGCATAAGCTTTAAATACTCCAAGCACCCTTCATAGTGCAATTTTTAATATTATGTATCAATTTAGTGGCTTGCCGTTGAACCCTTTCAATATCATTCACTGCTCCCTTGGTTATGGGTCCCCACACAGGGGTCCCATAGTCAAGGATTGGTCTGATATATGCCCTATACAGGGGCATAATCACTTCCTTGTTACCACTCCTAAAATTTCTCTTTATGTTGTGTGACACCTATTTAGCCTTAACAATCTGTTTATCTGCATGCGAGCGGAAAGTCAGTTTGTGGTCTATAAGAATTCCCAGGTCTTTCTCTTCCACATAGTTTCTTAGCACCTTACCATTCATATAATAATTCTGCATACCATTATAATTCCCCAAATGTATTACACAACACTTGTCCACATTAAACGTCATACCCCTAGATGTTGCCCAGTCATAAATACTATTCAGATCAGCCTGTAGGTCTCTAGCTCCTTCTGGGTGTGTTACTTTTGTAGCAATTGTAGTGTCATCTGCATACTTACTAATCCAGCCAGAGCTATCCCTACCCATAGAGGACATAAACATTTTGAACAGCACTGGGCCCAGGACCAACCTCTGCGGGACTCCACTGGTGACCCCCACCCTGTCTAAATAATATCCATGTAAAAACACCCTCTGGGTCCTCCTCCCCAGCCAGGCCATGATCCAGCGCACCACTCTGTGGTCTACATCTATATCAGTGAGACAGTGAAGGACCTGGTGGTGGGGAACCTTATCAAAAGCCTTTGCCAGAGCCAAATAAATACAATCCACATCTTGTCTCCTATCCAGTGCCTCTGAAATCTTTTCATAAAAACAAAGCAGAGTTGTTACGCATGACCTACCCCCAACAAATCCATGCTGCTCTGTATCCTCCTGACCAGTTCTTCTTAGGTGAGTATCGATGATGTCCTTTAGGATGGATTCCACACGTTTACCAGGGACTGAAGTGTGATGTGGACAGCCAGTTCTGAGTGCTGTATCATTTTTTTTATATAACTGACTGTCTCAGCTGAAAATATGGTGCTTTAGGAGTGACCTCACCCCCCCTCAGGTTTCAGCTGAAAAATGAAAGTCATGAGAAAATGCTGAAACAGTATGTGAGATCACACACACACTGGTTTTAGATACCAGGTGTTATGTGGAAGGCCTGAAGTTAATTACAGGGTGGAAGAAGCTTGAGTTGAGCATATCCATTTCATGACATTTCCAGAGGAAGAAAAGCAGGTCGTGATGTATCAGTGCAAAATCATAAAGATGCTTTCATGTCCTGGAAGGGGGAAGCTTATCATGAGATCAAAGAAATGTCATTTAAAGGACATGAGTCATGCTGAGGATTGCAGAATTTAATTCTTAAAGAAAGACATCCTGTTTTTTTTTATTAGATGTATTTTTTTATATATTCTGACAAAGAAGGAGCTAGTTGACTTCACACAAAAACAAGTTGGCAAATACAGTTTGCTTTAAGGAATACTCCGTTTTACTTCAGACACTTTTATCTAGACTCTGACAATGAAACATCTGTGAGCACTTTAAAACAGCTACTGTATTTAGAAAGATAGACAAAAATCTAAATATTGTTGTATGAAATTTGCACTGTTTAAACCTTGTTCTTTTAAAAGATTTGTTGTCTTGTGACATAAGAGTTCTGTATTTTGTGTTTTACATATTTTTATCTATTTTAGTAAAACTCTTTTTAGAGCATACTTGGTCTGTCTTCGATTTCTTGTCATTTGTAAGAAAAGTATATATGGTTATAGCAGACATTAGGCATAAGCTGAAGGGTGATACCAAACTGGAAAAGAGAAGCGTTTTAAATCTGAGGTCTTTATTAAGGGTTTTAAGGGTTCATCTCTGTGTACCTGGCTAGGTGCATGTAGACAAAGATATCTGTCCCCCAAAGACAGAAATATCTGAGCCTGTGCATTGGGTATGCTAGCAAGAGGTTTGCAATTTGAATCCCTCCAAGACTTGAGACCAAAGGTTGATCCGAACTCACAAAACAGACAAGAGGGTTACCTTGTTCTGTTAAACCGTTCACAAGACTGTGCTCAGAGGTTGGCACTTTGGGAGTGATTGAAGTAAGACTAATGGACCTATAATTTGCACAGTCTGCCCAATTTCCCTTCTTATGTACGGGCACCACATTCACCTCCAACCAATCCCTTGGCACAGTCCCACTTATAAGGGATTCATTAAACAGTATAGCCAGAGGTATTGCTACACTGTGGGACAATAGTTTAAGCATCTTATCTGAAATATTATCAGGACCTGCAGAGTAAGTACTTTTTAGGGACTGAATCTTTTCCAAAATTACGTTGGCAGTAATGCTTATGGGTCTCTCATCGTTTGGTTTAATATCAAGTTTACTTTGCTGCATACTAGAAAACACTGTACTGAAGTAATCATTAAATATATTTGCTACTTTAAGTGGGTCTGAGATTATTTCATTTCCCTTTTTTATACAGCACACATTATGATTAGATTTTCTCAGGGAGTTTACATAGCTATAGAATTGTTGCATGTTATATCTGTTGGCCGAGGATGCTAGATTCCCTTCCATTCTTTTTTCCCCCACTCTTAAGAGCTTCTTACAGTTGACCTGCACTACTTTGTATTTACTCCAAATTTAAGGGTCCTGTCCATGATTTTTATATAAGTTAAACAAGTTCTGTTTTTCCTGCAAGAGTTTTTGAAAATCCTTACTTAGCCATTTAGGTTTTTCCCCCAGTATTATATAACTTTGTCTTATTCAGATGTTTATCACGTACTATGAATAATTTATATTTAAAAACATTCCACATATCTTCCAAGGATATGTCTTTCAATATGCTATCCCAGTGTATATGCTCAAGTTCAACATTAATTTCATTAATACCAGAGCGGTGAAATTTATATACCTCCCTACATCCCTTGGTGATGGGAATATAGTGTGCAAGAGTAAAGGATATCCCACTATGGTCACTATTCCCTAAAGGGGGGAGGTTATACAGGATGTAATGTTAATTTCCCTAGTCGACAATACTAAATCTAATATATTATCTCCCCCTGTGGGGGTTACAACATTTTGCGTCATATCCACTTCCAGACTTAATTCCAAGAATTCTAAACTAAGAGGGGATCCTGCTTTGAGATCCCGCCAGTTTATATCCCTATAATTTAGGTCTCCCACCACCAAGAACTTTCCTAATTCAGATGCTGTTTTTATTTCTTGATTCATTTCCCTGGACGTCTCTATAGAAAGTGCTGGGGGCCTATAGCACACCCCTATAAGGATGGATGTGTTCCTACCTGTTTCCAACCTAATCCAAATAGTCTCAGGTCCCGTCCCCACATTTACTTTTATCGTGTCAGAAACATTTGTAGACTTTAGGGTGTTTGATATTTATGCAGCCCCCCCCTTTTGTCCCTTCTATCCAAGTGATATAAGTCATATCCAGGGATATGACATCCCCATGCAACATCTCCCGTCCTCCAGGTCTCAGTGATAAATGCCATTTGTGTTCCCCACTTAATTCTGCCTGCAACTCATTCATCTTATTATTCAGACTTATAGCATTTAAAAGCTAACAGTGTATATAATTTGTTGATTTAGGTTTAAATTTAGTTAGGGGTCAAGTGGATATGGCAGGCATGTACCCTCCCCCCCCCTTATCTAGTTTAAATTATTTTGTATGTAATCTTTTATTGCGGTAACTAATGTACGGGTTCCAAGCGTTTTGGGGTGTAGCCCATCCTTCTTATACATCTGCTCGTTGTCATAAAAAGAGTCTCATAGATTAATGAAATGTACACCTCTGTCTTTATAGCCATTTATTAATCTACTATTTACCCTCTGTATGGTCCAATTCTTTTCTGGATCACAACCATACAGGGGGAGGATACCAGAAACTATAGATGTCTGCCCTTTCTGCTGTATTAGGTCTACACATGCAAACAGCTCCATAATAATGTCCTTTTCGTGATCCCTTCCCACATTATTGCTACCCACATGTAACACCATAGTTTGCGTGCTCGGTATCTGGTGTAGTATTTGTGGTAACCGACACTTAATGTCATGTATCCTTGCACCAGGGAATCAGTTTACAGTGGTATATCCTTTATTTCCCCTTGTGACAATTGTATCAGTCTTCCATAATATAGAATCTCCTATGACCGCTACTTGATTACCCTTTAGGGTATCCTCAGTGAGTGAGTTTGAACAGGTTTCAGAAATGGTACTTAGGAGGGAATATCAATTTTGCTGTAGTATGTCAGATGGTCCTATTGCTCTCCTTCTCTTTTTACATGGTCCTTTAGTAACCTTTGCCCAGCTACCAGAATCTGTATCCTCACAGGCAGTGACCCAGCCCTCAGTGTCAGAACCTCTACTTGTAATAGTAGATACCCTACTACTAGCTAGTGTAACACTATCTTTTTCCTCCCATATTAAGGGGGGGGGAGCTTACACCTGGTGAACTACAGGCCTGTGGTTCATTGCCCCTTAATACTGTCAATTGCTCTAACAATGCCACATTCTCCCTACATTTGCTGTAGGAGTGATCTTGCCATGGGCCTAAATTACCTACCGCATACATGTTACAGTGACTACACTTTGTCAGTCCCCCCCCACCGACAGAGAGACTCCAACATTCGATATGTCTCATTATTAGGGACATCCGTTGTTACCATGGCTAGTCTATGTTGATGGATCAGCAACCCTATACTATCTATGATGTACAGCTTGCTGCCTCAACAGGCTACTGCTCGTAGTGTACAGTACCTTCTCGGTAAATTCACTTACCCGATTCCTCTTAGATGCCGACAGTCATTCAGAGTGCCCCCCTGTACACTTGTCCATGCAGGACACGCAAGACACATGCTCAGACACGTGTGTCTCTGTGCACATCTCCGCATGCGCCGCTGCACGCTCGAGCTCACACCGCTCGCTGGCATGAGTAGTTTAAATAGCCCCGTGGACCGGAAGTATTTCACCTGGCCGTACAGCACTACAAGCACTTCTTACTTGGTTTAAATACCCCTTATTTATTAAACACAGCATCCAAATTTACAATTTACAGCTTGTTCTGCTATGTAGCAGGTCAGCCAGAATATGTAGTAAGATCCCCCTCCACCTGCAGATGCCTCTGCTTAGTTAATACAAATATCAGATTGTAGAATACTGAGTGTTTGTGCTATTGTCCTGATAGGAGCTGTAGCTTCATACACTGGTCTTAGCTTCCCACAAGCAACAACAAGCACCTTCACTCAATGGGACCTCATATAGAAGCCTATGTATAGAGTATGGGGTTCAGTTCTGGTGCCCTCACCTCAAAAAGGACATTATCCTGCTGGAGAAGGTCCAGAGGAGAGCTACAAAGATGATAGCATGTTGGAAGGGTAAGGCATATGAGGAGAGGTTGAGGGCACTGAACATATACTCCCTGGAAGACAGAAGAGAGAGAGGGGACATGATTGGAACCTTCAAGTACTTGAAAGGGATAGAAAAGGTGGATTAAGAGAGTCTTTTTAAGTTGCATGGCAACCATAACATGAGGGGCACATTCTTAAGCTGGAGGGTGGGAGTTTTAGGAGGCAGGTCAGGAAGCACATCTTTACAGAGACGATGGTGAACACTTGGAATGTGATGCCAAAAGGGGTGATTTCGTTGAAGACAGTGGGCAGCTGTAACAGAGGCTGGGATAGGCATAGGAGGAAGGTAAAGATCATGGGTAGGGAGGATGGGAGGTGTGGGGAGGGCGGGCAGGAACAGTAGCTCAAGCTGTGTACCCTGCAATATGAGCAGACTAGATAGACCAAATGGCTTTCTTCTGCTGGCTTCTTCATATGTTTGTAAGCATGTTCTGTAGAACAGCTTTGTAAAAAAGGCCTGGCTTCTGTCTTGCCTGTATGAAGCAGCCTGAGGGTGACAAAAGGGTCAGGAGATGGTTACTATCAGACAGTCGGTGGTTTCCAGAGTAAGAAAAAAATGGTTTTGACAAGTACAGCTAGGCACCTTCCTCTTTTTCTCTGAGCATGCTCTAGGTCTAGAAGCTTCAGAAGTAATGATGTCATACTGCAAAAGTGTACAAGGGTAGACAGATAAGGTGGGCAACACACACACTCCTCACTCCTGGGAGGGGGGCAGGAGGATACAGCATGCTATATGGCTCCAGCGGTGACAAACCATGTGGTGTTAGTGACGGCTAAGTGTTCTACACTTTGTTTGTTTGTTTGCAACAAACTTACTTGTAATAAAGAGGTTTGCTAGAAGAATATATGTCTGTCTCAGTTCTGTTGCAATCACTCCAGGAAAGCGAACCCACAATTCTCATCTTATCACAACATGGATGTGCAATGTTTATTCATTTATAATAACTCTGAACTTACATTTGCAGCTTGCTGAAAGATGGCTTTGCTGTGGGGCTATTTGTTTTGTTAGCCTGGGATTTGAGTTGTCATGGTCGCAGCCTGCAGGCTGGGGTACACCTGCAGTCTCTGAGTGCATGTTTCTCTTTTTTTTCTCATCTTTATAACAGGGGCTGATAGGGTTCTTCCACACAAGATATGGATGATCCCAGGGACCTCAAATAATATGCTCAATATAAATAACATGCACACAAGTACAAATAATATGCTCACACCCCCACTTATCACTCATAAGCATGCACAGTATTAACTACAGTAAACCACAACACAACAGTAGCCATGGAAACAGTAAATAGGCACAAACAGAATAAGGGACTGCATTTGAGAAGCAGGAACAAGGTTCTGGACAAGGGAAAAACAAGGGTTAAGGCAGTGTAAGCAGTAACTGACTGTTCACCAACCACTGATCCCACTGACAGGCAGAATATTTAGACCAACCCTCCCCTCTGGGTGGAACCACTATTCCTAAAGTCCCTTTTGGGAGCCCCCATGTTCTTTATAGGTGTGA
Organism: Neoceratodus forsteri; assembly: GCA_016271365.2. Lineage (NCBI taxonomy): Eukaryota > Metazoa > Chordata > Ceratodontiformes > Ceratodontidae > Neoceratodus > Neoceratodus forsteri. The sequence goes on from CM028135.1 coordinate 478,684,852, forward strand.
ACACCAGTGGATGATTTTAAGGCCTGGAAGATAGACCTATGGTGCATGGAGGCTGGATTCTGGGGTTCCAAGTAATATTTAAAACAAGCAGTTGGGGATTGCAGAATGTCTTTCTACAGTCTGTCTGCTGGGCATAAGCTTTAAGTTTGCAATGAACAAGCCTACAGTAACAAACTATATTACCTGCCTCTAAAACAGCTAGAAACAGTTGAATGGCAGGGCCTTGCTTAGGGACTCATACTCAAAAAGACAGTTTTTTCAGTTGGCGCAAGCACCAATCTAGATGCAGCCTTACCTGTGACCTGAACTAGGGCAGTATAACCTCCTCTCTCCTACTACTGATCCCCCTAGATATGCATCTCAGCATCTTGTTTGCCTTTGCTGCTGCTTTCTTTCACTACAAGTAGTGCTTCAGGTCATTAGTGATCATCACTCCCAGGTCCTTCTCCTCATCTGATGCAGATACTTGGACTCCACCCAGGTAGTACTCTGTCCAGTTGTGTGCCCCACCCCCTCGGCTACCCTCCCGCCCGCAGTTGTCTGTTGCTTAACTTCGCGACACCTGCACCACTCTGTCTGTGTCATTGAATACAAAATAAAAAAACAGTCCAGACCTACTATGAAATCATTGGACAATAACTTGAAACTTACAGCAAAACCACAGAAAAACTACACATCACTTTTCACAGTAGCAACAGTTTTGTTAAATAATGGTTAATATTTTGTGAATGCTCAAGCCATCCTAATTTTTACGTTATTGCACTTGTTTGTGATTTACAGCAGACTGGTAACAACACTTGTAGAAATGTATGATGTACTTTATGTATTTGTTTGATGCTTCTTTTGTTGTCAGTATGCACTGATGTTGTAATAAACAACTGTGAGGTTCTTTTGCACATACACTACATCATACATGTCTGAGATTGTACTTACCACAAGACTGTAGATCAAGACAACCTACTAATGGTACTAAAATGACTGCATAGAGGAAGAATCACAGAATCATAATTGGAGAGCTTTCAGCCTGAGGTTCAATGGGCAGAGCAACTACGTTACTCCCCATCAGGCTTAAAAGGTCGCTCATCCTGGGCCTCTCTAGGATTTGTTTTTTCCGTTGCCCACCATCCATCCCTCCTCCTCCAGTGGCTCGTCTCTCTTACCCATGGGCTTCCTCCTAACCTTCCTTTAGCCGACGCAGTCATTCCCACAGCACCTGTAGAGGGGCAACCTCCTCTAGGGTTCCTTGCGTCGTACCCCTATAGGGTGTTATATCCCATGGATAGAGAGGCGGAAAGCCACAAAGTAAATCAAGTCACACAAGCATCATTTCATCTAGTTGTGTAAGCACAATTGAACTAGTATTTGAAAACCAGCTTTTATTGCAAAAAATGTCAGGCACAGGTACATGGCTGTTCTCCGTTACTCAATGGTGTGCGTGGCACATAGAAAAAACAGTCCTGTGCAAGGGTTAAAAACAGAAAAGCTGGACTAACATTATGACAGCAATTTTCCATGTCTGTGTAACTACAACCAATAACATCTGAGCAGAATAACTGTTATCGTTGTATGAAGTGATAAAAATAGCAAAAAACAATGAAGTGTGAATTCAAAACAAAGTGCATGTTTCAATGCATGACACATGTAACAGTTAGTCCCCTTGAAAACTAGCTGCTTCTCTAAAACCCATGTATTTTTCAGATGGAAAAGAGGTCCTGATGGCAGAGACCACACAGGAAGGTAAGACTCTTTTGTTGTGTCTTCTGAGCCTACGCCAAATCCACCAGACAAATTTCCTGTAGGCAATAAACTGGAATGATCTGTGACAGCAACAAAACAAGACAATAGTTAGTCACAAGACAACAGATACATTCCTAATTATAATATGGCTATAAAAAATCCAGTAATCTGATTGATTGAGGAACTCGAAACCTAGTGCTGATATCCCATGACGCAGCACTGGAAGAAGATCCAGTAGCCTCTTCACAATAAAATCAATAGTACCAGCCACTCCTGACTGTCATCACAAATGTGGCTGTCACCTTTACTCACTAAAAACCATCAACTAGGTCCTAAAAATAAAACTGTATTACATTTTATATACATAGGAATTAAATGTTATTGGCCCTCATAATAATGGTGTTACACACACATACATAATGTAAAAAATGAAGTACTACAGTAATTAGAATTGGAATTTATGGTGTTTATTTGGTGACCATGAAAAATCCCCCTTCTATCCTCACCTGCTTACTTTATAGCTTTATAATACTTTATAGTTATATTATAATACTTTATAGCAATATTATTATCACATAAAGGCACTCCAGAGTGTGTGTCATTGCTGAATAACGTCACACCTAGGGTGACAGAAGCACTCGGCTTTTGGCCTCATGCTTTGACCCATCCTTGGTGTGACATTATTCAGCAATGATGCACACCCTGTCACGGTCTACAAAAATACTATTTCCTGATTGGAAGCATGGCACAATTTAGATGTTGTAAATCGTGCTATCACAAAACTGGAAAGAGTGCCAACCAGCCACATATAATGCCACCCAGTATCACTAGGACCCCTCCAGCATAAAATCAACTAGCCACTTTCTCTGTGAAATAGGCTCCATTAAAACATTTTTAAGTTCATGGCAGCTGCATTCCATGAAACGCTTGCTCCACTTCCATCAACAATTAATTCCTTGTTAGCCAAAATAAATTGTCATCTGGAACCATCTTGTAACATTCACAAAAAATTAACAGAGCACAGACTTCCTTAAATAAAATAGAGGGTGGGACTTTCCCATTGTTCCAAAAGGTTCTATTCGTTGATCCATCTGTCTGTCACAGCTCGGGCTTCCCCTGCAGGTCCATTTAGGTGTCAAAGGATGAAAACTACAATTACTACAGAAATTCACTCCCAAAAAACCTCTGGGGGCAGTCTCCATTTTAGAGTCCTCAAAGGTACTGATAGGTCCAAACTAGCAGTCCGGACCCAAAATGGTGGTACAATATTGAAATGTCTATGCTACAAATAAAGTCAGGTTAGACAAACTACAATATTATTATTGTTAAATTAGATAATCAGCATACATTCACAGGTCTTAATAAAACTCCCTCTGTGCAATTAGCAATGGCAGAACGGAGCAGTTATACGGCATGCCCAGGCGGGACTCAAGCTTAGGAACACTCAGCACCCACCCAGATTAATTATAAACTACGAGATAGGCAACTCTTACAGAGATAGGTACATAGGCTAACAGGGCACTCACATGCAAACACTTTCAACTCTGTTAGGGAGACAGAATGCCATGCTGGCAGTGGGCATTTAGGCAAGCCCAGGAAGACACTTTAGGAACCCCCATTTGTAGGGTGTTATATGTATTTCTAACAGCCATTATAAAATGGGCATTAATGCTTTGTCAAATTACAACTTGTCATTGGCCAGAAAGTGACCCCTGACCATGCATTAGTGCCCCAGTAGATGCACAGTTGTCATGCAGACAGTAAAAAGCTTTTGCTTTTTGGATTTTTACAGTTAGCAAGCCATTTTATAAGTGCAATAACCCACGACAGACCGTGGGTGTATCGGGGCACTAATGCACTTCCAGCCTAGTTGAAGTCACTCGGGCAAGCCCTCGTGCCTCACAACACAGCCAGGGCATGCATTAATGCCTTGATACACCCACAGTCTGTTGTGGGTTATAGCGTACCTGGAGAGCAAGCAAATACTGCTCATGCTTCCACATGCTTAAATGCTGAACCACTGCACAGTGGCCAACTGCTGACTTGAGACATCTGATGTGGATGGGGAGGCTTGAGGACAGAGACATTGGGCAAAGAGGACACAGAAAATCCGACACCATTGACAGGGATAACAGTGGATATTCTGATCCCACTGTGCATTAACCTAAACCTGTGCCAAGACTCTGCAGAGAGAAGAGGTCAAGATCTGACTGTCAGCAGATCCCAACGCAAATGCATAAGAGGAATCTGTACCATCATTTATGAGATTTTGAAGTACACATTTATCCCAGGAACAGGACTTCTCACTATGAGAAACACCAAGACATTGCATGATGGACTGACAATGACCAATTGACATAGCAACTAACATATTCAGGCTATCTACCTACCATGGTCATCGACAGTTTTCACAAGGCCGTGCTAAAAGAAACATGTTCACTTTTGTGTATGACACTAAACTGAAAGTATACTAATGAAACATTCTGTATTTTAAACTGAAATTGAAGAACGCTGTTATCATATCGATGGAAAGGTTCTGGTCCAAACAAGGATAGTGAAGTAAATGCTGCGCAGTAAGTGCTATGAGTAAAAAGGAACTGTGACTATTTCTGATACTGCTACTGTCCACCAGAACACAACACAGCAGTTCTGGCTTGCACAGGTACATATCAGTGATCACGGGGTGATCATTAATCTGAAATCCCTGCACACCCTGTCGGTTATGGCTAACTTTCAAAAAATATAAGTAGTACAATGCTGTTTTTGATACTTACTCATTGAGAGGTATAGCGTCAGCCAGTGGACCTTCCATAAATTTGTACTCATAATATGAAACAAGGATGACATTCCCGCTCAAACAGTGCTCCCGGAAACAATCAACTTGGGTGATGCACATCACACCTTCTTCATTGCATTTCTGTCTTACAGCGGCAACCTCATGTCAACAGATGTACTCTGGCAACGTCTCCATTTGAATGCAATTGTCGCACTGAAACCTGAAAAACATTGAGTGAAGCTGAACATACAATTAGTTTGATTGTGCTTACACAACTGGATGAGATGATGCTTGTGTGACTTGACTTACGTTGTGAATATGATTTATGTTGTGGCCTTCTGCCTCTCTATCCATGGGATATACCACCCTATTAGGGTACGATGCGAGGAACCCTAGAGGAGGGTTCCCCCCCAGGTGCCGCGGTGATGATTCCGTTGGCTAAAGGTAGCTTAGGAGGAAGCCCATGAGTAAGAGAGACGTGCCGCTGGAGGAGGAGGGGTGGATGGTGGGGCAAAAAGAAATGAATCCTGGCAAGGCCCTGGGTGAGCTATCTGATAAAGCCTGGTGGGGGAGTGACATAGTTGCTTCATCCAAACGAAACTCAGGCTTACAACCTTCCCATTCGATTGTGCTTACACAACTGGATGAGATGATGCTTGTGTGACTTGACTTACATTGTGAATATGATTTATGTTGTGGTTTTCCGCCTCTCTATCCGTGGGATATACCACCCTATTAGGGTAAGATGCGAGGAACCCTAGAGGAGGGTCTCCCCCCCATAGGTGCTGTGGTGATGATTCCTTCAGCTAAAGGTAGCTTAGGAAGAAGCCCAAAAAGAATACCCAATTGGGTGTCGAGCATTGAAGAGGCGAGGATGATGAATGAATGAAAACTGAGAAGATGATTAAGACGGACTTCCTAAGGAGAGAGGGGAAAGCCGGGGTCACCATCCACCTCCATCCAACAGCAGAACCTAACTAATTAACCTAAGATAGCACATTAACCCAAGAAAGCACTAACTCTATCTAATATTATGACCATTGGCATGGAAGAGAGGAAAAGAACCCTTTAAGGAGGAAACCTCTGGGGATCCAAGGCCTAGGTCACCTTCCCTTCAAGCTGACAACGTTTGATTTAAAGATGGTCGTCATTAAAGAGAAGGATCCATTAAAGAGAAGAATATGAGTAAAGAAGATGATGATGAGATAGGGGAAAACCCCAAAAGAAAGCACAGATCAAAGAAGGAACATGAGGCAGCAGGGACCCAAGAGGGCATGCTCGAGCATTCGATGGGAAGGCGTAGATCAATGAAGAAATCAGAGGAGCAAAGGCATCCAGATGTGCCCATGAGAAGACTGAGGATGAAGAAGACTGATGATGATCACCACACGAGTGCAGCAGTCCAGTTTGAGAAGACTGAGGATGAGGCAGACAGATGATGATGGGCGCTGCAGGGGCACAGCTGGTCACGGAGGTAACATAAGAGCCCATGAGATGTATGCTCGAGTGATTGATGTGAGTGCGAGGAAGAAGAGATAGGAATGAACCGAAAAAGGAACTTCGGGTGATGGTGGACAGCATTCTTTTTGGTTTTGTTTTTTACCAGCTGGCCTGTATCAAAAGGCAACAGACAGGAAGGCATGGCCGTGAGTGGAGACAGAGTCATATCGAGATAGCAGGGAACCAATGGATGAGAGACAAAGAGGAGTGACACCATGGATTGAATTCTGATGGCCGGTATGTGAAAAGGCAGCTGGCACAAGATAAGGCATGGTGAATGATGACCGGAGTCAGGAACCTGACACAGGTGGCAGAAGGGCCGCGGGGCACTGAACAAACAGACAAAGGATGATAAGGAGTGATGCCATGCGGGGATTGAATCCAGATGGCTGAGCAGGGATGGTATGGATGAGGGAATACTGAGTGAAGTCATGAACCTGAATACACGTGGCAGGAGGACTGCGATTTGATGAGGTGGCACAGGAGCCATGGTATGTACGCCCAAAAGAAATATTGAATGCAGACAACGATAGGAGGGAATCCTTGATGGCCTGCATGGGATAAGAACTGCAGTAGGATGAGTCAGATGAGGTGGCATATGAGTCATGATAGTCATGCCCTAAAGAAATATTGAGTGCAGCTAGACAGAGTCAGCGAGAGACTGCCAAAGAAGTGGAAGGCAGAACAAGCAGGCAACGGTAACTGAGGAGAGGGAGCAGGATGAATGCACCCCCGATGGCCGGTATGAGCAATAAAATAGGAAACAGAGGAGGTATGATGATGGAGGGAATCCTGGAAGACCGGAAGTAGACCCTAAGACCAACAAGACAATGATGGAGGGAAACAGTGACGGAGCGCAGGACAAAGAAGGAGGGAGAGCACCCACCAGAGGGGGGGAACAAAGGAAGGGACCGGAGTGGCAGGTAAACTAGCCAAGAGTCCATAATGCTACAAAAGGACTGTGAAGCAAAAGCACAATATAGAGCAGCATACCACCCATGGAAGCAATATCCAGCAGCTCCAAAGAACAAACTCCAATGTGCACAAAGAAAGCCAGAAACATAGATATGAGCAGAACATATTCCATCTGCACATCTTCGATTGGAAGCAGATAAAACCAAGATGGAGACAAGTACCACTGTTAGAATGGGTATACCTGGAGTACAGTTTTGCTAAACACTCGCAGGCCAGAAATGAGCAGTAGGCAGTGCAAAAGAAAGAGAAATAGCTGACCAGAGGGTGTCCAGTCCCTGGGCTGGTGATGCAAACATGTAGTACATTGTGCCCCTGGTGCCCTGAGACAATAAACAAGTATCTTGATCCCCATCCAAAAGATTGATTTATGCCTCCAAGAGAAACAGCCTTCCTTCCCCCTTGGGGCCACAATGACGGCTGACACACTGGGCTGCTCCCCGAAAATCACTGGCTGCTCCTCTGGGCAATCACAGGCTGCTCCTCTGGGCTCCCACATGAATGCCTTACAAGAGTACCACAGTGTTTGTAGTATGCATGTGGCTTGTGAGTAAAGCACCCAGCACCGGGTGGTGGTCAGAAATGAAGCACACAAGTCTCCCGACGCTTTGCCTACACAGCCTCTCCAAGTCCCACTGCCTGTACAGACGGGTAGTGCACGCATGCACAGGATGGTCTGTGGCAGCACAAGGAGATGGACCAGGTGGGGAACAAGTGCCACTCACATATCGATTGCAGGCCAGATGGGCAGGAGGCTAGAAAATGGCAGGCATGGAAAGCAAGCATGCGAACAAGGAGCTCCGGAGGAGCCAAGGGAAAGCGAGGGAGGAAACAATAGTGAGAGAGGGGGGTTAGAAAGAAAGCAGTGGTACACAGGAAATTAAATGAAGAGAAGCTAGAGCCCACAGGAATGGCGTTGAAGTTTCTACAGGAGAGGCAAACTGCCAAAGCAGCTAAAATGCAGAGCGACAGCAGAGAGTTAAAATGCATAGCGACAGCAGTGAGTCAAGTTGTAGGGGGAAAAAAAAGACGAGCACGAATGAGGAGCTGGCAGGGCAGCATGGAGGACTGAGCCTCCGACTGCAAAAATAAATAAATCCTGGGAAGGCCCAGGGTGAGCTACCTGATAAAGCCTGGTGGGGGAGTGACGTAGTTGTTCCATCCAATCGAACCTCAGGCTTACAACCTTCCCATTTACAGATGAAATTTTGAGATGTGACATACAAATAAAATTACATATAGTGCCTTCACAGTAAAACATCAACACATTTCATAATAGGTCAGTGATTTGTAAAAAGGGAAAAATAGAGGAGGATGAACAGTAATGGAATAACTTAAAAATACCTGTGTAGCCGGCTCTGTGGTGCTGAGGGTTGAGGCGCCGTACACCACACCTCATGCCACGCTGGCAACCTGGGTTCGGAAACAGACTCGGGACACCGGGGGCTGGCAGGGGAAGGAGAGGATTGAGCATCCGTAGGTACTGCTCTCCTCTCCTGAAGTGGGTAGTGGGTAGGCATTGCTCTGCTGCAGCCTCTGGTGGAGATCAGGAGTACTACAGATGATGACGCATGGGGAAAAACAACACAGAAAAGCGGAAAGTCCGCTTCACGACTGACTGGATGACGGCTGCTAGTACTCCGCTTTCACCAATGCCCTGAAGGAGACCCTCCACCTCTGCAGCACCCTGGGGCCAAGTATTTGCTGGTTGCCCCCCTGGTGCCTTCCCCCTCGAAGGAGGGGGACCAGCCCAGTGAAGGGTTACATCCGGGTTACCCTAGGGGCGGCTACGATATGAAGCTGGAGAGCTCAGGAAGGGACAGGTGAAACAGATGGGACCTACATAGCCTGAAGGAGTGGTGGGTTGCGAGGCACGAGGGGATAAAAAAAATAAATAAAAAGATGTGTGTGTTGGCAACACATACTCCAGTGCACCAAGGTGGTAGGGGGCTTGCAGCAGGTGAAGGTTGCAATATCTCCTGAACATGACATTTCAGTCACGTCAAGATGGACAAAGATACAAATAACATTACACCAGAAAAAGGGATGGTATCAGCTTACTTAGACATCCCCATGGAGGGTTGACAATCTGTCTCGGGTGTGTCTCCACCCCTTTCAAAATGCATAGCTTTCAGCATGTCCACGTTGTTTAGCCGGTACCCACCCCCACATGGCCTGTTATGCACGTAATGTGTCAGACACTGGCATACTCTGGTGAGCGACAGTTCCAACACCCCATGCCAGTACTGCACACTATAGGGGCATAACACTAATGTCACTGTGAGTGTGGATAACTGCCCACAGTAACATATGGCCAAATGTGATATTCTTGACAGCATACCATCATGGTCATCTAGTTGTCCCCCAAAACCACCCCCATCTACAACGTAGTGCCTTCCACCATGCTTACCACAACATCCAGAATGTCAATACCCTCCTCACACCACTAGTGCACAGGGGTCAGGCAGTTTGAGGAGGGTAGCGGGGGCAAGGGGAGAGGCATACTGCTGAAAAGGAAAGTGTTGGCAGCAGGGGTGTAGGGGAAAGGGCAATGATGATAGCTTAGACAAAAGGTGCATCGTTAAAGGGGCCGGGGAAGAGGAAGGTGGGTGATAGCATGAGAACAAGGGAGGGGAAGCACAGAGCGGGGAGGGTGGGGTCATGGGGAGAAGCGAAGAGACATAAATGGGCAAGGAAGAACAGCCGTTAGTAATGAACAAGGGGGTAAAAGGGGGAGGGGAGGAATGGGAAGGGGGAGGGTGTGTGCAAATGTTGGGGGACTCCATACTGAAAGAGATCATACTTCAACCTACCTGAGGTGGAGCAGAGCACACCAACCACCACCTGTGTTTGGGCTGCAGGTTATACTGGGGGCATTACAGGATAGTTTATTGGTGCAGTTGGTGGGTGAGCCAACTAGGTTGGAAAGGACTCTGGACCTTGTGCTATCAAACTGGGAAGCCGTAAGGGACCTGGCAGGGAATGATCACCACTCAGTGTGGTTCACACTCAGAATGGGGAAGCAAACTGGAGGTTCGGGAACCAGGGTGATTGACTTTAGGGGGCAGTCTTCAACAAGATGGGGGAATCCTGCTGAGGCATCTGGAGGGAATCCAACCCACCATGGATGCCAAACAAAAATGGAGTATTATTAGGGCAGGTCTGGCAGGGGCTACTGGGATATGTACTAGGGTACATAGTAAGAAGGGAAGGGCAAAGAAGCTCAGTTGGCAGACCAAGGAGGTAATGGAGGGGGTGAGAGCCAAGAGAAGAGCTTTCCAAAGATTCAAGAGATTGGGGGGTGGGCAGAAGTATATAAAGAAGTCAAAGGAGGTTACAAGACTAGTTGGAACCGCAAAGGCATCGAGAGAGCTGAGGCAGGCACAGGGCATTAAAGACAGAGAGAAGGACTTCTTCAGATACATTGCTGAAAGAAGGAAGAACAGGGACCGAGATAGTGAGAATTAAAAGGGTAGGGGTGGGTGAGAAGGGGAGGAGCAGGCAGAAGCACTGAATGAGTACTTCTGTTCTGTATTCACGGTAGAGAGGTGGGGGCAGTTACCTCATGGGAGTGGTGTGGGGGCCAGGGAGGGGGTGACAATTGGAGAAATTACAGAGGGTTTAGTACTGGAAGGACTGACGGCACTGCAGGTGGGCAAGGCACTGGGACCTGACGGCATTCACTCTAGGGTACTCAAGGAACTGGCAGGAAGCCTGGCAGGACAACTGACTGACCTGTTCAATACCTCTCTGCACACAGGCTCAGTGGTGCAAGTGGTAGACAAGAAGTACAGGAACTCGGGCACTGGCAAATATGAAATGTAGAATGATGATCCTCAATCTGAAGGATAGCTGTGTCAAGACACATCTATCTGTTTAGACACTAGTAGATTCAGTTAGAGATATTGAAGTATTTCTAGGAAAATAGCATTGTTGTACAAGCCAAATGTTATGAAAACCCTGATTTCAGGTCACAGGCCCAGAAACTGTCATTATGTTGCTGGTTTAAGAATTTCACTTCCAGTGTCAGTTGGAAGAAGTACAGGAACTCCATTCCTGCTGCAAAAAAGGTACAGGAACTGAGTTTCTGTGCATTCCTGTTCACTTTCACCACTGCACAGGATGAGTATCACAGGACTGGAGGTTGGCACATGTGGTGCCCATTCATAAAAGTGTCTCAAAGTAACTACAGACCAATGAGCCTTACATCAATTGTGGGGACGCTCATGGAGACAAGGCTGGTGACATTTTTGGAGGACAATGGTCTCCAGGACAGGCAGCAACATAGGTTTGTCTTGGGCAGGTCATGCCACACAAACCAGATTGAGTAATATGATTGGGTGCCAGGGAGCTGTACAAGGGCCATGCAGTGGATGTTCTGTACTTGGACTTCAGCAAGGCCTTCAATTCTTCTTTCAATTACGTGGTGCATGGGAGGCTGGGGGGAAGCTGAAAGATGTAAAGGTGGGTACTAAGATGGTCAGATAGCTCACAGACTGGATGAAGAGCAGGCAGCAAAGGGTGGTGGTGGAAGGGAAACTCTCATCGCCAAGAGTGGTAACAAGAATGGTGCCACAGGGGTCGGTACTGTGGCCAGTGCTGTTTGGGATATTCATAGCAGATATCTCACACAGGACCCAGAGTAAAAGCAGTCTGTTCGCAGACAATACCAAGATGGGGGCAGTGGTGGATGACATCAAGGGGTGGAGGGGACTGCAGGGAGACCAGACTAAACTACAGGAGTGGTCAGAACGTGGCAGTTGGGGTTCAATGCCAAGAAGTGCAAGGTACTGCACTTCAGAGCTAAGAACCAGATGAGGAGCTATCAGCTGGGAGGGGTACAGTTGGGGAGCACAGAGGAGGAAAAGGACCTAGGGGTGATTATAATGGGGAATATGAACAACTTGGCTCAGAGCAGGAAGGCAGCAGTGAAAGCCAACAAGATACTGGGCTGTATAGCAAGGGGGATCCATTCTAGACATAGTAAGGTTATCCTTCCCTTATGCAAGTCGCTGGTCAGAACACACCTGGAATACTGCCTGCCGTACTGGCGCCCATTTCTGAAGAGGGACATCAGAATGTTGGAGGAGGTGCAGCGCACAGCAACAAAGATGATCTAGGGCTTGGAGGGAAATTCACATGAAGAAAGGCTTAACTCATTATATCTGATGCCGTCATTTTGGGTCAGGTTAAGCAATGGATGGTTCTGACACCATATGGCGCTAATGGGTATAATGGGTTTTAACATGTATTTGTTGGAGGAGAGGAGGTACATGGGGCAGATATGATTGAGACCTTTAAGTAGCTGAAGGGGATAAACAAGACTAATACAGGGGAGATATTATGGATCAGAAGAAGGAGGGATACTACAGGGCATCACCTGAGGTTGGAGGGGGTAAATTCAGGAGGGAACTCAGGAGACATTATTTCACAGACAGGGTTGTAGACAAGTGGAACACTATACCCAAGGAGGGGCTGCTTCAAGAGGGATGGGACAGAGTGGGGGAGGTCGGTAAGGAGGGAGGGAAGGGTGGGCAGCTGCAGCTGAGAGGCTAGCTGTACAATCAAGCAGACTAGATAGACCATATGGCCTGTTTCTGCTGGCAATTCATATGTTCGTATCTTAACAATATACAGAATACTAAGGTGATACAATGAGTGTGACACTGCAGAATATAATGAGGTAATGAAAGAAAATTCTGCAGTTGTCCTTATACTGTATGTGTACTAGCAGGCCAGTGATCATCACTATAAGCATATGATAACATGCTGTGAATGACTCACAGAAACAGTATATCTAAATGGTGTTATTCCACTCACAAGCTTTTCACACAATGTAGTGCTGCAAGCTGTCCATGTGAATGCAATACTAGGCTGGTATGTGGGGTGCAGGTAAGCCATTTCCAACACAGCACACGTAGGCCATTCCAATGCTAAGTACTTCACAGTACACAATACAATAAAACATTTTTATTAAACATCTTGCATAATGATGCTTGCCTATAACTTGAACTCTGCATACAGAGCAATGTGAGGAGCATGGTAGTGTACTGGGCCATGAGGACACCTTTATGGCTTTATGCATCAAACACTATCAATTACATCATGCCAGGAACATTACTAAAATTATTGCAAACATAGCCTGCAGTTTATAATATGCACACAAACTATACTTCAGGACATCACTATGCATCTCTGCATTCACTCACCACTGGCTGGCTGAGCAGTCTGCCTGACCTCAACATCTTCCGCCTGCTCCGATTCCTCATCTGAGGTACTTTCATGTTCTGCAGCCACATGTACTGTTACATCGGACCGCAGTGGCTCAAACATGTATGGTTGAGCCACTGAAAGCAGGCCAAAATCTTGGCTCAAATCTGAAAAATCAGCTTCAGCCATAGTGACACTCAGAGCAATGCTGCCCATCTCGTTAGAATGATGTCATCCACTAGAAACGCACATGCACGAGGTGTGCGACCGTGGATGGCTCATTATCGAAGATGCAGAGAGTGGGTCCAAAAGGCAATAAAATGTAAACTAATAAAGCACAAAAATGGATGTGGATTTTTGTTTTTTAAGTCTGCAGAGGAGACTACATGACTGAACACTGCACTCTGAACAACAAGGGTGAGTTCCACAATCAATTTTAAAAACAGGCTGTTCATTTGTCCTTTAAAACACTGCACACATTTCATAATAAACATCTTGGTTAACACACGTTTTTAGCATCTGCTTTTTACTGTTGCATGACAGCACAGTGCATTCAACCAATCGCATGCCCCTAGTATGTATTATTTCCCCACAAAAAACTGGAGTAAGAGGAGAGCAGCACAGAAATAATTCTCCTGTTTATCACTGGAGTGCAAAGTTGTCCTCTCTTCCTTTCTTTTTGTCTGACAAAGGGCTTTAGGAGTGTTGTGAAGAAAATGGTTAGGTGCCAATGTCTTACAGTTCAGTGATGAAAGGTTGAGAAGTAGGAAGGGTATATTTTGTTTGCGCTGCATTCGTTAGGCATTAACGCTCTGCTGCCAGACATGTTTGCCTATTAGCTATATTTTAAGAGAGATGTGATATCTCTACCCCAATGATGCAATACCCAGGCAGACTGCTTGACACATATTATACATACAGCTGTCCATTCATCATGTCCTGTAAGCCTGTGCCTCCCTCCCTTACAATGACAATAAGTGTCGGGAAGGAACACTAACAGCTCTCATATATCAGCAGAGGAATGTGACCAGGTGGTGTGTGTATATGTGTGTGAGTGTATGTGTGTACAAAGGTGAATTTGGTTATATGACTCTTTATGCATTGTCTTATGGGGGGGGCACATGGTCAAATTAAGGGCTGTATTGCCCAGACAGACTGCTCCTTAGTTGGGAGGGGAAGAAAACACTAAAGGACAGGCTGGGAGAATATATGGGAAAGGAACTTGGTTTAAACTGCTAAGGGGAGAGGAGGGGCCAGAAGGCCCACACGGTTTGAAAAGGGAGAGCGATAGACCCCCCCACCCACAAAGGCAGTGACAACAAAAAGGGAGGGGGGAACAAGGGGGTATCTAAGGAGTGGGGGAGAGGAGGAGGGAAGGAGGGAAAGCAGGACAAAGTAATTAAATGAAACAGCCAAGACATTACTGGAACAACGACGAAGGTGGTGTCTCTGAATGCCCACAGTCTCTGGAACAAGATGGCAGAAATGCATGCCCTCTTAGTGGAGGGTAAGGTAGGTATAGTGGCAGTTACTGAAACCTGGGCTGCAGCACACCATGACTGGGATCTCTCAATCCCAGGGTACAATTTGTACAGAAGGGACAGAGAGTTAGGCAAAGGAGGGGGTGGCAGCATACATCAGAGAAGGAATAATTTGCGTGAGGGAGGAAGAAAAGGAAAAGGGGAACCTAGAAATATTGTAGCTCCAGCTGCAGGCTAGCAAAGAAAGGAAGGTCAAGATGGGGGTTGTATACAGAGCACCAACCAGGGTGAGGATAAGGACAGAGAGCTGCGTTCCCAGTTGAGCATCGCAGTCAGAAAAGGGGAGGTGGTAGTGGTGGGGGATTTTAACCTGCCTAAGGTGGACTGAGCTACTCCCACCACATCCTGTGCTGGAAGCCAAGGGGGCAATCCTGGACCTAGTGCTCCCCAATGGGGAGCACATACAGGAAATTGAAATTAGGGAACCCCTGGGTGGAAGTGAGCACAATACAGTGTGGCTGAATTTGGACATGAGCAAGGATGACATCTCCACTAAGACCAGAGCACTGGATTTTAGGAGGGCAAATTTTAAAAAGATGAGAGAAGTGCTAAGGGAAAACCTGGAGAGCATGGAGGAGGGCATGGGGGTGGACCGATTATGGGCCACTAATAGGGGGGACATTCAGAAGGCCACAAGCAGTTACATCAAAATGAGGGGGAAGAAATCAAAAGCCAGATCACCAAGCTGGTTTAACAGGGAGGTGGCCAGAGTGGTAAAGGAAAAGAGGGCAGCCTATAGAAGATTCAAAAGCACATCAAAAGAAGAGGATGAGGAAGAATACTGGAGGCTACCTAAGGTGGCAAGAAGGGAGGTGCAGCAGGCAAAGGCACAGAAAGAGCTCCAAGTAGCTGAAGGAATAAAGAAAAGGCATTTTTTCACTACATAAGTGAAAAGAGGGATAAGAAGGAGGCAGAGGAAGAGGAAGGGGATTGTTAGGCAGAGGAAGGGGTGGTTGGGTTGATGAAGACAGGAGCAAAGCAGAGGTATTAAACAAATACTTCTGCTCCATCTTAACAAAGAAAAAGGATGGACCGGTGCCAAGGGCAGGGAGAAAGGGAAAGGGGGAGCTGTTGGGGTAATCGGGATTGAAAGAGTGACAGAGGGGCTGATGACCCTGAAGGTGGACAAATCCTCAGGGCCAAATGAAATACATCCCAGGGTGCTGAAAGAGTTAGTGCAGGATCTGGCAGGCCCGCTGGCTGTTCTCGTCAGTAGATCTCTGGAGTTGGGAGTGATGCTGCTGCAGTGGAGAATGGCACATGTGGTGCCACTCTACAAGAGTGGACCCAAGGATGACCCAGGTAACTATAGGCCAGTCAGCCTGACCTCGATAGTATGTAAACTCATGTAGACCATACTACAGAAAAAGCTGGTGAGGTACATAGAGGAGAATGGTCTACAGGACAAAAGACAGCACAAGTCTGTGGCAGGCCGATCATGTCAAACATATTTGATTGAGCTCTTCAATTGGATCATGAGGGCAGTGGACAAAGGCCAGGTGGTGGATATCATATACCTGGACTTTAGCAAGGCTTTCAATTCTGTACCACACAAAAGGTTGATAATGAAGTTGAGGGATCTAAGGGTAGGGGAGAATAAGATAAGATGGGTTAAAAACTGGTTGAGTGGTAGAACCCAGAGACTAGCAGTTGGGGGTGAGTTCTCCAGCACCAATGAGGTCACCAGCAGTGTCCCGAAGGGACCGGTAGTGGGGTCTGTGTTGTTCAATGTCTTCATAAGTGACATCAGGGAAGGCATTAAAGGCAAAATGTTCCTGTTTGCAGATGACACCAAACTCTGTGTGAGAGTGGACACCAAGGAGGGGATATAGGACCTGAGGGAGGACTTGCCAGACTACAGAGATGGTCAGGAATCTGGCAACTTAGTTTCAGTGCTAAAAAGTGCAAAGTGATGCACATAGGGGCCAAGACCCCGAGGGCAGAGTATTACATAGGAGGAGCTCAGGGAACTGCTTCTGAAGAGGGGTAGTGCCTAATTAACCAAGTGAAAAGGGAGGGCCTCTTTAAAATGAGTGACAACAGCACCACTAGGGGCACAGCCTAAAATTGATGGGGGAAGGGATTCAGAAGGGATGTAAGGAAGCATTTCTATATGGAAAGGGTGGTGTCCACCTGGAATGAGCTGCCAGAGGAGGTGGTATCAGCAAGGATGGTGGGAGCATTAAAGAGAACCTGGAATAAGCACAAAGGGAACCCTTGAGACCAAGGAAGGGGAGAAGGGGGGAGAGGGAGGAACAGTTGGGGGGGCTGGGTCATTGGTGTAAATTGTAAGGCCAGATCCTGCATCAGTTATTGAGCAGATGAGATAGAATGGGTGGTCTTCTTCTGGCTGGCTCTTTTTGTATGTTCGTCTGTGTGTGTGTGTGTGTGTTGATAGATAAAGGACGTTGAAAGTGTTGGTCAATAAACTTGTGATGCTCAAGAAAGGGCACACAGTAATGCGAAAAAAACTACAGAGCGCAAGCCACAGACATAAATTATTAATTTAGAAATTGTGCTGATCAGTGCAACACACACCTGGCCATCTGAGTGAAAAATAAATGATTCAGCATAGCATCACAAGGTTCACATATCAGGGGCAAATGTTCACATGAGAACAATGGAAGGCAGTAATCAGTAAATTTAACAGCCAAAGCAAGCAAAGAAGGGGCCTGAAAGCGTTTGCTCACAGACCGAGACTAGGAATATTCTGGCAGTATTATTCACGGTTAAAGAACACATTACCGCTGAGGAAATAGAAAGTTAGCCAAAACAGTTACAAATACAGGATAACTCAGGCCTGTAATCAGCTTCACCACAATGTTGGATTAAAGTAACAGGAGAAATACACAAGGAAAATGTGCCCACAGAGTAATGCCCGCTGATTATCTAGTGGATGCAATTATGCACTGGACAGGAAAAATCTTGAAAGCTGATTGGTTGGCAGCATTCTATGCCCATACTTACATTCCATCATAATGGAATGGGTAAAAACAAGAGCCATGAGCAGGGCTTATTTACATACAGTGATATCCCTACACCCTTTCAAAGCCTTTCACCACAGAAGTCACTCACCTTGACCAAGCATCTCCCACAAACAAAAGGCTCTGACTGCAAATCCAGACCCACAGGGGCAGACTAACTTGCAGTGTTCAGCATTAAAAAACATGTTGCTCACTACCACAACATCAGATAATTTGCCTGATTATGTGTTTTTTGATCAGCCAACTACGAGTGATTGCCACCATCACACCTTTTTTGCTCCTCCCCAGTTCCTTGCTAGCCACTCCTTCAGGCCGCCTAGGCCGCTGGTTTCCTGCCCGATACCAGCCACCACCCCACATGGCAGCCCCGGTAACCCAGCATAACCCTTCACCAGATGGGTCCCCTCCTCCAAGGCCAGCACACTCAGTCTTGGCCTGGGTGCTGTTGAGGTGGTCTTGTGCTGTCTCAGGGCTTCTGTGGTAGCGGGAGCCAGCGACCATTATCTGGTCAGCCATGGAGCAGTGTCTCCTGTTTTCTTCCAGGGCCATGGTGTGCCACTAACGTTAAAGTGTATGCCAACATTCACCATGCCCCTCTATTCAGTGGGACCCAACATGTTGCCATACCCCTGGCCTCTGCCAGGAGTCAGCAAGCACCGAGTCATCTCCCTACCCTTCCCCTTAGAGAAGGCAAGCAGTCGTCAGATGCTCAAGTCTTCTCCCCCCAGCCAGCCCTCCAGCGCCCCGGGTCCATTCCCGAATCTGGGTCACCGGCGTCACAAGCAGAAATCCAACCGCTGTGCTGATGGGCCGACCACCATCACACCTTTGACTATTCCCATGCGGCTACACTTACAGTCACAACTCACACTGTACCTCTGCCTGCTGCTGACGAATCTAAGCCTCCAATGGAAAAATCTGGACTGGAATCACAATTCATGCCAAGTGACTTGATTACTGATGTCATTGGCAACGATGACAGTGAAAACTGAGGGGATTCAACTCTGGAGACTGCCAATGATCGTGAAAGAGTTAGTCAAACAGTCCAGAAATAACCTGCATCAAAATGGTGCCATTACTCTATTGAGAGCATTCCCAGCACGCCAGTAGAGAAAGAAAGTGATGATCCACCTGCAGAAAAAAAGTAACCACAAACCTTTCCTCCCAGATGACGAAATTCCTTGGCATTTCTCCTCAGCACCACTCCAAAAGGAACAAAAATGCTCACGTTGCAATTGATGGCCACTGACCTCCACTCCAGCTGCTCCCTAGCTCGCAGAACCTCTGATGCCCACCCTCACTAACAAACCCACACAAGAAGAGATTCCTTAAAAAAAACTTTGTCAAGAGCCGATAGGGTTGAAGCTGACGAATGTGGGGTAAAAACATTGAAAATGTGTTTTTTAATATTTTTGCACCAAATATTCAACATAGCCTTGTTAAGACCCTGCCTCATGCAGATTTGCAGAGAAAATGTTCAACTTCTGGCCTAAAGGTGATTTTGCGCAGGGACTGCAAAATCAATTTTCAGGATGCAAAAACACATTTTGGACCAGAGTTGAAAAATGACAGCTGGCCTGTCACATTCATGAGGTCCTGTAAAGGAATGGCTGTGTTGGAAATTTTGGGTAAAAATATTGATAATTACCAAAGTTACAAGCCTGTGTTTGCAAAATTCAATGTAGACTCATAACTTTATTGTTTTTAAATATTTTAACACCAAAATTACAACATAGCCTTCTTATTACCCCACCTCACGAACAAGGGCAGAAAACATTTTCAACTCCTGCCTGAAAGGTGATTTCATGCAGGGACTGCAAAATCACCTTTGGGGATGTAAAACACAACATTTTGGCCAGGATTTGAAAACCGACAGCTGTCACACTCATGAGGTGCTGTAAAGATATTGCTATGTTGTGAATGTGAGGGAAAATATTGAAAAATGATCAGTTACAAGCCTGTGTTCACAAATTCAATATAGGCTCATAACTTGGTCGTTTTTTTTAATATTTTTACACCAAATGTTCAACATAGCATTCTTATGACCCCACCTCATGAACAAGGGCAGAGAAAATTTCCAGCTCCTGTCTGAAAGGTGATTTCATGCAGGGACCACAAAATCACCTTTTGAGACAGATCTACCTAATGACAGTTCAATTGTTCATGAGGTAAGGTCCCAAAGAAGGCGTGTTGAAAATGTGGGCCAAAAATATGCAAAAATGCCCAAGTTATGCCACTAAGTTCAAAACCCCATTGAAATACATCGAACCACATACCTCTTTCTTCAGTTCTCGGTCCGGCTTTGAAGAGTGAAGACGTGTTTGCGGTCCAGAGAGTATTACAGTGTTAGATCTCCAATGGGTAAGTAAGGGCTTGAGGGGTGGGTGCTGAGTGGCAAGGTTGCGTGGGAGGACAGTAATGGAGCAAAAGACATTGATGGATGGTTTTCTTTTTACAGGTTAGAAAAAAAATGATGAGGATTCCTGATCAGAACACTGTAGGGACTGGACACCACCAGTGTCATTGTTGTGTTTGAGGGGGTTGCTGAGAGGGAGGGTGGGTGGGGAGGGAAAAAATGGAAAAAGGTCACTTGGAACACAATCGTGACACTGGGAGATTAGGCACCCCAATGTCATTGTAATGTTTTGGGGGTGAGGTGGTGGGTGCTGAAAGGGAGGGTTGGGTGGGGATATGAATATTTTTTTTTAAAAGGAAATTGGCAGTCACGTCAGAATACAGCACAGTCTACCATGACCAAGATGGCCACCGAAAGGTACTGCACATGCGCTAGTGGTCACACATGTGCAATACGGTTTGGTGGCCATCTTGGACACATCGGAATCTGCCATGACCACTGGCAGTCAAAACAATAGTGCAGTGCGACTGCCAATGCTGACAGCGAGTGGAGTGCTTCATAGTTGTGGAGGTGACTGTGTTGCAACTCCAACATGTTGTTCGGTCAGAAGGAATGTGCTTCCTGCTTTTTTGATAGCAAGAGGTCTGCAGGGCTACACCCACTGCAGCCCTAAAAAAGGAATGTATTTCTTTAATGTGCAGGACCTTCCTGCTCCTCCCAGTGAGTTCCTGCACTATCTAAAAGTAGGGACCCTACATGGTATGTGCAAATTAATATCTGCAAAGCCTAACACCTTGTAGTCTAAAGTGATAGTAATTACTATTCACTTACCTTCAGTGGCTGCATTACCAAATGGTTAGTTACCATTAACCAAGCATAAAAAAGCATAGTTTATCATATTTATTAAAGTTATCCTACATTAACTGCTTGTTCTATGTTATTTATTTAATATTTATTGAAAATAATGCCAAGAAATGCAAAGTTATGCATATTGGAGCCAAGAATCCTAGGACAGAGTACTACCAGGGTGGAGTCCGAATATTTGTATCAGAGCAGGAAAAGGACCTGGGAGTGATGATCACTAGTGACCCGAAGCACTCCACGCAGTGCAAGAAAGCAGCAGCAAAGGCAAACAAGATACTGGCATGCATACAGCTAAAAAGATCTCCCTACACTCCTAGCCCCCATACAAATGCGATCAGGGTGACCTCCATTACCGGCACCATAGAAATAAAAGGACACTCTTACAAAACACACCCTCACATTGCCATATCTATACACTGTTCTCCAATAAATAAATAAAAATGCTGCATGGGCATCACCTACTGCCCAGTCTATAAAAGTACAACAGCTGAAAGAGAGTACTTTCTTTTCAGCTTTTTTCTTTCTTCTTTTCTTTTTTTTTTTTATACTAATTCTATTATAAAAATGTAACTCCCCTACAAATGGGGGTTCCCAAAAAGTCTTCCTCAAGCTTGCCTAAATGCTCACTGCTAGGCTGGTGTCCTGCGTTTTAGCAGTTTAAATGTGATTGCCTGTATACCCTCTGTGTACTGTCTCTTTAAGAGCTGCCTGGATTGCAGCCATAAGTAATCTGACAGGAAGCTCTGTTGAAAGATGAAACTATTTGCTGAAAATCATTTAGAGTGATAATGATAATGTAGTTTGTCTAACCTGCCTTCTTTGCAGCAAGGACTGTTTTGTTTATCTCCACAACTTGGTCCTGGACTGAGAATTGGACCAATCAGTACTGGTGGGACCTAAAATGGAGCCAGACTACAGGAGCTGTCTGGAGTCAAAATCTGTAGGAATTGTAGTTTTGGGCTTTTTGTGCCTTTTTGCACCTGAAGGGGGAGTCTTTGTTGTGACTGGCAGGAGGATCAGCCAACCGAACCTTTTGGATCTTGGAGAATTTCCCAGGCTGCTGCAGCTAGTTTCAGTTTTGAGTTGAGAAGTGAAGAAGTAACAGCTCAAGTGATTTTTGGCAGCAGTTCTGTGTAGTTTTGCATGGGAGAACTGTGAAAGGGCTGAGTTTTGGCCTGCCTGTCTGCCTGCTGTCCCTGAGAGGGAAAATAGAGTTTATTCGGACTGAATCTGAGTTGTGAGAACTATTGAAGTCACTGGACTGTAACTAGGCTTTAACCCGAAGAAGAACGAAGATTTTGTAGAATGTGATCCACCTGTCAGGATTTCCAGCTGCTTTTGAATCCCCGGTTTGTGCAGAGACTTTGCAATCGTGACCGTAGAGCAGTTTGCCTGCAGTAGAATTTCCTTACATGTAATTGTGCTGTGTATTGAAAGTGGGTCATGATTTGGTTCCCCACTGTGTGAACTGTGTTCTGCTTGCTGGAAGCTTTTTCCAGCCTAATCGGACTGAATCCGCGTTCATCTCCATTTGGCCTGGGCCATGCCATGCTGGCCCTGCCAGACTACCCCACTGCACACAGAAAGCCACCGATGAGAAATCTGCCTGGGGATCAGCCCCCTGCTCCATGCTTGAACAGGAACAATGCCTTGGCGAATCGTGTGGACCCTGCTTCTCCTGGCACTACAGATTAACCACCTGCTGTCTCAATTTTCGTCCAGCCTGTGTCTAGTCTTAGGTATCGTGAGTAATCATCAGGGTAGCTCCCTGCAACAACAGCCTGATCTAAAAGTGTGTCATCTGATTGTCTTGTTGTTTTCTTTTCACAAACTGAGCCCTCCAGCTCCGGATTACAAATAGTGTGTGTTGTGCATGTTGTTTTCTTCCATCACAGGGCCCCAACCAGTTGCAACATTCCTGGCTAGCCCACCATTCTCCATCTGGGTACCCAGAGTCTGTGACTGTTTATGGACCCTGAAGTGCATGCATAACTGTTTGATTGATAGAGCCTTTAAGCAAATTAACCTGATTACGCCCCTTCCTTGTTCAAGTCCCTTAAATAAATCAGATCTAACTCTTTTTTTGCATTTATCCTGATTGTGGTTCCGGTTTGTGCAAGAGTACTGTACTGCTGTTATTTGCTGTGTATACCTTGTTTATAGGGGTCCCCAGGGCGAGCAGAGGAAACCCTGGTGGTAAGTGCAAACAGTGTGGTGCCAGTGGTGGTGTATCAGGGTATTGTGCAAGTGATTATTGTGTATTGTTCCGGCCACTAGTAAGGAAAGGGGGTTGCAGTGTCCTGGAGGACTGTGCCCAGGTTAGCGTGACCACTACCAACCCTGACCTCTGGGTGGAGGCACCCGTTTCAGAACTCAGGCCCCTTAACCTGCTACTAGCCAAGCAGGCAGGGGTAGTAGCCCTTGGGATAGTGCCACCTAGGGGTTACAAAAAAAAACATAGAAACATAGAAGTTGACAGCAGATAAGGACCTCAAGGCCCATCAAGTCTGCCCATTTTTTCTACCTTATGATTGTGCCATAGGCCTTTAATCTGTCAATGGCCTATCTAATCATACACATCTGTATTGCTCCCTTATGCCTATCTCATGCCTGTTTGAAGCCCTGTACTGTATTCATATCCACCACTTTCTGAGATAGGCCATTCCATGCAACCATAACCCTTTCTGTGAAAAAGAACTTCCTCACATTATTACTTAATTGGCCTACCTCTAATCTCATGCTGTGTCCTCTTGTCCTGCTATTTTTCTTATATTGAAACATGTCAGACTCTTTCACCTTGTTAATGCCCTTAAGTTGTTTGAATGTTTCAATCATATCACCTCTCTCCCTCTTTTCATCTAGGGGTATACATACTGAATTCCATTAATCTGTCCTCAATATGTTTTCTGATGCAGTCCCTGCACCATTTTGGTTGCCCTTCTCTGGACTGCCTCTATTTGTTAATGTCCTTGTGCAGGTGCTGCCTCCAGTACTGCACACAGTACTCCAGATGGGGCCTAACCAGTGTCTTGTAAAGAGGGATTATTACCTCCCCTCTTACGACTTGTGATACCCCTACTAATACACCCCAATAACACTCTAGCCTTACCTCCTGCTTTAGTGGTCTGCTTGGATGATTTCAGGTCATCTGTGATAATGATGATGCCCAAGTCTCTTTCTTCCCTTGTGATTGCCAGCAACTTCCCTCTCAACCTATAGGTAGCTTCAGGGTTTCTCTTCCCTATGTGCATGATCTTGCACTTCTTTGCATTAAACCCCAGTTGCCACTCTTCTGACCACTTTGCCAGTTTTTCCAGATCTCTTCTCATTCCGCCCACCCCATCTGGATTATCTACTCTGTTGCAGATCTTGGTGTCATCAGCAAGCAGGCAAGCCTTACCCTTCAGTCCATCTGCAATGCCACTGATGAAGATATTGAAGAGGACTGCCCCAGGGCTGATCCCTGAGGTACCCCACTTGTGACTTGCATCTCTTCTGACTGCATACTGTTTACCACCACTCTCTGTTTTCTGCCTGCCAACCAGTTTGCCACCCAGTTGACCAACCTCTGACCCACCCAAGCCTACCCAACTTATTAATCAATCTTCTTTGTGGAACAGTATTGAAAGCTTTGCTGAAGTCAAGGTAGGCGACATCAACTGCACCCCCTTGGTCCATTTATCTTTTTTACTCACTCTAATGGACCTATTTCATAATCACAATAAGGCACTCCATGAGGGTGCACTGTGCTGGGATATTGGCACTTCTTGGGTGGTGGAAGCACTGGGCCTATGGCCTCAAGCTTCCACCCACCCGAGGCATGCCATTATCCCAGCATTATGTACTCCCTGCTTGCCTTATTGCTTAACTAATACTCAGCCAGCATGAATTCAAAAAAAAAAGGAACTATGCACAACTACACAAACTATAACATTAGAAAAACAAGCATTTATAAAATATGAGCTTTCATGTAAAAGAATGGACATGAGAAGGCAGAGTTGTTTAACTTGCAGTAAAAACTTCTGGCAGTCAGGACTGTAGAAAATGCTCCACTGCTGCAGTAAGCTTGGGCAGCTTTCCTTCTTGGGATTCTTGGGAGACAATTCAGGCTCGTGTTTCACTCGATGGGGTGGCATGTTGCTTGAGATCCTTTGTCAGTTAACCCTTTTAGTACTGTGAGAGTATATGCATATGTCCTGAATCTATATACATTCAAACATACTCAGCACAACATAAAAAACGTACTTATTAACAAAGCGCCCTGCAGAACCAACAAAGTACACTACACAGACAATCCAGCAAACACCAAAGTGGATGAAATTACTGGCACCAGTCCAATAGCTATCTATGCCAATGGGTGTTCGGGCGAGCAGAGATGAGCTGGAAGCAGGGTTGGGCAGTGTTTTACAAATGCTGGTGGGTTTCAAGGAATTTTGTAGGTAGACATAAGATGAGATTAGGGTTGGTAGTGTTCTACAAACATTGGAGAGGGTTTGGGGAATAAAGTGGGCAGAAGTGAGCTGGGAACAGGGTTGGGTAATGTTCAGCAAATGGTGGGGGTTTGGGAATCGGGCAGGCTGAGGTGATCTGGGAGTGGGTTGGGTAATGCTCTATAAACACTGGTGGTAATTCAGGGAATCAGGCAAGCAGATGTGAGCTGACAGTGGGGTTGGGCAATGTTTTACAAACCCTGACAGGGTTTGGGGAATCACACAAGCAGAGGAGAGCTGGGGGAAGGGGTTGGGTAATGTTCTATAAATGTTCAGGAATCAGGTGGACAGAGGTGAGCTGGGAGAGGGTAATGGGTAATGTTCTACAAACACCGGTGGGAATTTGGGCAATCAGGCAGGCAGCAGTGAGCTGGAAGTTGGGTTGGACAATGTTCCATAAATGCCAGGCAAAAATAGTAATGGGAAAGGAAGTGGCATGGTAGGGGGTGACAGCAAGTCAGAAAGGGGGCATTGACTACACATTGGCTGCACAGCATCATCTAAATGGCAAAACCTAGCACATTCATTGGAGAGGTGAAATTTCTTTGAAAAGTGTGCTTTCCTGTCAAAAACCTGCATCATCAGGTAAATCAACCACCATTGGCTGCAGTCTGATTTCCAGCCACCTCACTGGCTCACAGCCTGACACACCTCCAGAACCTGCTTTTCTCCACAAAAGCTATTCTGTTATGATTGATCTGCATTCTTCAATCAAACATAAAAAGCACAATCATTATGTGAGCATGTGTAGGTCCAAAAAAGGTACATGGGGTGGATGACAAACTGCACTGTAGCACAGAGGAAGTAGTATATGTGGAAGCAGTCACCCAAATAAAGTCAGAGGCACCAAGCAGTGCAGTGTCTGCAATCCATCAAAACTGAAATAAAAGTAGCACACAATTGGCACCCAGTACATTTCAGATTGGATAGTGGTGCACAGGTCAATGTGATAGCTCCCCAGGGTTCCAACTGGACTGAGTGGGCAGGTAGCCGGTGGGTTGCTGTCTCCACCTGTTCCCTCTGGGCAGTGATATGCAATGCTAGGTCAATGGAGAACAAGACTGCCATTATGGTGGCCCTGATTTCCTCAGTCAATCTGGCTTGCATCAAGGAGACCTGGTTGGGGCACTATGCCAGGCCTGTTTTGGAGGTGTCAGTCCCGGACGGATACTCCGTAGTGCACTGCGCAAGGAGGGAAAGTGGGGGTGGGGATGCAGCCATCTGTCTTTTATCCAGCCTGAACTTCTCCGTGCACTCAGTGGGTTCTATCTCATCATTTGAATGTGTGGCTGTACGTTGCTGTCAAGGTGCTGGTTGCAGGATTCTCCTTGTCTGTCGTCCCCCTGGGCATGGGGGAGAATTCCTGCAGGAAGTTACAGACTTTGTTGCCAAGAGGGTTTTGGAGTCACCCAGAAGGTTGATTCTGGGCGGCATCAATGCCTGGATTGATGATGAACTCTTGCATTTTGGACATGAGGTCCTCCAGATAATGACATCACTGGGCCTCGCACAAGTGGTTGCTTCTGCAGCTCACCACCACAGCCATGCCTTGGACTTGGTATTCTCCTGAGGCTTGAGGTCACTAACCTCAGGATTGATCTGGTCATCTGGTCTGATCACTGAATGGAGGAGTTCTCCTTTGGGCCCCCCCCCGATAGTCTTTCCCCTGTTGAGGTGGTTCGCTGCCGCCCATTGAGGGGATTGTCCCCATAGAGACTTTTGACAGCAGTAAACGTTTCTAATATGAGTGCTGCATGTGCAGTTGACATGGGTGAGGCAGTGACAGCCTATAACATGGCAGTCTCCAAGGCACACGATGCCATTGTACCAGTCCATATATGACCCAGGTCTTCTCACTTGAGATCCCCATGAATTGATGGGGCTGTCAAGGAGATGAAGTCCAAGGGTAAGAAGTTGGAGCATTGCTGGTGGAAGACCCAGTCCGAGAAGGATAAACTGGCTTTGAGAGTTCGCTACAGTGATCATCAAAGGGCAATCAACCATAAGAATGCAGCATTCCTGTTCAGGGAGATTTCTGCAGGGAGGAACAGACCAGCTCTGCTCTTTTGAACTATGGACAGGCTACTTCATCCTGTCTGTCTGTAGTTGAAAAGAGCATTTTCAGTCACTTTGTGCAAGGAGTTTGCTCAGTTCTTCTCTGATAGGGTGTCCTCCATTTTGTACAGGATCTCCCTAGTTGGACAAGATCAGTCCCACAGTGGTGGTCATTGCATGGGCAGAGGCAATCCTATTGTCTGAGACAAGTTTCGGCCAGTGGAGGTCGCTGGGGTCATTGAGGTAATCATGAAGTTGCGGCCCATCTTTTGTGAACTGGACCCGGGTCCTACTTGTCTCTGGCTAGTGGGATGTGTTGAGTCTGTTGGTCCAGTGTTCAACGAGATAGTCCAGTGCTCACTCTTGGAGGGGTTCTTCCCTGATGCCTTGAAGGAGGCATTGATGAAGCCCCTTCAGAAGAAGCAATCACTCGACCCTGATGTCTTGGTGAATTATCGATCTATAGTATCTCCAACCTCCCATTTCTGGGGAAGGTTGTTGAGAAAGTGGTGGCTCTGCAGCTCAAGACATACCTCAAGGTCTTTGACATCTATGAGCCATTCCAGTCTGGATTTAGAGCAAGGCATAGACCCAAAACAGCATTGGTCAGGGTGCAAAATGATTTTCTCAGGGCGAAAGATAAAGGAGATAGGTCAGTTCTCGTTCACCTAGATCTCAAATGTGTAACATAACATACAAATACAAAAATGATAAACACTATCTAAAATACTATGTAGTAACCCCAGAAGCCCTTCCAGTGCTTGGTATCCTTGCTTGCCTGAATCTAAAACTGATCAAGCTGAAGATGGCAGTATAGAACAACATAGGGGAGACCTGAATATGCCAGATGTTAACTGGATGACATGTACTGCAGCCACATCCAAGAGCAGAGTCATTCTCGATGCCCTGCAGGGGGCAGGCCTTAGACAGCTAGTGTTGGAACCCACTCGGGAGGGAACAATACTAGACCTGGTACTCTCAAATGGAGAGAGGATCACAAATTTAGAAGTCAGTGGACATCTGGGAACAAGTGACCACTGCACAGTGTGCTTCACAATAAGCACAACCATGGAGACAAGCCATACAAAAACAAGGATACTGGACTTTAGAAGGGCCGACTTTGGTAAAATGGGTGAATACATGAGGAATGCACTAGCAAATGGCCCAAAAGGAAGGGTGGAAGAACAATGGAGAAAAATCAAAACTGTTATCATAGAGGCAACAAGCCTTTGTGTGGGACAAATAAAGAAAACAAAGCGCAGTAAAAAAACACAATGGTTCTCAAAAGAGGTGGCAGGGGAGGTTAAGGAGAAAAAGGCTGCATTCAAAAAGTGTAAGGAATCACAGAAGGAGCACGACAGGGAACTGTATCAAGTAAAGCAGAATGAAGTGGGGAAGGCAGTCAGAATAGCAAAGGCCCAAACCAAGGAAACAATAGCCAACTCAGTTAAAAAGGGGGATAAAACCTTTTATAGGTACATTAGGGAGCATAGAAAGGTTAAGGGAGGAATAGTGAATTAATAAAGGAGGGAGGTGGGCAGAGGAGACAGTGAAAAGGCAGAGATACTGAATGAATACTTTTGCTCAGTATTCACAAAAGAAGATGAGAAGGAGTTACCTAAACCAGACAATAGAAGCACTCTGGGTAGGGGGGTTGACACCAGTCCATTTACAGAAGAAAGAGTACTGAAAGAACTCCTAAAACTCAAGGTGGACAAAGAAATGGGGCCTGATGGGATTCACCCCAGAATCCTAAAAGAACTAAGGGAGGACCTGGTGACACCACTGACCACACTTTTTAACAAATCATGGGAAGATGGAGTAGTACCTGAGGACTGGAGGAGGGCAGATGTGATTCCCCTTCACGGAAGTGGGAGCAAGGCAGAAGCAGGAAACTACAGACCTGTAAGTTTGACCTCAGTGGTAGGGAAAATGATGGAATCACTTCTGAAAGAAAGAACTGTTGAGTACCTAGAGGCCAGCAGGGCACAGGACCCAAAGCAGCATGGATTTACAGCAGGAAGGTCATGTCAGACGAATCTAATTGATTTCTTTGACTGGGCGACCAAAGTAATAAACCAGGGAGGGGCTGTGGATATGGCCTACCTAGACTTTAGCAAGGCATTTGACACGGTCCTGCACAAAAGACTAATAATCAAGTTAATCAGCCTGGGAGTGGGTTCCAGGGTGGTAGTCTGGGTAGCAAACTGGCTGCACAACAGGACACAGAAGATAATAGTAAATGGAACACATTCCGAAGAAAGGAGGGTTACTAGTGAAGTACCTCAGGGCTCAGTACTGGGTCCAGTCCTCTTTAACATCTTTATAGGTGATATTGCAGAGGGTCTGGAGGGAAAGTTATGCCTCTTTGCAGATGACACAAAGATCTGTAACAGTTGATACACAAAGGGGTTAGAAAGGATGAGAAGGGACTTGTCAAGGTTGGAGGAATGGTCAGAAATATGGCAACTTAGATTCAATGCAAAGAAGTGCAAAGTAATGCACCCGGGAAACAAAAACCCAGAAGAAGAGTACACAACAGCAGGGGAGGTACTAACAACAACAAAAATGGAAAGAGACTTTGGGGTAGTCATATCAAATGACTTAAAGGTGGGTAAGCAATGTGAGAAGTCAGTAAGGAGAGCCAGGGAAGTACTGGGACGCATAGAAAGGGGCATCACAAGTAGAAAAAGGGAAGTGGTTATCCCTCTGTACAGCCAGTTGGTGAGACCCCCATCTGGAATACTGTGTGCAGTTTTGGAGACCCCATCTACGTAAGGACATAGACAGGATGGAAGCAGTCCAGAGGAGGGCAACTAAAATGGTGCACGGTCTGCATCAGAAACCATATGAAAAGAGAGACTGAGAGAGCTTAATATGTATACGCTTGATGAAAGGAGGGACGGGGGGACATGATAGAAATTTTCAAGTACCTCAAGGGAATCAACAAAGTCCAGGAGGGTAGCGTCTTTCAGAAAAAGAGATGTGTAAGAACAAGGGGGCACAATTTAAAGATAGAGGGGGGACGGCTCAGGGATAATGTGAGGAAATGTTTTTTCACTGACAGAGTAGTGGATGCATGGAACCACCTTCCTGGGGAGGTTGTTGGGTCTAAAACAGTGGGGGAATTCAAACATGCATGGGACAGACATAAGGCAATTATAGTGGGGGTTTGCAGGAAGTAGGCTGTTGGTTAACTAGACTCTGCAGCTTATCCAATAGGAAGGGAAATGGGCAGACTAGGTGGGCCAAGTGGTCCTTATTTGCCATCAAAGTCTATGTTTCTATAGCTTAAGCACTGCCAGTGACAACCAAGACAGAGAAATTACTATCAGAGTATGCAGATGTCTTTCATGGGCCAGGGCAGTTAAAGGGGAGTATAAAATCAAAATGGATACTACTGTAGACCCTGTAGTGCATGCACCACACAGGGTTCCAGTTACACATCACACAGGGTTCCAGCTGTGCCAAGAGACCATGTAGCACATGAAATCTTAAGAATGGAGAGTTTAGGGTACATCATCAAGGTGCGTGACCCTACAGAGTGAATAAATTCCATAGCAGTCATGGAGAAATCCTGCATGAGAGAGTGTGGTGGGCACACCCCTTTTGCCATAACCAACTGGGCTACAGGTTCTGTTACATTCCCTCAGATCTGAAGCTTGTCTGAAATTACAAGGAGAGGCAAGCACAACTTCAGATGTAATGAAGGTGTTTATTAGGAAGCAGTATAGCGTAGTGGTTAAGGGCACTCAGCTGCAAACCTGGAGTCCTGGGTTTGAATCCTGTCTGCCCTCACTTGCATACTGTGTGATCCTGAGCAAGTCACTTAACTTCCTTGTGCTCCCAGGATGCACCTGGAAACAAGATCCAGCTTAGTGTGCCTTTCCTGGTTAAACAATCTCCCCCTATTATAGGGAGGAGAGTGCAAGTGTCAAATCAAACAGCTTAAACTATGCCACTGGTAAAATGGTGTAAAATGGTACCAGTTTTGTGATCTGTAAAATGCTGCATTCTAAGGTAATACTAAATACCATAAGTAATCTCTGTACTCCAGGCAAATGCAATTACTCTACATAGACTACTAAACTCTAATCACCCTGGCCAGGGCTAATCTGAATTCAGGGGTGTAGCCAGGGATTTCAGATCTGCACACCAAGTAGACTCACTGCTACCCCCCCTTGTTAGGGTGAGCTATCCCCCCGACCGGGATGTAGCCAAACAATATACAAATGTACATCAGGACCATGTTTGTTGCCTCATTTGGCACAATAAATACAACTTTTGTATCTCATGACAATGGTTGTTGCCATGTGTGGGTAAATACAAATGCCATGCATTGTTCCCTAAGACACCCACATGCCAGCCCAGAGCCTGTGAAGTTGTATTGTTCTTGGGATGCAAAGAGAGTATTAGTGACCAGTTCTTCTAGTTTCGACTCCTATGAATAAAATTACAGAAAGGTTAGTATTTTCTTTGTTAGTTTTCATGGAAAAAGGAAGCAGTTCAGAGCCGATTTGCTATCCCCTTAAATAAAATTGCACACCATGGAGTGCTTGGAGTATGCCTGCCTACACCCATGTCTGAATTGATAGTCTGGTGAACCTTCATGACTGGTGGTTCAGTAACCTGCAGGTTGTGAATTCACAAGACAGAGGAAGCACACAAAGCGGTATTCTTTCAAGTGTGGGTAGTGCACTAGTTGGAGCTCAGGTGATATGCCTCCAGGAGAGGCCAGAAGAACTATTCCATGGCAGTGGAGAATCACCAGAGGGTGCACCTTTTCCCCTGGTTTGGAAACCTCAGTTGCCTGGGAAACTTGTTTCAGATCATCAGGCTGAAGGCACTCTCTGTCTTTAAAGACTGCTGAACCAGGTAGGGCAAAAACTGGATTATTTTGTCGGACCACTGAGTGTCGGTGAGGAGGTTATGGAAGACTGCAGAGCAATGTCTTACTAGAAGGACAAATTGCATTCCAAGGCTCTTGTGGGTTTCGTCACTCCTGGATCTGACTGCTTTCATCACTCCTGGATCTGGCCACTTTCATCATTCCTCAAAACAAAGCCTCACCCTACAATATGTCAGTGTCCCTAGTTAGTCAGCTGGTGTCATTATTAGGCTGCCTTCAGTTCCTATCGAGAATGGGTTGAAGCACTGAAGAGACAGAAGGTGTCCTTACCTGACTACCACCCTAACGTCTATCTTAAAGGTTCACCTTGTATCGAGGCATGTGTACGACACAGTAAAAAGGGTCAATGCAGTCCCAAAAAAAGTCTCTAGCAAAACAGGTGTCATTCCTTTCTTGTGCTTGCTGGAATGTCCTTACACAGGCAAACTCTTTACATTGCTGTTAGGTTAACATAGTTCATTCAGAAGTGGATACCCCAATTAGCAGTTAGGTACTTCCCAGACTGAGGTGGGAGAGGCTGACTCTGGTTCTCCTCATAAAGTACCATCAATTTGATGAACTGAGCACTGGACCAGTTCATACTGTGAAGTACAGTAATTGCAATGCAGGGTAAGGATAGTTCACACAGTAATGCAGAGTCACATGTACACCAGTGCAGAGCTTAGTGGATCACACAGTTCAGACAGGGTAGCAGAAGACATAGTCAGTCTGTTAAAGGGTAACACAGATTTAAGGCAGTTTATTGAGGGTAAATAGGGTACACACAAATTCAGACAGTTAATTTCATGTGAAGAACACACATACTGTATATTTAGGCAGTCCATTTTATGCGGAGGGCACAAACAAATTCAGGCAGCTTTTTTTAGGCAGGGGCAGTGACACTTTGGCTTTAGTTGAAAAGGCAGTCTTTAGATGTGGCACACTGTCACCTTGCTTGCAGTTTATAAGCAGACTGTAACGTTCAGTAATTCTTTAGTTTAGATGACTGCCCTTAACATCAGCTCCTATTGAGCTCACCTTGACTCATTCCCATTACATCTGCTCCTATTCAGCTGTTACTACTGTGCCCAGTGGGTAATTCTTAGTGCTTAAGCCCACTATACTGGCTCCTATGGCATATACCACTGTAAGGTTGCCATGATTAGGGCCCTGTAATGTGGGCGCCGCAATAAGGTCATGAGTGACGAGGTGTTCTGGATTTCAGTGCATCCTGCGTCCCGCACTCACATTGTGTTTGCGTTGCCTGCCCTTCATGGCATGCCCAACCTGGAGTTGGTTATTTATAGTTTAAGGGGGGTGTGGGGGTGTGGCCACCTGCAGAAAATCATACGGACATGTGCAGTCTGACTGGTGGTGACCGATTCCGTGATGCTCACCTGTCACATTGCCCTTTTACTTGTGCTCTCATTCACTGGGTGCTCTTTGTTTCTGCACTGGCATGGGTGAACCCGCTTATGGAGACTTAATTATTCCACTCCATGGGTGTTTCTGAGGCTGTTCCAACCTGCCCCTTGTGCTAGCTCCTATGGAGCTCTTTATACTAACCCCACCCAGTGGGTGGTACTGCTGCAAGCCCTTGCTGCACCCACTTTAGCTCCTGTAGAGCTGGCTTTTTGTTGCTTCAATGGATGGCCCAGTGTTGAGGAGCACCCATCCACTTGCATGGCTTTGGCCATTCTAATTAGCGCCATTCAACGCAATGCCCTTTCTTAATAAATACATTTTTTTCTGGCTCTGGCAGTCAGCACTGCCTAACTATGCCACCACTGCACTCACCACCACAACCTGAAACTGGAGCTGCAGGAGTCCTTGGGGGAGTTGTCACTCCCACCATGCTGCAGGGCCTAAGAAGGAGGGGGACTCAAACCAGCAACTGACTAAGGTGGGGCTGTGATCACTGCAACTGCTGCTGCTTGAGGAAATGGAGAGACTATTGCCAAGGAGGAGCCACTGAGCATCTCACTGCCACAACTAGCAGCATCACTTTAGGCGTTTCCCATATTGTAGATCTCCTAACATAATCTTGGAAGAAAACAATAACTTCCTAACAGCTATTGAACAATATGAAGCTGAGGGTGACTACATTCTACTGGGAGACTTCAACTTTCCAGCAATTAACTGGAAAATGTTAGAAGAGACATCTCTTATTGAAAACAGATTTATAGACATTACAATTCAGAAAAACCTCAAACAAATAGTAAATGGCAAGACTGGGGGAAAAGTACATTAGCTCTGGTTTTGACCACCTGTCCAGAGAAAGTTAAAGATTTAACAATATTGGATCCATTATCTGACTGTGACCATAACATGATAAACTTCAGTTTAAGTAACCAATGGGAAGCAATTAAAGGGATAACAAAATTTAAATGTTACCACAAAGCTGATTATAATGCAATGAGAACCTACCTCGGTAAGTGGGATTGGGAAAGAGAGCTACATGAAAAAGGGATGCAACAGATCTGGGAAAGTCTAAAAAGAAGATTAGACTATTGTGTACATAATTATGTGCCAGTTATTAATAAATATAGAAAACATGGCAGAATGCCAGTTTAGTTTGGTAAGGTTATTAAGAAACATATTAACAAAAAGAAAACATTATACAAAAAGTATAAAGAAAACTCACCTA
The DNA here is from genome assembly GCA_016271365.2 of Neoceratodus forsteri. Taxonomy (NCBI): domain Eukaryota; kingdom Metazoa; phylum Chordata; order Ceratodontiformes; family Ceratodontidae; genus Neoceratodus; species Neoceratodus forsteri. The sequence goes on from CM028135.1 coordinate 478,719,872, forward strand.
AGAATAACTGGAAAGAATACAAAAAGCAAGCCAACAAATGTAAAAACTGAATAGTAAAATCTAAAAATAAAGAAGAAATGAAGCTAGCTACTAATGTAAAACACAATAAGAAACATTTTTTTTGGTTACATTGGCTCTCTGAGAGGTAATCAACACAGTATAGGCCCTCTAAATATTGGGGATAGGCTAGTATTGGAAGAAAAGGAACTAGCCACTGAGTTCAATAGCTACTTCTTGTCTACATATCAACCAAGGGACCAGTCTGAGAACATAAATACAACAGGGCACTCAGACATCTCAGAAATAAAGATTATAAAAACAGATGTTATCAATAAAATCAAAAAAACTTAAAATTAGTAAATCCACTGGACCAGATGGTATTCACCATCACTTACTAAAAGAACTAATGAATGAACTTGCAGGTCCAATAGCAAAACTTTTCTCAGCATCTATCAATGAGGGAGATACAATTGCTGAGTGGAGAGACGCTATAGTTACTCCCATATTTAAAAAAGATGACAGGCAAGAAGTTTCCAATTACTGCTCTGTGAGTCTAACATCAATCCTTGGCAAATTATTAGAAGGGATTCTACAGGATCATATTGTCAACCATATTAAAGAACAAGGTTGTGTAGATATCTTACTATATGGTTTTACATAAAGGCGCTCTTGTCTGACAGCACAGTTGCACTTCTATGAATATGTGAGTGCAGCATTAGATAGGGGTCTACCAGTCGATATCTTCTTTCTCGACTATTCCAAAACCATTGACCACTTGTGTCACAATACCTTGATTAAAACCTCAGGGATATATGGCTGCATCCAAAAGTGGTCTCATGGATAGGAACATGGCTAGGTAATAGAAGGCAGAGAGTAGGCATCGCAAGACATTATTCCGAATGGGGGGATGTGAATAGTAGGGTCCCACAGGGATCAATGTTGGGATCCACACTGTTAAATATTTTTATTTTATCAATGCAGACCTCAAAAAACTCTTGTTTAGGTAAATATGCTGATAACAGCAAAACTGGGCCTATTGTGCATAACAATAAATGCACTAAACAACTCTAAAATGATCTGGAACAGTTGGAAAGATGAGCTAAATTGCAGAAACTAAACTTCAATGTAAACAAGAGCAAAGTTATGCACCTCAGTAAAAATAATTCCATGGCACAATATAAATTAAATAAAATCATTTTACAAGAGACTGAAAACGAATGGGACTTGGTTATGCCTGAAAACAGTCCCTGGGATCAGAGTACCCACCCGGTAAATGAATAAATAAATTATCATAACAAAATATCTGTCATTTGAAACACACACTAGAAATATGGTCAAAAAATGCAATAAGATACAGGGGTGTATATTTAGAAACGTAAAAAGTAGAAACTCGGATGTAATAATCCCTTTGTACTCATCGCTGGTGAGACCACATCAGGAATATTGTTCTGCTTTCTGCACTCCCCAGAGCATTAAGGGACAAAGGCTCATAGAAGGAGTTCAGAGGAGAATGACTAAAAAGATAAAAACACAAAGACATAAGACATATGGAGAGAGAGAGAATAAATAACTTAGGCCTGTACTTAATGCAGTATAGAAGGTTAAGAGGGGACCTGTGTTTAGTGTTCAGAGTTATGAAGGATAATTCACAAATGGAAAGTTTAGGACTAATACGAAGAACAGTTAATATGACTACGAGGTCCCATAACTTTCAGCTGCAAGGGAAGGTGGCAAATACCACTAAAAGAACAAAGTGGTTTACACAAAGAATAGTATCAACATGGAATTCCTTGCCAGAATGAGTTGTCACATGTAAGACCATGAAAGCCTTTAAACTGGCTTTAGACAGATACATAGACATGACCAAATGTAGCTACCACCACTAGTAATACTGGCAAGTTAATATAGGTCTATAACCTCCTAACTCCTAACTCTTCTATGGATCTATGAACTGGAGTACTGTAGTAAAGCTAGATGCTGACTAGAGAGAAGGACCACAGAAGAAGAAAACGGCTCCAATACAGCCTCCATCCAGGTAAACCCAAGGGTCACTGTTACTTCCTGCATCCATCTCCCTTGCTGGTCCTGTCATAACTGCCACAGCAGTCAAACAGGGCACTTTCCCAAGCTCATTGTTCCAAACCTAGAACACCTAGCATGGGCCACAACTACTCCTGCAGCTTTCAAAATGCCCATGCACCAGGCAGGTACAGCAGTCCCAGCGCATAGCTACCTTCCATACCTTACACTGCCTGCTTGGGAGGGCTTCTGAAGCAGGCAGTGCAGCAGGAGAAAAGAAAAAAACATGAATTTGGGCTGGCAAGGAAGGGAGATTTCTGTTGCTGGGGTATTTCTGTGGGACTGCAGGAGATAGGATATGGCTGTGGGGAATGGGGGTGTACACATCATAATAGCGACGGGAATACAGCAAAAACCATCACAGCGACATTTTCAGCAGTTTGCTGTGATGGTCTGCTGGGTTCCCGACACTATAGCCTCAGGGGTGTTCGCCCCCTTCCTGAACCAACTCTGACTCAGTCTGGGGAGTGTGGGGGCAGAGCCCTCTGCAGGGGGGGTGTGGGGACAAAGCCCCCCACAGAAAACACCAGTTCCCCCAGCAAAAGCACAACACCAACTGGCAGTGTTGTGCCATCGCTGTGCTTATGGTTGGCAAATTCTGTGTCACCACAGCATGGTGGAACCCTGCAGGGGATACTGTGGGGACCCTGGCTGCTACTGAGAACACTTTGGGAGCCTTGGCTACTACTGGGAGATGCAGGGGATACACTGGTTGTACTGTGGCTACAGGGTGTGGCTGCAGGGGTTACTGTTGGGCTGCTAACTGCTGCAGAGCCACTTACAGTGGGCAGTGAGTCCAAAAGAGCCACTTGCTTTCCCTTGTGCTTACTGAGGTTGTGCCACAGTGCTCCTGACACACAAACTGTTTTCTCTGGATCATCTCCAATGTGTTCTATGGGGTCCCCGAGCCCCTAGCAATCCCCTTTCTGTGTCCACAGGGTCCCTGGTTTCGTGTCTGTAGGGCCCCCCACTCTGGGACACTACAGGAGTTATGTCTGGGTCTGGATCCATGTGACCTTAACAAGGTTATCAAATGAGAGCATTATCAGATGCCATCACTGGATAATATTATGAGTATGTTAGCAGGGGCAAAGTTTTTAAGTGTATTAGATGCTAGATCATAGTACTGACAGATACATTTGTTTATGTTTTTATTGGATTTTGATAACTGGATAGGCACACTGATACCTGAGTCGCAGCATCTGTAAAAGAAAACCCGTCCTGTATCTCTGGTGGTCAGTGGACGCTATCTGCCGATGCGGGCATCTGTAAAAAACCCTGTCCTATATCCTGGTGGTCAGTGGACCGCTATCAGCCGATGCGGGCATCTGTAAAAACAAACAAATTCCAATATCCCTGGTGGTCTAGTGGTACCCCCCACCCACTGAGCCACTGCCCTGCTTCCCCGGTCAGCGGAGGCGGCAGCACCCACCCGCCTGCCACCCGCGCCCGCCTACCCAGCACCTCGGTAGGGCTGCCGCCCGATGGTTCCTGGCGTGAGCCAATGGGCGTTCAACTCTCGAGGTGTCGTCGGCAAGTGGCGGGTGGCAGGTAGGTGATGCTTGCCGCCCACTGGCGGCCGGGGGCGGGCGGTGGGCTCAGTGGCAGTGAGGCCTGCAGACCCTGAAGATATTAGGTGTTATTTTTTACAGATGCCTGTGATCAGGCAGATAGCGTCCACTGTACCACCAGGATATAGATGGGATTTCTTTACAGATGCTGCGATCAGAGCAGATAGCGATCCACTGACCACCAGGGATATAGGACAGGGTTTTCCTTTTACAGATGCCCACGATCGGGCAGATAACGGTCCACTGGACCACCAGGGATATAGGACGGGGTTTTCTTTTTACAGATGCCTGTGATCGGGCAGATAGTGGTCCACTGGACCACCAGGGATATAGGATAGAGTTTTCTTTTTGTACAAATGCCCGCGATCGGGCATGGGCCGGCGCTGCCAGGTACAGCCGGAACTCGGGTGACCACCCACAGGTGGCAGCTGCCGTGTTGCGCCCTGCAATGCGGCAGCTCACCTATGGGTGGCCATCAATTGTTCCTTTTTTTGCTGTAACTTTGTGCTGGCGCAGGTAGGAGTTGTGCATGCATGGCTCTGCACATCCCAGGCTGAATATTGGGCTGTGCAGGTTATGCATGGGTATGCACCCCCCACCTGTGCCTGCATACATTACTGATGTGCTCGGCGACGGGATTTGTGCCATGCGACTTTCTCCTTTGAATATCGCTACCACAGTGGTTTGCGATGATGCAACACTGCTGTGCCAAGCAACCCTTGAATATCTGGGCCAATGTTCTCTATTCCCTGCTCAAGTTTCAAACCTGCCAGTTCTATGATACAGTGTTTTAAGCTTTGTTAGCTCTGCACCCTTCAGGGAGGAGAGGACTGGTGCCCCATACAGAAATACAAGGAAAAGGACACCGCTAGCTGCTGACTGATGGGCTTTATTAGTAAGGTAGGATTTGAGCCTATAGAGCAGCCCCAGCTTTTGGGAAAGGAACTTAGAGATGCATGTAGTGTGGGGCTTGAAAGAGAGCTCAAGGTCAAGCCAAATGCCAAAATATATTTATAGTGTCTACCACCTCAAGTCAGGTACTCATGGAGGTGGAGATCTGCAAGAGTTCACTTCGGTCGGAACCCAGCTTTCCGGATCCAAACAGCAACGTCTTTTTTTTAACTATTGAGGACATGTCAGTTAGTAACAAATGAAGTTTCAAGTTCATAAAAATCTTCTTAAGTCCAGCTTTTACAGCATTCAGGTCTTGGCCAGTTCTGTATTGGACTGCATTGTGTTTGTACAGAAATACTTTGGCATTGCCACAGTTGGAGGGGAGCTCACTGACAAACAGTGAGAATAGTATGGACCCCACGATAGAGCCTTGGGGGATCGGTTGCTGCAAGGAGAGGCATAACCCTCACTTAACTGATTGTTTACACCCTATGAGGTAGCTTCTAAATCATGGATAAGAGAGATGGTCTAGGATCAACCTCCTTAGCTTGAATAGTAGTAGGTCATGGTTCACCAAACGAAGACCTTTGTCAGGCCAATGAATATAGCCCCTGTAGGCTTGCCATGGTCTAAGGCATGTAGAACATCAGTGGTGAAGCATACTAGGGCTATATTGGTTCCATGGTGTTCGCAGAACCCATGCTGAAAGTTAGTGAGCAAGGAGTAGGTTTCAATATATGACAGTAATTGGCTATGCACAAGTCTCTCTTTGACCTTTGTCCAGGTGCGGAGTATAGAGATGTGACAATAATTTTCAGTTGCTTCCCTAGCTCCTCCTTTGTGCACTGGGGTCACATATGCTACCTTTCACCTTAGGAAGACTGTGCCTTGGAGCAGGGACAGGTTATAGAGAGTAGCCAAAGGAAGAGTGAGGATAGGGGCAGCCATTTTTAGATGCTGAAGCCCAAGATTATCATGGATCACAGATTGTTCAGGGTGTAGAGGTGTGAGGAGGGCTGTGCCAGTCACTGTATGCACCCAAAGCACCAAGGATACTGGCAAGGGGACTGGGGAGGGTGCTCGGTGCTGTGGTGGTGGTGGTGACTGCTAGACACCTGAGAGGATTTTGTTTTTTAATTCTGGGCTGGCAATTGGGGGGACCACTACCACCAGGGATTTCATTTATTTACTGCCAGGTGAGTGATCAGAGGGAGGGGGCAAACACTACCACCAGGGATTTTATTTATTTGCTACCACACAGGCAATCAGAGGGAGGAGGGGACCACTCCCACCAGGGATTTCTTTTATGTAATGCCAGGCAGGTGATTGGGAGGGACCACTACCACCAGGGATCATTTCTTTATGTTGGGGTCTGGCAATTGGGGACTGCCACAGACAACAGGGGTGGGTATACTCCCCTAGTGTCAACTGGCTGCTTGGCTGCATTACCTCTGGCAGCTGCTAAGGTTGTACAGAGTAATAGGAGGTTTTATTTGGCGGTATTTGCATGGTGCAGAAGGACTATGCAAACCTCTTTTGTGCCACACATATCAACTAAATATCGGCTTGTGTCAATATTCCTTCCCCCGCCCCACCATTTGCGTACCCCCTTTTATTTGCGCTGGAGCTACCCCTGTTAGCCCATGCAACAGAGTCTTTTCAATATTGGGCTCCAGCGCAAAACCCGGTGTGCATGGGCAAACACCCATTAGCGTCCATGCAAACATTTAAATATCAGGCCCGAATATCTACTAGTAAAAACAATAGCATTTTTGTGCAGCAGGTATAACTGAGGAGGTCTTGTCAGACAGTGCTCCACAATATTACTCACCAGCGATTAACTAGTTTGTGGACAACTATGTTTTTTCTCATACAATATCCAGTCCTTACTATCCCAAGTCAAATGGACAAACAAAAATGACAGTGCAGACTGAAAAAGGTTTGCTAGCAAAGACTGAACAGAGTGGGGTTGTCTCTTATCTTGAAATGCCGGTGTTCAGAAATATACCAGCTGATGGGCTCACCTGCTCAACTGCCAATCAGTCAACATTTATGATCCATGTTGCCATCTACAGATCTGAAAATTAAAGCCCAAAGTCATTAGCCCAGTTTAGCTCAGACAAACTGAAGAAAAAAACAGTTTAGTTAGCTGAAGTACTACAACCGAAATGCAAAAGCCTTGCCATGCCTTCAGGAGCAAGACTGGGTGGCCGATTCTGAAAGGACTTGCGATGTCACCATGGGCTTGTGGCAGAATGTGTAACACAACTTGCTAGTTGCATCAAACATTGCAGTGAGTGCAATTCTGGAAGGTGCTTGCTGCAAACACCCTATCGCACGTACAGAAAGCAGGGTGTTAGACCACATACTCCCCGGTCTAGCGTTGCACCGCAGATCGCGGCACTTGCACCAATCCTTTGATGCAAGGTGCCATAAATCGGGTGAACTGTCGCAACTGTGCCAGCCCTTCCAGAGTCAGACCTGGTTGCGTTCGAAGGGCTTTGGCGCAACTACATCCGACTTTGCAGTGGACACAGGGTTTGCAGCATGCTCTGAGCCCACCTTCCAAAATAGGCCCCTGAGTTTAAATGCAGAGGCCAGACAGCCTGTGACATTCAGCTACAGATGCAGCCAAGCTGGCCACAATGAGGTAATATCTTGCACATGCAGAAAGTGGCTGAGTGTACATATGACATTATCATTTGTTAAAATCACAGGAGGAACAAATAAACCCAACAGATGCTAATTCAAACAAGATGGCTTTCACAATGTGAAAAGATGCACATCAGAATGCTTTCACATCATCTACTGCTCTGGATGTTCTGTTGTCTGAACGTACAGAGAAATCTAAGGACATGATTAATCTTCATGTCACCTGGGCAGGGCGTACTGTAAAGCTACCAAAAAGAATGAACCCTTGGACTCTAATGTTTCACCCAAGGATTACAGTGACAGCTGTGTAATGTATGTGTTGTTATTTCAAACGTTACATTGAAAAAACTTTTAGCAATAGGAATAAGGTTTTGCAAAATATTACTTTAAAGGTTTTTCTAACCCTGAGGTATCAATTAGCCAGTATGGTACTTACATGATAATGTAAGAGATGATAGCAAATGTTATAAAGATTGTGATTTTCCTAGAGCACAACTCAACAGGAAGTCAGGGTTTTAATAAGGGACATGGAGGCAAAAGATTACAAGCTATAAGCATCCTTCTTTATTTCTTCAGCAGCAAATAGCCCTAAATATAGAAAAAATACAAAAGTTCTGTAAGCCCCAACCTAGGCAGTGAACTCCTGACTACAACCCCCATAGTCTACTGTGCTCTCCCACCATGCTCAATGCAATATAAGAGGGATTCCCACCCAACAATCAGCCTTCTTCTTTAGTGGTTATGGTAAGCAGTGCATCTGCAGTGATTTCATACCACTGAAGTCTCCAACAAGTGGCTGATTTGGTGGAAATACCTGAGGCTTTCTGCCCTTATCAAACAGGCAATTGACTGTTATTTTCAGCAACATTTTCCCCCAATAAAGCACCAGGATGCAAACTGCCAGTTGTAGTGGAGGAGGTAATTGCAGCTCATAACTACACACACCATTTGGTAACTGAGTCCTGCTCCTTGATACCTCACAGATTCTCTAGCAAATATTAAAATGCAATTTTTATGAGAAGAGAGAGCATGATATTTAATCAGTAAGGCATGACACGGTGTGTGTTGTTTTGTAATAACATAATTCCTCAGGTAGACTGCAACATGAAGCTACAGGCTGACTACATTCAACACCAGAGAAGTGATGTTATTACACAACACACATTCCTGGAGTGCCTTATTGGTATCAAACAATGACTGGTTTGTTTAAAAAAAAAAGATTAAAAGTAAGCTTAAAAATTATTTTTATTTGATTATTTTGTCATAGTATTTACTGTATATTAACTAAGAAATAAGGTCTCAGTTATCAGTTTGCCTAATAGGTGGTGCTGTTCCTTATGTCTGTCACATGCTCATTTGTCTGCCTTCATTCCCCTCCGTTCCATCAACTCCCTGTATCTGTAAGTTTTCCCTCTCTGTCCACCCACCTGCTCGCCCTGTGTAAGAGTTTTTTTTTTAAATGTACTAAATTACTGCAACTGTTACAGAGCATAGTGGACAAGGACAGAAGCGAGTGTGGCGCTGTTGAAATGTGCACGCACTATGACAATCACACTGCACACTGAGACTAAGAGCTAGTCAGAAAAATGATGGCTTTGTTTTGCTTTTCTTTCTTATCTGTCAATTTTAAAGCTACAACTAAGTCGGGGAAAAGTCAGAGCAAAGCACAGAGTGCAGCGAGCACGGCGCTGGTGAATTGCTCATGCACTGTTATTTTGATGTGATGAGTAGAGTACTCAGAAGCCACATGCTGACAGCTTTATTTTGCTTTTACTTTTTTTTTTTTTTAATTGCGACAGACTTGTGGGAGACAGATGCTGATCAGGGCTCTGTTTGTGGCCTAAAAATAAAGAAATTAATGTGAGGGCTGGGGACGGCATCCGTTGTGTCACAGAGTATGTGAGTAATGATCTCAGAAATGTTTTCTTTATGTGAGGAAGTCATGTGTGTGCCTGGACTTAATACAGTGATGTTACTGTCAGATAACATCGCTGGTCCTGGGGCACACTGACCAATCAGGTCCTTAGAAATGTCCCTGCCATTTTATATTACATATGTGTGTAACGCTATGAGGTTCCACCAGAGGGCACTGTTTGTTATCAAACATACACAAGTAGTGTCTGTTTTTGGTGTCTATGTAACAACCCCCTGACTCACCTGGGCTGTTCTGGGTCCCCTGGGTCTTCCCTGGACACACCTCAAGGGGGCCGGCCTTGGTTCTCTGGCAGATTAGTGGTACGGGAACAATAAGTGTGAGTGGTGCCTCCACCTGTGGTAGTGATGGGGAATACCAGTGGATAAACCACAGGTTACCACACCCCAGGAAAACACTGTAATTGCCCCACAGTAGCTTCCCCACACAGTAAAGGCATACACTTTCCAATAACCAGCAGTATTAAATTGTACCATAAACCAATTTTACATTTTATTATAGGGAGGGGGTAAATGGGGGGAAAAACAGTACAACGATTAATGGTAACAACTATACCACCCACTACCTCCCACACCCTGTGGGTGCACTCAACTTTCCCTCACGGCCATTCAATAATCAGTCCAGTCTGTAGCAGTGGGTACCACACTGGAAAATGGCTCTAAGAGGCTAGGATGTGGTGGGTTAAACAGCCTTTAACTAGGAGAACAAACTTTTGTCAGGGCCCAATAATTATAAACAGATGCAAACTTTAACTGTTCTGTCTGGGCGCAGCTTTAACTTCATGAAGTCCTGCCCAGGACTTGACCCCCTCTTTTTCCGATTAGCTAGCTAGCTAAATAAGAACTCCCCTGACCACAACCCAGGGGTCCTTACAGTTTGTAGATTCAAAGTTGGGGTTTGCAGAAACTGGTTTCCATGGTACCGTGCTGGCATCAGGAATTGTTGGTGCACCACAGCAGTAGTTTTGGCTGAAGAAATGAAAAATGCAGGTCTTCACCTGCCAGGCCTTTCCAATCTTTGCCCCTGGGGCCTTTGTATGCGATGTTCACCTGGCAGGCCTCTTGACATCTTCCTCTCCAGTGTTCTCCTCTTCAGTCTGTGGACAGGACAGGCTAGTTGTTCCCCAGACTGGTCACTTGGCACACACTTTTCTCTGAACACAACAGTGAAGCTAGGCTTTGGCTCAGTCTCTAGCCCCAGCACGGACAGCTACTCCTGTTCGCAGAAATAATGGTCTCCAACACACTTACCCCACTGAGGGGGAACACAGCTTGCAGGTCACTTTATTTTCAGCTGCAGGCACTACTGGTTTTAAAGCTGCGACCTTATAGTCTCTGCTCTCAGGCTGCAAACTCCAAACTCCCTCTGTCTCAGGCTGCTAATTTCTTTTTTCCAGGCAGCAACTCACTAAATTCCCAATTGCAGCAGCAGATTCAAATCTCACTCAGCTCAGTTCTTCTCCTTGAGGTTACTTGCCCTGAAGCTTGTCCAATCCTGGGGCCAGACAAGGCAGTAGGGCAAACAGGCTGGCCTTTAGGGCTAGCAAGCTCACAGCAGTCTCTTTCCTCTCTCTGGAGTGACTGGCTGGCTGATCTCTCAGGAATCCCCCCCTTTGGCAGGCAAATAGTCCCTTATATGCTTTTTATAATGCCTCCCTCTGATTCGCTGCATTTCTGGCTGGCTCTGTAGCTGCCCTGTTATACTTTTCCCAGCGGCCCCCATTCTGCAGATTTCACAGGTGCTGCCATTATTATTTACAGTGCCACTCCAACATTTCAGCCCCTCATATTTTTATATGTCTTTTCGAGGGCTGACCTTTATTTGTCCTGGCCCTGCTTGAACAACGGGAGTCAGGACACCCTTACTTTCCTTTGTGGGAGCCCAATAGACCACAAGGGCTCTCAAAACATATTTCCCACTTTTTTGCCCCTTTCCTGGTGCTCTTTTTCATCATACCCATGGCTCATTTAAAATTATACTCTCTGGCAGCCACGCATGGACACAGACATGCACACTGCCTTATTTTTTTATGTACTTTCAGTCAGTCCATGTTCCCACCACTCCCTGGACTGGTCACCTTCTTTCCCAAGGCCCAGAGGCACAAAAAAATGTAGGACTTCAGTCCCCCATCTCCGAGGGGGCCGAAAAATGAAGAAATGCCAGCAGCCACAGCCGCAAAGGTTCGGTGTATGCCAGGCCTGAATGCCACCTGGGACCACTTAATTAAGCCTTCTAATCCTGATCCCATCTTTACAGGGGCCAGAGGCAGAACAAAGATCTTGTGGGGCCACAGCCTCTTAAGGTAAGCCCAACCTGGGCTGGAGGGCTTACATCTATCTACCAACCACATACTGGACATATTATCACCTATGGATTCCAAATGGAAGCACTGATACCCCACTGCAGAACTGGTGTATGGTCCCTATAGGGAGTGCTACCAGACTTCTGTGGATAGTTGTGGTGGCTCCTAGATTCTGTTCTTACTCAGCAATGAAGGGGGTTTTTATCCAACAGAAAAAAAATGTGTGGTGCCTCCACCCAGAGAAAAACAAAGTGAGGTAGGTAACCTGTCAGCTGAACCTTTTGAGATTCTATATTTGCCACCTCCCCTCTGTTACCACACCTATCACATACCCCATACAAATGTCACAGTCTCCTCTCCCAATTTGCATGTTGTTGTATCCTGAGAAACCAAGCTATGTACACTGGGAACTTCTTTAGGAACTGCAGAGCTTCATTACATGCTTCTCACAAGGCAGCGATCTTATACAGAGAGAAAGAGAGAGAGAGAGAGAGAGAGAGAGAGAGAGATCTTTCTAACAACAACACTACTATTGCTCAAGATCTATGTTCATTTAGGGTTCATGCCGCCCTCTAGCAGCGCCTCATAATACTACACTACAGTTGCGTATATATCACATGTACAGTTCTGTTTTAGGCAATGATGAGAAATGGATTAACAGTAAACACAATTGTATTTCCAAGGTAAACAACCTGAAATGAAAAAAGATTATGACACCCATGTATTGATGCAGCCCTTCTTAGGCACACTTCTAGGCAAACCAGATACATAACCCCTTTTGTTACCTGGCTAGGCTGAGTCAAACCACCCTCTTTCCACGTGGCCCACTAATCCAGACCTGACCAAATAATGATTAGTCTGGTTGCATTTAGTTAAGCCTAGCTGTGCCATAGCCTTCAACCCACTGGGCCCACACAAAGCAAAAAGCAGTTACTAAATAGTCTTTCCATACCAGAAGCTGCTACTCTCCTCTCACTTGGTACCAGGATATATCCCTTAGGCTTAAAAGGAGCTCCCACACAAACAGTCCTTGGGACAATCAGGTGTTGAGTCACTGCATGCCTGATGTGGTTGCTAAAGACTGGACAGCACTGGTGCACTTTAAGAACATGAACAGATTAATTTTTCCAAAACCCAAAGGCCATGCAATTGCTAAAATGGCTTTGAAACCTCTGTAAATGATGTATTTATATCTGACCCAATAGCCAACTTGCTAACAAACTCTGAACAAACCGTAACTGTCCTCTGACAAGGCAAGCCCTGATTTTACTTGTGTTGCCCCAACTGGATGGCTCTTGCTGTCTCTGCATGCCTTTGGTGCTCTGAACTCCCATGGTACCTCTGGTACAATCAGGCATCCTTCTCAAACATGCTCCACATTTCTCAGGGGCTAGCTTCTTGGCTTCCTTCAGGACAGGTCACCTGTTCTTCTGTCCTCATCTCTCTCTCTCTCTCTCTCTCTCTCTCTCTCTCTCAACTGCTGAGGCCCCAGACCAACCCACTCATCTTGACTTCAAAACCATCAGGTCCATGGCAGCTTGGCACCTGGCTGTAGTGCTTAGCAGCCCTGGATTTTAGTCTCTTGCTCTGCGCTGTCTCCTCAACATTGTCACTCATGCTGGCTTGCAAGCAGTTGCTAAACAGCTCCAAAAAAATTTCAGCAACATCCAGCTAACCCAGAAAGGAAGTAAATCAACACACAAGCATTCATTTAAAGTGCTATTGCAGCTGATTTATTGCAAAAGAAGCCCAAATAGTAAGACAAACATACTACCTCTCCAAAGGTAGGGTTACCACCTTTTAAGAAGCCCAAAGTGGGACATTTCCTACTGAAACGTGATTTTTCGGAGGACAATATGTAACCTTGACCAATACAGCAGACTTGTTTTCTCTAAATAATCAGAATTAAGACTAAGTGTTGTAGTTTTTGGGTTGTTTCTACTGTTTCTTATTATTTTAAGGTGTTTTAGTTAAGATACTATAGTTCTTTGCAACATTTAGAGGAAAATCAAAGATATTTTTTTCCTAGTATAATGTCGGGACATGTAGTATTTTTCATGTTTTTCTGCAGGACACAGCTGCCCAAATCAGGACAGTCCTGCGAAAACAGGGACCGGTGGTAACCCTATCCAAAGGACTAGGGATTTAGAACAAGTCCTATTCATCACCCAATATGGTGTCAACAGTTGGACCATTAGGAAATGCCCTGAAAAATGTTGGCCAATTTTGAAAACAGAGCCTGCATTAGTTGAAGTTGCAAAAAATTTATTGAAAATAACATGTAGGAGGGGCCAGAATTTAAAAGATCTCTTGGTACATAGTTGTTTACCTGTGCTACAACCAAGAATGCTGAACTGGTTACCACCACAGCCACAAGGTTGCTATACCTGTGGCAGATGTGTATTTTGCCAACATATTACAAAGAGCAAGGTTTTTAGTACAGTGAACAACAACAACAATATATTTTCTATGAAACAATTTATTAACCGTAGTTCATAGTGGATAGTTTATTTAGCGACATGTAACTGTAAAGCCTGTTATGTTGGCAAGGCCAGACATCTATTTAAGAACAGAACTGGGGAGCACTTGAGCTCCATCCACTTGGGAGATGCACACAATGCACTTTCTTGTCACATACATACTAGACAAGATGGGGGTGGGACATAAATTTTCTTTTCAAGGCATTCAAAAAGTGAAGGTGGGTCCAAGGGGTGGTGACCAGGATTTGATACCTTAGAGACAGAGGCCTTTTGGATTTACACTTTAGGGGTTATGAGGCTGCCAAGCCTCAATGCTAATATTGATGTATGTCTTTTCTTAAGGAAAGTGTAACATGTTAATAAGAGAAAAGAAAAAAAAATGTGAATTGGGACACTGCATACTATCAGCCCCTTTTTTGTACTTTTTTAGTACTGTATTATAATTATAAATATTATAAATGCCATATAGCCATATAGGTCAGCTTTTCTCTATTAATTTATTTATGGTACTACCTGTTTTCATGTCCGAATATTATCCCATGTATTCCTCCTTGTTTCCCCCTCCCCCCAGTACTTACATATTTTTATGCACATAAGTAACTTATTATCTTGCATATAAATACATTGATTCTCAATATTATGTATTTAGGTTTTCTACCATATGCATTTGCTCCATGGACTATATATATATATATATATGAGGCAAAAAAATCCATTTAATGCATTAGTTAGGGCTGTTTCACACCGACAAAAGTGAGGAAATTCGGTGTTAGGGTTGAAAGCCCACTTGGCCCCCCCGCCCACACCCCGGCATCGGGGTGTGCATTAGGGTTGTCAGCCATAGCTCACCCCATCACATGTGTGTAAAGAAGCAGAGTGTAGGAGAATGAGGTGATGTAATTGCTGAGGTAATTGCTGGTGAGGTAATTCATTCACATATCTGGACTGCCTTATGCGAGTATGGGCTGCACGCCCATTGGCTCTACTCTGAACCAATGGGCGTGCAGTCCCGGCTGATCAGTCGTGGCGGCGGGGTGGCAAGCCCGGGTGGGATGCTTCCACCCTCGGCTGACGGGGAGGCGGGGTGGTGGGAGCTCCGTGGGTGGGTGGGGTGGGGGCCACTAGATCACCAGCGTAGGTGGTCCTTGGGGGTTTGAACACTTTGCTGCCCGTGATCGGGCCGTGGTCCACTGGACCACCAGTGATATGTCCTTGGGGGTTTGAAATCTTTGCTGCCTGCGATTAGCCGCAGTCCACTGGACCACCAGGATATGGCCTGGGGGTTTGAACTCTATTCTGCCGCGATCGGGCTGGTGGGGGAGTGTTTTGAATGGATGTTTAAACTTATGCCTGCGTCGGGCCCAGTCAGGGGTGAGGGTTACTATATGCCTGCGATTGGGCTGCAGGGGCACAGGGAGTGGGTTGAGGGCCACCCACAGGTGGCAGCTGCTGTGTTGTGCCCTGCAATGCGGCAGCTCACCTGATGGGTGGTCCTCGACTTACTCCTTTTTTTTTTGGCTCAAAGTTGTGCAGGCGCAGGTTGGGGGTTGCGCCTGCACAACTCTGCACAGCCCGCTGAATATCGGGCTGTGCAGTTTATGCATGGTTCCTCCCCCTCCAGTTCAGCATGCCTTCATTAGCATTGCGCTGTTGCTCAGCTTGACTTGGGGGGCGCAACTGCCTCCTGCTGAATATGGCAGAATGGTGCAATTTCGGACTTGCACAGGCACAACCCTATTGCGCATGGCGCAACCCTTTTGAATATCCAGCCCATAGTACCTATCCAAACTATTCTTAAAGGAGTAGTCCACCCAGAATGTCCAAAAAACATGTTATGTAGAGTGTTTTGATATGTATGTTAAGTCCTAGTGTGTCCTTCCCTCTGTCTGCTATTAGGAGTTTTTCCTAAATTAGCCTGCTAGCTGTATGGTAGTTTTATGATCTCTGGGGATCTCCATCACAAATAGGTTTATTGGCTTTCTTTCTCCTACGATGCACCCTGTCTTACATGACAGTGATGTAGCCATGCCCTTAGATTTAGCATGTGTACTGCTTTAAAATCAGATTAACAACAGCAGAGCTTTGTAACTGTTCTTATCCAGGGAGCACAAATGGCAACAGTTAGTTTAACAGGTACCTGAGAGCTAGCTAACTGGGGTTTCTGTAAGAAAACAGCTGCTAAATAGCTCTAATTCATTATTTGTGTGTTGGTGTGTGTCAGGTCTAGCTAGCATTAGTAAGTGTTTTCATTTTAAAATGTAATTTCATCAAACTATACACAATAAAAAGCACATAAATTGCCCCAGATCATCAATGCTATAATTAGTAAAGACTGTAGCTGTTTTCTTAACACCTACTCAGATTTCAGGTATTTGCTAAACCATAAATGTAGGTACCATCATTCTGCTAGAAGGAACTGGGTGTTAGGGCTGATTTTCCTCTGTGACATCACTTTCATTTATTTATTTTTTTTTGTTTGTTTTTTGTTACAAATGGGAAGCGTCTTTATAATAAAGTATAAAAATATGTATGTGGGAGTTATTTAGTTCGGAAAATATTTGTTTCATTATTTGAAAAAGTGTAATACACTAAATGTGTAGTGAAGTGAACCATTGTAAAATGGAATCAAATGTATAGCTGGAATAGTCACTGTCATCCTGTGCTTTCATGCCATACCATAGGCAGGAGAAAAGCTGACTTCAAAGTATTTTGCAGTTTCTAGGCTGCAGCTTCACAACATACACTTCATTTGTAAAAATAAATAAATATGAAAATCTTGTCACAGAGCAAAATCGTCACTAACTGCTAATAAAATGCTAATACCTACATTTACAGTTTAGCAAATACTTGACATCTGAGTGGGGTTTCTGTAAGAAAACAGCTAGAGTCTTTATTAAGTGTAACATTGATGATCTGGGCAGTTTATGTGCTTTTATGGCTGTGTATAGTTTAATAAAATTAAAAGTTTTTAAATTAAAACACTCCAGCTAGCTAGACCTGATGCACATAGAAAACAAAAATAGTGAATTAGAGCTATTTAGTAGCTGTTGTCTTACAGGAACCCCAGTTAGCTTGCTCTCAGGTATCTGCTAAGCTAACTGTTGCCATTTGTGCTCCCTGGATAAGAACAGTTACAAAGCTCTGCTGTTGCTAAACTGATTTTAAACTGATTTTAAAGCAGTACACATACTAAATCTAAAGGCATGGCTACATCATGGTCACATGAGACAGGGTGCATTGTAGGAGAAAGAAAGCCAATAAACCCATTTGTGATAGAGATCCCCAGGGGTCATAAAACTACTATAAAGCTAGTAGGCTAATTTAGGAAAAACTCCTAATAGCAGACAGAGAGAAGGACACACTAGGACTTAACATACATATCAAAACTCTCTACATAACATATGTTTTTTGCACATTCTGGGTGGACTACTCCTTTAAATATATTCATGTTAGAATTATTAACAGTATTTGTTGGAAGAGCATTCCAAGATGTTACCACTCTCTGACTGTACCAAAACCTATGTTGGTTCCAATTCAATTTTCCACATAAAAGCTATCTATTATGTTTCCTAGAACTGGTCCAACCTGTATTATACTGAAAATCCATACCAGCCATAAGTAAATCATCATTCAGTAGTCTGTATAGCAGACATAGATCTCCCCATACCTCCTATAGCATAGGGAATATAAGTTGAGGGATATCATTCTTTCATTATAAGGTCGATTTTTTAAACCATACACTGATTTAGTGAATCTACGCTGCACACCTTCCAACAGGTTTATAACCTCTCGATTTTGTGACTACCATACCTGTGCACAGTACTCCAGCTGGGGCCTAACCAGGGCATTATACAATGAGAGAAGTACATTTTTGTTCCTACTTGCTATATGTCTGAAAATACAGTTGAGGTTATGATTAGCTTTCTTAACTTGGACTCTGCAATGGGACTTAAACTTAAGGTCATTTGTGGTGGTTATGCCCACATCTCTTTCCTTATCAGTGACCTCTAGAGGGGTGTTAAATAATTTATAGGACATCTTCTGTTTTTTACTACCAAAGTGCATGATCTTGCACTTAGCAGTATTTAGTTCTAGTTTATTTCTAACTGTCCATTCTGATATCTCATCAAGGGCCTCCTGTAAGGCTTTCGTATGTTCTTGTGTATTTACCACAGTCCCTATCCTACAATCATCAGCAAATTTATATAGCCAGATGTTTGGATTATTCCATTTTAATGTAGTAATATAAATATTGAAGAGGCTTGGGCCCAAAACAGAGCCCTGTGGGACCCCACTAGTAATAGGAACCCAGCTGGATAAGACCCCATTTATCACCACTCTCTGCCTCCAGCCCTGTAGCCAATCTGACACCCAATTGCAGATGTTCTTGTTAAGGTTAATCCCCTTCAGCAGAGTTAATAATTCATAATGGGGCAATTTATCAAATGCCATAACAAAATCTAAACAGATCACATCCACTATGTTCCACAGATCCAACTCATGGTTAACATGTTCATAAGAAGACAATATATTGGTCTGACATGATCTTAGTTTAGTAAACCCATGCTGTGCTTGGTCGATCAAGTTATTGTTTTTGACATGATCTAAAATAAGGTCTTTAATTAAGCCTTCCATAATTTTACCATATCAGGGAGGTCAAACTGATGGGCCTAAAATTTCCAGGATTCATTCTTGCCCCTTTTTTTTAAAATGGAGACTATTGTGGCTATTTTCCAGTCATTAGGGACTATTCCTGAGCCCAGAGATGTGGATGATTGGTGGAGCAAGTAAGTCTGCTAGTTCTTTCAAGACTCTTGGGTGCATTCCGTCAGGGCCTGGTGATTTATTGACATTAAGCTTGTTTAAGCATTCTAGGGTATTTTTCAGGGTCGAGGGTTATTCTTCCTGGCATTGATGATTCATTACCTGTATACTTAGTGGTATTGCCCTTATTGTATACTGAACAAAAATACTTGTTTTGTATATTGTCCATTTCAATAACTGTGACTACCAGCCCTTCATCATCAAAAAAAGGACCAATTGTACTATGTATAGTTTTAGTATTGTTAATGTAGGAAAAAAATGCTTTTTTATTATCCTGTACTTTGTTTGCCAATTGGACTTTGAACTGTGCCTTAGCTTTTTTTATTTGTACTTTGACCTTTTTCGAATAAGTCTTATAGGACTGATAAGTCTTGGGTGATTTAGTTAGTTTATATTTTTATGTAGCCTATTTTTTTTTTTGTTAATTAGATGTTTTATTGTGGTGTTCATCCAGGCTGGTTTAACTCTTTTTCTATTGATGTTGTACATATTTGAGAATCAAACTCTCCACTTTAGTTATCAGTGAATCCCACATACCCTGCACATTTTTAGTTTCAAAGTCCCCGATCCAATCCCAGTGCAAAAGCATTCTTTTCATACTGGGGAAGTCAGCTTTGTTAAACTTTAATTTTGTAGTGGCACTAGAAGGATTGGGGTTTACAATTTCACCAATGGTGAAGTGAACAGAGTTATGGTCACTACTAGCCAATGGACTTTTAACTTGAACTGCTTTAATGGTGGCTCCCATATTTGTCAAAATTAGGTGCAGTATGTTATCCCCTCTGGTGCTATCATGAACCCTTTGTTCTAATCTCACCTGATCCATAGTATCAATGTACTGCATATCAATGGTACTTATTCCATGCCCATTTTCCCAGTCTATATTGGGCAGGTTTAAATCACCTGCCAATAGTATTCTGTCAGCTGGGTTCAGAGCCCTTATGACTTTCAGTATTTTTGTGTCATCATCTATTGATGTAGAAGGTGGCCTGTATAATAGTCCTAACAGGATTTTTGTATTTTTATGTGGGAGCAACTTTATCCATAACATCTCCAGAGTGCCTGTGTCCCAAGGAAGCCACTCACAGTTTATAGTTTCATGAATATACATGGCCACCCCACCTCCTTTTCTATGTCTCCTGGATTTATAGAATAGTTTATAACCAGCAATATTTTTTTTCCCAGTGATCATCTTCGCTCCACCATGTTTCTGTTACTAAAGCAATATGTATGCTATGTGTGTGCATCATCAGTTTAAACTCATCGGCCCAGATATTCAAACTGCGCCCAAAAAGTGCGCAATAGCAGGAGCAAGTGCAAGTCCATTGTGCACATGTGCAAGAGGCACGATATTCAAAAACTGAGCCAGCCAACATGCGCCTACAGCCAACGACTGAATATCACACCACCTGCGCCATAGCGCAACTAGGGAGGGGAAGCTGAGCAGATCTGATGCACCATAGCGCAACAAGGGATGTTCAGATGAGCAGTCCAGAGCTTCCATAGTGCAACCAGGGATGCCCCACAGCAGCAGTATAGCAATGCAACTGCACAACCAGGGATGTAGGGGCCCACCACCCATGCCACAGATGGGCAGAGGAACACACAGCAGATCAGACATCGTCCTCCTACACCCAATGCACTGCACAACTGGGGGACAGCTGGAATAACCACTGGCCCATGGAGACAAGCAACCAACCCACAGCCGGGCCATGGTGCCCCATCACACCCCCTGGCAGGCCGTGACTGGCACATAAGGAGGGCTGACCACCCCATGCCACACCATCCCCCCAATGCAGAGCACACCCTGCACTGTGACCCCCAGACACCCTGCCCAGGAGCAGCGTCCACCACTGCAGGAAACCCCATGCATGCCATCACCCCCACTGTGACAATGCAATCCTGTGCAGCACAGAACCATGCAAGGCAGCTCCACCACAAGCATCCATCAGCGGGTGGCAGCACACAGTGATGCAACAACGGCATACACAGTGCCACCATGCACAGCACCCCCCCGAGGTACAACTGAGAGACCGACTATGCGTCGGCACATGAGGTACCCCACATGGGACAGGGCATGCCCTGGACACCACCACCAGTGGTACAGCACCCTGAACACCCCCTCCCAAGGACACACCTGACCCAGTACTGGCCACAACAGCCAGCGCCAGACACCCACAGTGGTGCGGAAAGCATACCCACCGGATGCCACACAGTGCATGGACAAACACCACCCATACCCAAAGGCACAACAACACAGGGACGCAGTAGCAGGGCAACCAAGCCCCTAGTGTGGGCCCATAGGCAAATATTACACACAGCTACAGTCCCCATGGCACAGGAGTACCCAGCCACCCTCTTGCGCAGGCAGCACTGTAGACCTGTACGCCACCATCATTTGTCCGGAGCACAAGTCACAGACAGTGGTGCACATCCCCTGCAACACACACAAGTCACAGCATGGAGGTGGGACAACTGCGGAGCCACAGTGTCACCGAGGCAGGCATGCACCACCAAGTGACGGGAGGCAACCCAGCATTGTCGCGGGTACAGTGGCTGCCTGCATGGACAGCCACCACTGACATGCCAGCAGACCGTGCAGGTCACAGACATGCAAGGTGTCAGCTGCACAGGCCATGGATGGGCTGACAGGGCACCATGGACACAGAGCATGCACCATGGACCACTGCACACAGTCATCCAGTGCACAGGACTGACACACACCACAGACACTGACTAATAGCTACTCCCATACCAGTAGTCACCTCCCAACAGACACACACACACACCATGACTGCACCACCCTGATGCCATGCACACCACTGCAGCTGAGCACCTATAGCCCACTGCAAATCAGAGACCACCTCAGTATTCATATCAAAGATTTGTATTCAAAAACATATCAAAAGGAACTATTTACAAAACTATGTACAAATGTGGGGAGGGCCACAAACAAGGTGGGGATGGGTAAGGGCAGGGGTGAACAAATGGGACAGGAAGGAGGGTGTGAGGGTGGGTCAGGGGTAGGGGATATCAGTGGCAGAGGGATGATCAATGGGAGCCCCGCTCTCCGCTCCCCGCTCCGGCTGCTCTGCCTCCAGTGTCTTCTCAGGACCCCAAGCCGGTCAATCCTTTGCAGGATCTCCAATGATGCCCAGCCCACATTGAGGATCTCCTGCAATGCCTCCCTTATCTCCTGCAGCTGGCGGACACCTAGGACAAGGAAGCACAGTCAATAGGTGTGAATGCACAGCCTCATACAGCCCACCCACTGTGCATGGCATATGGCCATGGGACATGCCTCTGTGATGGTGTGTGACCACCTACAGTGATCACGTCCACAAGATCTGCCCACCAGGCGCATACAGCCATGCGGACCACTGCACACACCCACTGGCCAAGTCATGCACAGCACCACCGTGGCCATTTAGTGACATAGCTATGTGTGCAAAGGCAGTGGCACAGCCATGTACCCGGTGCATGCATGGACCACCATCAATGCACTCCCAGACATGCAGTGCCACTGGACAGTTAAGACTGTAACAAGTTGCATGCATGGCAGTGGTGTCAATGGATGGTGGCCATGCCCAGCTGCCCACCGTGTTACACAGCTTGCAATAGTAATCATGGAGGTATGGCACTCACCATCATCAGGCCAGTCCCTTGGGTGCTGTGGACCATCACCCCTCCTACCGGCCCTGTCATCCTGCTGGCGCTGCATCTCCCTGGCCAGATGCCTCTCCTCTGGCCCTGTGGTGCAAACATGGAGAGGAACATCAGTACAATCCTGTAGCAAAGTTCCCTGCCCCCATGTGTGTGCAGCTGACCCAGCCAGACCCACCCACCCCACACCTGATAACACCACCACAGCCAACACGGACGGTCCCTCCCCATGTTCCGGACACATACAACTGTGATACACCATGGAAGATAAAAGTGTGTGGACGTAACACCTACTACTAACTGGCTGTGCCCCTCCTGGCACGTGCCGCGAAGCAGACAAGCAGGTCTGGTTCCCTCCTCCACAGGTCGCCATACCTGTGGTTGCACTGCTCCACTGTCCGCCCCCTTCCTGTGGCCTCCTCCAGGGCATTGGCCACCTCCTCCCACACCTGGCTCCTGGACCTGTCCAGGGGTGCCTCCCCAAACAGTGGGCCATAAAGTGGCTCTACAGTGGCCACCAGGTTGGTCAGTTCAATTTGGGTCCACTGGGCAGCCCTCCTCCACACCATCTCACTTGCTCAGTCGGCTCAAAATGGCACTCTGCAGTGTGGCTCCACCACGTGCAGATGCTGTGTGGTACAGCGCTGCCATTCCCTATCGTGCTGTCACCGAACAGCGCAATAGTGATGCACCCATGCCTGACGCATGGTGCCTAGGGGACAATGGTCGGGCACAGGGTCAAGGGTCTGTGGCACACGGACAGGCACAGTGCCATTGGAACCCAATGCGTGTAGCATGATTGGATGCCTGTGTGCTACCTCCAGTAGTGGCTTACTGCGCTGTTGCCCCAGTGCACCTATGATGGCCCAGTGCCACAGCGCCATATAGGTGAACATCGCTGTAGCGCCACTGGCACAATGGTGGCTGTGCCCTGCTTGCTTCCCATGCACAGCACGTCAGCAGCACAGCAGATGCCTGTGTCAGCAACCTGGGCATGCGCAGTGAGGTGTGTACTGCGTATGTCACAGAACTGCACCCTTGGCTCAGCAAGTTCAACACAATTGCACAAAGCGCAACAGCGTGATATTCAGTCATCATATGCAAATTAGCTAATCAGCCATTCAATGGTACAGCACTGCAATTTGCATCCACTTAAAGTTGCGCCTCACCTCATTTGCATGGGTTGCGCTATAAAAGTGCGACATTGGGCTGCACTGGCCATAGTCAGTTACTGCAGTCTATTGGTGAGTTGCTTGCTGTTTGGGGGTGTGGACTGTGGATTCTGGGACATGCATGGGACTGCACAGTCACAGGTAACAACTTTCATTCTCACAGGCTAAATAATGACCGAGCGAGTTGTGGGAGAGGAGAAACACAGTGGTGGGAGAAGGAGGAGGTCTAATTTCACCAAGGCTGAGACTGATGCCCTGTTTAAGGCCTACCTGGATCAGAAGCCACTTCTCAGCGGATGGCAGGGAACACCACAGGCCCATGCTGCTGCATGGGAGGAGGTGACACGTGCAGTGAACCTGCATGGCAGCCACCAGCACTTCGTGCAGGAGTGCAAGAAGAAGATGGGCACAGACAGGAGGAGGATAAAGGAGAAGGTGGCTGCCATCAGGGCAGCACTATCTGTGACAGGTGGAGGACAGCTGGAGGTGCTACACCTGATCCCACAGGAGGAGAGGGCTGCTGGAAGCATGCAGTGTTGTGCCATTGAAGGTGTTCCGGGTGGTGGCTTCCAGATGGGTGGTAGCCCGTCACTGCATGGTAGGTCATGGTCTGTTTTTGGGGGGGGGCAGGGTAGGTCACATGCAGTAACACGACTTTGTTTTCCCTTACAGATCCTGAGTGTCTGCATGGGTCAGCGGTGGTGGGCCTGTCCACTGAGGACAGTCAGATGGAGATGGAGGAGGGCCCATCCACCTCCACAGGTATATGTGGCTCAGTGTGACAGTGGGCCTGCCTGGCTGTCCAGACTGATGTTGTTCAAACAGGTGTGGAGGAGGCCCTGCCCATGTCCCAGCATGCCAGTGTCCATGGATGCCAGCATGCTGTGACTCGGGCTGGTGCCGGGTCCGTCACCGATGATGATGTTGCTAACGGCATGGGCAGTGACACGTTTGTGCCACGGGATGGCCACACAGCAGGTAACATCGCGGCCATGACTGAGGGTGGTGCCGTCGTGGAGGCTTGCATGTCATCACAGTCCCAACCTGTGCCTGTCAGCACCAGTGGGGCAGCACTGGTGTGTGTACAGGACAGTGGGACTGTTGTGGCCACTGCGGCGGCACCAGTGAGCCCTGGTGAATGGCAGCTGGAGGGGCAGCATCAGCAGTCGGCCAATGGGCTTGGGGGTACAGGATCAGGGGGCGGCATCAGTGCACCACCTGTGGACATGCCCAGACCAGATCCCAGTGTGCAGCGCCCACCCTCAAGGGGTGCTGGGCATCAGGGCCGTGTACACCCTGAGGGACAGGATGCCGAGGAGGCAGATGACCTCTTGGATGAGTACACCCGCATACTGCAAGCATCAGTTAACCAGCAGATGTGGCTTGTGATGTCAGTGGATGCACTCCGTGCGGCTCTGGATCGGGCAGAGGAGCGTCGCAGCAGAGACACCGCTCTGATCCTGGCAGGGATGGACTGGTTGCGGGAGGATGTGGCCACTGCCAGTGACAGGCAGACACAGGCATTCACTGCTGTCATGGCCACAATGGGCACACAGTCATGTGCCCATGCGTCACAGACACCACGCAGTGCACTGTCCACCCCCCATTCCCGGTATCGCGCGACACCCTCCTTGTCAACACCGGGTTCAGCTGTGGGCATCCCGAGCATGCCTGGTGCAGGCATGTTTGGTGTGCTGCAGACCCCTGTGCGAGCACGGTCACGTTCACGCAGTGGAACCCCTGGGGGACCATCGGTGCCACCCCATGAGGCCAGTGGTCAGCCTGTCAGTGCTGACGGTCTCGATGGGGCCGCCCACACATCCGTGGTGACCGGGGCACTGTGGCACGTGACTGACCTGTCTCCCAACATGGCTACCGTCTGGTGCTGCCCTGTGTGCATTGCGTCATTCAGCGGGCATTGCACGGGTGGGTACCCGGCCCTGCATGCAGACACACAGTCCATCTGCACACCCTACCGGCTGCTGTCCGCAGTTGCGTGTGCATGAAGATGCCTTCATTGCACTGTACACCAATGTGTAATGGTCCTCAGCATCTGACACACGCACAAGGACAGGCAATAGGCGTGGTGGTCTGTGGACATGTGTGTCGCTAGGGGTGGAGTTCTGGGTCAGTGTGCCTCCAACCCTTTGTGCATGTGTGGTGCATTGTGTGTGTGTGTGTGTGTGTCCCCGTCTGCAGGGCATGTTAGACCTCACCCATCCCTTATTGTGTGTGTGGTTCCATGCCTGGCCACTTCTCTTGATGGACTGCACCCCTGGTGTGTATCCATGCGTGTTTGTGGGTTGTGCCTTAGCCACTGTTGGTTGCACATGGCCCCATGACTTACCTGGGTTGGCTGAAGTGCTCCTCCATGATAGTGTCCCGGTGCAGCTGTGCCAGCCAGAGCAGTTGGGGGTCCCGTCGGCCAAGGGGGGGCTGCCCATCACCATTGTCACCGGCATCCTCATCATCCCCATCGCTGTCCCCTTTGACCTGTACTGCTATCCCACATTTGTTGGCCATGTTGTGCAGGATGCAACAGGCCAGGAATAGCCTGCAGGCCTTTGAGGGGCTGTACTGTAGGGCACCACCGGAGGTGTCCAGGCAATGGAAACATGCCTTCAGCATCCCGAACACCCACTCAATGACATTACGTGTGGTGGCGTGTGCCTCATTGTAGCGTTGCTGTGATGGGGTCATGGGCCACCAGTAGGGTGTGAGCAGCCAGGGATGGAGTGGGTATCCACTGTCACCTGTGTGTAGAGGGTGGAGGTTAGTTTGGTGATCAGCATCACCCTTCCACGGGCCATGTAGGCGACTACCCATGTCACCTCTGACCATGCCCCCGCAGGCCCTATGACTGTCCATGTGGTTTGCATACTCACTCACTAGGTGGCCAGTGGGGATATCCCCACTCTCAAATCTGTGGCACAGTGCCGACTGGTGCCAGATGAAGGCATCATGTGCTCCCCCTGGGTGCGTGGCACAGACATTGATTATGCACCCCCTGGCATCGCACACCACCTGGCAGTTAATGCTGGCATAGCCCTTGCGATTTATATATGCAGCCCCCTTGGGGCCAGGTGGTGTGCGGATGGCCATATGGGTGCAGTCTATTGCCCTGAGCATGCCAGCATATGTGCTACCCTGTGGAACTCCTGTATGTTTGCTGTGCACTCCACCAGTGTGTTGGGGAAATGGATGTACTCTGCAGCATATGGCAGCAGTGCACTGAGGAATTGGGTGAGGTGGCATGGCGTGGCCAACTGGGTTATGCCTGTGGTGTCCCCAGTTGGTCTCGGAAGGTACCCGTGGCGAAAGCACATGCAAGCTGTCACTTCATCTCCACTGACAGGGCATGGCTCCATCGGTGGGTGCCTGACACATCACTGCACAGCTCACAGAGCTGCCTCAGAAATGCCTGATTCAGGCGGTGCAGCCCCAATCTCAGTATCACTGTACAGCTCCAGAGCTGATGTGGGCTCGTGCCTGTTGAAACAGACCCAGTGCCCTTCACGACCACGCCCCTGCTGCCTCCTTCTCACCCCCCTCATTCGGCCTCCATCTGGATGGTGGCACTGGTCATGTCCCTGGCTTGTGTTCACCCCCGTAGCTGTTTCTGTATTCCCCCCATTGTCCTGGCTGCTACTTCCCCTGAACCGGGAACACCTGCCTGTGCTGGCCTCACTGCTGTGTGGTGTACTTCCCCCTTCTGCACTGTGGCTCCCCACACCTTCCCCTGTGCCTGTTGCTTCCAGGTGCCCTTTCCTGGCCTGCCCTGTGTGTCCCTGCTGCCCAGTGTTTTCTGCTGTATTTTGCTGTCATGTGGCTTCCCTGTAGCGTTCTTGCGCCTCTCCCTTACTCCCTTTTATTTTGGCTCATTTCCGCTATGGCGTAACTTCCACTGGCTCCCCTATTGCACATGGCGCATGTTGTTGAATATCACATTGCACCATTTATGCATGGTTCCTCCCCCTTCAGTTGCACATGCATTCATTATCGTTGCGCTGTTGCTCAGCGTGATTTGGGGGGTGCAACTGACTCCTGCTGAATATCGCAGAATGGCGCATTTTCGGACTTGCGCAGGCGCAACCCTATTGTGCATGGCTCAACTCTTTTGAATATCTGGGCCATTGTGTTTATTTACTACTCTTCTTGCATTGTTGAGGATAGCATTCCATTCAGACACATTTTCTAGGGTTATTTCTGGATATGAGGGGCTATTTAAGTTGTTAACCTTACCCCCCCTTCCAGTTTAAATGGAATTTTACTACGTCCAGAAATGTTTTACCCAATATTCTGGTACCTGTGGCATTTTGATGCAGGCCATCATTCTTGAAAAGAACAGGTCTACTGAATGTAATTGAGTTGTCCATAACACCTATACATTCCATTTTGCAGAATTTTCTCAGCCAGCTGTTGATTAGCGTAATCTGCCTATTTTTATGGGAATGATACCCATACATTGGTAATATCCCAGAAATTATGATTTCCCCTCCAAGCTCTTTAATCCTTCTGGCTATATCCTTGTATTCTGTCTGACTATCCTCCATCCTACTCCATACCACGTCATTTGCTCTTGCGTGTAGGATCACTAAAGGGTTGACTGAATTTGCTAGTAGCCCATCCAATAGAGTAGAAATATCATGAAGTCTGGCTCCTGGTAGTGCACTAACTGTTGTGGTTTCCTTTCTATTATTGCAGACTTGTGTATCTGTCCCCCTTATGATAGAGTCTCCTATGATTATGATATCCCTATCATTTACATTCCTTTTCTTTCCTTGCTTCATATCTATATAACAACTTGGTTCCTTATGTTAGGTAGAACATCTGTTTGGAGTTAAGTCCTTGGTTGCCTCTGACATCTCTGTGGAGGCCAATGATAGATTATCAAACCTATTTGTTAACTTCAGTGATGTGTCCAGTATAGGTCCTGCCATGGAGTCAGCTGCTTTTCTATTTTCTGCCACTTTACTTTCAAGTTCGTCCCTCATGCTAACTTTTGATAACTGGATATTTTCAGCAAAACATGATTTATCCAACATTCTATAGCTTATGTCAGTCACTGCCTCGTCTATGAACTCTTCCAGTCTAGTTATATCTTTGTGAGTTTGTAACCTTAGTTCCAAATCATGGCTCTCCTTTAACAGAGCAGCAATTTTTATGCATTTATCACGGGTAAATTCCTGGCTAACAACCTCTTCTGTGAACATTTTACATTCCTTGCAAGTTTTCTTGCCCTTCCCTTTTTTGTTTTTCCCTGAGCCATTTAATTCAATGTATGCTTCGGAACACTCACCACCAATTTTGTTTGCTTCTGCCTGTTATCTAGAGGGCTATCCCAGTATAGTGCTGCCCAGTGGTCTGCCAGTGTCCACAGTGGACATAGTAGACACGTGACGCACACGCCTCCGCTCACGTATACGCGCACTTGCTCCGCTCACGCTTGCTTCCGCTGGTGTGGAAGCTTGATATTATGGTGTCCTGTAGACAGGAAGTCCCACTAGGTCACTTCCTGCTACTCACCCCAGCAAAGCACAGACCAGATGTTTTTTAAAACAAAATATTTAATTAAAACACCTCATGCTGTGTTTATGTGAATACTGAAGCCTTCCCCGAGCTTCTCAATGATTTTATTGCCAAACAACAACTCAACACTGCAGGCTGTGAGTTAGATGGACCTCCACAGCCCCACAATGCTTCAGGACAAGGATGTATCCCTTGTCTGGTTCCCATAGCAATGGCCCGAGAATTACCTCCCCTCTCCAGAGGAATGCTACTACCCTTTTTAAATTAGCAAACACCAAATGTGTTTTAAAAGAACTGGTATGACCAGTGCAGCATAAAACCAGCAGCAATCTGATCCACTCATGTGGAAGCTTGATTTTATGGTGTTCTATAGACAGGAAGTCCCACTAGGTCACTTCCTGTTACTCACCCCAACAGAGCACAGACCAGACGTTTTTAAAAAGAACTATTTAATTAAAACACCTCATGCAATGTTTATGTGAATACTGAAGCCTTCCCCTAGATTCTCAACGATTTTACTGCCAAACAACAACTCAACACTGCAGGCTGCGAGTTAAATGGACCTCCACAACCCCACAATGCTTTAGGACAAGGAAGTATCCTTTGTCTGGTTCCCATGGCAATGGCATGAGAATTACCTCCTCTCTCCAGAGGAATGCTACTACCCTTTTTAAATTAGCAAACACCAAATATGTTTTAAAAGAACTGGTATGACCAGTGCAGCATAAAACCAGTAGTAATCTGATCTTTTTGCGTGGAAGCTTGATTTTATGGTGTCCTGTAGACAGGAAGTCCCACTAGGTCACTTCCTGCTACTCGCCCCAGCAAAGCACAGACCAGACATTTTTAAAATGAAATATTTAATTTAAACACTTCATGCGGTGTTTATGTAAATAATGAAACCTTCCCCTAGCTTCTCAACAATGTTATTGCCAAACAACAACTCAACACTGCAGGCTGCAAGTTAGATGGACCTCTATAGCCCCACAATGCTTTAGGACAAGAAAGTATCCCTTGTCTGGTTCCTGTGGCAACGGCCCGAGAATTACCTCCCCTCTCCAGAGGAATGCTACTACTCTTTTTAAATTAGCAAACACTAAATGTGTTTTAAAAGAACTGGTATGACCAGTGCAGCATAATACCAGCAGCAATCTGATTCTCTCACGTGGAAGCTTGATTTTATGGTGTCCTGTAGACAGGAAGTCCCACTAGGTCACTTCCTGCTACTCACCCCAGCAAAGCACAGACCAGACATTTTTAAAATGAAATATTTAATTACAACACCTCATGCGGTGTTTATGCAAATACTGAAGCCTTCCCCTAGCTTCTCAATAATTTTATTGCCAAACAACAACTCAACACTGCAGGCTGCGAGTTAGGTAGACCTCCACAGCCCCACAATGTTTTAGAACAAGGAAGTATCCCTTGTCTGGTTCCTGTGGCAATGGGCCGAGAATTACCTCCTCTCCCCAGAGGAACGCTACTACCATTTTTAAATAAGCAAACACCAAGGGTGGGATATTCAGACTGCGCCAGGCAGGGGTGCAAGCCTGGGTGCAGTGCTACTGCGATGAGCCAGGGCATGTACCAGGTGATATTCAACGGTGCTGCACCATGGCTCAGCACCATTGAATATGGCACTGAGGGTGCATGCACTGCGCACAGCACAGTGGCACTGTGCCAGCACAAGTGGCAGGAGGGGAGCAGAGGGATGCACCAGTGCAAGTGCGGTTGTGCTAGGTGCATCAACCGTGATATTCAGCACTGGGCATGCAAATGAGGCCATTATGCATGCAAGGTGCAAATGGAGCCATTTGCATGTCATTATGGCCCCATTTCCATGTGATGCGCCGATCCTCAGTGACTTGCGCCTGGTGCCCTGCTGGGCTGCAGCCGTCGGGAACCTACACCTTCCTGCCCCTCAGTGGGCCCCGCTCCCATTCACCCCAGCACGGGCATGTATAATGTTAAACCCTGGTGGCCCAGTGGACCGATACCCTTCAGTCAAATGCAGGCTTGAGTTAAAACTCCCTGGTGGTCCAATGGAACCCCCAGTGCCCGATCAGGGGTGGAATGACCATAGGACACCCTGGTGTTCCAGTGGTACCCACCCACCCACCCACCCACTGGGTCCCCACCACCCTGCACCCCCTGTCAGTGGCAGGCGGCAGCCTCATCTGCAAGCCTCCTGCCACTGACAGGTACAGTGGGCTGTACACCCTATTGGTTCACTCGTGGGCCAATGGGCATGCAGACCATACTGTACTACACAGTCCAATTGTGAATGTGAATGAGGGACTCAGTGGGCGGGGTGGGGAGGGGTACCACTGTAACACCAGGGTGTCCTATGGTCATTCTGCCCATGATCGGGCACTGGGAGGGGATTCCACTGGACCACCAGGGATATAATTGACTTCTACCCATGATCAGGTGAGGGGGGCACATCGCCCCCTGGGCAGGGGGCATGTGGACTGTGTCCTGGGTGGTCGGGTGGCCACCCACAGCAGTTGGTTGCCATGTTGCACCTTGGAATATGGCAGCTCACCTGTGGGTGGCCAGGATTTGCTCTGGTTCACTGGGCTCAACACTGCGCCCCCCTGAGCGGCACAAGGCAGGTATGTGCCAGCATATGCATCACACATCCTGGGCTGAATATTGGGATGTGCCACATATGCATGGGCATGTCCCCCGCACTTGCGCTGCATACATTACTGGTGTGCCCCAGCGCATTGGGAGTTGCGCTGTGCATCATGTCCCTTTGAATATCACACCAGGGCGCATTGGTGGGTTGTGCATGGTGTAACCCTGTTGCACCATGCGCAACCCTTTTGAATATCCCACCCCAAATGTGTTTTGAAAGAACTGGTATGACTAATGCAGCATAAAACCAGCAGCAATCTATATAGGTCCCCCTAAATGCTAGGTTCTAAATGTTCGCCTTTTTTTCGTTCACTTTTTGTTTAGTTTTTGTATTGCTCACAATTTTTTAACACCACTAATATGTATTCTTTATGTAATGTGATCTAATAGGGCTTTATACCTGTGATATGACATTGGAAAGCATATTGTATTTAATAGCATTTCATCACTTTAAGATGTTCACATAAAAGGGTGTAACTAGTAACCTTAGGCACACTAAGATAATGCCTTAGGATGAAACCAGTTGGAGGTTGTCTATTGGGATTGCTTTCCAGAGTCCCCCTTTGGAGAGGTAGGATGTTTATCTGACTTTTGGGGGTTTTTTTTGCTATAATCGGCTGCGATAGCACTTTAAATGAATACTTTTGTTTTGATTTACTTCCTTTCTGGGTTGGTTGGATGGTGTTGAAAATTTTTTTGCAGCTGTTTAGTATTATTTATTTATAGCACATCCTTGCTGGTGGGGCATTTTTTCTTGCTGGATTGCAAGCAGTTGCCCCTTTCATCATCTTTAGGTCTCAGCAGCTTCTTTTACTGGACAATAAGCACCCTTTGGAACCATTTCCCATTGTTTAACACTACTGTCGCTCCAACTCCATGACATCCTAATAGTCTAGGAAAAGAGACCAGATTGACAGCCCTTCCCTTCCCTTCCCCAGAGGTCTAAAGGCATTTATTGTAAGACCCCAGTGCCTTGATCGGCTGCTCAGGAGTCATAAAAATGGTGATGTCCATAGACACTGGTGTACTGACCCCAATGTCGTAGTTCCAAGGGGCTCCTGCACTCCTTTGCCTTGCCCATGCCTCTGTGTCAGGTGGTGAGTGTTGTCAGGTTGTGGCAGGGTGGTGGCCAAAAGTTGGCTTCTGCAGTGGCTACCACCCATCTTTGTTGTGCATCTGAAGTTCCTTAAACCACACTGCCACCCACTCTCAGTTCTGTGTCTACATTAGTCAGGTCCCATGGGCTGGATGAGTCAATCAGCAGTGCTGGTACACGCAGGTAAGTCCAATTTAATGGTGGGGTGGGTACACATGCATGGTGGATTTTATTCTTCAAGTTATCAAAACAGCATGGCAAAAAAAATATATAATAGAAATGAGAACAATGTTTCAAACTGAAAAGGTAGCTGGCCTTCATTGCTGTCGTTTGTTAATAATTCATAAAACATATTCAGTGAAAACAATGGAATGGGGAAGGCAGAATGCAGTGGGTTTAAACAGGGAAACATCAAAGAAGGAGGGGGGGATACAACAGTTGTTTAAAAAAGAAATCCTAAATGTGGTTCCCTGAAAAGATAAAGATGAAGGATTAGGTATGATTGAAAGAGATGCAATTAGATAATGGTGCAGTAAACATAAGAGGGAAGGAGATATAAGGAAAACACCTAACTAGAGGTAGGATGAGAAAACACCATTGAATTAAGGAAAAGGGGTATTATAGAACTATTTAAATGAAAATAGATTTTTTTTAGTTCAGTTTTGTTCATACCAAATGGATCTAGAGACTATCACTGAACCACCGTAAATGCCTCACACCAGAAAATATATTTTTGATCTTCAACTTTCTGAAAAGCTGCTATGCATATGTCAGTAAGCTAGCAATGAGCTAATTCATTAAAGTGCTCAGAGATGGCAGTGTCCAGCTTTTTTAGATGGAATATTATGTGGCTGCTAAAGCATTACCTTAAATAGTTCTCTGTTTGCACTACATATTGCAATCCACAACACTTGCAATTGATAAGGTGAATCATTTGTTTTGTCCCACAGTCCACGTTTCCTTTG
The DNA here is from genome assembly GCA_016271365.2 of Neoceratodus forsteri. Classification (NCBI taxonomy): domain Eukaryota; kingdom Metazoa; phylum Chordata; order Ceratodontiformes; family Ceratodontidae; genus Neoceratodus; species Neoceratodus forsteri. Next base: position 478,753,672 of record CM028135.1, read on the forward strand.
ATCGTGTAGCAAGCTCCTGTGGAGTGCCTCTGGCAGCTGTCATTTACTGTGCAGTACTCTCAGGTACTGAGAGGTTGATCATCTCTTAGATTTCCATTGAAAGCAACCGGGTGCATAATTTAGTTAGTTAGGTGGTTAGTAGTTAGTTAGCTAGTTAGTTGAAAATGAGTGACTGTGAGAGGCACACTGAGTTGGAGCTTGTTTCCAAGCATGATCTGGGGGAAGGGGACATGGGATGAGCTGAGGGGAAGGATTGCTTGGGCCTGTGTATTTTAATATGTTTGCTTCTACAGAGAGCAGGAAAAGGGGAAAGTCTAAAGCCATTCAAATTCAGCACTGTTGCAGAAGGGGGTGATGTTTCTTAATTGTGCTGAAGAGGGGGTAATCCAGAATAGCATGTCACCACCAGCTGTATTCTATTAGAATTGTTCTAGTTCCAGGGTTTGAGCAAATTCTCTCATGATATCAGTTTTGCTCCGTCCATCTCTTGTTGAACCTCCCTTTTCCAGTATCCCCTCTAAACCACGAAATTGCTCAGTTCCTTGCACCTTCTATAAAATATCAACCTTTGAGAACAGATCCTGCATAGTCTGCAATGCCTTTAACAGTGTGTTTAGGATGGCAGGACTTGGGTGAGAGATACATCCCTTTAGGAAAACTGAATATATTTTCAAATATATTATTAGAAATATATTTACATGTATTGAAATATATTTATATCTTCTTGGTGTAAAATATATTGTCATTTATTGTAAATTAAATGTATTGATGTATATTTCTGAAATTTGAAATACTGTATATTGTAATATATGGGGACAATATCAAGTATGGCTGCTTTAGCATATCCCATATATTGCAAAATATATTGATTTTGTTTCAGTTATACTGTAAACAGGATTGTAAATATATGTAATTGTTATATTGACAATATATTTATAAATATAGCCTTGAAACATTTGAAATGTCATCTCCTACACTTAAAATACATGTAATATACATGTGTTATAGATTTATAATATAATAAAATATATAGTTGTGTCACTTATTAGTATGTACCACTATATATTCCCAATGCATTACAAAATGTAGTAAACATATTTTGGTAATATATTCTTAAATATATTAGTATTTTATCTTATATAGTTATGAATATACAGTATATATATAAAATGCATTTATAAATGTGCGTGGCATACATGGCACAATGTGAAAGGCATATCAAGGAAAACTCTTCCTGATACATTTTTATTACATTTTTGATAAAAAAGTATATGTAATATATATTAAACATATGGGCCAAGATATTCAAAGGGGTTGTGCCTGACACAACCGAGTAGCACCAGCACAACCCCAGAACTGCACCCCAGGGCAATATTCAAAAGTGGGAGTAGCTCAGAGCAATTCCTGATGTGCCAGGGCACAAAGATAATGTATATGGCACATCTCGAGGGGGCATGCCCATGCAGATGCGGCACATCCTGATATTCAGCCTGGGATGTGTGGTGCATCTGCTGGCACAACCCAGAGATGTGCCACATACCTGGGCTCACAGTTGAGTCCGTAAAAACTGGCTCAAGTGCTAGCCACCCACAGGCGGGCAACTGTAGTGCAATGCATAACACAGCAGCTGCCAGCCTTGGGTGGCAACCCCCTCAACACTGTGCACAAGCACACACACAGTAGTCCCTGGTGGTCCAGTGATTCCCTCCTCCCCTCTCATACCTCCAATTGCCATGCTAATAATAATGTTTGTTTCCCTGGTGGTCCAGTGGTTCCTCCAGCCCATCCAGCTCCCCGCTATCGCCAGGGCAGCATACCCTACCCATATACCACCGCAGTTGCCTGCTTTAATGACAGCTATAGTAGTTGTTAGCTCATTGGTCCACACTGTGGACCAAATGAGCTTGCAGCAATTACTGTACACTGTCATTTGGCGGGCAGCCACGGTGGTATGCAGGCGGGTATGCTGCCCGCTGATGACGGGGGAGCTAGGTGGGCTGGGGGTCCTGTGTGGGTGTGGGGGTGGGGGGGATCCACTGGACCACAAGGGAAATTAATTTCATTATTAGCGCAGTGATTGGAGATATGGGAGGGGAGAGAGGGTACCACTGGACCACCAGGGAACTTACTTTTATTATTATCACAGTGATTGGGGCTACCGGCAGGGATGGGAGTACCACTAGACTACTAGGAATCTGAAATATCTATATTCCGTGATCGGTGGTTGGGTTGGGGGGGAACCACTGGACCACCAGGGACTTTAAATTACATTATATCATGGTGCTTGGGGTTATGGGTTGGGGAGGGGGGTGCTACTGTGGTCCATGGTACAGGAACCGCATGTTGTGTAGGATGCCAGGTGCATTTCACTGGCCGGCCCTGCACAACACATGCAAATGGGGCCATAATGACATGCAAATGGTCCCATTTTCACCATGCATGCATAATGACTCCATTTGCATATCCAGGTCTGAATATCTGAATATTGCATACAGCACAGCTACAGTTGCACTGGAGCATTCCCAGTCCTGTTATTCAGACCTGTCTGGGGGGTGCGTCGGCATATTGTATTTGAGCCGCATGTATTATTTGCTATATTCAGAAGAGATGCACCATGGCACATCTCTTTTGAATATATCCCTTTCTTGCTCCAGCGCAACTCAGTTGCAGTGTGCAACAACTTGCGCCGTTGCTAGGTGCAATTCTGAATAGTCGGGCCCATGTTGTGCAATACAGACTATGTATATTCATAAATTGTTGTCAATATATTTTTATACACTTTTTTATGTATTTTGCAATATATGCCAAAAACATTGTTAGTTACACCACCAGTATATTGTACATATGTTGTTCCTGATGGAGAATGCATATGAAATGTACTGATAAATGCATTTATGCAAACCCAAGGCATACATTTGGAAATGTATGCACATTATGCTACATGTATATTTTAATATCTTGTATATATATGTGTGTGTGTGTGTGTGTGTATATACTGTATATACTGTATATATATATATATGTGTGTGTGTATATATATATATATATATATATATGTGTGTGTATATATATATATATATATATATATATATATACACACACACACACACACACAAACGCTTGCCTGCCACCTCAGCATACTTCATCTGGTCACCCCACCTTTACATACAAATTCCCTAATATCTGGAACTCCCCCTCCCGCCCAATACTCGTGCTGCCCTGTCTCGCCATTACCTTGCTTTCCTCCTTCACTGACACACTATTCACTGCTGCAACTGCAATTAATCTCTTGCAAACCTCACCACCCCTAGCCCACCCTACCTATCGAACTCACAGTCATCCTCCTTACTCTTCCCTTCTCCGCTATCCCCTGCTCTCCACCTTCGCAGACACACTGTTCTCGGCTGCAACTGCAATTAATCCTTTGTATTCCCCCCAGCCATCCCCTAGCTCACCTTGCCTATTGACTCCCTTCTGCCCTTCCTAAGCCCACTTTTACCAAATGTTCCCCCACTGGCCTCCCTACTCTGCCCTTCCTCAGCCCACCTTTACTTACCTACCCCCAATTGTCCTCCCAACTCTACCCTTCCCACCACCTTCTGTCTCATCCTTGTTAGTTCTCCCCTCACTCTCCTTCTCTCCAATAACTTGTTGGCTCCCAGTCCCATTGCAGGGTTCTCAGCATCCTGGTGGGGAGTAGGTTTTGGCTGCCTTTTCTTCCACTCTCTACACACGTCCTCCACACCCCCATTCTCACCCTGCTGGTTTTACCATCCACCTTCTGTCTCACCCTTGCTATTTCTCCCCCTCAATCTCTTTAAACTTGCCAGCTCCCAGTCCCCTCACAGGGTTCTCAGCATCCTGGTGGGGAGAAGGTTTTGGCTGCCTTTTCTCCCATTCTCCACATCCCATCTTCTGTCTCACCCTTGCTATTTCCCCGCCTCACTCTTTTTCTCTCCAATAACTTGTCATCTCCCAGTCCCTTCGCAGGGTTCTCAGCATCCTGGTGGGAAGCAAGTCTTGGCTGCCTTTTCTCCCATTCTTCACATGTCCTCCACCTCCCTCCCCCACCCTGATGGTTTTACCATCTTATTATGCATCAGTATAGCACTTAGTTCCCTTCTCTCCTTCTCTCCCTCACACCAATACTCTCATTTAGCACTTGTGAGGCATATGCCATTTACCTGGCTGCCTGTCTACATTATCATGTTCTTAAATTGTATTTGTACTAGCTTCTCTTGCACTGTGTTTGACTGCACACTATGTCTAGGCTTGGCAGTTTTCGATTTTTATTTGTAATAAATTTCGGCGGCTAAAATCGATGTTTATTTTAAGGTCTTTATTTCGATTAAAAGCGATCTTTATGGTAAAAACATACGGAGACACACAGAGTTATACAAAGACACTACAACATACACAGAGACACTACAACATACGGAGACACACAGAGTTACGGGTGGTGGACAAGTGGAACAACCTGCCAGAGGAAATGGTGGGGGCTGAAACAATCACGGGATTTAAGAATGCATGGGATAGACATAAAGGAATTCTGGAGGTCAGGGGTAAGGGGCAACAGACTTCTAGGAAAACAAACTGAACTTACAAGCTCAAATGGGCAGACTGGGTGGGGCCATAGGCCCTTATCTGCCGACACTGTCTATGTATCTATGTATCTATGAGTTATACAAAGACAATACCACATGCTCCTCCTCCAAAAAAGTACAATCTATGCTGGATTCAGTTGTGGAATTTTTTTATATCTGTGTCGCTAAATGCATCATAACTTCCTGTTATGTCCTTGTTGTGGTACAAAATGTTTAGCATCCCCAGTCTCTCCTCTGAAAGGCGCATTCAGAGTTTATCTTGAACTTTTCTGTACAGACTAAATGAAGGCTCTACAGCAGTAGATGTAACTGGCATAGCCAGTGCCCTCAACGCAACATTGGAAAGTACAGGAAGGTTTAGCATCTTACTCTCCCAGTACTCCATCAGAGAGATCGCGCGGTCTGAAGGAACCTCAAGTTTCATATATAAACTAAAGTCCCGCTCAAAGTCTTCTTTTTGGCAGTGAAAGGTGTTGCTTATGGAAACATATTTAGAGACACCAGCAGAGAGCTGTTTCTTTATAAAGGGATCAAACATCCTGCAATTGTCAAACAATGATCCAGAACTATAAAGTCCTTCAGGCACATTTCGTGCAAGTGTTGCACTTAGCTTTGAATGAAAATTTCTTGAGAAAGAATGCATTGCTGCAGACAGGGACTGTCGTTTAGATCCCATTGACTTTAAATCAACATCTTTTAGTGAACTTTGGACATGTTCTCCCAGCTGGTGCATATTTTCTTAGAACACACATCAGATAGCTGGAGCCCCGGGCTGCATTCATTGGAACTGCTTCAAAACACAAAGCCCTAACAAGATCATGTGGGAAGTTGGCAGTTTCTTCTTTTTTCTGCTTCAAGCGCCCCATAAACGATTCCATTGAGGGCTGTGAGATAATGTCCAGAGTTTGCTTTAGCCTCAGGTGTGTCTTGCTGTTAAAATGCTCAGAAATGCGATTTGCCTGACCAGATTCTTTGGTTTTACAAATCTTGCATTGTAAAATGTCAATACTTTCCCCATCACCAGTCTTTTTGACAGTTTTTAATTCCAGTTCAGGGAATTCAGAGCAATACTCGGCTACACATTTTCTTTTTCGACCCATGCTGTTTGGATGTGTTGCTTGATCTGAGATTTGAGGTCTGATTAAAACACTACTAATTTTATTATCAGCTCAGAGGGCACGGGAAACCACAGAACTATGCAGCAACTAGTAATTAGGTGTTAATGGAATAGAATACATCATTGCCTGGTGCTTTAGATGGGGATTCAGCCATATGTCTAAGTATTTGCAAGTGAAAATGTTCTGATTCAAATTTTAATTGCCTGGTGATTTAGATCGTAAACTGCCCTGTCTCTCAGTACTTTACTTTAGTTTGTGATTCCCTATTCAGAATAGGGAATCACAAACTAAAGTAAAGTTATGAGAGGCAGGGCAGTTTACGATTTAAATCACCAGGCAATTATAATTTTAATCAGAACGTCTTCAAGTGATGCATGAAATAATAGCATTTCTGTAGAAATCGACGTAAAAAGATTTTCATTGAAATTGACAAAATAGCACGTCTCGATGTAAACCGACGGAAATCGATATTAATTGCAAACTGCCAAGCCTAACTATGTCCTATGTTGATTTTTGGCTACCTGTTCACGTTATTGTGTTCCTAACATTGTATTTGTACTGGCTTGTTTTTGCACTGTAATTGATTTGCACACTAGGGGCCCGATTCCAAGACGGTTTACACATGGTGCAAGCCGATTTATGCAAAACCCCATAGCATAAATCACAACTGGCACCATGCATTATGCTGTTGTCTATTCCAAAAGGTGTCTTGCACCATGCCGTATACAGATTGCGCCAAATGTGGGTTACACCACCCACTACGCAGCAACCCACAATGGCATGGTGCAAGGGTGGGTTATGGCAGCAACTGCACCGTATTCCAAAAGGTCGGCTGACATAACCCACTTATGCTATTCTAAGAGCCACACTGGTACAGCGGTGTTAGAACATCATGGAGATGGTCTAAGGGGCATCCATCTGTGCCAATCAATGGATGCTCACTCTGCAACACAGAGGCAATGTTCCTGCAGTGCTCCCCATGCCCCAAACACATTCATGCCCTCACCCCCAAATGTCAGGGACCTCAGTGTCTATTTTTTAAAGTGCCCCCAGATGTCTGTGCCACCTGTCCAGCCCTCACCCCGTGCCCCCTGGTGCTTGCCATGGTGTTCAGGGATGGGGGGCTCTGGGGGGGCAATTTGCAGTGGGATGCAACTTGCAGCATACAGGGCTATTGTACCATGCCTGTGGCATTAGCCTATGCCTGCCGCAAGTCGCAGGTCGTAGGTGCCAGGACCCTGTCGCTCTCAGAATATGGCGTAGGGCCCCCGGCGTAGTGGCAAATGTCACAACTCGCATATGCCTGCGAGTTGCAACATTCATCTTGGAATAGGGCCCTATGTGTTCTTTGTAGATTTTTGCTCTCCCCCTTATGTAACCCCTCCCCCAGGACGCTTCTGGAAATGAGCTATTTACAGTTCATGTTGTCTTTTCTGGTGAAACTTTTCTAAGCAAATAAAAAAATTAAAAATAAATACACACACACACACACACACACATTTATATATATATATATATATACATATATATAAATAGGGGATACATGATGGGCAGGAGTGGGATATAGAAAATATTCTCACTTTGGCAGAGTGAGAATGCACAGCTCACGATGCAGGAATGAGAACATTTTCCATATCCCACGATCTGCACATCATGTACGCTGTTTGTACCACTGGGGTGAGAGCTTTAGGAACATTTTTTATGTTTCTGTGTGTTTCCTGCCCATTCTGTGTGTGTGTGTGTGTTCTGAATGGACTGGGAGTGAGAAACACAGGTGAGTGTGTTTTGCAAAGCTAACTGAGTGATTCAGAGGCTCACTAAGAAAGACAAACTAATACAGGTAGCACTGAAAAAGACAAACTACTTTGTAAAAGTTTTGTTTAGAATTCAGGTTGTTTTGAGGCTGAGATCAGCACAGTAATGGGTCAGGAGTGTTAGAAACTCAGTGGGACACAGGTGAGAATGTTTTGCAAAGCTAATTGAGTGAGTAAGAGGCTCAGTGAGAAAGATGATCTGCTGCAGGTAGCAGTGAGAGAGAGAAACTGCTTTGTAAAAGAGTTTCATTAAGGCCCTGTCCACACTACACCTCTGTAACTTACAGAGTGCCAAAACCGTTACCGCAGTGGTTTGCGTTTACACCTGTAATGTTACAGAAGGCATTTTCATAACTGTTGTTGAAACCACACACGAGGTGGTTTCAACAACGGTTATGAAACCGGTCCTGCCTCGGTAACGTCACCGGCAGTAGTGTGGACAGGCGGTAATGGTCCCCTGCAGGGCCCATAGCGCAGCGTGAGCTGCATTGTGGGATTGGGTGGCATGGTAATGGTTGCCCAGTTCCTGAGGTGTGGACTGGCGGTACCGGTATTGTACCGGTCACTGCTGCAGTGTGGACACACTGTACCACTCCCCAGCTGTAACGTTTTCTGTCCGTTACGGGGTCTGAGCAGTGTAGTGTGGACAGGGCCTTAGAATTCAGGTTGTTTTGAAGCTGAGATCCACACAGTAATGGGCTAGGAGTGTTAGAAACTCAGTGGGACACAGGTGTGAGTGTTTTGCAAACTAATTAAGTTGCAGCTTTAATGAGAAAGAGAAACTGTTTTTTGAAGCAGTTTCCTTTAGAATGCAATCTGCAGTGCAGATATTCTCACTCCAGTGACATCAGCAGTGTGAGGATAAATGCGATATCCTCACTCTGGTGATGTCATCAGGATTTATCCTCTCTCCAGAGAAAATAACACAGGTTATCCTACTGAGAAAGCTCTCACCCCAGTGGTATGTATGAAAAAATTACTCACCTTAGTAATGTTGTTTCTTCTAATGGAGTATTGCTATATTATGACATATGCAGTGAGTCCCAACCTTCGAACTGCTCCGGAGGTGAAAGAGTTAACTTTCCATGCCGGGCATGGAACTTTGAGCACAAGCTCGGTTGAAAGCTCTGTCTGTTGTTCTTCAAACTCAAACTGTCAGATCTTTACGAGCAAAACTCACTAAGGTTCTGTGTGGAAGCTGTAAATCTACACTAGCCAACTGGCTACTAAATATAAGAACTCATTTTTTGGTCCCAAAACAAAGACTCAAGTCAGGGGATCCAAAAAATAAAAACACAACACCCGGACACCCCAAAAAGGAGGGGTGAAAAAAAAAAAAAAACAAGGTGGGCATCTACTAAGTGCCAACACTGCACTGCCCACCCACATCCCAAGAGCAGAGGTTCTGAGAGGGGCAGGCAGGGGGGGAGGTCATAATATAGCAAGACTCCATTAGAAGAAACAACATTACTAAGGTGAGTAATTTTTTCTTCAAACAACATGAAGTCTTGCTATATTATGACATATGCAGACTACACAGCAGTACCTCCAAGGAGGAGGGACAGAACCTACTTAGGAAATAGGCTTTGAAGCACAGCTGTGCCAAACCGAGCATCACTCCTAGCCTGGATGTCCAGGGAGTAATGCTTGGTAAAAGTGTGAACTGTTTTCCAGGTAGCTGCTTGACATATCTCTAGGATAGGGATGTCCCTGGCAGCAGCCAGAGACGCAGTTGTACTTCTGGTAGAGTGAGCCCTCAGGCCTGAGGGAGGAACCTTACCTAGTTTTTCATAGCAAAATTGGATACAAGAGACAATCCACCTTGCAATGGATCTTTTAGTGGCAGGTTTCCCTTTACCAACCTCACCATAAGTGAGGAACAGTTGGAGGGAGTCAAACCTGTGACCCTTGGTACGTTCTATGTAGTAACTGAGGGCTCTTCTGACATCTAAACTGTGCAGTCTCCTCTCGCCAGAGGAGGAATGGTCAGTGAAGTACACAGGGAGAGACATAGATTGATTAAGGTGGAAGTCTAAAACCACCTTAGGCAAGAACTTTCTGTTAGTCCTGAGGACCACCTTATCTCTATGAAAGGAGATAAAATCAGGCTCCACTGACAAAGCTTGTAATTCACTTATGCGCCTGGCAGAAGTGATGGCTACCAAAAACACAGTTTTCCAAGTCAAGTACTTAAGCTCTGCTGAAGACAAGGGCTCAGAAAGGGGGTTGCATAAGCTGGGCAATGCAAATATTAAGATCCCAGGCAGGGGCAGGGTCCCTGAATGGAGGGTTGGTGTGAAGCAACCCCTTGAAAAACTTGGAGAATACAGGATGAGCTGAAAGAGAAGAGGGTTTACCAGCTGATAAGAAAGCAGACATGGCTGCCAGGTGCACTTTAGGGTAGCTGGTCTCAGCCCAAAGTATTCAAATGCACCATATAATCCAGGACTGTGGGTGTGCAGATTCTGCAAATGCTTGCTAGAGCACCATATGGAAAACCTCTTCCATTTGGAATTATAAGTAGTCTTGGTGGAAGGCTTCCTAGAAGCCTTCAAGATATCCAATACACCTTGGGAGAGGTGTAGGTCAGCAAACTCTAACTCTTCAAGAGCCAGGCCTTGAGATTGAGGATTTGAGATTCGGTACCAAACACTCTCCTGAGCACAGGTTAACAGGTTGTGATTCCTGGAAGACACAGGGAAGGTGGACTGCTAAGGACATAAGGAGTGGGTACCAGGGCTGTCTGGCCCAATCTGGAGCAATCAGGATCATCTTGCAGGGTTGAGATCTGATTTTGACTAGCACCTTGAACAGAAGAGGAAGGGGAGAAAAGCATAGAAAAACTTTCCTTCCCAACTGAGAAGGAAGGCATCCAGGGGACTGAGCCCAACACTGGGGTCTGCAACAAAAAAGGGAAGTTGGTGATTGTCTGGGGCTGCAAAAAGATCTATCTGCGGGGTGCCCCATCTGGCAAATACTACCTCCAGTACTAGGGGATCCAGTGACCATTCGTGATGGCCCTGGGAAATCCTGATGAGAGCATCTGCCAGGACATTGTCCTTGCCTGGGAGGTGAACTGCCGTAAGGGAGGTGTTCAGGGAATAAGCCAGAGACCACAACTCCATTGCTACAGTGCACAAGGCCGTAGACTGAGTGCCTCCTTGCTTGTTGATGTATCACATTGTAGTGGTGTTGTCTGTTCTGACCTGTACAACTTTGTTCTGAACAGATGTGGAAAAAACTTGAAGTGCTAGAAAAACTGCTCTGAGTCCCAACAGGTTGATGTGGAGCAGAGATTCCTGAGGGGACCACAATCCCTGGGTAGTGAGGTCGCCCATGTGAGCTCCCCACCCCAAGAGGGATGCATCTGTAGTAAGGATTAAGGAGTGAGACTGAGGGGTGAAGGGGAACCCCTGTCTCAGATTGCTCTGGTCCTGCCACCACTGAAGGGCTTGGATCAGGGTTTGAGTCACTGGCATCAATTTGGTTAGAGGGTCTCTCCTTTGAGACCAAAAGGCTCTCAAATGGAACTGGATGTCCCTCATCTGAAATCTTGCTCCCTACACCACTGCTGTAGAAGCAGCCATGTGCCCCAGGAGCTGCAGAAAATGCCTTGCTGGTCGAGAGACCTGCAGGGTGAAGGAGGAGGCCAGAGAAACCAGGGTCCTTGCTCTTTCCAGAGGAAGGAAGGCTCTGGCCTCTTTGTGTTCAGTTCTGCACCTATGAAGGTGAGAAGCTGGACAGGCTCTAGAACTGACTTTGAAGATTGAGAAGGAAACCTAGAGATGTGAGTAGTTGCCGAAGCTACCTGAAGATGTAGTTTGACTTGGTCTGAGACTGGCCTACCATGAGCCAGTCATCCAGGTAAGGAAAGATGGCAACTTTTGCCTTCTTAAGTGGGCAACTGCTACTGCCAGGCATTTTGTGAATACCCTCGGGCAGAGGTGAGGTCAAGGGATTGCTCTGAACTGTAATGGCCTGAGGGCAGTTTGAATCTGAGGTACTTTCTGGGGGAGCTTCTGATAAGAACATGGAAGTAGGCATCCTTGAGGTCCAGGGATGCTAGCCAGTCCCCTGGCCTTAGAGAGGGTAAAATAATTCCCAGAGACACCATTTTGAATTTTGGTTTTAAAAGGTGCTTGTTTAGGTATCTGAGATCCAGGATGGGCCGCCATTCTTCTGTCTTTTTTGGGGTAAGGAAGTACCTGGAATACAACCCTTTGCCCTGGTGTAGGGGTGGAACCCTTTCCACAGCTCTGAGAGCCAGGAGGGTAGAAACTTCTGTTTCTAGGCAAGTGCCTCTGATGGATTTGCAGGTGGAAAGGACCTGGTTCTCATCTTTGGAAATTTTTTGAAGCTGAGAACCAGTCCCTGGCTTACTACTTCCAGGACCCACTTGTCTGATATTAAAGACTTCCAGTCCTGGACAAAGTAAGCAAGCCTGCCCCTACAGGTAGTGGAGAATCGGCCCTGGCCACCCCATCAGGGTGCCTGCTTGGCAGGGCTTTAGGCTGAGGGGTGGAAGCAGGTCTGCTTGTACCCGGCCTGCCTCTCCTCTAAAGAACCCCTCTGGGCATAAGCTGAAGAGGAGGCCTGGGCTTGGTAAAAGGCCTATGAAAGGTCTGCCCCTGCCCTGGAAGGCTGCCTTTGAGGAGTGGCCTGCCTTTCTTTGGCCTGTGCACCCTATAGGTGGTCCTATACTCATCCATTTTTCATGTATCCTCTGTCTGCTCCCCAAACAGAGAATTACCCACAACAGGAAAATCCATGGCCTTAGTCTGGGTATCCTGTGACAGGCTAGTACATCTGAGCCAAGCCATTCTCATGGCGATAGATGTAGTCATGACTCTTGATGACACATCATTAGAGTCCACTGCAGCATGGAATTGCACTTGGATGCCTCAATACCATCAGCAGCCACCTACTCCAGCTCTGGCAAGCTGGCCAGGGACCTGTTTTGCTAGAGCCATAACAGTATCCCATCTGGATTTCTGATATCTAGCAACATAAGCCATATAATTTGCCTGTCCGAGTCCCAAGGATGCTGCCATGTACTGTTTCTTTGCCAGCATCAATCCTCCTGGAGTCCTTGTCGGGGTGTGAAGCCAAGGAATATTAGCCTTGTCACAGGCTGCAGCCTGCACTACCCCAACATGGCTGCATTGTTGTGTAAGGAACTCCATATTAGAGCCTGACAATGTGTACCTCTTGTCCATTCTTTTATCCACAGGAGGTATAGTGTGAGGAGTTTTTAGAATTTTTACTGTCTGTTTCCCAAAGGATTTATGCAAAGGAATAGACAGTCTCCTAGACTCCTGGATATCCATCATTTCCATACATAGTCAGGCTTCTCTTGATCATCCACAGCTTCCTCCACAGGGAGCTGGAGGGTTTCAGCCACTTTTTTATAAAACATAAAATGAGAGGGGACTCAGAAAGCCTAGGGGGAGGCACTCCTGAAGGTCTGTCTGGGGAGATGTCCAGTTCAGTGGGCACATCCAGACTTTCAAATCCACATTCACTCTCCTCATGCTCCTCTCCCCCCTCCTCCGGTTCATAAAATTCTTCTAAAACATATTCTTGAACCGGTGGAACTGACTGAACCGTACGCTTACCTGATGGTGCCGGTTCGGTCGGAACTGGGGAAAGCGACTGGACAATTTTAATCGCTTTGACTATTTCTTCAGTGGTTGGAGATGGAAATTTTGGCTCCACACCTGCTGATTTTCTAGTCCTTTTTGCTGGAACTGACTCCTCCGAGTTGGCTCTCCTTTTGCCCGAGGAAGTCTCGCTCTGGTCAGAGGGCACTCCCTCCGGTTTGGTTACAACCGAACCGGGCTGGCCATCCGGGTCATTGGACTTCTGGCCTCTCTTCGAGCCTACCAACCTCTTATCCAGGGTAGCTGCAGGAAAATTTTTGCAAATCTGGCAGTCTGCATTGAGGTGGTCAAACCCCAGACAATAAACACAGGTGGTGTGGGGGTCAGCCTTGGCAAAGGCTTCCCCACAAATGCTGCAGTGTTGAAACCCAGTGGGCCTGGTTTTTCTTTTGGGTTTCTCAGACATAGTGCCAGCCTAACCAAAACTTGCCCATTTACGGCAATCCACCAAGCAAGACCCTCTTATCGGTTCCCAACCGTGTCACGGTCGTGGAAAAAAACGAATGAAATCTGTTTTTTAGAACCAATAAGAACCGGAACCGCACTCTAAAAGACAGAATTTAATGAATTTTCAACAACTGATCGGTTCAAACTGAACCGATAATACGCTTAAGTTCCACACATAAATAAATGAAAACCTATCTAGTACTTACGGTACCACAGACAGAGCTCGAACCGACCCGTTGCGGTTTAAATTGGTAAAAACTGAAAAATTAATACTTTAACCGACAAAATGAACCGAGCAGAAGGAGAAATCTCCAGAGCGACTGTTCAGTGAGGCGGAGTAAAGAATCTGACAGTTTGAGTTTGAAGAACAACAGACAGAGCTTTCAACCGAGCTCGTGCTCAAAGTTCCATGCCTGGCATGGAAAGTTAACTCTTTCACCTCTGGAGCAGTTCAAGGTTGGGACTCACTGCATATGTCAAATATAGCAAGACTTCATGTTGTTTGAAGTGTATATATATATATATATATATATAGATAGAAATATATATATATCTATATATATATATATATATATAGATATACATATATATATTTAGATATATAAATGAGGCAAAAACTACATTTAATGCATTAGTTAGGGTTGTTCCACACCAACAAAAATGAGGAAATTCAGTGTTAGGGTTGAAAGCCCCTTGGACCCCACACCCCCAACCGGCCTTCGGGTGCTCATTAGATTTGTCGGCCATAACTCTCACCCCATCATATGTGTAGAGAAGCAGAGGTGTAGGAGAATGGGGTGAGAGTTAGGACTGACAACCCTAATGCACACCCCGATGCTGGTTGGGGGTGTGTGGGGGTCCAAGGGGGGCTTTCAACCCTAACACCGAATTTCCTTGCTTTTGTCAGTGTGGAACTACCCTAACTAATCCATTAAACAGAGTTTTTTTGCCTTTAATTTTCCTTCTTTTTGAGAATGATAATGAGAAATAGTGAATGAAATGCGGCGGCGGGAGCAATTGTGCCCGTAAATGCAAATGGTAATGCACATGGTGACGCAAAGTGAAACAGAAAGAGAAACAGTAGTGTAGACAGAAATGTTAAAAACAACACAAAAGGAAGCAAAAATAAAAACGCAAAGGGTAGCGCACATGGTGGCGTAGACGTGAATGTTAAGTGAAATGGGAATGGAACCGCAAGCAGAAACGGTAACGGTAACAGTAATGGAAGTGCACAGGCTGGTTTTCCCCAAAATCTGCATAGAGAAAGACAGTGAGTACAAAGAATGTATGGATAATAATGGTTCTCGGAGCAGAAAATGAGGGGTTGGAATACTAAATTGCTTATATCTCAGGAACCGTACGACGTAGGAAAAAAAATTTAAAAGTCATATGATTTATGACTTTCCTGGCTAGTTTTGTATGGGGCTAAGTATTTTTCCAACGAAAAGTGCATATCTCGCACCGTTTCTGAGATATGGGCCCTGAAAGGCGCGGCGAATGCTGTAATGTTATCCTATGGAGAAAAAAAGAGAAGTTCGGAGTGCCATAACTTTGGCTCCCTGTAATATTTTTTCACCAAACCACAAAAAGGCACATCTGTGTCATGTTGGCTGTGTTCCCTCCAAAATTCAGTCCAAAAGACCAAACTTTTATTTTGCAGCAGGACGCCAAAGAATTCCTGTAATGTGTTGGACGCTGTAATGTTATCCTATGGGAAAAGGCGTCAACTTTGGAGTGCTGTAACTTTTCCGCCATGTAATATTTTTTCAAAAAAGCACTGAAAGGCACATCTGTAAGATGTCGGCTGCATTCCCTCCAAATTTCAGGCCAAAACACCAAACCATTCTTTTGCAGCAGGGTGCCAAGAATTGCTGTCATTTTCCCACAGCCTAGAAAAGTACTGTCGAAGTTTGCAAAAGCTTTTGCAAATACATTCAACAGTGTCGCAAGTGCGGCAGTACTTTGTGAAAGTACTTTTTCTAGAAATTTGAAAAACATATTCCTGGGATGTTTTACCCCAAAATAAAGACACGGCTAGCAACCTCAGGGTCCGACTAGGTGAATACAAAAAGAATTAGGTTGCTAGAGGGTCCCAATTTTAAATGCCAAGCATTTTTCTGATCGCTAACTGAAAACAAATGGCAGATTTGCGACAGTAAAAGGCCATTTGCGAAAGTAAAAACTGCATTTGCGACACTGTCAAACTTTTGTTAACTTTTCCCATTGACTTATAATGGGAACTTGTTTTTTGAATAACTTTTGAACCGTTTAATATTTTTTCATGAAATCTTCAAAAGGCACATCGGGGACCCTGGCCACATGATCCCTGAAGATTTTGGACAGGTCGCGCAAACCGTGCGACAGTAAAATTCCAGAAAATCGTAAACATGCGCGCAGATCACACTTAATAACTCCACAGCAGTATATGTGACCGGTATGAAACTTGGCAGATCCCAAGGTGTATGGGTCTTGATCACGTGAGTTCAAATTTCAGGCAAATCTGTCAAAGCGGTTACAAAGTTGTTATGGTGCAACATTTTGGTTTAACATGTAAATGGCTCCACAGTTCTAATCTATAGTGTCACACTGTGCCACTACATATAATATATGTATATAAATATATATAATATATATATATATTATATATATATATCTATATATATAAATATATATATATATATATATATATATCTATATATATATATATATAATGGTAGCACAGTAGTACTACCATAGTTAGGGTTGAGTAGCACTTTTAAGGTTAAAGGGTCAAATTTTGAACCTCAATAACTTTGCCACCGTTCTACAGATTTGTCTGACATTGAGAATGCATGATCAAGAACCATACATCTTGGGATCTGCCAACTTTTGTACCAGTCGGATATATGGCTGCGGAGTTATTAAGTGTGATCTGCACGCACGTTTACGGTTTCTGGTGAATTCTTTGCTCGCACCTACAGGTCACACAGTTTGTATGACCGGTCCGAAAACTTCAAGGAACATGTGGCCAGGGTCCCCGATGTGCCTTTCAAAGATTTCGTGAAAAAATATTAAATGGTTCAAAAGTTATTCAGAAAACAAAGTCCCATTATAAGTCAATGGGAAAGGTTAACAAAAAGTTCGACAGTGTCGCAAATGCACTTTTTAGTGTTGCAAATGGCTCTATTAGTGTTGCAAATTCGCCATTTTGTTTTCAGTTGGTGATCAGAAAAATGCTTGGCATTTAAAATTGGGACCATCTAGGGACACAATTCTTTTTGTGTTTACCTAGTCGAGCCCTGAGGATGCTAGGCATGTCTTTATTTTGGGGTTAAACACCCTAGAAATATGTTTCTCAAATTTCTTGAGAAAGTAGTGTCACAAAGTAGTGTCGCACTCATGACACTTTTGCAAATGTTTGCGAAAGCTTTCGCAAATCACAACACTACTTTTTCAGACTATGGCCAAAATGACAGCAGTTATTTGCCACCCTGCTGCAAAAGAACGGTTTGGTCTATTGAGCTGACATTTGGAGGGAACACAGCCAACATCTCACAGATGTGCCTTTTGGTGGTTTGGTGAAAAAATATTGCATGGATGCAAAGTTACGGTACTCTGAAGTTGCCATTTTTCCCCATAGACTAACATGATGGCGTACGCCGCGCCTTTCAGGGCTCGTATCTCGAAAACAATGCGAGATACAAATTTTTTGTTGTGAGTTGTGTAGCCCTTTGGGCTATGTAATAGCAAAAACCTAGCCAGGAAAAACATGATTTCTGTGAAATTTAATTTTTTTTTCTACGTCGTGCGGTTGCTGAGATATTAGCGATTAAGTACTTCCAATGCTCGTTTTAAGCTTCAGTGCCCATTACAATGCATATATTCTTTGTACACACTGTGTTTCTCTATGCAACTGTTCGGCAAAAACAGGATATGAGCTCTGTTACTGTTACAGTTACTGTTTCCACTTGTGTTTATGTCCCCATTTGCATTATCATACTGTACACCACCTGCTGCGTTACTCTTTGCGTTGTCATTTGCGCTGTATTTTGCTATTATTACCATTTAGTTTCCACTACTGTTTCTGTTTGCATTTTTGTTTGTGTCACCATGCGCATTGCCATTTGGCGCTTCGGCAGCCTTTTCGTTGCATTTCCGCTTTCTTCGTTTTCTGCTCTTCCTTGCTGTTACTGTTACCATTTGTGTTTGCAATTGCGTTACTGTGCCATGCGCATTACGGTTTGCGTTTCCATATGTACTTCCATTTCCTTTTGCATTTCTGTTTGCTTTGCTGTTATTGTTACTGTTGCCGTTACCATTTGCGTTTACAATTGCGGTACTGTGCGGTGCGCATTTCGGTTTGTGTTTCTGTACGCGCTTCTGTTCCTGTTTCCATTTCTGTTTCCTTTGGCATTATTCTTCATGTTAACTTTACCATTTGCATTTACAATTGCGGGTACCATGCCTGTGCTGCTATAGTTTATGTTACGCAGTAATTTTGCGCTTACGCTGCTTCGTTCCCTTTCACATTCTTTTTGCTGTGACACTTAACTTTTCCATTTAAAATACCACTGCCATCACTGTTCGTGTTACCAGTTGTGTTTTCGTATGCTCGTCAATGTCCATTTGCATCACTGTTCGCTTCGGCATCACTTTACACTTCCATTTCTATTTATGTTTCCTTTACCAATTACGTTTGCTTTAGCATGTGTGCCACTGTTGGCACTTCTGTTTGCGTTGCTGTTCCTGTTACTATGTCACAAGACATCACGTGGCGGGAGCAGGGGCCCTATTTCTTATCATCATTCTCAAAAAGAAGGGAAATTAGAGGCAAAAAACTCCATTTAATGCATCAGTTAGGGTTGTTCCACAGTGACAAAGCGAGGAAATTTGGTGTTAGGTTGAAAGCCCCCTGGACTCCTCCAGCTCACCCCAACCATCGGTGCGTGGTTTATCGTCCTAACTCTCACCCCTTCTCCTATTCCTCAGCTTATTTACACATGTCATGGGGTGAGAGTTAGGGCTGACGATCCCAATGCACACCCTGATGCCAGTTGGGGGAGTGGGCTGAGGGGTCCGGGGGCTTTCAATGCTAACATCGAATTTCCTTGCTTTTTGTTGTTGTGAACAACCTCAACTGATGCATTAAACTGAGTTTTTTGCATATATGTTTGTATATCTATATATATATATATATATATATATATATATATACATATATTATGGTAGTAACGGTAGTGCTACCATAGGGAGTATCCCATTTAATGTTAAATGGTGAATTTTGCATCTTAATAACTTTGCCACCATTCAACGGATTTGCCTGAAATTTGGCAGGCACAGGGCATAGCCATAGATCTTGGGATCTGCTAACTTTTATACTGGTTGGATATACGGCTGTGGAGTTATTAAGCAATATTCTGGTGCACATTTATGTTTTTTTGTGCATTCTTTGCTCACGCCTACAGGTCACACAGTTTGTGCGACCAGTCCAAAAACCTCAGGGATCTTGCGGCCGGCATCCCCGATGTGCTTTTTGATGATTTCGTGAAAATATATTGAATGGTTCAAAAGTTATTCAAAAACAAGTTTCCCATTATAGTCAATGAGAAAAGTTAACAAAAAGTTTGACCGTGTCGCAAATGCAGTTTTCAGTGTTGCAAATTACCCCTGTAGTGTCGTGAGTAGGCCATTTTTTTTTCAGTTACTGATCACAGAAATGCTTGGCATTTAAAATTGGGACCATCTAGGGACACAATTCTTTTTGTGTTTGCCTAGTTGAGCCCTGAGGATGCTAGGCATGTCTTTATTTTGGGGTTTAACACCCCAGAAATAAGTTTTTGAAATTTTTGGGAAAAGTAGTGTCTCAAAGTAATATTGCACCTGCGACAATTTCGTGATTTTTTTTTTTGGTGAAAGTGTCGCAAATCACAACACTACTTTGCAACACTATGGCCAAAATGACAGGAATTGTTTGCCTCCCTGCTGCAAAAGAACGGTTTAGTCTTTTGGGCTGAAATTTGGAAGGAAGAAAGCCAACATCTCACATATGTGCCTTTTGGTGGTTTGGTGAAAAAATATTGCAGGGATGCAAAGTTATGGTACTCCGAAGTTGGCACTTTTTCCTATATACTAACATTACGGCATCCGCCGTGCATTTTGGGGCCTGTATCTCAGAAACGGTACAAGATATGGACTTTTCGTCAGAAAAATGCTTAGCCGCCCCCCGGAAATAGAGGCTAAGTACAAAACTAGCCAGGAAAGTCATAATTCATACGAAATTTTAATTTTTTTTTCTATGTCGTACAGTTCCTGAGATATAAGCAATTTAGTATTCCAACTCCACATTTTCTGCTCTGAGCCCCATTATTATGCATACATTCTTTGTTCTCACTGTGTTTCTCTATGCAGCTGTTGGGGAAAACCAGGTGTGCGCTCAGTTACTGTTACACGTAGCATTTCCACTTGCGTTTCTGTACCCAGTTGTGTTAGTGTTCCCGTGTGCGCCACCATGCACGTTATCCTTTGCATTTCTCTTTGCACTTGCATTTGCATTCCTCTTACCATTTGTGCTACAGTACTGTTTCTGTTTGTGTTTCGCTTTGCTTCACCATGCATATTACCATTTGCATTTGCAGCCACCCTTCTGTTTGCATTTGTGTTTGTCTTTCATTTTGCGTCATCGTTGTTCTTACCGTTACCATTTGCATTTCCAATTGCGTTCCCGTGCCCGTTATGATTTGCATTTCCATACGTGCTTGTGTTTGCGTTTCTGTTTCCTTTGGCATTATTGTTGCTGTTACTGTTACCATTTGCATTTACATTTGCGGTACCGTGACTGTGCGCATAACAGTTTGTGTTTCTGTATGCGCTTGCGTTCAAGTTTCCATTTCTGTTTCCTTTGGAATTATTTTAGCTGTTACAGTTACCATTTGCATTTCCAATTGTGGTACCGTGACCATGCATGTTACAGTTTGCGTTTCTGTATGCGCTTGCATTTGCATTTCTGTTTCCTTTGGTATTATTGTTGCTGTTATCGTTACCATTTGCGTTTACAATTGCAGTAGCATGACCATGTGTGTTAGGGTTTGCTTTTCCGTACGTGCTTGAGTTTGTCTTTCCGTTTCTGTTTCCTTTGGTGTTATTTTTGCTGTTACCATTACCATTTGCATCTCTATTGCGGTACCATGACCATGCGCATTACTCTTTCCATTTCTGTACACGCTTGTCTTTGCATTTCTGTTCCCTTTGGCGTTATTGTTGCTGTAACAGTTAACATTTGCATTTACAATAGCGGTACCATGATCGTGCACATCGCCAGTTGCATTTCCGTATGCGCTTGCATCTCCGTTTGTGTCACTATTTGCTTTGGCGTCACTTTGTGCTTGTGTTTCTATTAACGTTTGCTTTATCATTTACGCTTCCGTCACCATGTGTATAACCATTAGGGTTTGTGTTTGCGTTGTTCTTGCTGTTACTATGTCAGAAGACAACACGTGGTGGAAGCGCAGGACCCTTTCCCACCACCGCATTCCAATCATTATTTATAGTCCTCATTCTCAAGAAGAAGGGAAATTCATGGCAAAAAAATCCATTTAATGCATCAGTTAGGGTTGTTCCACAGTGACAAAAGTGAGGAAATTTGGTGTTAGGGTTGAAAGCTCCCCTTGCACCCCCCAGCCCACCCCCACCGACATCGGGTGTGCATTGGGGTCATCGGGTCCTAACTCTCATCCCATTCTCCTATACCTCAGCTTGTTTACATGTGATGGGGTGACAGTATGGCTAATGACCCAACGCACACCCCGATGCCGGTTGGGGTGCAAGGGCTTTCAACTCAACACAGAATTTCCTTGCTTTTGTCACTGTGGAACACCCTAACTGATGTATTAAACAGAGTTTTTTGTCATGAATATATATATATATATATATATATATATATATATATATATATATATGTATTTTTTTGCATGGTCACTTCTATGTTAAACCTCAAAGTTTGCATTTTAATAACTTTGCAACTGTTTTTCCAATTTGCCTGAAATTTTGCATGCCTGGCTGCCAACCATATATCTCTGGATCTATAAAGTTTTGTTATGGTCAGATGTACAGTTGCGGAACTGTAGAGCATCCAAAACATGTAAAACGGTCAACTTTTCAAATTTTTTAGTCAGCCATAATGGACTGAAGAATGCATCTGAGTGGATTCAGATTTACATGTCTGTATGTGGCCTGGGTTGAACTGGTGCTTTTTGAAGATTTGGTGAAAAAATATTAATCTGTTCAAAAGTTATTCAAGGTTTTCATGTCTCATTATAGCCTATGGAAAAATGTATATGTGCATTGCAAAAACTTTCGCAAAAACATTTTTTGTGCGCGACAACATTTTTTCATGCGCAACAACATCCCATTATAAGGTATAGGGAATCAAAAAAACATTTTTGTTGTTGAGGAAAGCATTTTTGTTGTCACAAAAACAATACTCCACAACATTGTCCCATGTATTGTTTTCTTTGTCACTTCATTGTGCCAAGGTGGATTATTCTTTTGGGCTGAAATTTGCAGGGTGGCAAGCCCTGGTCACACAGATGTGCCTTTCAGTGGTTTGGTCCTAAAACATTCAATGGGCCCAAAGTTACAGTTTTCCAAAGCTGAGAAATTTCCCATAGGATAACACTGCGGTGTCCGTGACGCCTTTTGGTGCCCATATCTTGAAAATGAAGCGAGATACGGATTTTTTGCAACCTGTAGTTTGATCTAAGTTACAGAAAAGTTTGGAAATCATAGATTACACCTGCAGTGGAATTGTTTTTCCTACTTTCTATAGTTATGGAGATAGCAGCAAGGGTTCCTTTGGAGTACTATAGCATTGCTGAATGGCTCCGTACTAATGTGTAAGTGGGAGCGCAGGGCCTGAAAGGCCCACACTCCCACAGATGCATGCCATTATGCACAAATGGGCAGTTTGGTGGGGGTATGGGGCCCGACGGGCCTGCTTTCCCACCAGCACATACTAGTTACCAGGTACATTACACTGTAAATAAACAATTTGGTCTTTTGGCTTAAAATTTGCAGGGTGTAAAGGGGTGTCCCAAAAATGTGAATTATGCTGTTTAGGTGTAAATAAATGTCATTGGTTACATAGATATGCCATAATGAAGTTGAGATTTTTCCCATAGGATAACATTGCGGCGCCCACAGTGCTTTTGGTGCCTGCATTTCAGAAATGATGTGAGATACAGATTTAGTTGACTCATCTCACATAGAGGTCTCACTGTCATGATTACAACAGCACTGGAATTTTTTTCATAGCTGCTACGGTTGCTGAGATATTGGCAAATTAGTATTACAAGTCTTCCTTGCCCTATAGGGTTGCTGTATGGCTTAATAGTTTTGTGTAAGTGGGAGTGCAGGGCTCAGAGGGCCTGCACTCCCACATACACATACCATTATGAAAAAAATTGGCAATGTGAATGGAGCACAGGGCCCGGAGGGCCTGCACGCCGACTAACACATACCAGTTACATTACACTTTCTCAAAAAGAAGGGAAATTCATTGCAAAAAACTATTTTAATGTAACAGTTAGGGTTGCTAGCACAGTGACAAAAGCATGGAAATGTGATGTTAGGGTTACCACCCCACCACCACCCCCTCTACACACCAACAGATGTCGAGGTGTGCCACGGACTCATAAGGCCTAACTCTCACCCTATTCTCCTATACTGTAGCATGTCAGCTTGCTTACACATGGAATGGGGTGAGAGTTGGGCCTGATGACCCCATGGCACACCCCGTCTGTTGGTGTGTGAAGAGTGGGGGGTGGTGGGTGAATCCAACACCACATTTTCATGCTTTGTTGCTGTGCTATCAACCTCAACTGATGCATTAACAGAGTTTTTTAATGAATATATATATATATATATATATATATATATTATAGTTATAGATATGTTGTATATATATTCTCAATGTATTTCATATATATTTTACAATATAGTCTAAATGTAATATTTGTGTATGTCCTATATATAGACTCAATGTATTCCATATATATTTCAATATGTTCTACATTATGTCATGTATAAATTCAATATATTTCATATGTATTATTTAATATATTCTACATAGAATATGTATGTATGTGTTATATATTCTCAATTTATTTCATATATATTTTTAATACATTCTACTTATCACATTTATGTCTGTGCAATATATAGACTCAATGTACTGCATATACAGTATATCACGCATTGTGCCAGAAACATAAGCCACAACATGCACCCAAACTTAAGTTCCCATATGTGACTATCAACAGTAATCAAATACCCACTTTATGATACAACAATAATTTTCACATATGCATTGTTTTTCAAAAACTTTGTTTTCAAATATTCCTTATTTTTCTCTCCAATCAGTGTGCCAAAGTATGGTTTGCATCCTGGCAAATCTCACCAAACAGAAATCACCAGCTGAACAGAGGAATTGCCTCAGTGTCATCTAACATTGTAAACAACAAATTACAAACATGCAAGTCATCCTGTCATGACCCTGCTGTGCAGATCAATGCAATCACTCCTTTACTGAATGTCTGAGGCAATGTGTGGCAACCAATACTCTGTGATGCACCATCCTGGAGAGGCAACGTAACAGAGCCACAGTCTGAAAGTAGAGTATTGTGTAGTATTCATGCATGATACAAGATGAGTGACCATTTACAATTTGTTTTGATTCTGTTACTCCCTTCAGAATCACACACATATGCTCAAAAACCTAAAATGCAATTAAAAGCATCACAGGTATGCAAATGCTTATGCGGTGGCAAGGACTGATGAATAGGAAATGGCCCAGCCAGTATAACATTCAGTTAACCATGCAGTCACACATAACCAGTTTGAAAGACATGCAGGACTCTAACTATATCATTTCCGCATTTTTGTGGAAATGCAGAAAGGCTGTTGTAAATATAATTTTGCAGATTGCACTACAGTCTGGAAATGTTGTGCTTCGTCGCCTGACCACATGGTCCTTGGCGTTAGAAGAGAGCACAGTTAAGCAGTCTCTGCCCATCAGGGCAGGGGGAGTGTGCAATTGCACCATTTAGTACTGTTATGGCGGAGGTGAACCTTAAAGTATTTATACTAATTGGTTGCAAATCATTTCACAGCAGTTTTACTTTTGGTGCAGCAGGCTGTTTGTTTTGGAAAAGGACACTGTTAGGTGGAGAATGTATTTACTATAATGAGAAAAAAAAATCCAAGTCAGATGTGCCTGCTATTAAGTAATGCTCTATTCCTGCTCTTTCAATTTGAAGAAAATTGTTTCAGCTATAGACAGGGAGATAAAGCTGCACAGCTTGCAAGATTCTTAAAAAAAACTAAGTCAGTGCCTGCTGAATCAGTGTGATGTTTGTCAGAGGCAAACGTGATCAGTGATTGATTGTTCAGTGAGGATGAGAAGAGCCTTTTCACAGATTGTTCACAGACCGGGGGGGGGAGGGCGGTGTCAGCGCCTATAGTGTTCATTCACCTGCCTTTTTATTAAAAAAAAAACATATCTGTCTTCTCAATCAAACAGTGCAGAATCAAATCATTAGAACACCTACTTAAACAAAAAATATTCTTACACTGCTCCCTTGGGGTGAAATGAACCTTCATATCTTATACTGTTTTCAGATCTAATAAAAACAATAAGCACTATTAAGCTTAGGGTTTTTTATTTCTATGTGAACATGTAAGATTGCCTCAGAAACGTGTGCAGGGGAACCCACTTTTCTGTAATAAATTTACCACTTTGATCATTATTTCAAGCCATGAAGGGTAGTACATAGAATCCATAAATGATGCAATGAAAATAATATCATATGTATTTCATTTATGTAAAATCGCTACAAACCACATGCATGCATGCTCTCTAAAATCTCAGACCCAGCACAAGGCATCATGGGTATGAAAATCTCTGTAAGAAGAGTAAATTTATGCACATAGGGAAGAGAAACCCTGAAGCCACCTATAGGTTGGGAGGGGAGTTACTGGCAATCACGAGGGAAGAAAGAGACTTAGGCATCATCATTATCACAGATGACCTGAAATCATCCAAGCAGACCACTAAAGCAGTAGATAAGGCTAGAGGGATACTGGGGTGTATTAGTAGGGGCATCACAACTCGTAAGAGGGAGGTAATAATCCCTCTTTACAAGACACTGGTGAGGCCCCATCTGGAGTACTGCGTGCAGTACTGGAGGCAGCACCTGCACAAGGACATTAACAAAATGGAGGCAGTCCAGAGAAGGGCAACCAAAATGGTGCAGGGACTACATCAGAAAACATATGAGGACAGATTAATGGAGCTCAATATGTATACCCTAGAGCAAAGGAGGGAGAGAGGTGGCATGATCGAAACATTCAAACATCTTAAGGGCATTAACAAGGCGAAACAGTCTAACATGTTTCAATATAAGAAAAATTGCAGGACAAGAGGACACAGCATGAGATTAGAGGGAGGCTGATTAAGGGGAAATGTGAGGAAGTTCTTTTTCACAGAAAGGGTGGTGGATGTATGGAACGGCCTACCTCAGGAAGTGGAGGATATGAATACGGTGCAGGGCTTCAAACAGGCATGGGATAGGCATAAGGGAGCAATAAAAACTTGTATGAATAGATAGGCCATTGACAGAGTACAGGCCTATGGCACATTCATAAGGTAGAAAAAATTGGTAGACTGGATGGGCCTTGCGGTCCTTATCTGCTGTCAACTTCTATGTTTTTATGTGAACTGACAAAGCTCTTAGAAATGTTTACCATAATACCCAAAGCAACAAACATATGGCCATTGAAATATTATACACTATTATGGCACTTGGGTTAATATCCCAGTACTGACACTGTAGTGCAGCATGAGAGGTGTGCTGCACTTCTGAGGTGCCGTCTTTTGGATGAGACGTTAAACCGAGGTCCCATCTGCCTGGATTGGTGGTAGTTCAGGTGGATGTTAAAAATCCTATGGCACTTATCGAAAAAGAGTAGGGGAATTTCCTCGGTGTCCTGGCCAAATTTCTCTCATTCACTAAAAATACCACCAACAACTCAATTTGGTTCAAGGCCAGTTGGCATTCATCTGTATCCCCCTCCCCCGGATCGTGCCTGAAAATAGGCAGGATTTGTCTAGTGCACTTACCCGGTCAACAAAAACTAAATAAAATAAATAAATAAATAAATATATAGTTATGTATGAACTGACGGGATCTCGGTCATCAGGTCGCACCTTAGGAAGTTCATCATCAGGTCAGGCAGGATCCACATGGAAGCTTTTTTTTAGTTCACTAGGGCTGCCCACATTGATGTCTCCCATATAGGCCTGAGCAATGCTTTCCTTCTCCCACCCCGAGACAAAGTGATCAGTTACCAGGAATAGGTGACTGAGGAGAGAGAGAGAGAGAGGGAAAAAGAGAGAGAGAGAGAGATATGCAGGCAAAAATAAAGGCTGTAGACAAGACACAGCCAGTTTGAAGACAGAGTGGGATGGAGGAAGGGATGGCATGACCTGATGACTTGAGATCCCCTCTAAGATATACTGTTACAGTAAGTTCTGCAGGCTTCTTGAAGCACCACCTTCCTGTCCGTGCCATGCTCTGTTGACGGATCACCCAGCCCAACATGCAGGATTGTATATGGGGTGGCTAAACACAGACCTCCCCTTCCCAGCCTAGCATATTCTTACTTGCAAAGACCCTCCCAAACATAACACAGCTCACCTGTCCCAAAATTGATTATGCCAAGTATAATGTACTTCTGTCTGTGTTAAGAGAAAAAAACTCTCATAAATTTCTCTGTGCCAGCCTACAGCTAAAACACCACAAGTTTAATTTGTTGACACTCCCCCACGCTAGCATGTTTGTTGACATCAGTCAGTGTCAGTGGCTCAGTAGATAGCACACTCGCCTCTGAGGCCGGGAGATCAGAGGGCTGTGGGTTCAGTTCCCACATCTGGCACTTGGGTTAATATCCCAGTACTGACACTGTAGTGCAGCATGAGAGGGGTGCTGCACTTGAGGTGCCGCTCGGATGAGACGTTAAACCGAGGTCCCATCTGCCTGGATTGGTGGTAGTTCAGGTGGATGTTAAAGATCCCATGGCACTTATCGAAAAGAGTAGGGAATTTCCTGGTGTCCTGGCCAAATTTCTCTCATTCACTAAAAATACCACCAACAACTTAATCTGGTTCAAGGTCAGTTGGCATTCATCTGTATCCCCTCCCCCTTGGTCGTGCCTGAAAATAGGCAGGATTTGTCTAGTGCACTTACCCGGTCAACAAAAACTAAATAAATAAATAAATAAATCTTACAATGGAGAGCACGGGGACACACTCCTTAGACTATAATGTTGGCAGTTTTTACATTTATTTTTTAATATACTTCTCAGTTCTGCCTTTGACCAAGGCAGGCCACTGCTCAATTATCAGGGTCCTTGTTAACTGAATGTTGTCCACTTTGTCATAATCACCACTCAAAACCATATGAAAAACTGGCTCCATTGCAGTCTGTGGAGTATGTCCCCACGCTCCTTATTTAACAACAACAACACACTTGCTAGTGTGGGGGAGTGTTGCCAAATAAGTAACTCAGGTTGTTTTGGCTGCCGGCTTGCACTGAGAAATGTATGCACTTTTATAAAATGGTGAGATAGAAGTTACAAATGTCATTTGTTAAAACACATCGCATGACTATGCATTAATTTTCAAGTAATGCACTGTGTCCCCTTCCAGACTAAAAATAGATGACTGACAGGTATAGTATTCATACACGCAGTAGGGGAAGGAAATTCAAAATATCAAGCAGCCATTTTTGTGCACCTGGTTTGCGAGAGAAATTGCAAGTTAGACAAAATGAGCAGCATGCATCCAGTAAGTTTCCACCTGCTTGGCACAATTTCTCTTGATGAATGGGTGGAAATCCATTTTGGCAAGAGCTTCTCACAGTTGTCAATGTTGTTGCCTGCCATTATCCACAAATCACAGAGTCAAATATATAAGCCATATAATCCTCCCTAAATCTCAGCCCAGACACTGCTGAAGGCTTAGTTTGGCATCTTTGGTTCAAGATTCAACTCAGCTTCTCCACACATGGCCAAGAAGGAGTCTGAGTTAAAACAAGTTTCCTTCACATTAAGCACAGATAAGTCAGGCAAAGAATACCTCAGTCTAGCCTTTAATGAAAAGACAAAAAAATAATTTTAAGTACAGTGAAAGAAATAGATTCACTGAGAGGTTTTATCTATGCCCAACCTGAAAAAACAGTGTACCATTAAGGTATTCCAAAAATATCTGTCAAAATGCCCTACTTTTTCACCTCCACCCAAACATTACCTCAGTACATAGTAGACCAGCAGGAAATCTGGTATGGAAAACAGACAATTGGTGTAAATTACTTTGGAAAGATGTGATGACAAAAATCTCAAAAGCTGCTGGACTGAGCGCCTGGTATGCAAGCCATGCCATACGTAGCACCGCAGTCCATCTGCTCTCAGAGGATGGATTGGTATCCAGAGAGAGATAATGGTGGTCACTGGGTATCACTGCAAAAGCAGTCTAAAAAAATTACTGGTGCACATCCACCACCGAGGAGATAAATGGTCCATCAACTTTACATCTGTAACCTCAGTTGCACTGAACCAGCCACATCAACACTGTCCACAACATTTTACACCTGTCAGCCAAACAGCTCAGCAACATCACCTTCTGGCTAATGAAAAACCTGAGACCGTAGCCAAAACTCAAGACACTGCTTTCGCAATCCCATTTACCCCCCAGAACAGCACAATAAATGGGACAGTCAACTATCGTTATTACAGCAATAATTAAGTGCACAAAAGTAGTAATTAAATAGGAACTACTTTTCCATGTGAAAGTATACATCAATAAAATTATACGTTTTCTGACTTTGAATCAAGATTCCCATTATTTATTTTGTACACTTCGATGTAGTATACCATTTTATAAGCAGCATAACCCCCGATAGGGCATGGGTTTATTGAGAATTAATGCATGCCCTGTGTGGTTGAATGTACTCTGTCTTTGGCCTCGTGCTTCTCAATGCACTCAGGGCATGCCTTTATTCTCAATAAACCCTTGCCCTGTCATGGGTTTTTCTTTCATTTTTGTGTCTGCACAGTCAGAATTACACTTCTTGGCACACTCCTTTTCGTGGGCGGTATGCTGCGTTATATGTTTGTGGTGAGGGTACTTAACATGCTCGTGCCCTGATCTTAATAATAAATGTAAACATACATAAAGCAAACAAGTACAAAAACTTGACAAGTAATGTTCAAATTGGAGTCATTGAAATGCTGTAACTTCAAAACTCAGTCCACCTTTTCAGTAAGGTAAGCAGAACTTGTCTTCAGAACTAAGGTTTTGCTCAACAGTTAAATGTTTTCAGACTGACTCTGTTGGTTCTTCTTTTGTGCGTAATGCAAATCATTGATCTTCCCAAACATGCATACAGGGAAAAGTCTAGGGAGGTCACCAGACTGGTCAGGGGGGTCAAAGCATCTAGAGAGCTGAGACTGGCTCAGGGGATCAAAAGAGTAGAAAAAGACTTCTTCCGTTACATAGGCAAGAAAAGGAGAAGCAAAGACCAGCTTGTGAGGATCAAGAAAGATGATGGGTGGGTGGAGAAGAGGTAGAGGTGGCAGAGGCACTGAATGAGTACTGCTCTGTGCTCATGTAGGAGAAGGGAGGGCAAATACCTCAGGCAAGTGGGGGGTGGGTAAGGTGGGGGAGAAGACAACAGATGTAGGGATTACAGAAGGCAGGGTGCTGGAGGGGTTGAGAGCATTAAGAGTGGACAAAGTACCTGGGCCAGATGGCATTCACCCTAGAGTACTGAGGGAGCTGGCAGAGGTCCTTGTGGGGCCGCTGGCAGACCTGTTCAATACCTTCCTGGACACAGGATGTGTGCCACAGGACTGGAGGATGGCCCATGTGGTGCCCGTCCATAAAAGTGGACCAAAGGATGTACCAGAGAACTACAGGCCAGTGAGCCTCGCCTCGATCATGGGCAAACTCATGGAGACCATCCTAAAGGATAAGCTTGTGAGCTTCTTGGAGGCAAATGGTATCCAGGACGGCCAGCAGCACAGGTTTGTCACTGGCAGGTTGTGCCAGACAAACCTGGTAGAGTTCTATGACTGGGTGACATGGAAACTGGACAAGGGCCATGCTATGGACGTTCTATACTTGGACTTCAGTAAGGCCTTTGATTCAGTGCCGCATGGGAGATGGGGGGGGGAGCTGCAGTATGTGGGAGCAGGACCAAAAATGGTGACCTAGATCAGGAACTGACTGAAGAGGAAGACAGCAGAGGGTGGTGGTGGGGGGAACTCTCAGCACTGAGAGCGGTGACGAACAGGGTACCACAGGGATCTGCACTGGGATCAGTACTGTTCGGGATTTTCATTGCAGATATCTCAAATAGGATCTGGAGCAAAATCAGTCTGTTTGCAGATGATACCAAGATGAGAGCTGTGGTAAATGACACAGAGAGGGGGAAGGGGTTGCAGGAGGACCTGAATAAGCTGCAGTAGTAGGCAGATAAATGGCAGCTGGGGTTCAACATCAAGAAGTGCAAGGTTCTGCACTTCAGGGCCTGGAATCAGGGGAGGGATTATCACTTAAATGGGGTTCACTTGGGTTGCTCCACAGAAGAGAAGGACCTAGGGGTGATCATGACAGGGAGCATGAACAACTATGTTCAATGCAGAAGGGCAGCAGCAAAAGCCAACAAAATGCTGTGGTATATAGCTAGAGGGATCACTTCCAGAAGTAAAGAGGTTATTCTGCTCTTATATAGGTCACTGGTCAGGCCCCACCTGAAGTACTATGTGCAATACTGGCGCCCATTCCTGAAGAAGG
Organism: Neoceratodus forsteri; assembly: GCA_016271365.2. Classification (NCBI taxonomy): domain Eukaryota; kingdom Metazoa; phylum Chordata; order Ceratodontiformes; family Ceratodontidae; genus Neoceratodus; species Neoceratodus forsteri. The sequence goes on from CM028135.1 coordinate 478,785,202, forward strand.
ACATCAATTTGTTGGAAGGGGTACAGCGTAGAGCTACACAGATGATCTCAGGGATTGGAGGGCAAGCCATACAAGGAAAGGCTGGGGGAGTTGAATATGTACTCTCTGGAAGAGAGGAGGGACAGGGGAGATATGACTGAGACCTTTAAGTACCTGAAGGGAATAAACAAGACTAATACAGAGAGGATTTTCCAGAGGAGAAAGGGGAGGGACATGAGAGGACGCCAACTGAGATTGGAGGGGGGTAGATTCAGGAGAGAGATGAGGAGACATTTTTTCACAGAAAGAGTTGTGGACAAGTGGAACTCCTTGTCGGGTGAGGTAGTGGCCTGCAAGATGGTAGACAGCTTCAAGAGGGGTTGGGATAGGGGAAGAGGAAGAGATAATAGGATAGGGGGAAGGGAGGTGCAGCAGCATTATAAGGTGCTAGCTGCGCATTCGAGCAGACCTGATAGACTGTGAGGCCTGTTTCTGCTGGCATTTTCATATGTTCTTATTGATGGCTCGTCCAGTGTCACTTCTTTTGGTATGCAGGAAGTTGTTACAAGTAGCGGCTAAAGGGGGGAAAACGTTTACACTGTGCTCACATTTTTTCTCTTTTATAAACTTGTAAACATTCTTGCGTATATTGTGTTGTTAAAATACGCTTCTGCTCCATGTTACCACGTCACACGCCCTGTTTATTATTCACCTCTACTCCTCTTTCCCCTTTCCACCCAGTTCTTATTTATGTACAGTATGTCCTCATAGAGCTGTATTTCAATTTCTTCTTCCCACAACTATTCTTTTCTCCCTCTATCTGTATGATATTCCAACAACATGTACATCACTGAACATATGGATGCTGAATACCCTCCTTTTATCCATGGGCACCTCATCTGAGTTTGAAGCATTGGTATATTGTGACTTCAGCAATGTCTGTTGCTTAAACGTCAAAAGACAGCCATGTTTGTAAATGCTGAAACATTGAATCTAATGGCAGATAATGGTTGCTTGGGCCACTTATCCATAAGTAAGTAATGAGTTTGTAACCTAACATCCAGCATTTTCTTTCAGTCCCTTGATGGTGTTTGTTATCTCACTACCTGCAGCACCTTGATGCATGCCTATATACAAAATTATAATTGTCCCCAGAGGACATTCACTAAATACTCTGCCTCACGCTCTGTGCACTTTACTAGTACAAGTCTTGCCTAACTGTCCTTGTCCTCAGTGGGCTCATCCTTAGAATGATGTTATAGAGATTTGAATAAGCTGATGTCTTCTATGCTGCTACCATACACTCCATCGTGGTTACTTTGTTTTCCATCTTATACTGTCTGTACCATGTTTCTGCAAAATCTCCTCCTTACCACTGATACCTCTGCACAACGAGCCATTTTATTCTGTCTTGAATATCACAGCATCAGTCATGTTGCCACTTTTCTCTCTCATATTATCTTTTTATGTTCCCTACCTTCCTCTCTTTTCTGCCTACTCGCAAGGCAAGGCAAATTTTATCTCTATGGCATCCAATCCCGGAGGCTCTGGGCACCGTACATAAAACATACAACAGGCAGTGTATCAAATTAAATCAGATATCATAAAATCCAGACAAATAAAACAGTAAATCATCAGATACAGCATCAAAATATACAGATTTTGTAAGCAGATTTTTGGTCTAGTCAGATCTCTACTAGAGATGCAGCGAATTTTTAATCCGCGCTTGAAGTGTAAGACCGCAGTGAGGCGCTTTCATGAGCCTGGCAAGTGGATACTGCAAAGTGATCACTTCACATTATTATTATTACCACTTCACATTGCCATTATGCCTTAACGCGAAGTAAGGCGAAGTGAGAAGAAAATAGGCACATTGCATGACTTGCAGTACTGTAAGTCACATACTTTAGCCAGGCAGGAAGGAAGTGAGTCACAGAAGCAGTTTCACTTTCTCCTTTGCATTTGTAGAGGGAGAAAGCATTTGTGAGAGGAGAGGAGTTACTGCTTGATTGCCTTTCATTGTGTTTCAGTGCCAGAAGAAAACAAACAGCTTTTTTAAAAGCTATTTCTTTATTTAGTTTTTGTATTGTATTTGTTTTTTGTTGTTAGTGAATTTTTTTGTATAAGCTTTGTTTTGTTTTGTGTGTGTGACTGACTATGTGTGTGTGTGTGTGTGTGTCCACTGTCTGTGTGTGTGTCAGCCTCTAGACTTCGGGAGGATGGACCTAGAAGAAGGCAAGTCGCTGGCCCGTGGGCGTGGTAGGAGGGGAGGAGTGCAGACCCGTGGGGGCGGGGCGGTCGTGTCATGTTGGACTGCTCCCGACTCCTGGCCGGTGTTGCTTCCCCCATTGAAGCAACAGAAACAGCAGCAGCAGCAGCACCAGTGCCACCGGTGGCTACTGTGTGTCCACTTTCTCCACTACTACCACCACTAGCAGCAGCTGTTGGGACTCCAGCAGCATGCCCTTCACCACCTCCACAGCCACAGGAGGTGGCCCTGGAAATTGTAGGTGGTGGTGGAACTCATGCCTGACATGCGAGGACTGTGTCTGGTCCCTCCCCCGCAGTTCCCCAGTGTGAGTCTTTTAACTGTGTGGGGAGACAGCACAATGGCGGAATGCTGTGTGTGCGGTGTGCTGTTGCACCGTGGCCCCCATGGGACACATTTGGGGACCAGTGGCCAACACACCCACATGCTGAACCTCCACAGGGCAGAGTGGCAGGCTGCCACAGAAGAGGCCAGGCATCCACCTGCTGGCCCTTCTGTGGCAGTGGCTGAGGGTGCTGCTGGGGTGGGAGTTGTGCCTCACAGTCACCACCACAGCAGCAGGAGGATTATTACAGCAGCTGCTCCACCACCACCACCGCCACCACAGCCACCAGTACCACCCTGTCCACCACCAGCCCCACTACTTGGATTCCCTGCTGCAGTGGACCCCGCCACAGTCCCTGCAACACAGTCTGACATCAGTCTGGTGTGGGCAGCGCTTGAAGAAAATAACAAGTGGTTCAGTGCTTTGGAGCAGCAGATGAACAGAGTAGAAGCACAGCAGCACAAATACTTTCAATGCTGCACCTGCTGCTGGACCACCATGGCATCCCACAGCCATAGTAAGTGAGGGGATAGTTTTCTATCCCCCCACCCCACTACTATGTTGTACTGTTTTTGTGTGTTTTTTCTTTGTTATTTATTTATTTATTTATGTATTACATTTTGGTGACCGGGTAGGCCCACTGAGCCCCGAAGGTCCCTTTTTCAGGGGCGACCCAGGATAACAATATAAGTTATAAGAATGAACAAGGACATAAGGAACATTTGAGGCATTGTGAGTTACATCATGAGGTGGTTACAGTAAAGAAAAATATGATTTATATTATTATTTATATTATTATTGTTTAATCATACACATTTCCCTTCCAGGGGAATCTTTCTTGCACCACATGGTGCAATACATTTTTGTGAAAACCACCCATAATTTCATTACAATGTGTTATGTGATGGAGGAATTCCCATTCTGAAAATCTGCCCACATTCTGCCTCCCTTCTTAGCAACGTTAGGAAGTGATGGTAGGGAGAGTGCATGTGCGTGCTCCTTACAGCGAATATCCGATTGTCCAGCAGGTTTCCAAATGTCTCTTTATGTTATAATAGTCAGTTTGTGGTGAAATGTGTGGACACGTTTCCAGTAAGAAGAATCTTGTTAGTGGAAACATCCCATATTTCACCACAAAGTGAACCTTATAACATAAGGAAACATTGGTTGTGATAGCTGCTGGACATTCACTATAGTGGAGCATGCATCTGCACTCCCCCGGGCATCACGTCCTAACATTGTTGAGAAAGGGTTGCAGAATGTGGGAGGATTTCTGATTGGTAATTCCTCCATCACGTGACTCACTGTAATGAAATTATGAGTGGTTTTCACAGAAATATATTGCACTCTGTGGAGTAAGAAATATGCCAGTGGGAGTATATTTTTTAATGCTATGTTGCAGCTTCCTTTACTTACATCCTGACTGACTGGAATGATATGAGAATTTACAGTAGTTGAGTCTGCTGTACTACCATTTTTCATATGTGAAATAATGAAAGGAGCATTCCTTTTAAGTTGGTGCTGACCAGGTCTTTGTCATTGTTTTCCTCTGCTTTTCTCCATCATATCTAGTAGTTGGTATATATCACTTCTGTTGTTACTTAACAGTTATGCATCAGGCAGTATTTTATGACACCACAGAACAATAGTTATTGAAAAACAGCTGCAAATAAATACAAACCTGGTCCAAACAATATTGGAAGGTGTGCTCATTTTTTTTTCATATATGAAAAAAGTAGTCAAGTAAGTAAAGCAGATATAAATTGTGAAAAAAATCATATAATTCAAGTCACGACATGGAGGTAACTAGTGGTGGCTGTGGCAATGCAAAGTAGCATAAAAAAGTACAGTTCAGAACTGTGAGGACATTCTTGCAATGCTGCTTTAATTGTAAAAATGTCAGTATGACATCATGAGCTCACAGCAACAATCACAGAACACACAAAAGTGGCACAGAGTCCCCAGATTTTTTTCTGCTGGCCCAAAATGCATCCTCCTTGTGTGCAGAAAATTGACAAGTGGTTACACAGTGAAATGAGACTGTTTCAGCACATACAAAGCCCCCCAGAATTAATGGCGCACTCAGTCATGCGCGCGGTAGTGGCACAGAGTCCCCAGATTTTTTTCCGCTGACCCAACATGCATCCTCCTTGTGTGTAGAAAATGGACAAGTGGTTACACAGTGAAATAAGACTGTTTCAGCACATGCAAAGTCCCCCAGAATTAATGGCGTACTCAGTCATGCACGCAGTGGTGGCACAGAGCCCCCAGATTTTTTCTGCATCCCCAAAATGCATCCGCCTTGTGTCCAGAAAAATTGGCAAGTGGTAATGAAGTGAAATGGGATTGTTTCAGTACATACAAAGTCCCCCAGAATTAATGGCGCACTCAGTCATGTGCGCAGTGGTGGCACACAGTCCCCAGATTTTTTCTGCAGGCCCAAAATGCATCCTCCTTGTGTGCAGAAAATTGACAAGTGGTTACACAGTGAAATGAGACTGTTTCAGCACAAAGTCCCCCAGAATTAATGGCACACTCAGTCATGCGCGCAGTGGTGGCACAGATTCCCCAGATTTTTTCTGCCAGCCCAAAATGCATATTCCTTGTGTGCAGAAAATTGACAAGTGGCTACACAGTAAAATTAGACTGTTTCAGCACATACAAAGTCCACCAGAATTAATGGCGCACTCAGTCATGCACTCAAAAGTGGCACAGAGTCCCCAGATGTTTTCTGCCAGCCCAAAATGCATCCTCCTTGTGTGTGCAGAAAATTGACAAGTAGTTACACAGTGAAATGAGACTGTTTCAGCACATACAAAGTCCCCCAGAATTTATGGTGCACTCAGTCATGTGCACAAAAGTGGCACAGAGTCCCCAGATTTTTTCTGCCAGCCCAAAATGCATACTCCTTGTGTAAAGAAAATTGACAAGTGTTACACAGTGACATGAGACTGTTTCAGCGCATACAAAGTCCCCCAGAATTAATGGCGCACTCAGTCATGCGCGCAGTGGTGGCACAGAGTCCCCAGAGTTTTTCTGCCAGTCCAAAATGCATCCTCCTTGTGTGCAGAAAATTGACAAGTGGTTACACAGCGAAATGAAACTCTTTCAGCACATACAAAAGTCCCCAGAATTAATGGCGTGACTCAGTCACAGGCCGTGCGTAACAGAGTCCTCAGATTTTTTCTGCATGCCCGAAATGTGCATCTTGTGTCCAGAAAATTGACAAGTGGTAACAAAGTGAAATGAGATTGTCACGCCACATGCAAAGTCCCCCAGAATTTATTGCGCAGTCATCCATGCGCGCAGTGCCCCAGAATAAAATGATGACCGTGAGCGAACTGTTGCTAGTCCAATGTGTGCTGCGATTTGAGCAATTGCAATGTGATCATCTTAACTGGACGAAAGGATGCTCTTTGTCTGTACACTAATAGTAGCCTTGGTGAGTTGATATATAATGTATATAGATATATATTTCTGTATTTTGTAGGTGAGGGGGGTTGACATGAACATGTACTCATGGTATTGTTCTGTATCACAGGTCACAGATACTGTTGGTGTGCACATTCCAGTGCTTGATGAGAACTTTTTGCATAGAAATTTGCAATTGATAACTCTCAAGCACATGAAGGTAAGTATTTATTTATTTTTTGGGTGGGGAGGAAGCATATTTGTAGGTTTGTCTGTGATGGTTTCTTATTTTGTTACTTCTTCACAGATTTCATCTGCATCCTTCTCGAGTCTGGTTGTTAATTGTGGTCATGGTCATCTAATTAAATGACTTCTGCGTGTGGCATGTGCGCCCCAGCCGGGGGGGGGGATGCCTGATGTTGAAGAACTTGTTTGGATAAGGCCACTTTGTCAGAACAGCAAAGCATCTGGAAGTTTCCTAAAAAAAAGAAATGAATGACTTCTTACAACTTAATTGTTATGTGTCCCTCCCTGGTTCTCAAATCTCAATCCCTAAAGTCAAGTTACATTTCAAACCCACATCTTGTCAACTAACGCAACCTGTGTGCAATATTTGCTGCAGTCTTTACAAAACAATGAAACAGATGAAATAAAATCTTCATACTTACCAGAATGGATTTCACATGGATACCACATCGCTTCGTCTCTGTACAGTACAGCTACAGTACCATTCCCGAGTTTTAGCGATGGATCCTTTTTTTGTTACCCTGTAAAAGAAACAAAAGAAGTGTACTGTATGTGTTTCACCATTGCGGCTCTGAAAAGTTACAGAAAACAAAACATACAATTAAAGGAAGTGAAGCAGCATAACAAACATGAGTACACATACTCACTTTATGGTTTAAATATTAAGAAGCTTTGTCTTTCTGGCTGGTGGATGTGTTGGTCCAGACAGACTCATGGTGGCAGTGGCTAACATCAGTCCCAGTGGTGGTGGTCCAGGGGGCCGACAGACTCATGGTGGCAGTGGATAACATCAGTCCCGGTGGCAGTGGTGGTTTGGGGGCAGACAGACTCATAGTGGCAGTGGATCACATCAGTCCCGGTGTGGTGGTGGTGGTCCAGGGGGGCACACCACCTTTTAAAAACGTCAGTTAAAACCCACCAACATTAACCACATCATCATCCTAATTAAGAAAGCTGCCCTCACAGTCAATGATGTCTGAAGTCTGACCACTAGGAAATTCTTTCTCCATTGTGTCATCATCTACGTCAGTGGTGGGCCATTTCAGGCAGCCATTGCCAGTGCCACAAGGATGCTCCAGTTCCTCATCAGCAAGACCACCATGACTAGGCAGGGGTACAAATACCGAGGTTGCAGTCTCTGCTGGTATGTGTCTCTCATTCATTTTAATGAATGTTAGCAAACTAACATTTGCAGGAGACAGGTTTGTCCGACGATCCCTGACTATTGCACCTGCACTGGAGGGTGGGCATGTGAGATACTTTAGTGCCACTGCAGTCAGCTCTGGCCATTCACTGACCTTTCCACTCCAGTACAAAAGAGGATCTTCAGTTATTGTCAGAAGCCTGTTTTCAGACAAATGTGACTCAACCATTCTCTGTGCCACACTAAGTCCAATTGTTGATGCATCATCCTGTTCTCCCAAATCATTTATTTCACAAATACCCACTTGGGACAAAGCCTCTTAAAGCAGGTTGAAGCCAGCCACTTTGGATGACAGACCACCTGGAACTGCAGTCCCCTTCCCCTTGCAGGATATGCTTGATGGTCCTCCAGGTACGCCTTCAGCCGGATTATGCTACTGAGGTTTGCTGACCTTGGTACGTGACTCCTGTACCCCATGAACCAAGCGCACAAGTTGACTACTGATATTTTTTACCTGTTCAGGTCCTCCCTCCAGTACTGATACAATTCCATGTTTATATAGTGGGTCCAGCATTGTTGCTATGGCAAAGTTGTCACTACGCTGAATGCTCACAACGTGACGATTCTTGTTGAATACTGTTAGCATGTGTTGCAGCAACATACTGCTACCACTGTCTCCAGCAACATCAAGGCTATGCTGTACATTCACCAATGTCTGCCTCAGTACCCGCCACAGTGGAATTGATTGGCTAATGGAGGCAGACTTGCCACTTACTGCCTGTGTGGCATGTTCAAAAGGCCACAAAATTGTTATTACAGAGTCCATGAGGTGCCACTGTTCAGTCATTATAGACATGGAGACCCCGGAACTGTCACGGCTAGTGTGCATAACAAGATATTCTGAGATGGCTTTGTATTGTTCATACAACCTCTCTGCCATGTATAAAGTGGGGTTCCATCAGGTGACAACTTCAAGCTTCAAGCAGTGCTGAGGCAGGCTGTTTTGTATCTGCAACTGCCGCAGTTGGTCATGGGTCTTTCCAGATCTTGAAAAGTGAGAGCAGATACGTCATGTAATGGCCAGCATTTCCTTTATATCAGGGTGCTGCAGAAGCTCCTGAACCATGAGATTTAAACAGTGGGCCATGCATGAAACACGAAAAAAAACACCATTCGTGATGCATTTCACCACATTTGACCCATTGTCACTTGCTATGAACCCAGCTCCCAGGGACAGAGGGTTTAGCCATCTGTCAATTTCAGTCAGTACCATGTCCAACATGTTCTCACCAGTGTGTGAACAGGTCACACTGCATATAGCAATCGTTGCATGCTGTCGAATTCCTGAAAGATTGCTATCACGACAATCCACCTTACTGCACTGATTATTCACACTACCAACATCACAAACAACCCCTGGCACCTGCGCCCAGTGTACAGTTATACACAAATATGAACTCCCTGCTGTTTTGCCACTTGTCCACATATCCATACTTAAATGGATGAATGGAGAGGATGAATGTTGAAGGGCATGTCTTACTGAGTCGGACACAGTGCGGAACAACTCAGGGACAGCACGGGTAGAAACGTATGTCCTGGATGGGACTTTCCATTTTGGACAGGCACATGCAGTAAACTGCCGAAACCCAGAATTCTCCACAAAGGAGAAGGGCAAAAGATCAATTGCCAGCATTTCCGCTAAAGCAGCATTGAGTTCACATGACACTGTATGATTTGGGGGGTACTTCAGCTTATGCGCAAAAACACTCTGTAACGTGGGCTGACAAACGTGTTACACGGGGTGTGTTGATCACAAATGATTGTGCTCTGTGATGAATGGCATTGGCAGGGCATGGAGTGTGGACATTTGATGAAGACGGTTGCACAGGTGATGATGACAAACCCAGAAATGCTGTTATTTTGCCAGATTTGTCAACCGGGTTTGATGTACCACTTGCACTAGACATACTGCATTCACCACCACCACCACCACCACCACCACCAAAAACTGCTGCTCTCACCAGCACTGGACAACATTTCAAAGTCATTATGGTCCTCCATCTCATCATGCCTATAGTAATCCTCTGCTCTTATCACCGCACTACTGCACACTTTTAATTTCCTACTGGGCTTAACAGTCATGGTAGGGGATAACATGCTGGCTATGGTTGCCGGTGACGTGGGTGAATGCCCCACTGTGGTATTAGCGGCCAGCTTGTGCTGAGTCCACAGCGCCAAGTGCCTATTCTTAAGATTCATATGCTGTCCTCCTGTGCCCAGATGGTTCCCCGGTTTACCTCACCTCACATGCACATGGCAAACTTGGCAGATTGCAACTGAATCACCATTTGCATCTTGAACAAAAAAATCCCAAACAAAGGATTGTGATGCACTGCTTTTAACATGTCCATGATGTGGCTTATTTAAGTCCGTTATTTTAAGCACTGAAGTGGGAGGGCATGTGATGTTAGGGGAACACCACACCTGGACTGCAAATGACCACCACGACTACCTATCATATTGATTACTGGGTCATCATCAACTAAAAGCGGTAGATCACAAGTTTTTACAGGGGGGGATTCCTGCAAACAGACACAGCCACTTTTAATTTCTTTTTCTCCGGTTCCCAACTGGGGTCAATTATATCACCATCATATTCATCAACGTCACACACATCCACATCTTCTGCTTGGATGCTAACATGTGGACTGTATGTTGCAACAACCGCAACATCATCGTCATCATCATCACATTCATCATCAGCATCTACACCACCATCACCTGATATTTTTTCACCACACTGTGAATCACTGCATGGAAAATGCGTGACGTTAAGTATCACGGTGGATGGAATATCACATTGTATGCTATCATTGACATGATCATCAGAATCCTCAGGTTCAGTTACTGGGATGTTACTGGGAAGTATGACATCAGCTACGCTGCAACTCACTTGCACTGCTTCACACTCAATATTTTTGGATACGTTACACCGGTTGGAATTAGAACTTGACACAACAATACTAATACTACCTCCACCACCACTAACGCCATTAACACTAACACCACCGGCTGGGAAAACATCGTCTCCTCCAATTATGAGTGAAGCTACTGATTGGGCTGTAAAAAACATTGCAGGTGAAATACCTTTCCTAACATCAGCAATGCACTTCTGAATCTGCGTACTACTACCACACCCACAGACCATCTTACTGCCAACATTGCCATGGCGAGAAACAGCTTTGCGTGCACGTCTCTTTGCAGGCATTTTGGGGGATCAAACACAAATATAAGCAAATTCAGATTTTGATACTTTTACTCTCTGATTGGAGGGATGCTGGATGTGAAGCCAAATAAACAACTGTCGCTTCAGCAACAAATAAGAGACTACTGTGAGACTGTCACGGAATTAAAACAACTTCAGTAACCAGTGGTGCTGATGAGGTCACAAAAACAATCCAATCTGGTAAAAATACCTTTTGAACGTGGGGGTGGGGGGGGGGCACTGAATACAGACTGATTTTTAAGGCACTACAAGCAGCAAAACTAAGAACAGATACCATGATCACAGTATAAAATCAGGCAGCTGCAGTGGATAGCAGGTTCACACTGCTGCGCTTGCAATTACACTAGTCTGTGGCACAATAAAAGGTGTATTATTTGATGCATGCAGCACTGCACACACACACACAGAACAGTTATTGTACAATGCTGAACGAGGAATGCGCGGCAAATGCAAAAGTTCAGTACTATGCCACGTCACGTATTGTAAATTTGTAATGTAAACAACCTGAACTTATGAACTGCTACACCACATCCACAGAACAAACAGCAAGAACATTTCTATTACTGACAATATTACTGTGTGTACTTTAACACAGTCAGTTATATAACAAAATATATAACCAAAAAACAAAGAAATCATTATTTCTCCAACTTAAATCTACCTACACCACAGATATGCCCCTCCCCCAAAGCACACTTTCACTGTCTTTCACCACACACACTCAATGTTGTAAATTAATATTCAAAATCCACACAAAAACAAAAACACTTGATGATATGAGCACGGGAGGGTTTCCTACAATCGATGAACTAAAGTTGGATCCCCCCCACCAAAAATGCAAAAATGCTTTCTGAACAGCTTTTCCAAGATTCCTGTCACAGACAGCTGTCAGAGCACACTGTCTCCTACTCCTTCCTACTCATACTACCCCAAACTGAGGCTGTGCAGATCAATATAGAGCCCATGTGACCTGAAATCCTATGAATCACTGCATAATTCACCTTTGGAGCTCAAAAACAAAGCGAAGTGAGGCGATGCGCACTGCCCACAATGCATTTTGCCTTAAAATTGGCAGAGTAGTGGCCTGGGGAGGCGGAGTAACGTGAAGTCATTGCTTCCAATGGACTTCGCATTCCTTATTTTAATGCGAAGTACTCCGCTTCGCATTGCGGAGCACTGTGCGAATCCACCTTTGCTCCGCAAAATGCTTCGCGAGGCGGATTGAGCCCACTTTGCCCACCACTAATCTCTATATCTGAGAATGGCAGGGAGAATTAATAGGCTTTCAGTTCACTCTTAAACCTCTCAACTCGACAGGGCATCCCTGGCATCATCTGCTTGGGAGTTCCACAGGATCAGTACAGTGACACTAAAGGCCCGGTCACTGGAAGTCATTAATCTGATCCTGGGAACTTCAAGGAGGCCCTTGGTCAAGGAGGGTAGGGAGTTGACTGAGGTGGCGGGAGCCATAAGATCGGCCAGTTAGCCAGGGCTTACTCCATGTAGGGGCCTCACAAGTGAGGAAACTCACCATGATGGCCATCAGCTAGTGCAGAGTTCGCAGCACTGGGATCACATGGCCAGGGGTGTTCAAATCACCCCCCCATACATTTAACATGTCTGTTTTACCACTTACCTTCTCACATGCTATCACCACTAGTTGAATATGCTCTCATACAGTCTTCTCCTCCTGCTTTCCTTCATATAGCTGCCATGAGATGTCATTACTATTACTGTAGGAAACCTTAAATGGCTCCTACAGAAATATAGAAATTTTTTGGCAGATAAGGACCACCTGGCCCATCTAGTCTCCCTGTAAGCTCTTGTACCGGATTATTTCTTCCGACCCACCAGCTGCTGTACCTCCATGGTTCCCCTATGCCTGTCCCAAGCATGCTTGAATCCATCCACAGTGCTCACTCCCACCACCTCCTGAGGCAGACCATTCCATGCATCCACCATCCTCCCTGTGAAGAAGAACTTCCTCATATTCCCTCTTAACCTCTCACCTTCCAATTTCATGGCATCCTCATTTCTGTGCTCCTCCTGTAATAGAAAAATGTCTCCCCCTCTGCACCTTGTTTATACCCTTGAGGTACTTGAAACATAGAAACATAGAAACATAGAATTTGCCGGCAGATAAGGACCACTTGGCTCACCCATGTTTCTATGAATGTTTCTATCATGTCCCCTCTTTACCTCCTCTCTTCCAGCGAGTGCATATTGAGGTCCCTTAATCTCTCCTCATAAGTCTTGTGTTGCAAGCCCTGTACCATCTTAGTCACCCTTCTCTGGACTGTCTCCAGCCTGTTAATGTCCTTATGAAGGTGCAGCCTCCAGAACTGCACACAGTGCTCCATGTGAGGCCTGACCATGGTTTTATATAATGGCATCACTACTGCCCTCCTTCTGTTGGTGATACCCCTACCTATGCACTCCAGCATGCCACTGGCTCTCACAGTTGCCTTAGCACTCTACTTTGACATTCTTAGGTCATCTGAAATAATAACCCCAAGGTCCCTTTCCTCCTTTGTGACTGCAAACATTACCATCTCATGTATTTCCTCCACTAGCTCCCTGTCCAGTTCCTCTCCCTGCCCTGAAGGTCTGAATATCACGCCTGTGCGTATTGCTGTGCCATTTCCAAGTTGAAGGGTGACCCACAATGCCTCAGCCTCCCCCTGCCTACCCTATACCTGTGTTGCCATTATGCCCTCTCTGACATAGAGGGCTACTCCCCCTCCCTTTTTGTCCTCCCAATCCCTCCTGAATAGAACATATCCTGGTACATTCATTTCCCAATCATGATTAGCTGTGTACCAGGTTTCAGTTATTGACACGATATCCAGATCTCCTTCAATTATTAAGGCCTCCATGACTGGGACTTTATATCCCAGGCTGTGCGCATTTGTCAACATGACCTTCCAAGTTTTACTGCCTGACCTCTCTCTCTCTTCCTGTTTTTGGTATCCTGCATCTTCCCCCCCTTCCTGATATTTTTATCTTGTGTTCCCAATTCCTTTCCTACTCCATTTCTGCCCCGACTCTGATGACCTTGACATCAACTCCTCTTCCTGCTCCATTGTTCTGCTTTCTCTACCATGTGGAGGTGGGCTGCCTGAGTATCCCTGCTCCTGTTGCCCTCCCCCCCAGCTAGATTAAACACTCATCAGCAAAGCATTTAAACCATCCATTGAGGGCTGCCTTCCTCTTGCTGGACAGAGGCAGTCCGTACCCACTGTACAGGGCTGCATCACTCCAGGTGGGTCCCCACTCCCCAATAAAGTGATACTCCTTCTCATTGCACCTGCCTTTCAATCATGTGTTGAAGTTACTAATATAGAGATTCCTCTCCCCCCCTTCCCCTGCAATGAACTGGCAGCACCTCCAAAAATGTCACTGAGCTTGCTACCTTCCCCAGGCACACTCCCAACATTATAAAGTCCTCCTTCACCTGCTCCAAGCTTGTCTTATCCTTGGATAGGTCATTTGTCTCCAAGTGGATAATGACCTCCAGCCCTCCCCTCATTACCACAGCTTCAGCAATCCACTGGATGCGCTCCCCCTCCTTCAGAACTGTGGCTCCAGGGAGACAATTTACCTCCCTTTCCTCTTTACTATCTGTGCCCAGATCCATTCCCTGGACAGCTGAGTACCCCAACAGGAGTAACTTCTTCTTTCTATGGGGTTCTTTTCCTCCCTCCACTGGGTCTCCCTGCTGGAGGACCCTTACCTCCTCCCTGGTCTCAGCCTTGGGTTCCTTTGCAGGACTGTCCCATTCCTCCAACACTCTGTAGGGGTTCATGAGCTGGACTGGATAGGGGATGTGTCTCTGCCCTCCTTCCCTGAACCTTCCTGAGCCCACCATAGTCCATTCTGCCATCTGCCTGGGTGGCCATTGTGGCATTGGCTGGGGACCTGGTGGCCTTTGGGTGGGGGTGAAGGTCCCCAGTATTCCTGCCAGCTTGGCCCGGAGACTGGTGACCTCTGCCCTCAGCCCAGAGAGGAGCCTGTAAATGGGGAAGCACTACAGTAACCAGAATGTTTTCCTGAAGACCATTGCACCACAGCCAGAGCACTGCACCACTCCCTGCATCATCCTGTGCTTGCTGACATTCCTCCCCTCCTAACCCCTTTTTTCCCCTTCTCCTTCTCCTTCTCTCCCTGTCTTTCTCTCCTTCTGTAGTGACTTACAGCTTCTCTCTCTCTCTCCTCCTCTTATATGTGTCCTTGTGGACCTAGTTGTTGGCTACACCCTTTGTAATTCTGCCTATATACCAGCTAGGCTATTGCTTGTGCTGTGCTGCCTAACTGTTCCTGTCTTTAAGTAGGTGTGGCCTGGCCTTCTACTATAAAGGTAGAGCACCCGGGGGTGGTTGGGAAATGGGGATGGGTGGGGGGTGTTCCTTTGGTACTCAGTGTCTACAAAAAACAATCAGGTAAAAAAAAAGTCTTTCTTCTGTAAACTACAGGGCAAAAACACAGCTCTAGTTTAAGGTAGCTGGTAGCTGCTCTACCTCTCCACTTCTGCAGCAAACAGAGTCCACAATCAACTCCTATTTGTAATCCACAGTCCCTCAAGCCTTCTTCAGCTCCTCCCCTTGTCAGACACCTCTTTCACAGAGTTTTAGTAACAGCTCTAGTCACACATGACTGCAAATATTCTCCCAGCTAGATTACCTCCTTGGCAAATTAAAGTTACACTAAGTAAAGACAACCTCAAAAACAGAGAACCAAAACACTGACTTCTATTTACTGTTACAGGCCCCTGAATTAAGAATTCAAAGAACTCAATAAATCACCTCCTTGCTATAGGGTAGCTGGTAGCTGCTCTCCTTCTCAGCTTCTGCAGCAAACAGAGTCCAGTCACAGGCTCCTAGCTCACATCATCCTCAACACATGACTGCCCCTAGACTCTAATTTTTAAGTTTTTCCTTATTTGTCCTAACCCTTGTGCTTCAAACATTTTCGAATACATATAATTAATGCTATTACAGTCAATACACTTATGAATATTAATACTCCTTTTCTTTTTTGCAGGGCCTAGTAAACTGAGTACACTATTTAAACCACACAAAACACAGTAATTTACCAAAGATAGCCTCAATTTGGTGGGATCCAGTGGGTCAGCTGATTTACCCGGTTTGTTTCCTCCTCCCCATAGGTTGGACTGTACAAGTATGTTGACAGGAAATACTGCACTTAAGAGTGTGCAACAAAACCCAGTGCTGTATCTTGGTTATCCACTGCTAGCCATGAACTTTTGGATATGAAAACTTTGATTCCCGGAAATACCTCCACCTATTGGGATGATGGAAAACATACAATTAATAAATGTTCTATATGTAAACAATTTAAAATAAAACTGGTATTTATCATGTTACTAACATTGCTTTCTTTTCCTATATTAGGTTCCTTTTTATTAACATAGAGGATAACGTATGGGCAGTGGTGTGTAACAATGCTATGTTTGCCTTTGAGTGGTTCTCTTGGCAACTATGTTAAACCTCGAGAGTGAAGCTTGAGAGGTTTACAGGGTTGCTAAGGGAACCACGAAAAGACAAACAGCATTGTTGCACACCGCTGACCATACGTTGTCTTTTATAGTGTATGGTCAGCGGAGAAACAAAAAAATTATGCCAATGTTGGAAACAATAATCTACTGCTACCACCTCCACCTCTACTTCCGGTGCAGCTTCTGACCGCATGGTAGCGTTCTGACAGAGCTCTGCGACTCTCTTGCCAGTTACCTGATAAACTTTTTAAACATAGGCATGTTCGGCTGTTATGGGGGCCATGGCAACAGCATCGCTTAGTGGTTCGAATCTGTTACACTATCAATGTAATGCATCGTCAATAGTATAACGAGAGCGTGACGTCACATCGATAGTGTAACAACGCTGTAAAAAGATGATTTTTGGGCCATAACAGCGTTCTACCATACATTATAAGAATGTATTACCTTTGGATGCAAATTATCCCATTTAGAAAAAAAAAAACTTTCAATAATAATTTGGTCCATTCTTGCCATGGAGTGGGAGTAAGTTCCCATCCTATCTTTAGGGTGGGAGTGAAAAAAAAGGAGTGAAAGAATATCAGGGGATTTATCATACTAATACCTCCCAATTTCTCTGGTAGGTATGTATATGCTCGCTTAACCGGGTTTAGTCAGCTCACCCATAACATTTGAAAGAAACGAATAATCGTATTTCTAAACGTAAAGGAGGGGGATAGATAAAACTTGAACATGTAAAAATAGGGAGTAAAAATCTCTTTATTGTAAGAACCCTTTTTTTTTTTTAGAACTTTTAGGATTTCTGTATCTGAACTTTAGATTCGCATTTAGATATTCTGCTTTCCCAATTAAGAAGGGATAAATTTCCTTGGCCAAAAAAAAGTTCTTAAAATCTGAATAGGTGTTGAAGAAAGTAGAACACTAGCTATGTCTTGAACAAGCCCAAATGTATTATGTTGTCTAATCTGTAAAGCAATACTTTTTTCTTGATTTATTTGTGCCGCAGAGTTTTGAGAATATTTTAAGAGCATTTGCATTGTTTCTATCCCTGAATCCCGATCTTTAACAAAAAAGCACACATCATCCACATAAGTAGATGTTTTCTGTGGAGCTATTTTTTCTTCAGGAGTGAGCCCCACTATCTGTTGGTTATCGATTATGTTCCTGATCAATGGGTCTAGTGCATAAGTATATAGAAGGAGACTAATAGGGCATCCCTGTCTCACAACTGTCTGCATTGATACTGATTCTCCTAAAATCCCATTAACTGAAGGTACTATGTAAGCCTCATTATATAAATATTTTATCCAATGCATCATATTTTCAGGTATCCTGTACTTTTCTAGGACCTGAAACAGGTAGCTGTGAGATATTTTATCAAAGGCTTTGGCCTGATCTATTGACAGCAAAAACCTTTGAATCTTATTTTGTCTTCTGCATTCCAGTATATATCCCTTAGTAATGCTAAATTAGAAGTAATATTTCTCACAGAAATTGAACATATGAGCTGAATGAATCAGTAAGTCAGTTACTTTCTGCATCCTCAGACACAACATTTTGGATAGTATTTTATAGTCTGAGTCCAGTAAGCTTATAGGTCTCCAATTAGTCAGAGTCCATCTATTCCCCTTTTAATAAAGAAATAGAAAAGTCACCCGGATGGTGAGGGGAGCAAAGTCCAGTAAAGAGCAGTGGCTGGCACAGGGGATACATGGAGGGGGAAAAGGGGTTCTTCTGGTACATTGGGGAGCGGAGAAAAACTAAGGGCCATCTTAGCAGATTGAGATCAGAAGGAGGTGGGTGGAAGGCGAGAGACCAGGCGGAAGCTATTTAACAGCAGTACTTTGCCTCTGTGTTCACTAGGGAGGGATGGGATATCTACAAAGCAAGGCACGATGGGGATAAGCGGCAGTGAGTGGGATCAGGGGAACAACAGAAATGGAGCAAGAGGGAGGGAGAGGTACCCCAGGGGTGTCACATCTGGATAAGGATAAAAAGGCCAGTAAGGTGGAGGGGATGGATGATGCTATCTCTGCCAAAAGGGTGTGGTTATCCCTCAAGGCCCTAAAGAAAGACAAATCTCCTGGGCCGGATGGCATTCCTCCAAAAGTACTATGGGAATTGGCGGACATACTGGCTGCACCCCTGGCGGAGCTCTTCAACAGGTCACTTGAGACAGAGAGGGTACCTAGGATTGGCGAGAGGCACATGTGATGCCAATCCATAAGGAGGGGTCAAGGGAAGTACCAGGTAACTATAGACCCATCAGTTTGACCTCGGTGGTGGGAAAATTAATGGAGAGCATACTAAAGGAACGATTGGGGGTGTACTTGGAGGAGGTGGGAGGTCTGGATAGTTGGCAACATGGGTTTGTGCCAGGTAGATCATGTCAAACCAATCTTGTGGAGTTCTATGAATGGGTAACATCAGAACTGGACAGGGGAAAGCCTGTGGATGTATTATTCTTGGACTTCAGCAAGGCGTTTGACTCTGTCCCCCACAATGGCCTAGTGGAGAAACTGATGGGGTTAAAGTAGGCCTTTGATGGTCAGATGGATTGAAAACTGGCTAGCTGGATGCACCAAGAGAGTGGTCTGTGGGAGCTCTCTAACCCTAGAGAGAGGTTGGTAGTGGGAGTACCGCGGGGCTCGGTCCTGGGTCCAATCCTGTTTAATGCATACATATCGGACATCAGGGAGGGTATAGGGTGTGAAATGAGTCTCTTCGCTGATGACTCCAAGATGGGAGCAGTAGTTGAGGGAGAAGAGGGAGGTTGGCCCTGCAAGGACCTGGACACCCTGGAAGCTGGGCTCACACACATGGAAATTAATTAATATCGCCAAGTGCAAGGTGTTGCATCTTGGACGGGAAACCCAAACACAGGTACACTCCTGAGGGGAGGCGCTTGGAGGCCTCAATAGGGGAAAAAGACCTAGGGGTCATGGTGGATGCATGTATGAATAACTCTGAGCAGTGCAGGAGAGCGGCTAGCAAGGCAAACAGGATGTTGGGATGCATCGTAAGGGGGATCACCTCTAGAAACAAGGAAGTGATTCTGCCACTGTACAATGGACTGGTTAGACCACACCTTGAGTACTGTGTACAGTACTGGAGACCACACTTGAAGAGGGACATACAGCTCCTGGAGAGGGTACAGAGAGGGCAACTAAGATGATGAGGGCTAGGGATTTGACGTATGAGGACAGACTTGAGGAGCTCTGCCTGTTTTCATTGGAGGAGAGGAGAGACAGGGGAACATGATTGAGGTCTTCAAGTACCTCAAGGAATAAATAGGGTAAACATGGAGGGATCTTTAGACTAAAGCAGGAGGTATCACCAGAAGGCATGGTTTGAAGTTGGAAGGTGGAAGGGTGAGGGGAAAGAGGAGGAGGTTTTCACTGACAGGGTGGTGGACCTTGGAATGCACTGCCTGGCGAGCTGGTTCAGAGATCCACAGTGGAGGGCTTCAAGAGAAGGTGGGACAGACACAGAAAGTGGATGTATCAGATGATGGCCTGTCCCGGGGGTGGGGTGGATGATAGGGGTTTCTGGAACACAAGGGAGGGGAGGGCCTCGGCACCCAACTAGGGATCTGAGTTTCGAGCAGACTCGATAGAACGTAAGGCCTAATCTGCTGGCAAATAGTATGTTAGTATGTAAATATCATAATGGCCATACCAAATTCCCCTTCTGTGTATTTTTTTTTCAAGAAATCATTTAGTACTGTCTTTAATGGAACTGACAGTTCCTGTACGGATTTTTTAATAAAATTTGCTATACAATCCATCTGATCCTGGGGAGGAAGCAGTGTTTAAAGTTGTGATTACATATTCAACTTTTTCAACCAAAATGGGAACGTTCAATTTAATTTAGTGTGCTTCTGTCAGATCTGGGGTGGTGGAGGGGGGTTATTAAAAATTCTGTCCGGGGGATTTGTAGCCTGTACTCTGTCCCAAATGATTTCCGTAAGTAATCTTGTACTATTCTTAATATGTCCATGTTCTTAATTGTAATCTGTCCTTCACTGTCCTGTAATTCAGTCACAATAGTCAAGTCTAATCTATATTTGCAGGCCATAAATGGGTCTGCGTATGGCTGCTTCTCTTCCCATACCTCTTTTCCGCCTCTAGGATAGTAGTGTTATTATACTAAAACTGAAACATTCTCTTCTTCAATTCTATAATATGTGTAAGGTATTGACTTCTGTCTTCATGGGGCAGAGACATGTATTTGAATAATACGCTCCTGTGACCTTGATATTTTAAGTATTCAGTTGTTGTTTTAACCTTTCCTAGGTGAATGATAAAGGAATAATGCCTGACAGGGTGGGTGGGCCTAGGGCCACGGCCGAGAGCGTCCAACACCGAGAAGGGATGTTGTCCAGCATAACACCCCCCCAGAGGGCATTATTCCTATTATACAATGGCTTATTGTTTTATACAGAAAAAAATAATTTTAAAGAACTTCTTTAGTGTTTAAAAATATTTATTTTAAGAGAAGATGCAAACAATCATCAATCTCAATCCCAACATCAGCAGGGATGTTACGCCAGGATAACATCCCTGCGGTGATGGCTAACTGACCAAACAGAAGCCAGGATTCTTTCTTGCCATTGTATAATTAGATTTTTCATATCTGTTTTTGTGTCTTTCCACCATTTCCAGGGATTTCCATACATACATAAAACAGAATTTCTTGCTAAACATAACTGGTGTATTTCTAGCTGTATGTGTTCTTGCAGTGATATATTATGTCTCCATCATTTTGGTGCTGAAAAAAATCTTGGGGGAATATTTATTAGGTTCAGTGTGCAGTCTAATACTATATGGTCAGAAAATTCACGTGGGTCTAAAAAGAAACTGTATGGAACTAATAATCTGGAACAAAAAATAAAATCTAAATTGGTTGCAAACCTATTCCTATAATAAGTATAACCAGGTTCTTTATGTAGTTTTCTATATGTGACTGTCAAATTAGCTGTACACAAGGGGTGGGATATTCAGACTGCGCCAGGCTGTGGCGCAAGCCTGGGCGCTGTGCAGGTGGGATGTGTCAGGGTGCTGACAGGGTGATATTCAAAGGTGCTGTGCCATGGCTCAGCACCTTTGAATATCACTCTGTGGCCACCCGCATTGTGTATGGTGCAGTGGCACTGCACCAGCGCAAGTGGCCAGAGAGGGGCAGGGGGATGCGCTAGCACAAGTGCTGTTGCGCAAGGCGCATCAACCACGATATTCAAAGTGCACATGCAAATGGGTCCACAATGCATGCAAGGTGCAAATGGGGCCATTTGCATGTCATTATGGCCCCATTTGCATGCAGGTATGCTGATTCCCAGTGACTTGTGCCTGGCGCCCTGCCAGGCTGTAGCCGTCAGGGACCGATGTCCCCTGCACAAGCGGCAAAGTGCACCACTGCCCAATCGCGGGCATAAGTATTAAAATAACATGTCCTATATCCCTGGTGGTCCAGTGGACCGCTTCCAGCATGGGCCAATGGGCGTGCAGACCGTACCATACTACAGAGTCCAGATATGTGAATGGATTACGGGGGGCAGGTGGTGGGGGATCAGTGGGCGGGTGAGGAGGGGGGTACTGCTGGACCACCAGAGATGGAACGGTATTTAATATTTTAAATCTTACACCCATGATCGGGCTGGAAGTGGTCCACTGGACCACCAGGGATATAGGACAGTTTATGTAAATACTTATGCCCACGATTGGGCTGGAAGCGGTCCACTGGACCACCAGGGATATAGGACATTTTATTTTAATACTAATGCCTGCAGTTGGGCATGGGGGGGTGCTGCCATGATGGATGGTGCCGCCGGAGCTCGGGTGGCTACCCACAGCTGGCGCTGCCATTTCTAACCCTGCAACCACGGCCAGATCACCTGTGGGTAGCCAGCTGTTGCTCCTTTTTCTTGTTCAACTGTGTGCAGTGCAAGTAGGGTTGTGCCTGCAAGGGCTCAGTGCATCCTGGGCTGAATATCGGGATGTGCCGGAGTGTGCATGGGCATGCCCCCTGCTGCATGCGTGACTTATGGGCTCTGGTGCATCGGGATTTGTGCTGGGGCACATCAGTGGGTTGCGTATGGTGCAACCCTTCTGAATATCCCACCCAATATGTTTTGAAGTGTATTTGAGTCCCAGTAAACTTTCTTTTGCACATTATCCCTTGTTTCAATATCAAGTCCACAGTTCATGTCTCCCCTCCCACTTAAGTCATGACTAGCCGTGTACAGATAAGATCTTATTGCCTCAAATAACTCCACTCTAGCTGGTTTGGTCTGAGGGGCATATGTATTGATGAGCCTAAGGGAGAAATGTTTAAAGGTGCAATCTAGAAGCAAAGCTCTTCCTGGGAGAATGTCCATTAGTCTTTGAATGGTATACCTAGTACCTTTAAACATGATCTCCAATCAATCCACTGTATCCACCCCAAACATCTAATAAGCCCCACATCCAGCTGGGCCCCACATCAGCTCTTCCTCACCTGTTCTGTGTAGAATAATGAGTTTAACCATGTTTCTTGTAAAAAAAACAATGTTGTATGCAGCAGGTTGAAAGAATGACAACACAGTTAACCTTTTCTTATAATTCTTCATACTGTATACATTGACAGATGCTAAGTGTAGGGCTGCCATCTATTATGATCAGTGAAGTATTAGCTCAATCTGGACTCCCGTCTCTGGACAGTGCTTTCCTCTTTTTCCCTTTCTTTTTTTGTCCCTAGGATTTTGGCACTGATTTCCTCTTCTGTCTCTGAAACTGCCTCATATTGGGATGCTACATCTGACTCTAAATCAGACTCCCCATCTTTACTTCCCTGGAGAACCTGGAATGGGTTCTGCAATGGGATAGGGAGGGGTGTAGGTATCTGTTTGGCCAAGGACCTAGTGACTCTCCTGGTTCTGGGTAGCTAAAATTCTGGTGGAGGAGGCATGGTGATTTGTTCTGGGGGACTTATTCCCTGATCTACTTCCACATTATTCTGTGCTTCCAACCCTACATTTGGATCAGACAGTACTGATTCTTATTCTTGTGAGACTGTGTCTTGCATGGAATTTGCAGGGGCCGTGACCTCCTCAGTCGGAGTTTCTTGTACATGAGTGGAAATTTCCTGGGTAGTTTTTGCTGTCTACTAGCCCCTAGAAATAAGACTTTATGCTCCTGTTGGGGGGGAAGGGGCTAGCACCATCCTGTGCTGTGTTTACCAGATTTTCTTGGTTGATACCATCTGTTCTATTTTGTCCCGTCCATGGACATTGATGGTATGCATGTCCCACGTCATCGCAAAGGTTACGTTTAAAAATATTCCTACATGTCATACTGACATGCCCCAAATCCCACATAGAGCACTTCATCCCTGTTTCATGCCCCTGAGGTGCGTAACAGTCCTCAGCATTTGTAGCAACTTTTGGTTGGCCTGCATAAAAGCAGACCCCTGTCTCGGCCCCGAAAAAAACTATTTGGAATGTGTTGTATTTCGAATTAATTTGAAACAACTTCACTTTAAAATGCACCCCACCCCATCCAAATCCCCTCAGAATCAATTATGGCCTCAGGTTGGCCTAACACATTACATCTTTTCTGAAGCCAAAATAAAAATGTAATTAATGTTCACACCCTCATTCTGAAACATTACTGTTACTGTTTTTTATTAAAGGTTTCGTAAGGGGTATAGCCATAAAGTTGATCCACAGAGGAGAAGAACACAGTGCATCTTCCTCAGTTGCAAAATAATCCTAATTTAACTATACATACTATAAATGGAACTTGTTTGGAGTAGGTAGAATTTAAATATTTAGGGTCCTTGCTTGACCTCAGTCTAACCTTTCAAGCTTAAGTCAAAACCATTCACCAGAAGGTAAACCAGAAACTGAGTGTTATTAATAAAATGAAACAGTATTTTACCTTGGAAACTAGGAGGGCTATAGCAATTGGGGTGCTCTTACCTCATCTTGATTATGCTGGGAGCTTATATTATAAATTGTCTGTAAGAGAAACTCAGGTTTTATCAATTGCGTATAATAATATTTGTCACTTTGTGTTGGATGCTCCTTTCAAATACATTGTTTACTTTATTCTTCCCTTGATTGGCTCCCAATAAGTGCTCATTTTACATATTATTTTTGTTGTCTAGTTTTTAAATCTCTTTTTTGTTCAGAGCCATTTCCTTTAACTGATTTGTTAAGTATTCGACATTCTGTTTTGAAACTTAGATCTTTCAGGTTCTTTCCTCTTAACCAAATTCTCTTCAACAAAAGTTGGTGCTATGGCCTTTTTTGCCTCTACACCTGTATTATGGAACAGGTTGCCTGAGGACCTTAGAACTATCTATTCCTTGGATTGTTTTAAAAGAAAGCTGAAAGAATGGTTGCATGCTATGAATGTATGTAAATGTTTTTAATATGTTGTTTTTGTTTATTATATCTTTTTTTATATTATATGTAGTTTAGTATTTAATGTATTTGTTATGTGTTTTGGTTGGACCTGAAAAAGGGCTTGTCCCAGTGTCCTTACCCGGTTAACAAAATAAAAACAAGCAAACAAACATTAAATTTCATCCAGAATCTATCTAGACCAGCATATTGTTGAAAGCTGATGTCAAAAGTGCATTCATGGATTAGTGCTTATAGGTCTACTGCTTGAAATTGCATTGTTTCTTTTAGTAGACTTTTGGGTGCAAACACCCCGTTTGGGTGCTTAGGTAGGCCCTGTCAATATCTTAGGTGTACCACATCTTTTCTTGGTGCTAGCATGAGTTTATTTCTAAATAATTCATAAAATGTTGGGCCAGCTCCAGCCAAAGGCCATGCATGTTCATTTTTTTTGGGGGGGGGGGTGACTCCTCATCAGTCTCCTCCTGAGCTTTTGGTGCAGTAGATATTGCACTTTCAATTACAATGGCAGTTTGCTGTTCTACAGCTTGTTCAGTTATATTAACTACAGATGCCTTCCCCTGCTGTGGGTACTGGGCAGTCTGCAATTGTATTGTATCTGGCCCCTCAGTAACCACGGTTATGCTTCACATAGCATTTTTTTTTGCATATTCTATTTATACCCCCATCGTGCTCTGGAGCTGCCTCTCCTTCGGGCTGCCATGACCCTCAGACATCCTCCTACTATCTCCCCCAAGCCACCTTACCTCAGATCTGCAGCCATCCTCGGGATAGCCTGGTGTAACCCTGGGTTCCTCTCTTCTGAGAGGAAGACACCAGCGGGAGTGGACCGGCACACTATTTTTTTCCTCAGTCCTGGGCACTGCTGAGGCTCTCTGTGGCTTCCTGGGAGTCTTCAGAGGTGTCCGGGGCTGGCAGCCATCATCCGGCCAGTCCCCAGAGCAGTGTTTCCATTTTCTGGTGTTCCCCTTAATGTGATCCCTCTGCTGTGCTCACGGTCTCCACCAGGGGCTGCTGAAGAGTGACCATGCATCTCCAACCCACCCCAGGGGAGGAGAGCAGTCCTATGGATGCTCAATCCTACCCCTTCTCCTGCCGACCCCCCGGCACCTGAGTCCATTCCCGAACCAAGGTCACTGGCATGGTTCGAGGTGTGGCATCCAGTGCCTCAACCCTCTGTGCCATCAGACCAGCTCATATAGCATTTTTAGAAATAGAAAACAGTACCTGTGAGTTGGTGCTAGTGGAGGTCAAAGCTCCATCCTTTGACTTGGCATTTGGGAGGATTTACCGACTTCTAGGCCTGGGACTCCCTGTGAAAACTGAGCCATCTGACTTGTTTTTGGCTGTGATCCTGAAGCACAGCCTGTACTCTGCTCACCAGAAGTTTTGTCATCTTTCTCAGAGGGTAGTGTGGCAGAGAAATCTAGTCACTATGTCTCTGGGATCCATTTATACTCAATTGTTTGTCTCCAGCATGCGTTTTCTAGTGCTTTTTCTGGAGACCATGCTGCAAAGTCAATGGGCTGGTCTGCCTCTTGGGAATCCTGTCTTTGCCATGGTGGTGTTTTTGGCATGCCGCTCATTCCACTCTCAAGTCCTGCCATTGCAGTTTCTTCTATCTGCAGTTCCTCATCATCTTTACCATCCTATAAATCAGCTCTATGCATCGGAGTGAAGTTCTTCACTTCCTGTACTGTCGTTGTTCATGAGCTCACTCTCACCAGTGCAGTGGTCATCACTGTGGTCTGCCTGCAAGTGCTCCTCCTATCATGATCTTGGGGTGCCTCCTGTTCTTCTGCTTCCTCCATCACTATTTTGGGAGTTGTCTCTGTCAGTATCTCCTCTACTGCCTGCACATATTCCTCCAAAAAGATATCCATACCCTCCTCCAAATCATAATTTTCTTGGTTTAATCCTGAATCCATAAGCTTATCACCAGCTTGGTTAAAGTCCTCCTCCATCTCCTCAGACCCAGATTCTGCCATCTTGGTCAGGAAGCCAACAGCACCCCCTGCCAAGAGTAGGGGAATTTTTTATTAATAGAAACTTCAATGCATGAAACAAAAAAATGAAAAAAAATTAATGGTATTAATTCATACAAATAAAATACAATAAGTAAAGGGGGGAATGATTAAATTCAAAACAACAGAGATTAACAAAAAAGAGAAAAATGCATAGTACACACCAATACAGTGCAACAAAAAGAAAAGTCAGGTAATTAGAACATCACTGTCTGTAATCCATGGTAAGTTCCTCCATTTCTGTATCAAAAGTTTATAAGCATACTGCTGTGCTTCTAATTGATAAATACGATGGAGTTCTACTGGAATGTTTTGTAAAAGTTCAGCATGTGAAAAATCTTTCTGCTGTAACGTAAAAAGACATCGACAATTCCAAATGAACCATTTAAAAGTTGCAAAAACAACATGCAAAGTACTGAGGTCCCATTTAGACCAATGAGAAGAATAAGAACCATATACCATATTTTCATAAGAGACATCTGAAAACACAGGTTCATATCAAACTTCAGCAACATATGACCAAAATGTTGAAATATACGAACAGGAAAAAAATAAATGATGAATAGATTCCAACTGCTGAAGGCAACCTGGGCGGGAACAATTACGTTCATTCAATTGTTTGTGATGCTGGTTGCCCTTGACATTGAGTTTCTCATGGCAGCATAACCATGTGACATCACAGAATTTAGGGGAAATCCGTTTCTCAACCAAAAGAGACTGTAATGCAGAAAGATGCAAGGTGGGACATTTTGGAAAGGTAACCAATTCAGTAAAATGTATATCAATGACAATTTGGTAAAGTAATTTCTTGGATTTAGAAACTATCCAGTCACTAGAGATATGCCACTGTCGTAATTTAACAAAAATGTCCCGAAGATAAGGAGCTGCCAAGAGGTTAGTTTTAAGACGTTGATTAGAGCCTGTAGCCCATTCCTGTAACCATGGCCCTGCTGACTGTTGGAGAAGATCAGTCCATAATTTAGGTATAGATTTTAATAAAGGCAAAAGATTTATAAAAAGGAATTGACAATAAAAAAAGCAGGGGATTCACCATATTAAGTCCACCCCTAGAAATGGGAAGATATAGAATATTTCTTTTAAGTGGGTTAAGGTGGCTCCCCCACACAGCTTGAAAAAAAAATACTGAAAAGACAAGCTTCTCATTGTTTAGGAGGGAGAAACACATTGCTTACATACAGAAAAAGGGGTATGTCTGTATCAGGTAAACACATTTGAGTTTACCAAGTTGCCATTTATTCCAATTTTGTACCATGCATTTACCCTTTGCAAGCTGAAGATCCCAATTATAAAGTTCAGGAGTAGGAGCCCCCGAAAAGATCCCCAAAATGCGGATAGGCTCCACAGAGAACCAAATTCCAGAGATTGAGTCATAGGAGGAGGACAACCCCTAGATCATGGCCAATACATTTCAACTTATTTAATGTAGTACCTGAAATAACCCCAAAGGAGTCACATATTGAGATGGCTGTCTGAACAAAGGAAGATGTAGAAGTGCAGATACAAATATCATCCACGTACACTAATGTGGAAAAAGGAAACAATACACCCGGGATAGTGACAGGAGGGATTTTATGATTTAAAGAACGCAATAAAGGGTCTATGCTAAACACATATAATAAAGGACTAATCAGGCAACCCTGTTTTACACCCCATTGTACAGGAAGAAGAGGTCCAAGGTGTCCATTAACCAATGGAGAAACCGTAGCATGCTTATAGATTTTTTTTAACCATGAAATAAATAAGGGGGGGGGGTATCCCATAGTGCTGGAGAGTGAGCTATAGAAAACCATGGTTCACAGAATCAAAAGCTCCCTTCTGATCCAAAGACAAAATAAATGCAGAATGATCCAAAGTATGTGACCTATCAAAGATTTCTCTTAAAAATATTAGCTGGTCAGTAATTGTGCATCCTGAAATAGCACAAGATTGGGCTGGAGTGATGAGAAACTGGACAACTGTCAGTAAATGTGTATTCAGTATTTTCATTAATATTTTCAAATCTACATTCAGTAGACTAATCGGTCGCCAATTAAAAAGTTCAGTTTTATTCCCTTTTTTATGAAGGAAAACAAAAATACCTCCCACCATTTCTAAAGGGAATTCCGAAAGCAATAACAAATTATTATATACATCAGCAAGTTCCTGGGAAAAGACTTCACTCATCAGCTTATAAAGCTCAGCTGTGAGGCCATCCTTTCTGGGAGTCTTGCATGTTTCAACAAGGAAATAGCAATGGATACTTCCTGCAGGGAAATAGGCAAAGTTAAGTTTTGAAGGGTAGAAGGGGACAACTGGGAATATCTACTTGTTGTAAAAAAATTTCCGCAGTGTTAATATCCATTGGGCATGCCTGAAAAAGGGACTGGGTATAGTAAGTCACTTTTAACATCATATCTGAATGAAAGGTTTTTAGCAAACCGTCATGTCCCTGTATGCCCTCAAAAAGTTTCTTCTTCACCCTGTCCTTACTGCTAAGGAAGGGACATATGGTGACATACTGTAGACCATGGTGTGCTACTGGAACACCTGCGGTCTATCTGTGGACTGTCTGGTACAGTCCTCAGCTGGTTTCGATCTTACCTCGAGGGTAGGACGCAGAGAGTGGTGTCTGGGATTTTCCTCAGCATCAATCTCCCTATCCTGTAAGGGTACCATGAGGTTCCATTTGGCACCCATGTTGTTTTCAGTATATGCTGCCTTTAGGAGCGATTATTAGGTATGCGGTCTGAGTTTTCACTGCTATGCAGATGATACTCAGCTGTACATGTCCTTCTTGCCCGTCAAGATACTGCCTTTTAGGTCTTTAATAACTGTCTTGCTGAAATCCAGGACTGGATGAATGTGAGTTGGCTGAGGTTGAACCCTGTTAAAACTGAGGTGTTGGTTGTGGGCCAGGATCGCCGGGAGGCGGGTTCGTTGGTTGGATCACCCTTGGGTTTATGGCTTGGGGATACTCCGCTAATTACCTCAGACCGAGTGCGGAATCTGGGCATTGTATTTGATGACCGCTTGACATTTAAATCTCAGGTGTCAGCGGTTGTCAAAACCTCTTTTTACCATCTGAGGAACATCGCCCGGGTGAAACACCTGGTTCCCCAACGATCTGCCTACTTTGGTCCATGCCTTCATTACCTCCGCCTTGACTACTGCAACACTCTACCTAGGGCTTCCTGGGGTTGAATTAAGCTGCTGCAGCTAGTGCAGAGATCGACGCCAGGCTGTTATTGGGCTCATCTAGGGCCAGTCATATAACGCCTGTGCTCCGTGGTCTGCAATTGGTTGCCAGTTTGCTGGTGAATCACCTTCAAGGTCAGGTTGCTGACCTATAAGGCCCTACATGATCAGGGACTGGTTTACCTGAAAGATCTCCTTCATCCCTACTGTCCCCCCGCTCTCTCCGATCCACTGGCGAGGGATTGCTAGAGATTCCCAGGGTTCGTTTAAAAACTTAGGGCAAGATCATTTAGTTTTATGGCCCCAACCCTGTGGAACTCTCTACTGATCAAGTCTTGAAACCTACTGTCCATAGTTTTAAAGAATCTTTAAAGACTCACCTCTTTAGGAAAGCATTCAATGATTTTTAATATTGTTGTTTATTGTATTTGTAATTGCTTTATCTAGTGTTGTACATGTTGTTTATTGTATTTGTAATTGTTTTATCTAGTGTTGTACAGGCGCCTTAGTTTTTAGAAAGGCGCCTTAAATAAATAAATAAAGATTGAGATTGAAAGATTGAGATAAGTGCCCTGTGTGCCGAATTGTTGCTAAGACTTTAGGATATTTGTTTGAGTCATATGGAAAGATATCATTTTATCCTTTAATTGTCTAATCTGGGCAGTGAAATCAAGTTTCGTGGTTTGAGCCAAAGACATAACTCGTTACAACTGTTGTCTAAGTTGCAGGTAATTGAAATAAACTTGTTCTCGACTGGTTTTCCCCGAATGTTTAAGAAGAGTAACAAGGTCTTATTTCATGGCAAGCCACCAATGTAAAGGGTCATCATACATCTCATACAAGGATTTTCTGGCTGAAAAGAAATAACATAAATGCTGCTGTAGATTTTGGCAAGCCAAGAGATCAGAGTTGAATCTCCAAATGCCCCTCCCCATCACTAAAGAAGGATCTGGACCTACAGTTATTTTCAAAGTACAATGGTCAGAAAACTCCACAGGTATTATTAAAGCTGAATTTATAGGCAATGTTTTAGTGAGAAAGAAAAAATCAGTCCGTGTAGCTAATGTACCTTTATGAAATGTAGGAGCTGGTATCTTTCGTAGCTGAGTATATGCATCAATTAGATTTGCCATTTGTACTACTGTGGTTAAACAGGACATATCACAAAACTGTTTCTTGGTAAGGGTGTTTTTAACCCTATCTTTACAGGTTAAGCCACAATTAAAGTCACCATCCAAAACTATTTGATGTGGAGTGTGAAGGTAAGGTTGTATGGCATGAAACAAATCCACCCTAGCTGCTTTTGTCTGAGGAGCATAGACATTCACTAATCGAAAACAAATTCCCTAAAATATAATATCCATAATCAATACTCAACCTGGAATTAAATCAATAAGTTTTAAGACAGTAACAGTGGTATCATGAAATAGAATAGCTACCCCAGTACAAGGTTCCAAACCTAAAGACCAATATGGTACTCCAATATGCCGCCATTTTGCAGCCCTGGAAAGCTCGGTCATGGTATACAATCGTGTATCCTGTAAGAAAAAAATGTTACATGCAGTAGATTTCAAAAATGAAAAAATAGCAGCCTGTTGTATTCTATTTTTAATGCTGTTCACATTAAGTGAACAAAATGTTAATGAAGGAACTATATAAAATTGTTATAAAATCCTTAAGGAGGTTTCCATTTACCTTTTTTCCCTTTCTTTTGACTACGGGTAGCTAGTTGAGGATGAAGGGGTCGCCCATCTTCAGATTCCATATCGGAAAGTGCAGCAGAGGTTTCCACCCCAAGTTTAGAAGATTCAGATTCCGTATCAGAAACATCCTGGGCAAGTAAGAGGGCATGGAATCTACTAGTGGTAGGTGTACTGACCAATTTGGGGACCTTGGAGGCTGGTTGGGAGTTATATCTTCTTCTGGTTATTCTGGATTGAAAGGCACCTGAGGGTTTTGGGGTGGGGCATAAACAACAGCATCAGGTAAAGGTTCAGAAGGGAGGGGCCTGGGATTCCTTAATAACAACTACCTCTTGTTCTGAGACAACATCTGGTCCTGAAAGTTGGGGGGGCAAGGGAGAAGGTAAGGATATAGGAGTGGCAAGAACAACTGGACGAGGGGGTGAAAGTATTGAGGAAGTGGAGGAACCTAGTTTTGCAGAATGAGTCCTCTGAGCTATAGCTACCAGTAGACGTTGTTCTTCAGAATCGTGGGGATCCGGTTGCCTATGGGCCGCTTCAGGGCAAGTGGCATAGGAGTGGTCTAGAACCCCACACAGAGCACAAACTGCCACATTTTTACACTGCGTACTTGTATGGCCAAAAGAATTGCATAATAGGCAACGTAGTTGGTCACAGACACTGCTAATGTGACCAGAATTGCCACATCTATAGCATGTCTTTGGTTGGCCAGCATAAAAAAGTACACCTCTATCCCTACCCAAAAACACACAATTGGGAAGGTGCTGCAAACCATCCATAGAGGAACGTAAAATTATTCTAATTTTCCAGCCCCTCGTCCAAATATCTTCAGTATCAAAAATTGCATCTAGGTGCCCAACACAGTACATCACCGCTTTAACCAAAAGATGAGGTCAGTGACACTTACCCCCTCATTCCTGAAGAGGACAGTAATAGTTTTGTGGGCAGGCCTAGTTAAAGGTAGAACTTCTAAGAGTGACCATAAGGGAGTTTGCTGAACTTTATGGTAAACATCCCAAAATGTGTCTAACCCACTACTTAGTTTAAAACTAACATCAAACGTCTTTTCTCCTGAGAAATGGATCAGGGCATACAGTTCAGCTGAAGAAAAATGCAAACTTTCTTTTAACAGGTGTTTAGCAACAAACTTACGATCTGGGAAGGTTTCCATACCTCCCTTATATATAAGTCTGACAGCATTGTGCCTTTTAGCCAAGAAAGTAGGAGACCTGAAAAAAGAAGCATAAGTTCGAGAAGTATTATGTTGGGCATCCACAGAAGGGCCTGGAGGAGGGACTTCAGGGTCATCTGCAGGAAAGTTGACGTCCAGATGTTCCATGGAAGAAAATGTGATATCCTAGAAGAGGAGTCGTCATTGGTTGAAGGAGGACAGTCAACATTGTTAGTATCCAGCTTTAGAATAGGGTTCTGAGTCAAAAGTAGACCGGAGGGGAATGCAAGCAGAGAATCTTGAGGTTCAATATTGTTCTGCACTGTAGTAGTGTTATACCCTTTAGCAGAAAGTGCTGAAGATGATTTGTCTAAACATGTCTTAGAAACAGGGCAGGGAGTAGAAACAGAAAATTCCCTGTTATTCATTTGAACCCCTTGTATGGAGATAGAGGAAAACCCAGATATCCAGCGTCCAGTGTCTGGAAGCTGCACCCATCCAGCAGATTTCAGAGTGGAATCTACAGACCAGGAGGCATCTGCATCATCAACCTGATCTGCCCAAGAAGGGGTCTGTTTCTGTGAGGGTTTAGTAGCACTTTTAAATACGCGCTTATCTTTATCAGCAGAAAAAGAAAAAACCGTAGCCGTATCCTGGTTAGAGAAATTAGTTGCAAAGACTGTACCCACTTTAGTAGCAGAATTGTCCACACCTAGAGGCAGCGGGATGGGATCTGGGACTGAAACAACCAGTGCATTGGAGAAACCAAATGAAGACGTAACAGCCTTGGTGTCATGGGGCCGTTCTGCCGCCGTCAAAGCTGCCAAGATAGCTTATTTAGTTCTGGCAAACTTCACCTCTTCTGAGGCTAATAGAAGTTGGAGAGCCTCTGGTTTCGAATGACAACATCCATAGGTAGGTCCTGAGTTGTCCGAGGTAAAGCTGCATCTTACAAATCGCTTGTCCATGGTAGAGAAGAAGTGGTTAAAACCATAAGAGAATCCGATTGTTTGTCTAACACACAGACTTTTGAAGTAAGCAGGGGTTCCATATCCACAGGAGCTTTGAAAAAGATTTCAGATTTCACACTATCTGACATATGAGGAGAAGACTGCTCCTCAACCTGCAGCACAACCTGCTGCATCGCCGCCTGCTCAGCAACTGAGCCATCCATCCTGACAGTCAGCGGTTCCCCCTACTGCACGAGTAGGGGATTTTCCTTGGTGTCCGGCCAAATTTCCCCCATTCACTAAGAATACTACCAACAGCTTAATCTTGTTCAATTTAGTTGGTTACCATCTGTATCTCCCCCGGAACAAGGCTGAAAATAAGCAGAATTGTCTAGCCTCTTCTTGGTCAACAAAAACTAAATATATAAATAACAAATAAATAAATAGATGGACTCTCCCAGTCAACGCCCTGTGCAAATGATGATGGGCATAAGTGTCACAAGTCAAATGTGAGATAATAAGCCTACTCTGAGCTCGGCAACAGAAAAAAATTGAAACAGTCCACTGATGTGCTTGAGCAAATGTGAAAAGGTAGTGTAACACACCCACCTCCTCTACTAGGGAGAGGGCAGTGGTTACTAAATCTGGTACATATGCAGGAAAGAGGGTTAAGGCCTGGTGAGCTAAGAGGGAAGAGCTAAGGAGCATAAATAGGTTGAGAGAAGCTTCTCAAGGATGAACAGGAAAGGGAAAGAGTAGAAGAGGTAAGAAGATGAGCCCAGGGCAAGAGGATCCTGGAGGTATCCCCTTAAGGGGAGGGTTCAGATGACATTTTAGATCAGAAGAGCTTCAAGGGATTATGAAGGCCTGAGTGTAAAATCTGTAAAATCCGTTAGCTCCTAAAAGGAAGTGCTCCAAGTCATGGAAGCCCAAGAGAATGCCTGTAAGTACAGATAACTGCCCATAGAGCACAGGTGATTACAGGCACTACAGTCTCTGTAGGCCTTAGCACCAGGACACTGGGTGTCCATCTATCTGAATCAGGGGAAGGCTTTGTATACCTCATTGTCGAGTGCAAGTGTGCTAAGGGGGGGGTGTCCCTATAGACTGCATAGTAGATGGTAATGTTTTAAACATGCTCATAATGTTGTTAAGCACATACAGTAATAATGATTCAATTCACACACTTACTCAGGATGTCCATGTGTTTGTTCAAACAACATGTGGAATTTTCAGCCCATGATCCTGGAATTACTGGCACAAATTCCCAAAGAAACAGAATCACTTGGTATATCGTCAGTTATGAATGTCCTCAAGCACTCACCAAATCCCCCACTTTGAGGCCCTGAAAAGGAAACCACTGTACTCTTGGAACCCATGCCAGTCCACTCACTTCCATTGGTGCTAGGCAAAAAGCTGTGCCAAAACGGAAACAGCACTGGTTTGCTGCTGCAATTTTTGGGACCGGGGTCACTGGGCCTAGTGCCACTATTGTGACGAGTTGCACTTATGCAGCAAAAAAGGAAAAAAGTTTTTGCTGTTGCTATTTATTTCTGCGGTCATGTGCCTTATAAAATGGCCCTGAAAGTAGTAACCATGCACACACTCAGTCAAGGTAGGAAAAGACAAATGCACTGAGAGGTGTTGCTTGCACACCCCAGTCAGAAATCAGTGAAGAACTGCAATAGTAAGCACAATTTCCTCCCAGTAGGAGGATGAGTCAATGACTCTCCCACTCACCACCACTGGAGGCTTGCTTTGGAGGAGAAAGTGGCCAGGGATGCTATAGGCTGGAGATAGGAACTAGGAATGGAGCTGGCTGCTGCAGATGTGCAGTACAATGATAACAACAGTGCATGCTATGTAGCTTGAAGAGAGACTGTTACCTTTTAACTTGTCATTAATAACAGCTCTCTTGCCACTGAGTCTCTCCCTTCTCCCTTGAAGTTTGCCTTTGTTGGTCCCATATAGAAATCTGGCTCTAAAAACAATCTCTAATTTTTGTCCTATTTCACTTTTACCATCTGTTGTTGACATTTTGGAGATGTTTGTAGCTTCTCACTTGACCCATTGTTTAACTATTCATAAAGTAATGATTATTATAAAAAGGGTTTGAGAAGCTGAACTTTCTGATTGGCTGAGAACATTCTGTCAGCCTTATGTTAATCTTTTATTAACATACATGTAGATCCTAATCATATGCTGAACAAGATTTGACTAAATTAAATTAATTAAATTAAATTGTGGAGCCTCTGGAAACAAGTCTATGACTCAAAGGGTTGTAATTCTGGTTTCCTAAATAAATAAAAAAAAAACAACATATATTATAACAGTAATAAGGCACTGCCAGGGGTTATGTTAATGGCCAGTTAATCACTCTCTAGGGGCATGTGCAACTCAGCTACGCCTCATGCCACATGTTTCAGATCTTATCATAGCACAGCTACAACACTGGCTGAAGTGACAAACAATCTTCTGACTTCCCTGGACAGGGGTCTGTACTCTGTGGCAATGTTTTATACCTTTCTCAAAAGCCTTTAATTCTATAACTCATACCATGTTTCATTAAAACTAAAATGTTTTTTCTTTGACAATATGGCTTTTGACTGGTTTCATCTATAAATATATACAGCATTTTGGTATAGCATGTATTTTGTTGTACATTCTTGTATACTACTCAACTGCTCTATATTGTATCTATACCTTGTGTTCCCTCTCTTTCCTGTTACACTGTCATCACCTGTTTATTGGCGAGATAATATCAATCAATAAATACATAAATAACTGAATGAATGAACAAATGAACGAACGAACGAATGAATGAATACCTTTCTGGTATCATAGGTTGTACAGAGATGTAAATTAGACTTGTGTCCACAGGGCTCACATAGTATATCTCAGAATGATTAACTATTTCTCCTAAAATGGTTGTCTAACTTTTGCTTAAACTGATCGGTTGTTATACAATCTACCACCTCCAAGGGGAGTGCAATCCATACAGGAATCTCTCTCTCTGATTATACCACCTGTTACTTCTCACTAATTTACAGTGTCTGTTTTCCATTTGGAGAGGATGTGAAATGGTTGTATAGATCTGCTCCTTACTTTGTAGCCCAATATATCCCATAACTCATTATCTATCCATGCTCTATGTAATAGACACATGACCCCTCTTGTTCTCCTGTATTGCAATTTGAACATGTCTATCTCTTTCAACCTTTCCTCATAGTTCCTAACTTTGAAGTTCTCGATGGCCCTGGTTGTTCTTTTTTGTACCCTCTTGATCATATAGATTTCTCCTTTTTTGAAGGGGGACCAAACCTGGGCTCCATATTCCAGTATAGGCCTCACCAGTGATGCATGTAGAGGCACTAGGACCTCCCTACTTCTACTTTCAATATGTCTCCATATACAATCAAGTATTCTATTACATTTCTGAACAATATTTTTGCAGTGGGACTTAAAGGTCATGAGAAATCATAATTCCCAGGTCTCTTTCCTCAGTTGTTTTAATGAGGTTTTGGTTTTATTTAAAGAATATGAATGATTATGATCCCCCCCCCAATATGCATTACCGTGCATTTGTCTTGGTTAAGTAGCAGTTTGAGTTTAGTGGTCCAACCTTGGATGAAATCTAGGGTGTGCTGGAGTGCTAAAGCATCTTCTTGATTTTGAATGATGGCCCCCGACCTGCAGTCGTCTGCAAATTTTGTTACCCAAATGTTTTTCATGATCATATTGTAAAGAGGAGATGTAATATTAAATAGGCAAGGACCCAGAACAGATCCCTGGGGCACCCCGCCTCACCTTGATCCAGTTAGAAAAAACTCCCTCTATACAAGCCCTTTGTTTTCTATTAGTAAGCCATGGTAGAATGCAACAGGTTTTGTTTCAGTGGTTAGATCAGATCCTCAACCAATTCTATAGTGTGTCCCCCAAGGTGCTATCCTTGATCTGTTGTATTTGGTGGCTGAAAATAAGTACCTTAAACACACAAGGGTCTTGGTAGTAAGAAAAACATGCCACACTGAAATCTAGGCCTTCTCTTTTTACTTCCATTCTGCAGCACATACAAGAGGAGACTGGGCCCCAAACACAGACACACTTACAGGAAGCACTCATTGTCTTAAAGCTGTACTGTCTCTAACATTTCTTAAAGCTATACTACACATAACAATCCCTCCTGACTTAGCTAGGAAATACTTAAATCAATAATTCAGAAATAATCTGAAACTATTAAAGTTATTACTGCAATGTCCCTTTTAGTTAGTCTATGTCATTAGGTTATAACTCTACAAGTCCATTCTCTTTGGTGGACATCTTATACGTCCTGACCGATGTAGTAGGACTTGAGGCTGTTGCACTGGAATCTGATTAGCATCAGCCACATCTTGTCTCAAACGCTGTGGTTCCACTATCTCTTCCTGTCCTTGTTCTGGAACAAATAATGCTGGATAACTACCTCAACCTTGGGTATCACTTTTTTTGTTTTGTCTCAGTTCTAGTATGTAATTGGTCCACATGTTTTTTCACTCTTCTCTGAACACTATAGACAATACTCCCAAACTTTTTTTCCACCCTGCCTTCTATCCATCTCTTCAGGCCTGCATACATCCTGACCCACACAAGATTATTAGGTTTGAAGGATCTGGTCTTAGGAAGCATTTCAGTTACTGACTTATAGCCTAGAGGGCAAAGAAGATCCAATTGAGGTAGAATCTGATGTCCAAACAACAATTCTGCATGGGATATTCCCGTTACACAATGTGGTGTTGTTCGATACATTGCAAGAAAGTCCAAAAGGGCTATTTGCATTGCCGTCGGTGTAGCAGGATTAGCTTTGTCCGTACTCTTTTTAAAAGTCTGAACCAGGCCTTCTGCTTTGCCATTTAAACTGGGATGGTAGGGAAGTGAGAAAATATGGCGGATACCACATTGCTGGCAAAATGCTTGGAATTCAACAGACGTGAACTGTGGTCCATTATCCGAGACAATCACTTGCAGGAAACCATGGGTAGCAAAGATAGAGTTCAACACTTTGATGGTACTCTCAGTAGTTGTCGAAGACATTTGATGAATTTCTGGCCATTTACTGTAAGCATCAGGTAAGAGTAACCACATGGAATTTAAATAGAGTCCTGCGAAATCAATATTCAACCTTTGCCAGGGTTTTTCAGGTCTTTCCCAATGGTGAACTGGAGCTCTTGACTGATTTCCCATTGATACAGCACAACCTTGGCATCTTTGCACAACCTGGTATATGTCTCTGTCAATGGAAGGCCACTATACATGAAGTCTGGCCAGGGATTTCATTTTAGCAATGCCTGGATGGCCTGCATGCAAAAGAGTCAACACATTTGAGTGATAACATTGGGGTACTAAGACACGCAATCCCCACAGAAGACACCCCATTGGAAAACTACTGTCTCTTTGTATAGTAGGATTGTAGTGCAGCTGAACAAGTAGTGCCTTGTGGCCAACTCTCAAGTGTATACTGATACACATGTTTCAAAATTACATCTTGACTAGTCGCTTTTGCAATGTCCTTGGCTAGTACTGGAAGCTGATCTAACTGTTGTAGCTCCATTGCACACACAATAGTAGAGTCCTCCATATCTTTGAATTGTACTGGAAAACTATCTGTCCCCACCTGGCATAGTAATGGCTCCTCTTTAAGACCCACATCAAACTCCATTTCTCTGGATACTGGTAACCTCGACAAGGCATCCTCATTTCCATGCTGGTCCGTTTGTTGGCATGTAACCTCAAAATTATAGGCAGACAAAATTAATGCCCATCATTGAAGTCTGCTGGTGGCTGTCTCTGGAATTCCTTTTCCTGGATTGAAAATTGTCACTAATGGCTTATGATCCGTCTCCAGGTGAAACGTGCAACCTAGCAAGTATTGGTGAAATTTCTGGACTCCGAACATAATTGCTAATGCCTCTCTCTGAATCTGGACATAATTCTTTTCAGCTGCAGTGAGTTTGAATGAAGCATGGGCTATCGGCTCCTCCACTCCTGGATCTGTATGGTAAATGACAACTCCTATACCCACAGGACTATCATCACAGGCCAATGTGATAGGTAAGTTTGGGTCATAATGAGTTGAATTATTCACATCGGTTAGAGAGAGCTTGATGGCTTGAACTGCCTGACTGTGGCCCTTGGTCCACTTCCATGGAGTACCCTTATGTAACAGTTCATTTAGGATTGCACATTTAGTGGCTAAGCTAGGTATGAAACAGTCATAGTAGTGCACCATACCCAAGAATGAGCGCAACTCTGAAACATTCTGTGACATGTGCACAATGGTTTCCACCTTTTCATCATTCAGATGAATTCTGTCTTTGTCAATAGTGTGACCTAAGTACATGCCACTTGGTTGACAAAATTGGCATTTTTCTCTCCTAAGTCTGAATCCACACTGTTGCAATCTCTCTAAAGTCTTTTGCAAGTTAAGTGAATGTTCTGCTTCTGTCTTGCCCATGACAATGATGTCATCCAAATAACAAGTAACACCTGATATATCACCCACTGTTTGCTCAATCACTTTTTGAAAAATAGCAGGTGCGGGACTAAGGCCAAAACATAACCATTTGTACTTGTACAGTCCTTGGTGTGTATTAATCACTATCAATTTCTGAGAGTCTGTATCCAGCTCCACTTGAATGTATGCATTAGTGAGGTCCAGTTTAGAGAACTCCACACCACTACTCAGTCTATGAAAAAGTTTCTCTGGTAAGGGTAAAGTAACTACATCTGTGCTAAGTGCTGGATTAAGTGTCACCTTAAAATCTCCACATATTCGAACCTTACCACTTGGTTTAGATACCACCACAATTGGAGTGTCCCAATCTGAACTTGAAACCTTTTCCAGCACACTCGCTTTTTCCAGTCTGTCCAATTCTGCCCCAATGACCAGTTTAAAGGCAAAAGGGAGTTTCTATGGTTTACAAACTTAGGGACCGTATGAGGCTTTCTAACTAGCTTGGCTTTAGCTGTTGTGCAACATCCCAGGCCTTTCCACAACTCTGGATACATGTCTAAAATCTTCCCAAGCTTGGGCAGATTACTACTTTGTGGTACCTGGACAGCAGCAAGCAGGCCAAAATCTGCTGGATCAACATGAATGTTTAGAAGAACCTAGGCATCTCTGCCCAAAATGTTGACACCCTTTTTTGAAACCAGGAAAGTTAAAAGCGTACCAGACTTGGGAGAATCAGTCCTGCGTACCGGTGTGGTAAACGAGCCCAGGGGCTGAACTGGTTGCCTTTCAAATGCATGTAGAAACTTATTACAAGGAGACAATGGTGGCTTATCCAGATCAGACCATGTTTGATGGTTAATAAAAGTAACTGGGGAAGCAGAGTCTACCATTAAACACAGCTGATGCCTCAATTGTAGCAACTGAAGTAACA
The DNA here is from genome assembly GCA_016271365.2 of Neoceratodus forsteri. Lineage (NCBI taxonomy): Eukaryota > Metazoa > Chordata > Ceratodontiformes > Ceratodontidae > Neoceratodus > Neoceratodus forsteri. Next base: position 478,826,245 of record CM028135.1, read on the forward strand.
CATAGAAAGGATGAACATCTTTAGTCTGCATTTGTGGTGCAGTAGAAACCACAGCACTGCCTGGGCTCTCTGAAGTGACTACCATGGTTCTTCTGCTCCTGCAAACCTTAACAAAATGCCCCTAATGTTTACATGCATGACACTGAACTTCTCTGAATTTGCACTGGTCCCTGCTATGATGAGATGACCCACATGATGCACATTTGTACTGGCCATGCAGCTTGGGTGGAGTGGTTGAAATTTTCTTTGAAAACAGTGGCTTAGACCTAGGTTTGAGCTTTTTCAATTCGGGGTTTACTGCAGCTACTTGTGCCTCATTTTTAGTGTCCATCTTAGCATGTACTTCATTTTCTGCAACCTCATACATTTGTGCCAAATGTAGTAAAAGTTCCTCAGTAGACTTCCTGACACTTAAAGAAAGCAATTGCTGAATACGATGTTCATTATTCAACCCCAGTAACAAACATCAGCTAGATTAGATTTAAGAGCATAAGTGCAAGATAATGCATATGGGGCACAAAAACCTGGCACAATATATCAGTTGGGGGGTGAGGATATAGCATGCACCAAGCAGGAAAGGGATCTTGGGGTTGTCATCTCTGATGACCTCAAGGTAGGGAAACAGTGTGACAAGGCATCAGGTAAAGCAAATAGGATGCTGGGATGTATAGGCAGGGGCATCACCAGCAGGAAAAGGGAGGTCATAATTCCGCTATACAAGACACTAGTGAGCCCCACCTGGAGTACAGTGTACAGTTCTGGAGACCATACCTACGTAAGGACATAGACAGGGTAGAGAAGGTTCAGAGGAGGGCAACAAAGATGGTGCATGGGTTGCATCACAAGTCCTATGAAGACAGGTTGAAGGAACTGAACATGTACTCCTGGAGGAGGAGGGAGAGGGGATATGATAGAGACATACAAGTATCTTACAGGGAGGAACAGGGTGCAGGAAAACACTATTTTAAGCGAAAAGATGTTTCAGGACTAGAGGGCATGGGATGAAGTTGGAGGGAGGACGATTCAGAGAAACATGAGAAAGAATTTCTTCACAGAACAGGTGGTGGACAAGTGGAACACCCTGCCAGAGGAAGTGGTGGGGGCTGAAACAATCACAGGATTTAAGAATGCATGGGATAGACATAAAGGAATTCTAGAGGGCAGGGTAAGGGAAACAGACTTCTAGGAAAACAAACTGAACTTACAAGCTCAAATGGGCAGACTAGGTGGGCCATAGGCCCTTATCTGCCGACACTGTCTATATATCTATGTATCTATGTAAGATGCTCCCTGCTCCACTCACACATGAGAGCTAAGCATTTGATCTCAGCCAAATAAGATTGTAATGACTGACCTGGTTTCTGGTGGTAACTGTAGAATTTATAATGTTCAGCCCTTGGAAAAGTTGTTAAACTGTATTCTGCATTCAATTTAGGCTTTAGCTCTTGATAGGACAAATCCTCCGACCAGTCTGCACACAGACTGCACAAAAGTTTGAAGGTTTTGCTCCCCAAGAAAGTACAAAAAGCAGCTTGAATAAGCTTATCCTGTTGCTCATCATTAGCAGCTTGTATGGCAAGATAAAGTAATAACCACTGATCAAACCATTCATGTATCCCAGTCTGTTCATGTAAAAATTTAAAAGCTGGCTGAAGTTGCCATGCTATTTCACAGTTCCAAATTGCTTGTTTTCCTCCAATGCAGAAAGTCTCAAAATTGTGTAATTTAGTAAGCTGGAGCTATTAAAATATCCACCAACCGTCGTCGGCAGTTTGCTATATTTGGTGGCCAAAAAAAAGTACCTTAAACACACAAGGATCTTGGTAGTAAGAAAAACACGCCACACTGAAATCTAGGCCTTCTGTTTTACTTCCATTCAGCAGCATATACAAGAGGAGATTGGGCCCCAAACACAGGCACACTTACAGGAAGTGCACATTCTCTTAAAGCTGTACTGTCTCTAACATTTCTTAAAGCTAGACTACACATAACATGGTCCATTACTCTTCATATTACATTTTGATGTGGAGTTTCATTACATTTGCATTCCAATGACATAATGGTTTACATCTCTGATTCTAATGTCATGCAGATTCAAAAAGTTTTACAAGGAAATTCTTCTAATCTGCAGCATTCTTTTTTTATTAAATTATTTGACTTTTAATGCAGATAAGTCCCAATGTATGCTCTTTGCTTCACAACAAGTTCTTAATAAAGTCACTGAAACATTAATTATTAAAACATGTAATGGCAGAGCCCTTCAGTGTATCTTGTCCTATGAATACCTTGGTATCTGGCTAGACTCTGTGTTGACATGGGATGTTCATATAACTTCCTTGTGTAAAAAATAAATATGAGAATTGGCATCTTTCTACATCTTTCTCTTGTGTCAGATTACAAATTGCAAATGTGTTTTTTATTCTGTTTTTCACTTACGCAAATTTTGTATATGCAAATGCACCTAGAGCATTGCCTTCGATACGGTTAATCATGAATTACTTCTCAGCCAGTTAACCAATATTGGAATATCAACCATTTCTGTAGGTTAGTTCCAGAGTTACCTTACCAACAGAACACAGCAGGTCAAGATACTATATACCTTATCTGATCATTGCATTGTCACTACTGGAGTGCTCCAAGGCTCCATATTAGGCCCACTGCTATTCAGCCTATTCCTGAATGAACTCCCCAAAACATGCCAGAATAAAATCTTCCTTTATGCGGATGATGCTGTGTTGTACACATGTCACTCAGCTACAGAAGCATTAGGAGAGATGATGCAAGCTGATTTTCATGCTGTAGAGGAGTGGTTCCTAAAATCTAGGCTCATACTTACCTACAAAAAAACAAAGACGATGTTGTTCACCTCTAATCATAACCACCATAAATCATACCCCATTAAAATACTAAACAACAGGTCCGAGACACTAGATATGGTCAGTTACTTCAAATACCTCGGTGTGATCCTTGACTGCTCTCTCTCCTATGGGCTACATATAGACCATGTTGTCAAGGCAGCTACCACCAGAATAGCCCAACTATATTGGCACAGACACAGCCTCATGGAGAGTGCAATAAAACTGGCAATAAATAGCTCAGTCCTGTTAGTCATAGATTACAGTCTTGTTGTCTACTGGGCCAACACTAACACTGCTCTTAAAAGAATTAGGGTGGCCCTTAATAAAGCTTGCAGGCTTGTTCTGGGAGCTCACCACCTAACTCACACATGTGAGTGACACTCAAGTACTGGATGGCTTAACCTAAGCCAGAGGATCGATCACCAGACCTGTCTGCTGGCAAAAAGTCCGCTCTTGGCCTAGTACCCCCTGGTGTGCAGAGACTTCTTTGCCGCTTCTCAAACCCTAGACTAACAAGGCACACCAGCAAATCTGTCTTTCACGTACCATTTCACCACACTTCACAAGGACAGAGATTCTACGAGTATAGCGCCCCCCCCATGGATGAACTCTCTTTGTTTGGAACTTATTATGGAAACAACATTTGGCCCCTTCAAATCCAAACTGAAAGCCCATCTTGCCACACTCAGTACATGTGACTGTAACTCTTAACCTAATACTATCTAGGTCTTCACCTCCATCTCATCTGTCTTACAACTTTTCCCATCCTCCCCTTCCCTTTGCACACACAACCCACTCACTGTTGTGCTACCAGAACTCATTCCTACTCTCTCCTCTCTTTAACCTACTTCCATCTCTGCCTTAAGTCTAAGTCGATATAACCCTCAGGGAGGCTCCTTTTCCCGCTCTCCTACTTCTACTCCCATCATCCTTTCTACCCTTTCACCCCAGGTTTCTCATCCACTTCTCATCAACTCTGCTGCAACCTGCTGAGTGGCTCCCATCCCTACCACCTACCTTTACACTGACTTAACCCTCTAGGTGGCACCCCTTCCTAACCCTCGGCACTCCAAACACTCAGCTAGCCCTACAAACCTCTCTTCCCTTAAGCTTTACCTTCCTCTTCTGGCTTGAACTTGCCCGCTTGGGCCTACCTCTGCACCTCAGTGTAAATTACTTTGTACCTATACTACAGTTTGCCATAATTCTAGGTTGACGAAACCCCATGGGTGGCTCTGCAACAGTCTGTCATTTAATTATTCTGCTTTTTTTGTTCCTGCTATGTTATGGTAATTTTTTCTCTGTTTATATCAATCATCAATCAAAACTTTATTTAATCAGGCAGAGTCATCATTGAGCAAGCTCATTTTCAAGATGGTCCTGGCAGAATTAATTACACAATAATACAACTAAACAATTGGGAAATTAGAGCAGGCTGATACATACAGTAAAAAAATAGCAACAACAACATTGGATAATACAGAGTGTGTGAATTGTTAACAATTTAAAATTAAGGGAACATCAACGTCTGAGGGAATATATAACAAGGCAAAGAAGTAACAGGGTGCGGTAAGCTGATTATATAAACAATAGAACAAGAAGGCATGAACGGATCAACCAGGACTGTCGACCCTTAGCGGAGAAGGATGGTGGGAGGGGGGATTCAGGAAGGGGATGACAACACTAGGGGGAGTGATGGCATGAACATAGGAAGATCAGGGGGTAAGAAGAATAGACAGAGGTAGATGTGCAAAGAAGTGCTGGAGTTGTAGGCAAGTGCTAAAGTAAATGGAGCGCAGGGCAGGGCAGGGAGGCCAGTAGGAGAATCACCTGTGGCAGGTACATATGTCCTTCAGGATGCATGTGATAGACAGCTTAAAGGTATGGGGACTCGACAGGGATGAGAACCTTAGTGTCTTTTGCATGTTGTTCCAAAGGGTAGGATGGGAGAAATTGATAGAAGCCTTACCATACTGGGACCTTATTCTTGGCACCTTGAAGGATATAAGGGATATGCTTCTTAGGCCACATGCTCCTGTTACACGTACAAAGAGAGCAGAGATATAATCTGCTAGGTTATTTGCTTAAGGCCCTATAGAATCACAGAAGGGCATTTTTTTGCCTCCTCAATGTAAGAGATGGCCAGGCAAGCTTTTGGTAGAGCAAGCAGTGGTGAGTACGACTGGGCATGTCCAGAATAAACTGCAAAGCACGGTGATAGAGAGTGTCTAATTTACATAATGCCTGATTTGAACAGTGGCTATAAAGAATGTCTGCATAATCGAGCAGTAGAATAAAGATCGTAAGGACCAGTGTCTTTCTGGCTTCTAGTGTGAGGAAATGTCTTATACGATAAAAGATACCTAGACGTTGTCTTAGCTTTTTTGATAGCTCATTCAGATGTACCATAAAATTAAGCCAGTTATCCAACCAGACACCCAGGTACTTAAACTTATCCACTGTTTCCAGCGGTTCACCTAATAGGGTGTAAATCATGCTTTTCGATGGTGGATCCTGGGTATGACCGGCAAGTGGAGATAAGATCATTGCCTTGTTTTTTTTAGCATTAAGCAGGAGCTTGTGCTTTAGCAAATTGTGTTGGAGGGCGACAAAGTCACGTTGTAGCTCATCGTAAACGATGTCCAGGGATGAGTTAATAGTGTAGAGAACTGTATCATCAGCGAATAGATGTATGTAGCCTGAGCATATGTGAGAATCAATATGGTTTATGCATAAGGTGAATAAGATGGGGCCCAGGATGGAGCCTTGAGGCACACCCCGAGGAAGGGTTTTAAGCAGAGACAGTTCCCCTTGAGCTTTAATCTGTTGCAGTCTGTTGAAGAGATAACATTCAAACCATTTTTGGGCAGTATTGTCTAGGCCGAAGCTGTTCAGGATGTTAAGCAGAAGGCTATGATCCACGGTTTCAAAGGCCTTACTAAGGTCCAGAAAGAGGGCATAGATGTGTTTTTTTGTATCCAAAGCATTTTGCCAGTCATTGGAGACTTTGATGAGGGCAGTTATAGTACTGTGCTTGGGTCTAACACCTGATTGGGCCGGGTTCAGAAGGTTCTCAGACTTGAGATAATCCCTAAATTGGTAATTGACAATTTTCTCCAGGATTTTTGACAGGGTAGGAAGCAACAAAATAGGATAGTAGTTGTTCAGGCCAGTAGGATCTCCAGACTTGAAAAGGGGAATGACGTGCGCTGTTTTTCAAAGAGGATGTAATTCACCCTGAATCAGGGAACTATTAAATAAGTGGGAGATTTGTGCAGTCAGATGGTAAAAGCCTGTTTTCAAGAAAAATGGTTCTATAAGATCAGCACTGCCACACTTTTTTGTGTCCAGAGATATTAGAAGGTCCTCTACCTGTTTGAATGTAACTGGTTGAAAGCAGAAGGAGTGTCTTGGGTTTATGGTGATGTCAGAGGATAATCCATCAGTAGCATTGCTGTGGACATTTAGCTTGCTGAGGGGTGAATCATCGAAAGCAAGGCCTGCTGTGGAAAAATGATTGTTGAGTTTTTTCAAGAATATCAGCTCTGATCGTGTAAGACATGTTACCTGCCACCATTCTATTGGGCAGGGGGAGGCTGGAGAGTGACCTTCACCCTCTTTAAGAATGTTCCAAAAGTTGGCAGAGCAATTTTTGTTTTCTTCAAGGGCAGTCAGGAAATAGCGTGATTTTTCTGCCTTTATTAACTTGGTGCAGGCATTCCTAACCACCCGAAAGGCAAACCAGTTGGCTTCTAACTTTGTTTTCCTGGCTCTGTTCCACAGTACATCCCTGTCCCGGAGGGCTTTCTTCAAGGTAGGAGTGAACTAGTCCGGGGACCATTTCTTTGTTTTGATCCTCCTAAGTGGAGCATGTTTATTTATCAGTCCCACTAGTAGGTTTTGGAAAACATTGAAAGCCTCAGTGACAGAGGGAGCCAGATAGAAATTCTGCCAGTTGATGTTACCAAGGCCAGTCAGGACAGTGGTTCAGCAGAAGTTTTTTAGTCTTCTTTTTAGCTTGAAGGTAGAAGTGGACAACATGTTATGGGACCGGCGAATACAGGCAGTGGCACAGTGATCACTGAAGTCACTGTGAAAAACTCCTGTATGGGTGATGTTGTGAGGCTTACTGACAAGCATAAGATCCAGTAGGGTACTGTGGTTGGGGTTTTTCTTGTTTGGTTGGGTGTTCTCTGGAGTCATCTGGATTATCCTGTGTACATCGCAGAACTCTTTAATCTTGTTAGCACAGGTATCGTTCCAGCTCGGATTGAAATCTCCCATTAGTATGGTTTCTAAGTTCACCTTATCCAGTATGGAGTGGAGGTGTTCTAGAATGCCAAGCATCGCAGAGGATGGCCTACAACAGGCAGATATTAAGAGGGCTACTTCAGGTGAAATGGTTAACTTAAGGGCAAGGCATTCAAATTCCTTAGTTAGGGAGGTCCGAACAATGTCTGAGACATGGTACTTGATCTTGGCATAGATAAATAGTGACTCCACCTCCCCTAGCGGGTCTGTCACATCTGAACAGGTTATATCCATGTATATTGACCATTTTGTCAGGGATATGGCTCGAGAGTCATGTCTCCGAAATCATAACTATGTCAGGTACTGTGTGTAATATCCAAGCCTGGACTAGGTAAAATTTCTTTGGTAAGCTGCAACATTCATGTGCAGAAGACTAAGGCCCTTGACTTGCGAGAGGTCCAATGGGGCTCCAAGTGGCAGGGGTGGGCCAGGATTAAGTTCAACATTCCCTGAGCAGAATAGGAGGCTCCCTGTAGGTATGACTTGCTGTTTGTATTTGTGCTTCTAATCTGTCTGTGCCTCTATGACGTGGAATCTTTGTAAACGAGTTGTTAAAGCTCAAAGGTTATTAATCCTAAATGTCAATAAATAAAATAAATAAATACAAAAATAGATACTGTGTTCAATAGGCTTGCATGATTTATTCTGCATGTTCAAAAAAATTCCCACAATTTGCAATCTTTATGGAACAATTGCCGATTGTCATTAAAATATCAGATGCCAGCTTCAACTGTTTTTTCTAATGTGTGACAGGCAGGGCCCCAAAGTATTTAATGTCATTTCTTAGTATTAGGCATTCTAAAATTGAGCAACACTCCTCCAATTGTCTTATTTTTATTCTACCAACTTGTTTCAGTGCAAATCCTGCAGTGCCAGCAATTCAAAAGAAGGATCAAACAAGACACAAACAAAGAATCTCACACTACCAGCAATTCAAAAGAAGGAAAATGACTAGCGATGAGATTTACTGTGAATCAATTTATCATTGAAAAATCTGGTCCATACATAAGAATGGCTTTCAAACCCCTTGAGTACACCAATCCCCTACTGCCTAGTTGTCATATTTATTATCTTTTAAAGAAATATTGGGCTTAATTCAAAGCTGCACTCAGGAGTGGTGCAAAATTAACACTTTGTGTCCATACCCTTGTTTTGCACCTGAAATTCTGCTGTACAGAGTCTCCCATTGCATTATGTACAGATTATAATGCAGAATTTCCAATCCCAAATGCTATTGCTTACAGTCATGGCATTATGTAGTAGCAATGCAATATGTACCCAGCTTTCTGTAGCACCATGTCTGTTGTACTGGGTTCCCCATGTACCACAGTTTTAAAAGCATACCTTGGTATTCAGGTACATCCGTGTTACCTGACATGAGGACATGGGAAGGCCATTCACAAAATTAACGACGTTCCTTAAAAAAAGTTATCCAGGGTGATTTTATCTGATATCCTCCTAATACCAGAGGCTAGTGAGGAGTGGCAGTGGACCATAAGGCAGTCAAAAGCTTAGCTAATGGTTTAGTGCAAGAGGGAAGGTTTTGTTTTTCTGGCTAACAAGAGGGTCTTCTAGAACAAGGGACACCTATCTCCTCTCAACCTTATCTAAACTCCAAGAACACATAGTTCTATCTCAATTCTCCCCCTTCCTCAACTCCTCCTCCTCCTCCTTCTTCACCCATTTCCAGTCTGGTTTTCGCAAACATCACTCCACCTATTTCTCTCTTCTCAGACTCACAGACTCTATCCATACTGGCATGGAGCAAGGACTCCTCACTGCCGCCATCTTTGTTGATCTAGCAAAAGCTTTCAACACTGTTTCCCACCCTCTTCTCCTGGACAAACTAAAATCAGTGGGACTATCTGACTCAGCAACCAAATGGTTCAACTCCTACCTTGTAGGAAGATCGCAATCAGTGAGAATGGGAGAATCCCTCTCCTCCCCCCACCCATATACACTGGTGTTCCCCCAAGTTTCTGTCCTTGGCCCTTCACTTTTCTCCATATTCCTCAATGACCTCCCCTCAGCCTGCTCCTCTGCATCCATCTTCTTCATCACAGTTAACATCCAGACTTCAACTTGATTTTGACTCTGTCCAGAAATGCTTCAGGGCCAATCAATTGTATCATAATGCAAAGAAAATGGTCTCCATGTGTTTCAGCACTCGAAAGAGGCTTTCTAAACTCCTTTCAATCCCTCCTTCCTCACCCTTGATGGGGGAAAAATTGACGACGTACCCTCATTTAAGTACCTCGGTGTTTGGCTTGACCACCACCTTGGTTTTTCTCAGCACATAGACACCATATAAAAAAACTCCATCCTAAGCTCAGTGCCCTCTATAGGAACAAAAGCTGTATCCCTATATTTTCCCACCGTGACATCATCACTAAGGTAATTCTACCCATATTTGATTATGGAAACATAGTCTATGGTACCACACAAAAATCACCTTGGCCAGGCTGGATCCCCTCTTCCACTCCTTTTGTCATTTGGCCTTGGCCTATCTCCCCCCCATTCATCACTGTTTTCTGTACATTGATCTCTCCCTCCCATCCTTGAATGACTGCCACCTCACGCGCTGGGCCTTCTTTATTTCAAAATTCTGGTTGGCTTTGCTCCCTCCTTACCTCAGCTCTCTTCACTCCCCTCCACCCCCCTCCACGTACTCCCTCCATAACTCAGGTTATCATTCCCTTTCATTCCCCTGTTGTGAAACCCTGGCTGGCCAGTCTGGTTTCTCCTTCCACCATTCAAATCTCTGGAACTCCCTCCCAATACCAATTCACTCTGCCCCCTCCAAATGCTCTCTCTCCTTTCTACTCCAAGGCCACACTGCCTCCCTTTTGTAAATGCCCTTAGTCCTATGCCCTACACATCCTCCCCATCCTCTCCAACCTCTACACTTTTCATCTCCCCACCCCTAACCCCTCTTCCTCTCCTCCTTTCCCTCTCCCCACTTCCTCAACTACCTCTCCCACCCTTCTTCCCACTTACTCCCACCTCCTTTAATTATCCTTTCTACACCCCTTCCACTCCCCTTATCCTATTCTCTACACTCTATTCCCTCCACCACCCCCTTACTTTGTAACCCTGTTTTGTATCCCTTCTTCTCTCTGCCTCTCCACCGCTACCTCATCGTTTGCCCTCCCTGTCTGTCTCCCCGCCTCTCTTTTTTTCTTGTTCACCCTCCTACCCATCCAATATTTCAGATGTTTCAGTCTTGTGAGTGTCTGGTAACATCTCTCTTCTGATTGTTTATTCCTGCATTGTTATCACTTGTGTATTTGTTAATGCATATTATTGTACATATAGTGCATTTTTATATCACTGTGCTTCTAAATGTTTGTATTCATCCCTTACTCCCTCCCCCAGGACACATCTGGAAATGAGCTTCATGGCTCAGTATGTCTTTTCTGGTAAATCTCTTTTGAATGAATGAATGAATAAATAACACCTCTCAGCTGGAAATGAACTGCACCTGAGTTATGAGGGAGTGGGGGCACTGGCCAGGAGGAAAGACAGGGCAGTTGGGGAATTTAAACTAGAGTATCGGGGAGGAGGCTGGTGCAAGGATTCATCAAAGGCAGGACGCAGATCTAGGGTAACACCATGGGAATGGCAACAGAGCAAAGATGCAAAAAGGGAGGAAACCCACAGTGAAAGTGAGGAAGTAAAGAGGAGTAAATAGTCTCACTTACATGCAGGCCAATAAGGCTTGGGCATAGTGGCACTTACAGATACCTGGTGGAGGAAGAAAATGAATGGGACCCAGGATAGAGAGCTAGAGACTATTCTAAAGGGAGAAGCTTAACAAAAAACAGGAGTAGGTGAGTCTCTTCGCAGGAGACAGAGTCACTGTGGAGGACAAGGAGGACCTCAGTATCCATCAGGGTTCATCTGGGTAAAGTTAGGTGAAAAAAGAGCCAAAAGATTCATACTGAGGTGAGCTACAGAATCCCATACAGTTTTATGAAGTTTGGTACCCAGCTGGTTGGGGAATATGGTAGAGCAGCCAAATTAGATGCAGTGATGATCCTGGGGACTTCAGCTCCAGGGCACAGACTGGAATATTGCGAAGGCTAATGGCAGAACTGAGAATGAGTTCTATTACACTTCTAAGGGCTGCTTCCAAGAACAGCATGTCCAACAAGAGACAGGTTGAAAGCCATAACTGACATTTTAAGTATTAGGAACTAGCTCATTTCCAGTATGAGCATCAAGGAACAATGGGAGGCAGTGACCACAAGTGTGTAACATTCTCCCTGGTGATGAGGAACACCAGTCAGTCTTTAGCCACCAGGACCCAGAACTTCAGAAAAGCAAATTTTGCAAGATAAAGGATTTGGTGGGCAAGGGTCTGGAGCAGCTCCATGAGACTGGTAGTACAGAGCATGTGTGGGTTTGGTTGAATAAGGTGCTTAGAAAAGCAAATGTTAACAGGAAAAAGTGAACATAAAATTATAAATGTTGGCAAGAGAAACATCAAATTCAGTATAAACCAAGAAAGCTGATGGTTCTATTCTGTCATTCAGCTCAGACCTGTTCAGCAGTCTAAACTAATAATCCCAAAAGACTTGAATTTTCAAATAGCATTATCCTAATTACCTACCCATGCAATTCTGAAATGCAAACCTTTCTGGATTTATCAACTTCTCTCTTCTCTTCTCTTCTCTTCTCTTCTCTTCTCTCTCTTCTCTCTTCTCTCTCTTCTCTTCTCTCTCTCTCCTCTCCTCTCTCTCCACCCCTTCCTTCCTCTCCCTCCCCTCCTCCTCCCTCCCTCCCCTTCTTCTCTCTCTGTTCTTTACCTCCTGCCTGCCATGTGTTTCATTTTCTTAGCCCTCTTTGTTTCCTTATTATTCCTTCCTAACCTCCCTCCTTCCCGCTGGCTGCTGTCATTACATAATTGTTGACCCATTTATCCTCCTTAGACTACTAAGTGTTTTTCCCAACTGCTTCAGCTGTCCAGCAATGATCATATTAATTGACCAAACTTTTGGCCACTTTTAAGTGTTTTTGGACCATTGACCTTACTAACCATGGTGGCTACCTGCTTCTATAAGGGTTAATTGCCTTTCTCTTTTAAATAATTAATAAGTTATATAATCAATATAAATATGAATGAGTAAATATCTAATAAACATCATTGTAGCAAAGTAAAAACAATGTTTAATCATGCTCATTTTCATTTACAGATACCACATACCATATACTGTGGAGGTGCAGTTGTGTCTGTTCCTATCTTTGAAGACTGGGATTCGTGTGTGTGTGTGTGTGTGTGTGTGTGTGTGTGTGTGTGTGTGTATGTGTGTTGTTAAACTTCATTGGTTATATTTGCACTGCACTCCGTTACTTTAAATGTGCTGTACTAAGAGGGTATTGCATTATGCAACTTGGAACTGCCACTGTATGCTAATATGTTGGTTTCAAAAAGCTAGTTGTTTAGGAGGTCACAGTGCTTGAAAAAGTGATTTGAGAGGAGTGAAATGTCAGATCTCATGGGGGTATCACTGTCTGTAGCATTTTGTTCTATCAAATGTTACGGTTTCTGTGCATTCTTCCTTCAACTGGTGCTTGAGAGTCTTGTTGTTTGTAGATACTATATGTGGAGTTGCCTTTTTGTTTCCTCAACAATGATGGGGTGCATTAAAAATGTGTGTGTGTGGGGGGGGGGGGACAAGGTGACCAGCAAAGCAGCTGTATTAATCCTATCAGTCACTTTACAAGGCTTTGGTCAGACCCTACTTGGAGTACTGTGTGCAGTATGTACTCCTCAATGCAAAAAGGACATTGAGGTAGTTTAGAGGGTGCTATACAGGGCCACCAATATGATCAAGAGTATGGAGGGTAAAAGCAATGAAGACAGAATGGAAACTCTTAAAGGAAAACTACATGCAAAAAACATAAAAACCTGTGCTTTGGGGTTTTGTTTCTCTGATTGTCCTTGGCATTCTGTTCCCTGTGTCTGTGGCAATTTTTTTTTTTTTTCACTGACAGTTCAGTGATCCACCGGGGTAGCCATGCAAGATTCTTTTATTGCCTTTGATCTGTTGGAATTTTTCCCAGAATACCACTGGGAATTATTTCAATTAGATACTGTATATCACTAGAGCTAAGAGCCCAAGATCCCAGTTATAATCTAGTCACATCTAACTACAACTGTTTTTGAAAGTTACCTAGTTTGACAAACTGTTTGTCCTCTCTCCCCAGCTGAAGTTAGATTTCTCTAAGCAGCAAATGCTGTCATTGTGGATGTGTAGCAATTCTCTTTGTAAAGAGCTGTCACTAGGTGATAACATCGATTCACTTTTGAAGGTCTTAGGTTTAATTGATATCATTCCCAGAGGCATTCTGGGAAAATTCCAACAGATCAAAGGCAATAAAAGAATCCTGCATGGTTACCCCCAGGGACCATAAACTGGCAGGTAAAAGTAAAAAAAAAAAACTTGTCGCAGATATATGGAACAGAATGCCAGGGACCATCAGAAAAACATGCATGACTGTGTGACTGGGGGAAGGGCAGGCAGACACCAATAAGAAATTCAGTGTGGTTTAATGCTGGACTGGCTGTTAGGAATGCAACAGTTCCAGGTGGAGCTGGGGTGGGCAGGGGGGCATTTATACCTGGAACCTGGGAGGGGACTAGAGAAGAGATGCTTGAGAGAACATGGGAATATGATTATTTCAGGGCAAATTATATCTTTGAATTTGGGATGAAAGCTCAACTAAGTGGAGAGTGTCACCTTCAGGGTTGTTGATTGTGGTCAAGGTGTGAGAGGTGGGGCTGTTGGCTTGGGACCTATAATAAGGGACTGTGGGATAATTTGGCAACTCTGCCAGTGTACTTACATATGAACATGTGAGGAAGCCAGCAGAAGAAGGCCACTTGGTCTATCAAGTCTGCTCATATCGCAGGGTCCACAGCTTGAGCTAATGTCCCTGCTCTCCCTCCCCACTCCTCCCATCCTCCCTTCCCATGATTCTTACCTTCCCCCTATGCCTATCCCAGCCTCTCTTAAAGCGGCCCACTGTCTTCAATGAGATGACCTCTTCCAGCAGCGCATTCCAAGTGTCCACCACCCTCTCTGTGAAGAAGTGCTTCCTGACCTCCTTCCTAAACCTTCCACCCTCCAGCTTAAGACTGTGCCCCCTTGTGATATGGTTGCCACTCAGCTTAAAAAGACTCTCCTTATCAACCTTATTTATCCCTTTCAAGTACTTGAATGTCCCAATCATGTCCCCTCTCTCACCTGTCTTCCAGGGAGTACATGTTCAGTGCCCTCAATCTCTCCTCGTATGCCTTGCCCTGCTGACTGGCTATCATCTTTGTAGACCTCCTCCATACCTTCTCCAGCAGGTTAATGTCCTTTTTGAGTATGAGCACCAGTACTGAACTCCATACACTAGATGTGGCCTTACCAGTGACCTGTACAAGGGCAGTATAACCTCCTCTTTCCTACTACTGATCCCCCTAGCTATGCATCCCAGCATCTTGTTTGCCTTTGTTGCTGCTTTCTTGCACTGCGTGGAGTGCTTCTGGACACTAGTGATCATCACTGCCAGGTCCTTCTCCTCCTCTGATGCAGATACTCGGACTCCATCCAGGTAATACTCTGTCCTGGGATTCTTGGCTCCAATATGCATAACTTTGCATTTCTTGGCATTGAAGCCAAGTTGCCAGATCCTGGACCACCTCCCCAGCTTTTCCAGATCTCCCTGTAAGTCCCTTATCCCTTAAGCTGTGTCCACTCTCCCACAGAGCTTGGTGTCATCTGCGAATAGGCACATTTTGCCTTTAATGCCATCCCCAATGTCATTGATGAAGACACTAAACAACACCGGCCCCAGCACAGAGCCCTGTGGGACTCCACTGGTTACCTCTATGGTGCCAGATAACTCCCCCCACCACTATCCTCTGGGTTCTGTCCATCAGCCAGTTTTCCACCCACATGACCATCTTTTCCCCAGCTCCAATATCCACCAACTTCTTGATCAACCTTTTGTGGGGCACAGAGTCAAAGGCCTTGCTGAAATCAAGATAGAGGATGTCTACCACTTGGCCCCTGTCTACTGTCTTACTGACACAGTCAAAGAAGTCAGTTAGATCTGTTCGACATGATCTCTCCCCCATGAACCCATGCTGCCTCTCATCCTGGAGACCATGTTCCTCTAGATATTCCACCAACCTTTCCTTTAGTATGGTCTCTATCAGCTTACACACAATGGAGGTCAGACTGACTGGTCTGTAATTCCCTGGATCATCCGTGGGACCACTTTTGTGAAGGGGCACTACATGTGACGTTCTCCAGTCCTGTGGTACCATGCCTGATTCTAGTGAACTATTAAATAGGTCTGCTAGCAGCCCTGCCAGCTTCTCAGCCAGTTCCTTTAGTACCCTTGGATGTACTCTGTCCGAGCCTGGTAATTTGTCCACTTTCAATGCCAGCAGACCCTCCCTCACTCTATCCTCCTCTATCACTATGTCTGTGTTCCCCTTCCTCCCTTCTCCTCTTTTCCCTCCTGAAGGCACTGGTCCATCCTTCTTCCTGGTGAAGACAGAACAGAAGTATTCATTTAGTATCTCTGCTTTTCCTTCTTGATCCTCCACCCACTCCATACCTTTCTTAAGCCTAACAATCCCTTCCTTCTTGTACTTTTTCTCACTTATATAGTGAAAGAAAGCCTTCTCCTCCTCCTCCTTAATTCCTTCAGCTATTTGAAGCTCCTTCTGTGCCTTTGCTTGCCGGACTTCCTTACTTGCCTCACTAGTCAACCTTAGGTAATTTTCCCTATCTACATCTCTCCTGGTCTTCCTGAATTTTCTATAGGCCAACCTCTTTTCCCTTACTGCCTTGGCAACCCCAGAACTGAACCAGTTGGGCGCTTTGGCCCATGTATTCTTCCCCCTGAGCCTAACACACTCATCTGTGGCAACCAGTATTCTTTTCATAATGATGGACCACTTTAGGTCCACCTCCATATCTGCTCTAATGCCCGCCAGATAGCTCCTTAGAACCTCACCCATTTTCCTGAAGTCCGCCCTCCTGAAATCCAAGATTTTGGTCTTAGTCGGGATGCTTTCCCTGCCCATATCCAAATGGAACCACACTGTGCAATGGTCACTTCCCCCCAGTGGCTCCCTGACCATTATTTCCTGTACATGCTCCCCATTTGTGAGCACTAGATCAAAAATTGCCTCAGCTCTTGTTGGTTCAGTGATGCTCTGAGTCAGGAACCCACTCTGCAGTCCTTCCAGGATTATCTGATTCTCAGCACATGTTGTGGATGGCATATTCCAGTACACCATGGGCAGGTTGAAGTCCCCCACAATTACCACCTCTCCTTTCCCAGCAGCTTCCAATATTTGTGAAATCAGTTCCCTGTCTCTCTCCTCATCTTGATTAGGTGGTCTGTAAACCACCCTGAACCTCACCTTTCTCCATTTACTGGACCTTAACTGAACCCATAATGCCTCCACCTCCCCTTCCTCTGACTCCTCCCTCATGCAAGTTATTTCCTCCCTGATATAAACTGCCACCCCTCCCCCCTTCCCGACTACTCTGTCCCTCCTAAATAGTTTATATCCAGGGATAACAAGGTTCCAGTCATTGTGTGATGTTGCCCAAGTCTCGGTTACTGCAGCTATGTCCACCCTCCTGTCTGCTAAAAGGGCCTGCAGGTCATTCATCTTGTTTCCAAGACTCAGCACATTCAGAGACACCACCCTTCACCTAGAGTCTGACCTTCCTTCTCTTCCCTCTTTTCTTCTATTCACATTTATCCCCTCTGTGTGCACCCCATCCACATACCCTTACTATGTGTTGCTCGATATGGCATTGCCTATCCTGCCTCTCTAGACCTTCTACGCACTCTTTTTATTTTATTTATTATTTATTTACTTGCTTATTCTGTGTTAACTAGGTAAGGCCCACAAGGCACACATGCCTGTTTTCAGGGGTGACCCAGGAGCTTTAGGCTGGTTAAGTGAATGGCTCAGAGTCACAGAGTGTGCAAGTGGAGGCTGTGGGAATCAAACCCAAGTCAGCTGGATGTACCAAGCTCATTTACAGCGTGTTACTCTAAACTCTAGGCTATACTACCAACCTGGCAACAGGACTATCAGGGAATGCACACTGATATCAATAACGTGTGGCTCAGTATGGTATAAAAATGAACTGCGCAAGTTTCTCTAATCTAATGATAAATACGTGTGTAAATGATCCCTTTTATTGTATTTATTACATGCTTAATCTATTAACCACCTGACAATCCTGCACTCCTGATGTTGAACCTTTTGCATTATTACATTGTGCTAAATATTGACCATGTTGCTCCTCTGCTTGTCTGTACTATGATGATGTTATGTATTTTTTTCAAAGTAT
This sequence comes from Neoceratodus forsteri, assembly GCA_016271365.2. Classification (NCBI taxonomy): domain Eukaryota; kingdom Metazoa; phylum Chordata; order Ceratodontiformes; family Ceratodontidae; genus Neoceratodus; species Neoceratodus forsteri. The sequence goes on from CM028135.1 coordinate 478,843,796, forward strand.
TTACTGCTGTCTTTGTAACTTTCTGTCTGTTTATTGTCTGTACCTCTCCCGGGCTGTGCCTGAAAATAGGCAATGTTTGTATCTAGTGTACCTACCCAGCCAACAAAAACTAAATCAATAAAATATACGACATGCTCCAACCTGAGGGAGGAAGAGGTAGCTCACCTGGCCCGAGGTTTAAGGGATTGGTTTCATATAGTTAAAAATGGTTGCTTGCTCTGGACTGGTATGGATGGGCCACAAAATTACCCTGCAGTGGTGGGGGGCAATTGAGGATGGCAAAGGCACAATGTTATTACTTAGCAACTTGGCACACATGGTCCTGCTTGACTTACTCCCCCCCAAACTCACTCCATTTTTCACTAGGGTTGCATAAGGTTGTCAGGCTTGGGGCTATCTCTAGTCAGAGCTAAAACTGTCCCGCTGCTGTGCACACCAATGTTCTCTCACCCCTTCCCCAGCTATAAAAACACTGGCATTTATGATTCTAGGAGGTAAGGTCAGAGACAGTGGGAATCCAAGTTAGAGTGATGCAAGGAGGTAAGGGATGAAGCAGCTACAATGAACATGCAGTAGAGCTCCAACACGAGATTAGAAGTGACTAGTGGGAGGTACACAGCTAGCTATGCTGTGAAGGATAAGAGAGTGGTTGAAGTAGGTGATGACCATGTCACCTTTCAATGTTCGCTGATGATACCAAGATGGGAGCTGTGGTAGATGACATGGGGGAGGGAGAGAGGTTGCAGGAGGACCCGAATAAGCTGCAGGATTGGGTAGCAAAATGGCAGCTGGGGTTCAATGCCAAGAAGTGCAAGGTTCTGCACTTTGGAGCCCGGAACCAGGGGAAGGATTATCATTTAAATGGGGTTCACTTGGGTTACTCCACAGAAGAGAAGGACCTAGGGGAGATCATAACAGAGAGCATGAACAACTCTGTTCAATGCAGAAGGGTGGCAAAAGCCAAAAAAATACTGGGGTGTATAGCTAGAGGGATCTCCTCCAGAAGTAGGGAGGTTATTCTTATCCTGTATAGGTTGCTGGTCAGGCCCCACCTGGAGTACTGCGTGCTATACTGGTGCCCATTCTTGAAGAAGTACATCAGATTGTTGGAGGGGGTACAGAGTAGAGCTACAAAGATGATCCAGGGATTGGAGGACAAGCCATATGAGGAAAGGCTGGGGGAGCTGCATATGTACTCTCTGGAAGAGAGGAGGGACAGGGGAGATATGATAGAGACCTTTAAGTACCTGAAGGGAATAAACAAGACTAATACAGAGAGGATTTTCCAGAGGAGAAAGTGGAGGGACATGCGAGGACACCAACTGAGATTGGAGAGGGGTAGATTCAGAAGAGAGATAAGGAGACATTTTTTCACAGAAAGAGTGGTAGACAAGTGGAACTCCTTGCCGGGTGAGGTAGTGGCCTATAGGATGGTAGACAGCTTCAAGAGGGGTTGGAATAGGGTAAGGGTGATAGGATAGGGGAAGGGAGGGGTAGCAGCAGCATTATAGGTGCTAATCATGCACTTTGAAAGAGATTCTGAGCAGACCGTGAGGCCTGTTTCTGCTGGCATTTTCATATGTTTGTACGTTCGTAACCAACCCTCAAGGTCAATCTTAGGATCTTTTTGTGTATATAGTTTTATTTATTGCAGGTTATCTTTAAGTAACTGTCAGTGTAGATGGTGTTACTCAAAAAGCGTCCCACATTGTGTAGGTCTTGACAATAAAATAACAATGATAGAGAAGATAGCTATTAGCAGTTTGCTGTCATCAGTGTTTTCCTTTCACAGAATGATTTTACAATATATTGCTCATGCTTTCTATGCTTCCCTGTTATCTTTGCCTGCTCATCTTTGTGACAGAGTGACCTCTGTCAGGAGTAGGTGCTCTGATAGGAAGATGAGGGTCTTACCTTGCCCCTTCCTTTTAGTGTCTAAATGAGTATGATTGTAAATAAAGAAAAAGTCCAACATATTAGTTGACTGATGAAAGGGCAGGCATGCTATAGAAATCAAAGTAATAATGTTTTTAAAATATGAATAGTTCTCTAAAAATGCATATGGTACCTTTAGAAATAATAAAGGCAATATTAAATAGTTTCTTGTAAGGAATACACCAGGAGCGAGTGGCTGAAATGGATCTAACAGCTAGCCCACATTTTTTTAAAGAAACAGGTTGTCACAGACAGGAGCGAGTGGTTGACAAAGTGTCAGAATTATACTCTGTGTCACCACTCCTCCATATCTCTGTTTCCCTCAGTGCCTCTCCAGAAATTAGAAATGATCCTATGGGGTCTAAAGAAGGACAGAGAAAGAGAGCCTTGTGTGTTAAATAAAGAAAGCCACTTAGAATGGTGTCGAGCAGCTTTTAATGCACTATTTAGTATGATAAAATGATTATGTCCCTGTTTTGGGGTGAAGCACATGTTGTGCTGTTCACTGGAATCCAAGGAGAGAGTACAATATTTTAAATAGTGCGTGCTCACTCCTTGAATGTTCTCTGTTCCTCTCGCCATGCTGTCATCGGAGCAGTGTCAGCTCTGTGACAGCTTCTTGTTTTAAAAAGAAATAGCACCGGAATTAGAAATAGACCAAGGTGCGACTCAGGACTAAAACCAGGATTGGAGCAGGATGCTCCATTTATACTAAAAGCACTTCCCATTCGGAGCAAAATAAATGACGTTGATTCAGTGCAAAAGGCATGCTCCAGAACACCAGGATTTACCACAAGTTGTGGTTTTAAAATACAAATGAACACAGTGAGTTCAATACATTAAAGAGAGGGACTGGGGTGCCCCTAGGAAATAAATATAGTCAAACTGGCCCTCTAAAAGATGGACCCAGAGAGGTCAGTACAAGGGGAAAAGGAGAGAAGAGAGAGCTGGTTTTAAAGTCAGACAGGAGCATGCTTGCTCCTAGCTCTCTCTCGCTTCTTGCGCCTCGCTCATGAGAAGAATGCTATGCGCTAAAAAGAGCACTGCAATATAGTGTATGGTGGAAAGTCGTTCTCCACGAAATCCATTGTTGTCGGGAATGTTAAGGTTCTCCACATCTAGATGTTCCAGTGCAGCAGAACGATTTTTTTGTTCTACTGCACCGCACATCATACACTCAGTCCTCGAGCAGCATCTGACAGTTAGGCTCACTCCATAGACAGGACACATAGTGAAAGCAGCAATGTCAGCAGCAGTACTATCAAAGCCACTATCAGAACGGGATAGATTCATCCTCAATCAGGAAAACAAAAAAACGGCAAAAAAAAAGAGAAATGACATGCGGCAATTACATGGTTTCCTGAGAGACAACGACAAGCACAGGGCAATACATGATATTCCCACTACAGAGTTAGACCCACTGTTAGCTGATTTTTATCTATAAAATAAGAAGGTTAGATGGCAGTGAATAAACAGTTAAAATGTCAAGCGTGAAAATGTTCAAAATGTAAAGTTCTTTTTTCCTTCTAGTAACCTAGTAAAAATGTTTTGAAACAGAAACATGCTGTAGTGATTTTTTCCCCCCCAAAAAACGATGTTCCACCATACACTATAAAGAAAAGTGCATAGGAACAGTTGACAGCAAGGGCTAATCTTTCTGTTGTTGACTATGATGGCGGATTACCTCTCAGCCTCGCTCTGAGGTAATCCGCCGCATAGTGCCAACCGATGAAAGAATAGCCCTGTTGTCAACTGTTCCCCATGCACTATCTTATAAATAATATGAGGGCAAGGCTACAGCCTGAAAAGAGGGAAAAGGCTGAAAAAGGTTGCTGGAGTAGATTGAAGGAGGCTAGAAATAAATAAATGAAGTGGTGGAAATAAGCTGGGTGGCTAATGGCTGAAAAAGTAGCCAGGAGGGCGGCAGCCAAAATGAAAAGTTCAGCCAACGTGCTGAAATTTCAGCTGTTGGGTAAAAGGGATAAAATGCTCCTTAGCAATAGGAGCCTTGAAATAAAAATCCAGTCGGCACCTAAGGGGATAATTCCTTATGTGGGGCATAAGGAGATGAAAATTCAATAAAAATAAAAAAACAAGATATTATACAGAAGGAAAAGAGAAACTTAAAATACAAAACAATGCCCTTAAAAGCAAAGGAAGGGTATTTGTCCTGAGAGTGGGCTCCCTCTGCTAAATATAAAACCTAGTGATGTGGAGATATGCAGTAACTAGAAATATGTGTATGAAATGTAAAATACTAGACTATGGACTGATCTGTTCCTAGGGAGAGTTCAGAAGGAATGAAGATCCCTATAGGAAGATAGCGGCCCCTAGTGGTCTGTATTTATGCTAACAGCATTCTCAGTATGAGCCAATCGGTGGGAGGATAACGGTAATGGAGGTCATTATGTCCTTAAAGTTGGATACACCAATTCAGGGACAGGATAATTATGTACTGTTTAAAGAAAGTCATTGCTCTGTAAGGGCTTAGCAATATCCTATTCTTTATTTTGTATAGGCCGGGAAATGAGCCAGATACAGTACTGTTTTGGAGTTGATTATAATTTATAGGAAGTGGGTGGATCCCCTGATTATGAGGTCACTCACAGAATTGTATAAAAGGTTACCACTAGGGGTAGTAAAGAGATGTAGAGGTTGCGATCCAGAAGAGAGAGAGTGTGGTGTCAGTTTAGCACTGACCAGAGAGGAGGAAGGTTCAGTCTCTGAGCTGACTCAAGGGAGCCATTGTTGGGAATCAGATTGGTCTTTTCCAAAGCGATTTATGTTGGAATAATGTATGAAGTAATAGTGGACATTTTATTTTCTGTATATATTATCATTTTAAAATATGAAATAAAATGATAAGTGCTAACTAGGTGCTTTTTATGCACAAAATCTAAGTGTCTGCCTGAGTGTTTGTACTCTGAAATCCCAACTCCGACACAATATTCTTCTGCAGTGGTCCTTCCAGCAGACTGGATGAATCTTGAGCCTTGGAGAAAAGTAAGAAACTCGGGGGAGGTGTCCCTTCTGATGAGTTGTACTCTACAGACAACAGTAAGAGGTATGGATGAGCCAAGATGTAGTTCTTGGAAGGTACAGAGAGTCAATCACCCGATAAAACAAAAGAATTCAGTAGCTACCCTTAAACACCTGAAATGTGATGTTGCTATCCTACAGGAGACACATCTCCTTAAACTGGTGGTGGCTAAACTATGTAGGGAATGGTTGGTAGAAGGGGTCTCCAACTGTTTTCCAACAAAAAAAGAGGGGGTCTTAATATTGGTGAGAAAAGGGTGCTTGTTTAGAATTACATCATCACAGACATACAAGGAGAGCAGGTGGGTCATAGTAAAGGGGATGGTCTAAGACAGAGATGTTGCTGTGATCAAGATTTACCTCCTCAAATGCTGATGAGGCAGGAATTTTCCATGACTTGGTGCAACGCCTCTCAGACTACGTTCCAACAGGGGGCAGCATTATAGTAGGAGGGTACTTGAATATGGTAGGAAATCCTTTGCTAGACAGAGCTCTGAGGGAAAGAGGTCCATCTTTGCATGGCCAGGCAAGACAAGCAGTGCTCCAGATGTGGAAGGAACTCTCTTTTCAAGATGTATGGAGGGTGCTGCATGCCACTACTCAGCACTATACTTATTGATCATCTCACTTTGACACCCGAAGCAGGTTGGGCTGTTTCTTGGTCAGTGCCAAGGTCATGAATGATGTTATGGAGACCCACATACACCCTATTGTGGTGTTGAACCACACTCTGGTATCCCTGTAATTGGTATTCCCACATACAGAAGCCAAAACACCAAGATGGTGCTTAAAGCCATTCCTCCTTCAATAAAAAAACTTTGTCACATGTCGGAAGTCAGCGATCAAACTGTACCTCGAGCTCAATAGGCAATCTGGCACCACAGAACAAATCTTTTGGGATGCATTGAAAGTGTACAGCACAGTCCACAGAATTAGCTACTCAGTTAAAGTGAATACATAGAACATAGAAACATAGACTTTGACGGCAGATAAGGACCACTTGGCCCACCCAGTCTGCCCATTTCCCTACCTACTGGATAAGCTGCAGATTCTAGTTAGCCAACAGCCTGCTTCCTGCAACCCCCCACTATAATTGCTTTGTGTCTGTCCCATGCATGTTTGAATTCCCCCACTGTTTTAGACCCAACGACCTCCTCAGGAAGGCTATTCCATGTATCCACCACTCTCTCCGTGAAAAGAATTTCCTCACATTACCCTGAGCCATCCCCTCTATCTTTAAACTGTGCCCTCTTGTTCTTACACATCTCTTTTTCTGAAAGATGCTACCCTCCTGGACTTTGTTGATTCCCTTGAGGTACTTGAACGTTTCTATCATGTCCCCCTGTCCCTCCTTTCATCAAGGGTATACATATTAAGCTCTCTCAGTCTCTCTTCATATGGTTTCTGATGTAGACCCTGCACCATTTTAGTTGCCCTCCTCTGGACTGCTTCCATCCTGTCTATGTCCTTGCATAGATGAGGTCTCCAAAACTGCACACAGTACTCCAGATGGAGTCTCACCAACTGTCTGTATAGAGGGATAACCACTTCCCTTTTTCTACTTGAGATGCCCCTTCCTATGCATCCCAGTATCCCCCTGGCTCTCCTTACTGACTTTTCATATTGCTTACCCACCTTTAGGTCATCTGATATGACTACTCCCAGGTCTCTTTCCATTTTTGTTGTTGTTAGTACATCCCCTGCTATTGTGTACTCTTCTCCTGGGTTTTTGTTTCCCAGGTGCATTACTTTGCACTTCTTTGCATTGAATCTAAGTTGCCATATGTCTGACCATTCCTCCAACCTTGCCAAGTCCATTCTCAGCTTTTCTACCCCCTCTTGTGTATCAACTCTGTTACAGATCTTTGTGTCATCTGCAAAGAGGCATACCTTTCCCTTCAGACCCTCTGCAATGTCACTTATAAAGATGTTAAAGAGGATTGGACCCAGTACTGAGCCCTGAGGTACTCCACTAGTAACCCCCCTTTCTTTGGAATGTGTTCCATTCACTATTACCTTCTGTGTCCTGTTGTGCAGCCAGTTCGCTACCCAGGCTACCACCCTGGGACCCACTCCCAGGCTGGTTAACTTGATTACTAATCTTTTGTGTGGGACTGTGTCAAATGCCTTGCTAAAGTCTGAGTAGGCCATATCCACAGCCCTTCCCTGGTCTATTACTTTGGTCACCCAGTCAAAGAAATCAATTAGATTAGTCTGACATGACCTTCCTGCTGTAAATCCATGTTGCTTTGGGTCCTGTGCCCCGCTGGCCTCTAGGTACTCAACAATTCTTTCTTTCAGAAGTGATTCCATCATTTTCCCTACCACTGAGGTCAAACTTACAGGTCTGTAGTTTCCTGCTTCTGCCTTGCTCCCATTTTGTAAAGGGAATCACATCTGCCCTCCTCCAGTCCTCAGGTACCACCCCATCCTGCCATGATTTGTTAAAGAGTGTGGTCAGTGGTGTCACTAGGTCCCCCCTTAGTTCTTTTAGGATTCTGGGGTGAATCCCATCAGGCCCCATTGCTTTGTCCACCTTGAGTTTTAGGAGTTCTTTCAGGACTCTTTCTTCTGTGAATGGACTGGTATCAACCCCCCTACCCAGAGTGCTTCTATTGTCTGGTTTAGGTAACTGCTCCTTAACTTCTTTTGTGAATACTGATTAAAAGTATTCATTCAGTATCTCTGCCTTTTCACTGTCTCCCTCTGCCCACCTCCCCTCTCCTTTATTAATCTTCACTATCCCTCCCTTAACCTTTCTATGCTCCCTAATGTACCTATAAAAGGTTTTATCCCCCTTTTTGACCGAGTTGGCTATTTTTTCCTCGGTTTGTGCCTTTGCTATTCTGACTGCCTTTTCCTACTTCTTTCTGCTTTAATTGATACAGTTCCCTGTCGTGCTCCCTCTGTGATTCCTTATACTTTTGAATGCAGCCTTTTTCTCCTTAACCTTCCTGCCACCTCCTTTGAGAACCATAGTGGTTTTTACTCCGCTTTGTTTCTTTATTTGTTTTACACAAAGACTTGTTGCCTCTATGATGGCAGTTTGATTTTTCTCCATTGTTCTTCCACCCTCCTATTTGGCCATTTGCTAGTGCAGTCTTCAGGTGTTCACCCATTTTGCCAAAGTCAGCCCTTCTAAAGTCCAGTATCCTTGTTTTTGTATGGCTTATCTCCATGGTTGTGCTATAGAAGCACACTGTGCAGTGGTCGCTTGTTCCCAGATGTCTACCGACTTCTAAATTTGTGATCCTCTCTCCATTTGAGAGTACCAGGTCTAGTATTGCTCCCTCCTGAGTGGGTTCCAGCACTTGCTGTCTAAGGTCTTCCCCCTGCAGGGCATCTAGAATTACCCTGCTCTTGGATGTGGCTGCAGTACATGTCCTCCAGTTAACATCTGGCATACTCAGGTCCCCCATCAACAGTATCTCCCCTTTTTCAGCCATTTTGAGAATGTCCTCTATCATTTTTTTGTCCATTTCCTCCCCTTGAGACGGGGGTCTGTATACAACCCTTGTGTGGATTACAATGCCATTCCCCATCTCCAAGGTAACCCAGAGTGCCTCTTGTCCTCCCCCTTTACTTTTTAGTTCTGTAGCTTTGATCCCTTCCCTTATGTATAGAGCTACTCCACCTCCTCTTTTACCTTCCCTGTCCCTTCTGTAGATTGTGTACCCTGGTATGTTGACATCCCATTCATGGTTCTCGGTGTACCATGTTTCTGTGACTGCCACAATATCCAATTGTTCATCTTCCATCAAAGCTACTAGCTCAGAAAGCTTGTTTCCCAGACTACGGGCATTAGTAGTCATTGTCCTCCATTTAATGTTGGCTTGATCCTTTTCCCCCCCCATCCCTGCTCTTATTGCTCTTATCTATTTTACCATTTACCCCCGTCCTGCCCTGTGTTGAGCTCTGTACCTCAGTGTTTACCCTACTATCTGCAGGAAGGCAGAAATTATAGGCAGTGAATCTTTGGCACGGTGGTCTTCATCCATAGAGATACCAAGCAGATCAAAGCTTTCATAGTATCCACGAGTAGGTTTTATTAAGTATCCAAAACACAAGACAGACCATAAAAGAGCAGGATAAATCCAGGATATATCCACACAGTGAGGTAAAATGGACACCCTCTCCAAATGAGATTTGGCAGCCAAACGTTTTTGCATGAGCACATGCTTTCTAGAGGCTGATGATGTGCAGAAAGTGCATGTCTTTAAAGTGAGGTATTGAAAGGGACAGTGTCTCTTTTTGCTTTAAAAGTGACAAAGTGCATATATATAAAAACAAGTTAAAGATTTGCACAGTGAATGAATGTAAAACCCAAGCAATATAAATAATGAGGGCTAAAAAGTTAAAATAACAATGTTTTGAGTCATGTTAGATAGTGACATGGCGTGAAGAAAAGGGGAAAAGGAGTATTTAAAACATTCATGAACATTAAAAATTGTGTTTATATTGGTGGCTAAAAATAGGCAAGATGCAAAGAATGAAACACATAGAACATAAAAACATAGTGCATGATAATGTTTCAAAAAATCACAAATATGGATAAACATATTTGCAAATTTGCATAGATAACTGGCAAACAATTATAAAGACAGGGTACAGGAAGGCAGAAATGGCTGGACTAGAAGAAGAACTTAATGAGGCCAACAAGAAACTTTACATTAATGCAATGAATCAGGAACAACGTGCAAAAAAGGTTATCCAGTTGAAATACAATTTGAATACCTTTTCTACACCGACAAACTGAAAGCACCATGTTCTTCACCAGATGACACTACTGGGAAAGTGGGATGAAGGCATCTAAGTACTATAGATTGAAAAAGAGGACTGCAGAAGCCCACATATCCCAGCATAGGAGACTGGATAGGGACCATGCTGCTGACCCCTGAGAGATAAATGGCATCTTCAGAGAGTTCTGTGAAAAGCCATACACTTCCTGACAATGTCCGCGAAGGGACATAATGGGTGCCTTTCTGTAAGGCCTTGGGCTCCCTCAAGTCTCAACCACAACTAGCAGGACCTGGAGTGACCTATCACCATAGATGAAGTAAGGAGTTCTGTAAGATTGATGGCTAAAGGTAAAGCATCAGGCTCAGATGGGCTGAACAGAGTTTTACCAGACATTAATGCAGGACGTGGTTCCTAACCTATATAAACTCATCCAACAGGTTCAAGGGGTGAAGAACTTCTATAGACATTACAGGATGCAAGTATTACCAATTTTCCAAGCCTCTCAAGGATGGCTCATTTTGATCCAGCTACAGACAGATCTCTCTGATAAATGTGGATGCTAAACTAATTGCAAAAGTACTGCTAGCCACACTGAATACAGTACTCCCCTGAGCATACACCCTATGCAAATAGGTTTTATAAATGGTAGACATGGGGCAGACAATATCCGAACATTAGCCAACATTCTGGGAAGAGTATGGCTGTTGGAGAGCTCAGCAGCACCAGTTGCAATATATGGGGAGAAGACTTTGAGCCAATGAAGTGGGCTTTTCTGAAGTAAGTGATGAAACACTTTGGCATAGGAATGAGCTTTATACATTGAGTCCAAAAGCTCTGAACCTGGACTTCCGGCGAGATCACCACCCTAATGGCAGCTTGAGCTGTGAGCTCCAGATCACCGCTTGAACAATCCACTTCCATCTAAGAGCAAAATACATCTGTCTGCCTTCACAAAGCAAGAGAAATACTTCTAAGATGTCCTCTCAGCAGAAAAATAAGGGAAATCCACCAGGACCGCCACCAAAACACACTAAAACTTTGCTGAACTACTCTCAGCCTATTACGGCCTTCTCATCTGTGGCCCCGCCATCTTCAACACCAGAGCTAAACACCTCCAAAGAACCAGACTACACCATCACTTTGAAGCAGCTCTGTGCTACCTTACAAAAAATGCAAGACACCTTGGAGCACCTGGAGGCACAGACAATGGAGGACCAATGCAATATTGCAATTCTTACACAAAAAACGGGCGACATTTAAAAAAGCCTCAAATAATGCACCATGACCATGACCATGGACATCCACAATTCAGCTCTGCCGGGCCTCCGTAGAAGACAGCAGCTTTTAGAACTAAGATTAGAGGACCTTGAGAATTGCAACAGACGCAATAACATATGTATGCATGGTCTTCCAGAAGGTAAAGAATTGGGCAACATGCTCACATTCATGGAATCCTTTCTAATAGAGATTTTAACTTGCCAGCAGGCACAACTCTTAATATCATTCAAGCCCACCACTCCCTGGTCCTCCGCCCAAAAGATCCCAAAGCCCAACCCTGCTCAGTGGTCATTCCTTCCTGGACTATCATATTAAAGAGGACATCCTTAAAATGGCATGGGCCAAAAAAGGAGGTTATATTTGGGGATGTTCGCATCTTTTTTGACCATGATTACACACCCCAGCTAATTGCACAATGAAGACACGTCCTGGCCGTGGTTAGATCTCTGCAGCAGAAAGGCCTCAAAGCATTTGTGGAATACCCAGCCAGACTTAAAGTTCTCATTGAGGAGGGCCCTCAGCAGCTGCTGAGCAATTTCTGTCTTCTCTGGATTTAAGTGTGCCACGTAATTCATTTCAGATGCAGAGATCCCGTTTATTGAACAGGACATGGCAAATGGCAGGATCTAAAAGAAGAAGAAGCAGTGATGAGCACCCGGACACTTCCAGTTTGTGCGCCACAGAGAAATACCAGCTTCAGCGGCCCGATGGATCCTTTAGTGAGTGTTTCTTCCTTGGAGACATCACAGAGGACTGAACATCTCATGGATACTACACCATCTTGAGAACTATCTCCTTTTGGACCAACTGGTCATATCTCAGATTTTTGCAGTGAGTGGACACAAAGGGGAGACTACCCCAATTGATGACTAACAATTAGAGCTTCTCTCCAGATGTTCATTTGGGGGCTGAGATGTTTAACCAATTATGTAACATGCAGTGAAGTGGATGCAAAAGGTTGGAGTGGTCAGGGGTCGTGGACCAGGTTGACTCCTTGCTGCCTAGCAGCATGTCTGGGGTGGACTGGGGGAGTCTGATATGGGCAGTATGGTTGTGTGGTGGAGCTCTCCAGGGGTGGTTGTCTTTGTGGTTAAGCCACTATCTGTTGGGATGTCAGATCACAGAAGCCACCTTCCTAGTGGCACCTATTAATGCCTCCTCTCTTATGGCTGAAATTTTCAGATCCAGGTTGCCAGTTAGTTGCCCAGCTCATGGGCTAGTGCTAGTGTCACGACTAGAATCCTGTAGACAAACACAAGGTAAGATCGGAGGGCCCTGGAGGCCAGATTGGCATGCCTGCAGGGTGAGGTTACTGGCGATGGGCTTCCTAGTTCAACTTGTTTAGATATTGCAGAGGCATTGGAGCGTGACAAATATGAGAAAAGTGGTCTATTTTCTCTGGCTTCCTAGGCTGGTCTCGACAACCCCTGAACTAGCCATTGGATTTGGTCCCCTGAGATAAGCCACCTATGATGAGTGCCATTTGATAGAGCTCTCCAATTCTTTGTCCAGAGGACTTCTCACCAGGTCCACCGGAGGGGGTGCTGTGTGGGTGAGGGGAGACCGAGGTCTGTGCATCTGACCTCCGATATGGGCTCTTGGGTGGGTGTGGCCATGGCCCTCTGACACCCTATTGAAGGGAAGGCTGCTACTCATTTTATGGTTGTTTTAAAAATATATTCAAAGCAATGAGGAATGGGTATATTGGCGACTCAGGCTTGCTAGAGTATCAGATCACTGAAAAGTGGCAGCAGGGTGCATAGCCTGTTCATTGCCCCTCTGGCAGTCAAGCTCCTGGGGTGCCTGGGGCCTTTGCCAGATATAAGAACCAACTGCTCATTGGTCTTTTTCCACACCCCAGTGGTCAGTTCTGGGGCGGGTGTGGTAAGGGGTAAATTCACCTTGAAGTTTATACTTAAAAATTCATCTTCAAGTTGATATTTAAGTGTTAGCTTTATTTTTTCTCAGGTTGGAATCTTACTGTTCACAAAGTTTTCTTTCATATCATGCTGAGAATGGAAAACTTATTATGTACTTGTTCTAGGTGAACCCCACCCCAAAGCCAGGTTCACCTGGTTTACCCATAGCGCTTGACAGCTAGCACCAACATCCCTACAGGACAGCTACAATGCCACTGTCAGCATTGTAGCCACGGGAGTCAAGACACAATTGGGGTTGTGCCTCAACCCCCTTGTGGGGGGTAGAGCCCCCCACACACTCTGGTCTGTAGGATTCTAACTCTGAGTTGGAGTTGGACTGGGGGGGGGGCAAACACCCAGCGAGGCAGTCCCGATCAACGCACAGACCATCACAACGATGGGCGGGTTTTGCCCGATTCCTGTCGCTGTGATGGTCTTCTCGGTGCTAGAGTTGCTGCGTTGATGGTATACTGGTTCTCCTATGGCTTATTCACCATAAATATGGCTGATCTAAACATAGTCACATATAATGTGAGAGGTATCAACAATCCAGTTAAAAGGGTGAGGATCTTACATGATTTGTAGCACCAGAAGGCCACTGTGGCCTTCCTCAAAGAGACCCACTTGACTGCTTCAGAACACCTCAAACTGAGAAGATCGTGGGTGGGGGAAGTGTATGCTTCTCACTGTGAGGCAAGCCAATGCTGCAGAGGGGTGGCCATACTAGTGCGGCGAAATGCCCCCTTAGTGGTGTCAAAGGTGAAGACGGACCTGGAAGAGAGGTTTGTCCTGATTCAAGGAATGTATAGAGATCACAGCTGTGTGTTAGTTAACCTGTATTCCCCGAATGAAGAGACCCTCAAACTCCCTTTCCTAGAGAAGGTCCTAAAGGAGAGTGTAGTGGATTTCGATAGTATGGTGTGCTAGGAGGAGACTTCAATGAGTTTATACACTCAGGGTTAGATTGGGGGGGGGGTCCAGGGGATCAAACAGAACTATGAAGCTATTTCTGAGGTTAAGTTAGAAACTAGAACTTGTGGAAAGTTGGTGTTTCCTACACCCGAGGGGGTAAAGATTACACCTACTACTTCCCACAGCACAAAGGTCATCCTAGAATTTACTATTTTTTAGTTTCGTCTAATTGGGTTCACAAGGTGCATAAATGTGACATACTGTAGGGCATATTACAACCTCAGATCATGCCCCAGTGTCCCTACAAATAAATACCACTCCAGTATCTCCAGAGTCTTGCTGGAGACTAAATGTAAACTTGCTTACTAGGGAAGATTTTAAGGAATTTGTCCAGGACACTATTCAATCTTTCATTCACAGCAACCCTCAACATGACACAAGGGAAGGAATTAGGTGGGACACTTTGAAATGCTGTTTGGGGGAGGGAGGATAAGCAAATATTCTGCCAAACTGAGAAAACAAAGGTTACAGGCTAGGTTAGAACTGGAGAACCAGATAGCCCAGCTCGAATCCCAACACCAGGCGAGTTTAGACAAACACTGTTGTGCAAGACAGATCTGGAGCAGAAACGTAGGGCTTTAAACCAACTGCTCGACACCCAGACAGAGGGACAACTGAGGTATTCCAGACAAAAATATTACGAGAATGGAAACTGGGCTGGAAAGCTTCTGGCCTGGCAGCTCCACAAGGAGGTGGCCAACAGAGCAATGGTTTTCCTTAATGAGGGGGAAGGCAGGACTCCCACCGTCTGCCAAACTAAGATAGTAAAACAATTTGCCCAGTTTTACTCAAATCTTTACAATTCAAATCCCCCCAGAACCACCAGACCAAAGTGCCACAGTTTTTGGATAGTCTTCCACTGCCATCACTCGACACCACAGCACAAGAGGCTCTCAGTGCCCACTTTTCTAAGGCTGAAGTTAATGCCAAGATTAAAAAGCTCAAAAATGGGAAGAAGTCTGGGTTGGATTGTTTCTCATCTGAGCTCTATAAGCAATTTCCTCCTCGGGTGATTGATATATTGGTAGCAACATTTAAGGAGACACTGGAGGATGAGCAGGGAGTTAGCCCCCCTTGTGGAATCTAGCACAGATCTCAGTTATACTTAAGCAGGGTAAAAACATAGAATCATGTGCTCGTTGACATGAAGATTTTCACAGGGATTGTAGCTGATCGGCTTCAATGTTGTATCTCCCTCCTGATACACAACCAATCAAACCGACTTCATCTCCAGCAGATTTCTTCAAGACAACATGTGATGAATCCTGAATATCATTTCTGCCCAATGTCACTCCACCTCATTTCAGTTAACCATCAGCATGGATGCTGAAAAGACTTTTGACAGGGTGGATTAGACCTTTATGTCCTCTACCCTGACCAAGTTCGGCCTAGGGGATAAATTTATTTTGGCAGTTTCTGCCTTATACCAGAAACCCGAAGTGAGGGTGTGAGTCAATGGGTTTCTGTCTGAGTGCTTTCATCTGAAGAGGCGCATGTGGCAAGGCTGCCTCTATTCCCCTTTACTCCTTGTCTTCTCTCTGGAGCCCTTGGCGATTTGGATCTGCACTAATCCCGAGATTTAGGGTGTGATGGCAGGAGGGGTCAAACAAAAGCTTGCACTCAATGCAGATGATTCCCTCTTTTTCTTAAATGAACCTCAGACCTCACTCCCACACCTGCTAGAAGCACTTTAGGTTTTTGGTGAGTTAGTGGGTTATAAAATCAATCTTTCCAAATCAGAGGCTATGGTCCTCAGTGGCAAACCTACACTGGACTTCAAAGAGAATTTCCTTTCTTGTGGGCTAAAAAGAACATTTTCAGATATCTAGGGATTTTAATTTCAGCAGACCTCTCTAGATTATTTAACAACAACTATCTTCGACTTTGTAACACTTTGCAGGCAGATTTCACACGCTGGTCACTTTTGCCCCTCTCTCTGTATGGTTGGGTGCAAACAATTAAAATGAATGTTCTCCCAATACTTTTATTCCTATTCCAAACCCTCCACATCCCCATTCCCAATTACTTTCAAAACAAGTTAAACAGGGATGTCCAACACTTCCTCTGGGCAGGTAAATGACCCAGGCCATTGATTAAAATTCTAATTCTTAGGGCATCTTGGGAGGAGGGGGGCTTGGGACTCCCTCATCTGTAACACTACTGCCTTGCAGCACAAGGGGCCCAATTGTGCACTTGGGCAAAATAGAGAACAAACTCAGGCTGGTACCCAATTGAAGAGGCCATGTTATTGGGAGGGGCCCTGTGGCTGCAGCCTACAAATGCCATACACACTCACATACGGTCTCACACGACAAACTCCTGGGTGAAACATTCCTTAAGGATACTTCTCCATCTCTGTAAACTCACGCACACCCCTAACTTGTTAGGCCCACTTTCCATTGTTCGACGTGAGGATGCATTTCTCCCTCCTAGGCTGGATTCTGGATATGCCTATTGGGAGCGCCAGGTTCTTAATATCTTCTTTCAGTGTATAGATCAGATGGGTTCCTCACTTTTACCACCCTGTGGGAAAGATTTGATCTCCATAGAAAGGACTTTTTTAGATATTTACAAATCTGGAACTTCATTAACACAGCAGACACCCCTAGAAACTTACTGGTACAATGCCATTAGCATACGAGACAAATTCAGATGCATTTTGGCCCTTTATAAAATTATATCCTCCACAACTTTACCCCCTCTAGAAGAGATTAGGGTGAGATGGGAACGGGAGAGTGGCATGGCAATTTCAACTGAGGATTGGTCGCGCAGGGTAAAAAAAGGATGGCAGGTCACATCCTGTCCTTTATGGAGAGACTATAACTGGAAGGTAATGACCCGCTTCTTTCGAAACACCATGATTACAAAGCATTTTAACCCTGTGGCAACAGAGGCCTGCTGGAGGCTCTGCAGGGATCCCAAGGGCACACATTATCACATCTTTTGGGGCTGTACCTAGTTGGAGGAATTTTGGTGCCAAATTCATAGGGAAATATGGCAGGTGACCAGGATCCCTCTTCCCTTTACCTTTTCTGACTTGGTTCTAGGCCTCCCGACTCTGTTTTCTAAGAAGAGGAAAGTAATTGAACTAGGTCAGATTTTGTGAGTTACTGCCCTGAAGTGCATTATAGCTAAATGGCTGTCACCTGCCCCCCCCCCATGAGCCAGTGGTTTTCTAAAGTGGAGGAACTAGAATGCATGGAAAAAATAACATGCACACTTAGGCTGGAGTGGGAGATGTTTTTGGACATGTGGCACCCTTGACATGCCAGGTTAGCAACCCATTCAGAGGAGGAAGCAGCAGATGCAGGCCAAGGTGAGGAAGAGGTGGTAGGTAATGATTCTGTAGCTTAGGATACCTCTCTAAGCAGGATCTCCTGAGGAGTCCACATATAGGACTATTAATATCAGCAGGGGGGAGTGAGGAAGGAGCTGCACCAATTTGTTTGTTTTTATTAAATAAGTTGTTGGGTTTACCAAGATATTGTAGTGAATCAAAACAATTCCTTATAAGTGTTAGACTTTAAATAGTATGATAATCAATTTGTTTGGAAGAGATTTGTATGTTAGGATGGATGGGCTGAACATGAAAAGAACATGATAATTATAAAATTATGTCTGGACTATTAGAAATGCAATAGTATGGATGACTGTCATGTCTACAGTTTCAAATAAAATCTTACTGAGTTAAAATAAATAAATAAATAAATAAATTAAAAGTTCTGTACCTCACCCAAAGTAACAGTTCTCATGAACGGCCTGGGGTCTTCATGTTCCTCAGTCCACTGAGGTACCAGACAGGGTTGCCCATTCCCCTCCCCCCCCATTTTATTCATCATGGCACTAGTCTAGAACCCCTAATGACTGATGTTAGGCAGCACCCTTAAATTGTTGGGATCCTGCTTAGCAACATTATACACATGTCTCTCTTATATGGGAACAATTTATTCATCACCCTGTCTGAGGTGGGCCAATCACTACCCGCTGTACTCTCTGTAATTTCACATTATGGGACACTTTTCTGCCTCCAGGTGAATTGTTAAAAAACTGAGGTGCTACCCCTGTAAGATTGCCAAATGCAGGGGGGGGGAGTAATACAACAGAACTAGCTGACATGGTCTCCCCAAGGCATTAGGTATCTGGGAATGACCATTAAACCCCAAGTAGAAGAATAAGTTAAAGCAAATCTCCAGCCCCTGTTGAGAAAGTTGGCATATGACACAGACTGATGGAGATGCCTTAATCTCTCCATCCACAGAAAAATAGCCAGTTTTAAAATGATGGCACTCCCATGCCTAAACTACTATACTAATAACGTACCTATCCGGATTCCACTTAAGTGTTGGAAATAAAAAGCTGTCAGTTTGTTTTCAAATTTTGTTTGGAACCACCAAATGCCGAGGTTCAGGAAACAGGCTTTGCATGCCCCGTCACAGCAGGGGTTTGGAGTGTCCCATGGCCATGGGCCTACCACACTGCTAATGGTATCAGGGGAGCATTGACGTAGATAAAGGGTGACACAGATGAGCCATTATGGCTTCAAATAGAGAAGGCTGTATCTGGTCCCACCCTGCTTCAGGCTAAACTTAAAATGATCACTAGGGTAAAGGAAGGTTTGCCTTCTACTTTTGGCTATACCAGATACTCTTTGAGAGTCATCCAAAATAAATCAGTGTGTAGAAAGAATCCTTGTTTGGGCTGAATGAAAACTTGTTGAATAATCCTAGACTGCAGATTGAGGGGAAGCGTTCCCATTGGAAACACTGGGACAAGAGTGGCCTCTCCTTATTAGCTCATTTGAAATCCTTTGGGTGTCTACAACAAGAATGTGGCCTACATGTATCAGAGTACTGTTGCTATTTTTTGCTTCACCATGTGTTTTGGACCTAGTTAGGCATGGATTACTAGTAGTGCCCCACTGAAATGGATGGGGTCATAGACAAGTGGACTACACCAGCACAGATTAAGGGGGCCCCCATCTGCCAGCACATACAACAATGTCACCAGCCCAGTTGGGACAGCTATATAAATTTGCAACTTTGAAATCTCTCAGGACAGATGGAAGAGATGCTGGAGATCTGCCCTCCAGCTTTCACCTGGCCCCAGGCATCAGCTCATCCAGAAAAAAACTATTGATTATACAATGGGGTCCCAGAATCAAGGGCTCCGATTGTCTGACTGGCACCTTTCTGCTGTGGTAAATCCTAGCATTACCTATGCAAAAGGTGCCAGTCATCCGCATCTGAATCTGCACCTTTTTGAAATCACTCTGACCCCTGAACATCTAAGTGGGAAAAGCCACCATATTTTCTCTGTTAAGGTGCAATGGTAAACTGAGAAAACGTCACCTTTCCAAAGTACACTCAATACATTCTGGAAACAAACTAAGCTGATAGATTTATGTTTTTCAACATCTTGAGACAGATAACTGACAAAAAAATCAGACTCTGTCTAGTAACTGTGAATCCAGCTTCAGTTGTCACTGACTGTACATCAGAGCGTGGTTCTCTTTGCACTATGTGCCATGCCCTGTATCACCAACCCCGCACTCCAGTATTCTGTGCCTCCAAACCATATACTCACTCAGAGCACAAGTCCCATTCAGAACTCACCTGCCACCTCCATCAGGTACACTCCTTCCCGATGCCCACCATATTAAAGTTCCACTCTCCAAACCACTTCAAAGAAGAAGGAAAAAAGAGGCAAAGTAAGAGGTTGAACTGCACTTCTCCCGACTGATTTAAAAAAAAAAGCCAACACAGATTACAGCTTTCTCTTCTCTCCCCTCCCTCCTCACTACACACAACTGCGGGACTGACCCTCTACTTTGCCTGGACCCTTACTCCATTACATTATCCTGGATTCTTGACATTGTTTGTCCACCTAATTACCCTCAGCTCACTGTCTTCGAGAACCTGCTCCATTCAGTTAACCTCCCAATGTAACTGTTAGCAGTAGCTAAAAGTCAGTGTCACCTCTCATTTATTCAACAGTGCTGACAAAATACCTCTCGCTGTCCCAAGCACTCATCTCTGCTGATACCCATCTGTACTCTGTGACTAGTATGAAAAAAATTTACACAAAAACAGTATTGCTAAAAACATAAGACTATCTCAGTTTCTGGGTGGATGGCATCTTCTACACACCTAGCAACAGGGGACTATTTTTCCTAGTGCAACAATAAAATTATTAAAATTACAAACAAATTTATTTTTCTGTAACTTTTTGATACAAAAAGTGATGGGGGACATTGTATAATCACAATAAACAACTCCAGGATGTAGGGTATGCTGGGATTTACCCACTTGTGGTGCGGATTTGGTCACGAGGTCGCAAACCCAGCATAACCCACATTCTGTCATGGTTTATTGCTTAAGTAGATGGCACCTGATGCCTACCAAGTTACTGCACATGAGTATAGTATTTAGGTCAAGGATGAGTGTTGGTGATGCCAAAATGGCCCTTGACATATTGGACTCATCATCTGGGACTGCTCTAAGTTACACCCCTTCTGGAGAGGGGTCACCAGCAGAGTGGAAGCCATGGCAGGTCGAAAGCTTCAAGACACACCCCTATTTTGGGTGTTGGGAAATTTGTACCTCATTCAAGGGGAAGTGGCCAAACTGACTCCTCTTATATAACATGACTATGGAAGCAAAGAAACAAGTGCTCATGAAACAGAGACAATCTGAGCCCTCCACAATTGTAGAATGGGATATAGAAGTCACCAGGATGGCTTCATCTGTGCAAGTTCAATATAGAGTTAGAAGGCAGATGACAAAGTTTGAAGAGGCATGGGCTCATCTCTCCCCCCTCCCCCTCAGTTAGGAACTTTAAGAACTTTCCTTTCCACTCAAGTGAACTAAGGCTGGGCTGCCAGAACTGGAAGTAGGGATCCATCTAAGAGGAGCCATAGACATAGATGCAGTATGGCCTGTACTGACATGGCTGTTTCAAATGTTTTTTTTTCCTCTATTTCTACCCTCCATCTCCACTGTGAGGAGCACATAACAGGGAACAGAAGAATCCACTGGAACCTTGTCCAAGGTGAGATACTCAGTATGGCTAGTAGCTCTATCAGTTAGAGTTTTTCTTCAAATGTCTGACTGTAGCTAATGTTTGACCTGTACATAAGGATATACTCCTTTTTCACTGTGCAATTTAATGTTTAATTTATCAAATTCACAGCACTTTGCTAGTACTAAGTAATACTTGACAGCTTTTTTATCTTAATAATAAAATAAAATATAAATTAGGAATATAGAATAATCTAGTTATAGTTAGTATAGTTCTCTGCAAGTCTGTTTGATTAGTTCATAATTTAAACACTACTATTTATATGCAAGTGAATGCATGCTATGAATTAGAGTTGTATTTCCATGGGAATTATCCTGGCCAGGATTGTTCATTATAATGCTGATATGCTTGTTAATTATGTCATGTTTTCCCCTGTAACAAAAGACAAAATCAAAATTTGCTATGCAAAAAACAAACAAACAAACAAACAAACAAAAAGATGGACATAGCTTGGTATCAACCTTTAAGAGATTTGGAGCCTTCCGGACACCTGTCAGAAATGGAGTACTCAAGCCTGTTGCAAGTGTGTGCTGAGGGAGCTGAGACTGCGGTGGAAGCCTATAGTATTGCTATCACTGCAGCTCTTGACTCAGGTGCACACTATTGCGTACGCCCGTGAGTCTCCCGACAGAGCTTCTCCTGGTTCAATGAGGAGCTCAGATGGTTGAAAGCCATGGGCAGAGACCGGACCATTCTTGGCAGAGCTCAGGATCAATGGAGGATAAGCTAACTCTTGAGAGCTCAGTACAAAGAGTATCAGGGGACAATCACCCTGAGAAAGCCAGAGTTCTTGTCACGGGCAATTGCTGTCAGGAAGAACAGGTCAACTCAGTTCTTTCGCACTGTAAACAGGTTGTTATGTCTGACCTACCTACAGTCTTGGGGAAACTTGACACTCAAACCTGTGAGGAGTTTGGTTGGTTCCTCCTTTGACAGAGTATTCTCTTTCTGCTCCTCGATCTCCCTAAGTGGGTTGTCACAGCCCAGCATATCCCAGTCTGTGACTAATGAAGGCCTTCAGCCTGTCTGGGAGGCGTCTTACCCTGTTTCTACTGAGAAGATTCTTTGAGTGATCATGAAGCTGTATCCCACCATCTATTCACTAGACCCTGGTCCTACATGGCTGCTGTTGGACTGTTGGGAGTTCCTGGGTCCTGTGATTGCTGAGACTGTCCTGTGTTCTCATGGGGAGGGTATGTTTCTGATGGCAGTGAAAATGGCTGTTGTGAGACCACTCCTAAAGAAACTTTCATTGGACGCAGACACCTTGGCAAATTACAGGCCATCTCAAACCTTCTGCTTTTGGGGAAGGTGATTGAGAGGGTGGAGGCGACACAGCTGAAGACATACCTAGAGGCCTTCTCTATCTATAAGCCTTTTCAGTCTGGTTTTAGGGGGTGACATATCACAGAGACGCCACTTGGCAGGGAGCAAAATGATCTTCTCCTAGCAAAAGATAGAGGGGAGTGTTTCATCTTGGTTCTCCTCAACCTCTTGTCAGAATTTGACACTGTAGATCATGGAACATGAACATTGACAGCATGACTGAGGGACCTGGTGGGACTCAGAGGCACCATGTCGAAGTGATCTGAGTGCTTCCTCTCTTATAGGATGCAGCAAGTTGTGTGGGAAATTTCTTCATATGTCCAGCTGCCCTGACCAGTGGAGTTCCACAGGGTTTGATCTTGTCACCCATGTTATTTACGGTTTACATGTTACCACTGGGAGAGATGATTTGTTAGTACAGTGTGCAGTTTCATTGCCATGCTGATGATACTCAGCTGTGTTTATTGTTTGTTTCTGGGGAGGGAAATGTAGTCACAGTGCTTAATGAGTGCCTGACTGTTATCAATGATTGAATGGCTTCCAGTTGGCTCAGGATGACTCCAGATAAGACTGAGGTGTTACTAGTAGATTCATGTATCTGGAGCATGGTGGGTCGGAGGGGGGTCTCGATTACATCTTGGTCCCTCTCAACTTACTCCCAGAGATAGGGTGAAGAATCTGGGTGTCATCATGGACCATAAGCTAGCACTAGCACATTAGGTGTTGGCTGTGGTCCGTGGTGGGTTTTTCCACCTTAGGAATATTGCTCAGATCAAGCCCTATCTTAGTTTTTGAGACCTGAAGACACTAGTGCATTCCTTAGTTACGTCCAGACTGGACTACTGTGATGCTGTTAATCTCAGGCTATCTGGAGGTTTGATATATTGTTTGCAGCTAGTGCAGAACACTGCAGCTTGAGTAACTGCTGGCATTTCCCTCTTGCTTTGCTGATGTTGTACTGGCTGCTAGTGAGGTGGTACATCTCCATCAAGATAGGTTTCTTAGCAAACAAAGCTCTACACGATCTGGGCCAAGGCTACCTAAAAGGTCCCCTGTGTCCACATGGTCTTGATTGCCCCTTTCATTCCTCTAATGTGGGTCCCTTGAAGATCTGCAGCTCTCGTTTAAAACTATCTGGGGACTAGGCTTTCATGAGGGCAGCTACAGTTTTCTGGAATCAGCTGCTCCTTGAACTTGCAGGGTTCCCTTAGACTGAGGTATTTAAGCAGGGGTTAAAATACCATTTATTTTCAATAGCCTACCCAAATAACATATAGTATATATTTTAATATTCTATATTTATTGATTAAGCTGCTGTAATTTGCTGTATGTGTTTGTAAGGTGCTCAGAGCCCATGGATTGGGTGCACATGGGATTGGATGACTAATAAATACAAAAAACTACTACTACAACTACTACTGCTACCCTCATCTTTGTGTGGTTTGCCTCTGCCACCATCTTAATGTTGAACTACACTGTATGGTGATCACCGGTCCCCAGGGGACAAGACACGCCGACGTCTGCAACACTGTGTCTGTTAGTAAGCACCAGGTCCAGTATTGCCCCATCTCTAGTGGGCTCGCCCACTAGCTGCCAGAGAAACACTTCCTGCAGTGAGTCAATAATATCCCTGCTTCTAGCTAAAGCTACAGCTGGAAGGCTCCAGTCCACGTCTGACAGATTGAAGTCCCCAACCAGCAGCACCATCCCCATCTTTGCCATCCTGCTGATGGTTTCCCCTAGTGCCTTATCTAATTTCTCCCCTTGTGTTGGAGGTTTGTATATCACCCCAGTATAAACTGTGGCCCCTGATCCTGTCTCCAGGGTGACCAAGAGCACCTCTAGTCCTTCCTTTACCATTAGGTTCCCTTGAACTTCCCAAGACCTGATACCCTACCTCACAAAAACAAACCCTATCTTCCCTTCCCTTCCTCTCCTCACTATCTCTTCTGAACTGAGAGTAACGTGGTATGGCCATGTCCCATTTGTGATTTTCAGTGCACCATGACTCAGTTATGGCCATTAGAGCTAGGTCCGCCTCCACCCAAGATGACCTCCAGGCCCATAATTTTGTTTCCTAGATTCTTTGCATTGGTGCACATGGCTCTCCAAACCTTGCACTTTCCCTGCCGGCTTCCCCACTTTTCTCCCTGTTGCTACATGTCCTGCTCTTGGAAGCTCCTCCCAACTCCCATCTTCCCTCAATAACCTCTTTGCTTCTTGTCTTCTCTACACATCTCCTTCTGCAACCTTTGTTCTTACTTCCTTTGTCCTCCACCCTGTCTACACCCCCTTCATCTTGTACCATTGAACTGCAGGAGTGTTCTCCCCTCAGGCCCTCCCTCCTTGTTTCTTCAACCTGCTGGGGAAGGAAGAGTTTATGCCTTCATTGGTAATACTGTCTCCTTCCTTGTCTTGTTTAAACACTCGTCCTAGTAACATTTAAATCTCCCACTGAGGACTGTGGTCCCCTTTCCAGAAGGATGCAGACTGTCAATTCTGCAGATGCCCATATCTCTCCAGGCTGACCATCAGCCCACAATGAAGCTGAAATGCTCCCCCACACACCATGCCTTCAACCAACTGTTGAAGTCCCTAGTGCAGAGTCCCTATCCTCCCCTTGGCCATAGACAGGTAGCATCTTGGTGAACACCACCATTTGTGCTACCTTCTTTAGACCCTTCCCCATTTCCCTGAAGTTTTCCTGCACTATCTCTACTCCCTTCTTTGCCAGGTCATTAATACCCAGGTGGACAATGACTTCAAGCTCCCCCATATGACTTGCCACCCCAGCAATCCTAAGGACCAGCTCTCCGTCCCTCTGAGCCAAAGCACCATGAAAGCACTTAACCGCCCTCTCCCTTCCCCTTCCTGCTCCCAAGTCTATCCCTCTCATGATCAAGAATCCCACTAGCAGCTGCTTACTGCTCTTCTGTGGCCTCTTCATCCCTCCTGAGGACTCTTACATTGTCCCTTGCTACCATGTTAGGTGCCTCATGGCTATCTCCTCCCACTAGAATGGTGAAGGAATTTTGTAGTGGCATAAGCTGCTTACTCATCCACCTCTCCTGGAGACCACCAAGGTCCAGCCACCCCCCCCCCCCCCCCGCCTAGGCATCCTCTGAGGCAGTGAAACATAGAAACATAGAAACATGGAAGTTGACGGCAGATAAGGACTGCAAGGCCCATCTAGTCTGCCCATTTCTTTTTCTACCTTATGAATGTGTCATTGACCTTTGCTCAGTCAATGGCTTATCTATTCATACTCATCTGTATTGCTCCCTTATGCCTTTCCCATGCCTGTTTGAAGCCCTGCACTGTATTCATATCCACCACTTCCTGAGGTAGGCCGTTCTATGCATTCACCACCCTTTCTGTGAAAAAAGAACTTCCTCACATTACCCCTTAATCGGCCTCCCTCTAATCTCATGCTGTGTCCTCTTGTCCTGCCATTTTTCTTATATTGAAACATGTTAGACTCTTTCACCTTGTTAATGCCCTTAAGGTGTTTGGATGTTTTGATCATATCACCTCTTTCTCCCTCCTTTGCTCTAGGGTATATATATTGAGCTCCGTTAATCTGTCCTATATGTTTTCTGTGGTAGCAGACTAGGTGGCCCCTGGGTGGGACAAAAGGTCCTCTGCATCCTTGCCAGCTCAGCTCAGAGTCCAGTGACCTGTGCCGTCAACCCAGAGAGGTGTGTGCAGATGGAGCAGCACCTCAGCCTCCAAAATGTGTCCCTAAAGACTGTAACTCCACATCCATTACACGGCACCACTCCCATACCTTTTTACATGCTTTACTCCTTGTTACTTCTAAACCTAACCTGGCCCCTTCTCTCCATTCCTTTACCTGTTTACTTGCTCTCTTCTGTTCTCTATTTGGAGTCAGTTTATCATGTTACTTTAGATAGGGTGTTACCCATACCTCTCAACCTTTCTTCCCTGAAATGTGTGACAAGATGTGTGACATATCATCAAACTTGGCACTGCAAGCTCAGAACACTATTGCTGTCTGTTCACTAATGTTAATAATGTTTGCTGATAACAGAGCATAATAGATAATTATGAATTTCTGCTTTATCGTCTCAGTGGGAAATGTGGAATATCCCCTTCTTCATGTGGGGCAGAGGATTTCTGAGGGGTAAAATGAGTGATGTACCTCGTAGTGTGTGACAGTTGAGAGGTATGGTGTTACCTGCTTTCCCTTCTAACAGTATCTGTATTAACTGAACCCTTCCTAGTATCCCACTGCCTCCTTGCTCTGCCTTTTATACTACTATCCTTTCTTTTTCTTACCTGAACTTGATAAGTCACCATACCCCAGATAGGGTGTCTCCTGGTTTTCTTCTGTCAGTAACTAGCTGTACATAAGCCCTGCACTATTTTCATTTTACCCTTAACCCAACACCTGTAGCTATTTACTTTGCTTTTTCAACAGGAAGTGTACCAAGAGCCTGGCTTTACCTTACCTGGCCTTTTGTCCTGTCCGTGGAATCCCCTAATGACTGCAGCCAATGTGCAGATGCTGCCTATGCCTTAGACACCTAAGGGTTACCTTCTTTGTGTCACTTACACTCTGGGACATGAGCATGATTGAACATGCGGGGGAAGCAACCTTATGGACTGAGAAAGCTGAAATATGGAACTGCATTCAGAAAGGTGTAGTCTGCAGTCCCAGAAGCTGGGCTGAGATAAGAAGGAGATTGGATCTAAGAGAGAATGATGACAGAAAGATGATCAAGAGAGTTAAAAGGGATAATACATACTGTACTGGAGTGTTTATGATGCTGCAGCACAAGGCTATTCTGGGAAGAAGAGGCAGTTCATTCATAAAGCCTGTTGTAAGAGACTCCTTTTTAGTAGTACCAGTTCAGTACCATTAAAGTATTCTCCACACAGACCAAGCCAACCAAATCCAATCATATTCATATAATCATGTATCAAATGAGTAAAGAACTGTACATGTTCACTACTTCTTGGGGGAAAGTATGATGGAGACCTGACAAAAGACAGCCATGCATGACAGAAAGTGCATCCCACAGCAGCAAGAAGTCTAACTGCAGAGCTGTTTTACTAGTCAAAAGAGGTGACAGTGGACTAGTACATGGACAGTGCTTCAAGGAAAGCAGTCTCACATGGGAGCTTTAATTATAAAATGGGTCTTAAAAATCCTGTAACCTCATTGGTCAAAACATGTCACATGACCATGTGTAAATCCTGCAATAGACAACTGGTAAAGATCCTGATAATCAAATATTTATTTCTTTGACCCTAATAAATTTTTATTTAAATTTTTTATTAACAGATTAATTTTATATATAGAATAATACATAGGGTGGTATGTTTAACAAGAATTTTACACACATCTGAGGTGTTGGATGCTACATAAACACTGACAGCGAAGTTCAAGGGGTTTATTTAAGCATCCAACACTGAGGATGTATGCAAAATTTGAGTTTACACTCCACCCCATGTTTTATTTTATATAATTGCTGGGGAGCATTTTTTCACCACAACAATTATATAAAATATTAAAAACTTCGCTGTTCAGCCGCGGTCTGATCGGGATGAAGCGTGGGCTGCAGCTGAGTGGCTGCTGAAACCTTTCAGCATGTTTTTTTTAAAAAAGGTTTAGATAAGCAGTTCGAGGATTTAAAAAGTCATCTGTTGAGAGGCAAGTTTGTTTTAATTTTTAAATTTACCTACACTGAGTGCTGGAGGAGGTGGAGTGTCAGGTGGTGAGAGAGGGAACAGCAGAGGCTGGCACATGCACAGAGCAAGGGAAACCCGGCATGTGCTTGCCATTACGAGCCCTCTTTTATAATGGCAAATTACAAACTGGGTTTCCCTTAGGGAAAAAACACTCACCAGTTATTATAATCACAACAACGCACTTCAGGGCATGTGTAGTAGTAAGATTTATACACTTCTTGTGTAGTTAAAGTCACTCAACTGTGCCTTGTGACACACCACACAAGGCATGTTTAAATCACACAACAATACATTCCCTGTCATGCATTATTGCTTAAACCACATTTTCTTCAGCCATCAGGAGGTGACCTATTCAGTAACCAGAAGCACAAAACCACAGTCATCAGGAAGGGACCTACTCAGTAACCAGAAGCATAAAGCCAGCTTAGTATTCTATGTTAAATAAACACGATTGAGATGACCTCACTAATTCCTACCTGATATAAGCTGGACTCCGGTCTGTGAATGAGAATGATGACCCAAGCTTAGGTAGGGGGGAGTGGGTCATACAAGCATGGTAGCAAAGAACTCCAATGTCCATGTTTAAATCAAAGCTTATCTGGAGGGAGGCATATGTACGCTAAGAACTGTTTTGTATTAACCATTTCATGTATACATAACATCTATCATGGTAACACCGAAAATATAAATGCCTACCATAATAGTACTAAATCATGAAACTGTAAATATCTTTAGTTATTTCACAGTATATTTACAATGTTAGATATTTAGCAGCAGTGGAGCAAAAAATGTTTTTCTAAAAAAGTCTATTTTCCAACTTCTATTAATGAAAGCATTAGCATACATGGTACAACAGCTGTTTTTTTTTTTTGGGGGGGTCTATTTTGTTCACTATCTTTTTAATCATAATCCTTTGTCAGTAATACTATTTCTAAGCCAATTTAAACAGTAGCAGTCTTGTTTTTCTTTCCTTGAGAAAAAAAATAGTTAAAAACATTTATAAAATACCTAAATTCTGGGAGAACTGGACAGTTTCACTAGCAAATGAAACTAGGAGATAACTGGAATGTTTTATAGTTAAAAGAAGTAGGCTCAGATTTGTTGCCTGACATTTTGTACTGCTGCTTTAATAGTTCTAAGAGTGAACTGGGCAGATAGCCGTGCCATGTATGTAATTGTTACTTCCTATATTGTTGCCACTTTATGGCCTGGATCGTACCTGAAAATGGTCCTTTGAATCAGTGCACCTACCCGGTTACCAAAGACATAAATAAATAAATATATGGACAATTGTAAATCAACAAGCTAATGTCACTGAGTGGTGGTGGTGGTGTGGTGGTAGTGGTGGCGGTCCACATTGGTGATTGCCTACTTTCATACTTTGCTCCTTAGTATGATTATAACTTTGGTTTGTACATTTTTTGTTGTTTCTCCTACCTGTGGTCCAAAACCTACTTATGCAATGGGTAAATACATAACATTGTCCCTTTGCAGTTTATAATTAATCAGAATTAAAAATAAAAAAGTTTGAAGCTTGAACTAACCTAGCATGGAGGTGTTTTCATTAAAGAAGCATCTTTGGTAATGAATAGTTAAGGCTGATGGTTCACTCATTAATCATCTGGTACTCAAACAAATGTATTACATGGGTGCAGCCACTGTTGCACTATGTATGTTACTATGTAACCCTACCCTTGGCCTTTGAGCAGTTACTACTGGGATAACAAAGCATTTATTTAGCTAGTAACTGTATGTCCAGATAGGATGTGCTGATAATTGACCTATACCAGCTAGGATTAAATTGTTTAGACAACCTGTCACTGTCATTGTTAAATGATGCTTTGCTAGGAAGTCTTTGGCTAGACAGAACTGCCTACTGTTTACATCACAGATGGACTCTGTTGGATCCAACTTGACACAGATGTCAAGTATTTAGAGGGGGGGGGATAGTGTAATCCCCAAATCATGGGGGCTTACCTGTTGCTTCATGGAGCTCAGCTGCCACTGCCACCTGTTTACTTGTTATCTCCAGTGACAAGGACTTGAACTCTGCAACTGGGACTAGCAGCAGGGAGAAGGATTTCTTAGACACCTCTTGTACCATCACACTGCTACTCCTACTGCACATCAAAGGCAGTTGCTTACTACCAATGGCTAAGCACATCAGTGCCTGTGACAACTGGAGGATCTCCCGATGACTGCATTGACCAGACCAGACCGGACACCAGAGTAATGTTGCAGTAACCATATTGTGGCACAGATGATTGATTAAGGGCAGGAGCCATGTACATAGAAACATAGAAGTTGTCAGAAGATAAGGACTTCTTGGCCCACCTATTCTGCCCTGTATTCCCTAACTACTGTGCCACCGCAGACATTACTCGATCTTTAGTCTTGCCCCCCCACCTTACTTCTACGGTCCCCTTGTGTCTACCCTATGCATGCTTGAATCCTGTTACCATTTAGCACCCACCACCTCCTCTGCTGAAAGCCTGTTCCAGGTATCCACCACCTTCTCAGTGAAGAAGTATTTCCTCACATCTCTTCTGAGCCCCCAGCTTCAAAGTGTGACCTCTTGTTCTGGAGCATCTTTTTCTATGGAAAATGCTGCCTTACTGTACCTTATTAATACCTATGAGGTATTTGAACATTTCTATCATATCCCCCTTTCTCTCATTTCCACCAGAGAGTACATTTATTTATTATTTATTTATTTCAAAAGTTTCAGCAGGAAAGACATACTGAGCTGAATAACAGCTCATTTCCAGATGTGTCCTGGGGGGAAGGGGGCAACAGGAGAAATAATAGAGCATTTTAGAACAATATGTGCAATAAACAGTACATAAGGAGGCAATAAACAGAGCATTGCAGGTAGTATGTATAATAACAGAGCATATACAGAACAGTATTTACATACTGGTTACAGTATAGGCAAAAGCCAACACAGCAATATGGGTAGTAATAGATGGACAGCAGTGGGAACAGTGATAGACTTTATTGGAGGAGAAGAAAGGGCAAGGTAGAAGGAGGGGGATTAAGTGGAGCAGGGGAGGACTTAGGTGCAGTTGCAGGAGGCAGCGGTGAAATCATGGAGAACAGAGGAGAGGGAGTGAAGGGAGGTAGCAGAGCAGATGGAATGGGGGAAGGAATTCCAGAGCTTAGGGAGGTGGGAGGAGAAAGCAGCCTGGCCAGATGAAGACAGCCTAGGTGGGAGTGTAAAGGAGAGAAAGCCAGAGCTACGGAGGGAGTAGGAGGAAGGGAAGGGGTGGGGTGAGGTGAGAGTAGAGAGGAGAGGTAAGAGGGGATAGAACTATGCCAGTACATGGCAATAAAGGATGAACAATGTGCAAGATGTCTGGCTTTAAGGGAGGGGAGAGAGAGTGAGGTGTAAAGGGAGCAGTGGTGAGACCAGGGCAGATGGTCAAGAACAAACTGACAGAAGTAGTGAAAAAGAGGATCCAGTCTGGCCAGAGTGGACTTAGGAGCACCGCCATAAATAGTGTCTCCATAGTCACAAATGAGGAGAATCATTCTCTGTAGAATGGCTCGATGAGTTGGCAAGGGAATGCATCCATGGTTATGGTACAAAGCCCCTAGTATTGGGTGCAGCTTTTTGTGAATAGCGTCCATGTGTACAGAGAATCAAGGTGCTGGTCCAGCCACACCTGGAGGTACTTGAAGGAGGGAATGTTTTCAAGGGGGGGGATCCATCCAGGGTGTGGATGGAGGTAAGGGCTGGAAGTCTGGAGAGTTTTTGCCTAGTTCTGAAGGTCATGGAGACTGTCTTCTTTGCATTAAGGGACAGCTGATTGGACTGGAACCAGAGCTGGACATTGTCAAAGTCCAGCTGGAGTCTGGTCATCAGATCAGCCAGGGAGGAGCCAGAGGCATATAAGACAGTATCGTCTGCATACATATGGACAGACGCAGATATACAGGCAGAAGGGAGGCTACATAGTAACACCAAGAAAAGAATAGGGCCAAGCACAGATCCTTGGGGGAAGCCAGTGCTGATAGGGAGAGAGGGGGGACAGAGAGTCACCACTTTTAATTGACTGAGTTCTACTTGTAAGCTAAGAATGGAACCAATCAGTAGCTTAAGTAAAAAGCCCCACTAGAGAGAGCTTAGCAAGTAGAAGGCTACGTTCCCGATGGCCACTCGCCACGTCGCCAATGGCGAAGCCACAAGCCCTGTGGCTAAAATTTTATATCCCTGCCGTGCCACGGAGGCGAAAGGAGCCAGCCTGCAACCTGCTTTCACCACTCTCTCGCCACGGACATAGGAACTACTGAGAGAGTGGCCGAAAAACTACAAAGTGCAGCAGTACCCTGTCGGTGACATTCAGGAGTGCAGTAATGCTGTAATGCACATGCTCAGGTCACTGGCAACCATCTGACCGCATTAGGAGTGAAAAGAAAACCACATGACGTAATTGTTGGCACAGAGGAGACTGTGTCTGATTGAGGAGATTAGGTAGACATGTCTCCTCCGCCAGTCAGTGGAGTTTCTGTGTGCTGGGGATGGGCTTTCACTGTGAAGCAAGTCACTCGGGCAGCGGTGGTGAAAGGGAGCCGGTGCTTTTCTGTAGCCTCCTCGGCGATCGCTGATTCTTGCTAAAATATTTATTTTGCTGGCATATTTAGGTTGTGAGTAGGTAGGGAGGGTGCCAAAGAAGGTGAGAAGAGAAGAAATAAATGGGGGAATGGGAAAAAAACATAAGAGCAGAGCTGAAAGTTCAAGTGCAAGCTGCAGTGTGACGCATATTTAAAAAAAAATGGAGACAGGGAAAATTGCATTTTTTGAGCTTTGTTTGCTCAGTACTACAGATAGAAAGCTGACAAGTTAGTGCAGTTTGATGGGGGAAATAGCAGGAGACAAAAAAAAAAGCATTTGGAAGTACAAACCGAATGTGAGGAGTTTAAAGGAGCAGGGGAACTAAAGGCACAGTGCTTTACAATCCAGAGATGGAAAAAAACAGGCAGGAAAATAGAATGTAGACAAGGGCAGACATGAGATTAAAAATAAATTCTTGGATTGAACCAGTGTTGAATTGTTTGTGCAATACTGCAATACTGAAAATGATATTAAAACAAAATAGAAAGGCTTATGGGGTATTAA
This sequence comes from Neoceratodus forsteri, assembly GCA_016271365.2. Classification (NCBI taxonomy): domain Eukaryota; kingdom Metazoa; phylum Chordata; order Ceratodontiformes; family Ceratodontidae; genus Neoceratodus; species Neoceratodus forsteri. The sequence goes on from CM028135.1 coordinate 478,876,916, forward strand.
GGCACAGACAGTACCTACTATATGGAACTACTGAAGTACTGAATAAATAATGGGGGACAATAAGTGTGTATGCAGATACACTTAAAGATTAAGAAAAAGCACATCAGTAGAAAGAAAAGTGATCAAGAAACAGACAAGCTGAGAGGGGGATACACAAATAAACAAACTTGCCAAGGCAAAATAATTATTTTAAACTGTTCTCTGACTGTAATTTGTGTGACGTACTGCTGCAGTACAGTGTGTGTATGTGTCTGTTCAGAAAACAATCAAACACACTGGCTGCATGCTGTGTAATCTTTTTGAGAAATGAAACTGTAAGTGCTGAAGCAAATCTGGTCCTGTAACCCCCCCCCCAATTACTGTTGGCCACATAGTGTGTGTGTGTGTGTGTGTGTGTGTGTGTGTGTGTGTGTATGTGTGTAGAAATAAAACTCTGACCAACTGCTTCATTAAAGAACTTTATTAGTCACACAATTCAAAAAGACATCCGAGTCTGTCATATATTCTTGTGCAAATATCCAGTCTCATATTCTTGTGCAAATAATATCCAGTCGGTGTCACATATATTCTTGTGCAAATATCCAGTCTCATATTCTTGTGCAAATATCCAGTCGGTGTCACATATTCTTGTGCATACCATCCTGTGTCACACATATATTTGTGGAAACATCCAGTCTATGTCATATATATTCTTGTGCACTGTCCAGTCGGTGTCCCATATAAATTCTTGTACAAATATCCAGTCTGTGTCACATATATTCTCACATATCCAGTCAGTGTCACATACTGTCATATTCTAGTCTGTGTCACATATATTCTTGTACCATCTACCTAAATAAAAATGACAGAACAAGCTGCAAATCCTGAAACTGCTAAACAGAGCAGCTGGGTGGCTATAGTAAAACAAAGCAAGATAACAGATATTTTCAAAAGGCCCAGATCAGCAAGTCCTGTCCCTGAAACTGAGCCAGAATCATGTGGCAGCGTCTCTGTAGCAATGGAGAGCAGCTATTCAAAAACTGCAAGCAAGAAAACCAGAGTTTTATATGACAGAGACCGTCATAGGGAAACTAAGGATTCTTGGTTTAAAACCTACCCATGGCTCATTCATGACAAAGAAGCTGCAGTATTCTACTGCAGAATTTGCAAAGAAACTGGCCGAAGAAATATTTTCACAGAAGGGAAACCAACCAATAAGCCAATGGCTGACGATTTAAATAAGCATCAGATGTCCAAAGATCACAAGTGAGTCTTATTACAGATGCCCCACCAGTTTGCAGTTCTTCTTGTCTTCTGAATCTGTTGTTAATTGTCATGGTTAAATATGTGTTTCTCTTAATTTAATAAGGCTTGCAGTCGAGGCAGAAACTGGGAAAAAGGGAATGATAAAGGCTGTAAGCACAGCTTATTCATCAGTGAAAAGTGCCATCATAGCAGAGATGCGAAGCGTTTATTACATGGGCAAAACTCTGACTGCAAATCATAACATACAGAAACTTTTGGAACTGCAGGTTCACAATGTAAATATTTTTACTCGCCAATATCTCGAACATCAATTAAAGTCTCGCTTCATGTATATTACATGGGGGGGGCACTGCCTCAGAGTTGCAGGTCATATGTCACGAAACTGCAGGCCCAACATAAATAATAGCACTTACTGTATTGTCATTTCTGAATTTGAATAAAAAAACATTAGCAGTGCTGCAGCAGAGACGTGCTACAAGTCACATTGTGGGGGGGGGCATGGCTCCAAATAACTGACAGTCCATTCCTTTTTTCTCTTTTTCTGCACAGGAATCCACTCTGCTAGCACCTATAAAGCAATCAGTCCTCCAAGGCACAGGCATATACACACACTCTGAGTCCATCAATGACTTTTACAAAGCAATTTCTAAGGCAGTGCAGGATGCTTTTAAAGGAATTGGAGGATTCTCCATCTAAATGTTTTCCTTATAAATTGATGAGGAACAGATGTAGCCAACAAGAATACACTGATGGTATACATCAGATTCATTGACTGCAAGGGCTATGTTCAGTCTACATTTTAGGTGTGACTGAGCTTGCAGAATGCAATTCAGAAGCAGTATACAATGCTGTAAGTACATGATCTCTGATAAAATTAGAGATAAAGAGCTGATAGGACTTGCAACTGATGGGGCCTCTGTAATGACAGGATGCAAAAAGGTGTGACCACTCTAGCCAAAATAGATCACCCATATTTAGTTGCCACTCACTGTCTCTGCATATAGACCTTCATTAGCATCAGAGGAAGCAGCCAACCAACACCAGTATCTGGTCATTATATGTCTACAGTGAATCAGCTTGGGAAACTGATAAAGTACTCGCCCAAATTTTGTCGAATACTCGATCAGAGCAAAGACATACACCAGGAGCATGCTGTGAAACTAAAACAGATTTTTTCACTAGATGGCTTTCATTTTCTGATTCTGTAAAGGCATTACAAGCATGCATAGCCTCACTTATGTCTGCTTTGTCACAAATGGCAGAGGATAACTATCAGCGAAACCTTGCTATGGGGTGCCTTAAAAAATTGGGGACTTTCAAATTTGTTGCCACTACTTTCTTTCTGGCTGATGCAGTAGGTCTTCTTGCAATTCTCTCGAAACTTTTCCAAAAACAGTCTGTTATCTTCTCAGAAGCAAGGCAGCAGCTTGTTAGCACCACTGATGCACTTCATGTACTGCCTGAAAATCCAGGCCCACACTTAAAAGTTTTTTTGTCAGAGATGCCAAGTGAACCATCAGAAGAGGGAAAATCTATATTTAGAACACATACACTGCTAGATACATGGCAGCAAAGAGAAGAGTTCAAGAATTTGCAAACATCTTATATACAGTCAACAGCTGAACAACTTGAAAGTTACTTTCCTTATTGTGGGGAATGACTGTAGCATGCTTCCAGGAAACAGGGAAACAGGGACAGAGGAGTGAGAGAAGGAGAGGTTAAGAAGGGAGGCGAGAGGAAGACAGATGACAGAGACAGAGAGGTGAAGTAGTATAGGGTCTAATCCATCTGGACTCTTACCTTCAAGGAGGTTTAGTGCCAGGACGGCCTTGGGGGTGGCAGCTGGAGTAACAGGGGAAAATGAGAAAGGGGAAGATTGTGAGGGCTGGAGGGGGTAAGTGGGAGTAGGGAGGGTTGGGGGTAAGGAGGAGAGAAGGGAAGAGGCACTAGAGGTGAAGAAAGTGCTGAATTCAGCGGCGACAGAGGAGGGTTCAGATATGGTGGTGTCCCTCACCTTCAGGACCAGGCAGAGGACTGGGTAGGAGGAGAGAAGAGAGAATGGATGACCTTCTAAGACTTTGATGGGTAGTTAATATTGTTTTGGAAGCTGGCGGAAAATTATTCTGCCTTGGCATGTTTAGTAACTTTGGTGCAGGCATTGTGTAAGGCTCAATATTTTTGATAGTCAGAAGGGGAGCCTGAGGACTTGTGAGTCTTCAATGCTTCATCTCCAAAGGCGGTGAAAAGCAGGGCTCTGTGTTGGGGCAGGTGTTGTTTGGAATATTCATAGCAGACATCTCGTCAGGCATTGAGAGCAAGATCAGTTTGTTTGCAGATGACACTAAGGTGGGAGCAGTAGGGGATGACTTAAGAGGGTGGCAGGGGTTGCAAGATAATTTGTCAAAATTGCAGAGCTGGTCGAACACTTGGCAACTGGGGTTCAATGCCAAGAAGTGCAGGGTGCTACATTTTGGCACAAAAAACCCAAGTAGGGGCTACCAGTTGGGGGGAGTTCAGCTAGCCATGACAGAGGAAGAGAAGGCTCTGGGGGTGATCATAATGACTTCAATGAATAACCCAGCACAATGTAGAAAGGTGGCTGCAAAGGCCAACAGGATGCTGGGTTGTATTGCCAGGGGTATATCCTCTAGGAGGGGTGAGGTGATCCTATTGCTGTATAGGTCACTGCAGTATAAGGGCTACTAGCTGTGCAATTGAGCAGACTTGATAGACCACAGGGTCTTTATCTGCTGGGTACACAGGCATGCCAGCAATTTTGCAGAGACTCAGGGGAGATCAGAACCTTGTGCCCTAGTTTTCCTGAAGGGGGCGTGACAATTCCATATAGCCAGGAACTGGGACTTGAAGAGGTTTAGTGCTGAGTCCATATAGCTGGCAGAGGAGATGGGTGACCAGTCAGTTGTTATTAAATCTCATTGAGGAGGGACAGGTCCAAAGATGGGAAAGATCAAATCAGGAGGAGTTTGGGTGGGGTTTTGGGTCTGTGAACTTTGCGTACACAGTAGACCATGTGGTGGTTGCTGATGGCATCCTGAAGGGTGCCTGATGCAATAATACGGTGTGGGTGGGAGGTGAGGCCCAGTTCAAAAGGGTGTGATTTGGGGATTTATGATTGAGGCCAGTAGGGTCAGAGACTAGTTGGGTTAGGTTGAGGGACTTGATGTTATTGCAGAATTTGGATAATGTGGGAGAGAGACAATCTTTGTTTAAGTCCCATAGGATGTGGAGTTCACCAGTAGAGGCATGAGAATAGGTAGGGAAAGGAGTTCAGTGACAGTGGAGGAGGGTAGGCTGGGGCAGCAATATATGCCAGCCATGAAAATGGGGAGGGAGAAAGACAGGGAAAGCTTCATGAGAAGGAGTTCAAAGGCAGAGGGGGAGGAGATAGAGAGTATAGGGACAAACTGAATGGCACAGGTGAGGTAGATGGCAATCCCGCCACCCCTAGAGGCTCAGTCCTGATGGATAAGTGAGTAACCAGGTATGGCAATGGCAGAGTCTGGAATCTTGTGGGAAAGCTAGGATTTAGAAATAACCAAACTGTCTAGCTTAAGGTGGATCATGAGGGGTTGCAACAAGTCAGTTTTTGAGAGGAGGCTGTGGACATTGACATGCACCACACTCAGTCCTTTGGGGAGGGAGGTGGTGGTGGTGGTGGTGAGGGGTGAGCAGGGCCAGGATTGGGCTCAGTATCACCTGCAAGTAGTAATAACAGGAAGATAAGAAACTTAGTGGGCACATAGGGACGTTTTCATGGCAGGTGGGTGTGGGAGTAGGGGAGGGGTGGAGAACGGGGGGTGGAGGAGAGCAGGGAGCTGAGAGTAGCAAAATGGAAATTGGGCAATGGGAGAAGAGAGCAGTTAGGAAGCCAGGAGAAATGTGAGAGAGAACTGGAAGTGAGGAGGGGGTAATAGAGAAGGAAGAGGAAAGGGAGGCAGAGGTGGTGGGAGGGAAGAAAGTAAAGGAAGACAAGAGCGGGAGGAGAGAGAGGGAGAAATGTAATATGATATAGTGGCAGAGACCAGGGGTGGAGAAAATCAGGAGAGAGGGGGAGAACTTTGGCATAATATTGTGGCTAGGGCCAGGGATGGAAATAGGAAATAGGACAGAAGGTGTAGAGTAGGGAGCACAGTGAGAGGGATTAGTGGGCAGAGCAAAATGAGCAAGGAGCAGGAGGAGGGAGCTAAGCAGGGAGACCATACAGAGAAGTAAGGGTTAAAGGTCCAAGAGAGTTAAACACAAATTATGAGGAGCATAAAATTGCTAGCAGCACATTACATGCTGGAAGACAGGTATAGCAGAGCTTTAAGAAGAGAGATGTACAGTATAAACAAGAATCATAAATCATTTAAAGCACAAATGGGATAAATCATCGATATTCATTAGGCATACATGCAGGTGGCACCTATTGCAGAACCAATACCTAACTTGGGCACAATGTGACAGAGTGGAGTACAAGTAAGAGTCATAAATTGATTAAAAGCACAATTGGCAAAATCATTTATAGACAATCTGGCACACATACTGGAAGGCACTTATTGCAGTAGTACCAACTAGGGCACAATACAAGTGAATGTTTTATCAGTTGGGAACAGAAAACTGTACACAACTCTGTAATGCTTTATTGATTAAATACAATGAGAATATGTAGCTATAATGCTGGAGTATGTGGCAGACATCCAACAGGCATAATAATGTGGGAACAGGCACTAGGAAGGAGGTGCATTGAGTAATAGCGGACCATAGAATATGCACCAATCGAGGCACAGGTACCAGTCTAGAAGCTCAGTGCCAGGACAGTCATTAGCTCAGGGGAGGGGAGTGGTGAGAGATAATTGAGCAGCAGTTTGAGGGCAGGGAAATTGACTGATGGTGGATGAGCTGAAGTACACAGTGATTGAGAGTCAGGTGTAGCTACTTGCTAGGGGAATCACACTGGAGAGCTAAGAGGATAAAATGGGAATACCCACCATGGGTGGGTGGGTAGGATACTTTTAAAGCAATGCCACCCGCACACCGAAAGTAGCATGGTGTGGCAGTACCTAGGTTTTGCTATTGGGTTAGCTGGCCATGGATTGCTGCAGCCCAAGAGCATAGAGGGGAGGGCTGTAGTCAAGAGCCCTCTCGACCCGGTCTCCACAGGAGGCTGAGGAGGGAAGAAGGAAGACGAATTAGTGGAGCCAACCTTAAGCAGGTATAAAAAGGGACTGGCTGTAATGTGAAACCTAGAGGAGGGTGCAGAACAGCAGGGCAGAGGGAGGGCTAATGAAGGAGTGGGACGGAGGAAGAACAGTCAGCCCACTGAAAGGGCGAGCATGTACTTGCATTATAAATCAGCAGCAATGTAGTGCAATGTAATTGCAGGTAAAAATGACTGTAAATCAGCAAGGAGCAAATAAATATGAATTAATACAGCATGGAGCAAATAAAATGACTTATGAACATACGAAAATGCCAGCTGATACAGTCCATACGGTTTATCGAGTTTGCTTGGGTGTGCAATTCTCAGCCAAATCTACTGCAGCTGCCCCCTCCACCCCTCACCTGTCCATCTGATTTATTGTCCCTTCTGCTGACTCCCCCCCTCCCCAGCTTCTCCACAGTTTTGACTTTACCTTTGTCCCTGTCTCATCCATTCTTAAAACTGGCCACAGATTTCAGTGGTATCACCTCCTCTGGCAGTGCGTTCCACCTCTTTATCACCCTTTCTGTGAAGTATTGCCTCCTCATTTCCCTCCTGAATCTTCCACCCTCCGGCTTCAGATAGGGTCCCCTTGTGTCCTCCTCCCCTTTAATCTAAACATGTCCTCAGTACTAACCCTATTCATGCCCTTTAAGTATTTGAAAGATGTAACCAGGCTAGCATACCACGTGCACACAAACAATAAAGAAATTTTAAGAATTTAGTAGCATTTTATTCTGTGAAGTAACTGCAGCCAAATAATGGGGGATGTGAGAAATATACAAAGAGTATTCAGTTTCTGGGTTTTAGGCATCTGCTAAGCCATGCATGCACTGTACGGAAATTAAAACAGTACAGTCAAGATCAGTTGGTGAGGGCAAAAAAAGTTACTAGTAGTAGTAAGGAGTACTGGAGTAAGGACAAAAAGTGACAAGAAGCAGTTGTCACTTGTGATTCATGACTCGTGAGGACAGAAGGTGATAGTAGTAGTAATAGTAGTAGTAGACAGCAGTACAATACCTTCCAGAACAGATAGTGGTACTTAGTGCCACCAAGTAAGTTTGCGACATGAAAAGCAGTTGCTTGTTGTATCTGGACTCTGAACCCACTGATATTATTATTTTTTTCTGTTCTGTGCTGCTCATGTGATCGTTAAGGTAATAGTGGCCTGGCCTAGTTCGTCCTGACCTGACTTGTTGCAATTAATTGCTATCTCATGTAGTAGACCCCATTCACAAAAGATTTTCACCACAGGCATGAATTATTGAAAGTGTTTTGTGAATAGGGCCTGCTCAGAGCAGTCAGTGTGCGTTTTATTCAGGTATCATATTTGAAATTAAAGTGAGGAATGTTGACTTTGAGAAATGTAAGGTGCTCAGCATTTTCTGGTGTCAAACAGGATCGTGTGTCAGTAATGACGTTACTAGATGAACTCGACAATCGTTCTGAACACAGGTTAGTCAGAGGGCAATTCATGTACTTATTGCAATGTTTACTGAAGCAGGCCACACATTTTGTTTGGATTTCCAGTATTTCAAAGGATCAGCATTCCAGCTAATATGGCTCTGCCAGGTATGTTTCAACAATGGTCTGTGATGAGACTGTGTTACTAGAGGCAGGTGAAGAAGATGTTACAGTTACATCTTCTAAGAGACATTGAGCTGAACCAAGTGACTCTGGGACAGTGCTATGTTTGGCTGGTGGTGAAGAAGAAGATTTGGCTGCAGTGGCTGAGGAGGAAGAGGGAGAAAAATGCCACAACACTACAGGATGGGCCACCCAATGCTGTGCTGTGTCATGAAGAAGATTCTGAATGTGATGCTGTTGTTGTACTCTGTTCCATGACAACACACACCTTGTCAATTATTTCTTGTTCATTTATCTCAAAACAAGTGTCATCATCATCACTCAATAGCTGCTTCAGTTTGTATCGTGGATCCAAGATTGTTGCTTTAACGTAGTACTCAGAATGAAGCATTTTACATAGTTTGTCATCTTCTTCCTTTTTTGATCATACGGCACGTTAGATCTTGTTGTATTCTGCGGGGCAACCTGCATGTGTCAGTAGCATTACTGGCAGCCTGTGTGATCATGGAACTGTCTTGCTTCTCTAACTTTTCCCTAATCAGATTCAATCTGAATTTTAAAATTTTCATTAGGGGTATCACCTGGCTGAGAGTTGCTGTGTTTGCACTAACCTCCCTGATGATTTCCTCAAATGGCTGGAGCAGGAAAATTAGAAACTCCAGCATGGCCCACTGTGGTGGAGTAATATCGATGCCTGCCTCCCCGATTTTATTTTCCAAGGTGTATTGCCTGACAGCTTTCTTTTATTCCAGCAGCCTTTGGCACATATTCCTTATCCCTCTCCTCCTCTCCGGTCACCCACCACATTCCACTCCTCCTCCCTGACCCCCTTCTCTCTCCTCCTTTTCTACCTGGTTCTGTCCCCCTTGCAGAGTTCTCTGTCATCCTGAAGGGGTATAGAGCCTGGCTTCCTCTTTTCTACCTCTCTTCCTTTCCCCTCCACTTTCTAATCCTGACCTCTTACAGGGTTCTCTGCACCCTGAAGGGGTATAGATTGGCTCTCTCTTTTTCCCTCTCTCCCTTCCCCCCACTTTCAAATCCATTGCCCACCCACCTCCCTACTTTCTTATCCCTCTCCTCCCCTCCTATTCCTCCACCGCTCTCTTCCCTACCTCCCCATTCCCTTTCTCTCCCCCCCTTCCTTTCTGCCTGGTCCTGTCCCCCTTGCAGGGTTCTCAGCATCCAGAAGGAGTTAGAGCTTGGCTGTCCCTCTCTCTCTCTCTCCCTGTCCCATCCCCCACCTTCTACCCCTCACCTGTCCACTTCCCCACTTGTCTTATAACTGCCCTCCCTTTGGGTATACAATAGCACTTCGAATTGTGTGCTCGGTCTACTACTTCTAGCACTTCAAATGTGTTATCCATCCTCTAACCTTTACCCTACTGTATCACCTGCTCTTGGGCTGTTGCAATGTACATTATATCCAAACATGGTTTTGTTTACCCTGGCCAGTTGGTCTGGGTTATTTCTGCTCTGCAATTGTACTCACTGTGTTGTTTAAGTAATTGTACTTGTATTGCTCTGTTATTGCTATGTGTTTGCCTGTTCTCCCAATTCTTGTACCCCCCCGGGGCATTTCTGGAAATGAGCTGTTTACATCTGATGTTGTCTTTCCTGGTGAAACATTTTCCAAATAAATACATAAATAAAATAATAAATAATTCCATCGAGTAGAAATTTCTTGGATTAGTCTTTGCAAAGGTAAACTGCAATCCTGCTGTATTTTTTCAAACAAGTGATGGGCTTTGCTTGAGTGACTGAAACGAGTGCATATTCTTCTAGCAGTGCTAATGAGAGCCTTAATCTCCCTGTCATCATTGAGAAAACCGTGAACTATTAAATTTAAGCAATGCACAAAGCAGTGGATGTGAACAAAGTCACCTTCCTCCAAGGCCTTCCTTATCTTGGACCCATTATCTGCAACTATAAAGCCAACTGACAGTTCCTGTGAAGTGAGCCATTGCTGTATTTGTGTTTATAGTTCTTCATTGATGTTGTATGAGGTATGTTCAGATGGAAAATGAAACATTCTTAGAACAGCAAAGTGAGATGCTTCACTGTCCCCAGTCCCACATGAATTATCAAAACATGCCAAATGTGCCATGATAGACATTAAGGGTTCAAGCTGACAACTTGTCCAGATATCTGTTGCGAGCTGCATCACCCTCCTGACAGCATTGCACAAGATGTGTCTTAATTTTTGACATACAGCATCGTAAAGATCTGGAATCCCTGTTGTCGAGAAGTATTTCCGTGATGGTATACTATGTCAAGGTTCGAGGTACTTAAGCAGCCACCTGAATCCTATATGTTCAACCACCTAATATGGTAGCAAATCAACAGCTATCATTTCTGAAATGTTTTGGTTAAACAGGGTGAGTCAAGGCATATTTGGCTTTACGCTCATATGTTTCTGAGATGGTAAGCTGTCTCCTTGAAGAAGGAGAGCTTTTGAAAACATGGTCGCTTTCAGTAACAGTAGGAAGAGTCCTTCGAATGGGGGGAGGTGGTGGTGGAGGTGTTTCAGTAGTGCTCTGGGGGCTTCCACTGCTTTCATCTATGGGAGTCACCTCTGAGTGTAGTGAGCTATCACTGTCACTTTCTCTTCGAGACTCACAACTGGAGTTTTCAGTAATGTTATGACATCTGTCTAGGTGCCTTCTCAGTGCTGAAGTTCTCAATACTCTTTTCTTTTTACCCCTGTTAATTGGCCATTTACAAATACCGCATGTTGCTACAAACTCATTGGAAGCACTAATGGAGAAGTATGACCAAACAAAAGATGATAAATTTGTAGTTTTTTTCCCAGGAAGGCATGGCACCTCTAAGGAGCATACTAGGGATGAGAAAGAGTAAGAAGGCTGATATAGCCCATAAGTGCTCTTATAAATCTCAGAAAGCGAAATATGCCAGATTATGACATGTTAACAGAAATATATCTGGTTGGTATTTAAATAATGTTTTTGTTTTATTGACAATAATGTGTAAAGGCAGTTTATCCCAAGGATTTATAATTCTTAACATAAATAAAAACTTTCTGGTGAGATTATTAAACTTCTTCCCATATAGCTGAAGTGGATGGCTTCTGGTGTTATGTATAGTGTTTCTGAATTCTAGGCCAAGTTCCACCATCAACTATGGGTCCTGGATGATATCAAAAGGAAAAAAGACCTCGGTCACCTTATCAGGGATCCCCCAACAGATTTGTCTTGGGCCTGTTCCTCTTGTGATTTATTCCCACTGCCCCTTTCCACAACCAAAACATTTCTGTTTCTTCCTCATCTGTAATTTCCATCCCCTCCAGTAAACCTTGTGCTCCCCAATCTTTCTCTTCATCTTTATTATTACCCTTGTTGGGTTCGGCCTCAGAAGAATCGGATGAGGGACCTGCACTAGCATAGTATGCAGTTGTTCCATACCTTTGGGTGCCTCTGTGGGTGGTACCCACCAAGACTTTGTTTTTTTCTAACTACTTAGCTTTTTTTTTCCTTGGGACTGATGATGATCCGAGACAATCACCTTTTTTGGATTCAAGCATTCGCTTGGAAGATGAAACCTTAGAAGTGAAAAAAATCAGTTTTTGGGGTTTGATTTTGTTTTACTGTTTCAGGTTAATTGCTGTCTTTTGCAGTGCCACTGCCTACCTGAGAAATAGAATGCACCTCATCAACACTTTGATTCATTTTTTTTCTTAGTATTCTAACCTGTAAAAAAAAGATCCCTCTAACTAACATGATGTCCTTCTGATGACTCCCACCCATATCCACAGGCCAGGGACAAATTTACTGTCGTGACTTGTGACTCTACACAGCACACCGACAGCACAATTGTCCACCACCACTTCCTTTCAAGATTACTTGACTCCTACAGTTACTGTTTAGTGACCAAATTCAGCAACTGTTAAGTGTGCCTCAGAATTTGAACTGGAGATGCAGACACATCTAGTGCATAGCTGCATGCAGTGCAGTCCCACACTGGGGTTGGTTAATGCTTATACGTAATGTAACGCGATATACTATAAAACTAATGATAATAAGGAGGAATAATGAGGAATGAGTGATGATGATGATGATGACACCTGTGTGTACTTTACTTGTGTTATAACGTAAATAGCCTGCTATGAGTCACAAAGTCAGATTATCCCCTGGGCCACTCACAGCCAGCAGCACAGCTGCACTAACTCGTATGTTGTTCATCCAAACAGTATTTTTTTTAATACATGAAATCATGAATGAATGTTAACAAGTGATCATGATTGGGTGGCACAAGTCAAAGATTTATTTTGCCAGCCTGCACTTGCCCTATACACACAGCAACACTGAAGCCAGGAAAAAAAAAATATTGGAGATTTCTGGGACTGTTACATTTCTCATGGGCCCCCTGCAGTCTCTCTCTCTTCTCTCTGGATGGCAGAAGTCAAGTATTTGTTTTGTCAGCCTGCCCCTGCCCTGTACTACACAGCCATATTGAGGCCAAGAAAAGAAAAAAAACTTTCATTTGGGATTTTCTGTAACTGTAAAATTTATCTTGGGCCTCAGTAGTCTCTCCCTTCCTCTCTCCTCTGAATCTGGAATGGCACAAGTCAGAGATCTTGCCAGCCTGCCCTTGCTCATGGACATAGCCACACTGTCTGAGGCCAAGAAAAGAGAAAAAAAACCTTTTAATTGGGATTTTCTGTAACTGTAAAATTTATCTTGGGTCCCCAGTAGTCTCTCCCTCTCTCCTTTAGATCTGGAATGGCACAAGTCAAAGATTTTGCCAGCCTGATCTTGCTCATGTAGACAGCCACACTGTGTGAGGCCATGAAAAGAAAAAAAACTTTTATTTGGGATTTTCTGTAACTGTAAAATTTCTCTTTGGCCCCTAGTAGTCTCTCCCTCTCTCTGCTGGGTCTAGATCTGGAATAGCAGAAGTCAGAGATTTTGCCAGCCTGTCCTTGCTCTGTAATGCACTCACTACCTGCTTTTTATTTGCCTTAGTTGCCTCCCCCCCCAGCAGCCACCAAGGCCACCATTATCTCTCTCCCAGTCCCTCTGGATTCCTTCTTCAGTCCCAACTCCTCACTGTCCCCCGACGATAAGTTCCCCCTGCCTCAGTACTGTCTCCTTTCTCTCTCCCCTCTAGTTTCTTTCCTCTCCTCCAAAAAGCAGTATTATTTTGTATATTTTTTAATATTATGCTTCTTCTTTTCACTGTGCAACTTCTGGTTGTTCTGCTGCAGTGGGTGAAGTACAAAACATGCTCCTCTGATTGTGCTCCAACTTGTCTGGGCCGTGTTGCACACTCAGCACAGTTATATACCATGCGTGTATCATGTGACTGTCTGTTGCCTGATTTGATGCCGCCAGCTGCCTGTACATATAGCGAGTTTGCCGATGGCATCCCCATGGCAACAATACACTAAATGGCACTCCATGGACTCTGAACCAGACCTCTAGCCCTACCTGAGATCCCATCCCTAGCTCTCCAGGGACTAGGTAACTGATCCTTGACTTATTAACTATGCTTGGTGGGTATGCTATAACTATACAGCTATGCCCATTACACATTGTTGACTTTTATTTTTGAAATATCAACACTGGGAGCCCAACACCAGGGTCAGTGTTCATGTTTCATTTAGTGCTGATGCTGGAGGTCCACCTATGGCATAAGCATTTACGTTTTTTTAATGGTGATACCAATTCCATCTCTGGTGTTAGCTTCTAAATATTTTTAATGCAGACACCATAAGCCCAACTCAGGTGTTGAATTGCTTTTTTTTAAATGGCCAACTGACTGAACTGACAGCTGATTAAAGAGCTGGAGGATCACGTTGAAGTGTTGGCGTGGCTAAATTCATAAATGGGAGTTTGAATTTTAAAATGATTTATTTTTTGCATTGTGATTAGTATCAGTGCTGATGGTGCCTGCTCAGCTGAAGGGATTACTGACTGTGCTCTTGAATTCTGTTTCTAGGCACACTACTCTTCAGACTATAAGTACTGTAGAAGCAGGATTTCACTGAAAATGACATGTTGCAAACCAGAAAGGCTATCCTCTGCAAATAATTAAAAAAAAAATAAAACATAGCCTGCAAATGCAGGCTTTTTGGACCCCCTTGCAGATATTGCAGATAGCGTGTTCTAGTAGTTAGAGCATGGCTGAGAACAGGGGACTACAGGTTCAAATCGCACTGCACCCACACACTCACTGGCTGGCCCTGAGCATGTTACTTAGCCTCCAAGTCCTCCAGTACATGTAGCTCCAGAAACAGGCAGAAACTGGGCCCACTGAGAATGAGAATGAGAAGTTACATTTCAGTTGGGCTATCCTGGATAAATAAATTATAAAAAATAATTTTACAGAGCTCATTCATCAGCCTTTCCTGGACCTCCTACCCAGCCCTTTGCAGTCAGCGGAACCAGTGTGATATAGTGGTTACAGTGCTGTTGATATCTGGGAGATAGCAAGTTCAAGACCTACTAGAGCCAAATAGTTACTATCTGACCCTGAGCAAGTCACTAAACCTCCCAGAGTTCCACCTCACCCAACTGTGGAAATGGATAAAAACAGGCTTGCAAATGAAATGGGATATTGCATCTCAGCTTGGCTATCCCAGGCAAATATATTCTGAAAATGGATAAAGGCAAGAGCCAGCTGAAAATGAAATGTTGCACCTCAGCTAGGCTATCTCGGGTAAATAAACTGTACAAAACACAAAACAAAATATTGCTTGCATGCCAGCCTTCCCCAACCCCCAGCCAATGGAAACAATGTTGTATGGAGCCAAGGGATTGCTAGTTCAACACCCCTAGAGCCAAATATTCAACTGTGTGGCCCAGAGCAAGTCATTTAATCACTAAGTGCTCTAGTTCACCCAAATATGGAACTAGGTAGAGGCAGACTTGCACCAGAATGAAACAGAAACATGGAAGCATAACATTTGATAGCAGACGGAGAGCAAAGGCCCATTGAGTATGCCCTTACTATACTACCTCAACCCACCAATCCACTGTTCTGGTGGGCTGTATCTCCCCCTGCTACCCCACCCCTCAAACCCTTGCTGCCTTTCTTGGGTATTATGAGTCCCCTTACCCAATCTAAACAATATTTAAACCTGTTAAAGGTATATGCACCCACCACTCCATTTGCAGTCTGTTTCATAGTTCAGCACCCTCTCAGTGAAGTAGAACTTCCTCAAGTTTCTCCTGAACTTGCCCCCACCAACTTCCGATCATGCCAACTAATGACTGCATCCCTATTAATTACAAATAGGTCCTCACTGTTTACCTTGTTAAACCCCTGATATATACTGCATGCAACTGTAGTGTAGTAATATGAGGCGCCGCTAGAGGGCGGTATGGACATTACAAACTCTAAGAGAATATAGATCTTGAGTAATAATAGTGTTGTTAGAAAGATCCAGAGTCTCTCTCTCTCTGTATCAGAGGAAGGCTGCTTTGTTAGAAGCATGTAATAAAGCTCTGCAGTTCCTAAAGAAGTTCCTTATGCAGATCGCTTAGGGTTGCCACCTTTGGATGAGATGAAAACCGAATACTAAACCACACCCCCAAACTCCACCCCTAACTCCGCCCCTTTTATGACTTATGAGGGCATCACTTAGACTCTGATTCACTTGATTTATTCAGAATTGCTGCTGATATTGTATTGTGTACAACTTCTTTAAAGTACATCATGATTATTGTTTTTGGTTTGTTTGATTAAATTACATGATGATTATTATTTTTGGTTTGTTTGATTTAGATTTAAATATTTTAAATTTCAGTGTGCGTTAACATCTGGGGGGGTTAGAGATGGGGTTCAGGGGACTTTCCATCCTGTGTACACAGCTTAGCTGGTACATCGAGTGACTACAAAGACACCTCTGACAACTGGCTATTTTGGAACAGGTGGCCTTTTCTGGTAAAACTCTTTCAATAAATCAATAAATTACACCAGTAATGGTGGATGAGCTGTAATTACAAATATCATCTGCCATTTTAAGATGTGCTACTGTCCTTCCCATTGCTCCTACTCTAAAGCTATTTGTAATGTCACAGAAGTTTTTAAAAGTGGTAGGAACTATTCTATGCTGTTAAATACCCTATTTTATTTCCATATCAGTCATACATGCCAGGTAGCATGATATGTGATATGTAGCATGGCAGCAGTATAGTGCAGTGGTTTAAGGCTCTGAGCTGCAATTCTGGAGAACAGGGTTTGAATCCCACAGCCCAGACTTGCATACTGTGTGAGCCTGCACAAATCTTTTCACACCCTTGTGCTCCCAGGTTGCACCTGTAAACAAGCTTCAGCTTAGTGTGTCTCTTCTGGTGAAAAAAATAATAATGTTTGCTAAATTACCTAAATTTGCAATATGCCATCAAATCTAGATTGTGTTCCTTTCTCCTCACCAGCTACTGCTCTCTCTCTCTCTCTCTCTCTTCTTTCTCATTTCTGTGGCTTAGCATGACATTAGCCACACTATTCTGTACTGTTCATCTGAGATGTCTGGAATAGTCTTCCTGGAATATCCAGGTAGTATGAAAATTGACAGCAATAACTACTGAGGAGAGAAAGGTGTAGTACTGCTAGAAATGAAATAAAATTAATTTAACAACAAATGGGGTAACAAATATTAAAATATAGAACAGACCCTAAACGAAAAAAATGGTGAGCATTTAAAGGTATAAAAGTATTCCTTATCACAGCAGTCAAATACCATACTCACAATGCAACCTAGAAAGGATTAGGTTGATCTGCTGCTAATGGTCTTAATAGCCCTACGTTACACCTCTCAGATTTACTGGTATACAAACAAAGGTTTAAATGACATCAGCATTTGTTTGTAATATGAACATGCAAGTAAAATGGTGAAGGATTTAGCAGAATCTGTTTTACAAGTATGTGAGCATTCAAAATGACTGAAAAAGTACTACCTCTGAATAAAACTGGATTAGCATTATCTTCCGGGAGATGTTCTGGAGGATGCAGTGTTGTCCCATCTGCAGGCACCTCTCTGGGCTGAGGGAGGAGGTTGCTCATCTCGAGGCTGAGTTGGCCAGGATTTGTGGGACCTCCTCTTCCATCCAGGAACCACCAGTGCCACTGCCGTTGCCTCAGAGGTTGCCAAGAAAGAGGAGCGGTTGGACCACAGTGGGCTCAGGGAGGGTGAGGGTGGTGGAACAGAGGCGCATCCTCCCATTGTACCTCTCCATAATTCCTATGCCATTCTGGCAAAGTGTGGTTCCTCTATGGAGGCACCCACAGTGGAGACCAAGGAGGATGCTGGGAACCTCCACAAAGGAGACCCACAGGAGGGTGGCAGGGGACCATGCAGGAAGGAAACAACTCCTGGTGGGGACTCATTGTTAGGAAGGTAGAACTGGGGAGGAAAGGGAGAGGGAGGTAAGGTGCCTGCCTGGCACCATGGCTTGGAGGGACAGGAAGCGAATCCTCAGGATTGCCGGAGCAGCTGCACAGGGAGGGAGCTGATGTCATTGTCCACCTAGGGACAAATGACCTGGCTAAGAAAGGGATTAGAGATGTGCAGGAAGAGTTTGTGGAATTGGGGGAGGGCCTTGAGTCAAGTAGCACGCACGGTAACCTTCTCGGAGGTGCTACCCATCTATGGCATAGGAGAGGCTAGGGTGTTCTGCACCATGGGATTCAATCAGTGTTTGAAAAACTGGTGTGGAGCTCAGGGATTTGGCTTCATTGGGGACTGGGGAACCACCTGGAGTGATGCAAGCCTATACTGGCATGATGGGCTGCATCTGTCTGGCAGGGGAACCAGGATCCTAGGTGATAGGTTTAAATGCTTCATTGGCAAGCTTTTAAACTAGCCAAGGGGAGGCACTGGAAAGGAGCAGGAAAATCCTAGCCCCCCAAATAATCACGGTAGTAAGTGGGCAAACACCAACATAGAGGTGTCGATAGGGAGAAGGGCAGGGTAAATGAAGAAAGTGACAAAGGCAAGAAGGACAGGGATGGGGCAAAAGGGAGTAAGGCCATCAGGAAATGGAGGGTAATGAGTACCAATGCCTGTAGTCTGGGCAACAAGCTCCCTGAACTGATGGCCTTAATGGAAGAGGGATGCCTGGATATCGTAGCAGTCACAGAAACATGGTACACAGAGAGCCATGACTGGGATATTAACATACCAGGGTACATAAAATACAGGAGAGACAAGCAGGGGAGAAGAGAGGGAGGAGTAGCTCTCTATGTAAAGGAAGGGATAAAAGCAACTGAACAAAAGAGTAAACAGGGAGGAAAGGAGGCACTGTAGGTCACCTTGGAGACTGGAAAGGGCACCACAATCCGCATAGGGGTTGTGTACAGACCCCCATGTCAGGGGGAAGGAATGGACAAGGATATGATAGAAGGCATTCTTAGAATGGCAGAGAAAGGGGAGATACTGT
Source organism: Neoceratodus forsteri (assembly GCA_016271365.2). Classification (NCBI taxonomy): domain Eukaryota; kingdom Metazoa; phylum Chordata; order Ceratodontiformes; family Ceratodontidae; genus Neoceratodus; species Neoceratodus forsteri. Next base: position 478,895,351 of record CM028135.1, read on the forward strand.
TGATGGAGACGTGAATATGCCAGATGTTAACTGAGCACATTTGCTGCAGCCACATCCAAGAGCAGGGCCATTCTTGATGCCCTACAGGTGGCAGGCATTAGACAGCTAGTTTCGAACCCACTGGAGGAGCAATCTTAGACCTCATACTCTCAAACGGGGCAGTGAGGATCTCAGATCTAGAAGTGGGTTGCCATCTGGGGACAAGTGACCATCAAACAGTGTGGTTCACGTTAAACTCAGCTACAGAGTCGAGCCATACAAAAGTGAGGGTACTGGACTTTAGGAGGGCTGACTTTGGCAGATGGGAGAGTGCCTCAGAAAAGCACTAGCAAACAGGCTAGAAGGGGTGTGGAGCAACAATGGGGAATAATCAAACTGCCATCACAGAGGCAACAAGCCTTTTGTGTGAAGCAAATGAACAAATCAAAACAAAAGAAAAAGCCACTATGGTTCTCAAAAGAGGTGGCTGTGAAAGTAGGAAGAAAAGATAGCATTCGGAAGTATAAGGAAACACAGAAGGAGCAGGACAGAGAGCTGTACCCAGTTAAGGCAGAAGGAAGCAGGAGGAAGTCAGAATAGCAAAGGCCCAAACTGAGGAAAAGATAGCCAACTCAGTTAAGAAGGGGATAAAACCTTTATAGGTACATCAGAAGCGTGAGAAAGACAAAGGAGGGATAGTGAGGCTGAATAGAATGAACAGTGGGTGGGCAGAGGGGACAGTGAAAAGCAGGAATACTGAATGAATATTTCTGCTCAGTATTCACAAAAGAGGAGGAAGTGCCTAATCCAATTAACAGAAGCACTCTTGATAGGGGTCGATCCCAGTCCTTTCACAGAAGAAAGGGTTCTGCAAGAACTCCAAAACTGAAGGTGGACAAAGCAATGGGTCCTGATGGAATTCACCCAGAATTTTAAAAGAATTAAGGGAGGAACTAGTGAAACCACTGGCTACTCTTGTAATAAATCATGGGAGGATGGTGTGGTACCCGAGGACTGGAGGAAGGCGGATGTGATTCCCTTCACAAAAGTGGGTCCAAGACAGAGGCAGAAAACTACAGACCTGTCAGTCTGACCTCTGTGGTAGGGAAAGGATGGAGTCACTCTGAAGGAAAGAATAGTCGAGTACCTAGAGGCCAGTGGAGCACAGGACCCAAGGCAGCATGGGTTCACAGTGGGAAGGTCATGTCAGACTGAATCTAATAGATTTCTTTGACTGGGTGACCAAAGTAGTAGACCAGGGAGGGCTGTGGACATGGCCTACCTAGACTTTAGCAAGGCATTTGACACAGTCCCACACAAAAGATTAATAGTCAAATTAACCAGCCTGGGAGTGGGACCCAGGGTGGTAGCCTGGGTAAAACATTGGCTGGACAACAGGACACAGAAGGTAATTGTAAATGGAGTCCATTCTGAAGAAGGGGTTACTAGTAGGGTACTGCAGGGTTCAGTATTGGGTCCAGTCCTTTTAATGTCTTCATACTAGTGACATTGCAGAGGGACTGGAAGGAAAGTATGCCTTTGCAGATGACACAAAATCTGCAACAGGGTTGATACACAAGGAGGCGTGGAAAGGATGAAAAGGGACTTGGCAAGGTTGGAGGAATGGTCAGAAGTATGGCAGCTAGGATTCAATGCAAAGAAGTGCAAAATAATGCACCTGGGAAACAAGAACCCAGGGGAAGAATACACAATGGGTGGGAGGTAGTAACAACAACAAAAAAGGAAAGGGACCTGGGGGTGATCATATCAGATGACCATAAGGTTAGCAAGCAATGTGAGAAGGCAGTAGGGAGGGCTGGGGGTATACTGGGATGTATAGGGAGAGGCATCAGCAGCAGAAAACAGGAAGTTATTATCCCTCTGTACAGACAGTTGGTGAGACCCCATCTGGAGTACTGTGTCCAGTTCTGAGACCCCATCTGCAAGGACATAGACAGGATAGAGGCAGTCCAGAGGAGGGCAACTAAGATGGTGCAGGGTCTGCAAGAGAAGCTGTGATGAGGAGAGACCTAGGAGCTTAATATGTATACCCTTGAGGAAAGAAGGGAGAGGGGGACATGATAGAAACTTTTAGGTACCTCAGTGGAATCAACAAAGTCCAAGAGGGTAGCATTTTTCAGAAAAGAGACTTGCAAGAACAAGGGACACAATTTAAAGATAGAAGGAGGGCGTCAGGGCAATGTGAGGAAGTATTATTTCACAGAGAGGTAGTGGATGCATGGAACAGCCTTCCTGAGGAGGTTGTGTGGTCTAAAACTGTAGGAAAATTCAAGAATGCATGGGACAGACATAAGGCAATTGTTGTGGGGGGTAGGAAGAAATAGGCTGTTGGTTAACTAGGATCTGCGGCCTATCCTGTAGGTAGGGAAATGGGCAGACTAGATGGGCCTAGTGGTCCTTATCTGCCATCAAAGTCTATGTTTCTATATGTTTCTAGCAGGTAAAGTTTCTGAAACACGTTGTACAGTCCACACTGGACAAAAGGCTACCCTAATGTGGTGCCTGTCTGAATGTCTAACGGTTTCAGAAAAATGAAGGTATTAATTAAGGTGGTATTGTTTACCCTTCCCATGAATAATCTTCCAACTTGCTGGTGTGAAGTTAGAGGTGACAACTTAGCAGACAGGGAAACATTTGGCTCTTTAAGTGCCCTGCACTTGAAGGCACTTCCTGACTAGCATGCACTGCAAGCAAGCAAGCACACTGAAATGTCAGACACCTGCTTACAGTCAGATGAAAAGAAAATGAAACAGTTAGTGGGGAATCTCACACGTGCTGCTTGACCCACCATAAAAACTGAATTTGCAATGGTGAAAACAGGAGGAATGAATCTGAACCTAGAAAACCGAATCATTCGGTCAAAAACCGAGTAGGTGATAACCTTAAGATTGCTTGTTTTTTCAGGATACAACATATTATTTGGCAATGAGGATAAAAGAAAGAGTCACTGAGTAACTAAAGAAAGAGGACATTTTTGCCTAGAGTGAGAAAAAGAAAATTATTCAGAAAGTGAAACTAAAGAAAGTAGTGGGAGCTACGCATACAGTAAGTGGCTGTCTACATTCAAAGAGGAAATAGCTGGTACGGTAGGAACTGTGGATTCTTTCAATCCTCAAATTCAGACCTGGGAGGAATATTATGAAATATTTTCACATTTCATTATTGCAAATGATATCACAGAGGCTACTGAAAAAAGAGCCATTTTACTAAGTGGAGTGGGTGCACAAACCTACAGCTTAATGAGAAATTTGCTTGAGTCCTGAAACATGTGGTGACAAATCATATAAAAAATTATTAAAATTGTTGAAAATCACTGTATCCAAAAACCGAGTGAAATTATACAAAAGTTCAAATTTAATTCCAGAAATAGAAAAGCTGGAGAGACTGTGGAAGCATATGTGGCAGATTTGAGAAAACTGGCTCAGGACTGGGGCCATCATTTCCCACTGGAGTGTCGCTTTTTTTTTTATAATTCATATTTTATTAGTAAATTTTTTACTAATACAAGGGACAGAAAAGTACCATATGCAGTGCTTATACACACAATAATACATGAGCTGTCCCCTCCCTCCCCTCACCCCATACAGCAGCAAGGTACTTACAAAAATAGAAGAAAACAATAAAGTATCACAAATCAAAAAGCACTGGATATACAGACTCATTTAGCAGCTCTGACCATAATTAACGTGTGAAGGGGATCCCAAGTATTCTTGTACCACTGCAACTTATTGTGGAGGCTCGCTATCGCTTTCTCAGTACGTAAATTAGCCAGAATTTCATTATCCCATTCCTGATATGTTGGGCTTTAACGTATCCCTCCAATGCCGAAGCACAATTTTCTTAACAGATAGTGCAATCATGGAAATATGAAACCTTCTGATTCTAACCTTGATAGAAGGTAAATCCCCCAACAAACATATGTCTGGAGTGAAGTATTCCTGCAAACCCAGTATGGGGTCTAGGTTATTCTACATGGCCATCCATAATGGCTTTATCTTAGGGCATGACCAAAAGACATGAAGAAGCATACCTTCCTCTTGACATCCTCCGGTACAGGCCCCTGAACTTATAAGACCTCATTTCCTTAGCTTCACAGGGGAAAAATACATGTTATGCAATATATGGTATTGCATAAGGCGGAGTCTATCCTGAGAAACATATTTATGGCAAAACGTCCATAAAGCCGACCAGTTAGGAGTATATTGAGGAAAAAAAGAAACCCAGAGCCTAGTGGGGCCTTCAGGTCTCCCGTATTTCCACTGAAACAGGACATGATATATTTTGGAGACAGCACCTGGTGACCCCAATAAAGGGGAGAGATCCGATACAAACAGAAAAGTAGGTGGATGAGGAGGGATATTACCAAATATTGCGGAGAGTAGATGTTTCAATTGGGCCACCCTGAAGTAAAAAGTTAACGGGATATCAAACTTGTGAATTATATTAGAAACTGAGAGCCATTCCCCTGCGTCATCCAGAAGAGAAGAAATTATCCCATCCCCAATCTGGGGCAACCATTTACGAGATATAATCTTTTTGTTTATTGAGAAAGACGGGGAATTCCAAATGGACTGGGACAGGTCCATTTCTGGGGAATACCGCAGAAATGAACAAAGCTGCATATGAACTCTGAGGGACGTTCTGATAATGGGACAACTAATAGTGTCCAGAAGAGAGGCTATTTTAAGGTAGTACATTGTCCTGGGGGTCAGTGTTCTCAGATAGCATAAAGTCTAACTCAATTTTGAGCCAAACCGGTCTTAAATATTCCGGACCCAGATTAACCCACCACAAATATTTTGCAATATGACTAGCCTAATAATAAATTGCTAGATGGGGGATCCGCAGTCCTCCATCTAGTTTTTGAGCAGCTAGTTTGTAATATGCTAACCTGGCTTGTTTATTAGACCAGATGAAATTTGTGAAAATTCCATGCATTTTATGAAACCATGATAACGGTGTAAAGGAGTTAAGAAGCGAGAGGGGATAAAATAAATGAGGAAAAACATTCATTTTAATGATATTAATGTGACCCTAAAGAGAGAGAGGGAGTTTGGACCATCTATTGAGATCCTGAACTATCACTTGGGAGAGAGGCTCCAAATTTTCCTTAAACCAGGAGGAGGGGTTACACGACAAATTAATGCCAAGATATCTGAGAACACGCGGAGACCAACCGAGACCAAAAGACGACAAGTCATTTTTAAAAACCTTATGATTAAGAGAGAAAATGGAGGATTTGTTTATATTCAACTTATCATTCGAGAGAGCACTGAACTTGGTGATTTCCCTCAACATGACAGGAATTGAAGTTTTTGGATGAGATAAATGAAGAAGGAGATCGTCAGCGTAAGCCGTGATCTTCACCAACTGATTACCAATTGGGATACCGCTTATCTCTGGATTATTGAGAATGTTTTGGATAAGAGGCTGTAAGTATAAATTAAATAAAAGGGGGGAGAGAGGGCAGCCCTGCCAGATACTGGAAGACAAAGGAAAGGGTTTGGAGAATGCTCCGTTGCCAGAGACTCTGGCAGATGGCGTTTGATATAAGGCCCAAATCCACTTTATAATCTTAGCCAGAAAACCAAATACTTTAAGGGCCTGAAACAGGAAATTCCAATTGACACAATCAAACACCTTCTCGGTGTCCAAGGAGACCAATCCCGCAGGAAAGGCAGCATCCCTGGACACCGAGACTACGTGTGACAGAGTACATAGATGGTAAACTGATGAACGTTCCTTCATAAACCCTACCTGAGACATTTTAATCAGGTCAGGAAGAACTCAAGCTATTCTATCAGCCAATATCTTAGAGAGAATTTTAACATCTTGATTCAATAAGGAGATTGGTCTGTAGCTTTGCACTAATTCTGGGCTTTATCGGGCTTAGGGAGAAGTACAATCAGGGCCTCAAACAAATGTATGTCTATTTTAGCACCAGAAAGAATGTGACAGTACAACCGGTGGAGAACTGGCAATAACTGTGATCGAAAAGTGTTATAAAATAAAGCGGAAAAAACTTCTGGTCCTGGGACCTTATCTGAGGGCAAAGCCCCAATGACCTCTGAAATTTCCTCTAGCGATATTGGTGAGGATAGAAAATTCCTCTGCGATTCTGATAGAGAGGGTAGAGAGGAATCCCTCAGGTAGGCCTCAAGCTCTTCTAAGGAAGGAGGGTTGTCCATATCCCTATATAAATCCTCATAGTAAGAGGCAAACTCCTGCACAACCTCAGAAGGGGATACCTTCAAGGATCCATCTGTCTGGGCCCTAATTGGAGGTATAAATCTAGCTGATTCTTGCTGTTTTAACCGTAAGGCTAGCAGGCGCCTCGCCTTTTCCCCTGATCGGTATAGTTTTCTCTGGTACAAATAATAGCTAATTCTGCTTTTTCCCTCAATAGATCTAAATATTTATCTTTAGCTACCGAAAGCCTCCTCATATCCTCTTCCGAGGCATTAGAGGATAACCTGGTTTCTAAAGACCTAATTAGAGATAATGAAGCTAGTAATTCCGCCTCTCGAGTCTTTTTCCTTTTTGTGGCTAAGCTAATAATGATCCCTCTCATATATGAATATAATTTGAAAGCACTCCAAAAATATCAGGTGTCATATCCTCAGAGGAATTAGTACAGAAAAAGAAATTAATCTGCTCCTTTATTCAATCGCAGTATTTAGTGTCTTTGAGCAATTGACCATTTAATTTCCATCGGGTTTCTTTATGGGGAATGTTAAGGAAGGCCAGCTTGGAAGTTACCAAGGAGTGATCAGACACTGGACCTGGCTGGATCGAGCTAGTCAAGATCCCTGGCAAAAGGGCCTGAGAGAGGAAAAGATAGTCAATGACTGGGTTCTGTGCACCGGTGAGTTAATGGTATACTCCCTATCCTTAGGCTGTAATACATGCCACACATTGCATAGTCTGCACTGGTCCAGAAAATCCCTAAGGACCCTCTGTCCGGATGTTAAGGCCCTCAACCCAGTACCAGACCTGTCTACTTCAGGATCAAGAACCAGATTGAAGTCCCTGCCTATTATTATACCAATGGGAAGCATGGGAAGGAGTACGGAAATAAGCTTCATGTAAAAGCCCGGATCATCTGCATTAGGCCCATACATGCTACCAAGTAAAATAGGCATAGACCAGAGACTCCCTTGAACTAGGACATATCTGCCATCTGGGTCCCTGAAAACTTGTTTGGAAATAAAGGGAATGTCTCTATTAATTAGAATCATGACCCTACAGCTATTAGTGGACCCTGAGACATTAAAAACCTGCCCAATTTGTTGCCTCCTAAGTTGTAGAGATTCACTTTCCAGTAAATGAGATTCTTGCAGGAATATAATCTGATAAGATAATAAGCTTAAGTGTTTTAACACTTGGTATTGTTTAACTCTTTTCTTTATCCCCTTCACATTCCATGTAGCAATGTTTATACTACTAGCCATCTAAACAGAAAAAGAGAAAGGACATTATATGAAATCCAGGAATTACAACAATCAGACTTAACTCATTGTCTCCTAGCAGACGCCTGTAGTTGTCAGTAAAATACACTGGTGTGTCCTGAGGACATCTGCAGAAGTTGGCTACTGACTTCCAGTGTGCCCTTGCAATGTCTGGAGAAGTCACTTATATATTTTAATATATAGTGTAGCAGAACATAATATATATTTGACTGCATAGTATCGTTGGAAAGGTAATTTTATGCTGAACAACTTTGTCACTGATATTTTGTGCATATCATGTATACTTTAGGAGTTATTTGCATTTGTTTATGGTATGGTGTGTATGGCTTATGTTGCCTGTTTTAGGGAAAAAAATTGTTTTTTACTGTTTCAACCAGCTTAAAAAAAACAAAATTGCATATTATTATTTGCATACCACCATTGGGAAGGTAATTTTGTGCTGAACAACTTTACCACTGATATTTTGTGTATATAATGTATACTTTAGGAGTTATTCACATTTGTTTATGGTATGGTGTGTATGGCTAACATGTTTTCCATCAATATTCACCTAAGCAGCTTGCATAAAATTCACTTGTTTGGCACTTCAGCAGGTATAAAATAAAAACTGTATTGATTACAACTGGTTGCATAGCACCATTGGAAAGGCATTTTTGTGCTGATCAACTTTCATGCTGATACTTTGCGTGTATCATGTATACTTTTGGAGTTATATGCATTTGTTTATGAAATGGTGTGTTTGGTTGAGACTCATCCCTCAAATCTCACCAAAGCACCTTGACTAAAATGGGGAAAAATTACGTTTTATAGTAAAAAGATATTTTTTTTTAACAAACATAATACTAAAACACTATCTAATGTCTGTATGCTTAATTTGGTGTTGATATTTTACATATTTTCCAACAAAAAAATGGCTTATGTTGCCCTTTTTTAGTGAAAAAAATATTTAGTTTGCTCTTTCAACCAGCATAGAAAAAAAAATGCTTATTATTATATGCATGCCACCATTGGAAAGGCAGTTTTGTGCTGAATAACTCTGCCACTCATACTTTGTGTCTAGCATGTGCAGTAATTGAGCTATTAGCATTTGTTTGTGACATGCTGACTATGGCTTGATTTTGCTTAGAAAAGCCCAGGATTCACTGTTAAAAGTATACAGGAGATTCAGAAGGCAAGTGGTGTAATCTCAGAGTGAACCTGTGGAAGCAATGAGTTAAATGACCCGAACCCCTGTTTGCTGCTGTATACCCTTCCCACCCGAATATCAACTTTCCTCCCACCCACCACCCCACCCCCAAAATATTCCATCCCTTTCCAACTAAGTAATATGACAACCCTTAACACAATATCATCCTCCCCTCCCCCAACTGTCCTGAGCAATGTTCAGCACAATACCACTTTCCTTTCTCCCCCTCCAACCCCCCACGCATGTACCCAAAAACCCCACCTTAGAATATAAACCTTCTTATAGAATTCATAATCAATAACATCACATCAAAGATAAATGTAATGTAGGTAATAATAGGTAAGCACTGGACTCTTGAAATCCAGAACAAAAATGGCAAGAATGAGAGATAGAGGAGAGAGCAACCCCTACTTGGGAGCAATCCAGAAAACCCCGAATTCCTGAGGAAAAACAGAAAATACATGATGTAAGGCACACACGCTGAATATGCTCTCATAACTGCTGCCATTAAGAAAATTGAAAACTTTCCCCGAAACGTATATTCACTAGTAAACTAAATGCTCCCGAGTAGTGGACCTCCATCTGTGTCCAAGCCCCCACTGCCATCTATACCCGATAGAAATAAATTCCAGAAACAAATAGACAAAGGGGGTTGAACTACCAAAATTAGAGCAAAAGTGCCCTCTAGTGATAATATCCCAAGAAACATTGAAACCAAGAGGACACTCTCTCTAACTGTGCCCCAATAAACAAAAACATCAAACCTGAGGGTTTTCATCATATTAACTATATCATGCGAGATATTTAAGTGTCCCTGAAAATGAGAAAACAGAAGATGTGATCTATGTGAGTAGAAAGGGAACACTTCCCAGACAAAACACTACCCCCCCAGAGAGAAAGTCCCGAGATGTGAGGATACTCCAAAACACTGAGCACTGAGATGGAAAATACAAAAGGTCAAGACTCCACTGAGAACAGTCCCCTCCATTGCAAAATTTGAAACTACACAAAACCAGACTGGTATTCAGTCCTCTTTTGGTATAACAGCATGAAAGAATTCTTCTCCTTTCCGAAACAGGGTGGGGTAAAACCGACCAACCAGATCAGGTGTCCCGAAACAGATCAGGCAGAGCAGCCTTCAATCCCAAGACAGCAGCTTCAGGATTCTCATATGTTAACCAGGTACCATCCACTAGAACTTGTAGCCTAGCAGGATACCCCATTTTGAAGCGAAGGCCTGCAGCTATAATTTTTGATACAATAGGAAGAAAAGCAGTATGCGTTGCTCTGACCGACCCTGGTAGATCTTGGGCAATTCTAAGCCTGGCATTTCCCCATTTCACTTCTTGTAACTCTTTCACTTTTCCCAGAAAGTACTGTCTCTGTAAGTAATTTAAAAAATGGCAAATAATGGGACGTGGCATTGATCCTGGGGATGGTTTGGGTCGCAAGGACCTATGCACCCTTTCAATGATGTAGTTAGCCCCAAAGGGAGAGGGACTGGCGATCTTTTCAATCAGCTTCTGCACAAACCCCAGCATATTCAGGTCTTCTTCTCCTTCCGGAAGGCCCAGGATAATAACATTATTTCTTTGGCTGCGGCCCTCCAAATCTTCCAACTTAGCTTCCAAGTTAGAAATCTTTTGCCGCATGACTACAAGACCGGGATCAATTTTTTCCACTTGCTTCTCAAGAGATAAGATACGGGCTGCATTATCTGAGGTTTTCATTGTGACCTCCTCAAGTTTTTTAGAAAGGGATTTAATTTCAGCTGAGATTTCTTTAATTTCTTCCCGGAAGGGTTTAAATTCTTCCAAAACTCTGTTCAGAGTTAGGGGCCCTTGCTCATAGATCAGGCTTTGAAGCTCTGGCTTATCCACAACACTCGAGGCCCTTGATTTTTTCAGGGCCTTCTCGGGAGTGACCGGCGGTTTATGCTTCTGTGGAGGCTTCTTCATATAAACCTCCATAATCACTGGCAACAAGCGAACAGGAGCCCAGGATATTAAGAAGGCGATAATCTATAAACTTTCTGGTTTTTAGGAAGAAATAGCAACCAAAATAGTGATTATTTGTGGTTAGGAGGTTGGAGCTGTGCAGAGGAGCTTCTACTCGGTATGATGCATCACGTGATCCCGGGAGTGTCACTTTAAAGATGAAAGATGCCACATATGTGGAATGAAAGGCCACATCAGTAAAGCCTGTAGAAATTAAATTAAAGAGAAAAGGGAAGCACAAACACCAAGAAAGACAGGGAAACAGAGTAAGAGCAGTTCCAAAAACTTCTAGTGTACCCTCCACTTGCAGAGGTGGGAAGAAAGTGAAGACATGGAGGAAGAGCAGCTTACGCTATGCATAGTATGAAGGAGGCAAATATTCCTAAAATAGCACCGATTATTCAGATGTTAGACATTAATGGCAAAACTGTACAATTTGAGGTGGACACTGGATGTAGTGTCACCATCGTGAATCCTGCAGAATACTCTGAGTTGTGGAATAGGAAGGAAGTCCCATGGCTGGAAAAGTGTGCAGTTAAACTGAAAACCTATACAGGGGAACCTGTAGAGATACTGGGGTCAGCGAGAGTAATAGTGACATACCAAGAGACAGTTAAAGAATTACCATTGGTAGTGGTGATGGGGACAGGCCCAAACTTGTTAGACCAAGGCTGGATTGCTGAACTGGTCGTGGACTGGAGAACAGTCAATCAAGTGACACCATTATAGCAGTGGACACTGCAGGAGGTGCTTGCAAAACATGAAGCGGTATTCAAGGAAGGTCTGGGAACTTTACAGGGTACCACAGCAAAAATATATGTGGACAGTGATGCAACTCCACGTTTCTTTAAACCGAGATTTGTACCTTACGCAATGAAACCCAAGGTTGAGGCTGAACTTAATCATCTTCTGAGGGAGACGATTATAGAACCAGTCCAATTTTCAAGTTGTGCTGCACCCATTGTTCCTGTACTGAATTGCATTGGCTCTGTGAGAATATGTGGAGATTATAAACTGACTGTTAATAGGGTGTCATGCTTGGAACAGTTCACAATTCCAAAAATTGATTATTTGTTTGCAGTCCTTGCAGGAGGAGAACAGTTCACAAAGCTAGACATGAGTCAGGCATACCAACAGATTGTGCTGGATGAAGACTCTAAGCAGTATGTTACTGTGAATACCCACAAAGGTCTGTTCAGGTATAACCGTTTACCCTTTGGTGTTTCATCTGCTCCTGCTATTTTCCAATGAACCATGGAAGGGTTATTGCAAGGAGTCTCCCATGTGGCAGTATACCTAGATTTATATTTTAGTAACAGGCTGGACAGCAGGGGGGCATCTGCAAAACTTGGAAGAAGTGTTAAACAGACTAGAAAAAGCAAGACTTCCACTAAAATGGAGCAAGTGCACTTTCCTAGGTAAGGAAGTGGTGTTCTTAGGACATAAAATAGATGCAACGGGACTGTGGCCTGTAAAAGAAAAAGTACAGGCAATTCAGAATGCCCCCACACCCAATAATGTGTCTGAGTTGAGAGTGTATCTGGGACTGTTGAATTATTATAACAAGTTCTTACCAAATCTATCAGCCCTTTTGATGCCCTTGTATTAGCTCTTGAGTAAAGGAGTGAAATGGCATTGGGGAGCTGAGCAAGAGAAAACCTTTGATGCTTCCAAGAAGTTACTCCAATCATTAGATGTGTTAGTTCACCATGACAGAGACAAAGACCTCGTTCTCTCTTGTGATGCTTCACCGTATGGTGTTGGTATGGTTTTGTCACACCGCATGCTTGATGGAACTGACAAACCCACTGGATTTGTGTCAAGGACTTTAACAGCTGTAGAAAAAAAATACTCACAGCTACACAAGGAGGGATTGGCTGTGATGTTTGGGGTGCAGAGATTTCACAAGTATATTTATGGGTGACAGTTTGTCATCTGCACAGACCACAAGCTCTTGATTTCTCTCTTCAATGAGGTGAAGTCTGTACCACAGATGGCCTCACCAAGGATCCAGAGGTGGGCTGCCATACTTTGAGCTTATAAGTGTACCATAGTGTACAAGGTGGGTAAGGACCATGGTGACTCTGATGCCTTGAGTTGTCTTCCCATATCAGATGGCCCAACCAAAGCTCCTTGTGAAGAGTGAGTGTTGTTAATAGACCACATGGATGCCTCACCGGTGACAGCTGCTCAGATCAGGTTCTGGACTGGAAAAGACCCTGTGCTGGTGAAGGTCTGGGAGTACATCTTGCGAGGATGGCCCAAAGTAGTCCTGGAAACTCAGTTCACACCACACCATACTTCTCCAGAAATACTGAGCTCAGTGTGCAGAATGGATGTGTCTTATGGGGGGCTCACATTGTAATGCCGGCCCAAGCTCGTAAACTTGTCCTTGAGCAGTTGCCCAGTGTCACACTGGAAAGACACTAATGAAAGGACTGGCTAGACGTTATATGTGGTGGCCCAAGATGGATGAAGAAATTGAAAATAAGGTTAAAAGTTGTGACACGTGCCAGGAACATAGGAAAGCTCCAACCACTGCTCCACTCCACCAATGGGAGTGACCTGAGAAACTCTGGAGGTGATTACAACTTGATTATACTGGTCCATTCCTTAGAAAATTTTTCCTAGTTATTGTAGATGCACATTCCAAGTGGATAGATGTTTATCCGGTGACTTCAATGACGTCAGCAGCTACTGTAGAGAAACTCCAGATGAGCTTCAGTAATCATGGCATACCCAAGATGGTAGTATCTGACAATGGAACTCCTTTTGTTAGTGTGGAATTTAAAGAGTTTATGGAAAGGAATGGAATTACCCACATGTCTGCTCCATACCACCCTTCATCAAATGGGTTAGCAGAAAGAGCAGTACAAGCATTCAAGGAGTGTTTAAAGAAAATTTCTGTAGGTATGCTAGAAACAAAGGTAGCTTGCACATTGTTCAGCTACAGAATAACACCACAGTCAACAACAGGAGTGTTACCAGCCAAGATGTTAATGGGTTGGAAATTTAGGTCAGCCTTGGATTTGTTACACCCTGATTTTAAAGAAAAGGTGATACAGAAACAGTTAAAAACCAAGGAAAGGCACGATAAGCATGCAAAAGCATGACAGTTTGTGACAGGCGATTCAGTATACAGTCGCAGCTTTGGTCAAGGAAAGAGATGGAGACCTAAAATTGTTCATGAAGTGACAGGACATCTGTCCTACAAAGTGTCGCTGGGAGTAGTGTGCTGTCATGTAGATCAAATCCACAGGAGGTACAGTGAACTGAACAGAGCTTTGGACATAGAGGTTGACAACTCTGTGAAAGGGGACAATTTCCATAACCAACCCAATTCCTTAGAGATTCATGAGAAATCACAAGAGTTACCACTTACCACTTACCACGTAAGTCCCAAGTAATCCAGAGACATCTGTCACTGACATGACACCTGTACCATTTGCATTGAAAATTAAAGAAGTGATTTCATCAACTGTGTTTGGAAATTCCTCACCTGTAGATAGTTCAATACCAGATTTAGAGCTTAGACGCTCTTCAAGGAACAGAAGACCTCCTTCCCTCATATATGAAGGACTATGAACATTAAACAATAATAATAATAAAAAGCAGTTTGCCTCTTTAAGGGGGGAAATTATATATACTGTGTGCAACTGTAGTGTAGCATTATGAGGTGCTGCTAGAGGGTGGCATGGACTTTACAAACTTTAAGAGAATATAGATCTTGAGCAATTGTAGTGTTGTTGTTAGAAATATCCAGACTCTCTCTTGCTCTCTCTGTATCAGAAGAAGACTGCTTTGTTTGAAGCATGTAATAAAGATCTGCAGTTCCAAAAGAAGTTCCCTGTGCAGATCTTTTGGTTTTTCAGGATACAACAGCCCCTGAGAAAAGTATGTTTCAATTATGTCCCCCTGCTCCTACCTGGCCTCCTGCAGATGTATGTTTAGAGTCTCCAGTCGTTCCCCATAGGAACTGATTTACTCACCCTAGATCATCTTGGTAACCCTACTGGTTGATGTCCTTGTTGATGTTGCATCCTAGCTGGACTACTCAGGTAAAAACATTGTGAAAATGGATAAAATCAGGATCCTGCTGGAAATTAGGTGCTGTATCTCTGCTGGGCTATCTCTGGTAAATACATTCAGCATTGCCAGCAGTCAGTGGCCTTGTATGCCCCCCCCCCTCCTTGCAGACAGTAGAAGTAGTGTTTTCTAGTGGTTAGAGTGCTGTTGTGAACTGGGAGATGCTAGGTTCAAACCTCACTACAGTCAAATGCTTAGTTTGTGACTGAGTAAGTCATTTAATGTCCCAGTGTTACAGTCCACCCAGCTGTGAAAATGTTTAGAAGCAGGAGTCCACTAAAAATATCTAAACAAAGAATAAAAATGTATAGGTCAGAATTTTCATTGCCAACATGCACTGGTGCTCTAAACTCCTAGTACTTAAGTCCACTTCTGGGCTATCCTGGGTTAATATATTTTAAAAAGAGAAAATACTGCCAATGGTCTGTCATAGCCCCCGCCCCCCCCCAAGCAGTGTAGTTCAACAGTTAGAGTCGTGATGGTACTGCAAGATTGCTGGGCAGCACCAGTACTACTGAAGTCCTTGTGCAGCTCTCCTTTTACCCTACCCATCCCCAGGGACACCAGCAGCAGCGCCAGTACTACTGAAGCCCTGGTGCAGCACTCTTTTTGCCCTAACCACCCCCGGGGACACTGGCAGCATCAGTACTACTGAAGCTGCAGGGTGATACTTCTTTCATCCTGCCCATCTGCCTATACAAAACTAAACAGCACCAGTACTTATTGAGGCTAGGCTGTGGTACCCACAATTCCATTATAAAAACATGCAAACATCACTAGCATTGACCAATGCTTGTTTTCGGTGATATCAGTATGCACTGGAACTGATGCTCTTGAAGAGCATTCACAAGCCATTTACAATAAGGGTTTGATTAGTTGAGCAGTATCCTTGATTTACTTGTATTGGCCATCTGAAATGTGAAGTTTAAAAAACAGCCCCATTACTGTGTATTGAGTGCACCTGGAAATCTCCATATTATTGCATCACAAAATGTGCTAGTGTGGGGGTGGCAGTCAGCACCAGGATGTGGAAGGGATCGGCAGCTCAGCTCCATACAGCCAAAATACGATCTCTTCCCTTCCTAATTAGAGGCAGAGAAAATTTTGAGATTATGCAGAAATTAACTCAGGGGCAGATAAAGGTCCTTATATGTTTTTTTTTGGGGGGGGTGGAATTGGTGAAAGAGCAGAAAAGGTGCTCTTTAAAAGCAACATTTATCAGTGGACCTTGTCATGTACCAGCCTTGATCCCTGAAGAAGAGACACCAGGTCTCAAAATACTGGGCTGCAATGTTTGCCTGAACTCCAAGTCATCAGTAAATGAACTTGAGTACGTTTACTAGAGTATACCTTTGATATGTTCTATATCTTTAATATTATGTGAAGTAACATTTTTTAATATTCTTAAACTTTTCTTTTTTCTATTCTAGGTACATTTATCTTTTGTGAACACGTACGCCCAGTAAGAAATACCCTTGGTCCCCCATACATTTGATAAATACACCAAACAGTGACAGACATAGGCCAATACCGTAACTGGACTGGGAAAGAGACTTCGTTTATTGGTTGTTTTTTATTTCTCCCCATCTCTCCCATTCCTTTTTCTTTCCCCCTTCATACATTTTTACCATTTTTGATGCTGAGATTTACTTTGCTCCATACCAGTACCTCACATTGTGCTCTATGTTCTACTCCCCTTTTCTTAAACCCCCCTTTTTTTCAACTCTACCCCCCTTCCTGACCCTCCCCCAAATTTCTTCTCTTTTCTCTGGATCCAAACTTTCTTTCCCTCTCCCCTTATTTTTAGTCTTTGATTTTTAATAGATTAAAGGTGCTTCTTATTTGGATCTGCTCCCTTCTCATCTCTTCTTTTCTTTATTTTTCACACTTCTTATACAACATAAATGCTTGGGTCATGCACACAAACCCCAGTGTAATTGTACTTACAGAAACCTGGCTTAATGAATCTGTCTCAGATCATGCAATCGCCATTACTTTTTACAATCACTTCTGCCTAGATAGATCATTTAGGGGAGGTGGGATTGTCATCCATAATGACACTTTTTGTTTTACACTTGCTTTGTACTCCATCCTGGGTGGCCCTCTATCTCACCGACTCCCTAGCCCTGTCCCCCACTTGCAGTGCACCTCCATTCTTCATCCATGGCTTGCCCCCCCCCATGGTGGGGCAGCAGGGATCCCTCAACCCGCCAAACATGTATCCATTTCAGGAGGTTCCTGTCATTCGTGGAAGCAGTGCCTGCAGGGGTCGGCATCATCCAGACATGCCCAGGACAATTTTCTCCTCCTTTTTTACTCCCTCCCACCCCTCCCAGAGGTGGAGCAATGTAGATGCTGGCAGTGGCCGAGCTTTGCGCACTTCCACCCACAGCATGCCAGCCGACTACTCCTCCCCATCCCCTACATAAGGGACCCAGGCACTTCGACACCCAGCCACCACTAGGTGTCAGATATGCACCAGCCTCCATATCCCTCCCTCCCTGGGAGAGGAGAGCTGTCCTCTGGATGCTTGATCCTCTCCCACTCCGGCCGACCCCCAGTGATCCGCTCGCACTGCGAACATGGGTAACCGGCATGGCAGGAGGTAATGCATGGTGCCTCAGCCCTCAGCACCACTGGGCCAGTGATTACCAACACATTTAAAGTATCTGAATTTAGCTCACTATCGTTACTACAGGAGT
This sequence comes from Neoceratodus forsteri, assembly GCA_016271365.2. NCBI lineage: Eukaryota > Metazoa > Chordata > Ceratodontiformes > Ceratodontidae > Neoceratodus > Neoceratodus forsteri. The sequence continues at coordinate 478,912,791 of CM028135.1, forward strand.
TTGAATGTCTGGCAATCAAACTTGCACTATCTGATGCAGAGGCTGTAAACATTATTGGCTGTCCACCAAAAGGTGGTCTAGAACTTTTTAATTATATCTGCACCATACAAAATTGATATCCCAACAAAACAATTTTATTAGGAGATCTGAATTTGGGCTGGGCTTCCCAAAATCTAATAATTAAAAGAACCTCTGTGATGAACTAGGACTAACACAATTAACCAATGAGCGTACAAGACCCAATATAAAAAATCCTGCCAAGGACTCACCTTGTACCTTGTATTGACAAACAGGCCCTTTAAAATCACTCATGCTGTGGTATACCATAATGATATTAGCCACCACAATATTGTAGCATGTATCGGGGCTCTGTTAAACTTAAATCTACCTCAAACTTCTTCATCAAAATGAGGCTTACTAGATTCAGTGCAGTAAGTTTTCTAGCTGATCTAAGCTCTATAAATTGGCAACAATTCATGAAGCCACTGACATATTCAATCAATGGGCATTAGGGATTATAAACAGGCATGCTCCTTTAGTTAAACTGGGGGTCAAACACATACATTCTCCCTGGTTCAATAGGTAAACAAAAACAGCCTTAAGTGTTAGGAATGGTCTCTGGGTGAAAGCCAGGTATACCAAATTAGAAAGTGACTGATTAGCTTTTAGGAAGATGAGAAATAACTGCACCAAACTGATAAGAGATACAAAAACTCACTTCTTCCTGAACATCTTAGACAGCTCAAAAAACAATTAATCCAGATTCAGGAGTGTAGTCAGAAGAAGGCATTCTGGGGAAGGAACACCAGGAAGTGAATAGGCGGCTGCTGTCTTCAGGAAAGGGAAGTAACTGCAACACAACATGCTTTCATTCTTACCTGTTTACATTGGTGAAAGATGTAACTGCAACACAAAGTGCTTTCATTATACCTGTGTACAATGGTGTTTGTTCTGGGGTGTGTGTGTGTAGAAACAGGGAATTTTAATATGTTACCTGATTATTTTTTGTGAGAACAAGGGGCAGCAACGTAGCTGCCACCACCCACCCCTCACTCCACCCACCCCTGAGCACACCCTACCTTTATAGGTACCTGAGTCATACAACTTTCTGCATTTCCTTAAGGGAGTACATGAGTAGTACAACTTCCTACATATTCTTAAGGGGAAACAGCCTGTTCCTCTGTATAACACTACTACCAGGGGGCAGGACAGAACCCATTGCAGACAAGAGAAGACACCAGGAAGCACACAGCTTGGAGTGAGGGAAGTGCTTTTTTTTTTTCCTTTTGTTTTGTTTTTGTGTAGGTGGGGGACAAACTGTGTTTCAGCTACAGCAATGCTAGGAAGGAGCTGATCACTACTTGGACTACAAGCTGATGGTAAAACGGTTCTTGAGCATTACTGTCTGTGTGGGTGAGAACAAAGGTGCAGCATCTCAATCTGTAGTGGGTAAAAAACTTATAGATAGTACTGTTTTATGTGTCTTTGCAGTGCAACAGTTAGTAAAGTATTTTTTATTAGGGACTAAATTGTTATAAAAAAGAGAGAAAAAGAAGAAAAAAAAATATGGATAGTACTGTAGTTTCCAGTTAGTACTGTAGTGGTACTGTCTTATGCTTCATTGCAAGTACAGTTGGTATTGCATTTTAGTTAGGATCTGGGCTGGTAGGTAATCTAAGATAGGACTGTATTTTCTAGTTAAAACTGTATTTTCTAGATAGCATTGTTTAACGTGGGTAGAATAGTGGGCTGCAATGGATGTGGGGGCAGCAGTTTGGATGAACATATTGTGGAAGCTAGGAGGGTGTCCAATCTGCCACAGGCTGAGTAGTCTCAAGGAACAAGTGCTGTGGCTCAGGAGGGAGTTGGAGAGGATGGAGGAGGTGGGACAGAATCTAGGGCAGGAGGGCCTCCCCCAGGGAGTATCATGAGGATACAACATGGGAGGTACATCAGGTCATGGGAGGGGGTGGAGAGGGGATGTGGGAGCAAAACAAAGAAGGGGACCTAGGACTGGAGTGAAGGCTCAAGTCAGGAGGGAGCAACCAAAGCACAGCAATGCAGAGGAGGCAGGTAATAGGTTTGTGGTGCTGGAGACATTAGTAGAGGAGGAGGGGGTGGGTGATGCCCAGGAGAGGGCAAGAGAGGGAACGGGAGGGGAATGCTCAAGGGATGGTAGCCAGTCTAAGGGGGGGGTGGCAGGGGTGAAGAGGTGAGGGGCACAGCTGGGGGGATGGTTGAAGGAAGCAGAGATCCAGGAGAGTGGAGCAGGGTGGATAGAGAAGATGTCACATAGCAGCTGTGGCAGTGGAGAATACTGATGGGGGAAAGGCAAAAGGGACAGATGGGGGGGAATTGTGTGCAGGAGGAGGAGGAGGAGTTGAGCAGGAGAGTAACAGTGACAAGGACAGATGGTGGAATTCTGTGCAGGAGGAGGAGGAGTCAGGCAGGAGAGGAATGGCAGCAGGGACAGACAGGGGGAATTATGTGCTGGAGGAGCAGTTAAGCAGGAGACAAATGGTGACAGGGACAGACTGGGCAATTCTGTGCTGGAGGAGGAGGAGTCAGACAGGAGGAGGGGAAGCAGGCAGTTGGAAATATGGTGTAGAATACTAGTAGTGGGGTATTCAATACTAAGGGGGGGTAAGGTGGGGTAGCAAGGGGGAAAGGCATAGTCGTATATGGGTAAAGGCCATGCCAGGGATGACAGCTGAAAAAGTGGGACATTTGGTCCTGAAATATGCTAGAAGGGAAAGGGGGAGACCTCATTTAATTCTACATCTGGGGACAAATGACCTGACTGACAACACATTAGAGGCAGTCCAACAGAGGTTTGAGGAGCTGGGAACGTTATGAGAGGGGGAGGGTAGATCAGTAACTTTTTCTGAGGTATTATCAGTGCCTAAGGTGAGCCCAGCTAGAAAACAAAGGATCAATGGATTTAATGAATGGTTAGACAAATGGTGTCACACCAAAGGGTATGGGTTAGTGGGAGGGTGGGGAAAGACCTGGAAGGGCAGTAGTCTATATGCTAAGGATACACTTCACTTAAATGAAGAGGGCAAGAAGGTGCTGAAATGGAAGCTTGTGGAGTATATTGAGGTAGCTACACATTTAAACTAGGAGAGAGGTGTGGCAGGTGGATGGAGGGCATACAGTGGTCAAGAGATGGGAAGCAGAGCAAGCTTACCTCCCCAGAACAAGGGCAATGAACTAGGTAGAAGCAATAGAGGGGATGCTGGAAGTGGAGGGCAGAGGGATGGGGAGGGATAGGAAAGGGATGGAAAGTGGTTACCATGAATGCTAGAAGCCTGAAGGATAAAATGAATGCCTTACAGGCCGTCATGGTAGAGAGGGAGGTGGACATGTCAGCCATCACAGAAACATGGGCCATCCAAGACCACGACTGGGACCTGGCAGTCCCAGGGTACAGAATATTCCACAGGGATAGGGAAAATAATAGAGGGGGGGTGGCATTATGCATGAGGGAGGGGCTAAAGTGCATTACAGAGGAAGGAGAAACAGAGTCATTATGGCTGCTAATCCAGGATTCCAGGAATAGGACTCTCTGGATGGGAGTGGTGTACAGGTCACCCTCCCAGACAGAGAAGTTGTACAGGGAACCTGCGACGCAGATTAGAAGGGCATGCGGGAAGGGGAGTGTGGTGTTTGTGGGGGACTTCAGCCTGCTGGGGGTAGATTGGGGAGCCCCAGTCACCAGCAATAGAAGGGGCAGGTACTGCTGGACACCTTTCAGGAAAGCTTCCTGACACAGGTGGTCAACAAATGAACTGGGGGGGGCATCCTTGACCTAGTACTCACAAATGGGGAGTTTGTGAGGGATATCAAGGTGGAAGAACCACTAGCGGGGAGTGACCATCACGCAGTATGGTTCAGGTTGATTATGGGAAAATAGGTGGTGGCATCTATGCAAAGGTGCTGGATTTCAGGTGGGTGGATTTTGCAAAGATGGGGGAGGTAGTGAGTGGGTACCTGGCCAGGACCCAGCCTAGTACGGGCATGGACCAGAGATAGGAACTCATTAAGAAGGGGATAGTAGAGGCTACCAGTTCCTGTAGCAGGACTTGGAGTAAAAAGGACAGGGCAAAAAGGCCAAGCTGGATGAGCAGGGGGGTTGTAGAAAAGTTGAGGAGTAAAATGGTGGCCTTTAGGAGATACAGGAAATGAGAGGGAGGAAAATTGGGAAGAGTACCCACAGGAGGCAAAGGAGGTGACAAGGGCAGTAAGAACAGGAAAAGCAACCAAAGAGCTTAGGCTGGCATAACGCATTGAGGAGGGGGAGAAGAGCTTCTTCAGGTACATCAGGTAGAAAAGGAGCTGTAAAGAACAGATAGTAAGGATTAAGAAGGATGGGCGATGGGTAGAGAAGGGGGAGAAAAAGCAGAAGCACTCAATGACTACTTCTGCTCGGTATTTATGAAAGAGAGAAGGGGAGTGCTACCCAAGGGATGCGGGGGGCAGAAAAGGCTAGGAGGGGAGTAACAGATGGGGTGATCACAGAAGGTAGCGTGCTGGAGGGCTTGAGAGCACTGAGGGTGGACTAGACACTGGGGCCAGATGGCATTCACTCCAGGGTACTGAAGGAGCTAGCAGAGATTCTGGTGCAGCCCTTGGCAGGCCTATTCAATGCCTCACTGAATTCGGAATGCGTACCCAAGGATTGGAGGTTGGCTCACATGGTTTCCCTGCATAAGAGTGGATCCAAAGATGAATCAGGGAATTATAGACTGGTGAGCCTCATATCCATTGTAAGGAAGCTAATGGAAATGATCCTGAAGGAGAGGCTGGTGTCTCTGTTGGAGTTCAATAGGCTGCAGGACAGTAGATAGTATGGCTTTGTCACATACAGATCCTGCCAAACCAACCTGGTAGATTTCTATGACTGGGTAACCAGGCAGATGGATAAGGGCCATGCAGTGGATGTCCTGTACCTGGACTTCAGCTAGGCATTCGATTCAGTGCCACATGAGAGATTTGGAATAAAACTTGAAGGCACAGGGGCGGGAGCAAAAATGGTGGGATGAGTGACAAACTGGCTGCAGGGAAGGCAGCAGAGGGTGGTGGTGGTGGTGGAAAGGGAACTCTCATCCCCAACAGCAGTAATGAACAGGGTTCCACAGGGCTCAGTGCTGGGACCAGTGTTATCTGGGATATTTATTACAGATATTTCCATAGGCATCAAAAGCAGGATCAGCCTGTTTGCCGACGACACCAAGATAGTGGTGGTGGTGGATGACATAGAGGGATGGCAGACTTTGCAGGAAGATCTGAAAAAGCTGGAGACCTGGTTGGACACTTGGCATCTGAGGTTCAATGCCAAAAAGTTTAAGGCACTGCATTTTGAGGCAAAAATTCCAAGGAGAAACTACCAACTGGGGGGAGTGCAGCTTGTGGAGACTGAGGAGGTGAAGGATCTGGGGTGGTCATCATGGGATCAATGAAAAACTCAGCACAGTGTAGGAAGGCAGCAGCAAGGGCCAACAAAATGTAGTGTTGCATTGCAAGGGGAATAATGTCGAGGAGGGGGGAAGGTGATTCTGCCGCTGTATAGATAATTAGTTAGACCTCATCTTGAATACTGCATGCAGTACTAGCGCCCGTACCTGAAAAGGGACATTAAATTACTGGAAGGGGTGCAGCACAGAGCAACTAAAATGATCCAGAGGACTGGGGGTCTTACCTTATGAGAGTAGGCTAAAGGAGTTGAACATGTTCTCGCTGGAGGAGAGGAGGGACAGAGGGGGATATGATTGAAACATTCAAGTACATGAGAGGGATAAACAAGACTGGTGTGGAGGAGCTATTCAGGGTAAGGGTGGGGAGGAACATTGAGGCCATGACATGAGACTGGAGGGGGGAAGGTTCAGAAGGAAAATGAGGAGACACTTTTTTACAGAGAGGGTGGTGGCAGGATGGAACCTGTTACCAGCAGAGGTGGTAGCCTCTAAAACAGTGAGCTGCTTCAAAAGGGGCTGGAATAGGGCAAGAGGGAAGATAAAGGGAGGGGGTGAGGAGGGAGGGACAACTGCAGAATAGGGCTACTAGCTGCAAAATCAAGCAGACTCAATAGACCAAATGGTCTTTTTCTGCTGGCAAATTTTGTATGTTCATATGTAACATTGGTGGCCAATAAAACGTAGCTTCCCTTACCTGTTAAAATTGAATAGCAGGGAGATATAATAACAGATAGACAAGTAATTCTAGAAGCATTTGATACTCATTTTGCTACAGCTGGCTTGGCTTTTGACATATCACCAGCAGTAAAATATCCTATTCCAAACACCATGGGTGTTGACACAGAGCCTTTCTAATCTGAACTATTCTCTTTTAAGACCATAACTTATAAGCAGATTGAGGATCTGTTGCTACAATTAGATATCAAGAAAAGTACAAGTATTGATGGACTAGACCCTGTATTTCGAAAAATCAGCTACAACTATCTAATGGCACCAATAACCCACCTTTTTAACTTTTCACTATCCCATAATGGTAGCATGTCCACTGAGTGTGGGAATATAGGTGAAAACATATGGGTGACTTCATTTGAGTGACTCCTGAATGGGCAACTGTACAATTATGGCAAATGATACTTTTGAGTGACTGGACATCTCTGTGAACAGTGATATAGCCTACATCCTGTGTCCAGGTGCAGAATGGTGTTGGAATCTAATAGATGGGGGGAGTTGGTGCATGGGGGTAGAGCCCCCCTGCTCTTTGTAGGTGCACCTGTGGGGGACAGGGGATAAAGGTGGGGGTTTCTGGGGGGATTCATGGGTGAAGATAGAGATGGAGTTTACTAGGAACCAGAGGGGGATGCCACTACTGGTCTATGGCAGCTTTGTATACTGGAGCAATAAGTACGTCTGTGGGAAGGTGTACTGAGGTGTTCATAAAGCAGATGCAGTGGATGGCAGTAGCAGGAGATGATACTGGGATCTCACTGAATGTCTGGTACAGGTGGTGGGGAAGTATACATCCCATGCATGGCTGGAATATCTACATGGAGCTGCCTACAATATACAGGTGCAACAGTTGTAAAAAATTGCTGCAGTTACTGTCGCTGTACTGCACAATTGCACTATATGCACTTACTAATATGTAGTCACTCAAATTGAAATTACCTAATAATTTTTACTAAGATGACATGGAACCTTCAATAATGCACTACTGATGATCTGGAGAATGATGCATGTCGGTCCCCTTTTCAAATCCAGAGACCCAAGTCTTTAAAGCAATTATAGACCTACATTATTTGCCCTAAGCTAAGCTCTTTGAAAATATAGTAAATATTCAAATCAGGGACCATCTGGAGTACTTTAATCTCATCAACACAAAGCAGCCTAGCTTTAGACCTAAACACAGTACAGTGTCAGCCCTAGCTAAAGTAGTCAATGATTGGCTTACAGCTCTAGATTGCAAGCAACATATTGGAGGGGTATTTCTTGATCTCAGCAAAGCCTTTGATACAGTTGATCATAGCATATTAATAAACAAGCTAAAAAGAGTCTGACTAGGAATCTCCTACTCTCCTGGTTTTCAAATGATCTTAATGGTAGACAACAACAAATTAAAACGGACAGAGAATTGTCTTCCTCAGCACCACTAACGAAAGGATTTCCTCAAGATTCGATACTGGGCCCTGTGCTATTTATGATCTACATAAATGACATTAACAGAAATATCAATACTGCTAAACTCCATTCTTTTGCTGATGATACTGTCCTTTATATTTCAGGACCTGCTCTATCCAGTGTATGTGTTGACCTATAAGCAGAATTCAATTAATTGCAGATGAACCTATTTCATTCTAAATTGCTACTTAATGCAAAAAAGACCAAATAGAAGTTCTAGCCCTCCACCTCAACATCCTGGGCAACATATGTGCCTGCCATCACTACATTAACAGGAGAATCATTAGAAGTGTAGATAACATAAATGGAATTCAGCCAAATAAATGTTTATCTTTCAATACACTTATAGAATCACTCTATAAAAAAACGAGAATTACAATGTTGTTTTTTTGTCTATGGGAACAAGAGCTGTTTTCTGTTACATATAAGGAAAAGATTTGTACAAGTTATTTTCCTCCCCAATTGGATTATGCTGATCTAATCTAAAGCCGCTGTACCAACTCTTCCCTAAATAAACTTTATGTGTTCTATCACAGAGCCCTTTGTTTTGTCACAAATTCTGTACCCAGAATTTATCATTGCATATTATATACAATGGTCAGGCGGCGATCCCTAACTTTAAGGAGGATCAAAAACATGTATATGTGGATTTACAAAGTGCTAACTAAAACTCTCCCTTGTTACATTTCAGACTTCACCCCTCTACTGCACTACAATCCCCTAGTAATTATACATTAAGGAAATATAATTACATCCTCTCAGAGACCCTGAGATATGTCACCCAGTATGGAAAACCAGCCATTAGTCTTATCATTCCTATGGCATGGAATTAATCACAAAACACTTTCAAACTTATTAATCTTGTCAGTATTGATGTGTTTAAAGCCCTCCTAAACAAGGTATGCAAAAAAAAAAAAACCCCCAAAAAACATGCTCGTGCAAGTGCCAGATTATATGAATATGGATGTAGAATAGTGACTCCTATGTATAAAACTGTGTTTAAACCCATTCTCAGACAGGATTTTTGTTGTTACTATCATCTTGAAATAGAATTACTGGCAGGCAATCCACTGGATGAAATTCTTTGTGATCTTTGCTTTGTAATTATATAATGTTTACGTGTTAGGTGTGTACTTATTCCTATTAATTTCTATACCTTTATTGTATTATACTTTGTGTATGTCAGTTCTACTGTATTTTCTCACACTGATATTTCCACTATATTTAACAGTTTCTTGTATTGTATGCTGTCCTACTCAGGACCACTTTGTGAATAAGCTTGCTCAATGAAGTCTCTTCCTGGTAAACTAAACTAAACTAAACTAAACTAAACTAAACTAAACTATAACCTTCCTCTTAGTATACTGCTTTTTAACACTGATATCTATTTTGTTATTACAGGGACTGATTTAAAAAATATAGTGTCATAGCAAATGCCTGCAATTCTGTTCTCAGGATGATGTGTGTACTCTAAGTTTTAATAATTGATGTATGGGTTTAATGTGTTGTTTCATTTTAAATTCATGTGTTAATTTGGTGGTTTGTCTGTCTAGCCTTTAGGCCCACCCCCTGATGAAGCCCTGTGTGGATTGAAGTGCTGGGGCTGTAGGGTGCTTTTTGGGACTCCAATGGTTCCAGAATAAATGTCATTGTTCACTTAATTCAGAGAGTTTGCCGCTTATGTTTACCTTGCCTGCATCTGTTAGAGTGTTGTTCCCACTGCTGCCTTTTCACCAGTCATTTGCCAATTAACTTTTTGCTAGTTCCCTGAATCCACCTATAGGAAATTGTACCTGGGCACATTGGGCTAGAGCAGTCCCATTCAAAATATACCCATGTACAAGATGGACATACTGTAGGTCTGTAGAGCAAAGGTACCATCTTTGCACAGTGCCAAAGGTCCCTGCAGGACAGAAATTTAAATATCAGATCCCATAAACAAGTCTCCATTTAAAAATGTAATTGTATCAAATCTCCAAAATCTCACCATTTGCAAAACTTTTCTACCATGAACCTCTAAAACCTCACCATTTGCAAAACCTTCTACCATATTCCGTAAGTAAATAACTTTATGAAAACCCTTTGAATCAATGAAAAAAATGCAATCCAAAAACTTTATTTTGCAAAGCTGCTATAAAGTAAGTACAATGTTTTATTCTGAGAGGAGTTGTTTTGTGAGAGTTTAACTGTCTTCTCATCAGGTTTGAGGGTTTTCATGAGAGTTTAACTGTCTTTATCAGAGCCAAACACTACATTAAATAACTGAAGTGATAACTGCAGTATCCAGTATCAAAATAATTTGCCCAAACAATATGGGAGTGATCCCACATATATCTGGAGGCAGTATAGTGCATTGGTTAAGGGCACTGATCTGTAAGCCTGGAGACCTGGGTTTGAATCTCTTCAGTTCCCACTTGCATACTGTGTGACCATGAGCAAGTCACTTAACTTCCTTGTGCTCCCAGGTCACACCAGGAAAACAAGCTTTGGCTTAGTGTGTCTTTCCTGGTTAAACAATTTCCCCTTTTCCCATAGTTAGGGTTTGCTGGTAATGTCTATATCAGACCCCAGTTTTTGTTCACTTGTAACTTAGACACCCATTGACAGATTGTGCTGAAATGTTTAGGGTTTGCATACAGTTTCAGAATAAAACAAGCATTTGTCAATGCCGAATGTTGGCTTGCTGGCATTGGCATTGGTAGTGCAGGAGTTAGAGAGATGCATAATAGGAATGGCAGTGAAGTATTGAATTAAAACAAAATCAAACATACACAGCATTTTGTATTTATTTGAAACTTGGCTTCCTGGCCAATGCCCTTTGGGGTAACCCTTGCCTCAGTGCTTACGCACAAAGGTTCTTCGTCTATTGAACTAATGCCACCCCCACAGAGACTGAAAGGCGGGGTGTGCCTTTGGGTCATTGGCCATAATGCTTAAGCCATTCCATCTCACCCCACCCTGCAGACAGCAACAGGTGTCATGGTGTGCCTTGGGGTCTTTGTCCCTTATGCTCACCCCATTCCAAAAGGAAATAAGCTGAGATGGGTGCAGTACAGGAGAATGGGGTGAATGTTAGGGCTAAAGACACCGAGGCACACCTTGATGTCTGTCAGTGGCTGTAGGGTGGGGGTAGAATGCAGTGAGCATTACAACTGACGAACCCAAGTCACACCCCCCAATGCCTGTCAGTCTCTACAGGGTAGGCGTTACAGTTGGAAATCTTAGTGCCCCTGGTATTTGTTGGTATTTTCACTCCAAAATTTCAAAATGGACTTTTTAGGACCCCACCTCATGAACAGTGGCACTATCATTTCGTTACTTAATCCTGAAAGGTGGTTTTGCACAGCAACTATGCCATTTGGTGCCACAGGTGCGGAAGCACATTTCAGGCAGGAAGTGAAAAATGACAGCTGTACTGTTCATGAGGAGGTGTGAAAAATTGCAATGTTGAAAATCTGAAGTGAAAATATGAAAAATTTGCGACATTACGAGCATTCGTAGAAACTACACAATGCACGCCTGTAACGTGGTCATTTTTTTGAATTTATTCACCACATTTTTTTACATTAAATCAACTTTATTGAATTTTCAGTTAACAAACAGGTTACATAGAGCATAAAAATGTCCAGACAAAACCATGCCCTCTTATCCCCCACCCACTCAATCTCCCCTTAAAGCCACCCCCTTTCACCAAATTTTTAACATGGACTTTTTGGGACCTCCCCTCATGAAGAGTTGCACTGTGATTTTGATAACCCATCCCGAAAGTTGATTTCACACAGCGACCGCACCACTGTGTGCCACAGGTGTGAAAACACATTTTGGCGGGATGTGAAAAATTACAGCTATACTGTTCATAAGGAGGTGTTAAAAAATGCCAGTGTTGAAAATGTGGAGTGAGAATATTAAAAATTGGTGAAGTTAAGACCGTGCATAGAAAATGTGCAATATACACCCATAACATGGTCATTTCTTGGAATGTTTTCACCAAATTTTCAACACGCACTATTTGGGACCCCACCTCTTGAACAGTGGTACTGTTTGTTAATTGGTCCTGAAAGGTCATTCCCTGCAGTGACCGTGAAATCACCTTTTGGAACCGAGAAATGAAACTACAGTGACTTGTTCATGAAGTGGGGTCCCAAGAAACCCATGTTGAAAATTTGGGGCCAAAATTCCTAAAAATGGCTGAGATATCAACCTGAGTTGAAACCCGCCACTGAGTCCTATTTTACAGCGCTTACCCAATTCCTCGGTTTGTAGTTTGGCTTTGAAGAGTGCAGACGCATCCTGGTCCACAGAAGATCGCAGCGCTGGACCTCTGGAGGGTAAGTATGGGTGAGGGTGCAGGGAGGTAGGTGCGCAGAGGGAGGGTTGGGTTGGGGTGGGGGACTGAGGAGACAACGCTGGATGGTTTACTTTTTACAGTTTAACGAACAACTCCAGGGAACCGTTTTCTTTATTTATAGGTTAAAAAAAGAAATAAAAAACTTTTGGCACACTGGGGTGGGTTCCCAGTGTACCACATGTGTTTGGGGGGGCATAATGCTGACGGGGATTGGGCACCCCATTGGCAAGCTTGGAGGGGAGGAGAAAAATGATGCCGATGGGGATTTGGCACCCCATCAGCAAACAAATTGAAAATGGGGGGCATCCAACACCAGGAGTGGGCATTTCGGTGTCGGGAAAATAAAAAAAGTCTGGGCACACTGGGGTGGGCTCTCAGTGTGCCACAATGTGGCTGTGGAGGGGGGGATACATGCCAACATGGAGATTGGGCACTCCCGATGTCAGCTTTGTGGGAGCATGTGGTCGGCGGCAGGAGCCACCATTGTGGAAAGCTGTGCCAGTGGCTGTTTTATTTATTTATTGAAATGTTTCACCAGAAACAGCACACCAAGCAACTGCTTGTAACTTCAGCCATGTGCATTACTGTGCACTGTAATGTGCATGGCTGGAGTCTTGTCTTCTGCCATTGCAATGAGGAAACTGCACCTCATTGCAGTCGCAGCTTTCTTTCAAGGTTGTGGCTGTCTTTGAAACTGCTGTCATGGCCAGCATGCTCACCGATTGGCGGACATCATGAGGGACACACCCACTAAAGCATCCCCTGCATTGGCAACAACACTGACACACCTCTGAAATGTGTTATTACCACAAGATGTTGCTTGCGCACGTTCAAGTCAAAATAAAAATCCTGTAAATTGTAGTCCAGAAAGTCTTCCCCCAAGGCATTTCAATTCCCCGCAAGACACTGACCAATGTAGCCCTGCTCTCATCTCCTCAGCCAGCTTGCACATGACTTAAAATACTGCAAAACCACTATTAAGACCAGAAGGCTTGGTTTCAGTATAATAAATAGCAGTTTGTGACATTTTTAAGCACACAGTGGCTAGCCAAGGAAGTGAGAAGAGGTGTGTACCAGCCATAATCTAGTGGTGTGGTGAAAGAGGGTGAGGGTGCCACTAGTCACCAGTGGGACATGGTACAGGACTGGGGTAGCACTGAACACCAGCAAGTGCAAGGAGTGGGAAAGGGAGAGGACAGGCTATTGAACAACTATGCATGTTTGATATGTGATGTGTACAGCAAGGCTGGATTCTTGGGAGCATTTTGTGCAGCATGGAAGAGGGAGGGAGTGCTACTGAATGCCGTGGAGTGCCTTTTTTCATAGGCTGTGAAGTGGATGGGGTTTCACTGGCCACTTGCAAATGTTTGGCACAGGATGGGGGGTGTCAGTGGTCACAAGGGAGTGCTTGTTATAGTATGGAGAGAGGAGTGGTGTATCATTGAATACCAGACCGTGTTTAGAATGGGACAGGAGAAAAGAGGGGATACATAGAAACATAGAAACATAGAATTTGACAGCAGATAAGGACCGCTTGGCCCACCCAGTCTGCCTAATTCCCTGCCTACTGGATAAGCTGCAGATCCTAGTTAACCAGCAGCCTACTTCTTTCTACCCCCAACCCCTAGAATTGCCTTATGACTGTCCCATGCATGCTTGAATTCCACCACTGTTTTTGACTCCACTACCTCCTCTGGAAGGCCGTTCCATGCATCCACAACCCTCTCTGTGAAAAAATACTTCCTTAAATTACCTCTGAGCCACCCCTCTATCTTCAAATTGTGCCCCCTTGTTCTTGCACACCTCTTTTTTTGAAAGATGCTACCCTCTTGGACTTTGTTGATTCCCTTGAGGTACTTGAAAGTTTTTATCATGTCCGCCCTCTCCCTCCTTTCCTCGAGGCTATACATATTAAGCTCCTTAAGTGTCTCTTCATATGTCTTCCGGTGCAGACCCTGCACCATTTTAGTTGCCCTCCTCTGGACAGCTTCCATCCTGTCTATGTCTTTCCGAAGACTGGGTCTCCAGAACTGCACACAGTACTCCAGATGGGGTCTGACCAGCTGTCTGTACAGAGGGATAATAACTTCCTGTTTTCTACTGGTGATGCCTCTCTATGCATCCCAGTATCCCCCAACCCTCCTTGCTGCCCTCTCACATTGCTTGCCCACCTTTAGGTCGTCTGATATGACTACCCCCAGGTCCCTTTCCATTTTGTTGTCGTAGTATCTCACACCCCATTGTGCTCTTCCCTGGGTTTTTGTTTCCCAGGTGCATTACCTGCACTTCTTAGCATTGAATCTAAGCTGCCATACATTTGACCGTTCCTCTAACCTTGCCAAGTCCCTTTTCATCCTTTCCACCCCACCTTGTGCATCAACTCTGTTGCAGATCTTTGTGTCATCTGCAAAGAGACATACTTTTCCTTCCAGTCCCTCTGCAATGTCGCTTATAAAGACATTGAAGAGGACCGGTCCTAATACTGAACCCTGTGGTACCCCACTAGTAACCCCCCTTTCTTCAGAGTGGACTCCATTTACTATTACTCTCTGTGTCCTATTCTCCAGCCAATTTTTACCCAGGCTGTCATCTTGGGACCCACTCCCAGGCTAGCTAACTTGTATATTAATCTTTTGTGTGGGACTGTGTCAAATGCATTGCTAAAGTCTAGGTAGGCCATGTCCACAGCCCCTCCCTGATCTACTACTTTGGTCACCCAGTCAAAAAAATCTATCAGATTTGTCTGGCATGACCTTCCCGCTGTGAATCCATGCTGCCTTAGGTCCTGTGCCCCTCTGGCCTCTTCATACTCTACAATTCTTTCCTTCAGAAGTGATTCCATCATTTTCCCTACCACTGAGGTTAAACTAACAGGTCTGTAGTTTCCTGCTTCTGCCTTGCTCCCACTTTTGTGAAGGGGAATCACATCTGCCCTCCTCCAGTCCTCGGGTATCACCCCATCCTTCCATGATTTGTTAAACAGGATAGTCAGTGGTGTCACTAATTCCACCCTTAGTTCTTTTAGAATTCTGGGATGAATCCCATCAGGCCCCATTGCTTTGTCCACCTTCAGTTTTAAGAGTTCTTTCAGAACCCTTTCTTCTGTAAATGGGCTGTATCCAGAGGGTTTCTACTGTTTGTTTTAGGTACCTCCCCCTCTTCCATTGTAAATACAGAGCAAAAATATTTGTTTAGTATCTCTGCCTTTTCACAGTCACCCTCTGTCCACCCTCCCCCCACTTTATTAAGCTTCACTATCCCTCCCTTGGTCTTCCTTCGCTCCCTTATGTACCTATAAAAGGTTTTATCCCCCTTCTTAACTGAGTTGGCTATCTTTTCCTCAGTTTGGGCCTTTGCTGTTCTGACTGCCTTCCCAGCTTCCTTTTGCTTTAACTGATACAGTTCTCTGTCCTGCTCCTTCTGTGATTCCTTGTACTTCCTGAAAGCTTTCTTTTTCTCTTGAACCTTCACTGCCATTTCCTTTGAGAACCATAGTGGTTTCTTACATCATTTAGTTTTGTTTATTTGCTTCACACAAAGGCTAGTTACCTCTGTGATGGCAGTTTTTATTATTCCCCATTGTTCTTCCACCCCTCCTTCCTGCCCATTTGCTAGTGCATTCCTTAGGCACTCACCCATTTTGGCAAAGTCAGCCTCCTAAAGTCCAGTACCTTTGCCTTTGTATGGCTTGACTCTATTGCTGTGTTTATTGTGAACTCATACTGTTCGATGGTCGCTAGTCTCAGATGGCTACCCACTTCTACATCTGTGATCGTCTCTTCATCTCCATTTGAGAGAACCAGGTCTAAGATTGCTCCCTCTCGAGTAGGCTCCAATACTAGTTGTCTAAGGCATGCCCCCTGTAGGGCATCTAGAATAACCCCACTCTTCGAAGTGGCTGCTGCAACTGCACTCCAGTTAACATCTGGCATATTCAGATCGCCCATCAGCAATATCTCTCCTTTTTCTGCCTTACTAAGTATACTTTCTATCATTTCCTTGTCCATTTCCTTCCCCTGAGAAGGGGGTCTGTATACAACCCTTGTGCGTATTGTGGTGCCATTGCCAGTCTCCAAATTTACCCACAGTGCTTCTTCTCCTCCCTGTTTACCCTTTTGTTCTGCTGCTTTGATTCCTTCCCTTATGTAAAGAGCTACTCCTCCTCCTCTATTACCCTCTCTGTCCCTCCTGTAGATAGTGTATCCTGGTATGTTTACGTCCCAGTCATGGTTATGTGTGAACCATGTTTCTGTGACTGCCACGATATCCAGATGTTCCTCCTCCATCAAGGCCACTAATTCAGGAAGCTTGTTACTCAGACTACGGGCATTGGTACTTATTGCTTTTCATTTTTTTGATGGCTTTACCTTCAGTTGCAGCATCCCCCACTGACCTTTCTACCTTGGTCTTTTTCTCATTTAGTACATAGATACACAGATACATAGACAGTGTTGGCAGATAAGGGCCTATGGTCCACCCACTCTGCCCATTTGAGCTTGTAAGTTCAGTTTGTTTTCCTAGAAGTCTGTTGCCCCTTACCCCTGACCTCCAGAATTCCTTTATGTCTATCCCATGCATTCTTAAATCCCCGTGATTGTTTCAGCCCCCACCACTTCCTCTGGCAGGGTGTTCCACTTGTCCACCACCCGTTCTGTGAAGAAATTCTTTCTCATGTTTCCTCTGAATCATCCTCCCTCCAACTTCATCCCATGCCCTCTAGTCCTGGAACATCTTTTTCGCTTAAAAATAGTGTTTTCCTGCACCCTGTTCCTCCCTGTAAGATACTTGTATGTCTCTATCATATCGTCTCTCTCCCTCCTCTCCTCCAGGGAGTACATGTTCAGTTCCTTCAACCTGTCTTCATAGGACTTGTGATGCAATCCATGCACCATCTTTGTTGCCCTCCTCTGAACCTTCTCTACCCTGTCTATGTCCTTACATAGGTATGGTCTCCAGAACTGTACACTGTACTCCAGGTGGGGCCTCACTAGTGTCTTGTATAGCGGAATTATGACCTCCTTTTTCCTGCTGGTGATGCCCCTGCCTATACATCCCAGCATCCTATTTGCTTTACCTGCTGCCTTGTCACACTGTTTCCCTACCTTGAGGTCATCAGAGATGATAACCCCAAGATCCCTTTCCTGCTTGGTGCATGCTATATCCTCACCCCCAACTGATATATTGTGCCAGGGTTTTGTGCCCCATATGCATTATCTTGCACTTCTTTGCATTGAATTTCAACTGCCAAACCCCTGACCATTCTTCAAGTTTCTGCAGGTCGCTTCTCATTCTGTCTACACCCTCTGGTGTGTCTACTCTGTTACAGAGCTTTGTGTCATCAGCGAACAGTGAAATTCTGCCTTCTAGGTCCTGCAATGTCACTGATGAAGATGTTGAATAGGACCGGTCCCAGCACTGATCCCTGTGGTACCCCACTGGTCACTCTTCCCTCTGTGGAATGACAGCCATTTACCACTACCCTCTGTGTCCTGCCACCCAGCCAGTTACCTACCCACCACACTACTGTCCTGCCCACACCCATATTCCCCAGTTTGTGTAATAGTCTCTATGTGGCACAGTGTCAAAGGCCTTGCTGAAGTCCAGATAGGCCATGTCCACTGCCCTCCCTGATCCACCTCCCTAGTCACCCAGTCAAAAATTCAATGAGATTGGTCTGACATGACCTCCCCTGGTGAAACCATGCTGCCTTGGGTCCTGTAGTCCATTGACAACCAGATGTTCTACCAATCTCCTTCAGTAGTGCTTCCATGATCTTCCCCACTACCAAGGTGAGGCTGACTGGTCTGTAGTTCCCTGCTTCCTCTTGTTCCCACTTTTGTATAAGGGGACTACATCTG
This sequence comes from Neoceratodus forsteri, assembly GCA_016271365.2. Lineage (NCBI taxonomy): Eukaryota > Metazoa > Chordata > Ceratodontiformes > Ceratodontidae > Neoceratodus > Neoceratodus forsteri. The sequence continues at coordinate 478,930,649 of CM028135.1, forward strand.
CTGTCCTCCAGTCTTTGGGTACCTCCTGTTTCCAGTGATCGGCTAAACAGGATAGCCAGAGGTTCAGCCACCACCTCTCTTAGTTCTTTAAGGACCCTGGGTGCACCCCATCTGGCCCCATTGCTTTATCAACTCTTATTACTTCCAGTTCCTTCAGGACCCTTTCTCGTGTAAGGGACTTGTGTCCATTTCTGCACCATTCTCACCCCTTGTACTCCCTTCAGACCCATTACCCTTCCCTTCCTCAGTGAAGACTGAGCATAAATACCTGTTCAATATGTCAGCTTTACTGTTGTCATCCTCCACGTGGCCCCCATCCTCCCCCTGCAGTCTCACTATCCCTCCCTTTGTCTTTCTTTTTTCACTTATGTACCTGTAAAAGGTTTTGTCCCCTCTACCCACTGATTTTGCAATGTGCTCTTCTGTCTGAGCTTTGGCTTCCCTTACTGACCTCCCTGCCTCCCTTTGCTTCTCCTGGTACTTCTCCCTATCCCCTTCTGCCTGTGTCTTTTGTATTGCCCGAATGCAATCTTTTGGCTTTTACTTTCTTTGCTACCTCTTTGGAAAACCATAATGGTCTCCTCTTCCTTTTCCTCTTGCTAACCTGCTTAATGCATAATTCTGTTGTTCTTGTAATCCCCATTTTAAATACTGCCCACTGTTCCTCAACCCCTGATTCCTGTCCCATTCCCCTTAATGCCTCTTTCAAGTATCTCCCCATTTTCCCAAAGTCTGCCCCCCTAAAATCCAGGATACGTGTTTTTGTGTGGTTTGGTTCTGCTCTTTCTGTGATTACAAACCACAATGACTGGTGGTCACTGTTTTCCAGGTGCTCCCCCACTGTTACCCCCATCACACTGTCCCTGTTTGTGAGCACAAGGTCCAGTATTGCCTTCTGCCGAGTTGGTTCCGTGACCAGTTGCTTGAGGAAGGCACCCTGAAGGAGTCCAGGATAAATCTGCTCTAGTTGATGCTGCTGCTGGGATGCTCAGTCCACATCTGGAATACTGAAGTCTCAACCAGTACTACCTCACCCTTGTCTGCCATCCTTTGGATGGCTAGCACCAACTCCTATCTGTTTCTTCCTCCTGTGCTGGTGGTCTATAGACCACACCTGTGCAGATGGCTGTCCCCATTTTCCTTTCCAGCTTAACCCACAGTATCTCTCCCCATTTTGTTCCTCCTGGATCTCTGTGGCCCTTATGTATTTTCACATACAGTGCCACTCCTCCTCCCTTCCTGCCTGCTCTGTCTCTTCTGAATATGTTGTAGCCAGGTATGGCCATCTCCCAGTCGTGGTTATCATTACACCAGGTTTCAGTGATGGCCACAATGTCCAGGTCTGACTGCACCATGACAGCCTCCAGATCTTCCATCTTGTTGCTAAGGCTCCTGGCATTTGCACATGGCTTTCCATGATTTGACCTCCCTAGACTGTTTCACAGTTCTACTCCAGCCCTTCCTCGGTTGTCATTTATCCTGGTTCTCCTTGCTGTCTGCCCTTCTGCTGAATTTTGCCCCTTTCTGCTTATCCACCTCTTGGGCACTAATCTCCATCTTTGCACACTGCTTTGCAGAGATAGCCACTCCTCTGGTTCATCGGTTCCATGCTAGCTGTGGGGGTGAGCAAGTAGGTACCCTCCTTGCTGGCCTGCCCCCCTTTGCTAGTTTAAATGCTTGTCAATGTAGCATTTAAACTTATCATTGAGTGCTTGGATTCCCTCCAGGATGGATACAGGCCGTCAGGCTTGAACAAACCTCCATCCTCCAGGTGGGTCCCCAGTCACCAATGAATCAAACCCTTCCTCGCAGCACCAGTTCTTCAACCATGAGTTAAAGTTCCTGGTGCATGCACTCCTATGCTCTCCTTGCCTCTCACAGGTAGTACTTCTGAGAAAGTGACAGTAGCTACTTGCTTGAGACCCTCCCAGTTTCCTAAACTCTTCCTGAACTTCCTTTGGCTCCCCATTTGCCAGGTCATTAGTACCTAGGTGGATAATGACATCCAGCTCACCCTCCCATCTTGCCTTCCCAGTGATCCCAGGATCTTCCTTCCATCCCTCCATGCCGTGGCACCTGGTAGGCACCTCACCTCCCTGTCCTCCCCTCCTGTCCCTAGCTGGATCCCTCTTATGATGGAGTCCCCCACCAGGATTCGCTTCCTCCTCCTCTGGGTCCACTGCTTTCCCACTGAGGTCACCTCCTGGCTAACCTCCACATCCTTTCCTTCCACTTCTCTGGGTACCTCTATTTGGTTGTCCTCATTCGCCAGTGTGGCATATGAGTTCTTGAGTGGAATAGGATCTGGGATGTGCCTCTGCCTGACCGCTCTAACCCTCCCTGAGCCCACTGTCATCCAAGTGCTCCTCGTTCTCGGCATCCTTTGAGGCAGTTGCATTGGACTGGTGGTCTCTGGATAGGGTGATGGTACTCTGACCCAGTTTACTTCGCTCTGAGTCTGGCTACCTCCTCCTGCAGTCCAGAGAGTGCATGCAGATAGGGCAGCACCTCAGTGTCCAGAAGGTCTGCCTGAATATGGCTGCCCCACAGCCACTGCATTGCACCACTCCCCACATTATACTGCAAGTCCACTACTTGTCTGCTACTGAAGCTCTTCTAGTTCCCTTTGTATTAATTTACTGTCCTAAAAATCCTGCCACTGATCCTCAGATATTTTTTTTAAAGAAAAAGAAAACAATAAATAAATAAATGAATCAAAACACTTGTCGTGCTGAGGGTGGGCTTCTTCCACCTTATGCCCCTCCTACTTCACACCCCTTACTATACCCTGTGTTTAGCTCCTGTCAATCAGATTTAACAGGGCATATAATTAAGAGTTGGGGAAGGGAGGGAGGTGAAAATTTGCAGCAATTAAAGAAAGCACAGAATTACACCACCACTATGTTTTAAATTTTCAACAGCCCAAAAACAATTATAAGTAAAGACAACAAAGAAATTATAGTGTCACTAAAAGCCCTCAATCTACGTTTAAAAGAAAAATAGCAATTACCAATTACTCTAAAGCACTGAATTGAATATGTTTCCTTCCTTCCCTTTCTGGCTTCTTCTGAGAAAATGAACTCTACTTGCTACTTCAACTCTGACTAAACCCCACCTCCAGTTATCACGTAGCTGAGGTCAGAGGCCAGACAATTAACACCCTTCACCCAACTACAGGGCAGTCAGACAAGCCAAGATAAAATTTGCAGCAATTAAAGAAAGCACAGAATTACACCACCACTATGTTTTAAATTTTCAACAGCCCAAAAACAATTATAAGTAAAGACAACAAAGAAATTATAGTGTCACTAAAAGCCCTCAATCTAAGTTTAAAAGAAAAATAGCAATTACCAGTTACTCTAAAGCACTGAATTGAATATGTTTCCTTCCTTCCCTTTCTGGCTTCTTCTGAGAAAATGAACTCTACTTGCTACTTCAACTCTGACTAAGCCCCACCTCCAGTTATCACGTAGCTGAGGTCAGAGGCCAGACAATTAACACCCTTCATCCAACTACAGGCAGTCAGACAAGCCAAGATAAAATTTGCAGCAATTAAAGAAAGCACAGAATTACACCACCACTATGTTTTAAATTTTCAACAGCCCAAAAACAATTATAAGTAAAGACAACAAAGAAATTATAGTGTCACTAAAAGCCCTCAATCTAAGTTTAAAAGAAAAATAGCAATTACCAGTTACTCTAAAGCACTGAATTGAATATGTTTCCTTCCTTCCCCTTCTGGCTTCTTCTGAGAAAATGACCCTGTTTTGTAGGGAGAGGCTGGGATTTTCCTGCTGCTTATCAGTGCCTCCCCCCTTGACTTGTTTAACATAGAACATAGAAACATAGAAGTTGACGGCAGATAAGGACCGCAAGGCCCATCCAGTCTGCCCATTTCTTTTTCTACCATATAAATGTGCCATCGGCCTTTGCTCTGTCAGTGACCTATCTATTCATAGTCATTTGTATTGCTCCTTATGCCTATCCATGCCTGTTTGAGCCTGACTGTATTCATAGCCACCACTTCTTGTGCTAAGCCATTCCATGCATCCACCACCTTTCTGTAAAAGAATTTCCCACATTCCCCTTTAATCGGCCTCCTCTAATCTCATGCTGTGTCCTCTTGTCCTGCTATTTTCTTATATTTAAACATGTTAGACTCTTTCACCTTGTTTATGCCCTTAAGGTGTTTGAATGCCTCGATCACATCACCTCTCTCCTCCTTTGCTCAAGGGTATACATATTGAGCTCCGCTAATCTGTCCTCATATGTCTTCTGATGCAGTCCCTGCACCATTTTGGTTGCCCTTCTAGGGACTGCCTCAATTTAGTTAGTGTCCTTGTGAAGGTGTGGCCTCCAATACTGCCGCAGTACTCCAGATGGGGCCTAACCAATGTCTTGTACAGAGGATTATTACCTCGCTCTTACGACTTGTGATACCCCTACTAATACACCTAACACCCCCTAGCCTTACCTACTGCTTTAGAGGTCTGCTTGGATGATTTTAGGTCAACAGTGATGATGATGCCCAAGTGTCTTTCTTCCTTTGTGACTGCTAGCAACTCCCTCCCAGCCTATAAGTGGCTCAGGGTTTCTCTTCCCTATGTGCATGATTTTGCACTTCTTTGCATTAAATCCCAGTTGCCACTCTTCTGACCATTCTGCTAGTTTATCCAGATCTCTTCTCATTCTGCCCACCCCATCTGGCTCATCTACTCTGTTGCAGATCTTGGTGTCATCTGCAAACAGACAAGCCTTACCCTCTAGTCCATCTGCAAGGTCACTAATGAAGATGTTGAAGAGGACTGGCCCAGGACTGATCCTGAGGTACCCCACTTGTGACTTGCATCTCTTCTGACTGTATACCATTTACCACCACTCTCTGTTTTTCTGCCAGTCAACCAGTTTGCCACCCAGTTGACCAACTTCTGACCACCCAAGCCTACCCAGCTTATTTATCAATCTTCTATGTGGAACAGTGTCAAAACTTTGCTGAAGTCAAGGTAGGCGACATCAACTGCTCCCCCTTGGTCCACCACTCTGGTTACCCAGTCAAAGAAATCTATGAGATTAGTTTGACAGGACCTTCCTTTTGTAAACCCATGCTGTCTTGGATCCTGTGCCCCTATGGATTCCAGGTGTTGCACTATCCTTTCCTTAAGGAGTGCCTCCATAATCTTGCCCACTACTGAGGTAAGACTGACCCGGTCTGTAGTTCCCTGCCTCCTCCCTGCTACCACTCTTGTGGAGGCGGATCACATGAGCCCTTCTCCAGTCTTCTGGGACCTCTCCTGTGCTCAGAGACTCACTAAACAATTCTGCTAATGGCTCTGCTAGTTCCTCCTTTAGCTCTTAAGTACCCTGGGATGTATGCCATCAGGTCCCATTGCCTTATCCACCCTGAGCTTAGCAAGCTCTTGTAGGACCTTTCTTTGTGAAGGAGTAGTGCTCACCTCCCTCCCCCTGTGTCCATGATGCTGAGCTGTGGGCCCTGCCCCACCTTCTCTTCAGTAAATACTGAGCAAAAGTATCTATTTAGGATAGATGCCTTTACAGGGTCCTCCTCCTCCATGGTCCCTTTTCTCCATTAAGCGTAATACCCCTCTGGACTTTCTCCTTTCACTAATGTATCTATAGAAAGTCTTGTCACCTTCTTTTACTGTTCGTGCTAATGTTTCCTCAGTTTGGGACTTTGCCTGCCCTTACTGCCTTCCCTGCTTCCCTTAGGGAAGTTTGGTATGCCTCCTATCTTCATCCAGCTGTGTTCCTTATATTTCCTGAAGGCCAGCCTTTTGGCTCTGACCTTTTCTGCTACTGTATTTGAGAACCAAAGTGGTTTCCTTCTTCTTGCACTTCCTTTTCTGTCTAACACAATGGGATGTTGCCTCAAGTATTGCATCCTTAATGCTTGCCCACTTTGCCTGTACCCCTCACCTGTGTTTCTTTTTGCCAGGGTTAGCTTAACTCTGTTGGCCATCTTATCAAAGTCAGCTCCTCCTGAAGTCCCATATTTTTGCCTTGGAATGGGATGATTTAGATGTAGTAGCCAAATTGAACCATACCATGTGCTGGTCACTGGCCCCAGGTGACCTTCTACCTGGAGATCTGTGATCCCTTCTTTGTTAGTCAGTACTAGATCTAGGATAGCCCTGTCTCTTGTGGGTTGCTGTACCAGTTGTTTTAGGCCCTCCCCCTGCAGGGAATCCACTATGAGTCTAGTTCTGGCAGATGTTCCTGCTGGTATTGACCAGCTTGCCAATGAAGCATTTAAACCGATTGCTCAAAAGACACTGAAACCAAAGAGGGCATGACATGGGACTGGGAGAGGAGTGTCACTGAACACCAGTGAGTGTTGGCATGGAACAAGAAGGGGAAGCAAGTGCTGCTTAATGTCACAGAGTACTTGATGTGGGAGAGGAGAAGGCAAAAAGGTATCACTAGATACCAGGGTGTGCTTGGATTTTTGACTGGGAAAAGGGATGGGGCACCACTAAACATGAGGGAGTGCTTGGCATTGGATGTGGAGTGGAAAGTGTGTGCCACTGGACCCCTGGGAGTGCTTAGTGCAGAATATGGGAGAGAAAGAGTGTGCCACTGAACACATGGGAGTGCTTTGCATGGGGTGTGGAGAAGGAGGGGTGCCATTGGCCACTTGGGTGTGCTTGGCACAGGCTAGGAAGAGAGAGGTAGTGGACACCAGGGAGTGCTTATGTTGTGACGGGGAGCAGGATAGGAGTCACTGGGCACCAGAGAGTATATGCAATTGACTCTTATGTCGCAACATTTCTTAAAGTTAATTTTCCTGTGACACCACATATGTAGACTGTTCCGAAAACATGAAGGACCCACCCAAGTAGCCAGTAATGTCTGGTGTGGGTTCTTTATCCCAATATCTGGTACAGCATATAGACTAGTTGCTCCAACTGATAGTACAAAAACTGTTGAGCTATTTGAGGGGAACCACTGACACTGTTTGTAAACAAAGAGCTACAGTGGCCAAACGAGTACACCTGGGTCACTATAGATGTGGTTTCATGCATAGTACACACGTATTTACCACATACAAGCTTTGAAATCATTAGTTACATACTTGATCAAATAAGAATATTCAGCAAATCCAAGCCAATTTGTAATGGAATCATTGAAACATATATTTTTATAATTATTTTGTATTAAACAGCGATTTTTTTTTATAGTGAGGAGGGATGGCTATGGGGGCTGCAATTGCCCCTACATATGTCAACCTCTTCATAGGATGATGGGAATCAGAACAGATTTTTCACCATGAAATGGATGTACTGTATATCTAGATGATATTGTTATGTAGAACGGATATAACGATAACATTATACGTGTTTGGAAGTGAGGAGAAATATTGTTGGTGGAGTTAATGTCTGAATATTGACAACAATGATAAAAATGTAAAGATTACTTGTTCCTTTGATACTGTAGAAATTCACCTCTGAGATGTTGTTCCATGTGGTGATCCGAACGTCCAAGTAAAAGTAAGGGGATAACGTAAAAATACTGTGACCAGTACCATCCTAAGGACAGAAATCATGCATCTGACATCTCTGTTAAAATGTATCCTGTATAGAGTGATGCTGCACCTTAACAGAAAGTGCTTGGGCCCCTAAAAATACCAACAACAATGTGCAGATCTGAAAAAATGACTGAGTCAGACAGGTTATTCAAATAAAGTACTAAATGAGATGTTTAATAAGGTAGAAACATTAAGCAGTGAATCTCTTTTAGGGAAAAAGTAAAAAGATGAAGTTAACAGTGATGTCACATTTGTGAGAGTATATCAACGTGGCAGGCCAAGAAGGAAATATTGTTTGCTCAGACTGGAATATATTGTTAAGTGATCTGAATCTCAGCAGTCATTTCTCCCAAACTAAGGATTACCTTTTCAAAGGCATTGACCTTAAGTGATCATCTTGAGCACAGCAACTTAGAATGTTTAGACAAATGCTTTGTTTATAAGCATACTGTGACCAGATTCAAACTCCATCTTCTGTGGAATTGATGCAGCAGTCCTCAGTTTGATGCTCATGTGAACTCATTCAGAGTTGGGCTCCTATTTAGATCTGAATCTGGTTCAGGTGAATTAATTGATTTGAACCTGATTAGTTTGTGTATGTAAATTGGATTGTGAATGGAGTCTGCTATATTTACTGTTGAAATGGCAGCAAAAAGATTGCAATCAGATTCAAAATCCTCATTTGCTCTGCATTTACTTACAGGGATCATTTATTTATTTATTTATTTATGTCATCATTCAGATTATACCTTTTAGCACGAGGGCTGATTTGCAAAGGTTCCATGTCTGAGTCAAGAAAATGATTCATAAAACAGTAATCTTGAGTCCATTACAGTTAGTAATACAGTAATGGTAGCTCACATGGAGTATAGTCAGCAGTAGAAACCTGCAGCTGATGTAGAGAATTGTCAGTAGATCATATGAAAAGTACAGTAACTAGAAAACAGCAGCTCCAGGGAAGGATAACAGCAATGAACATTGGATTGCCTATGTACCTGTGTGCACACAGTTCATAAGAAGCAGAGGGACAAAATGAGCCAAGGGGGCGTAATTAGCTATTACAGGTGCATCTGGTACTTTTTGTGAGTTCTGTTCTCAGAAACTTTTTGAACTGGGTAATTTTAAGGAGTCCTACAAGGCTTTCAGGCAAGTCATTGAGCCATTTAGATGCCCGTACTGCAAAGGAACGCTTGTCAAGGCTAGTTTTACAGAAAGGTATATCTAGGGCATTCCTAGACATACTCTTGGCAGTGTATTATGAGGTAAGGCCTAAAACTGCTTTTTTTGCATGCAAACAGGTCTGATATCTTAGCCTTTCATGTAAGGGCAGCCAGTTAGTCAAGGTATAAAGGGAGTGGCTATGTGCAAGCATGTCAGCCCCAAGTGCAAAGCAACAAGCCTCATTACACACTACCGTAGCTCTATTAAGTACAGAGTCATTAACTGCTGCATAGACAGGGAGGCCATAGTCTGGTATTGGTAGGACTGTGCAGGATACTACAAGGTACCTTGCTTCACTGGTGAGGTTCAGGTGATTTCTAAACAATGTGCTTAGGTTTCTGTTCTCAAGGCTAACAATGTTATCCACATGTGGAGAGAAAATGAAGTGTCTACCAGGATAATGCTTAAATATCTGAAAGATTCAACCTGTTCCAGTTTATCTCCTTTATCATTTAGGATGACTAGGAGAGGGATCCTTTTTTTTCACTTGTGGCCATGAGAACAGCATGGTCTTGTATTTATTTATTTTTTTGTAGTTTAAGACCAGCTTATTTTGAGAGAACTATTTCTCTAAGGACTTAAAGTCCTTTTGGAGGTCAGAATATAGTTTTGCCTGTTGTGCACTACCGGTTTAGATAACAGCATCATCAGCATACAAGAGCACCTTGGATGTCAGACAGACCTCTGGGAGTCTGTTTATGAACAGACTAAAGAGGAGGGGGCTGAGAATACAGTTTTGTAGCATGCCCACTGAAACGCTTTTAACATTAGAGACAGCTGTCAGCCTTTACCCTCTGTGAACGGTTGGTGAGGTAGCTACAGAACCAGGTTACTGTGTCCTGTAAGAGGCCAAGTAAGAGGAGCTTGACTGAAGCTTATGGTTAACAAGGTCAAACATTTTGGTCAAGCCTATGTATATAGCTCTCAACAGGTGACCACCATCATAGGTTTCATGGGTTTGGGTTCGAGTCAGTAGCTTGTGCCAAATAGACTCCCCATATTTAATAGACAGTGGCACTACTTATGTGCATATCTAATCTTTTTTTTAATGTATCAAGGGCCTTGTGCAAGAAGTGGGTATATTCTAACAGGGCAGTACTAGTGCAGTGATGCTTTCTAAATCCATGTTGTTGGGGGCATTGAATATATTACTTGCACAGGTAGCTGAATAGTTGGTCCGTTACTATTCAATACAATAATTTATCACCTTGTAACCAATTCAATTCATTCTCATCAGTTCAACATCATATAAACTCCAAAGAGTTACAAACTGAATGAAGTGAATTGATTAGAAAGTTGATTCCCACTACATGTAAACACAGTAAAAGAAACACATGCTTGGTTCCCCCCCAAAACTGTGTGTTTTTTACCAGTGCAGTTCTTATGATATCTGCAGATTCACAGAAATTGGAAAATTTTACACATCCTATTAACGTACCTCTCAAAATCTCCACATTAAAATGTGTAACACCCACTTTTAAAATGGTGAGCAAATGGCCAGAATTCACAGCACATTTTTATTTAAAAAAAATAGTAAGTTTAAAAGAAGTGGGCACCATATATTTAGTGATATTGACTGTTTCTATTAAGTTAGTTTATACTTTTAGTAGTTTGTATGTCTATAAATAGCATTAACATTATGAAGAATATCAGTAAATCTACGCAGAGCAAGAATAAATTTTGCCGTGAAATTTATTGTGCTATACAAAATTTATAGCAGCTGAGAGCTTTCCCTTTTAATAGTAGCAACTTTGACAATAAACTGTTCATTACGTGTGCTGTTTCATTTGTAATAGATGTAGCCTGATGCCCATGCAGTTTAATCTATGCCAGCTGCACCATTCGAAAACTAATGGAGAGAATCCAGGAGTGCACTCGGGCTATAATAAACAAAAATATGTCAAATGCTCTTGGAGCCCATTACAAAGAATATTACAATTCAACTCCAGCTAGTCTGAGATTTATGGGTATCCTTACAATAAAACCAATGCCTCGGGGTAGAGATTCAGTACAGAAATTGTTAAGAAATGTCACAACTGATTGATAGATTACAGGCAAAGTCTTCGAGGACTGAAAAAAATGTTAACCTTTGTGCTTTTTCTTTAATATATGTGTGTATCTATAAAATTTAGTTTGCAAATTATGAAGATTAAGGCCCTGATAGCTACAGCTTCAGTCGTGGGATGCACACAGAGTAAAAGTATTGCATTTTCCCATGTGTATTCTTTTGATACTTTTTTATTTAGAGTGCTGTAACAGTGGTTGTTATTAATATTACTTTCTTGACATGATTTTGTTTTCATTAATTTTTAGTTTATTTAATAATGCTTTTGAGAATGTGTGAAATTGTGTGGTAAGTAGCAACTAGTACAGTCAGAGTCAATGTAGCTAGATTTTATTTACATGTTTTGTTTTTTTTTTTTCAAATTCAAACTTTATTCATTTTTATACAGGTACAGAGAGAAGATCCAAAATTGCATACATACAAATGAGACAGGAATATATACCAGAAGTTAGATCAACTCTCTCCCCTACCTCATCCCACCCTGCCCTTTCCCATTTCTTCACACAGGATAGACTATCAGCTGGAGAGAAAAAGAACCTCTATGGTGATTGTAGGGAATACAATGTCAGCAGGGGACCCCATACCTTCTGAAATTTCTGAGATTGATCACGTAAATTAGCAATCATATTTTCCAATCGCAGATTTGCCAACAACTCCTGTAATCACTCACTATTAGCAATGCCATTTGTATCTTTCCAATGACGCAAAACCAGATTTTTAACTGACATAGCTATAAGAATTATGTGAAATTTTCTGTTAGTGACTGTGACAGAGGAAAGATCCCCAATATACATATTTCTGGAGTGTAAAGGTGGGACAGACCTAGTAGAGGATCAACCCTCTGTCAAATCACATTCCAAAGGGGGGATACTTTTGTACATTTCCAGAATATGTGCAGTAGATTACCCTCCTCCTTCTGGCAGCGAGTACACATAGAGGATGACAGGTGTCCCAGCCTAGCCAATTTCTGGGGTGAATAATAGAAGTTATGCAGGATTTTGAACTGTGTTAATTGGAGCTTGTTTTGTCTGATGTATTTGTGACAACTCTACCACAAAGAGGGCCAATTAATCTCCTGGTGGGGAAAAAGAGAAGCCCAAAATTGAGTCAGGCCAAGGCAATCTGGCCATTTCCATTTATGCAGTATCCCATACATTTTAGATACAGCATGAGATAGGCCTGCCATAGGAATCAGTTCTGTCCAGTAGAACAAACTTGAAGGAATGGGTGGGACAGAGCCAAAAGATTTCACAATCAGGTGGCACAATTGGAATATTTTGAAGATAACAGAGTTTGGGATAAGGGTTTTGTGTATAATTTCAGGAGAGGTTAACCAAGAGACATCTTTCCGAATAAAGAAGTTAAGTGGGTGATCTCCCAGCTGGGAGATCCATTTCAACTGGAGAGGTTTACCCTCAATAGTGAGATTTGGGTTCCCCCACCACGGTTGAGATCTGTGATATGCTCATATTTCAGAAAGGAACACAGTTGTGAGTGAACTCTGATGGATACTGCTATGAGGCTGCCTTAAAGAGATACAGGCGAAGATTTTAATTTAATATGTAAAAGTGCCCTGGGGGATAGCCCATTTGCAATTATTAGGATGCATTCTATTTTGATCCATATGGGAGTGAAAGAATATGATGTTGGAGGGTGTTCATGTACAGGGCACCTCAAGTACTTACTTGCATGGCTGGCCCAACAATATAACCTTATGTGTGGGAGAAAAAGTCCTCCTTTCGCTTTCCGGGCTGAAAGCTTATTGTAACTTATCCGGGGCTTCTTATACGCCCAAATGAAGTCTGTGATTATCTTGTGTATCCTTTTAAACCAATCCAAGGGGATCCATACATTTGAAAGATTAATTGGGAAGAATAGCTGGGGAAAAATATTCATTTTAACTATATTAATTTTCCCCCAGAGAGAAAGGGGGAGTAACACCCATCTTTTAAAATCTTGTCTAATAATAGAAATTAATGGATCCAGGTTTAATTTTGTAAATCTATGGGGGTCGCTTGACAAGTTAATTCCCAAGTATCTCAAAGATTTAGTCTGCCAGGAGAAACCCACCGTTGAAGCATCTATCTTCATCACTTTGTAATTTAGAGGGAAAACCACAGTCTTGTCTATATTTAATTTGTAATTAGACATAGAGCTAAATTCTTCTAGAATTGTAATCAGGGCAAGCATTGAAGTTTTGGGGTGGGACAGCTGTAGGAGCAAGTCATCTGCATATGCTGAGACTTTGACAGAATGATGGTGACTATTTATACCCTGGATATCTGGATCTGCTGTGACCCTGCAGATAAGGGGTTCTAAATAGATGTTAAACAATAAGTGGAATAGTAGGCAACCTTGTCTGGTTCCGGCATAAAGTGTGAAAGGATCGGACAATAACCCATTATAGACAATGCTTGCAATTAGAGATTTAGACAATGCTTTTCTCCACTTTATGAACAAAAGGGGGAAATCCAAAAGCATGAAGTAATTGAAATAAAAAATTCCAGTCGACCCTGTCGAATGCCTTCTCAGCATCCAGGGAGACAAGAACAGCAAGAAAGTCAGCATCCCTGGTGGCCAAGAAGACATGCAACAGGGTTCTAAGGTGGTCTACCGAGGATCTGGCCTTCATGAATCCCACCTGTTCTGGGCCTATGATATCCGGTAGCACAGGGCCTAATCGATCCGCAAAAAGTTTTGTGAGAATCTTGAAATCTTGATTCAAAAGAGAAATCGGTCTATAACTTTGCGTTCTATTAGGGGGTTTACCATCTTTGGGTATTAAGGTAATTAAGGCCTCGAATAAAGACTTATTTGAATCCTGCCCAGAAAGAATGTGATGAAATAAGGCCAAAAGTGATGGAACCAATTGTGGGGCAGAGATTTTATAAAAATTGGCTAAAAAAACATCAAGACCTGGTGTCTTGTCTATTGACAGATCTTTAATAACTCTGATTATTTCCTTTGAGGTGAGGGGAGCAACAAGGGCGATTTTATGTAAATTTAAAATAGACGTAATGAGAAATGTGTTAAAAAATATTTGAGTTTACATAGAGATGGAGGTTCTTCCATCGGACTATATAACTTCATATAATATTTTCTAAATTCAGAAACAATATCTGATGGAGATACTTTTAAGGTGTCATCTTCCATAGAACAGATCGCAGCAATAAATCTATACAATTCAAGTTGTTTAAGTTTAAGAGCCAGGAGACGCCCTACCTTTTCTCCCTGATCCAAATAGAGGGCTTTAGTTTTGAGGATAGAAAATTCAGCCTTCTGTCTTAGTAAATTCAAATAAGCATCTTTTAACTTTACTAGGTCTTGCCTAATTGGATCAGGAGACTGGGGTGATAAATTGTGTTCCAAAGAACGGATTTGAGATAATAGGGATTTAAGTTGCTCTTCTTGCATTTTTTTTTCTTTTGGACACCAGCCCAATCAAAAGGCCACGAAGATAGGCTTTTAGGGCACACCATTCAATATCAGGTCTACCTGTTGAATTAGTATTAATATCGGAAAAAATTGTGATGTGTTCAGCTATATATTTAACATTCTCTGGGCTTTTAAACAATTGATTGTTGAGCTTCCATTGCCTACCCTTGGTGGGAAGAGACACAAGGGAGATCAAACACGACACCGGGGAGTGATCAGATAATGGGCCCGGAAGTATATCAGCATCCGAGACTCTGGAAATCAAGTTCTGGGAAATTAACAGGTAATCAATACAGGAGGACATATGATGGACCTGTGATGTAAATGTAAACTCTTTGACAGCAGGATGAAGGACATGCCAAATATCTATCAGGCCTGCACCGTCTAACAACTCTCAGAGTGCTGGTTGCGCTGGGGAGAGTCCTTTAAATGACTTGCCTGAATAATCAGTCTATTGATCAACAACCAAATTGAAGTCTCCTCCCATAATTAAAGGCATGTTTAAAAATGGCATAAGAGTATTTAGTAAATGCATAAAAAAACTGCTTGAGTCGATATTAGGTCCATATATACTAGCTAGTACGGTGTCCCTGGTATAAAGTTTCCCTTTGACTATAATGTACCACCCTTCTGGATCAGGTATAATTAAATTAGGAGTGAATGGTATGGACCTACGAATTAAAATCAGAACCCCTTGACTTTGGGTGTTACCCTCAGCTGAGAAGCACTGACCTATTTGTTGCCTACGTAATTTGTCTGCCTCTGAATTTAATAGGTGGGACTCCTGCATCATAACAATATCTGCTGCCAGCAGGTTTAGGTGTTTAAGGATCTGGTACTGCTTAAATTTACATCTTGCCCCCCTGACATTCCATTTGAGTATTCTCACTGTACCTGCCATAGAGGTTTACATACTGGTAAATATGGAAAACATACATCTATTAATTTCCCCAAATGTCAGTTCCTGTGTGAAGAACCCCCCCCCAAGCTGAAATGATCCCATTATATATCATACATGGTGTAAACAATGAATTTTTATCCCAACCCTCCCCCCATGCTATGCTTCACCTTTTGCCTCATACCTCACAACCATCCCTATCACTCCAGCCACCCTAACAAATCCTAAACATTAAAGAATAATAACATCAAAGGTTCTTCTAGGGTCAAACATAGCAAGACCCCTATAAAATTACTACCTAGTTAGATGCATAAACATATTTAGAATATCCAAAACTTACCTATCATTAATTTAATCAAAAAGATGTTCTAAGACTATAAACTTAAGTCAATAGTATCCAGATGATACTATAGTACTGCTAAATTGTTCTCTAAACATGCAATAATTCAAATATCGTTATCTAATTTAACAAAAATGTGTGCCCTGAAACGAAATTAAATATATCTGTATCAACAGGTTTTTACTAGCACCTATCAATATCTTAGAGAACTCCCTACCAGTATATAAGGAGCCAAAAAGAGAAAATCCAGCATTATAGCCTACATTACAACTGGAACTATATTTTTAAACAAGCCTAATATAATGCCCTCTCTAGTACTCATTTTCCCTCCTGCTATAACCATTTATTAATTCCCTTGAAAACAGGCATTCTTCATGGCAAATAAAAAAAAATGTATCCCTCCTTAAAATCAAGGCAAGCCATTTAATCTGGAGACAGCATGATATCTCCACTGACATAGTCACACCTGCAATGTCCATCAACAGAAAAGTCCAAGTAAGAGCTTGGTTACTCACCGCTAATGCGATGATTCAGGTTAGGCATCCATTAATTGTGTTGGAGCTCCCTCTCATGACAACAATGTTTAAAAAAGAAAAAAATTCAAAAAGGGACTCAATTTGACAACCACGATGCTCTGGTCCTAAAAGCAGGTGTTAATGACCAGAAAACAAGAGAAAAAGAAAACAAATACTACTTCCCATATTCTCTAAGGAGCCACTAAGGAGATATTACTACAAGTCCCCTGCTCTGGTAATGTTTACTCCATCCTCTCAACTCTGAGTTTAAACCTTCTGGTGTTCACGATGAGAGACAGTTCCATCTTCCAAAGTCAGCACTTTCCCTTTCAAGACAAGGTGATGAGACACTGGAAGGGTAAATCGAGGGTACACACTGGAAGAAGCATGGCAGTGCTAGCCTAGGACCAATGTAGAGATTACATGAGGACTGACATCCCATCAGCATTGAAGAGTGTATTTAGCCAGGTTTGGGATACATGTGAGAAGCATAATGAAGCGGGATGTTTCCTCATTCTGTTTAGTGGATGACGAGGAACAGAACACCTGGGCTTATGAAATGCATTCCAAAGGAAACAGTTCCTTTTCAATCTTACAATTCCACTTTTCCAACTAAAGCCTTCCTAATATCCCCTCGGGGACTCTTGAAGAGGTCAGGGAAGGCAACTTTAAGCTGTGGAGCAGCTGTTTCAGGATTGTCAGAGGGGGTCCAGACTCCTGCAGTAAGGACATGAAGTCTGGCTGGGTATGCCATTCTGTATTTAATGCCGGCAGCAATTAACTTAGACACCATCAGGTGGAATACCGTTCTCTTCAGGCTCACAGAGGTAGGCAGATCCTGGGTTATTCTCAGGTTTTTTCCTTCCCACTTAATTTCCTGGAGTTTCTTACTTTTCTAAAGAAAATGCTGTTTTTCTAAGAAGTTTAAGAAGTGGAAAATTAGTGGACGTGGGGGGGGCAACAGGCTCTGGCTTGGATTGGAGAGCCCTATCTGCTCTTTCTATAAAATATTTATCACCAAAGGGTGAGGGGCCAACAAGCTTTTGTATCAATTTCTGAGTAAAAAGAATTGTGTCATGCCCCTCTTCCCCCTTGGGGAGTCTGATTATTACAACAGTATTCCGACAACTGCTCCCCTCAAGGTCCTCCACCTTTAGTTCCAGTTTGGTCAGCCACTGTCTGCAGGCCCTGAGCTCAGGGTCAAGTTTGTCCTGATTTTTCTCCAATGAAAAGAGCCTTGCTGAATTATCAGAGGCCCTTTGTGATACTTCGTTCAGTTGAGATGTCAGGGTGGTGAAGTCCGACTAAGTTTGTGCAAGTCTTCTTGAAATGGTTTAAATTCTTCTAAAAATCTGTGGAGGGTAAGTGGTCCACTGTCCCCCATGGAAGAGGTAGAACTTAGATTCTGGCTGGAGCCTGAGGCCCTAGACTTTTTTGGAGCCTTTTCGGGCGTAACAGGGGGAGTGCTTTTAGGTAGCATTTTTTTAATCTCCAGTTCCATATGGAGGGACGTAAAGTATCCTCAGTTCTTCTTTGGATATTACGATGCTTTTTTATAGGCATTGTGATACCATGAAATTACCGTTTATGCATTGAAAATACTTTTTTAAGATTGGGTGGCTGGGGCTATGCAGGGAAACTGCTAATCTGCACTGTGCATTGCTGGAAGTCCATTTTGTTTTCTAATAAGTTACATTTTGGATCCTAAAGGGGTTTACTGCAAGGTAGCTCTGTTTGCAGAGGCTACTATCTCGTGATATTTAAGAACTATCACCAAGTTAAAATGTGACATAGTCGACTTTAAATATATTGTAAATAAGAATTTTAATTTATGATATTAAATTTCTAAGTCAATGATGTCTCAATGTGTACTTTTCAATTTAAAGTCTTAATCTTGTTTTAAATAATGAAGTCTTTTTCCTTAACTAAATATTTACATTGGTTATGTAAATTCTTTTTGACTTTCCAACATCGACGTGTTTACATAAGTGTGATCCTTTAATTCTGATTTCACACTTCTGATGGCCTATACACCCTGTTATAACAGTTCCTGAAAGAGTATTGGTACACCTGCATCTTTTGCAGAATCCCAAATTGTTATTAGTTTATCCTCTGAATGACCAAAGGCTAGCAAATATTAAGCCGTGCTTTTAATATCTTGTGTTTGTTTCCTTAGTAGTTATTCAGACATTTCTGTAACTATAATTATAACTGTGGGATTGGATACCACTCTGAGAAACTGTGGGACTAGAACGCGGAAAGAAGGCACCAGTCAGCTATTCAAATTGGAGCATACTTCAGCCACTCAGCAGATTTTACAGATCCTTCCCGATATTTGATTAAACTAAATACAATGCAACTTAAATGCAAAGGTAAATAGAATTCTCTGCTTAGCAAACTTATTATTTGTCATGAATTGATTGCCCTGTTGCTTAAAAAGCATTTACATAATTTAAGTTTGAATGCTTATTTAATTAAGAAATGATGGTAAAACTAGTTTCCCCATCAAGTTAAATGTTTTTTTTTAGAATGTTTTAATAGAAATTGCTAATTTTTGATGGATAAGTTGCACCTGCATTTTTTTTTTGCATAAATTGTAACTCCAGCAGAACCACCAGTGCCCCCTAAGGATGAAAAAGGATAAGGTCTAAGCACCGTGGTATTGGTCCAGACCTCCTACAAGTTTAAATCACTCTGAGTTGATTTATTCTACTATTTAATAAATGACAGATAAGCTAAACATGGGGCCGGTTGCCTAATCTACTTAAAATCCGAGCTTCAGGTCTACAATATTAAAACTGATAATCTCACTAGTGACTTAGAAAGTCTTGCAGTTAAACACTTTTAAGGGGTTGTTAATCACTAGTCATAATGTCAACATATATTCTGTCAGGCAAACACAAATATATCCTTAAATTGTTCATTAGCCTCTTCAAACAAGCTGTGAGACCATAGTCAGTGTTGACTTTAATATCTACTGGGCTGCTAAAACAATTGTAACCCACATGGACTTCATGGCTAGCCTGTTCCTTACACAAGTAGTCACAGATTGCACTAGAACTAACAACAAAGCAGGAACCAAAACCCTAACTGACTGAATCCTGTCTACCCACCCAGATAGGTTGTTAGATGTCTGTCCTACTAGACTCTGTCAGTGACCACTCCCCTATACAATGTGCATGGTCTGCTAAAACCCCCAAACCACCTCCCCATACTACAACCAGTAGGGTCTTATGGAAAGACAGGCTCGAAGAGTTCATAGAGCACGTGGCACTGATTGAGTTGAGCTATCTGGACATCACCTCTGATATTAACATTGTCCTTGACTACTTCATAAACCAATTCATGACAGCCTGCAACAGATATGCCCCCCTACAAAAATGCATTATCTGTGGCACTGCACCAGGCTGTATTATCCCTGATTTATTAGCTCAGATGCATGACAGGGACAATCTGCAGCACCAAGCAAGAGCAACTGGCTCACTGGCCAATATGTGCAGGTACAAGGAAGCTCACAATAGGTGCACTAGAGGGGTAAGGCAGTCCAAGGCTGCTCACTGCAAAGAACTGCAAACTATAAATTAGGGTATTGGGAAGAAATTTTGGGACAGTATAACAGAACCCCTGAGTAAAAGTGATAAAGCACCTCCATGAATGCTTAACATTGATGGGGCTGCTACCCTGGACTCAGCTGAAATTGCTAACAAATTCAACTCTGCCTTCACCAACCTCAACTTGATCTTCCCTCCCAATACTAAGCCAGCTGTGACTGCCCAGTCAACAAAAGTGGGGGGAGGCATAGCTATGTACATCTCATCCTTCCTTCAGTTTACCCCTGTTATGCTATCATTGCCCATGCAGTAAATCGATGCCCTGTTGATAAAACTCTCCCTTCCTCACACAGTTCCCATATTTGTAGCAGGATGCTACTGCCCTGCTGACTCCCCTTGGCCTTCTATCTTGGATCACCTGTGCATCTTAAAATTACACACAGTGGGGGGTGAGAGCCATATCCTTGGGGATTTCAGTTTGAACAGGCTATCCAGTGCTTGTTCCAAGCTTTGTAGTGAGGCGACTGCACTAAACTTGTCTCAACTGATCACAGAACCCACATCCATGAACTCAAATCACAGAACCACTCTCTCCTAGACTGTTCCCTTACCTCACATCCTCACTGGATGCTTGCCACAGGCCTCTTACCAGACTCCCTAAGCGATCCCCACTTGATCTACTCAGTAAGGAAAGTATTTCAGCCCAAGCCACCTCCTTCCCGCATCCTTCTGACCCAATCCTACAAATCCTTGGACCTCTCTTCTCTCCTAACCAACCTGTCTATCACAGACTGGTCTTTCATCCCTGGGCTACCTCTATCGACTCCACACCGGAGAACTTCAAGTCCAGGTTCCTCGTTATCTGGGACCACTATGCCCCACTCAGACAGGCTCGGATGAGGGGTACACATCTGCTTTGGGTCGCAACTGACATCCTGGCTCACCTCAGAGCTAATGATCAGGCATGGAAGTCCTTCAAAGCCTCTGGCTCCCTCGAGGCTCACATAAAGTATCGCACACTATGTAATGCATGCATAAGGCTACTACAACAGGGTAAAGCTAACTAATTCAAAGCCACCTCCTACACCAATTTAAATCACCCTGCTAAATTTTGGAAGGTGGTCAAATCATTCTTCTCTCCACCTATGCAGCCTCACACCCTGGTTCTAAATATAGGTGGCACCACAGTAACGGCACCTCTTGTAGTGGCCTCCAAATTTAACTCCTTTTTTACAAACTGTACCTCATCACTCTCCCACCTACCACCTAACCCTCACAATCCCTCTCCTGCAACCCCCCCTGCCCAAACTGCACCACCTTCCCCCTCCTTTTCCTTCCATCAGATTTACCCGACTGAAGTATATGGTGCCTTGCGTTCCCTTAATCCCTCCAAGGGCAAATGCCTCTCCGGGCTGGACTCCAAAATGCTCTACATGTCCGCCCCTGCCATTGCCTTCCCCCAGCTGCACTTTTCAACCTCTCTTTCTCTCTCATTTCTATCCCATCTATATGGAAGCATGCCACTGTCATCCCCCTTTTGAAAGGCAGTGACCCCTCTGTCCCTGGTAACTACCGTCGTATCTCCCACCTTCCCATGCTAGCAAAACTCTAGGAACACCTAGTCCTCTCACAGCTCTCCGTCTTACTCGACTCCTCCTCTTTCTTCTCACCTTACCAGTCTGGTTTTAGGAAGTCTCACTCTATTACCACTTCCCTCTTATGGTTCTCCGATTCCATTCTTACTGGAATGGATAAAGGCCACATCACCTAAACCATTTTTATTGACCTGACAAAGGTGTTTGACACAGTCTCACACTCACTCCTCCTGTCCAAACTCTCTCTTGCAGGGCTATCAAGCAAAGACACCAGCTGGTTCAACTCCTACCTGGTAGGCAGGTCCCAATCTGTCAAAATTGGAAATGCTACCTCTGCCTTCCTCCCAGTTACCACTGGTGTACCCCAAGGCTTGGTCCTTGGCCTGCTCTTGTTCTCCATCTTCCTGAATGACCTGCCCACTGCCTTTCTACACATATCCATGGACGACACAGTACTGATACATCCAGCCCCTCACCCACTGATGTGGTGACCAAACTACAGCAGGGCTTCAATGATGTTAGGCTCTGGTTTTCGATAAGATCAGCTTTTTCTCAATGCCAAGAAAACTGTCTCAATGTGCTTTGGCACAAGGCAGAGATTTTCTCGGCTTCCCTCCACCCCCACCTTCCACACCCTGGACAAGATTTCACTGGAGGCCTGCAACTCCTTTAGATACCTCGGGGTCTGGCTTGACCAGCACCTTGACTTTTCTGTGCATATCGATGCCATCCAACAAATGCTTCACTCCAAATTGGGTGCCCTATACCACAATTGTGGATGCATCCTGCTGCCGGCCAGTCATGCAGTTGTGCAGAAAATGATTCTCCCTATTTTTGACTATGGTGATGTAGTCTACAGTGCCACTCCCAAGTCCACCCTAGCCAGACTGGACCCTCTCTTCCACTCCTTCTGTCGTTTCACCCTTTACTGTCCTCCCTCCACCCATCACTGCATCCACTACTGGACCCAAGACCTCCACTCACTTCAGGAATGGAGACAATCCCACTGTGCTAGACTGACGGCTAAGTTCTGGACCCAGTCCTTGCCCCCCTACTTCTCCTCAGTCCTAACAGCAGCTCCCACTCCCATGTACTCACAAAGAAACTTTGACTCCTGTTTCTTGGCTTTCCCTCCCATGTCCACCGTGGCAGGCCAGGAAGCCTTTAATTATCACATGCCTAAACCTTGGAACTCCCTACCCACAGAAGTTCAGCTCCCCCCCATTCAGCACCTCGACTCCCTTCTCAAAGCACACTTCACCGCTGCCTGTGCTTGTAACTAAGATCTGTTTTACACACTAAAGCCTACTTTTCCTTGTGTTAGTAATATATTCTAGGCCATTACTTTAACAGTTTGCTGGATTGTCCATTTTACCCTGTAGTTATATGTATTATTACCTACTGCTGTATTGTTATGTTCTTGTCTTAATAGTTCATGATTGTTCATATTTCTGTGTAATTATGTATTCTCCACTGCCCTCCATCCCCCAGGACACATCTGAAATTGAGCAGTACTCTGCTCAATATGCCTTCCAGGTAAAACTTTTACATAAATAAATAAATACATAATATTGGACAGTATTAGCTCTGGTCTAGTGGCTAGCTCTGACCAAGACCTGGGCTTACTCAGATTCTATTTTAAGCCCATCTCAGTGTGAGATACCATCAAATATGTTAAATGAGTGTTACGGTGTGGGAATAACAGACACTTAGGCAGGAGGTATGATGCATAAAATAAACGCTCGAATGCGTTTATGTTTTTTTATTCAAAATCAACTAAATTTAATATTTACAAAAAAAAAACCAAAAAAAAAAACAAGGTGTTAGTCAACACATCAGAATAAACAAAACTCTGAAGATGACTCTTCCCTAGTCACTTCTCTCTTAATTTTACCACTTTCTTAAACCAATTCACTGGTGTGAAAACAGACACACCTTCCTCCTGCAAGACCAGCAGCTCACTGGCCTACCTCTCTCTAAACATCCCTGTAGTGGTGAGTTTTTATAGCCTTATGGCTGATGACATCATGGCCAGGTGACCAACATCAAGGAAACAATTAGGCTTTTATTCTTTTATTTTACAGAATAAATGCATTTTATTTCATGCTTTTCCAAGTCCCTATACTCCTTTACTTGATAATAGACTTTAGTTTAAAAATACCTACAGGTAGGGATCAATAATAGCTCTTTTAGGCTTAATTGAGATTAATTTGGAAGCAAGCCCCTCCATTGTTCTGATGTCACTAAAGCCTGCATCGTTAGAACCAGCCATTTTGTGGGCAGCTAGCCCTATAGCAAGAACTGCAGGGAAACCCACCGGTAATTACAGCATCATTACTCTTTCTGGTTTTCAGGTGTCTCTGTTTTGGCCAAGAGAATGGGAGCTAGAGAGTGTGCTCTTCATAGCTTAGGAGATCTGTATCTTTACTTCAGTAATTACCACTCTTTCTTTTCTTTTCTTGTAGTAACCTTAGAACCATTTTAGCCCTCATTTTGTTTAGAAATGCTGCCATTTTACTTAAACCTTGCAAGGGCTCTTACTAGGCTCCTTCAGCAGCCCCTGTCACTATGCAGCAATTTTCTTTATTGCTCCAATCGCTGAAATGTGCAGCCATCCGCAAAACATTTCATTTGGGCCTTTCCTAAACCCATTTCCAACCTTTGGCTGTTTCCTTTATCAGCCCAGTTACAACATCTCTGGGCTGTTTTCTTTGTACATGAATGCTTTATTCTTTATCTAGACACTTCTGATTTGCTCTGGGCACTACTGCTAAACTGGGAACACTCCAGGAAACTCAGGATTGTTTTCACTATTTAAAAGTAAAGCACTACTCATGTTTGGACATATCTTCCACTAGGGAGAGTGCTTTACACTGCACTCAGCCCTATCTGGTGCACTGTAAGGGGGATTTGAGAAAAGGGATAGTAAAGTAAGCAATGAGATATGTCAGGTTGGCCACCCTGACATGAAAAAAAAAGAAAAGGACAGAAGAAAAGATGAAGAGGATAGAACAGTGTGAGAGAAAAAAATGGGAGGAATCACCTTTTTATTAGTAGGGGAGTAAACCTTACAGGGAACAGGGACCCTGTTACGCTCCTCCCCACACAAGAAGGCAACAACTGTTGACTCAGACCCTTCTACCCTTGAAGGGTTGGAACTTCCGCCCACCCACTCCAGAAGTTCACCTCAGGAACCCTTATAAATACAGTAATGGTACATCAGTATCTAGATATTGACAATAGCTACCATACAGTTCTATTTCCTGAGGTTTAGTGTATATTCATGACACTTGACAAAAACTATCTTTTTTTCACAGTTCAATTTACTTTTCCCTTCAATGTCTGGTTATCAGCTCCAAATCTTGACAAAAAATCAACATTTTTATGCTGGGCACCTGCACTATGCTTAAGTGTAAACCTATATGGCTGTAGGGCAAGGTAACATCGTATAATCCGTGCATTCTTCTCCTTCATCTGGTTTAACCAGCACAACGGATTATGGTCTGTCAAGGTGGTAAACTCTGCCCCACAGATAATAGTGTAAGGACTCAATGGCCCACTTCATGGTGAGACACTCCTTCTTAATGGTCGAGTATTTCCGTTCTCGCTCATGAAGTTTCCTGCTGATATAGATCACAGGATGCTCTCCCTTTTTGTCAGTCTGGGACAAACCAGCCCCTATCCCTGTGTCTGATGCATCTGTATGCACCTCAAAGGGCACCTGGAAATTTGGATTCCTAAAGACTGGGGCAGAACATAAAATAGCCTTTATGTTCTGAAAGGCTTTCTCACGTGCAGTAGTCCACTTAACCTTATTAGGAAATTTGTTTTTGGTGAATTCAGTCAAAGGGGTCACTACGGTTGAAAAATCAGGGATAAATCTCCTGTAGTACCCAACTAAACCCAGGAAGGAATGAACATGCTTTTTCGTGGTGAGAATAGGGCTATTTGCAACCGCCTCTACCTTACTCTTTTCTGGTTTTACTGACCCATGCCCTATTACAAATCCTAGATACTTCATTTCAGTGTTTGCTAGGGAACATTCTGCTGGGTCAATGGTCAATCCTGCATCAGTAATGGCTTGTATGACTGCACTTAGATTTGTCAAATGGGTTTGCCAGTCTGGACTAAAGATAACAACATCATCCAGATATGCAGCACTATACTGTGTATGTTGCCTAAGAATGTGGTCCATGTACCTCTGAAATGTGGCAGGGGCACCATGAAGTCCAAATGGCATTGTTGTAAACTGATGTAGACCAATGGGAGTGCAAAAGTCAGCCAGTTCCTGTGCATCTAATGCCAAGGGTATTTGCCAATACCCTTTTTGTCAAGTCTAGTGTGCTGATGTATCTAGCTGTTCCTATTTTATCCAGAAAATCATGAATTCTGGGCATGAGGTACCCATCAAAGGATGAGATGACATTGATTTTCCTAAAATCTTAAATGTAACCCCCAGGGGGCGCTATCCCAAGGGCTACTACCCCTGTCTGCCCTAACTGTAACAGGGTGAGGGGCCCAGATCAATTGGCGGGTGCCTCCACCCAGAGGTCAGGGTTAGAACAGTCGAGGTTGACTCGGTCACAGCCCTCTGGGTTGCTGCAACCCCCCCCTTTCTTCGCACTAGCGGCACACACAAGTCACGTACAGTGTTCTTACCATATACCTTTACCCCCTGGCTCGAACCACTCAGCTCAATCTGGGGACCCCCCTGAAAAGTAAGGTACAGTTACACTATATTCACTGTGCAGTATGTCACCAGTAATACACAAACTAGCCAGTGTACTTTTGCAAAACAAGAAATCTGATTTATTTAAGGGGGGATAGTGAGAACCGGGGGAATCAGGGTGATCATTACAATATATAAGTATCTACCTAAGGCTCTGTGCACAAGCTTAACCTATAAGTTACTGTCTGTGGGTACCCAAGCCCTAAAGGCTAGTTCCTCGATGCAGCTGGTTGGGGCCCTGACACGAATGAGCATTTAATTCCTATGAAGATTAGATGGAGCCAGCAGGCTCAGTTAGTGTAGTCAGCAAAGCAACCTGAAGATCTTGCCCTTGCTCGAAACATTTAACAGGGAACTACCTTGATTTAATACTCACAACTCCAGAAGAAAACTGCTCTCACACCACTCGCAGGGCTGAGCCTAAACTTCAGATACTGCTCCACACATTTATATGGAAAGCCACAGAGGGGTACCATACCAGGCAGCTGCTTCTAGGGCCCAACCGAACTCACAGCTAATCAGGAGTCTCACTGCAGCTTCACTTTCCTGACAGACCGAACGCGATTCAGCAGATTCTCCAGTCCTCTACAGGGTGAGCCTGGTAGGTAGCTGCGCTTTTGCACAGCCTCCTCTGACCGCTGCCACATGGATTTAGTCCGTAGCTCACCAGCGATTTAAAACAGCCGCCTCTGGCCTTTCACGCGCTTCCCGAGTGAAAACTCAACGGAGCAGGAGCCCAGAGCTCCTTCCTCGTTCACAGCCACAATGTCTCTGCCCCTTGGTAGTATGGGGCAATCCTCTCAGCTCAGGTGCCACCCGATCCCATTGGCTGGCTACAGATGCCAGTAACTTAATCTTGCCCTCAGTGGTGCAAAAAGGCGCCATGGTCCAGACTTCACTTCCCAGAATTACTAGCTGTATCTTCATTGGTCAGCCGGCTCCCTAGAGAGTCTTAATTCTGGTTGGTCACCAGTTACTCCAGTTGAGATACCCACTGCCCCTATTGGACCCTTCAGACAGTCCTGGTTCAAAATGGAGGGGCACAGCACACACAGTCTCAGCTGCGAAAGAAGCAGGTTAGACAAACTGTAATTCCACCAAAATGCTAGCTAATTATGGCCAAAAAGTAACATCGTTTAAAAGGTCTCCTTCTGCGCATATAGTGACTGCCAAAGGGGAGTGGTTTCACCACAGCTCAGGCAGGATTCGAACAGAGAAACACCAATCCCCTCCATACCAACCCACTGGAGCCTGTGAGCAGGCAGGTCCTAAAGAGATAGTACTGGAGGCTTTGGAAGCACTCACAACACCCACGTTTAGGCCGCATTACGCTGAACACCAGTTGGAGGGAGCATTCAGATAAGCTCCGGGAAGGCTTACAGGAACCCCCATGTGTAAGGCGGTTACACCCTTCCTGGCCTGGAAAGAACTTGGTGTCCGCACCAAGTAATTACCTTTAAATCACTTTAAGGTAAAACAGTTTAGATTGACAACTCATTAGGCCTTTTGTTACATACATTGGCACTGTATTCACAGTTTATTATTGTTTATGCAATATTGCACATCGACAACTGTTTCCTTTTTAAATCAGGTCATTACTTCCTGCCCATGACCATGGAAAAAGGGGACCCATCCCTCTCAGCTACTTGCGGGCTAACTGGGGCAGGGACACCATACTCAGAGGGCAATACGAACAGTTGGGCATCGTCCCCCAAAACTAACTTGGGCAATGAACTTGGAGATACGTAGAACCCCTTATGGACTACATTTAATGGCAGGTCCACAGACTGACCCAGAGACTCATAACTTAACCTTATTACAGGCCGTACTTCTCGGGCCAGTGTGTCTAGGGGTCTCAGTATAGCCTGCCATGGGTCCTGGCTCCATTTCTGCCTCAGCTAGATTAGTGGAGGGAACCTCCCCATGAGAAGGGGACCCCGTGCCCATAGTACTTTCCGGGACACGACCCTCTATATCAGGACGCACACTACTTAGTTCAGTCAAGGGCACCTCTGACACTACTGGGATGCTATCAGAGCACTCAAAGTATTCCTCTTGCTCAGGCAGATCCCAAACAGATTCCACCACATCATTTTCTTCTTCTGAAGAGTCAGACAGTTCAGCCAGCCCGGATAATTCAGCCAGACTCATAGACCCTACTTCATCGGCTTTGAGGCCACTCACTTCAGCCTTGGGGGTATGGGCTCCAGAGACAAAACTGGGGGCTCAGACAGTCCATAAAACCCAACTCATCCCCAGAGCGAGCTAGGGGGTTGCCTTTAAAAAGTTGATTCAGTTCATAAGAGGGGTAATATTCCACATCATGTTCACTGTCTTCAGCCATAGACGGGGGATCAGTTTCAGCAGGGGGAAGAGGGGAAGGCCCCCGGGGTTTAAGTTCTGAGGAGTCAACCCCCCTGAATCTTTCTTTTGCAGCAGCTCTAGTTATGGGCCCAGAGGGGGGGCATTAAGAGGCACAGTCTCTATTAAAATCTGTCCAATTGGCAGCAGGTGATTTTGGTGTAAAGTTTTGACATCTTTCGAATTGTTTTCGGGTCTTACTTTGTATACAGGCAGATCATCTAGTTTACCCACTACAATGTGAGGGGGATGGTGCCATCGGTCAGCAATCTTGTTTTTGCCGTGCAGTCCCAGATTTCTTAGCAATACCCAATCCCCCTCCTGGAGTTCCTGTGCCTTCACCTTTTTATCATACCTCTCTTTGTTGGCCAGGTTCCTTTTGGCAGCCATGGTTTGAGCCAGTTGGTACGCATAATTTAGCTGAGCCTTTAGCTTTTGCACATGCTGTAAATAATCATCAGCTTGAGTCCCATCAGGAGAGACCCAAAACACACATCCACCAGAAATCGAGCTTCTCTCCCAAACATCAGGTGGTAGGAGGAGAACCCAGTGGCATCACTTTTAGTGCAGTTGTAGGCATGTACCAGGGTGCTGATTTATTGGCTCTATCTAGGCTTGTCTTTTGGGTGGAGGGTGCTTAGCATGTCTAGCAAGGTGCAGTTGAAACGTTCAGGCTGGGGGTACCGCTGGGGGTAGTAAGGGGTGGTTCTGGACTTTCGCACCCCCCACAAGAATAGCATCTCTCTAATCAGTTGGCTTTCAAAATCTCTCCCTTGATCAGAATGGATCTGCTGGGGGGCCCCATAACGAACAAAGAAATTTTCAACAAGGACTTTAGCCACCGTGGTTGCCTTCTGATCCTTGGTGGGGAAAGCCTGGGCATATCGAGTGAAATGATCAGTGACCAACAATATGTTGCTGATATTTTTCAGATCAGGTTCTAAGCTCAGGAAATCAATGCAGACCAACCGCATAGGGGTGCTGGTAGTGATAGTGACCATAGGGGAAGCTCTCTGAGGTAGGGCTTTTCTTTGCAAACAGCGGCCACAGGTCTTGACATACTGCTCTATGTCTGCACTCATTTTTGGCCAGTAGAATCGGGTCCGCACCAGGTCAAGAGTTCGGTCTATGCCAAGATGCCCTATGTGGTCATGCAGGGATCTTAACACCAGTTCTCTAAAAGCGGTGAGCAACACCAGTTGTTGTTTGTCTATTTGCCCCTCTTTGTCTACAGTCTCCCTATATAACAGTCTATTGTTCAACTTCAATTTTGGGCCTTCTTTGTATAATAGGGCAGTTCTCAATTCAGCGGACTGCAGTTGGGACACATCTCTCCCGGCTTGCAGCACCTCTAAGACAGGTTGTATCATAGGATCTCGAGACTGAGCCAGCTGGAGGCTATCATTATTTAACTGAGGCAGCATACTAGTGTCTAAAGCAGAGAAATGGCAGTAAGCAGCAGGCACACAGTTCTCACATGGATCCAAGCAATCCACCATGCAGTCTACAGTATCAGGAGTCACCTGTTCCTCTCTGTCGAATTTCTGACACAGTACTCTAATGTCGGGTTCAGACAACCTGACCCAATCGACTCGGGGCACAGGCCTCCGGAGAGAGCATCAGCATCTATATGGTTGAGGCCTGCTCTGTATTCAATAGTGTAGTTGTAGGTGGATAACGCAGAGAGCCACCTGTGACCAGTGGCATCCAGCCTGGCAGTGGTCTGAACATATGCCAAAGGATTATTATCAGTTTTCACCAGTATCTTAGCCCCATACAAATAATCATGGAATTGATCAACAATGGCCCACTTTAGAGCCAGGAACTCTAGTTTGTGCACTGAATAATTATTTTCAGAAGGAGTCAAACTGCGGCTGGCAAAAGCCACAGGTGTCAGACCATTCGAGTGCTCTTGGTACAATATGGCCCCCAATCCTTGCAGGCTGGCATCAGTACGAAGGACATAGGGTTTAGCTGGGTCAGCATAGGCCAGCACTGGGGCATGAGTAAGTTGATATATAATGTCATAGAAAGCTTCCTCGCAGTCAGCAGTCCAGCGAGTTCCAAACACATCATTGGGGTGGAAAGAAGCCTTTTCAGTCCCAGATTGTGCAGTCTTCTTATATTTCTTATGGGTCAGGGGTACCCTTGAGTGAGACTTAGCAAGGGCTGGATCACCCAAGAGTAGTCTTTGATAAATCGTCGGTAGTACCCACAGAACCCCAGGAACCGCTGTAGCTCCTTCAAATTTCTGGGTTGGGGCCAAGTGGTTAACGCTTCCACTTTGCTGGGGTCAGTCTCTATGCCTTCAGTCGATACTATGTGGCCCACATACTTCACAGAAATTTGAAATAATTAGCACTTGTCTATAGATAACTTAAGACTGAAATCCTCTAGCCGATCCAAGACCTTGACCAATGGACGTTCATGCTCTTCCAACAAGCTGCCAAACACTATGACATCATTTAAATAAACCAAACAATCGAGCAAATTCATGTCCCCCACAGCACGTTCCTTCAGGCGCTGGAAGGTAGCTGGAGCAACTGAAATCCCTTGATGCATCCAGATAAATTCATAGAAACCTGGGGGAAAATGAACGCAGTCTTCTCTCGGTCCTCTGGAGCCATTGGGATCTGATAGTACCCACTGCGGAGATCTAACACAGAGAACAACTTACTGCTGTTTAGATAGTCCAAGGCATCCTGTATGTGTGGCATGGTATACTGGTCAGGGATGGTCTGTCGGTTCAGGGTACGGTAATCCACACACATCCGAACAGCCCCATTCTTTTTTCTCACTACAACAATGGAGGAAGCATAAGGGCTCCTGGATTCTTGTATCACACCAGCGGCAAGCATCTCTTGCAGAAGACGTCTCACATCATCTATGTCAGCAGGGAAAGGCACCGAGACCTTTCTCGAAAAGGCCTTTCATCATGCAGTCAAATGTGGTGTTTGGCCCCCTGCACACATCCCACATCCCATTCTTTGAGGGAAAATACCTGGTCTCTTTGGGCAAGCTTCTCACTGACCCTTACTTTCCACTCAGCAGGCAACGGGGAGTCACCAAAATCGAACAAGTCTGGCATGACTCTGTCATCCTTCCCCAAACCCTTGCTATTGGGGAGCACTGCAGTGTCCACACAATGCACACCAGCCAGGGTGCAGCCTTTTTTACTCGAATCTCTTTGTCAGACACATTATGAACTTGAACCATCACTCTCTGGGCATAAGCATGGGCTCCAGCAGGCAAGATACTGGGTTTAACCAGCAGTCCTCCAGGCAACTTTCCTTGCCCAGGCACATCTAGCATCAATAGTTTATTCTTGACATCCTTTTTAAGTGGGACCTCCCCTTGCAAAACACACTGGGCATTTGGAGCTAATAGCAATGGCTCCGGATCCTTCCTCCACACAACACCCACCGGGCCTTCAGGCTCCTCCTGACTAGCTTTCTCTGAGTCTCATAGGCCTTCTGGATCAAAGCGGGTATCCTAAGAGTTCGCCCAGTCCTGGATACCTGCTTTTCAGAACACAACTGTGCTAGTCGGCCAAACATGTGAGTGTTGGTCCCAATCAACAAGGGTACCCCATCATACAGTCCGGGGCGCAGACTAAAGCCAAGGTTTCCACCTGTTTTTCCACTCCAGCCACAGAAGTAGGAAATGACAACCAGATCCGGATATACCCCAAATACGGATAAGTCTTGTCACTCAGCCCCCATACATGTAGACCATCCAAGGGTTGTAGTGGCACCTCAGGTAGATGTGTCTAATACCAGTCCTGAAACATAATGGTCACCTGAGAGCCACTATCCAATACAGCTCGGGTGGGAATCCCATTTACTTGCACCGGGGCCTCCATCGAGGGCCCGACCACATCAGACCACTCAGGGCACAGCTTTGACAGTTGCTTGGGCATTGGCCTGGGTTACAAAGCCCTTCCTTGGGGGTCAGACATGGGCCCTGCGATGTCAAGTGATCAATCTGCTGTTGACCTTCCTTAAATTCTCCGGCAACTGGCACTCGGTCTGAAAGTGTCCATCCTCCCACAATGGTAACAGAACTTGGGGTCCCGGGGTCTCTGCTAGGGAGGAATACTTCATCTGCTGGGGGCCCTCCAGGGTGAGGGACTCCCTGGGCCAGGGCATTTGTTTCTAGATAACTCTGGTTCCCCAAACCTAACAGGGTGGGTAGTAGTTCGCTTCAAGTCCCTCACCAGTTCTCGTAAATTTCTGACCTCAGCCCTCAACTCACTTTCTACTTGGGGATCAGAGGAAATGGCATGCACCCCCACCCCTCCTTGTAACTCTGGGGATGCATAAGGCCCCCCTGAAGGGTGGGTCTTATCGGGTTCGCTAGACTCAGGGGCTTGGCTCAGATTTACAGCCCCCACATAGGGTTCCCACCCCTCCTCATCAATCTCTACTTCTCTAATCTCCTTCATCAATTGACAGTATTCAGGCGGGGTGGCTCGCTGATCATGTAACTTTAGTTTTAACAGTATCACACTGGAAAATCTAGCAGACTTTAGAACATGTTCCAACCTGACCTGGTTCAAAGCTGGGGCAGTGATCCCCCCTTTTTGGTAGGCCTTCTGTAAAGCCCTTTCCACCCTAGTGACAAAGGCGGAAAGCTTTTCATTCCTCCACTGCTTAGCAGACTTAAATTTCCATAATAAGTCTTCCCCAGTTTCTGTGCTCCCAAACACTCCCTCTAGAGCAGAAAGATACTCTGCTGCAGTAGCTTCCAGGCTAGTGGCCCGCAAAAACCAAATGGCTTCTAAAGCCGGACCCCGCAGGCTCTCCATCCTGGACTAAGGGGGTGGCATAGTCCATCCACGCCTCCAGATCATCCTCCCCTGATGGCACGGGCACTGTGCCAGAAAAAAGTTTTAGCCTACGGTATGAATCTAGCTGTATAGAAGGAACCACTAGGGGCGGTGGAGCCAAAATAGAACTCTTGAGGGGCCCAGGAGAGGTACTGGGGGAAGCTTGGGGGGTGGGATCACTGGAAAGATCCAAAGCCTGCAGTAACTCTTGAGTTGTCCTCCCCTCCATGGCTAACAATTTAAGCAGTTTATCTTTGAAACTATTAGCCTGGGGAGACCCCCCAGGGGTGACTGACCCACTCCGGATGTGAATGACCCTCCACCTCTGTTGGGCACATTCCGGGTAAATCACTGGCGGTACCCTCTCGGGGTCAATGGCTACACTACATAACAGTAACACCTGTAAAGTCTGAACGAGTAGGTCAGCCATAAGCCCTCTCACCTCTACCTTAACCTAACACTTAACCCGCTCCACTACAGAAATAAGGTCAGCATTCATTGTCCATAGAGGTACATCTAGCAGCAACACAATTCTCTGAGAGTCCAACTCTTCAGCCTCACCCCAACCCATCTTTTTATGCACCATTGTCTTAATGGGGTCCAATTTGATTTTAGCCATGATATCCCCTTACAGCTTTTCCTTCAACTTATCCATAGTTAGGAACTTTATCCACTCGGCCACTAAGGGCCGCTGATACCAGTGGTGCCTCCACTTTGTAACCCCCAAGGGGTGCTATCCCAAGGGCTACTACCCCTGCCTACCCTAACTGTAACAGGGTGAGGGGCCCAGATCCATTGGCGGGTGCCTCCACCCAGAGGTCGGGGTTAGAACAGTCGAGGTTGACTCAGTCACAGCCCTCTGGGTTGCTGCAACCCTCCTTTCTTCCCACTAGTGGCCTACACAAGTCATGTACAGTGTCCTTACCATATACACTTACCCTCTGGCTTGAACCACTCAGCTCACACCGGGGACCCCCTGAAAAGTAAGGTACAGTTACACAATATTCACTGTGCAGTCTGTCACCAGTAATACACAAACTAGCCAGTGTAATTTTGCAAAACAAGAAATCTGATTTATTT
This sequence comes from Neoceratodus forsteri, assembly GCA_016271365.2. Taxonomy (NCBI): domain Eukaryota; kingdom Metazoa; phylum Chordata; order Ceratodontiformes; family Ceratodontidae; genus Neoceratodus; species Neoceratodus forsteri. Next base: position 478,964,810 of record CM028135.1, read on the forward strand.
AAGGGGGGGTAACAAGAACCAGGGGAATCAGGGTGATTGGCTTACCATTACAATATATAAATATCTACCTAAGGCTCTGTGCACAGGCCTAACCAATAAGTTACTGTCTGTGGGTACCCAAGCCCTAAAGGCTAGTTCCTCGATGCAGCTGGTTGGGGCCCTGACACAAATGAGCATTTAATTCCTATGAAGATTAGATGGAGCCAGCAGGCTCAGTTAGTGTAGTCAGCAAAGCAACCTGAAGATCTTGCCCTTGCTAGAAACAGTTAACAGGGAGCTACTCTGATTTAGTACTCACAACTCCAGAAGAAAACTGCTCTCACACCACTCGCAGGGCTGAGCCTAAACTTCAGATACTGCTCCACACATTTATATGGAAAGCAACAAAGGGGTACCATACCAGGCAGCTGCTTCTAGGGCCCGACTGAACTCACAGCTAATCGGGAGTCTCACTGCAGCTTCACTTTTCTGACAGGCCAAACGCGATTCAGCAGATTCTCCAGTCCTCTACAGGGTGAGCCTGGTAGGTAGCTGTGCTTTTGCACACCTCCTCTGACCGCTGCCCTGTGGATTTAGTCCATAGCTCACCAGCGATTCAAAATAGCCACCTCTGGCCTTTCACGCACTTCCCCTGCGAAAACTCAATGGCGCAGGAGCCCAGAGCTCCTTCCTGGCTCACAGCCACAATGTCTCTGCCCTTTGGCAGTATGGGGCAATCCTCTCAGCTCAGGCGCCACCCGATCCCATTGGCTGGCTACAGATGCCAGTAACTTAATCTTGCCCTCAGTGGTGCGAAAAGGCGCCATGGTCCAGACTTCACTTCCCAGAATTACTAGCTGTATCTTCATTGGTCAGCCGGCTTCCTAGAGAGTCCTAATTCTGGTTGGTCACCAGTTACTCCAGTTGAGATACCCACTGCCCCTATTGGACCCTTCAGACAGTCCTGGTCCAAAATGGAGGGGCACAGCACACACAGTCGCAGCTGTGAAAGAAGCAGGTTAGACAAACTGTAATTCCACCAAAATGCTAGCTAATTATGGCCAAACAGTTACATTGTTTAAAAGGGCTCCCTCTGCACATATAGCGACTGCCAAAGGGGAGCGGTTTCACCGCAGCTCAGGTGGGATTTGAACAGGGAAACACCAGTCCCCCCATACCAATCCGCTGGAGCCTGCGAGCAGGCAGCTCTTAAAGCGATAGTACTGGAGGCTTTGGAAGCATTCACAACACCCACATTTAGGCGGCATTACGCCAAACACCAGTTGGAGGGAGCATTCAGATAAGCTCCAGGAAGGCTTTCAGGAATCCCCATGTGTAAGGGGGTTACATAAACATAGACTTAGACCGCCTTCCTTTTTTGGGACCATAACCATGGGTGAAGACCAGGCACTTTGTGAAGGCACTATCACTCCCAGATATTCCATTTTTCGTACCTCTTCTATGACCTCTGACCTCATCCTTTCAGGTAACCTATACAATTTTTGATGTATGGGTTTTGATTGTATGACTTTTATGTTATGTACCACCCCTTTTGCTCGACCTGGTGTATTTGTGAAGGTGTGCTGGTAGTACCGTAGCAAGTCATGTACCTCTTTGCTCTGTTCTGGGTCTAACTCAGGACTGATCTGTACATCCTGTTTCTCTTGAGAAGGATCTAATCGTTCATAAGCAACATCCAACTCAGTGTGCACCTGTTCATGATGAATAAATAGAGTAGGAGGGGGGGTTGGTTTTTCTACCCACCTACGCAGCAAGTTGGCATGATAAACCCGTTTCTGGGGATGCCTCCCTGGCATCTTGATCTCAAAATTTACCACCCCTGTTTGGCGTGTTGCCTTAAAGATACCCTGCCATTTCATCAACAGTTTGTTTTCTATTGATGGCAAAAGTAACAGTACTTGCTGTCCGGGGTTAAAACATTTCTCCTTCAGTCCTACATTGTACCACCTTTTCTGCTCTGCCTGGTTACTGGACACATTCTGATGTGCCATGGTGACAAACCTCACCAACCTTTCTCTTAAAGAAGTCATGTAGTCCAATATGTTAGTATGCCCACATTTCTACCTTCCTCCCAATGCTCTTTCACAACATCCAGGGGGCCACGGGGATTCCTACCATACAATAGCGTGAATGGGGAAAAACCTGTTGTAGCCTGGGGTACCTCCCTATATGCAAAAAGAAGGTAGGGAAGAAACCTGTCCCAATCATGCCCTTCTTCTTGCACATACTTTTTTAACATAGTTTTCAAGGTTTTGTTGAAACGCTCTACAAGGCCATCCATTTGGGGATGACAGGGGGTGGTTTGTACTGCTGATACACCCAGAAGTTTGTACAATTCCTTTAACAATTCAGAAGTAAAGTTACTTCCTCTGTCAGTCAGGATCTCCTGAGGGATACCCACCCTACTAAAAATTTTGGCCAATTCCTCGGCAATCCGAGAAGCCACTGCAGTACGTAAGGGTATAGCCTCAGGGTATCTGGTAGCGTAATCACAGACAACCAAAATAAACCTATTGCCTTTTGAACTGGTTGTCAGGGGCCCAACTATGTCCATTGCAATGTGCTCAAAGGGAGTGATAACATATGGAATAGTTTGCAGGATACCTTATCTGCTTTCCCGCCTTGAGCAACCAATTGGCACTGGTGACATGCTTGGCAATAAGCTGCTACATCCTTATGAATGCCAGGCCAGAAAAATCTATAGATTATGCTCCCAAGGGTTCTATCCCTTCCCTCATGGCCTGCCATGGGTAGGTCATGTGCTAATTGCATCAGTTTTTCTCTGTATACATTAGGAACCATAAGCTATTCTACACAATCTTGAGTTACTGGATTAACACAGTTATGGTATAATAACCCATTTTTCAACACAAAATGAGGCAGTCCTTCTTTTACTTTTTCCTGGACCTGTGGAAAAAAAAGGTTTTAAAGATGTGTCAGCCTACTGTTCTTTTTTTAAATCACAGCTGATCAGACCCAGTACAACCTCAGAGCTACCAGCCTGTTTAGTTTCCAGCCATAACCTTTTCTCTCTCTTCTTCTTTGTTTCCTGGTCTTTTTGTTTTTCCCTGGGCTGTCAAACAAGTCCTCTTCAAAGCATGTTGGGTACTCATTAGGGTAGAAATATGGGGAAAGTCTTGCCCTATGATTACTGGTACAGGTAGTTTTGGTACCAATCCCACATTCATGCAGTGCTGCTGGTTGTTAACAGTCACTTCAGTCCTAACAGTGTGGCATTGATGAACATCACAATGGACACATATTACAGCTGTATCAGCCTGGGTATATTCAGTAGTAGGCAGCAGATCTGTTCTCATCAAAGTCTGTTTACTGCCTGAGTCCAGCAGGCCCAAAGTCTGATGCTGTCCAATCCCCACAGTGGTGACATATTCAATATTGGCCAAGGCTAAACGGGAAGTTTCTGATCTTTTGTTAGGACAAGTCCTAACAATATGCCCTTTTCCCAAACATCCGTAGCATATAATCTTAGAATAGGGTACCCTTCCCCCTCTGTCTCTTCTTACATAATTAGCCTGTCTCTGTGGTGTAAAATTGAAAGATCTTACCAGTTCCACAGGTCTGGGTGCCATATTTTGTCTTCTGGGTCTTGAGGTCCTGGCCGCCAGGTAGTCCTCAGCAAGCTGGATGGTTTTCACTGCAGTCTCTGGCTTGTGCTCCCTCACCCACACTTGTATATCCTGGGGTAGAATCTGTACAAACTGCTCGATCACAATAGCCTCCAGAATTTGGTTCATGGTTTTTGTTGCCAGCTGTAACCACTTATTACATTAGTCTTTCAACTTAGCAAAAGTCTCTCTCGGGGCATCAGAATAAGACATCCTCGGTGACCGAAAACGCTGCCGGTACGTTTCAGTATTAATGTCATACCGACGCAATATTTCTTCCTTAACCCGATCATATACTACGGCCTCTGGTCCAATTAACTAACTATAGACTAGCTGGGCACATCCGGAAAGATATGGCACACGTCTTATTACCCACTGGTCCCGGGCCATGTACAAGCCAGTGCAATATGCTTGAACATAGTAATGAACGCCTCTATGTCATCATAGTCAGTTAATTTTGTTAGCTTAATGTCTTTAGGTACCATGTGATCAGGTTGCCCTGGTACTAAGGCCTAGATTGCCTTAATAGTGTCTGTCCACTTCACCTCCTGCCGCTGCCGATTCACCTCCTGTTGCTGCTGATCCTCATCTCGCTGCCGTCTATCCTCCTGCTGCTGTCGATCCATCTCCTGCTGTCGGATGCACAGCCACTACAGTAGCTCACTGGTATCCTCTGGTGCTTCCATCTTTTTCGTGTCCTGCTCTTCCTCCTCCTCTGACTCCTCTTCAGTCTTCCTCACCTTCAGCTTTATGCTGAAATCTAAGCCAGGTCCAGGTTGCACACCTGCCTTCTCAGCCATTGCCCTTGCCAAGTGAATGACCTTCCCCTGCCTCTTTTGCATCTGCTGGGTAGTAGATCCAGTACCCACTAATGGTGCCTCCCAAGCAGTCTCGACACCACCAGTATTCCACTTCCAACACCAGTGTTACAGTGTGGTAATAACAGACACTTAGGCAGGAGGTATGATGCATAAAATAAATGCTCGAATGCGTTTATGATTTTGTATTCAAAATCAACTAAATATAATATTTCCAAAAAAAAAAAGGTGTTAGTCAACACACCAAAATAAACAAAACTCTGAAGATGACTCTTCCCTAGTCACTTCTCTCTTAATTTTACCACTTTCTTAAACCTATTCACTGGTGTGAAAACAGACACACCTTCCTCCTGCAAGACCAGCAGCTCACTGACCTACCTCTCTCTAAACATCCCTGTAGTGGTGAGTTTTTATAGCCTTATGGCTGATGACATCATGGCCAGGTGACCAACATCAAGGAAACAATTAGGCTTTTATTCTTTTATTTTACAGAATAAATGCATTTTATTTCATGCTTTTCCAAGTCCCTATACTCCTTTACCTGATAATAGACTTTAGTTTAAAAATACCTACAGGTAGGGATCAATAATAACTCTTTTAGGCTTAATTGAGATTAATTTGGAAGCAAGCCCCTCCATTGTTCTGATGTCACTGAAGTCTGCATCTTTAGAACCAGCCATTTTGTGGGCAGCCAGCCCTATAGCAAGAACTGCAGGGAAACCCACCGGTAATTACAGCATCATTACTCTTTCTGGTTTTCAGGTGTCTCTGTTTTGGCAAAGAGAATGGGAGCTAGAGGGTATGCTCTTCATATCCCTTCTTCTGCCAGCTTAGGAAACCTGTATCTTTATTTCAGTAATTACCACTCTTTTTTTTCTTTTCTTGTAGTAACCTTAGAACCATTTTAGCCCTCATTTTGTTTAGAAATGCTGCCATTTTACTTAAACCTTGCAAGGGCTCTTACTAGGCTCCTTCAGCAGCCCCTGCCACTATGCAGCAATTTTCTTTATTGCTCAAATCACTGAAATGTGCAGCCATCAGTAAAACATTTCATTTGGGCCTTTCCTAAACCCATTTCCAACCTTTGGCTGTTTCCTTTATCAGCCCGGTTACAACATCTCTGGACTGTTTTCTTTGTACATGAATGTGTTATTCTTTATCTAGACACTTCTGTTTTTCTCTGGGCACTACTGCTAAACTGGGAACACTCTAGAAAACTCAGGAGTGTTTTCACTGTTTAAAAGTAAAGCACTACTTGTGTTTGGACATATCTTCCATTAGGGAGAGTGCTTTACACTGCACTCAGCCCTATCTGGTGCACCGTAAGGGGGTTTGAGAAAAGGGATAGCAAAGTGAGCAATGAGATATGTCAGGTTGGCCACCCTGACATGAAAAAAATAGAAAAGGACAGAAGAAAAGATGAAGAGGATAGAACAGTGTGAGAGAAAAAGGGGGGGTTCACCGTTTTATTAGTAGGGGAGTAAACCTTACAGGGAACAGGGACCCTGTTACAATGAGTACTTGGTAAAACTGGGGGGGGGGGTGATGTGATATACATCAAGCTGCTGGCCCTGGCAGAACCTGCTCTCCCCATCTTTAAGATTTTCAGCCTTTCCCTGTGGTTTCCCGGTTCCCTGCCATCTGGAAAACAACACTAGTCACACCTGTTTTCAAAGGCAGAGACTGCTCCAGCCTAGCTAACTACAACAGTATATCAGTTCCCTCCCCCTGTCCAATGCCCTTGAATGCATAGTATCTGACCAACTGGTCACCTACCTAAATAAGCATAATATTCAGTGCACCCAGCAACATGCTTTTAGGAGACACCACAGCACCAGCACTGCCTTAATAGGGTACACCAGATTCTTACATGAGGCCCATGATGGCGGTCACCTGGTGGGAGCCATCTACTCTGATCTGACCAAAGCTTTTGATCTTGTCAACCATAAGCTGTTGCTGGACAAACTCCTCTTGCTTGGCTAGGATATGGTAGCTTGGTTTCACAGCTGTCTCTCTGACCACTCACAGCAGGTAAAAATAGATGGCCAACTCTCAGATGTTAAAAGCATTTCAGTAGGAGTATCCCAAGGCTCAATATGTGGCCCCCTCCTTTTTGGCCTGTTTATAAACAGCCTACTGGAAGCCTTCCAGACCTTTCAGGGTGCTCTTGTATGCTGACAATGCTATTTCACACACCAGTAGTCCATACCAAATAAAACTCTGAACTCTCCACCAAGACAACTTCGCATCCCTGAAGAAATGGTTCATGTCAAACTGGCCTTAAACTACAAAAAAAAACATGTTTTCAGGCTCACAATTGAAAAAAAAAATTCTCACCCCTTGTCATCCTTAATGGAAAAGGAGTTAGTCTGGAGCAGGTTGACTCCTTCAGATACCTAGGTGTTGCCCTGGATGACACTTTTACTTTCACTCAACATGTGGGCAACATTGTTAGTCAAGCTAACCAAATGATGGGAGCACTGTTCAGGAGTTGCCTGCATTTTACTACCGAAACCAGTCATCTTATAGTGTCCAGTTCAATACTACCTATTCTAGACTATGGCCTCCAAGTACCAAATGAACATATTGGAAACCATTATTCAAATGAACCCACTCTGCATTCAGCTTTCAAAGCTGACATTACCATCTCATTGACTGCAATTTGCACCTGAATATAATGGCAGCATTTCTGTGACAGTGTAAGAATTCTGTATGCTACTTAATAAAACAGACTGAACAATACAGTCTCATGAAGCTCCAGTACTGAGAGAATGTGGAAATGTGCCTTATGGTGATGTTGCAAAGTCTTTAGTATATATTTTCACGTTATTGTTTTGTTGTTGCTATTGTATTGCAAGTTCCTTGAGTTTCTAGGATAAGCATTTAAATAAAATATCTATCTATTGTACTCACAGGATAGATTAGTGTGGTTTTGCTGTGTTTGTATATTGCATTGTATGCCCTGAGAGCAGCTGCATAATATTTTGAGATTTCTGTAGTATAAACAAAGTGTTTTTCAAAGTACAGTATATCATGGAACAGACTTCTCAAGATGGAATTTGACAGTATGATAAACCTTTTAAAAAGGAATACATTTCAACCAATTTGTAATCCATGTTTGTTCTTGCCAGTTTAGCAGATTTGTGAGACAGTTTGGTCTAGCGGTGGGAGCACTGGCTTTGGAGCCAAGAGATCGTAGGTTCAAAGCCACCAGAATCAGTACACTTACTGTGTGACCTTGGGCAAGTCACTTAACATCCCAATGGTCCAGTCTATGCAGCTGCTAAAATGGGTAAAAGTAAGATTCCATTGAAACTAAAAGAACAAAAATAATGAGATATTTGCATTTTTAAAAATATACTTTCTCCCTCACTCACCGCTTACATTCACTGCTTGAGTACACAGTGATATCATACTCTTTGATCCTTTTACAGGGCTCTGATTGAACTTTCTAGGGTCCCTCAGCCATTTATGAGCAGTTAAAGTGTGCTTTCAGTATTCCCTAACTTTTCAAGCACTAACAGGCACTTGAGGCGTGTTTACACTGTCACCTTTGCAGCGCATCAACCTGTGCTCATGGGTTCATGAGTTGCAAAGTCAGCAGGATAGACACTTACCACACCATGCCAGGAGTACTTTGGATACTGTACTTGTTCAGGTGCAGGAGTGGGAATGGTTTATCAGAGTGAGCATATTATGTGGTGGTGTAAATGCACTGCGATGCTCACTCCAATGAAAAGCAGCCACTCCCAGACTCCTCCACTGCTCCAAACCCAGCACCACTACCCATCTCTGGTGTGAGAGAGGGCTCTGTGAACAGTGAACTGACCCCACTCATGAGACTGCAGCAGGAGTGGAGTGGCACAAATGTTATAGTGCTGCAGCTATGCAAACACAGCTTTAGTGAGCTCTCTTACTTCCAGTATGCCTTTGGGACATGTATTTATGACTCTGCCTCTCCTTAGCATGCACTTCTAGCCTGTATTTGCAAGTACAGTACTTGTAATCACATTTGTGCTTGCAAACTGCTTGCCTCCACTATGGGTGAGGCCTAGCAAGCGGCAGATTCATCAGTCAGTAATCCTATTTGGAAGATCAGCACACTGTTTGTGACTCACAAACCTTTCCAGTGCCCTATCTGTTTTGAGGTTAGTGCAGCCATGCACTTATAGGAGCTGTAGCCTACTTTTTCAGACTGCCATGCCATCAAATTTGTAACTTCAACCAGGACAAACACTACAGATATTTTTATGTTGCTTGCACGCATGTGCAAGAAACATAGTGCCTTCATCGGAGATTTTGGAGGTGTGTCACCTCCTCCTCCAATTCAGTCAGTGGGCTGGCAGGCCGCGGCCCTGTAAGCCAATGCATTTGGGCTGTCTATGATGCGGCTCCAAAGTGATAACCTCTGATTGAAAGGGGAGCTACGCTTGAGTGAGCACCGAGCAGATATTGGCTGCTCACGCCGCAGCCCCCACACAGACAGATGTGCGCCCCATACTGCATAGCCGACGAGGTGCCCAATCCCCGCCGGCTGAGCTGCATCCCCCAGTTGCTGAGCCGCGCCCCCACCCCCAGTTGTGGTGCCACACTGGGAGCCCACCCCAGCGTGGCAAGCACTGTAGTCCTTTGGCCGGCCAGGGTGCCCAATCCCCGTTGGCTGGGCGCCCCATCAAGTCCTTGTACCACGCTGGAGCCCACCCCAGCATGGCAAGCGTCCTGCACGTCTTTTTTTTTAAACCTGTAAAATAAAACTGTCCCGTGGTGCGCCTCAACCCCCTCCCACAACCCGCACCCACCCACTGCGCACCCTGCCTCCCCACCCCCACCCCATACTTACCTCTGGACTCCGGCGCAATGATCTTCGGTGGACCGGGAACACGTCTGCACTCTTCAAAGCCGACCGCGAACTGAGGAAATGCCGGTAAGCTGTATAATGGGTTACATAGGGGTTTCAACTTTATTGCATATCTCGGGCATTTTGGGAATTTTTGCACCAAATTTTAACATTGGGTTTTGGGCGCCTTCTCATGAATGATGTCACTGTCATGGCGTTATTCGGGCCGAAGGGTGATTTCATGCAGTGACTGCGAAATCACCGTCGGGCCAATCACCATGACAGTGACATAATTCATGAGAAGGAGTCCCAAAACCCCATGTTGAAAATTTGTTGCCAAATTCAAAATGACTGTTTTATTGAGGGTGCTATGCAGTTCCTACGCAGAGTCGTAAGTTCGCCATGAATTTCAATATTTTCACTCCAGATTTTCAACATTGCCATTTTACCACACCTTCTTATGAGTAGTACAGCTGTCATTTTTCACATCTCACCCAAAATTTGTTTCCGCCCATGTAGCGCAGAATGGTGCAGTCGGTGTGCGAAATCAATGTACGGGACAAATTAAGAAAATCACAGTGACACTGTTCATGAGCAGAGGTCTTAAAATGGCTATGTTAAAATTTGATAAAATTCTAAAATGACTGTTTCATGATGCGTGCTAGCGCAGTTCTCTACGCACACCGTAAGTTCGTGAATTTTCAATATTTTCACTCCAGATTTCCAACATTGCCATTTTATTACACCTTCTTATGAGTAGTACAGCTGCCATTTTTCACATGTCATCCAAAATGTGTTTCTGTCCATGTAGCACACAATGGCACAGTCGGTGTGCGAGATCAATGTACGGGACAAATTAAGAAAATCACAGTGACACTGTTCATGAGCTCAGGTGTTAAAATGGCTATGTTGAAAATTTTGTGAAAAAATTCCAAAAAATGACTGTTTTACGAGCGTGCGTTGTACAGTTCCTACGCACGTTCTTAAGTTCGCAAATTTTCAATATTTTCACTCCAGATTTTCAACATTGCCATTTTGCCACACCTAATACTGAACAGAAAGACACAGTGAATGTCTTGGGAGGAAGGCATGAAACTGTCACTTCCAAATACCTAAACAGCACATACAAGCAAGCAACATTCGGCATTGACAAATGCTTGTTTTTATTTTTGCTGACTGGGAAAGCCTTGTCCTAGGTGAGGGTGGGTGAAAATTTGTATATTGAATCAAGTTAAGCTGTTAGATGTACTTTTAGTGAGTGGGAAGAAATGTTACCAGGATATCAGTGACATTCCCCCTACTGTTTTCAAGAAGTGCAACTGAATCTTTAACAGCCACTTGAACAACCACCAGAAGGAGCAGTCAGAACTATGGTTTAACATTTCATCTAACAAGCATTTGTCAATGCCGAATGTTGCTTGCTTCTATGTGCTGTTTAGGTATCTGGAAGTCATTGGAGTGCAAATATAGAAAATTTGCAAACTTACGAGCATGCGTAGGAACTGCGCAATGCACGCTCGTAAAACAGTCATTTTTAGGAATTTTTTCACCAAATTTTCAACATAGCCATTTTAAGACCTCTGCTCATGAACAGTGACACTGTGATTTTCTTAATATGTCTCATACACTGAGTTCGCACACCGACTGCGCCACTGTGTGCTACATGGGCGGAAACATGTTTTGAGCAGGATGTGAAAATGACAGCTGCACTGCTCATGAGGAGGTATGGTAAAATGGCAATGTTGAAAATCTGGAGTTAAAATATTGAAAATTCGCAAACTTAGGACCGTGCGTAGGAGCAATGCAACGGACACTCGTAAAACAGTCATTTTTAGGAATTTTTTCACCAAATTTTCAACACAGGCATTTTAAGACCTCTACTCATGATCAGTGTCACTGTAATTTTCTTTATGTGTCCCATACATTGAGTTTGCACACCGACTGCGCCATTGTGCGATACATGGGCGGAAACATGTTTTGGGCAGGATGTGAAAAATGACAGCTGTACTGCTCATGAGGAGGTGTGATAAAATGCCAATGTTGAAAATCTGGAGTGAAAACATTGAAAATTCGCAAACTTATGAGCGCATGTAGGAACTGCACAATGCACGCTTGTAAAACAGTCATTTTTAGGAATTTTTTCACCAAATTTTCAACATAGCCATTTTAAGACCTCTGCTCATGAACAGTGTCACTGTGATTTTCTTAATTTGTCCCGTACATTGATTTAGTACACCGACTGTGCCATTCTGCGCTACATGGGCGGAAACACATTTTGGGTGAGATGTGAAAAATGACAGCTATACTACTTATAAGAAGGTGTGGTAAAATGGCAATGTTGAAAATCTGGAGTGAAAATATTGAAATTTAGGAACTTACGAGCCTCTACGTAGGAACTATCAGCGTACGCTAGTAAAACAGTCATTTTTGGGAATTTTGGCACCAAATTTTCAACATGGGGTTTTTGGAATCCCTTCTCATGAATGATGTCACTGTCATGGCAGTATTCAGGCCCAAAGGGTGATTTCACAGTCACTGCGCGAAATCACCCTTCGGGCCCGAATAACGCCATGACAGTGACATCATTCATGAGAAGGGGTCCCAAAAACCCCATGTTGAAAATTTGGTGCAAAAATTCCCAAAAATGCCTGAGATATGCAACACAGTTGAAACCCCTCTCTGTAGCTCATTATACAGCTTACCGGCATTTCCTCAGTTCGCGGTTGGCTTTGAAGAGTGTAGATGTGTTCCCGGTCCACTGAAGATCGTCGCGCTAGAGTCTGGAGGTAAGTATGGGGTGGGGGTGTGGGGAGGCAGGGTGCAGTGGGTAGGTGCCGGGTTGTGGGAGGTTGGGAGGCAGCAGCAGGACGTTTCGGTTTTAGGTTTAAAAAAAAAAACGACATGGGACCCTTTGCCATGCTGGGGTGGGCTCCCAGCGTGGCATGAGGACATTAGAGGTGCATTCAGCTGACGGGGATTGGGCACCCCGTCGGCCATAGAGTTTGTTGCCACGCTTGGGTGGGCTCCAGCGTGGCAAAAGGGACGGGGCGTCAGCCAATGGGGATTGGGCACCCCATCGGCAAAGGACCACTTGCCACGCTGGGGTGGGCTCCCAGTGTGGCAACTACTACTTGGGGAGGGCGCAGCTCAGCCCGATGGGGATTGGCACCCTCGGCTACACAGTGCGTAAGGCGGGGGCACGCGGGGGAGCTACTCTTCTTAGTGGTGCTCACTGAAGCGTAGCTCCCCTTTCAATCAGGAGTGCTACTGCATTTCTGGAGCTGTCGCAGACAGCTCCAAAATGCATTGGCTTACAGGGGCCACGCCTGCCAGTACACTGACTGAACTGGAGAAGGAGGTGACACACCTCCGAAATCTCCGTTGATGGCACTATGTTTCTTGCACATGCGTGCAAGCAACATAAAAATGACATTTTAAGAGTGCAGTGTCTCCTCATGCTGCACTACAATGTCAGTATTGGGATTAACCCAAGTTCCTGGTGTGGTGCTAGAACCCACAACTTTCTGATCTTTTGTTCTCACAGGTGAATGTACAACCTGAGGAGCCACTGACTGCTATATGTAGAAAGGAACTTGGTATAATGAATCATCCAATGGACAGTGCCTCCTGCAGACAGTACTGCATTGTAAGCATTGGTTAAATTCCCAGGTCCCCAGTGTGACCTATACTGACCATTTATAAAATAATGAATAGTCATCCGTGCTATCAGAGGTAACAGGCACCATATTATGGTGGTAATAAAGTGCTGTTTTCAGTCCCTGCTCCTTGAGGAAGAAAATGAGTATTGGTACCTTAAAAGTAACAATGAATGAATGAATAAATATATAACTAAATAAATAAATGAATATTATATCTTTGATGAGTTTCTGCTACTGATATTCATTGCTTGTGTGTGTTCTGCAGTATCACTTCCCCATATAACAGCATTAGTGCTTGATCATAAACACAGCACTGAGTTGGCCATGTAATTATTTACTAGAGTGTCATTGAAATTGGTGTGTGACAAAGTCCACATAGTTGGTTTACAGCTCAGCCTAGTTGGCTTGACTCCAGGATTCAGCAGAGTTTATTTAGTCATTCACGTCTGCATCCTGTTTAAACAGATCTAGAAAACTGCTCACGGTGTACCTTATCAGCCTGATAACCTTCCCAAATACCATTCCCTTTCAAGTACATAAACTATGGTGACTGATCTTGGTTTTGAAAGAAATTGTTGATGCTTATTGCCCTTCTGTTCTGCTGATAAACTGCATTTAAAATGATTAAGTAACAGAAATAATAAATTGAAAATTATTTTTAAGCAATAAGGCATGTCCGGGGGTTATGTTAATTTGCTTTAATGTAGCCTTGGATAACAGTTTAATGTGATGGATAATTAGTGACCTAATCTGCCATGTCTAGCTTTAGAAAACCTGTAGTATTAAATGTTAAAGCCCATTCAGTAAACACAAGCACTAAGGGTGCAGCACTCAGGGACATTTATTATTTCTTTTATGCTATACTCACTGATCATTTTCAGAGGAGGAGAATTTAATTTTTTTTTTGTTACAGAAATTACTTTAATCTACCAAAAAGTTCATTTTTTCAAAGTAAATATCAGCACACCTTCAAAATGTGAAGGCAATATGGCTTAGTGGTTTGAGCACAGACATGGAGGCCAGGAGACCCAGGTTCAGATACCACTAGTAATTTACTCCCCATGTGACCCTAAGCAAGTCATTGTGTCTCCTGATTGTGTTGAATCATTCAGGACTGCACTGAAAATAAAATGTATCTCAAGTGGGCAATTGCAGATAGATGAACGATACAGAAATACAGCATGTATTAGGTTAACTAGCAAGAACAGTAACATTGAAAAGGGGTGCAAAATACTTGCATGGGTTTCAGATTCCATCTACAGCTCAAAGCAAAATACACATTTGTGTTTCTGTCAGTCAGCTTATATAACTCCACAACTAATAAATGACAAATAACCAAAAACTGCAGTGCTGCGGCTCATTCATCTGTCTTATATCTGTTGGAAATCTGTGAGTCATGGTAGGGACATCTCCCACTATTCACAGCAAGAAACATAGAAACATAGAATCTGATGGCAGATAAGGACCATTTGACCCACCTAGTTTGCCCATTTCCCTACTTTTTTTTTAACTTTCAATCTTTATTGAATTTTACATCAAAAACATTGGGAAACTAACAACATATAGTCTAAGTTAATTACATAAATAAATACATAAATAAAAAAAAGAAAGAAAGGATATTATGCACATAAGTGGGATAAACCTACTATTTCATTCAATGCCAGAAGTAAGTATTAGAGGGTGCTGATTAATCAATCAATTAAGAGCAATATACAGCAGAGAAAGAAAAAGGAAGACAGTCACTGTTGAGTTAAGGTACAAAATCAGAGCGTATGGACATAATATATAAAACCCATTTTCTCCACTTAATTTCAAATGTTTCTTGAGATTAGTTGATTATGGCAGTAAGTCTCTCCATCTTGTATAGGTCTATCATCACCCGATGCCAAAGCTCCAAGGTAGGAGGAGCTTGGGAATTCCACTTCTTTGTAATAGCTTTTTTTGGCGCTAAGAGAACCAGGTTCAGGAATTTCTTAGAAAGGGTATCTGCAATTTCCGAGGGGTAAAGGCTAAATAGAAAAAGTTGAGGAGTTAAATCAAGACTGGGAGATATCACCTGGTGGAGAGCCCCACTTAGTTGTATAAGAAAAGGTTGAAGGGCCTCGCAGGACCAGAAAATATGGCTTAGAGTGGCTGGATAAAATCCACATTGTCTCCAACATTCAGCCTTGATTTGCTTTGAAAATTTCTGAGTCACTGCAGGGGCCCTGAAATATCTAACAGCTAATTTCCATGCAAAATCTTTCCAGGACCCCGCACTGACCCCCTGCACATATACTTCAAGTGACCATGCCAGCAGAGTGGGGATATCTCCGTAAGTAGGTCTTTTTCCCAGGCCATCCTAATTTTATCTAGAGGCTTGTCATGCAGCCTACAGAGAGCCCTATATAGGGTAGAAATCAAATGAGAAGGGGTAGGCTTCCCATCTGCCGCTGCCACTAGGATAAGTAGGAGGTCAGTAGGGGGTACATCCTCCCACTGTAATCTCCCTAGTGTGGTCAAGTAGTTCCTAGTTTGGAAATATCTGAACCTGTCATTGTAGGCAATATTATATTTTTGGGTCAATTCTGTTAAAGAAAGGATTCTGCCCTTGGGCGTAAAGTGATACACCAAATGTCGGCCCCTCTTAAACCACATAACAAAGCCCTTATCCATTTTACCAGGTAGAAATGCATCTAGGTAAGGAAGGGAAAACATAGCTAGTCTCCAGGGTTTAAACTCCCTAGCAGATAAAATTCTTTGCCAGCATTTAAGTGTAGTCTGGATATATGGGTTGACTATATCTTCTGCTCTAACTGTAGGAGGAGAAGACAGTAAGGTTTTATGAATATCAATGAACTCTGTTCCCTGTAACTCTACTGATTTCCATTGAGATATATCTGTCTTGTTAAGCCAGTATAAAGGAACTCTTAATTGACAAGCATGATAGTATGATTTGAAATTTGGTAGAGACAGAACACCAAGGTGTCTAGGGAGTTGTAATGCAGCCAGATTAATCCGGGGTTTATGGTCTGCCCAAATAAATGCTGAAATTTTTCTCTGCAAAGTCCTAAAAAACGCATCTGGAATAGACAGAGGGAGGGTCTGGGCTAAATATAAAAAGTGCGGCAAAGTCACCATCATAATTGACTCTACCCACTGACCGAGGGACAAGGGAAGAGCCCGCCACCTCTCCAAGTCCGATGAGGTCCTGGACAGGAAGGGGGTGTAGTTCAATGCAAACAGATCACTGCCCGGGGGGGGCCTATTATGAACTCCTAAGTATTCAATACTGTCTAGATCCCACTTAAAATTAAAGGCCTGCCTCAGATCCTCCGAGGGGGAAAAATTCCAAGCCAGAACCTCAGTTTTATTTTCATTAATTTTGTAGCCAGATATTGCTCCAAATTTTTCCAAGGTGTCCCATAGGAGAGGGAGGGCTGGCTCAGGATTAGTTAGATATATCAAGAGGTCGTCTGCATATAATGCTAATTTATGATTTATGGACTGGACCTCTATACCTATCAATTCATCCCTCTGCCTCAAAGCCTGTGCCAGTGGCTCTAAATATAACGCAAATAATAAGGGAGAGAGGGGGCATCCCTGTCTAGTGCCTCTGGAGAGAGAGAAATAGGACTAGAGAAGGAGCCATTTATTCGGATATAAGCTTTGGGATGAGAGTACATAGCTTTTATTAACTTAACGACCACCAAGGGGATCCCGAATCTCTCCAGGACCTCCCACAGATAAGGCCATTCAACCCGGTTGAACGCCTTCTCCACATCGAGGGAGAGAAGGAGAAAACAAGATTCATTTTCGTTTGCTCTTTGAAATAAGTGCAGAGTCCTCTTGATATTATCTTGTGTCTGGCGTCCTGGGACAAAGCCCGTCTGATCTAGGTCTATTATCTCTGAAAGAAATGTTTGAAATCTTCTGGCTATTATAGATGCAAACATTTTGTAATCGATATTAAGGACCGAGATGGGCCTATAGGAGGAGCAGGAGGTTGTGTCTTTCCCTGGCTTTAAAATACTGGATATATATGCATATCGCCATGAATCAGGAATGGAATCTCCCTGTTGTATGGCCCTACAGGCCTCAAGCAAGGGGAGAGACAAATCTATACGGAAGGTTTTATAGAAGTCTCCCGTATAACCATCAGGTCCAGGGCTTTTGTTAGGTTTTAAGTGCTGCCAAAGCCTGTTCCAATTCCAATTTGGTAATTGGGCTTTCCAGAAATTGTTGTTGCTTTTGAGATAGCCTCGGTATGTTAAGTTTTCCCAGAAAGGCTTCTAATGCTTGTGGATTTCCTGAATATTCAGTGCCATATAGGCTACTGTAATGTTTCTGAAAAGCCTGCTCAATTTCCTGGGGAAGAGTAACTATTTTCTTTGAACCTAGATCTCTAATTTGGCCTATGTTGGATCTGGATTTATGTTGCCTAAGCCTATGCGCCAGCAACTGGGTGGCTCTAGGGCCCCCTTCATAGTATTTTTGCTTAAGAAGCTGCAATGCTTGTTCTGTTCATATGTCTAAGATTGCCTAGTTCTGTTGTTTAGTTGCTTGTATAAGAGGGTAAGCTCCCTCGTCCCCAGCCGCATGCAGTGTCTGGAGGCTTTGTAGTTGGCAATGCAACTTGTCTAAACATTGTTGCTGCTCTTTCTTATAGTGTGCAGCATATTTAATAATTTCCCCCCTCAAAACCACTTTAAGGGTGTCCCATAAAACTCCCCTTTTAGTATCCTGTCTGTTATTTGCCTCTAGAATCAACTTTATTTTGTTTTGTATCATTTCCCTGAAATCTTTACTATTTAATAAGAAATTATTAAACCTCCAAAGGGTGTTAGTTCTTTCTTTATTCCAAGTCATGCTTAAAGTGAGGATCGAATGATCTGATAATACAGAGGGAGTCTGTATACAGCTCTGCATTTTATGCAGATGTTCTTTGGAGACATGTATATAGTCTATGCGGGTATACACTTTATGGGGCGCAGAGTAATGCGTGTATTCCCTTTTATTTGGGTGCTGGTTACGCCATATATCTATCCAGTGCGCCTCCGAAAGATACGCCTGCACTGCTCATTGCGCAGAGGATTTCTTGAGGGGCCTTTTAGCTGAAGTGTCGAGGCACGAGGTAGTTAAATTATGGTCTCCCCCCATTATCAGGACACCTCTACTTCTCTCTAGCACTTTTTGGAACAGCATTTTCCTCACTCCGGGCCCTTCCCCTGGATGGACATATAAAGAGGCAAGGGTGAGTTCCTGCTCCTCCAACCTACCAACCACTATAGCAAGGTGGCCCTCTGGGTCTGAATATGAATTTGTCAGCTGGAAGGGAACTCCCTTAGGGATCAAGACAGCAGTTCCGCTCCTTTTTCCTCTGTTATACACTGAGGCTACCACCGTTGAGAAACCAAATTTAGTTAGTTTTTGATGTTCCTGTTTATTTAAATGGGTTTCCTGAAGCAGGAGAAAGGAAGGTTTTAATTTTTTAAGAGAGGAGATCACCCTATACCTCTTAATAGGATTATTTAGTCCATTGACATTGTGTGAACAGATCTTAACTATGGGAGCTTTATCCATCCCAAAAACAAGAAAACATTAGCTGCAACAGAGACCCAACTGAACACCTTGTAAGATTGCTCTTATTTCCACCATGTAGTACCTCAAAAGCAGATTGTTTCATATTCAGCACCCAAAATATGGCATTGTAAAAACTAGGCAGATTACATTGAAAGGTTAATCTCCTAACTTGACTAATCATGACAAGACAAAATGACATGTGCACATAGGGGTAAATAAGAAAATAATAATTAACTTTAGCAGACCAGAACTTGGTCAACCTATTTACATTTGCACTTCCACCAGTGGAGGGCGTAGAACTACCCTCTAAGGAAAAGGACCCCAGCCTAGATTTAGGAAAGGGCCCTTTGGGAGGAATGTGGCCTTCAAAGAGGTCAGGCCTCCCCAACCCCTTAACATTTTAGGGTTGAATACTGGGAGCTGAGCGATAGTAAGGAAAATTAACAGGACAATCGTCAGTCTAGAGATCTGAAGATATTCCCCAAGAAAACGATCGGGGACGCTGCATAGAGCTGTGGTGATGGATGATTGCCTTCACAACCTGCACCTGTAATCATTAGCCTTTAACTGTAGGCGCTCTCGCAACCTTTTATTATATATATATATATTTTTTTTTTTTTAACAAAAACTGAAGGTAAACCCCCAAAGGGAAAGATTCCCTATGCAGACAGAAAAGTATGCACCAACTTCATACTAATTTCACACATGAGAAGTCAAAACTTAGTTTGCAAAACCAGCAGAGAGAGACAAAACAACAGGTAAAACCAGGCTGCTTTTAACCCTCGGCGCATGCCAACGGCAATACCCAGATAAGTAAGTGTAAAGATTTACTGAGTTCCAGATCAAGAAGTAAGCAACAGCATCTTCAGGTGTCAGGTCTGTGAGAGTCCATTACTGAGTCTTTCCGGGAGGGATGCCTCGATCCAATATATCGTTTAAGCTCCTGCATCCGTTTGAATTTGCCAGCGAGAGCGGGGGGGATGATTTTGTTGTTGCACAGGACCCACCAAGTGGGAATCCCATCCTCTCTCCTTCAGTTCTGGCAAGATCTCCTCCGGGCTTGAATAGACTGTGATTCCCGAATCCCAAAAGACCTGAAGCTTAGCTGGATAAGGCGTCTGGAACCTAATGTCTTTCTCTCTCAGGAGTCTTAAAATCGGTGCGTATGCCATCCTTCTTCTCATGATATCAGTGGGGTAGTCGTTATCGAAAAGCAGCCTGGCAGAGTTATAAGTGATATTCTTTAAGGACCATGCAGTCCTCAGGATCTGCTCTTTGTCTCTGTAACTGGAGAATTTTATAACTACTGAACGAGGCCTCACCGAGAGGTCTGCCGGTTTCCGTGCTAAGGCTCTATGTGCTCTCTCTATTTTGAACTGAAAGGTTGGAGGGAGAGCTAGAACATCTTTCAGCATATCCGATATAAAATCTTCCATTCTGCCAACCTCTGATCCTTCTGGCAGTCCATAAATGCGGAGATTATCTCTCCGAGACCTAGCTTCAAGGTCAGTAATCTTTTCTTGCATGGCTTCATGCTGTTCTACCAGATAGTCCACTGCGCTGTGAAGCCGATGTGTTTCTTCTGCGACCTCACCAGTTGCTTCCTCAGAGTGGTCCAGCCTTTCTTCAACCTCAGAGAGGCGATTTTGTAATAGCACAAATTCTTTCTTATTTTCAGCACGGAATGCTTTTATTTCGGCCAGCAGCGTTTCATAGCGGGACCGTGAGAGCCTCTCAGCTTCCCTGTCAGTGTCGGGGTCCTGGTCGCCCGCCATGCTACTTGCCAGTGAGATGCTGCGGCTGCCAGCAGGCCTCTTCTGGAATCCGGGTGCATCTGCCCTTTGTGGGAGTCTACCTGAGCACGAATTTACTCTGTTTTTGCTCCCCTTCATGATAAGGCTTCTCAAGCAGGATTTTACGTTCGCTGTGGCAGATTAGGGGAGAAATGGTTGGCAGGTTGTAAAGGAGCTTCTCTACTATGCTGCCATTCCCAATGGTGACGTCACCAGAAGTCCAGCCCCATTTCCCTACTTAATGGATAAGCTGCAGATCCTAGTTAACCAACAGCCTACTTCCTCCTACCCCCACTAGAATTGCCTTATGTCTGTCCGATGCATTCTTGAATTCCACCACTGTTTTTGACTCTACAACCTCCTCAGGAAGGCTGTTCTATGCATCTACAACCCTCTCTGTGAAGAAATACTTCCTCACATTACCTCTGAGCCACCCCCCCCATCTTCAAATTGTGCCCCCTTGTTCTTGCATATCTCTTTTTCTGAAACATGCTACCCTCATGGACTTTATTGATTACCTTGATGTATTTGAAAGTTTCTAGCATGACCCCCCCTCCCTCCTTTCCTCGAGGCTATACATCTTAAGCTCCTTTAGTCTTTCTTTACATGTCTTCTGGTGCAGATCCTGCCCCATTTCCATTGCCCTCCTCTGGACAGCCTCCACCCTGTCTATGTCTTTGCAGAGATGGGGTCTCCAGAACTGTACGCAGTACTCCAGATGTGGTCTTACCAACTGTCTGTACAGAGGGACAACAACTTCCTGTTTTCTACTGGTGATGCCTCTCCCTATGCATCCCAGTATCCCCCAGCCCTCCTTACTGCCTTCTCACATTGCTGGCCCACCTTTACGTCATCTGATATGACTACCCCAGGTCCCTTTCCATTTTTGTTGTTTTCAGTATCTCACCCCCCATTGTGTACTCTTCTCCGGGGGTTTTGTTTCCCAGGTGCATTACTTTGCACTTCTTTGCATTGAATCTAAGCTGCCATACATTTGACCATTCCTTCAGCCTTGGCAAGTCCCTTTTCATCCTTTCCACCCCACCTTGTGTATCAACACTGTTGCAGATCTTTGTGTCTTCTGCAAAGAGACATACTTTTCCTTCCAGTCCTTCTGTAATGTCACTTATAAAGACATTAAAAAGGACCAGCCCCAGTACTGAGCCCTGCAGTACCCCACTAGTAACCCCCCTTTCTTCATTGTGGACTCCATTTACTATTACCCTCTGTTTCCTGTTGTCCAGCCAGTGTTTTACCCAGGCTACCACCCTGGGACCCACTCCCAAGCTGGCTAATTTGTTTATTAATCTTTTGTGTGGGAATGTGTCAAAGGTGTCTGTATGTTAGGAATGGAGGGAGAGAAACAGGCAGCAATTTTCATTCCCCACACAAGCCATGTATAACTTTGTGTTAATGCTGGGTGCAGCACCTCAGCTATCTTCAGCTCCCTGGAAGACACAGAGTTTTTCCAAGAAGCAATTTAGGAATCCCTGCACTCAGATTTATTTATTTTTAAATCTGCCACTCTGAATGTGGTGCTTCTGAATGAAGGTGTAATAAAGCGCTCCGTCCCTCCACAACCATGTGCATCATTAGATTCATACCTGCAAGCTGAAGAAAGAGGGGAGCAGTCTGTTGTGGTTTGTAATGTTCCCAGTGGCATTGGTTAGGGTGTTCTAACCACAACACCCAATACTGATGCCACAATGGATCTACAAATGAAATGCCAGCCAGAGAGGCTGCCTATGGAGGAAGTCAAGAGGAGTCTGCAGAATTAGCATCACTATATCATTGGCAGTGCTCCATCCAGTCCTCTGCCATGAAATCACTGATGGCATCCTAGAACTGCAATTCATTAGGTAGCTGCTAGACTTTTATTGGAGTAGATCGGTCAAACAATGAATTTCATAATTAAAAAAGCCTTTATGGGGACTCCATCATAAGGTAAATTATATTATATTTTACTTATAACCCTTACCCTAGGAGTACCCCAATCAAATGTTAGATAACCTTTTAACCCAGTTTTTTTAATAAAACTTTTTTTAACTATCTGTTTATCCCTTCCTAGCCAGCTGCAATCCTTCTCTGAGCTCTAGGCTGCCCCAACCCATTACCTCTGCCATCTGATAGGACTTACCTTCCAACAGGAGGGAAGCCCTGTGGTATCTCCTCACAATGGTGGAGCTCCTTAGGCAGGACCATTTCCCTTGGATCAGCTTCTGTGGTGCTCCCACCATGAGCCTAGATTAGTAGGGTGTGGGGTCTTTGGGCTGCTGTCATAGTGCATGGTTTCATTTTCTGGCAATTTTCCTTCTAACCCCAATAGGAAACTAACTGATGAAGACACACAAGGCATGCTCATTCATCCAGTCATTTGGCTGTCCCAAATCCCCTGGCTATACTGCCACCTGTACCACCACCTGTGAGCACCTAGATGGCAGGTACACGACAACAGGGATCCTCCCCTTCCTTCCTCTCTGGAGGAGGAGGACAGCATTCTCTGGAATACTCAGTCCTCCTCCCCTGGCCAGCCCTCCAATGATCCAGGCTCATTCACGAACCCAGATAACTGGCGTTGTAAGTGGTAGCACTACCACTGCATCGGTGGGCCAGCTGTTAATAAAACATTTTTAAAACAAGGGCCTGCTCCACAGAAAAATGGATTTACTCATATCCAGCCCATACATCTCCATAACAGACCATATCCACAGTCTCTGGCCACCCCTGCCTGCCCCAGAGCTGCATGTGAACATCGGGAATGGGTTGTGGGGCAGAACTGTGACATACTGTACACTGGACCTCCAATAGGAAGCCTGCATCTACTGCTTAGTTTATCCTGCACTCTGTGTGGACAGGAGGTTATAGGTAGGGATGTAAGTTTGTCATGGTTGAGGTGTTAATGACCCATTGTTTCTTCATGAAATCATTAATAAACAGTAGTAAATGATGTGGCACTGTCATCATTGCTACATTCTGATGACACTACTGAAAGTCATGGAAGTCCTGAATAAAGATCAAACGTCATGGAATCAGTGACATGTATGACTGCCATGACAAACTTACATCCCTAGTTATAGGATATGGCAATCCTACATGGACTGCCTTATCCCTGTGACATTTATTTTAAACATTTAATGGAAGAATGTGTTTCTTCCTCTGGGTCTCCGAGTCCTCCATACTGATTCAGACTGCTGGGTGCAATATCGGGGGTCATTCATGGCAAGGAATGGGAGTAATAGAGAATCCACACAGTCAGAATCCTGACGTTCAGGTGATGCTGAAATCCTGACAGCCAGAATACCGATGATGGCAGATAAGAGAAGTGAAATTTCAAAGAAGTGTTGGTGGGGGGCTTTTCTTCCCGCACCTCCTGTCCTACATATAGACAATCCCCAAAACCACCACACATCAGGATTTTGCCTTCATTAGGATTCTGGCCATTGGAATTTCAGTGTCAGGCTTTCAAATGACAGGATTCTGTTGGGATTCTGTATGGATACCTAAGGAATATGTGGGAGCAGTGAAGCCTGGGGTGCAAAGGGCTTAAATTAGGTGTATGCTGTGTGTAGCATCTGTGTCCACCTTTAGGCCTCTGCAACATACATAGAAAAATAGAATTTGTCGGCAGATAAGGACTGCTTAGCCCACCTAATCTGCCCATTTTCCCTACCTATTGCATATACTGCAGACCCTAATTGATCTGCAATTTACCCTCTCCTGCTTATCGTTAGGGTTCCCTTATGTCTATGCCATGCATTCTTAAATTCTTCCACCATTTTACCACCACCACTTCCACAGGGATGCTGTCTCATGCATCCAACACCCTTTCCATGAAGAAATACTTCCTGACGTTACCCTGGAGTCTACTCCCCCTCTAGCCTCATATCATGACCCCTTGTTCTAGAACATCTTTTTTTTCTGAAAGCTGCTACTCTCCTGTACCTTATTTATACCCTTGAGATATTTAAAAGTCTCTATCATATCCCTCCTCTCTCTCCTTACTTCCAGTGAATACATGTTGAGGTCCTCTATCCTCTCCCCATTTGACTTCTGGTGCAGCCCCTGCACCATTTTTGTTGCCCTTTTCTGAAATGCTTCTACTCTGTCTATGTCCTTCTGAAGATGTGGCCTCCAGAACTGGACACAGAACTCCAGATGAGATCTCACCAATGATCTATACAGTGGCACCATCACCTCCTTTGTTCTGCTGGTGATCCACTCCCTATGCACCCTAGCATTCCACTGGCTCTCCCCACAGCCTTCTCACATTGTTTGGTAACCTTCAGGTCATCAGATATGATTACCCCCGGTCCCTTTCCTGTTTGGTGACTATCAGTACCCCCCCATCATGTACTCCACCCCTGGATTTCTGTGCCCCAAATGCATGATTTTGCACTTTTTTGCATTAAATCTTAGCTGCCACACTCTTGACCACTCCTCACGCTTGCATAGGTCCCTTCCCATTTTCTCCACCCCCCCCATAGTGTCAACCCTGTTGCAGATCTTAGTGTCATCTGCAAAGAGGCATACCTTCCCTTCTAGACCATCTGCAGTGTTGCTTATGAAGACATTAAAGAGGACTGGCCCAAGCACTGATCCTTGTGGCAACCCACTGGCCACTACACCCTCTCTTCAGATTAAACTCCATTCACCACCACCCTCTGTGTTTGACAGCTTAACCAATTTCTGACCCAGTTTACCACCCTGTGACCCAATCCCATGCTGTCCAACATGTTTATGAGCCTTCTATGTGGAACGGTCTCGAAGGCCTTGCTGGAAATCCAGGTAGGCCACATCCACTGCACCTCCCTGATCTATTTCCATGGTCACCCAGTCAAATAAATCCATCAGATTTGTTTGAAATGGTTTTTCCTCTGTGAATCCATGCTGCCTCGGGTCCTGTGCTCTGCGCGATTCCAGATATATCACAATCCCTTTCCTTTAGCGGTGATTCCATTATTTTCCCCACCACCATGGTCAGGCTGACTGGCCAGTAATTTCCAGCCTCCTCCCTGCTCCTAGTTTTGTTGAGAGGGACTACATTCCCCCTTCTCCAGTCCTCTGGAACCACACCTGTTTCTAGTGATGTGTTGAAAAGGGCCGTCAGTGGTGCTGCCAGTACCATTTTAAGTTAGTGTAATATTCTGATATGTATTCTGTCCAGCTCCATTGCCTTGTCCACCTTCAGATTTGCAAGTTCCTTTAGGACTCTCTCCACCATAAATGGATTGGTGTCCACCTCCTTTCACAAAGGGTGATAATAAAGGGATACAGGGATACACATCAGACATTGGTCAGATTACTAGCGGAGTCCCCCAGGGATCAGTCCTGGGACCAACACTGTTCAACATTATATCTACTCTACAAACAACAGGTCAAGTGTAGATCGGAAAGTATGCAGATGATTGTAAATTAGGAGGAAGGATACAGACTACTGAAGATGCTATAATATTACAACAAAACCTGAATAGATTTATTACATGGACCAATAATAATAAAATGTTTTTTAATATGGATAAATGCAAAGTTATGCATATGGGTACAAATAATCCCATGTATGTTTACACAGTAGGAAACACAATTCTTCAGTCTGTAAAGGAAGAAAAAGACCTGGGGGTACTCATTACAGATAATTTCTCCTTTGAGAAACATACATTTGAGACAGATGAGCGATGTCATAAGATACTGGGGTGTATTTTGGGGAATATTAAGAGCAGAGAAAGTGAAGTTATTGTACCACTGTACACTGCCCTAGTTAGACCACATTTAGAATACTGTATGCAATTTACTGCCCCTCAAAATATAAGGTCACAAATGTTAATAGAAAGAATCTAGAGAAAAGCAACAAGAAAGCTACAATCTACTAAGAATCTGGGATACAAGGAAAGACTTCAAAGCTTAAACTTGTACTCTATGGAATACAGAAGGCTTAGAGGTGACCTCTGTCTCAGTTACAGGACTAAGAATGATCCATCTCTGAGGGAAACACTTGGGTTAAAGTTACATACAGGTGTAATATCTACTAGGTCCCATAAATATAAGCGACAGGGCGGCAATAAAAAAACAGAAGTAAATTTTTTACACAAAGAGTGGTGAACAAATGGAATGAATTACCGAAGGAAATTGTGGAAAGTACAAATATGACAATTTTTAAAGAGTATCTGGATGAATACATGGGTGATAAGAAATATGAATACCACCTTTGAACAGGTGGCAAGTTCAAAAAAGGGCCTTGGCTCACTGAACTTGAATCCCCTCCTATGAACCTATGAACTTTCCATTGGTGCTTCTGTCGCCTAACTCTGGTCCCTCCCCATCTCCTTCTTCTGTGAATACTGAGCAAAAATATTTGTTCAGAATTGCTGCTTTTTTAGTTCTCTCTCTCTGCACACCCATTTTCTTCACTTTTTTCCCCTCACAATCCCATCCCTAGTCTTTTTTCGTTCACTAACATGCTTGAAAAAGGTCTTGTCCTTTTTCTTTTTTGCATAGGCTATATTTTCCTCAGTTTGCAACTTTACACTCCTGACTGCTTTCTCCATGTCCCTCTGCTTTTCCACATACAGTCTCCTGACTTCCTCCCTCTGTGTTTCCTTGTACATCCTGAATGGCAACCTTTTCATCCTTACCTTCCTGGCCACTTCCTTTGTGAACCATAGTGTTTTTTTCTTTCTCTTTGTTTTGCTTAATTGCATAATGCAAAGGCTTGTTGCCTCTGCTATGGCTCCCTTAAGATTCTACCACTGTTCCTCTACACCCCCCTTTTCCTCCTCCCCTGTCAGGGCTTTCTTGAGACATTCAACCATCTTTGCAAAGTCGGCCTGTCTGAAATCCAAAACCCTTGTTGTAGTGTGGTTTGAGTCCTCCACTGTTCTCACATTGAACCACATCATATGGTGATCACTGGACCCCAGGTGGCTGTCTACCCTTACGTCTGTAACCCTGTCCCCATTGGTGAGTACCAGGTCCAATATCGCTCCCTGTTGGGTGGGCTCTACCACTAGCTGTTTGAGGCGTGCTCCCTGCAGGGCATCCAGAATGTCTCTGTTCCTTGGCGTGGTTGCAGAATGGGTGCTCCAATCAACATCCAGCAAACTGAAATTCCCCACCAGCAGTACTTCCCCTTTAGCTGTCATTTTGTGGATGTCTTTCATTATTACCCTGTCCATCTCTTGCCCTTGGAAGTCAGTAGATCAAGACAGTGCAAATGGCAATGCCATTTCCCATCTCCAGGGTGACCCACAGTGCCTTTGCCCCCTCCTGCATTCCCTGAATCTCAGTAGCTTTAATTCCCTCCCTGATGTAGATAGCCACTCCTCCTCCTCCCTTTTTACCCACCCAGTCTTTCCTGAATACAGTATACCTTGGTATGGCTGTGTCCGAGTCATGATTCCTCGTGTACCACATCTCAGTAACAGCGACAATGTCCAGGTCTGCCTCTGCCATCAAGGCCACTAGATCTGAGATTATATTTCCCAGGCTGTGGGCATTTGTGCACATGGCCTTCCAAGTTTTGCTATCTCCCCTCTTAACAGCTCCCCTCCTATCCTCTTGCCTTATCTCTATACCCCTCCTTGCTTCACTCCCAGCAGGCATATTAATCTTTTCTCCCTCTGGTATATTTTGCAGATTTATACTCACCTTGCCTCCCTTGTGAATTATTTTCCAATTTCTGTGTTTATTTCTTATTTGTGGGTGAGTGATGGCTAAGTTCCAATCTTTTAGGTTGTCATTGATGTTTTCCTTTGCCTCAAACCCCTCCCCCCATTTAAACATCCAATCCAGATGTCAAACTTCTGAGCAAACTTACTCCTCCCAGAAGTCTCCTCAAACAATTACGAAGTGATACCCATTACCTTGATACCAGCTCTGCAACCACACATTAAAATCTTCTGTCTCCTTGCTTCTCTCCTTGTCTGTGCTTCATCCTTTGCCCCACACTGGAAGAACCTCGGAGAAGGTAAGGGAGGTCAACCGAGTGGCCAATCATTCACCTAGTTTTACCAGGTACTGTTTGGCTTACTCTACTGACTGATTTTCCACACGGCTCCTGCTGTGGATAGCTGTGGAGGCTGATCACCAGTGTTGGAATTACACTTCTTGAACAATGGAAACTAGGTTGGCCTATAAGAGCGCTATGTTTAAATAGGGCCCCCCATCCCATTATAACTCAATGACAGTGATGCGAGAGCTACCAGGGCTCACTTCAGAGCTGGGGGTGGAGCTCTGGCAAGCCCCGCCATAATTCCAACCCTGCTGGTCACACACTCATGGTGACCCATGACCAAACTGCCCATGGTGATCCGGAGTTTGGAGCTTTCATGTGAAGGTGTTTTTGTTTGTTTCATAAATGCACTAAGATATCTGCATCGGTGAAGAGGGCCTCCATATGTTCAGGCTTGTGATTCTGTTTGGTACAAAACCTGCTTCTTCTGTGCAGGTGCTAAACCTCCTGATGAAGGCACCTAGTATTGCTCCCAAAAGATTGTGCACTGTTACAGTTATGCAACATATACATGTGGGTTCAATAAAAAGTGTCTGAATTTCCAATGAATCTGCATTCCTGCTATGAAATGTGTAACAGTTTTAAAGCTCAGACATTTAATGGTCTGTAAGCTAGCTTCATAAACAGACCAGAGGGATATCCAGGGGAACTCCTCCCCAAACCTGCTTTGCTGTTAGGTACAGTGTATGCTGACATGTTCTTTTTTTTTGATAAGTACTCAATGTCTGTATCTCATTTAGAATTTCTCATGGTAAGGATATTTACAAATAATGGATTCTATAGTAGTTTATTACAGCAAATACTGGTTCTGCAGCTTGTGTTCTGTCACCTTGTCACAGTGTTTTGTGTTGCAGCATTATATGTAACTACAGCACTATGGAATGCCAACACTGACCGATTTCAAGCCAGATGACCTACATTCCTAAATGTCAATGCAGGTTTAAAGGCTCAGAGACACCATGTCAAAGGAAGAAAGTGCACATTTGAGTTACATATTAAACTGTTGTAATCATTACCCTAGCTTTTTTCAAAGTTCTTACCTTGCCCTTTGATTAATCTGGCTCTGCCTTGCATTTTGAACATATTTGAACCACTCTACAGGGGCCTTTATTTATTAAAAATAGGTGGTTTAGCTGAATTTTGCAGTTGTCAGAAAATAATATTGCGTCTGTGATGTGTTTTGATCAATGAAGTTTCAGGACTTTCATGGCACGGTTTATAATGTATCCTATTCTCACATCAGGAACATTTTGTGTGTAAAACATTTCAAATACAGCCTTTCCACAATACAAAAAATAAAATTCTTAGGCATGATTATATTTGTGGTTATAGCTAGAGGTTAGGGTATTGACTCACACACCATACACATAGGATGCAAAGGTTTTCTTCAGTAAGTTTATTTATAGATATCAAAAACCTCATGCAAGTCTTTTACTTAAGTCAACATTTTTAGGAAATACCTCTTCCACAGGACCAGCAGTAATTGGCAAAAAGGAAAGGGAAGGGGAAATTGTTTAATCAGAAGAGACACACTAAGCCAAATCTTGTTTCCAGGTGTGACCTGGGAGTGCAAGGAAGTTAAGTGACTTGCTCAGGGTTACACAGTTTACAAGTGGGGGCTATGGGATTCAAACTCAGGTCTCCCAATTTGCAGCTCACAGCCTTAAAACACTGTGCTATACTGCCTCCTAAATGTAAATAAGTGTAATAAAAAAAACATGTAGATATGTACAGTAGTGGACTGCTTCAAAAGGGGATGGGAGAGGACAAGGGGGAGGGTCAATGTAGGGGAAGGATGGAAGGGAGGAGCAGCAGTAGAATAAGGTGTGCTAGCTGCACATTTGAGCAGACTTGATAGACCTCTAGGCCTTTATCTACTGGCAAATTTCCTATGTTCATATAGGAACATTTTATATCAATTAATTCACAAAAATGTTTTAATAACACCAAAGTTCTAATAAATTTCTTGCTGTAGAAATAACATGTAAATAAATGGCAAATAACAAGTACTCTGTTATTTCTGGACATGTTTTCAATTATGGCATGAGAAGAAAATATATTAAAAAACAATTAAAGATATTGGAACTGTACCTTGTCCATTACGTTTCTTCTATAAACTTTATATTACTCCTACTTTACACTTTTTCTGTGTCCTGCCCATACCTGGTCCATGTGGATTGCCCTGTATTAGAGGTTTATTACTGGTAATATTTGTTTTGGATTGTGTCTGTGTCCCTTATCCACCAACCAGTGTGTACACAAATGGCACATGTATATACTAAATATGTGTAAATATACTAAATATGTGTAAGGAGACACATCTGGTGAGAAGTCTGAGATCATAGTAATATTTATTACATTAATCTGATTCCCTAAAGGTGGATTTACTGGTTCCAGAGAACTGTCACATTCACTGGTTATGCCCCGAAATACGCAGGTCTTCACTGTTAGGCAACCACAAAACAGGCACTGCTAGAGAGCGCTCATAGTACATAGGTCTACAGATGCAAGACTTATTTATGTTGGAGACACTTACATTAGCAGCAAGGGAACCTCCAGTTCCTCCATAGGCATAAAATACTGAAATGAAACAGTAGTCAGTTCCCATACTGGCAATTAATATTCTAAAGGGTATTTAGTATTTATTTAGTCATTTGTTAACTGGGTTGGTGCAGTGGTCCAAGGACCTTTTTCAGGCACAGCCTGGGCCAGAGACTGGTACAATCAATGGGAAAATACAGTGAACAACAGCAGTGAATCATACATAAGCAAGTACAGAATTCAGAACAGTCAGGCCACATACAGAGGTGGACAAATAATAATAAAAGTACACAGTGCAAGATACAACAAACAAGGTGGGCATTAAACAAGATATAGAGGATAATGGCTGGGGATCGGGTGAAAACCACACTGTAATCACCTCGAGTGGTTGCTAGGGTAACATGGTAAACAATGAGAGTGCAGCTCGAGAGGTTTACTGTAGCCCTAGACCACGCAGAGGTGATTTGCATGGCGGTCACCGAACCTCAGCCATCATCGCTTATAGTGGCGGTCAAAAACACTGTTTGCATTCTATGTGTGAGAATTATGGAACTCTGGTGCATTCTTTTTTGTTATGCCACTGTTTGGAAGTTCCGAAGTGTGGTTAACAACTTTTAAAATTCTAAACAGTGCATAACAAAGCTGTGTGACTGCTGATTATGGTGGTTAATAGGCACTTACCATACATTATATATGCAAATACATAAATACAGGGCAAGGTATCAATGTCCTCTAACAATAGGTCAGAATCATCTACAGAGCTACATGCATCAGGTAATATACAGTGCCCATGGCTAATAAGTTACCAGGTAGAGACTCAGCTGACAATAGGAATACTGGAAGGCTAAAAGTGATCTAGTTTCAGGGTGGGACAGAGAGAGAGAGGCAACTAGTAGGGGGGAGAGGTAAGGGAGGTCAGCATAAGAGGCACATCAGTGCCAATGGCCAGAGGATAGATGCAGATCAAGGAGGACAGAAAATTAGTTTTTAGAAGGGCATTTAGATTTAGAGGGGGGTCAGAGGAACGCAGTGAAGAGGGGAGGTAGTTCTATAGCAAGGGTCCAGCATTGGAGAAAGCTCTTTAGCCTATCCTGGTGGTTATCCTTGGACATACTAGTTGGAGGTGGGAGGAATGGCAGAGAGTGCGACAGTGGGTTCTGGGCTGAATCAGAAGAGATAGAGGGGAGTAAGAGGAACTATGTAAGGTGTCCCCGAGTGTCTGGGCCAGTAGGTAGGAGAGCCAGTTTAGGGACTGGTAGAGAGAACAGTGGTGAATGGAGAGAGGGGTGCAAAGAAAAAAGCGGCAAGTGCAGTTATATGTTGTGTCCAGTTGGTTTAGGTTAGCAGTGGAGGTAAGGGAGTACACCGGACACCCTTAATCGAGGAGGGGGAGGAGGCTGCCACAGGCTATAACAAGGTGAGCTTCAGGCATGAAATGGTCAATTAAGATGTATCACAGCCCAATCTTTTGATTAATGTGATGGATTAGTGGAGCAATGTGGTCGGAGTAGATAAGGGATGGGTCAAGGATTACCCCCAGATTTTTGAATGCGGGAACAGTGTCTAGGGGAGATCAATCTGGGGAGTGAACAGTGAAAATGCAGCCAGAATGATCAAGGGCAGAGAGTTTTAGTTTTGAACCAAACAGCATTGCCTTTGGTTTGGAAGCATTGACTATTAGTTTGTTGAAGGAGAACCAGCAATAGGCCTTACAGAATTCAGCAGTGAGGTAGGAGGGAGGAGGACAGAGAAGAGGGGGAGAGATCACTTTCAAAGAGTACTAGGTCATCGGTGTAGAGGAGAGAATTACATGAGAGGCCCTCCAATGGGAGGGAGTTAATAAAGAGGGAAAAGATGAGGGGACCAAGTATGGAGCCCTACGGGATGACCACTGAGACTGGTAAAAGAGGGGGAGGTGGCACTACCAAGGGAGACCATTTGAGTTCTGAGAGGTAATTTGTGAGTCAAGCAGTGGAATCAGTGGAGAAGCCAAGAGCATCAAGTTTTGTAATTAAATGTAATTTGCAAGGTCAAATGCCTTGGACAAATCAACAAACACTGCACCAGTCAACTTCCTAGGTATAAAGGAACAAGTGACCATTCGCCAGAGAATGGTTTAGATTTAAAACACTTTTTTATTGTGTGTACCACAGAAAGTACCCTAAACCCCACCAATGTTTTGGGGTATCCAAATACCCCCTTCCTCAGGATGGAAGGCATTTCTATAAGTAAATCAAACAATAATGTGTATACATATTTATATGTTAATTTTGCCAGACACTGAATACTCACCCAAAAAGTGCTCATAGAAAGGGGGTAGGGGATGTCTTCAATCAAAAGCACACCTAGTGGTTAACCTTCATACACACACCTGTACATAAATTAAATTGTTTAACACATAAATGCAAAAGTTACTTTTCTTTGAACTCAATGAGTCCCAAAATGTCGGACTTCTGGTTCCGCCACTGAATAAGCAACAGCCTAAATGGAGAGCTCCCGCCTCACCAGGGTTAACAATTCCCTTATTTCCACACATCAGAAAATCCCAAAATGGAAAAATGTCTGTGAATGAGAAGGAGAATCACAGGATAACAAAGCCCAACGTGGAAAAAGTACAAAGTACTCTGGATGGATCCAGATACAGGGTCTTACTGCAAGAACAGAGCTGAAGCCTTCCCCTGCCAAAGCACATCAAGCAGGGAAATGGAAAGGGAAGAGGAGAAGCTGACAAAATCCAGATTTGATATTCTCTTAAAAGAAATTAAGGCACTTAGACAAGATAACAAGATAGACTTTCAGAAAGTGCACGCTAAACTTGCGGATGTTGATGTACGTATGCAACAGATGGATGACAGAGTCGGGTAGTGGAAACAGAAAGTGAAAAATGGTACAGCTCTAAATACTCTCCTAGACTATACAGCAATGCTGCAAGAACACTCTACTGACCTCAAGGCAAGATCTCGGAGAAATAACCTCCGACTCTCAGGACTTCCGGAGGGAGCAGATACAGGCAATATGACTCTTTTTCTTCAAGACCTATTTCGAGATATACTGGATCTCCCATAAACAATGGAGGTCTGTATACAGAGAGAGCACCGCTCCTTCCAATCAAAGCCACAAGACCTGAAAGTCTGACCTTGCCAAATAATAATGAAATTTGCCAGTTACATGGTGAAAGAAGAAGTCCTGCAGCAAGCCTGGAGAAAGGGAGAGTTACTTTATAATGGTGCCAGATTATACCTAGATCAGGACTACCCTTCTGAAATTCAACGGATGAAACTGCAATATCGCTCGATCATGAAGGCCTTGAAAAGTAAATGGATCCGATTTCAAACCCCCTACCCAGCTCAAATTAAAATCTATTGGGGCGATGGAGTGCAAACCTATGAAACACCACAGGAGGCAGAAGAGGCCCTCAGAGCAAGGGATGTCCTATTAGAAAAGAGATCCACACTTTCAGCTCCATACAGGGATAGGAACCTTCCCACCACAGAGAGAATGCAAAGGGACCAGACCAGAGCTGCATGTTGCGCCACATCGCAACGAACCCTAGAGGATATCTGCAGCATGCTGTGAAAATAAGCTGACCATTGAGACAGAGAAGGGGAGAAATGGAGCAGTAAGAGACTGAATGGACATAGAAGAAAAGAACAGGTCAAAATCCTTTCTATAGATACATTAGTGAAAGGAGAAAGTCCAGAGGGGGTATTGCTAAGATCAAAGGGGATAAGGGTGTGTGTGAGGAGGAGGACCATGTAAAAGCATCTATCCTAAATAGATACTTCTGCTCAGTATTTACTGAGGAGAAGGTAGGGCAGGGCCCACAGCTCAGCACCATGGACACGGGGGGGGAGGGAGGTGTGTACTAGTCCCGTCACCAAAAGAAAGGGTCCTACAAGAGCTTGATAAGCTCAGGGTGGACAAGGCAATGGTACCTGATGGCATACATCCCAAGGTACTAAAGGTACTAAGGGTGGAACCAGCAGAGCCATTATTAGAACTGTTTAGTGAGTCTTTGAGCACAGGAGAGGTCCCAGAAGACTGGAGAAGGGCTCATGTGATCCCGCTCCACAAGAGTGGTAGCAGGGAGGAGGCAGGGAACTACAGACCAGTCAGTCTTACCTCAGTAGTGGGCAAGATTATGAGGCATTCATAAGGAATGGATAGTGCAACACCTGGAATCCATAGGAGCACAGGATTCAAGACAGCATGGGTTTACAAAGGAAGGTCCTGTCAAACTAATCTCAGAGATTTCTTTGACTGGGTAACCAGAGTGTTGGACCAAGGGGTGCAGTTGATGTCGCTTACCTTGACGCCAGCAAAGCTCGGATACTGTTCCTATATAGAAGATTGATTAATAAGCCAAGCTTAGTGGGTCAGAAGTTGGTCAACTGGGTGGCAAACTGATTGACAGGCAGAAAACAGAGCATGGTGGTAAATGGCATACAGTCAGAAGAGATGCAAGTCACAAGTGGGGTACCTCAGGGGTCAGTCCTGGGGCCAGTCCTCTTCAATATCTTCATCAGTGACATTGCAGATGGACTGGAGGGTAAGGGTTGTTTGTTTGCAGATGACACCAAGATCTGCAACAGAGTAGATGATCCAGATGGGGTGGGCAGAATGAGAAGAGATCTGGATAAACTGACAACATAGTCGGAAGAGTGGCAACTATGGTTTAACGCAAAGAAGTGCAAGATCATGCACATAGGGAAGAGAAACCCTGAAGCCACATATAGGTTTGGAGGGGAGTTACTGGCAGTCACAAGGGAAGAAAGAGACTTGGGCGTCATCATCACAGATGACCTGAAATCATCCAAGCAGACCACTAAAGCAGTAGGTAGAGCTAGGGGGATGTTGGGGTGTATTAGTAGGGGTATCACGAGTCATAAGAGGGAGGTAATAATCCCTCTTTACAAGACACTGGTTAGGCCCCATCTGGAGTACTGTGTGCAGTACTGGAGGCCACACCTTCACAAGGACAGTAACCAAACTGAGGCAGTCTAGAGAAGGGCAACACAAATGGTGCAGGGACTGCATCAGAAAACATATGAGAACAGATTAACGGAGCTCAATATGTATACCTTAGAGAAAAGGAGGGAGAGAGGTGTTATAATTGAAACATTCAAACACCTTAAGGGCATTAACAAGGTGAAAGAGTCTAACATGTTTCAATATAAGAAAAATAGCAGGACAAGAGGACACAGCATGAGGTTAGAGGGAGGCTGATTAACGGGTAATGTGAGGAAGTTCTTTTTGACAGAAAGGATGGTGGATGCATGCAATGGCCTACCTCAGGAAGTGGTGGATATGAATACAGTGCAGGGCTTCAAACAGGCATGGGATAGGCATAAGGGAGCAATACAGAGGAGTATGAATAGATAGTACATTGGCTGAGCAAAGGCTGATGGCACATTCATAAGGTAGAAAAAGAAATGGGCAGACTGGATGGGCCTTGTGGTCCTTATTTGCCATCCACTTCAATGTTTATATGTTTCTAAAATAAGAGGGGCAACTTACACTGTGAGGAAGTCCAGAAAATGAATTGTCTAAAAGACAGTGGGAGGGAGGAGGTGGGTAACAGAAATAAGCAACATATTTCAAAAGAAGGCTGATCAGAACATCAGGGGAATAATAAGCAAGTGGGTGAGGCCCCATGGAAAATACTGGAGGGACATAGATAAATGCTTGAAAAGGGGAAGAGGCAGTGGATATCAGTCTGTTGAGACCTCCTTGATGACCTGAAATATGTACTAAAGGTTAAAGAGAAGAAGGGGGGGTGGAGCGGAGAAGGAAGTGCGAGGACTAAGAAATAAAAGATGACGATGGGATGGCACTTTTGGGGGAGGGCAGAGGTAGACACTACTTTGGGCTATGATCATGGTGAGAGGCTCATACACAAAGAGCCCTGGAGGGAGGGGGGAGAGGGAAAGAGACATCAAACACAGAGCTGCTCCGGTGAGGGATTTTATTGGACTGAAGCTTGCTAGAAGACACAGCAAGCACTAGTCCCTGTAGTGACCCCTCTAGACAGGAGTGTAGAACACATTGCAGCTCTATAGGGGAACTGGCTCCTAACAGAGCTAGGGAATCCCAAATGGGGTTCCCCAATCTTGGAAGTGAAAACAATACAGATCATGTTGGTTTAGAGTTTATATATATGAGTTATCACAAGTTATTGTTCAAGATATTTTATTTTGTGACTCTTGGGATTCCGCTGGGGGGAGGTGGACGAGGACAGTGATTGGTAGGACGAAGGGGTGATGGGCTTTACAACAGAGTAAGCATCCAAAGTGTAACCATGGATTCTAAAATTGTTACATATAATGTGAATGGACTGACAAATCCAATTAAACGGCAAAAGGTGATGGCCTACGTAAAGCAGGCAAAGGTTGATTTTGTACTACTGCAGGAAACACATCTTTCTGATGAGGAACACCAGAAACTTATAGGATTTGGGTATGGGGAGGTGTGTTATTCATCCTATAAAAAAGGAAGAAGCTGGGGAGTGGCAGTGTTGATTCCTCAGCATATTCCCTTTGAAATCATAGACAGAGTCTGAGACACAGAGGGGAGATATGTCATATTAAAAGGTAGGCTGAACGGTCAAATGCTTACTCTGGTGTCGGTTTACATCCCCCAGACTCTCCATATGAAGTGTACAGGAAAATATTAATGCTAATAACTGAAAAAGCTGAGGGTATACTTGTTTGTGCAGGAGATTGGAATATCACATTAGACATAGGGCTTAACAGTACTTCAAGGATACCTAGGAGGTCTCATAAAATAGCCAGCCAGGTAAAAGCACTTCTAACTAAAGTGGAATTGCAAGACATCTGGAGATTTCTGGAAGGTAGCACACAGGGATATACGTACTACTCCGCCACACATTGTATACATTCCAGACTAGTCTACTTCTTCCTATCGAGGGACACAGTAGTACAGGCTAAGAAATGTACAATAGGACACAAGGGCCTATCAGACCATTCTCCACTCATACTATCTATCACCTTTATCAATTCCAAAGAAGCACACCTTCTAGAGATTGAACCTCTTTCTCCTAAATGACCCTGAGTTACAGGAACAAATTCCTCTGTTTATAAAACAGGCAATCCAGGATAACACAGGCACAGAAATAAGTCAGGGAATGCTATGGGACACGGTAAAAAGTGATGTTAAGGGGGAAGTTCATAGCTATAGCAGTAGCCAGGAAAAGACAGAGACAGGAAAAAACAGAAAAACATGGAAACCAGAATTCAGGAACTAGAGAAACAACAGCAGGTGAAATTAGACCTGAAGAGGGAAAAGAGCTACAGAAACTTTAAAGGGATCTTAATCAATGCCTAGACCAAAAAATCGAATGCAACTTACAATTTTTAAGGCAAAAACATTATGAAGGGGGAACGCGTTCCTTAAGGCTATTGGCTATGCGCTTTTGAGCCAGGACAGCAAGGGCCCAAATAATCTGAATAATACATCCCCAAACTAGAGTTAAAACTAGTCAATTGGCAGAAATATCGGAGGCCTTTAAGGTATACTACTCAGCACTATATGCTCAACAACAGAGACCAGAAGTAGAACAGATAAAGCATTTTTAACATCAATTACATTTACCTAAGATATCGGATTCCTAGAATATGGCTCTACTGAGGCCAGTTTTGGACATAGAGATCCAAACTGCGATAAACCATAGTAAGACTTGAAAGTGCCCTGGCACCGATGGATTCCCAGTGGAATTCTATAAAAAATTCCGTGGGGAGTGATACCCCTACTGCAATCAACCTATCAGGAAATAATGACTGGGGATTCATCCCTACCCCATTCCTGGAGACAGGCGGTGATATCAGTCATACCCAAGCCTGGCAAGGACCCCACATTATGTGAATTGTATTGACCTATATCAGTGCTTAATGTGGACTATAAATTATTCACTACAATCAAAGCCAAGAGATTAGAACATATTATCCCCACCATTGTACACAGAGACTAGATGGGATTTGTGGCAGGGAGACAAGCAACAGACAATGTCCATCGTACTCTCTATATAATAGATTCCCTGAATAACACCAAAACACAAGCTGCGATAGTTAGTTTGGATGCGGAAAAGGCATTCAACAAGGTAGACTGGGACTTTCTATATCAAGTCCTTGCCGGGCTTGGGTTTTCAAAGGGGTTTATTGCTATCATTAAAAGAATATATACGGGGCCTCAGGCCTATGTCAAAACAAATGGCACTCATTCAGAGGTACTCAACTTGGGGAGGGGTACGAGGCAGGGATGCCCCCTGTCCCCTTATTATTTGCAGCATACATAGAGCTGTTAGCTCAACAGATTAGACTTAACCCAGCAATACAGGGAGTTACATTGGAGGGCGGGAACATAAGATATGCGGACGATGTCCTATTATATTTAGCTAATCCAGAGTCTTCCCTACCAAGAGTATTTCAGGATTTGGAGAAATTTTTGGCCTTATCAGGATACACACTTAATTTGACCAAAACGGAAATATTAAAATTTTACTATAATCCAACCCCCCCCATTCGACAAAGATGCCTGATGAAATGGGACTTGGTCACCTTAAAATATTTAGGAATAACATTGAGAGCATTAAATGAATATATATATATATATATATATATATATATCGAGATCGAGAGAGAGAATTATGTCCCTTTAATCAAACAGATGGAGGAACACAAAGAGATGGCTAATCCTCCCTCTACCAATGTATGCCAGACTGCAGGCAGTAAAAATGAACCTTTTACCACATTTTCTATATTTCTTTCAATGTGCAACCACACCATTTACCCCCCAATGGTTTACTGAGACACAGAGAAAGATTTTAAAATGTGTGTGGGCTAATAAGAAACTGAGGATAAGAAGAACACTCCTTACAGAAAAACCAGGGCCGGCCTTAATCATTTTGGGCCCCTGCTGGGCCCCACCACTCCATTCCTTGTGTGCCCTCCCCCACACACACATCCAACATTTATACCTAACTAACTCTCCTGTCCTGTATTAATAAAGCAGTAGCAGGTCTACTAGTTTAAAGAGCATATTTTAATTAGTGCCATTGACTGCACTAAATTATTTGACTTCACCATTGGAAATTAATCTAACTGAGCCTGGAGCCAGAATTTAAGTATGGTACTATTGCTGTATTCATTTCTGTAAGGACAGGGACATCATCACTGGACACTCACACCTCAAATACTTTGATTTGCAAACAAGTTAAACAACTTGACTTTTCTGGAGGTGTGAGAGAGAATAGAGAGGATTATCACAGGAAGCAGTATAGCACAGTGGTTTAATGCTCTGAGCTGCAAACCTGGAGACCTGGGTTTGTATCCCACAGCCCCCACTTGCATACTGTGTGACCCTGAGCAAGTCACTTAACTTCCCTGTGCTCCCAGGTTGCACCTGTAAACAAGCTTTCAGCTTAGTGTCTCTCTCCTGGTAAAAAAATAAATAACATCACAGGACACTTGTGAGGTTGCCGTCTGCCAGGTTTTTTTACCTGGTGATCAGGTTTTCAGGGTCCCTATCAGGAAATCTGATTTTGCTTTGTGCTGGTCAGGTTTTTGAGCCATTGTGAGCAGGGGTCAATCGTAAAAAAAATTTTGCACTAGCCAGGAGGGGAAGTTGATTCAAAATTGCACTAGCCCGTAGATGGTTGCACTTGCCCTCAATTGCAATGCTAAATTTTGATTACTTATATAGGAAACAATGCAAGCCAAGAAATACTCTGATTATTGTACATTTATCCTGCTCCACATTGCTTTCAGCTCCCAAGCAGGAAAAAAGACTGCAATGCCCCCACCCCATTGTTTTGTACCATGGCCTCCTCTATTCCTTCTCTACACACACACACACACACCAAACCAGTGGATATCACAACAGCAAATGTTCAGTCAAGCAGTTTTCTAGCTCTGTACACACGCTATAGCAATAGATCCTCATGCACCTCATCACACTGTCACCACCACCCACAGGGCAATAAACAGAGTCAGGCAGAGAAATACACTCTCAGCCCTACCCTATAGTCAACTGGAGACCTGAACTTCTGGAAGTTTTTGTACAGTCTGAAGTGAGCCAGGAGCACACCTAAGATTTCTTTGAGGTGGGGGCTACACAAACCTAAGGGGCTTGGGAAATACAAAACTATGGCATTTTTATTTTTAAAATCATTGATTTTAATGTGCTCTGCCCTAACAATAACAGATTTTTCTTTAACATTGTCCTTTCATCAGCCTGGGGAAACAGTACACAGGCATAATGCTACACTATCTCTATTTCTATATTGAATGATCTATGTACCCCAGGAATGCCTATTTTTAAGCTTTCAAATGATTAATTTATTAAAGTTTATTTTTGTACCTCACATGAACCAAAGTTTTGTTTTTAGGATGAAAGGACATGCTGGGTGGTATTGTATGGATAGTGATGGCTGGCAAGGTCCATTTAGAAGAACTGGGGACCCCCTACACTTGCTCATAATGGCAGCTATGGATCTGTGTATGGTCATTTTAGGGTCTGGTCTGCAGTGGTGTCCAGGGAAAGAACAGAGCTAAGAGATTTGGAAGGAAGAGGGAAGTTATGGTGAGGCTGGAATAAAACCCACCACCTGTATGCCTCCTCGTATTTTGTCACTGAAATATTGGATACAGACACTCAAAATTTAGGGAAATGAGGGGCACTGGTCTTAATAATATGGGACACATTTTTAGACAGAGACACATTCAGAAAACTGGAGGCTTGTGACTTAACAGCACTCTACCCTTAATCACACCCTGGGCAGTAGCTGAAAGTCCTAACAGTTGAGTGATAATGACTCACATTGAGTCTTTTGTGGGATCCCCCTCTTGAACTGTCAGATAACTGCAGCTCATAATGAGCTGTTAACCACCCCAGGCCATCTGGAACATTGAGAGAGATTAGCATGAGGACTAGAGCCTGCTAAAGTAGAAACTTTTTAACTTCATTAACAGCTATGAAAACCTGCACTAGTCAAGACAGACATGTAGAGAGTTAGCTGCATTAGCCCAGGACAATTTTCACTAGTGTTTGGGCTAATAAAACAATGTTAAGATCAACCCCTGATTTTGAGTGCTCACACATACTTTTGAAACAGATTTTGTCATATCATTCATTGTTTCAGCTACTTGTCCAGGTTACAAACAAGTTCTCTTGTCAATAAAGCCCTTTGTTTGTGAAAGCAGTCAACCTGGGAGGTGTAACGTATGGCCATTAACACCATTAGCACTTACTTAACCTAATCTTTTCCACTGCAGCAAAGCTGCCCTCACCTTTTGTAACGGTAGCAAAGCCAGTTTTCTTCCACTTTGATTTGCTGGTAAATATTTTCATCTATAACACAGTTTAGGCATTTTTAAATGTTTTAAATTATTTTTGCTTCCTCAAGAAAAATATGGTCTCCCAAGGTGCAGGGGAACAGTTTGCACCTAGCTAAGGCCGGCCCGGAGAAAAACAAAGGGGAGGGCAGGCACTACCCCATCTATATGAATGTTGGATAGCAACCCAGATCAAATGGGCACTATAATGGACTTTGCAGATGATAGAGGCTCATTGGCTAGACAAAGAGAGAGAAATGGGTGCAGACCACCTGATCATATCATTGTTGTTTGATTCCCCCCGAAGAAAGCCCGGGTTACAGGTCCCATACATTGCAACCCAAGTTACAATACAGGCATGGGACCAGTTTAGAAATAACTCAAAGGTGAGAGCTGTCTTGTGGAGACGTGTGGTTTGTGGGGGTGGAGGATTTCCCCCAAGGGAGGATGACAAATGGTACAAAAGACAAGCCAGACAGGGAATGCAATATCCAGCACAACTTATAAGAGGGGACAACATATTGACATTCATAAAGAGCGCAGCAGTATTCGGATGGATGGAGGGAGATATGCTTCATTATCACCAGATTAAGACATATATATAGACCAAGCTAAGATATTCTTTAGCAACAAATGTTCCGAAAACACAGGGTCTCGCACTTGCCAACTTTTTAACA
The DNA here is from genome assembly GCA_016271365.2 of Neoceratodus forsteri. Classification (NCBI taxonomy): domain Eukaryota; kingdom Metazoa; phylum Chordata; order Ceratodontiformes; family Ceratodontidae; genus Neoceratodus; species Neoceratodus forsteri. The sequence continues at coordinate 479,007,676 of CM028135.1, forward strand.
TTGGAGTCCCCCAAAGGAGCCGTCACACTTATTTACTCCTTTATAAATGCACACAGAACAGACACAGCAGACCATATTAAAGAGAAATGGGAGTGGGAGGGAGGCTTTGAACTCATGAGTAAGGAAAGGCAGAAAGTATGGAAAGGAACAGGAAGGGTGACATCCTCTCCCTTGTGAAGGGAATATATGTGGAAAGTACAATCAAGATTTTTTATCACATCACAAATACAAGCTAAGTGGGACCTAGAAATAACCCCGAGATGGTGGAGAGGATGTGCGGAAAGGGAGGCCAACCAGTCACACATATTTTATTTATGTCCTAGGCTTGACGGCTTTAAACAAGAGGTGAAAACTGAGATGATACATCTATTTGATAATGTGGGTTCACTCTTAATACAAAACATAGTACTGGGGTTACCCTTGCTGGGAGTGCAAGGACCTAACTCTCTCTCTATATATATCTATGGTATATATGTGTGGCTGCTTACAATAAGGTGATCACCAGGAGATGGTTAAAATTGGATCCATCAATGATCGCTGAATGGACAAACCTTATAAAAGACATACAAGAAATGGACCAATTAACTCAGCAAGTGCAAAATATAATGGAGAAATTCATTGAATGTTGGTCCAGGTGGTTCCTGCTCATAGAACAATAATATACAGATATACAGATTGTTATCTTTTCTCCTTTAGCTAATCACTGTGCCAAAACAAAATGAGATTGTTAAATTATAGACACCCCCCAGTCGGAATCCTAGAGAGAGAGAGAGAGAAAGACAGATTATTATGGGTTTTATTTTGTTTCCTTATTCTCTTTTTGATGTATTTGTTAGACCTCAGTTGTAAGGAGTATATAAAGGCTCAAGATGAATAACGTATCATATTAAATGTACTTTAAAGGGGGTGTGGCCAACCGGCAGACAAGATGGCGACTTAGAAATTTACTGCTACAATCCCAGAGCCGAGATATATTAAAAATCCATCTAGAAGTTGAACTACTCTTGGACAGTCTTGAGTTTCAGTAATTAGAACACTTGAGCAGCTTTGATACCGACCAAGAACCTGAGTAGACATCGGGGGCTCTGACTATTGTGTGACTGCCACTGAGCTGCCCGTGCTAAAGGCCTAATGGCGCAATCAAGAAAGGAAACCGAGGACCTGTCGGTCACAGAAATGTTTACATCCATTATTACCAGCAGCGATGCTCTAACTCTGGCTTCTAACACAACTGCAGTCTCAATTCAACAGATTGATGCCCGACTAGACCGAGTAGAACAAAAGGCATTGGCACAAGAAGAAGTGGTTCAAGGTCACTGCGCCACGGTACGGAATCAAGCTGCACAAATGATCGCATTACAAGACAAAATCGATGATCTCGAGAACAGGGGCCGCAGTAACAACTTGCGGTTCCTGGGATTTCCTGAGAGCTGTGAGGAAGGCAAAACCATACACTTTCTACAAACAGCTTAGTCCAAAGTTCTGGATATCCCACAGACCACCAGGATAACGATCGAAAGGACGCACAGATCGCTACAACCTAAACCACCAACAGGAGACAAACCGAGGCCCATTATTGCCAGATTATTAAATTTTGCTGAAAAAGAAGCTATACACAGGCGTGCTAGGGAGCTTGGGTCACTACAATAGAGAGGTCACCGTATCATAGTCTTTCAGGACTTTTCAAAAGAACTGGCTAACAAACGAAAAGCCTTTACAGAGATACACCATAGACTACACGAATTACAAATACCCTTTGTGCTCTGGTATCCGGTGATATTGAAAATCTCAGTGAATGGAGTATCACACCAATCTGCCACTCCCAAGGCCGCACTCGATTTTATCGCAGCGGCATGGCCTACCTCTGGCCACTTAGAATCCTGTGCTGATGGTCGGAACCATACTAATGACCAAGCTCCAAAGAACTCTCCTCAGAAGCCAGACTCTCTGGGTGCTCTGGGACCTGATCCCCCCCAGTCTTTCAAGAATGGGCTGGAGCCCAGGAACCCTAAGGTTCAGAAGAGAGCTCCACAATCTCCACATTCTAAGAGGGATCACCCGCAAGGACGCAGATGAGAAGAGACTGGTACTGATCAGAGTGTTAGCAGAATAGAAGGCCAGGGAATAGTGTATACCAGTCCTTACTTTTCAAAAAACAGATTTGAGCCACTCGAGTCACTTCAGAAGGAGGTCATACCAAGCACTACAGAACTTTCCACCAAGGAATGTAAAAGACCAGACATGGTGGGCTCTGAAATCTCCTGGGCCAAGGATGTTGACGCAGCTTTTCCGTTGCAGGACTTAGAACTGACTCCAGTGGCCTCCGCTGCAACACCAGGCCTAGAATCCATGGTGCAACCACCTGAAGACATTAACTTAATGTGAACAACCATCCGAGAGATGGTTCTCAGATAAGTACCTTAAGTTCTGTGTTTGGGGGCATTAGGGAGGTTGTCACTGCTCACCTGGGGATAGTACATTAGGGGGCTGTAACGGAGCTGCTGTTACTAAACAGTTACCCCTGATTGGGGCCCTAGTACCTCAAGCTGGGCTGCTCGCTATACTCGACTGAACATCCGAGGGTCCCGTCCCCCCAGATAGACACTTTACCTTGGGGATACTCTGCTGTATGTATGTGGGCTAGTTGGCTCAAAAGTTAAAGTGTATAGGAGTTTATAAAAATTATCATGTTTAATATGCTGTCTGTCAGCAGACACAATTGCATCTTGTTGGTGCTTTTTTCATGGAGGTTGTGGGTCCCCTTCTGAGTGTGAACCTGCATCACCTGGGTTACAGTTCTGATGACCTCAAGAGCATAGGCAGTTGAGGCTGTTCTTTATGATACTGTTTTGGTTAAACTATGTGTATCTGTTTGGCAACAGCTCCCTTTCTTTTTGAGCTGGATGCCAGTTGTATATGGGAAACATCTAGTTTCCAGGCATAAGCATTCCTCCCCCTCTCTAACTGAGTAACACCTTCTGGAATAACCCCCTGCTTGGCTCTGGGGAATAGCTGTCGGTATTTGTACATTGACTACAGTCTAACAGTACATTGAAGGTTTCTGTTAGTTACCCTAGTGTCTGGTGGGTTGGGCCTAGAATTGGTGTTTTTTGCCACAGGCCCCACAGAAGTGAGAGGGTTTTCCATCTGCTGTTCTCAGCTGGATAAGCCCCTCACCAGCCTCACTATAGGATACATTCTGTTTGTTTTGTTTTGTTTTGTGTGTACAGAGTTGATTAGATAAAGAAACGCAGTGTGGAATTCTACATTAGGCTTACGGTGTGTTAGGTGCTCTAACTTTGACTAAGAGGGAAGATACCCCTTTGGAATTATACCTTCAATACCCTAAGGTTTTATTATACCCTTGTGGACATACATAGTACAGTATCCCGGTTAACATGTCATACCCCTTGGCCTCACAGTTAATCCCTTTTAACTAGCTGCCTGAGTAGGATAGCATGACAGACCTATTAGTACATACTTGGAATGTGCGGGGTTTAAACTCCTCTGTCAAAAAGAAACAAGTCTTAACCCATTTAAAGCATCTTAAATTTCAGGTGGCATTTCTTCAGGAGACAAAACTTTCAGGAGAAGACCACACACGCCTGATTAAGGACTGGGTTAGACAACAAGTATCGTCCCACACTGCTACTAGGAAACGTGGAGTAATAATTTTAATTCATAAATCTTTGCACTGGACCCTCTCTAAGATGCTATCTAGCGCTGATGGTAGGTGGGTCTTAGGTATCTATGATACTCCCTCAGGACCCATTACCCTCTGTAACCTTTACGCCCCAAATGAACATACAGCACAGTTTTTTCATGATATAGCACAGGCTATTTTGGAATTTAACCCCACTTCCTGCCCTCTCCTTATTGGAGGAGATTTTAACCTCTCACTAGTTCCATCACTCGACAGAAATGATGGAAGCAAAGAGACACATACTAAATGTATTAATGCTCTCCACCAAATGATTGTAGAGCAAGGGTTATCGGATATTTGGAGACTTTTCCACCCCAGAACTAGGGATTCTAATTTCCACTCGGAACCCAATGCCTCATACAGCAAATTGGACTTTTGGTTGGGATCCTCGGCAGTTATAGCTAAGTCTCTAGATGTTGCCATCCTTCCTAGGGTAATTTCAGACCATGCCCCAGTGCAGCTGTTAATGCAATGGGACACCAACTTTCCCCCATCCCGTCACTGGAGGTTAGATCCTATACTAATCAGAGACCCCGATTTTATCCCTTGGGCTCAGAATAAGGCTGCCCTTTTTCTAGCCCATAACCCGATAGCCGACACGAATGCTGGTAACACATGGGAAGCCTTTAAGGCCACCATGCGTGGCAATATAATGGGATTTGCAGCAGCAAAAAGAAGGGAGCGGGAACTACATCTGGCATCTCTAGAACAGAAATTGAAAGAGTCGGAAAGCATTTTTGAAGCCACATCCTCCACCACCCTGAACTCTCCAATAGGCAAAGTTGTTCTAAACCTGCGATTTGAGATTAATCAGCTCCTTAATAGAAAGGCTGAAATAGACATATTACGATTACAGCACTCCTTCTGGGAAGGTGGGGACAAAGCCGGCAAGATACTTGCGTATCAGCTGCGTACAAGCTAGTACATATATTGCTGGCCTTACAGACATAGGTGGAAATCTGACTACAGCACCCAAGGCAATAAATGATACAATGGCCACCTACTATAAAAAGTTATACACCTCCACTCATGCCCATCTGAACACGGGGATACAGCCCTTCCTCCAATCCTGTCAACTCCCCAAACTTACTGACCAACAAGCTCAGGTACTTGAGTCTCCAATATCTGCGGAGGAGGTCAGTACTGCAATGCAGTCTCTCAAACTGGGAAAATCCCCCAGAAATGATGGATATATTGCAGACTTTTACCAGGCTGTAGCACCCACTCTCACTCCATTGTTAACGACAGTATTTCAAGATATTGAGTTTAGAGGTGCCCTTCCTCCTTCACTTAGAGAGGCGACCATTGTACTCATCCCGAAAAAAGGCAAGGACCCCACCAAGCCCAGCAATTATCGGCTGATATCCTTGATTAATATTGATAGTAAACATTATGCCAAAATTCTAGCAACTAGGCTAAATCCCCTCCTGCCAGGTCTCATACATCCATCTCAAGCAGGGTTTATCCCCGGGCAACATAGCTCTGATCATTTAAGGACATTAGTGAATCTCATGCACATAGCAAAATATCTCTCTACCACTGCAGCAGCAGTCGCAGTGGATTTTGAAAAAGCTTTCGACTCCATAGAGTGGGACTATGGACTATTTATATTTGGCTTTGACATCATTTGGAGTTGGCCCAAAATTTCTGTCAAGAATTCAAGCTATCTACACATCTCCCTCAGCTAGAGTTAACACAAATGCCATATTATCCATCCCCATTCCCCTTGAACGGAGAACTAGACAAGGCTGCCCACTGTCCCCCCTTCTTTTTGTTTTGGCAGTGGAGCCCTTAGCTCTGGAGCTCCGTAGCCATCCAGACATTAGTGATATCAAAGTGGGTAATATAGTGTACAGTTCCCTTATGAACGCTGATGATTTGCTTCTCCCTTTGGTAGATCTGCAAAGATCTGCTCCCCATTATTGGAACTGTTGGATTTATTCTCCCAATATTCAGGACTGAAACTGAATCAGGTCAAGACGGAGGTACTCTCCTTGAATGGGAAATGCTCTCAAGAGATAGCTCAGTCCATAGGCCTTATGTGGGCACCTAAGGGGATCACATATTTGGGTATTAAGCTTACATCCTCTTTAGATAATCTCTGGCAGATTAATATTCAACCCCTTCTTAGCTCTCTAAAAAACAGAGTTTGACAGACAGAAACCTCTGCAAATGACGTTGGCAGGCAAAATTGCTGCAATTAAAATGGTTTCTGCACCCAAGATTTTTTATCTGCTAATGCATATCCCTATTCCCCTCCCCAAACAATGGTATTTGGCTTTGGATGGGCTTATTGGAGATTTCCTATGGGAGGGCAACAAACTCTGTTTTAGCCGTGCCCAATTGAGAGCTCATTGGAGCAAGGGAGGGTGGTGCTTTCCATGGGTAGAAGGATACCGGCAAGCATTCCTTTTGGCACAAATGGTTAAAGGACTGCACCCCTAACATCGTTATCCCCCTCAATGGGTACGTATAGAACTTGATATTACAGAGTCAGTGCATTTCTCATCCCTTCTGATGCCCCACAGGGTTCATAGTGCTAGCCCCTCTAACAGAGCTAAGTCCCCTTACATGTCTCCATCTGTTGAGGCAGCCAGGTCCAATTGGCTGGGTGTTCAGAAAAGACTGAACCAGACTCTTCTTCCCTTGTCTTACACCCCTTTATGGTTTAATTCAGATATTACTGTGGATGCCCAATGGATATATTGGAAATCCCGGGCAGATAAGGGTATTTTTGTACTAAAAGACTTGCTAGACCCCACTCTTAAGACTATTTATACATTTCAATCCCTTCAGCATATCTGGAACATTGCTCATGCAGATTTTTGGAAGTACCTTCAGCTTGGAGTAGCACTTAGATATATATTGCACCCTTCGAAGCCCCAAATACACAATGCAGATCTACATATCTGGATACAACATCCGATAGGTCTAGCAGGGCGCATTTATGCTAAATTAAGAGATACCCTTCCCCAATACTTTGAGAGGGCGAGACTTAAGTGGAAAAAGATGCTTCGAACCCCTATGTCCTCTATAGTCTGGGAACAATCCTGGAATGACACTCACAGATGGCTGATGGATGCTAGGTCTAGATTAATACAGAACAAAATAGCCCATTCTTGGTATAAATCACCAACTGTGCTGTATACAGCTATGATTCTGGAGTCCAACTCTTGCTAGAGATGTCAGAGCTCGGGTGTGGATATTCTGCATATACTGTGGACTTGTCCGCAATTGAAATCCCTGTGGCAAGGCATTCATGATATTGCATGCAAAGTGTTAGTGAAGAAGCTCTCATTTAGTTCACTCTTTTATATCCTGGGTATCTGAAGGGAGCTCCCACAATTGACCCCTTATGAGATTAGATGGCTGGCACTGATCTCACTTCAAACCAAAAGAGCTCTATTATGTAAATGGAGGTCACCTCTGACACCTACCGTGATGGAGGTGTTAGCATTTCTTTCCTCTTTAGCCAAACTGGATAGGATTTTGCACCTGCAGAAGTACCAAATGTCCAAATTCAATCAATGTTGGTCCCTTTACCTCAACTTTTTCAAGCTCCAGAACTTGAACAGTCCTCAGCAAGGTGCTGGCTGACAGATACTCCATGATATTATACAAGTTCGGTGGGTTGTACCCCCCCTTGGGTAATCTCTGCTGGGCATATGGCCTTGTGAAGACACAGATTTGGATCTCTTACTTTTAAGGTGCTTAATTCCCTCCCCCCCGTGAGGCCTAGGAGGGAGTTTTGGTGGGCCACCACAGCTCTCTAAAGGATCCCATCTAAGTAATACACTTTATGAGGTAAACATCTAATTTTATGACCTGTCTCGTTTCCCTCTTTCCCTTCCTTATCTGTTTCCCCCACCCACTATGTTTCTACCCTTATCCTCCCCATCTTGTTCCCTTGGGTGTTAAACACTGTACTGTAACACTGTATTGCCAATGAAATTTTGATCTGCTGTTTCACCCGCTCTGTATGTCTGTATTGCTGGAAAACAATAAAAAATGTTATTACAAAAAATGTACTTTAAAGTGCAATGCCAACAAAGCACAGATGTACTTTTTTTTTAATTTATGACTTTGTTAATTGGGTAGGTGCACTGATCCCAGAGACCATTTTCAGGCATGACTTGGGCCATGTAAGGTGGCACAGAGTAGAAACATCAAAATAATAAGAGCATAACAAAAGCAGGTAATACAAGGTGAAATGTTACAGTTGTTACATTTGGCAATACATGCGGCAGTAGTTGAGGGACAACAAATAAAGCAAAGTAAGGCTCATGGTGGTTAAGTTTCAGTAAATAAGAGAACCTATTTGGCCCTTCCCCTGGAGCCTATGGGGGGGCTAGTCCTTAAAGCAGTGGCATGTGGATGCCAACAGGAGCCAGTCTTTGAGATGAGTCTTGAACTGGCGGTGAGTGTTTATGGTGTGCAGTTCAGTGGGCAGCTTGTTCCATAGTGTGGGGGCTGCTACAGACAGGGCTCTAGCACTCATGTTCATGATTACCCTGGGGATTTTCAGGGAGAGGATACTGGAGGAATGCAGGCAGCGGTGTGAGGTTTGGGTGGTGAGAAGGGGAGCAAGAGGGGAATTCTGGCCTATACGGATGGCAGAACCAATAAAACTGTACAGTGCAAGGTCAAAGCAGGCGTGTAGTGGGAGCCACCCTAGTGTAGTGTAGAGTGCACAGTGGTGTGTGGAGAAAGGGGCCAGCAGGGAGAAGCTGCAGGCAATGTTGCATGGTACTGATAGTTTTGCCATGGTGGATGAGAAGGTCATGGAGTAAATGGGAGACTAGTAGTCCAGGATAGGTAGCAGGTTTCCATGGATGATGGCATGGCAGGCCTCAGGGGTGAGGTATTGCCAGTATCTGTAGGCAGACCCTAGTTTTGGGTGAAATCTTAGAACCAGGGAGTTTCTGTGCTCTGTAAAGGAAAGTGAGGGATGAAGCACAATTCCTAGATATTTGAAGTGTTTGACATCCTCTAGGGCATGGTCATCAGGGGACGTGATGATTAGGGGTGGGTTAGATTTGCATTTAGTTAGGAAGGACTTGGATCTGAACAACATTGTTTTTGTTTTTTTGGCATTGACCAGAAGGAGGTTGTCAGATTGTTTTTGTTTTTTTGGCATCGACCAGAAGGAGGTTGTCAGAGGACCAGTTGTGGGCATGTGGTGTAGTTTTGTGAGAGGGCTGCAGAGATGAGGGTAGGAAACTTTCTGCTGGAGAAGAGCACGAAGTCATCGGTGTAAAGGACTGAGTGACAGTTGAGACTATCCACTGGAAGGGAGTTCATGAATAAGGAGAAAAGGAGTGGTCCCAGGATAGAGCCTTGGGGGACACTAGTAGAGACAGGCAGGGTGGGTGAGCAGGCTGGGCCAATGCACACAAACTGGGAGCGCTCTGTAAGGTAGCTTCTGAACCAGATGGTGACCTCTGGAGAGCAGCCAAGGTGATGCAATTTGGAGAGGAGAAGCAAGTGATTGACCAGGTTGAAGGCTTTGGAGAGGTCAACGAAGACTCTGCCAGCTGTATTTCCATGGTCCATGTTTGTGAGGGTGTGGTCAGTTAGGAGTGCAAGGGCAGTGGTGGTGGAGTGATTCTTGTGGAAGCTGTGTTGTTGGCTACATAGTAGGTCATATTTACATATGTAGTCAGCAAGTTGGTGGTGGATGGCTTTTTCAAGTAGCTTGCTTAGGTGAGGAAGGATGGAGATCAGGTGATAGTTGTCTGTGGATTGTGGGTCCCTGGCTTTATGAATGGAAATGACCACTGCGGTTTTCCATGTATTGGGTGTGGAGCAAGTGGTCAGTGCGAGGCTGAAAATGAATGTTAGGGGGGTGACGATGGCAGGGGAGATAAGTCTAAGGAAGACAGGGGATAATCAGTCTGCTCTAGGGGAGCTATATATGGTAAAACATTCCACAATAAAGAAAGCATAAAAAAAAAAGGAGTCCCAAAATTTCTCTTTCAAATGTTCAGCATTTTATAGTGTACTCTAACCTAGTTTGATTAAAAAACAAATTATAAAAGTACTTTTGAAATGTTGGACATTTGAAAAGGAAATTTTAGGACTCATTGATTTCATTCTTTTTTTGAACAGCAAACAAAATAAAACAAAAAAAAAAAGAACATGATTTTTGCATTCAGGTATTAAACATGTATTGCCACAGCTTGTATGGAATACCTATGCAGTATCTTGATTTAGAGAGTGATAGTTAATTTTGTATTTTTGTTATGATGGCAGATATGCACAATATGAAACAGGGATGATATTAAGTAATTGTATTGTCCCATTTTTATTTTGAATTCTAAGTAAGTTTAAATGGGAATTTATTTATGGTATTAACAATTTAGTTTATACGCAGGTGTGTGTAAGAAAATTAAGAACAAGTATTTTTTTGTTTGAAGAACCCCCTTTTTATGATCACTTTTTGGGGGTGTATTCAATGTCTGGCCAAATTAATATATGAATATTTAAACAAATTATTGTTTGATTTATAGAAATGCCTTCTACCCTGAGGAAGGAGTATTTGGACACCCCAAAATGTTGGTGGATTTTAGGGGGCTTTCTGTGGTACACACAATAAAAATGCTTTTTAAATTTAAATGATCCTCAGGTCACTTGTTCCTGTATATCCTTTAGCAGAAACTTTCACTAGCAAGGTTTTTTGTGGGTAGATTACATTGTCTGACACCGTACTCAGTGAAGAGATTTCTGACAAGATTCATTCTGTGATTCATACTGTTACATGAGGTCCCTGTACCCTTATTGGTACCCTCAGAGGTACACTATAGACAGCTAGTGCTTAGGTATATGTTGTACTAATATACAGGGCTAAGGGTATCTACCGTATAAGAGCAGATGTCAGGATATGTACGCATGTTATTGTAATACACTTTGCTTGCTAATACATATATATTCTTCTATGTATTTTCTGTGTATTTCTTACTTATAAGATGTTAGGACACTTGTGTCCTTGGAATAATTATGATATATAAGTTGGCATTGAAACCTTTTGCTGATTTGTACTACTACACTGAGTTATGTAACACTCTGTATAAGAACTTTTTTGTTTCACAAACTGATGACTACTACAAAATTGTATAATGTTATCTTGGACCGTGGTGCCTCCTCTAATTTAGCCAATAGGGCTCATCTCTGTAACTAGGAATGTTTCTATTTTATAGTAGCCATAGTAATTATCATAGGTATGTAATGTGAGACGCTAAGTCTTGTACCTCAGAGATCCCAAGAGACACAAAGAAACCTCGAGGTATAGGGAACGCTTAGCACTGGCTCCCGGTTCGTATTGGTAAGAACTGCTTAGGCAGGGCTGGCTTTAGGGTTTTGGGGGCCCCCAGCAGAATTAGTGAAGTCATGAGGCCTCTCTACTTGGTCCACCTTTAGCCCATGTGTTTTACTGTAGCCCATAAGTGCAAGATTTTATTTGTAGTGCTACTATTGGCAGGGAAGAATAGGCAGACGAGGTGGGCCAAGCAGTAGTTATCTGCCGGCAAATTTTATATTTCTTTGTTTCTATGTATAGCTTTAGTATAATATAACCAGTAGTATTTAAAACATTTTTTTAGGAGGACACAGCAGTGTCAGTTCTTGGGACTGTTCTTCCCATCCCATCCATTGCTGCTTATCTACCTTATATTGACTGGACCATAGCTTGTTGAGGTATTTCATGACATAATCAGAAGGATCTGCACAGTCCTTTACTGATGTCTTAAAAACATATTAAGATAAAAAAATGTTTAAAAATGAATAAGGTAAATTTCTCTGGTTTGGGCCCTCATGAGCAGGGGCCCCCAGCAACCGCAGGGTTTGTTGGTGCCTAAAACCGGCTATGTGCTTAGGGCAACTGTGATTTTATCCTTTTTGGTAGTAATAAACAAGTTTATTACTCTAATGCAACGTGTCTGTGATTACTTGCATTCCCAATATTGCCAAGAACCTGAGAGTGAGGTTTACACCTCCTGACAATACTATGGTGGCATTGGGAGCAAAAGGCAGATGCCTATTGAAAGCTTCCTTCACATAACTCTTAACACTTAGATATATCTGTATTCATAACCCATCTGTCTAATTTAGTTTTGAATGTAATTTTATTATCATTAGATATTATTACATCCAATGGCATACCGTTCTTGACATTAACTATTCTGTGTGAAAAAAAAAGTATTTTCTTCTGTTTGTATTCTGGTTTAAATATCTAAGTTGTAGTGGATGATCCCTAGTTTTGACTATATTTTGTTTGAATTAAAAACCCAGCTCATTAAATAAATATGTCATTCACAATGTCTCTCATGAGAAGCAAATCCCCTAGTAGGCATCAAGTTTAGACTTCTTAGTCTTTCTTTATAACCCATGTCTTGCATTCTATTAATACGCCTTGTGACTTTTCTTTGTACCCTTTCAGTTTGGAACGTAATCATGTAATCTGTTAAAAAACAGCACTTGCATACTGAGCACCATTATGCTTTAGTCTGGCACACAAAGCATGATGCCAACCTAGAGACAGACCTGGTAAGTAAGCTTTGGTCTAATTTTTTACTTTGTGTCTGAAACTTGTACATAATTGAATTATAATAACTGGCTCTGCCTTTTTTCCATAGGGAAGCCGTGGCGTAATTTGCTATTCTAAAGGAGTGTTTATAATGGCAAACACACGCATGATTTCCCTTCCTGTGCGCATGCTCATGCAGCAGCGTGACCAGCCGAGACTACTCACCACTTCTGTGTTGCCCGAAACAGAACCGCCACAAGAACTCAGCGGTAAGTCCTTTTCTTTTCTCCCCCTATACCCTGGAAACACACAAAGACCAGAAGAAATGGGAAGAAAACAGTTTAAAAATACAAAAATCTCAGCACCGGACTAAAAGGACCGACTGTAGGATACACTGAGAGCTGTTTATTTTATATAATTGCTGAGGCAAAAAAGGGAAACCCAGCAATTATATAAAATAAAAAATGGGTCGGGGTGTCAAACTCGATTTTACACACACCCTCATTGTGGGAGGCTTTTCACAAACCCCTCAGGCTTCGCCCTTGGGGTTTATGTAGCATCCCACAACTCAGGTGTGTATAAAATCTTGTTACACACCCCAACCCATACTTTATTCTATATGCTACAAACTAGTGTGGTACTTTTTTATAATATGGGCACTATTCATGACAGAGCTCCAGATGAGGGTGGGTAGAATGGTGTGACTGATCAGACTGGAATGCAAGAAAGGCAATTGACTTATAAAGAAAAATGTAGTCTATATAATACTTGATATGCCACAAAGTATTTACTAGAAGATGGTACAGCACAGTCTGAAAGTAATATGCTTACTGTATTTATATTGCAGTATGCTTGTCTTTTTTTTTAGCAGAGACTTGTTTAGGATCCAAGAATCAAACTGCAAACTGCAGAATTTGTTTTTTATTTAAAGCAAACAGAATAATACTATACCGCCAAGGGGGTTTACTTGATGTGAACTAATAATGAGACACCACATTAGTCAGATCATTTATGATTTTATTAGTTGATACTAATATATGAGTTATGCTTTGTGAGACAAACTGTAAAGTACAATGATTAAATGTGCACTATTAACATTTACAGCTTATAACATGAATATGTAGGAGTAAGATTCAGTTTATGAAAGAAACATCATGAACATAGTACTTTTCCCATTCCTTTAACTTGTTTTTTTTAAATATTCTTCTCATACTGTCTTTGAAATGTGCTCATAAGTAACAGAGCACTGTACTTGATATAAATGTGTAGCGAGTGGGTGTATGCCTAACTTCTAGATGTACTTGTGGGTGACTTGCTAGGACCAGACTCCTCCCACATACGAACATACAGTACATGCCAACATGCAAAAAAGACAACAGAAGAAGGCCATTTGGTCTATCTAGTCTGCTCGTATTGCAGGGTCCACAGCTTGAACTACTGTTTCTGCCCTCCATCCCTCCCCACTCCTCCCATCCTCCCTACCCATGATCTCTACCTTCCTCCTAAGCCTGTACCAGCCTCTCTTAAAGCTGCCCACTGTCTTCACCGAGATCACCTCTTCTGGCAGTGCATTCCAAGCGTCCACCATCCTCTGTGTTTCTTTTCCACAGGGCCAGCCAGACTGAATTTTTGAAGTGTTACATTTGTGATTATTGTTATTCAACAGCAACTGTACAACATTACATTAATGAAGAGACTCAGGCTTATTTGATCTCACTGGAAATGGGCAGGACTTGCTGGTAAATAGAGGCAGTAGCAAAAAAAAAAAAGCCTGGCAACACATGCTTTATGCACAGAGCAGTAGAAACAAACATTGACAACCCAGAGGAAAGCCACATGAAGTGGGATAAACTTAGCAGAATTGGAGAACAGCAGGTAAAAATTGCTGCAGTTATATGCAAAAGACCTCGTCCCTTCAGTACACCAAAAGGATGTAAGTGTGAAAGTATTTACTTCAGAATGGACTTTACTCTGTGGAAGATTTCAGATATTAAGACTGATCACATATTACAGCTTCTGCAACATTGTTGTTTTCCTTACAGGACTGCAACACATCTCAGTAGCCTATCCAAGTCATCTGTAGAAAAAGCATTTGATTGTCCCCAACTAACCTCATATTATTTATGACAGTGCTTGCCATGGCAAGCCTGGGATGTTACCAACAGCAATTGTGAAGTCAACTGGGGACAAACAGATGCTTTTTGAAAGGCAATGAAATAAGTACAGCATTATCTGAAACATTTAGAAAATAAGTAACAGGAAAGAGTAACAGATCCTTTAAAATATTAACATAACTGTTATAAATATAAAAATGTAAAGCCTTTTATTTTAGAAGATACCGTCTCTTTAAAGGCGATCTAACTATAGGTAATACTATTGCTTCACTTTTTTTCTAAATTGGAAACATAGTAGTAAGGTCAATAGATGTTGGGGCATGTGTTTTCTGACTCCATGCAGACAGATCAAGTTGCCTACAGATCAAGTGTCTGCCACTCTCCAGTCTGCTGTGAATGCTCTGTGTCACAGTTATGTAACATTATATTGGCACCCCCACTGTATCATATAATGGAAAATATGTGAACTAGGGTCAAACTCTGAGTTCTACAGATGTTGTTTGCTGTGTCATAAAAACAGTATGTAACTAGTGGCCTAAGCTATTTAACAGATGCAATTTTCGTTTCCTTTAAGTAGCAAGTAATATCCTCACTCCCAGAAAGGACAGCATCTCTGTAAAGTAGGTCATGACCTTAAGTACATGCTGTATGTAAGCAATAAGACACTAGGGGTGTGCATTAGACATTTCTAGCATGGTCAGGCGTAATAAGGCTGAGGCCAGCAGGTCGAAAGTGCTTAGTCCTGACCGCATTAGAAATGTCTAATGCACACCCCCGGAGTGTCTTATTGCGCTTATAAAATTGGAACCTGTATTTCTCATAACTGTGACAATCAAAATTCTGAAGTTTAATATAAAATAAAGTTACATGTTGTGTGAATTTTTAGATAAAATAGTCCTTCCGCCTGTAAAGCTGCATTTGCATAGCTATAGTTTTTATACAACAACCATTAAAAAAAACATTCAAAATGTTCTCCAGTTAGCATGTCTCTGAGGAGCCGTGATAACATTAAAAAGAAATCTTGTATAACTCTGACTGTAGTAACGAAATGAGAAATTACTTTTGCCACTGTCTCTCCTCTCCGTCATCCCCCGATTGTTCTCCTCGGACTTTTAAACATACCTACAAACAGCGCTGCTCTTCCAGTCTGTTTGGAGGTGATTTAAAACCATCACTGCCTTGAAAGAAACAAGCACAGTGTTTGAAATGCTGGTGAGTGATTTAAAAGATAAAGGGTGTCACAGCAGCTACTGATCAACATTTTCTATCTAATCTGCAGATTTTGAGCTTCACTGCCTTTGAAGCCAGAGTCCGTTTGCTGTCAGCGTGTGTGTGTGTGTGTGGGCGCGAGATGGGACTGTCTGTGGACTGAAGGACGAGGAAGACAGCAGGTTAGCTAATGGGCTATGGAGAGAGCCATGATTTAAAATTTAAAAGAAAGTACAATTTAAAAGACAGGTTCTTTAATAGATAATGGAGAGTCCCGTCTCGTGCCCACACACACAAGCTGACAGCGTAAACGGACTCTGGCTTCAAAGGCAGTGATGGTTTTAAATAATCTCCGAACAGACCGGAAGAGCAGCGCTGTTTGTAGGTATGTTTAAAAATCCGAGGAGAACAATTGGGGGACGACGGAGAGGAGAGACAGTGTGAAAAGTAATTTCTCATTTCATTACTACAGTCGGAGTTATAGAGATTTGTTTTTAATGTCATTACGGCTCGAGAGAGAGAGATCGAGAGAGAGAGAGAGAGAGAGAGAGAGAGAGAGAGGCGTTAAGCTTACAATGGTTAAATGGCTGCTAGCTCAGTCAAATTGTGAGTTTGATGGCACACTGTTCATTTTATTTATGGATGGAGTAAAACTAACACAAGCTGTGGTGAGTTTGGGATTTATGTGGGGTAACTCTGACGTGTGTCCTTACCTGACTTTGATGTTCCGGTTTGAAAGACAAAAACATGGTGGGCGTTATGATTTGATCAAGAAATGAACATTCTTTTTGCTCCTTGATTTTCTTTCTGGATTTACTATGGATTGCCAGCACTTGTTATTTGCCATGCATTAGCCACTTCTAATGCATGGCTAATAGCCAATTAAATTTAAGGATTTTACTTGCCCGTTTTATAAATCTGTAACATCATGGGTTGCCAAATATTTTATAGCAGGCCAAAACAATTTAGGATTAGTCAAACTCTCTGAGATTCTGGGTCTCAAATAGTCTGATTTTGAAGAACTTATTGTTTAGAGTATACATTTTAAGTCTATAATAATTTAGCCAACTTCAAAAAGTATTATTATTATTATTATTAGTTTTATTTAGTTAGGCACCCTTCTCCAGAGGCTCTGGGCACCGTACAGAAAATTACAACCTCCAGAATCAAATAAAAAACAAACCACAGCTGTAGTCATAAACGTCATAAAATGTAGCATCATAAAACAAAGGCAGCAGATCACAGAAATAAAATGCATGAAATAAGCAGGGACAAACTGTAGGTGTTTGTGAATGACTTTTGGAATAGAAAGTGTTTAAGACCTCTCCTGAAGGCTTCCACTGACAGGGCCTCTCTTAGATCCTCCGGGAGTGAATTCCACAACACCAGGACTGCCACCATGACTGCCAGGTCCCCTGAGATCTTGAGTCTTAACCTCAGTATCCTAAGAAGTCCCTCATTGGTGGAGCGGAGAGGGCAATAGGGGAAATGAGGAAATAGAAGTTCAACAAGGTAGCCCTGGCCTATACCATCTAGGGCTTCATAAGTAAGCAAACCAACCCTGAAGGTTATATGCCACCTCGCTGGGAGCCATTTCAGTTCGTGCAGCACAGGGGTCACATTACAGGATCTAGGTAGGCCTGTCAGTAATTGCGCTGTTGCATTCTGCACCATATGTAGGCAACATAAACTCCCATTTATCCCCAGTCCAAGGGATTGCAATATTCGAGCCTAGACATCACAAAACCATATACAGTATTAGTGTCTTCAGGTCATCAGGGAGAATTAAGGGCTTTATCTGACTGATGTTCTTAAGATGTCTAGAATGAGCCCCTAGGTTTTTCACCTTGGTGGAGGCAGACAGCCTTGAAGAACCAAGTCAAAACCCAGTAGCCCCTTTGGCCACCTCCACTCCCTTCTCCAGGCTTGAATCATTCATTAATACCTTCATCTTATCCAGTTTGAGCCTCAGCCAGCTTGCAGCTGCTAATCCTGGATCTCAGTCAGGCAGTTGTTAAGTCCTTTTACTATATCCTGTGTTCTGGGTACAAATGACATGCAAGTAGGTATCACCAAGGCCCTCAGTTTTCTGCAATGCAATGGCCTCATCAAGTAATGCAGAATTTGGGGCCAACAGCAGATGTTACAGCCCAAAAAGAAAGAACTGCATCTTTTCTTGCTCCATGCTGAGACCTGCCAGTTAAAACACTTTTTATTGATAGAAGTTCACCACTCAACAGATAACCCCCCAATTTGGGGGTTCCCCATGATAAAATAATTTTCTAAGTACTTTTAGCTCCTTTATTCAAGATTTTAAAAAATCCTCATAATATAAATAATAGCCAGGCTGCACAGCACCATTTTGAATATACAGCATGGCTCCCTGCTCAATCATTATTTACATTATGGAGGATTTCTAAAACATAAATAAAGAAGCTAAGAGGCACTTAAAAATAATTTTTCTATTGGAAATCCCAAATCAAGGGTTTACCCATTGGATGGTGGTGGGCTTCTTTTAATACCCCCAATGTAGTGGCTGATGCCCCCTCCCCAAAGCCAATAATTCCCTGTCCCCCTTCACCTTCCCATACTTTGCAACACCAAGGTGCCTGCCCCCTGGAGTCACCAAACACCAGTCTGACACTTGGGTGCCCAATCCCCAGTCTCAGTCCCAGGGTTCAGTTTCAGTTCCTCAAAGTATTTCTCACTCTTTCTTTTTATCTGTGAAAAAAAAAAGAAAACAGTCCATCAATGTCTTTTGTATCCCTACTCCACTCCCCCACTCAGCACCTACCACCCCTCACATACCCCTCACTCGCCTAAAAAAGTATACTACCAAAAATCCATTCTGTGAGGAAAACACATCCTTCTTCAGTGCTTGCCAGGAACTGAAAGAAATAAGGTATATACAGTCAATGTACTTTATTTTCAAAGTGTTCAGAACTTTAAAGCATAACTTGGTCATTTTTTCATATTTTTCACCAAATTTTCAAAATGGCCTTTTTGGACCCCACCTCATAAACAAGATGATTTCGTATTTGCTCCATGAAATTACCTTTTGTGCAGAATTTGAAAACTCTTACCTACAAAGTTCATGAAGTGTGGTCATAAAAAGACTATGTCAACTCAAGTAAAGTTTATTTGATCAACATAAAATATAATTACTATACTCTCTCTCTCTCTATATATATATATATATACACACACACACACACACACACACACACACACACAGCTTCACAGGTACAATATGAATTAAAGATAAAAAAGATACAAATTATCAACATGTATTATAGACAATTCATTATCACATTACAATAAATAAGTACACAGTTTCTTCACTTAAATCTGTCTAAGAATCTTATTATTTTAGAAAACACAACCCCCCCTTCTCTGATAATATTACTCAAGAGAACTGATGGTGTCCAGTCATGTTCATATAGATATCTCTCTGTCTCCATCTCAACTATGTGATTTTGCTCACTCTGCATTGGTAGGGGCATCATTAATTTCACCAAGAATGTGAATCAAAGAAGAAAGCTTTAGTTAATGACATATAACTAGATATGTCATGTAAACAAGAGAGTGCGTTGCTACCGGGTGTAGTTCTAACATTACTTATCTTGTAATCCCATAGAGGCCCCTTAATATTGGGTTACATAAGGACTCAAATGCGAGTCATAAAAAGCTGTCCCTACTATGATTCACATTCTATGATTATTTATGATTTGACAAAGCTTTATTTATTTAATATATTTCATTACATCCTTTGCCACAAATTCAACTTGGGGATTCATAAGTATTCACAAGATGCCCTTCTTTGGCATATCATTGGTTATTAAGTAATGACTTAAGTAAATATTTCTTATTTGATTATATTTAGGACAGTACAAAAATAAGTGAGGAAGAGTTTCCAATGCATTCTGTCCACAGCTATAAAATATGTTGATCTCTGATTCTTTTTTCTTGGAATAGATGTATTGAAGAAATTTAGATGGGTAAAGTTCTAACCTACATTTTGTAAATATAGCCCACTCTTTTTTTATCCTTTAAAAAATAACAAATATGGTTCCAAAACAGGATTTATTTTACTTAGTGCAAACCATTTGTGCAATTTTATCAGTCTAATCCTCTCCATATCTTTTTGATAGGAAAGTATCTTAAGTTTATTTTTAATAAGTTTGGTATAGGCATATGATATGACTATATTTTTCAAGGAGTCTGTACATAAATGTTCCAGTTCCAGTAATTTTAATGTGTTTAGTATATCCTTTAGCCAATTACAAACAGAATTATTTTGTGTCCAAATAATTTTTTCCTGGAGACATTTTTTAGTTAATCTGTTATAACCATCATCCGTCATCCATCTTTTGCATGAGACGTTAAACCAAGGTCCCACCTGCCTGGATTGGTGGTAGTTCAGGTGGATGTTAAAGATCCCATGGCACTTATCGAAAAGAGTAGGGGAATTTCCCCGGTGTCCTGACCAAATTTCCCTCATTCACTAAAAATACCACCAACAGCTTAATCTGGTTCAAGGTCAGTTGCCATTCATCTGTATCCCCCTCCCCCGGGTCGTGCCTGAAAATAGGCAGGATTTGTCTAGTGCACTTACCCAGTCAACAAAAACTAAATAAAAATAACCCATTCTAGTACATCTTATCTAGTAACCAATCTTAGCTGCAAGGGTCAAATGACTTATTTTGATGTGTCCTAATTCTGCTGTAGCTATTGATGCTGATATTGAGTTAGAGACCTCACGCTCTCCGTTCCTTTGAGGGTTGCCTCCTAGTGGTGCTCAGGGCTAGGTTGTGGCAATCTGGAGATTGTGCTTTCTCCATTGACGCACCAGCCCTGTGGAATTCACTGCTAAGCTATTTAAGAGAGGCACCCTTGGTGGAAACCTTTAAAGAAAGGCTTAAAACATTTCTATTCAACCAAGCATATGACCTATATAATTATTGAAGGTTTTATATTTTACTGATTGTCATGTTTTTATATGACAGACATATTTGTTGATTTTATATTCTGCAATATGTTGCTAGACATTTCCTGATAGTTCCTGTTTTAAGAAATTATGTAACACTCAGAGTCTCTGGGAAGTGGTGCTTTATAAATAAAATATCTACATACTGTATCTATCTGTCTATCTATCTATCTATCTGTCTATCTGTCTATGTATGTATGTATGTATCTATCTATCTACCTGCCTGTAGGATTGATCTACAGTATATAACTGCAGAAATAGGTTTTCAAGTTTTTCAATGCTACCATCATAATACACTTCTACTGCATAAAGAGCAACATGTTTAACTTCATTTCCGCTGCTTTTAGGATTGAAGTCACAGAATATCCACCATACTTAACATTAAATCTCAAAAGGGTATTTTTTGCTTGGGATAACTTATTTAACATATAATTTATATGATAAGTAGATTTGTTATTATTAGAGAAATAGTATCCCAGAGTCTGATAATTGAGACAACCTGCAGAGGTATACCATTATATTGTCACAGTGACTTTAAACTGTACTTTCCCACTATCAGTATTTTTTTTCTGTATTTATGATTAATTGATTTTTTTGAACATTATTGTTGCAGCAAGTTTATTTGTCTTTTTAGTCCAAAAGGAGAAACTGAAATTATAGCTAAATTGTCTGCAAACATCAGAGCTGGGACTATGGTCCCATTTACTGCAAGAGAGTGTGATGCCCCTTGCTGCAACAAAATCAGGAGATCATTAACAAAAAGATTAAAAAGTAGAGGGGCCAAAATACAGCCCTGCTTTACTCCCATATTTCTCTTGAATGCACTGGACACATATCCCTCAAGATCAAATCTCATAGTTGTCCAGGATCCTGTATGCAAATTTATCATTATTCTAAATAGCATGTGGTTTAATTTTAAGTTATATAATTTTTCCCATAGCAATGCTCTATGTATACTATTGAATATCTCTTAAAATCCACAAATGGCAAGTAAATTGGTTGTTTTTTCCTAGTATAATATTTTTCAATTATATGTTGTAATACAAATATTTGATCAAGGGTTGAATAAATTTTTCAGAACCCTGCTTGATACATATTCAGTGTATCCTATTCATCAACTCATACATTCATCCTAGATAACAGGACTCTTGCAAAAATCTTGCCCATTGTATCTATTAGGCTTATGGGCCTATAGTTTTCTGGGTGATTTGGATCTCCTCCTCTGTAAATTGAAACTATTATATTTCCCTTCCACTCATGCGGTAGAAAATTATCCTCAATTAGTTTGTTAAATATAATTGTCAGTAAGTTGCTCCACTAAACTACCTGGACTTGAGAAAGGAAAGGTGGCACTTTATCGGGTCCAGGTGCGTTATTAGGTTTAATCTGTTGTATTACATCTGCCATTTCTTCAGGTGTAATATGTACTGGAAAGAAGGATTTCTTTATTTTTTTCTAGTATTTTTATTCGATTTAATTTGTGCTCGCTATCATAAAAGATCTTATAATAATATTGAGGCCAATCTAGTGGAGAAATACAGTATGTGCTGATATATTTGTAGTATAGTTTCCAGTCCCTTTGGCTACCATCAACCAAAACTTTTTTTGTTATCTCTGATCTTATGATCTCTAGCATTTGAGACCACTTGATTAGCTTGAAATTGCCAAAGTTGGTAAAATAAGTATTTTTTATATTGTTTTTAGTAGAAATTTAACAAACTATCATTTTCTCCTCAGGGATGTTTCCTCACATATCTTATGAACCCTGCCAGTCTGACCGTATATCTTTTACAGTCATTATCAAACCATGTATCACACTTTGTTTTCACTATATACTTCAGTGGTATGCTGCCAAATTTTTAACAACCTTCCCAGCATTTGATCTCCCTACCTCACCCCACCCCCATCCTCCCTGTCTCGGCCCTTCCCCAGCCCCAGTACTGTGCCCCTTCTCATGCACCCAGCTCACACCGCACCCTCTCTGTTACTGTATTATTGCTCCTGCAATGTCTCTTGCATATTACCAAGCCTGCCTGTCAGTCACACCATCCTTCAGCTCCCTCCACAAACCCCAGTCAGCATCCCACCAAACAGTTATATCCCCAGAGCACCACAGCATCACAAGAAAAGTAATGGCTCTAAAATTCAAATAATTTTACATGGCTCATTGTAAACATTTTAAGGAGGTCAAGTTCCTGCTCGCCTCAAACCCTCAGATCATCTGTGTTTTTTATAATTACCCCCTGTATTTATCAGCTGCACATTGCACACAGTCTATGTAACAGGAGAACTACTACATGATGAAGCCTTTTTGTTTGTAGCCATGCAATAAATAACAGCTAATTTATTTATTTTAGCACACATATTCTGACTTTAAGAAGCCCACACCAACACACACTGTAAAACACAAAACTCAAGGATAACAGTAGTTTCACAGTATTTATTTAACTGAATAAAACAAAGCATATTCCATGTAAAAATAAAAGATCCACCCAGTGCAACACAGACCAAGACTAGTTCCACAACATTGACTGGGATAGAAGACACTGTATCTAATTCAGTTAAATAATACTGTGAAGCTACTCTTAGCCTTGAAGTTGTGTGTTTACCCTGCATGAAGGTCAGAGTGCATATTCTTTGTGCTCACACATCAGTTGTCAGCCGCTAGCACAGCATAGGAGCAGCCTTTATTTTGCTTTGAGTGTAAAACCCAATGCAGAGTCACACAAGTGATCAGTTGCATTGCTGTGTCTGGCTTCCTTCAGCACTGGTCCACTTCATGCTCCTGCAACAACTCTCAGCCTCCTCTGCTCATCTGGAGCTTCTCGCTCCTTTTCCTAATGACTGACTTGACAGAGAGCATGGGAAATCAAGCCTCTATTCTTACAATGGGTTGCATCTGAGTAGAAGGGGAAGTAGGTTACTGGGGGAACTCCTTAAAGTATTGATAGAAAAAAGTTTAAACTGAATAAGAGGGGGCAGAGCTATCAACAGGGTATCTCTCTCAATAAAAATGAATGCAAAGTAGTAAATAAAGAAATAACACAAACTCCCAGAAATACAAACGACATAACGATAAAGGATGTAGGAGACATAAGCACAAATGAGGCTGAATCAGAACAAGATATGGGTGTACTACTTATACATGCCAGAAGTTTAAAGTCAAAAATCTAGGGGTTACAGATAGTACTTACAGAAGAAAATATAGCAATTTGTGGCATAACCGAAACATGGAGTACAGAAAATGATTGGAACATGGATATAGTTGGCTATAATAGGATTTACAAAAGCAGAGGTGAACGTAAGGGTTGGGGAATTACCATTTATATAAAAGAAGAACTAAAAGCTTTGGGATCTCAACTGATGATGTTTATCATAATGAATGTATCTGGATTAAAGTTATGGGTGGAAACAATAACTTGACTGTAGCATTGGTATACCATCCACCAAATTTGACACAGGAACAAAATATAGACTTAGTAGAACAATTAGAAATACAGGATAGTATAGGAGATTACATTCTAATGGGTGATTTTAATTTGCCGTGTATAGATTGGAGAAACTTGAAAAGTGACATTCCATTGGAAAATACATTTATAGATTTATTTATTCAGTTGAACCTGGAACAATTAGTTCACTTTTCTTCAAGAGGAGCAAACACACTGGACTTTATTCTAACCAACTGTCAGGAGAAGTTCCATAAAATAAAGCCATTACCACTGCTTGGAGATTCTGAACATAATATGGTAGCTGTTAAATACAAAAACAAATTACAGAGAATAATAGAAAATACACTAGTAAAGGACTTTCATAAAGCCAATTACCAGAAAATGTGGAATCATCTTAAAACATTGAACTGGAAAAAAGAACTTGCAGATACAGACCATAAGCAGACCTGGCATATAATCAAAAAGCAACTACAGTGGTGTATAGATCAATATGTTCCTAAAAGGCAAAAGTATAACAAAAACAAAAGGATCCCCCTTAGTGGAACAATAAAATACACAAACTGATATACAAAAAGAAAAAGCTGATTCAGAAATATATATAAAGAAAAAACAGAAGCAACACTGGAAAAATTAAAAATTTGTAACAAAAATATCAAGGCTACGATTAAAAGAGCAAAAAAAATCTGGAGGTAAAACTAGTTAACAAAGTCAAAGATAGTAAAAAACAATTCTATAACTACATAGGTAGTCTCAAGGGTCAACAGCAGACCATTGGACCCCTGAGGACAGAAAAGGGTGTAATTATCAAAGAAGAAGATGTAGCTGAAACACTAAATAATTAATTTACTAGTGTTTTTGAACCTAAAACGAACCCTATAGTTCCAAGAAAAAAAATCCCAGAGTGTCAAATAAAATTAATTGAATCTGAGGGAAAAAAACATTATTCATTCACTTAAGGCCAATAGTTCACCAGGATCTGATGGTGTAACACCCAAATTATTACAATAATTATCGTTTGAGATATGTGGACCACTAACAATGCTTTATAATAAATCAATTCAAGAACGCAAAACCATTAAATATTAGCGTGTTGCAACTGTAACTGCATTAAATAAGGGAGGGGGAAAAAAGATTAATCAAAAAATTACAGACCTATAAGTTTGACTTCTGTTGTTGGTAAAATTATGGAAAGACTTTTACGAAAGCTGATAGATGAACACATACAAAAACAAGGCTTAATAGACTATATTCAACATGGTTTTTTCAACGGTAGATCGTGCCTAATGAACCAACTATCCTTTTTCGAACCAATAAGTCAGGCCATGGATAAAAGTATATCTAGCAATGTAATATACCTTGATTTTACAAAAGCTTTCGATAAGGTATCACATGCTATATTGATCCAAGAACCTCAGAGGATAGATCTTCAACCAAATATCATTAGCTGGATAAGTTCATGACTAAACAATAGACAACAGCAAGTAGCAATTAGAGGAATCTGTTCAAAATGGGAAGGTGTAACTAGTGGGGTACCCCAGGGATCAGTTTTGGGACCCACCCTCTTTAACATATTAGTAGCTACAATACCAGTCTCGGATAAAGTATGGCTAGCAAAATATGTTGACGATTGTAAAACTGGTGGGGTTAATAACCACTGCAAATGATAACAAAAATATCCAAACTTATTTGGATAACCTCATGGCATGGGGCAAGACAATGCAGATGCATTTTAATACAGATAAATACAAAACCATGCATTTTCGGAACAGAAAAATCCTTATTTTCAGTATAAATTAGGAAATAATATTCTACAAACAATAATTGATGAAAAAGACCTAGGTACAATTATTTCTAATGACCTTAAGTTTGAAGCAAATACCATTATAAAAGTAAAAAAATGTCATTGTATCATCGGATCAATATTAACAAATATACAGAGTAAAGATCAGGAAATTTTATTACCACTATTCACTAGCCTTGTAAGGCCACATCTGGAGTAAGCATCTCAGTTCAACAAACCTCAGAAATGTAGAAGTAATAAACTTATAGAAGGTGTACAGTGTAAATACACTAAAAGATTAAAAAAACTGCAAACAACTAAGTACAGTGAAAGACTGAAGGATCTAAATCTATACTCGACAAAATATAGATAACTCCGTGGAGACCTATGCCTTACATACAGAGCTATGAGGGATAATTATCTTGTGTTGACAATTAGATTAACTTTTTACAACGGGAAAATAAATACGAGAAATAATGGATGTAAGATATTAGGTGATAACATTAGAACCACAAAACAAAATCATTTCTTTACTCAAAGAATTGTAAGTTTATGGAGCAGTCTATATCTTATGTAGCTTTAAGTCCTGATTTTGAGACATTTAAGACAGGTCTTGATTTACATATGGCAGAAAGAAACTATGAATACCACTCTTAAATGAGTGGCGAGCTCTTAGAAGGGCATTCAGCCCATCAAGCTTGTAAATAACCTATGAACCAATCTGACATGTACAGACTCCCAACCCGAACAGCACTGCAGCATTGCAGCACTAAATAGTGCAGCAGGGTGCTCACCCATGGTGGCCACTCCACAACACACAAGCAGTGGTGCCACACACTTACTGACTTGGGTGTTAATTATGTCTTACAATGGCAATGCTTGCCAGAATGGTGCTTTGGGCAATAGGCTGCAACTTCTGCTGACTCCAAGTCTGTACAAGCTCACATATAGCAAGTGCAACACATCATCATCATAATGGTGATAGTTCACTGCTGTGCTGCTCTTATATAGGATGCAGTTTGGTCACAGTGAGGCAAGAAGGGTTGGGGCATGTAGAGGGCTGTGGGTGACTGAGCAGAGACCAATAGGAGGAGGAGTCTTACATAGTGAGGTTGGGCACCTTACTATCACTGCCAGGGGCATGACAAACTCTTGGCTAACAGACTGCAGTTGCAACCATATGGGCATGCACTGAGGTACAAACCTTCTTCCCCAGAGCATCTCTGTGAGCAGAATACCCTTTTGGGGGTTGGTTGCACCTGAGGCTCTGCGGCCCTGATAGGGTCTGCAGTACCTGAGCCCCGAGGTGGGGAGAGGTACATTTCCTGCAGACCTGTGGGTGCACAATATTGCATATGGAGATCCCCGGGGAGGCAGGTGGAAGAGGGATGCCACCATAAGGCCCTAGATGCCTCCTCCATTGCTTAAGGCCATGGAAGAATGACAACTGTGTCAGAATTTGGATCCCAATGGCAGGGCTGCCAGATCACAACTTGTACTTGCTTATAGCTAGAGTACCTGGAGCATCTCCACCAAGAATCATTGGTACAGGAAGCACTCAGCAGAACAGTCTGGGTATACTGATGATTTGTTGTTCTCTAAGGAGAATGCTGATGGAAACAAGGGGCTGGCCCTGGGGAAGGTCAGCACCAGGTAGAGGGGCCAAAACTGATCCCTATCTGACCACCTCACCATTGATCTATGGTGTCTACCCCCGCTTGGTGTTGTTCCATGATAGCAGCCTCAAAGGGCCATGGAATGTGGGTAGCCTTTCCAAAATGCACCAAGGGTCTTCTAAAGGGTGTTTAGATCTGCTGGACTCAGCCTGGGCTGTGGATGTCTGGTGGGTCTGTTCCCTAAGGGAGGGTGAACCAGACTCACCTGATCATGGTCCTCCTATGTCCAAAGAGTGCTCAGGTAACTGCCCATGGCATTAAACCCCCAGATGAGATTGAAGTCATACCTGTCCCATAGGGAGACCCTGATCCTCAAATGGAATGACATGGAAGGACAGCTCTGGTGAGAAACTCAGACCAGGTCATCACCCATTTCCAAGTCAGTGCTGCCCTCTAGCATGGTGCTCAGGACTGACCACAACCATGGATAAAGGAGTCCATCCATCACCATCCTTTGTGTCATCCTCAACACTGAGCCAGGCACTGACCTAAAGGTCAGATCCGGTGCCGCTTCCCTCCTTCATGTCATGGATGACACCAGAGTTGGGGACAGGCACTAGGCCAACATCTCTGTGAGCACCATGCTCAGTATTGGAACTAGACCCAGCACTTCTGCCATTGTCTGCATCGCCGCCTGACTCAGAGTCATCCCCTTTCTCGGTTTTACTAGTAACACCATGGCCAGGGTTGGACTCTAAGTTTGCAGTAGTACCGCCAGAGGCCTTGGAACTAGGCCCTTCACTGACATCACAGACAGTGTCAGGAGAAGGCCCATCATCATCCCTGTTGTCACCTGATGCATTTCCACCACAAACAGTGAGAACAGCACTGACGACACCAGAGGAGGGAGTTGAGTTGTTTACCAGTGTGGACAGGTCCTAAAGTCTCAGCCTTACCACCAGTAATGTCTATTGCTTGAGGCAAGCAGACTGTGGAGGGTTCCAGCCCACTGCTCAGAAGGAGTCAGCTGTCCACCAGACCCAATCACCATTGCCTTGGATGCCTCAGCATAGTGAGGTTGAGGAGGACCCTGTACTCCTGAGGACCAAGAGGGTCCTGGGAGTGGCTCAAGATCTATTGACTTTTCCTTAGAGGCTGTGGTTCAGTACCTGTAACTGAAGGTGAAGATCACATGACTCCAACATGCAAGTTTCCAGCATGTGGTGGTCCATGGAAAAGCAGGAATTGCAGGAGTCCATATCATGGTGAGGTCCAAATCCAAATCAGGTCACATAAACCTGATGCTAGTCCATAGAAGCCATCTTATCTCACAGGGGCACTGACCCATGATGGGTGGCTTCTTTTCTGTGGCCCCTTTTGACCTGGACTTCAGCATCATGGTAAAATAATAAAGTAACATAGAACAGGAATGACACAACTGAAGAAAAACAGTGGTGATGCAGAGAAAATTAGTGGTGACAAAAGGTGACTGAAGTGACTGCTCCCACAGTGAGCACTTGACAGTGGAAAGAACAGAGCTAACATAGGTGGGAGAGCCAGCAAAAGTTAATGGCAGGTGTATAGCAGTCAGAAGTGACATACTGTACAGTTTGTGATACCACATTGTGTTGCCGTGGTGAGTACTATGACGTTATAAACATAGACACTGTGAGGTTAACTGAGTAAAGGCAAATGTTCTTCCTAAAGATGTTTTGGACAGACTGCCAAGATGTATTGTAAACCTTGGAAAGGTACTGTACATTGAGAAAAAAAACTGTATTCTCCAGTAAATTGTAATAGCTGATACATACTACTCATGAACATGCACACCAAAGTGCTGAGTTGCTCTTTAAATGTCTTAATAAACTCAGTTTGTGTTGGGGAAGAGGGATTTGGCTGACCTATTTTTTTTGGATGCTTTCTCTTTGAAGATATTTAAGAGTTCAGAGCTTAGCCATTGAAAACAAGTTACCGATAATATTTTTTCACCATGTGGCATGCTTATCACAAATTCTGAAGAATTGCCAAGCATCTTCAAAGCCCATTATTAGCTGGAATTGATGTCATGATGCACTAAATAGGTCAGATATAACATTTTCTGCAAAAGGTTTCCTATAAAAATGGAGTCTGATGAATTGGGTCTTAGCTTTTGAATTGTTGCTTCCAAATGCAGAACCCAAAGACATGGTCACTGAATCTGTCTTGCAGCACACCAGACAGTACAATCCGATCTCATTTGGAGACAAGTGTCCCTGTCCACTAGATAAGGCAGGACAAGGCAAATTTAATTTAAGAAAATGCCCATTCTGGAGCCTCTGGGCGCTGAACATATTAAAATTTCATACTACAAATCACAAGTATATTATTGCTCAATTCTGAGTGGATTGTACGAGGCAAGTCAATCAATTGAGTTATGCTTGGTTGCTGTATGTATTCCATTGCTTTATTTGATTTGTTGAGACAGTTAACACCCACAACACTTGCATCATAATTTAATATTTGTAATAAGTAAATATTAACAGTTAATTAATAGTTTTGATATTGACAGGCATTTTCCTGTTCAATTTTTATTAAGCTTGAGTTCAAACCAGATAATGTGTTTATTTACCAACCTAGTTTTTGCTTGTGGAAACAAAAAATAGTAAGTAAGGTAACAAAAGTTGTGCTTAACAACCAAAGCAAAGTGAAAAGTATTTTGGGGTCCCAAAACATCTCAAGGATTTCTGGTATATACTTGACCCCCCCAAATAAATTATGCCACAATAATTGATCACAAATCCCTTGTGACAGAGAATTGGGCCTCCTATGTTATCATGGGGACAGCTTCAGAGCCAGAAGTAGTAGTAGTAGTGGTTTTGATTGCAATAATAGGAAAATGAAAATAAAAGGCAATAGTTAATTTTTTTCATAAATTGCACATGTATGATGGGCATCCTCCCAACTGACTTAAGTGTAAGGGGCAACACTACCTTATACCACCACTGGGCCACCATAAATATGTCAGCAGCTCCCGGGTTCTTTCACTCCTTCACTAGTGAGGGGGGTTCATATCCAGATAGTAGAAATAGTGCGGGCCTCCACCCAGAGAAAGATTTAAGGGGACCTGGTGACTGGTCAATACAACCATCTGGTATGCTGTACCTGTCTACCTCCCCATTGTAGTCATCTCTCTCACATACTCCAAGCAAGAGCAAACAGTTCCCAAATTATCAAGCACTGTTACTAGGGAGTCAATAAAGAGTAATAGCATTAAGTAAATTATAGATCGAGGGAGCACTCCTGACCAGTTGGAGCACTCCTTTCCTCTGCATGTGAGATGTAGTAAAGAGTGTTCTGTAAAGAGTGTCTCACATCCAGCTACCCTGGAAATGGGCAAGTCTGGGTAAGGTTTTAAATAAAAATACATTATTGATGGTGCTCAATCAATAATATCATAATACCACCACAAGACCACTCCTATGGTTGTAACAGTGGTCTCACATTCTTAGAGTATCAGAACTGCTTGCCTTCACGTCACTGTACCCATACCCTAAGAATGCACCCGAGACTAATCTTACACCTGTAAAAGTGGTCTCAGTGGTGGTATTAACATACACACAACTTTATTTTAGGGATGCACTCTAAAAAGGAAAAGATTGTTAGTGCAAGATGCAAACAAATATGGCTGGTCTTATAGTGCCCTATGTAGGCTGAACCCATACCATGTATAAGATATGGCCATCACTACACACCCTGAGCAGACATGGCCACAACTAAAAGTTTTCCAGGCTGCCACTAGTAATGCCCAGCAGTGCCCAGCCCAACCCAGCATTCATCTCACCCCCACACCACAATGCACAGTACAGCTTAAAGCTGGTCACCTCCTATACTTGAAGCCACTACCCTCTCCCACCTGGTACCAGTATTTAACCCTTTAAACCTAAAGGAGCTCCTTTATGTAGTCCCTGGAAACCCAGTGCTGAATCAATGTAAGCCCATTGATACTGGGTCGGGTTGGCCAGTGGTTGTAGTGCATTTT
This sequence comes from Neoceratodus forsteri, assembly GCA_016271365.2. Lineage (NCBI taxonomy): Eukaryota > Metazoa > Chordata > Ceratodontiformes > Ceratodontidae > Neoceratodus > Neoceratodus forsteri. The sequence continues at coordinate 479,039,073 of CM028135.1, forward strand.
AAATTAAATTGAGAGCAGCTGCTTAGATAACCCCAACCTAAAGGCCATGCAATATCTAAAATGGGAGTTCACCTTGAACCTGAGGTATTTGTGCAGTTTCTGGCCTGATCACCAAATACGAAGAAAACAGTTCTCAAACGAAATAACACTTCACTTATGAAGCAAGGCAAGCCCTAAACTTACTCACAGGTCCAACTGAGTGGATCCGCCTTCACTCTGTAAGGCTTCTGGATCTCAATGCCTACAGGTGCCCAACACTGAGATCTTTCCCTGAAGGGGAGATGATCATGCATGCAGATATGGTGCTCTTCTCTAGTCATGCAACCATCATAAACTTGACTTACAGAAAACACACTGGTCTTAGTAGTCAACTTCCAGCTGTTCCAGGCACTTAACTCTTTAAGTAGAAGAGACTCTTTAAAGTCAAACACAGCAAAGTCAAATTTCACCATTTGGTCCATCCATAGAAGACTAGAGCTAAATGGTGTATCTGCCCAGTACACCTAAGCCTGAGATATTGTTATTTCTTTTCATACAGTAGTAGCCACAGACATGGTCAAATATTTCCAGATTTTTCGCAGAATTTCTGAAGAGTTTCTCTCAGTTGCCCCTACTGTGGAACTGCAGAAATCAGGAGATTTCTCTAGAAATATCACAGAAATTTCAGGAACTATCTGACCATGTCTTTGGCTGTGACTGTGCTTTTAGAGTCCTCACCATAACACTTGAGTATAGACCCTGGCCCAATAGCCAAATGCAAAGAATTCAGTTCCCAAACTGAATAAAACTTCTTTCTGAAAGCAGGGCAAGGCCTGATCTTACTCATAGTTCCAACCTAGTGGATTCTGTCTCTTTCTACTGGACCTTTAGGCCTCCATTCTTCATGGTCTCCTTTGATCATCAGGGCTGCCTCTCCTGTCTCCCACTACACTCACTCTCTGGCAGCTGCTTCAATGGCTCCATCCTGAGGTTTGGATGACCTCTGTCACTTTGATCTCTGCATGTGTACTGACTCACACTTCAAGGCCTCTGAATTCTATAGCTATACATTGGACCTTTTCAGCATCCTTTGTGCTGGCTAGCATGTGAATGTCAGCTGTTACTTGTCAGTAGGAAAATTGCTTTATTCACAGTTCATCTCACACAGATACACAGTCTGTTGCAGCACACCTTGAGCCCTCTTGGACAACAGCCCTTCCCCACCAAGATCTTCACCAGATCTGATCTGCAATCAACACAGCCCCTGCTCTTTCCTCCAAAAAAGTCTGTCTACCACTGGTTCTGATGTCTGTCAATCAAGTCCAGCCATTCCTGGATGTCCAAACTATGATCCCCCATTGGCTGGCAAAAGGGCACCTGAATGAATCAGTCCTCCTATGACCCACAGGTTTCTGTGCTCATTTGACCAGATGCTGCCTCCTGACTGGCTGAAGAGGCAGAGTCGGAGGCACCAATATAGTGGTGGCCATGCTCTGTATTGACACTGGTCCCAATACTCTTTTTAAACAAGGCTCCTGCTCTTGGAATATTTGCTGCTCTCTGGTTCATCTTTACTCAGTTGCATTACGTTTTCCAGTCATGTTGTAAGTCAGGGAATCCCCAGTATGTGCAAGTGTGCTTGATCACTCCATCAGTGGCAGGCAACTGCCACTGATATACAGCTAAAGTTGTGTTTCACACTGGTGAAGGAGCCACCAAAGAAATCTAGCCTCCCAGGTCCACTCCTGTACCCCTGTGCAGAATTTCATATCCAGATGGCTGAAGGGGCCAAAGGTTAGCCTCACATTCTTTTGGAGGTGGGTGGCCAGTTACACACAGCTTAAAGAGATTCTACAGTAGGGCAGAACAAATTTGTTTTCTTTCCCCAGCTGTTTAAATAGACTGGTGCCTTATTTCTGCACAGCAGTGTTCATCCAAAATAACAGCTCCTTCCCTGAGCTGGAAAACTTTGTCTGCCATTCAGTGTTGGAGCAGCAAGATGGAGCTGAGCTGCTCCACCCAACTCCACATCTTTTTGACGAGCTTTGTCTTTTACTGTTTGTTAGTTTTCTGACTTCTGAAGCTCACAAACTAACTTGTAAGGTTGTTATCCTTTGAGCTTCTTTTTAGGAGGAACTTTATGCATCAGGCTGGTAGTGTTGTGTGCCCAAGTCACTGTCACCTGGTTGGGATGCCTGCCTAGCTGGAAAGACCTGCAGTTTGCATAGTTCGCATGGCTTGCAGACTGAAGAGTGTGTGTGTGTGTGTGCTTGGTGATTAGCTTGGGGTGCAGCTGATACTGGATGGACAGGGTTTGCCTTTTACTGCCTGAGAGTTGCTGAATCAGATGGAACACAGAACCCAGAGGTGAACCATGGAGGCAAACCAGTGGAGCATAGACACACTTGTCAGTGTGTATATGCCAGCCTTGCCTAGGGGTGTTAGGGACTGAGCCATGCACTGTTAAATTTACTTCGCACAGATCGAGGGATTTTCTGCTGCTTTTCCCCTCAATAGGCTTTACTTTGGAAAAGGAATTAAAATACTAAAGGTCCATGGAGAAGACACTGAAGGCAGTGATGTCTGGGCAAAATTAGGAGTTCAGTGCATTAAAGTTCTTATATTCCAGAAACAAAAATTGAGAAATTTCTATGAGGCACTTGTCAAGATTTATGAGATTGACTGGTAATTGGCATTGGAATAGTACAACAAGGTATGGCTTAAATTTGGAAATCCTGTTGTTTGGTAGTTGGACTTCGAGGATGCCAAATTGAGACTTACAAAGGGAATTCTCTAAAGGATATTTTCAAGCCTGTTTCAAGTAGTAGTAGGCAAGCAAGGAGAGTCTAAGTAACTTGATACAAGCTGCTTAGTAGCTGTTTGAAGCATATGAGCTTTTGGCATTATTATGAGAGGACATATTTTATAGACTATTTTTGCAGTTCATTTAGAAAATGATATATATTTTATATGTTACTCTTATGTTTTATTTATTTACGTTTTTGGTAACCAGGTAAGTGCGGTGATCAAGTGGACCTTTTTCAGTCACGACCTGGGCCACAAGGTAGTGGTACATGGATACAAGCAGTAGATATACAATTTACATATACTGTACAAGCATCAATAGATAACAAATAGACAAAAGCTTACTTGTGGTAAACAAACAATGACAAATGAGGTACCATAGGGATACTGGCAGCAGTACAATAGGAGAAAAGTTACAGATTCACAAGGAGTAGTTTAACATAATAGACTTATCAATATCTAGTCTAGGTAACAAGCCTGTCCTGAGAAAGAGAGCGGGTTGACCTGAGAGGGTGTGGTAAAATTAGAGCATGACTTCCAGACAGTGCGCTGAGTCTAGGCACTGAGGGAGCATAGTCTGAGTAAACTGGAGAGCAGGATAGTTAGTGTTATGCCCCACTAAGTCTTGGTGTAACCTTGAGCCATGGTCTGGACCAGGTATAGAGATGTGGGAGGAGGTTGCATAGGTAGGTTTGAGAGGCAGTATGAGAGTCAAGTGAGTGGCTTTGTCACATATATGAGTGGAATATTTGATGCTATGTGTTCCGTCAATTTAATTTTATCATAATGTCAGGTTAGCAAGCAGTTATAAATGGCCCAAGACATAAGGAACAGTGGGAGTGACTTTGAAAGAGAATAAGCCAAGATAATACTTTTTTTCCTCAGCTGCAATTTTGGGCTTGTATAGTGAGGACCCATATAAGAGACTGTGTGCTGCGGGCTTGGGGAGGACCTTAGGGAGAGTCTGTTGGGCACCATGCAGCATGGCTGACACATCGGCTCTAAAACCGGACATCAAAGGGCACATAGTGGGGTATGGAATAAGAGCTGTGACTTAGGCCCACTATTAGTTACCAGGTCTCAGCACGAGACAAAATTACCTGACATGAGTGAATCTGTTCAGTTTAAGGCATCCTATACTTGATGCCTAATGTGCAACTGGTAGGGGATGATGCTACTGGGATTGCTAATATGAGCACAGAGCAGCATGCAGTGCATAGTGCCCCTTAGAGCTCCCTTAAAGATGGCAGGTTCTGTCTGCTGGCACTGTCTGACTTTTTGGGCCTTGTGGCTGTGCATTTCTCCATGTTGTCTGAGGCAGAGTAGTATTGTGTATTGGCCCTAATTTCTGGTTAGGTGGTCTTGTTGCCGTGACTTGGTTCTCTCCCTATGTGGACTCTGGGATAGTCTACTGAATGAGGTGAGGAGCGGCTAATGCAGCAGGCTGCAACATAAGAGATCCCAGTTGGTCTACTGCTGGATGATATCACAGTATGGCTCATTTAGCACTAGTGGCTACATTTACAGTTTAGCAAATACTTGAGGGCTAATTGACTGGGTTATTCTGTAAGAAAACAGCTGGAGCCTTTGCTAAGTTTAGCATTAATGATCTGGGGTAATTTGTATGCTTTTTATGGCTGCGTGTAGTTTGATAAAATGAAAAGTTCTAATAGCAAAGCATTTATTTCTGCTGGATAGACCTGATACACACATAGAAAACAAAAGTAGTAAATTAGAGCTATTTAATGGAGGACAGAGCATCAGGCTCCTATCTCTAGAACTTGCTGTATCAGTGATCATGAATGCATCACTCTTACATGGCACAGGAGGCATTGTAGGAAAAAGAACAGCAATACACATTGCTAAGATGGAGATCCCCAGGGACCATAGAACTACCATATAACTAGCAGGCTAGATTAGGAAAACTCTTAATAGCAAACAAAGGGACGGACACACCAGGACTACACACACAAATCAAAACACTCTGCACAACATGTTTTTTGCAAATTTTGACTGTACTACTCCATTAAACCTGGATTGACAGCTGGAAAGTCAAATATTTTCAATTTTGTTGCATTCATGACTACAGACTGAAAGTTAACACTGAATGGCAATAAGTAAGTAAGCAAGTAAATCTTTATTTCTCCAGCGCCCAATCCCAGAGGCTCTGGGCACTTTACAAAGATGTGGAAGAGACTTACAAAATGACAATACAAGAAATACATATAGAGTCTATAAAATAAATACAATTAAAAATCAATAATAATAAAATCAGTGCTGTAGCTAGCAGAAAAAGGCTTCTCTGAAAAGGTGTGCCTTCAGACCCTTCTTAAAAACCTCCACCAATGGAGCCTCCCTCAGAGATCTGGGAAGCAATTTCCAGAGGACCAGGCCAGCCACATCAAATTCACAGTCCCCAAAAGTTTTCAGCCTGGCCCTCAGAAACACTAGGAGGCCCTCGGTGGAGGAGCGGAGCGAACATACTGGGATGGCAAGGATCAGGAGATCACTCAGGTAGCCAGGGCCTGAGCAAGCCCACCTTGAAGACAATCCTCCATCTTATAGGCAGCCAGTGCAGGTCCCACAGGACCGGGGTCACATGACAGTACCTGAGAAGGCCAGTCAGCAACCTGGCCACTGTGTTCTGCATCAGCTGCAGTTGACAGAGGTTCCCCCCCACTGACCCCGAAGTAGACAGCATTACAGTAGTCTAGCCTTGATGTGACAAAGGCATGTACCAGCATGGGCAGGCCACCAGGCAGAATTAGGGGTTTAACCTGGGTGACATTCCTTAAGTGGTAAATCCACTCTGGACAATGGACGACACCTAAGCTTCAAGTGTCAAACCATCATCAAGGATGACACCTAGATTTCTCACCCTAGTGGATGCTACCAATAGATTAAGGATAAGGAACAACCCCATTCTTGATCTGGTGGCAGCCACATCACACTGGCAACCAGGCTCAATCAATGGTACCTCTGTCTTGTTGGGGTTCAGTCACAGCCAGTTAGAGGACATCCAATGTTGGATCTCGGTTAGGCATTTATTTAGCACTTCTATGGTGTTACTTGTTCTGGCAGCAAAGTACATGTACAACTGGGTATGTTCTGCATAGCAGTGAAAAACTGCACTGTAATGTCTAATGAGCTCACACAGAGGTAGCATGCACACTGCAAACAGCCTCAGTGACAAAATCAAGCCTTGAGAAACTCCACAGGGCAGGAGCATCGGACAGAAGGAGAAATTCCCCATCACTACCTGTTGTGTCCTGCCCATGAGAAAGGACTCAAACAAGTTGATGACAGTACCTATGAGTCTGCAATACTCTCTAAAGTGATCCAGAAGCACAATGTGGTCCATGGTGTCAAAAGCTGAGGAGAGATCTAGGGAAAAAAATGACCCCTCTCCTCTATCTCTCACCCTGAAGAGGTCATTTTGAAACCTGACCAATGCCATTTCAGTGCTATGCCTTGCCTTAAACCCAAACTAGAATGGCTCAGAGATATCAAAGTCTACAAAGTGTGTCTCGAGCTGCAGAACCACCACTTTCTCAACAACCTTCCCCAAAACAGGGAGGCTGAAGATAGGTCGATAATTCACCAAGATGTCAGGGTCAAGTGATAGTTTCTTCAGAATGGGCTTCACCTATGCCTCCTTCAAGGTGTTGGGGAAGAATCCTCCAACAGCAAGCACTGGACTATCTTGGCGAACACTGTACCAACGGACTTAACACATCCCACTAGTAGATGAGTCAGGCCCGGGTCCCGTTCATTAGTAATAGTAGTAGTAGTTTTATTTTGTTTGATCAGTTGAAAACCATTACAAATATTACAACAGATAAAATACCTTCTAAAAAAGACCATTACATCCACATTTGTTAAAAAAAATCATATACAAATTAAAGGACAACAGGACATACCCAGATTAATAAGTATAACAAAGTGCCATATGCCAAAATTGTCCTGGTTACATTATAGGCCTCAGCAACCACAGCTTCATCACCATTGTTTAGCTCTAATTATTTACATATTACTAAGTCCAATGTCTTGGATCGCAGAAAAATATTGAAAGGCCTCTATGATCCTTGTCAGTCTGCCCTTGAGGATAAATTAGTCAGATAGCAAGGTTTAATATAAGTACATAAGGGCACTACCCAAAATTTGATGTATAAGAGTCATTGCTGACTTTCCTCTTGCCATTGTCTCAATATTAGGGGAGATACCTTTGTTATTATAGCGTATAGTGAGGGCTTGTTCTAACTCAATTTCCATCTCAGCTAAAATATTGGTGTACTACAGTTCAAAGATCATTTGTTATATTTATTTTCACTTTGTTCACTGGGTAAGCACACTGGGCCAAGGCCCGTTTTCAGGAACGACCCAGACTTACTTAGCAAGCAGCTAGGATGTGTACAAATTACAGAAAGTGCAAAAAGAGTACATACAATAAAACACCACAGGATATAAAACAGCACATGATAACAAGTTAATAACAACATTAATAACATTTCCAAGTAGGTTGATGCAACAAATAGATTTAAACTTATTTTTAAAGTTTACATGGCTTTTACAGTCTAGGCAAGTTTGAGGCATATGGAATGTGATTGTACCTTTCTGTGATGCAACAGCATTCCAGCTGATTTGGAAAGCGTACAAGCCACAGACTTTGAAAACAGCTGGGAAAATTGTCACATGCACATCAAAGGCTAATAGTAAATCATATGATAGCTGTGGTAGTTTTCTCAAAGCTCTTGTTGAAACTGCAAAGCTACATGATTTTGAGGGGCACCATACACTATAAAAAATAAAGGATGTGCAACTCTGTGCACTACCTATGTGTTCTTCCACCTTGGATTCTGATTACCATGGACCTCTCAAGCTTCGTTCTTGAGGTCAGCAAGAATCAGAACCCCTCTGTGGCAGAACAAACTGCTTGTGCATAGTTGCCCATCTAGTATTCTCTATACTTCAAAATGATATGTAATTGTTCTTTAAAGGGGACCTAAACAAGCTGTTTTTTAAAACTGCAAATGCCAAAATCTGGCTTCATTGTGAGTTAAAGTAAAGGCTACTGTTTACATTTATGCTAAAACTGCATTTATGTAAATAACATAAATGCAGTTTCATAGCTTTTGAAAAATGTAAACATCAGCCTTTCATTTACGAAAAGCAGCCTTGACGTCTCCCTAACATGTCTGCCAACTGTGTTAAGTGATGAGTCATGATGACATCATCGAAGCCAGAGGCAGAGACCAATATAGATCCCTATAGGCTAACTAGTTCTTCTTTCCCTCTATATTTTGAATTGTTTTACCAGAATGATCGACACCATGTGTTAACATGTGGATTATTTTGCTCAGCACACGTTAGGCTATGATTTTGTGTATTTTATTTACTTTAACTTGCTGAAAATGTTTTGCAATCTAGCTGACTTTCTCTTTGGCGAGCTGCAGAACAGTACAACACTTCAAATACCTGATGATCTAGTGGTTATGTGATGCCCGGAATTTTTGTTTGTTAACCAGGAGAGACATACTATGCTGAAACCTTGTTTGCAGATGTGGCCTGGCAGCACAAGGAAGTTAAGTGACTTGCTCAGGGTCACACAGCAAAGTACTGGTCTCGTCCAATTCCAAAGCTCATGCATTCTTGTTATTCCACAAATAAAGCTTCTCTTGTATTCTTTTTCCAAATGAACCCCCTGCACCTAGCCTACCTTCTGTTGAACACGCTACCATCCATACCATGTCCTTAGCACTGCCTGGGGCTGCATATGAGCTTGCGGTCTCATGAAGAGAATTATCATACCTCAGACTGTAATCGTATACCTCAGAGAGTTGTGCATACCTACACCGATACGGATCATCAGCTGGCACTGTTAATAAATACCTCCCAAATCACACTTAAGTCCACTTTTGCAATGTTTGACTTCTACTCCCACAGTAAACATTGGGTGGATGCATAGTGAAGGCGGTATGTACAGTTCCCCTGTTGTGTTTTTGGCCAGCCTCATTAACCAACAATTGGGTCTTCATGGAGGGCCAAGCAAAAAGCCTCAGGGCTTACCAGAAAAACTGCTGTTCATGACCTCATAAGGGCTGCACTTACTATGGATAACAATATTAATAGCAGGAGAGGCATATTAATGCCTTGAGTGAATTCACCAGACTTGCAGTGTCAGTCTACTCCTTTACGTGTGATCTGCAGAACTCTGCAGGACAGTTCCCTGCAAATCTTCTCCAGTACTTTTTAGTGCCCTACTCCACAATGCAAGCTGATTGGCTTCCACCATTCTAAATCTTGAATGATCTATACACAGCTCCCTCAATACTGTCCTAACAAATGTCAACACTCCCTCATTTGAGGGTACTCTCCTACACTGAATTAAAGTAACACTTTAAGTGCAGCCCTGCCACTCTGAGTATTTGTCATTGCTGGCTGCTCTCATTCACAGTCAGGTAGTGATCACAGTACTGGCAGCCCTACATTTCAGATCTCTCAATGATCTGCTAAACATCCCCCTTCCTGTCTTCCCCTAACCTGAATATTGCTGTACCCTGCTTGAATGGCCTCTTCAGTCCCTCTCTGGCATTCATTCTTCTCTTCTGCTCCCCACACCAAAAACCGGTGCGCTTACTACCCTTTTGCATCAGGAATGCGATTAGTACAGTCGAAAGTGTCTTTTTACATAATAGTAATAATAAACATGATAATCTGGTAAGCCAGGCTGATACCAGCAAGGCACAAGGGGAACCATGGCATTCCTACCCATATAAGATCTAAGCCACCTATGATTAGGCAATATTAAATGATGTGCATAATGATGTGCACACCCATCATTTAATAGTGCCTAATCAAAGGTAGCCTAGATCTTTTAAGGAAAGGAAGCCCATATTTCCCCTTGTTCCCTGCTGCTATCAGCTTGACATACTGGAAAGATTTATTTGTTTTTGATATGTCACAAAACCTGGGGACTGTACTACCTACATTCATGATGCAGAAGGGTGATCAGCTCACCTGTTTGTGGTGTGAGAAGGGGTAGTGAAGAATGAATACTAGAGAGGGGAACTAAGAAGGCCACTCCTGCAAGGTACTGCTATATTCAGGGAAGGGGGAAGACAGAAGGGGAGAAATTTAAGTAGATCACTGTGAGAAAGAAGATGCGGGGCTGCCAGCACTATGATCACTTCCTGACCCTATTGTCCTGGCCAACATTCCCCTTCCCATAAAACCAGTTCATGCAATTATGCAAGGCTGTGTGTGGATATTAATGTATGAAATGGCTGCCACCACATGTTCAGTTACTTCACTACCAGTCTAGTATTGTTTGTAAATCACACTGGGATACAATATGTATGAAAAGCACTATATAAATACGGATCCTTATTATTATTATTTCCCATGGAAAAAGAAGATAAGACAAGACAAACATGTTTTTGATTATAAAAATTATGAACACTGGCATTGGACTACAGAAGAACTTTGCTACAAACAAGTGATGGATTTATGGGGTGATGAAGGATGCGGCTATAACTCCCCCCATTGTAAAGTACTCGCTTGCTGCTGCTGCATTTCACTTTGTTGAAGAAGTCTGATTTACTCGATTGTACAAATGTTTACATTTCAAAAATAGTGGATTACATTTGTAGTTTCAGTCAAAAACATAGCACAGAATAGCAGACAGTAGAAACAGTGTTTTATAATATAAAGTGCATATCAAGTATGCACACTCCCAGCACCCCTATTGTAGCATCCTGGATTTGGCCGTAACCACTAGATCACCAGGATATTCAAGATTTGTACTGCACTGTGGTTGTCAAGAGAAAGTCAGTTGATTAAACACAGTTTCGATGTTAAAGTAAACAAAATGAACAGAAACATAGCTCCAACATATGTGATTGATCTAAATAATGCACATGGCAATGACCATTTTGGTGAAACAATTCTATACAGCGGGAAAGTAATAGTTAAGTACCTCCAGAGAGCCACATGTCTTCTGATTTAGCTCAATGATGTCATACAAACACATTTGGCAGTTATTTTGGTAGGTAAGGTATAGTATGAATGGAATGATTTTATATTTTTCAATGCTTTTGAAATCATTATTTGGTACTTATATAAATGTAGTTTTAGTATTAACAATTAGCAGCCTTTCCTTTAGTCTGTTTGAGGTCGATTTTTAAAGCTTGTTATCAAAGAGTTTAGTATTCTTTAACCCTTTGTTTGCATGCAAGGTACAGGAGTAGGACAAACAAAAGGGTTAAAGGATACCTAAACAACATTTTGACAACAAACTATTCAAAAATCTGACTCCACAGGTGACTAAAGGAAAGGCTCCTGTATTCATTAATGCTAAAATTACATTTATATAATTTACCTAAATGCGGTTCCAGAGCATTTGAAAATTGTAAAATCATCCTTCCAATTTCAAAAAAACTGTCTTACCTGCTTCCTAAAATGGCCGCCAATTGTGTTATGTGATGACATCATTGGAGCCAAAGTCAGAGAGAGATATGGGTCTCTATAGTGCTTACTACTGTAGTTCTTTTTTCCCTTTGTATAGCATTGTTTCACCCAAATGATCAAAACCATGTGTATTATTTTGTATAAAACACGTTAGGCTATGGTTCTGTTTATTATGTTTACTTTAACATGCTGAAATTGTGTTTTAATCCAACTGACTTTCTCTGTGGCAAACCACGGTGCAGCACAAATCTTGAATAACCTGGTAGTCTAGTGGTTATGGTAAATCCAGGATGCTACAATGGGGGTGCTGGGCTGGTGTGCATACTTAATATGCACTTTTAACATTTTTATTAAACTTGAATATTTTCTGCTATTATTCTTTTCTAGTACATTTTTGACAGAACCTACAAATGTAATCCATAGTTTGAATGTAAACGTTTGTACAATCAATAAATCAGACTTCTTCAACAAAGTGAAATGCAGCAGCAGCAGCAAGCAAGTACATTACAATATGTGTGTGTGTGTGTGGGGGGGGTTGCAGCCACATCCTTCCCCACCCCCTAGATCCACCACTTTTTTGTAGCAAAGTTCTTATGCAGTCCAATGTTAGAGTTCATACTTTCTCATAAATCAAATATATGCTTGTCTTGTCTTCTTTTTCCATGGGAAATAATAATAAGAATAAGCATTTATATAGTAGTTTTCATACACACAGTATCCCAAAGTGCTTTACAAGCAATACTAGAATGGTAGTGAAGTGACTGAATGTGTAGCGACAACCAAGTCACACATTAATATCCACACACAGCCTTGGACAACTGCATGAACTGGTTTTATGGGAAGGGGATTGTTGGCCAGGACAACGGGGTCAGATAGTGATCAAGGTGCTGGCGGCCCCACATTTTATTTCTTACAGTAATATGCTCATAGTTCTCTCCTTCTGTCTTCCCCCTTCCCTTAATATAGCAGTACCTTGCAAGAGTGGTCTCCTCAGTCCCCCTCTGGTATTCATTCTTCACTACTCCTCCTCACACCAAAAACTGTTGAGCTCATCACCCTTCTGCATCGTGAATGCAAGTAGTACAGTCCCCGTTGTTTTTTTAAACATCCCAAATATAAATATATCTTTCCAGTAAGCCAGGCTGATAGCATCAGGGAACAAGGGGAATTATGGACTTTCCTATCCTTAAAAGAGCTAGGCTACCTTTGAGTAGGCACTATTAAATGATGGGTGTGCACATCATTATGCTCATCATTTAATAGTGCCTAATCATAGGTGGCTTAGATCTTACATGGGTAGGAAAGCCTAATTTTCCACTTGTACCATGCTGCTATCAGTCTGGCTTAACAGAAGATCATGTTTATTATTAATACGTAAAAATAACATGGGAGACTGTACTAACCACATTCATGATGCGGAAGGGCAGTGAACTCACCAGTTTTTGGTGGGGGGAGCAGGTGAGAAGAATGAATGCCAGAGAGGGGCTGAAAAGGCCATTCCAGCAGGGTACAGCTATATTCAGGGACAGGAAGGAGGATGTTGAGCAGATCACTGTGAGATCTGAAATGTGGGGCTGCCAGCATCATGATCATTACCTGACTGTGGATGAGAGTAGCCAGCAATGACAAATACTCAGAGTGGCAGGGCTGCACCTAAACTGTTACCTGAATTCAGTGTAAGGAGATTACCCTTGGGTGGGGGGGGGTGTTGATGTTTGTTAGGACAGTATTGAGGGAGTTGTGTATAGCTCATTCAAGATTTGGAAGGGTGGTAGCTAGCCAACTCGTATTGTGGAGAAGAGCACAGAAAACTACTGGAAAAGATTTGCAGGGAATTGTCCTGCAGGATTCTGCAGATCATAGGTAAAGGAGTAGACTGACACTGGAAGTCAGGTGGATTTGCTCAGGGTATTAGTATGCCTCTCCTGCTAATAATAATATTGTTAGCCATTGTAAGTGTAGCCCTTATGAGGGCATGGACAGCAGTTTTTCCAGTGGGTCATGATGCTTATTGCTTGGCCCTCCAGGAAGACCTAATTGTTGGTTAATGAGGCGGGCAAAAAACACAACAGGGGAGCTGTACCTACTACCTTCACTGTGCAGAAGGGTGGTGAGCCACTCAATATTTACTGTGGGAGCAGAAGTCAAACATTGAGAAAGTGGACTGAACAGTAATTTGGGAGGCATTTTTTAACAGTGCCAGCTGATGATGCATATCGGTATAGGTGTGCACAACTGTCTGAGGTACAAGATTACAATCTAAGGAGTGATAATTCTCTTCATGAGACTGTAAGCACATATGCAGAGCCAGACAGTACTATGGACAGGGTATGGATGGTGGGGCATTCAAACAGAAGGCAGGCTAGGTGCAGGGGGTTCACATGGAAAAAGAAAGCCTTATCTGTGGATTAACAGGAGAGCATGAGCTTTGGAATTGAACCAGACCGGCACTTTGCTGTGTGACCCTAAGCAACTCACTAAACATTCTTGTGCTCCCAGGCCACACCTGTAAACAAGCTTTCAGCTTAGTGTGTTCCTCCTGGTTAACAAAAAACAAAATTCAGGGCATCCCATAACCACTAGATCTTCAGGTATTTTGAAGTGTTGTACTGTACTGTGGTTTGCCAAAGAAAAAGTCAGCTGGATTGCAAAACATTTTCTACAAGTTTAAGTAAACAAAATGAACAACATCCTAGCCTAACATGTGAACTGATCAATATAATCCATGAGTTAATGCATGGTGTTGATCATTCTGGTGCAACAACTCAAAACAAAGTGGGAAAGAGGAACCAGTTATCACTATAGAAATATATGTGGGTCTCTGTCTCTGGCTCTGATGATGTCTTCATGACTCATCACTTAACATACTTGGCAGACATCTTAGTGAGACACCAAGGCTGTTTTTTGAAAGCGAAAGGTTGACGTTTACATTTTTCAAAAGCTATGGAACTGCATTTATGTTATTTACATAAATGCAGTTTTAGCATAAATGTAAACAGCAGCCTTTACTTTACCTCTCTATGAAGTCAGATTTTGGAGTTTGCAGTTTTAAAACACTGCTTGTTTACGTACCCTTTAATATCATGGCTCTACTGTTGTAAATTGACTCCAAACCAGTGCTTACTGAATCAACGGTCCCAGATACATCACTGTCACATGGGACCGAAGTCATTGTAGGAACAAGAAGAGCAATAAACCATGCTAAGATGGAGATCTCTAGGGCAATAAAGCTACAGTAAAATGAGCAGGTTAATTTAGAAGAAACTGCTAATAGCAGACAAAGGGAAGGACACACCAGGACTACACACCCAAATCAAAACACTTTGCACAACATGATTTTACTAATTTTGACTGGCCTGCTCCTTTAATAGTTTTCAAGAGATAACAATGTAAACTAGTTGCAGTACTGTGGGTTACAAGCAAGTTGCAACAGCCGTATAATATATGGCTACCTGGGTCTGCCACTGGGTTTAAAAAATTGTTCCTAACAGCTAACTGTTCAGAACAACGTTTTGAACCACATCTGACATCAACTGAACTGAACATTACGAATGACCTTTTTCCTTTCATCAAGAGTGACAAAAACTGAAATTACAGCACAAGCACACGTCTGCTGTTTTAAACTGCAGTGGAAACTACTTGTTACATAGGGAACTGGGATTTACAGCACATGCACTGTAGCTTAATGTTTCCTCTTTTTTAAGCAGCACTTTAGGCAAGAGCACAAAAGATGAAAAGATAAAAGATCATTTATTGCAGTGAGCTGTTACATAAATTCAGTAATCGCTACAGGAATGTACGTAAAATATCACTTTTTGGCATTGGATCAAAGACAGAAGAAGGAATTGAAGTACCAGTGGTACACAGAGGCATGAAAACTGCCCTAAACAGAATCTGGACACAATTAAACATGAAATGTGGCATCTCACCTACAATAGGCTACCCTGTGCAAATAAGTTGCTTGTAAAGCACTTTGGGATCCAGTGTATTGAACAGTACTACATAAAAGTAAATTCTATACTATTCTTCGGTCCTGGCAATGCCAGTAGTTAAGCAAGTACCAGTGGTACTGAGATGTGCCAAAGTTCAAATGGCTAGAAATAAATTATACGGCAAGAGTGGGCTACAGCAAACAAAGACTTGTTTCTCAGTGGAGTTACCATATATGTTGTTTGTAATTGTATGAAACATGTTTGTCCCAGGAACCTATCTGTTATTTTTAATTGTAAGAATTGGGTTTGCACTGTGACTCTGCCCCACAAATGTTCACGTTTCTTCTACTAAGATCCACAGAAATAAGCTGTGGAGTGCCAGAGTGGTGTGCTCTGACCGCACAAAGAAGTCAGGAGATAAGCAGCTACATTTTATACTACCTAGCAAGGGTCAGATCTGGCCACAGCACAGGCCCTTGTAAAGATCATATAAGTACTTGAGGCTCTAAGCAACAAAAGCCCGTACCAGTGTCATGCCCAAGAATGAGATACACCCTGATTATTGTAAACAGCAACCCCAACTGTGTTCATCAGGTCCATGTTATAATAGCAATTGCTATTATGGCGAGTGTATATTGCCAAAAAGCAAATTGGCAGTATTCACATACTTGTGACCCAATATCTAGCAACAATAAACAGTGTCTATGTGCCCCCCCCACTTTGCCCCCACACCCCCACTACTAAAGGATTACTAACTCCAGGGAGGTGCATGTGGGGGAGGGGGCAAAACACCCATTGCAGCAAAACAAAAATCAAGTCAGCCACAGGCAGTGGCAAAATTGTGTGTCCCAGTCCCCAGCCCCAAACCCAGTACCTGTTGCACCAGAGCTAGCCACCCTCATCACCACACCACATGGCTAGCTCAGCAGCAGTAGGCACACCAGTCCCCTAAACCCTTTCCCTGTCTCTCCTCTTCCCCTCGCTATCCTCACTTTCACGTAAGGTTGCTACCTTTGCAGGATAGCCTATGGGGATAATGTTGAATATGAGTCACCGTTTTGATGGTCACCCATATTCAGTCGCTATCCTCATGTGATTCTGTGTTCACCCATCTGTGCAAGCCACTCATTGCAGAATAAGAGTGGTTCCACTTTTGTTTCTAGCATGCCAAAATTGCTGAGCTTTACTTTGTTTTCCCATGCAACAAATGTGATTGAAATAACTCATTCTTCAATGAGTTGCACTCACAGACAAAAGTTCAGTTCAGTTCAACATTACAACTTGCTAAAGGTTAAATAAGTCTGCCTGTTTGTACTTTTTAGGTGCTGGTAACTCAATATGGAGCTGCACAGCTGGAAGACTGATGATGATGTGTGTGGCTAAATATGATGCTATAAAATAAAGGGCATGCATCCAAACAATCTGCTTCTGTGAACGCGTTCCAGCTCTTTCCCCTGCCCCACCTTCACTTTGGGGCATGTCTGTTTTGAGAATTCAGATGTGTTTATGCAATAACACGCCATATCTCTGCACAGCCAAGTAGAAACCATGAAAGCTTTCTTTTTGGAGCAAGCCCCCCCCCCTTCCTAAAGACACCTTTTCCAAGGCATAACGTTTGAAATTTTGTCCTTCCTTGTCCATACTTCATTACAAGGGTAGCCAGAGCATTATTCCTTACAGCGTGAAAGAGCTTGACAGACCGTATAGAGTGAGGGCACACCACCATCCTAGTTTAAATGAAATGTTTTTTCATCAGCCTTTATTGGAATTATGTTTTTAGGATTGTGCAGCTAAAATATTTATATAGTTGTATGTATTAATTATGACTGCCTCTAGACTCAGAAAAATATAATAGGTTCTTGCAGGCCATTTACTCTCTTTTTGTTATTAACATTATGTGTGTGTTTGCCTGTATACAATCAGTATTTTATCCTGGTGGTGTGTATGGGGGGGGGGGGGGTGTATCATGGCATCATGGGGAGCTGTTTCTTAGATTCTGTGTGCCCTTCATGTTTATTTATTCTAATTATGGTAAGAGAGACTCCACTATTTTGCTCACAATTTGTAATATCACAGATTGCAATATTGTGCTGTATAATAATAATCTTGCACAAGGTATATCTCTTTCAATGCAGACAATATAAGACCAGTACTTTCAAACTGTGGCTACGCGTTGAAAAAGCGCACAATATTGCCCAAAAGGTTGGCACAAATGTGGGGGATCATTTGCAGTTGCCATGTTTGTTATTTTGAATACGTTTTATTAAGTTATTTTTAACCTGGCACCAAACAGTGGCTGGTGTTTTATCCTGTGCGGTTAGCGGGCAGCCCGACTTACTCCCTTGCAGTAGTCACTTTTTCTTCATCGTGGCTCCACATATGTTTCTGTAGCCACATCCTTCTTTACACATCCTCATTTCTCACACTTCTCATGGGGATCTAGACTGCTCAACTGTACTTCACAGCCCACATCCTCCAATCACTGCAAGAAACAATATGTCTTAATGATGACATCCACGTGGAAGGCAAGGACATGGAAATGAGGTGTTAGGGCCTTGCATGTTAAATAGGCTAACTAGCATTTTGTGTACCAATATTGCAGTCCTGCATTGCAGTGCTAATTGGCTCATGCCCCATGAACTACCTAAACTACTCAAAATGAAGAGGTGCTTTGCACATGTGATCAAACCCGTGGTTTGCACTTCCACAAGGGTTAATGCTTTGCACTATCACCGAGAGGATTTTGGCACTCTGATGGCACTTGGAACTCTGTTAGCAAGGAGCTTTCAAAATACATTCTGTTTTCTCACATGCTAGTGGACTTTACTAAGTAAGCTTGAGTGAGTTTTGAACATGGGGCCCAAGGTTCTTCAATAAAATTCCTCTACAGTTCTGCCTCATTAAAAGTGTTTTCTTTGCTACAGTAAGTTTATTTAACTGGAACATTTCTTGGAAATATGATGTGCAGAAACCTCTATAGTCAAGCAAGCTGGGCATATACTCTGCAATTCTAGTAGAGATGCCAGGGAGAGAAAATCCAAGTAGGTTAGAAAAAACTTTGGTATGCTGGTAAGGGAGTCACATAAGAAAAGCATGCTTAAGTCATGCAAGCAATAGAATATGATAGGATGTTTGTTCTCATGTATAACTACATGCTCTGGGGCATTATAAGGCACAAGAAATTTGCACTAAGTACATTCAGCCCCCAGGAAGTACAAGTAATCCACAAAAACCAACACCCTGGAGTGTCTTATTGAGATTATAATGAGCCACACTAAAAGTACTAATCAAAATGAAAATAAAAAACTTAAACATTTAGTATTAAGATATTTATTCACTAAAAACATGGCAGTCTGAAACCAAAACAGTGTCTCCATATGTTTGTTTCCACTACAGCGTCTAAGGGGCTGTAGTACTGAAGGAGCAGTGTGTGAGTATTTTAATTGCACTGTTAGTCCCAGAGCTGTTTCTTTTTCTAAGAGGTGGAAGTCAGGCTTTTAAATGGTTACATGATATAAACTGCAAGGGCAAGATGTTGACTTTGCAGGGGGTGCTTGATCCCAAACATGGCAAAGAGGTAGGGCTCAGAGCAGTTGTGTGCTCCGAATTGAGGTGACAAGACAGTGAGTCAGTGCGCCTGTTAGATTTTGATTGTGGGACGAAGATGGCAGCAGCACAACTAGTGTTGATGTGTGCTGCCAGCTATGGGAAGGAGATGGTGCTTGGCTGGTAGTTCAACTGGTTTGTGTTTGGTGAAGTTTTTGTTTAAAATTAAAAAGACCGCTTTCAGGATTTAGTCAAGCAGTAATGAAATGAACAGCATAAACAGGATCAATCGGAGGCAGTGGCAGGTAGAGGTAAAAATTGGGGCCAGTGAATGACAGATCTATAATACAAGGTTAGAAAAAATTATCAAGATCTGGCTTGTGCCAGTAAGACTAGCCTTTTTTCTTATGTTTATTAATTATGTGGCTTTCCTTTTTACTGTTGTGTGTAAACATGTTAGTATAAGTTATTGGTTTGAAAGAGAGTGCAGTATTTATTTTATCGTAACACAGAACAGACACAATTACAGTTCCCAAAAAACACACTGCAACCACTTATAGGCCCCCAAAACACTTGACACACTGGTTCAACTCCATTACACCAGATTAAAACACATTTTTAGCCCTTTCCCACTATACACACAGGTTTAACTCCTCAATACCCCCCTCCTTCACCCTGTGTCAGTCAACATTTCATAGTGTCCAGTGGTTGCCTTTCTCTCACCCTACCCCAAGCAACATTTTCTGCCATTTAATTAAGCCCACTCCATCACAATGTCCGAAGTAGGATTCCCTCCCATCCAGTGGTACCCTCTCCCTCATCCTGCCCAAACAACAATTTGTGGTATCCAGTGGTAGCCCCTCACTCACCACGCTTCTAGCAGAATTCCCTGGCATCCAGTGGCACCCCTTCCTTATCCTGTGTCATGCAGCATTCCCTGGCATCCAGTGATGACCCCTTAGTAGAGGTGGGCAAGGCACAGCAGGCTTGAGCCTGGCTTCAGCTTAGTGCCTGACTTGGCTCAACTCAATTTCTATAAGCCATTTATTTATTTTTATTTAGATTTTTGTTGACCGGGTAAGTGCACTAGGCAGATTCTGCCTATTTTCAGGCATGACCCGGGGAGGGGGATACAGATGAATGCCAACTGACCTTGAACCAGATTAAGCTGTTGGTGGTATTTTTAGTGAATGAGTGAAATTTGGCCAGGACACCGGGGAAACTTCCCCTGCTCATCAGTAGGGGGACCCTTTGGCTATCGAAGGATGGCCGACTCAGTTGCTGGTCAGATGAGCGAGGTGCAGGAGGGATGGCTGGTACTGGAGCCTGCTTCCTCCTCGGTGCCTGTGTTTCTTGACTCGACCGTTCTTAATGGAGCTAACGATGCTTCTCCTGTGAGTTCTACTGCTGCATTTACTGTGGATTCTGCTTTGGCTGTGACCTCGCCTGCTTCTACTGTGTTTCCTGATGGCTTACCTTCCTGCTCTGTCCCACCTGCTGCTTTTCCTGGGAATCGGACTGACACTGCTCCTACTCTTACCCAGCTTCTGCTTCTTGAGGAGGAAGCTCATCTTCAAAACAAATGGTCTGTCTTAGCTCATTTTGGTGCGTCAGGTGAGGATTCTGCAGAACGGCCTACTCCTACTAATCGCCCGGCTGATTCGTTGGTTGCTATGGAATTAGGGTTGGACACTGCGCATGCTACTCTGCCTCTTGTCTATTCTACAGGACATGATCAAAGTACAACCATGGTCTTTTCTTTTAAGGCTGCCCCCTCTCCCACGTTTCCTGGATGGACACAGAAGAAAGTTTCTTCAGGAAAGTTTTGTTGGGCTGACACAGCTCTCCCTTGGGATGAATTTTGGTCAGTGGAGCATTCCCTTCAGGCAGCAGGTTGGGTTCATCATCCTGACTCTCCCCATAGGATTTCTGGCTTTACCCTGATAAGGATACCTGGGGTGTCTCTGGCACCATCTTCTATGCCGCCAGTTGTGAGTACTTCTACTGTTCCTGCTTTGCCTATTGTTCCTGACATTTCTATTCCATCCTCGACCCCTGCTGCATCCGTTCCTGTGGCTGACCTTCTGGACCCAGGCTCCTTTCCTTTGCATTTACCTTTGGACTTGGACCTGACTCAGAACCCGATCCTTCCTATTCCTCCTGTTCCTGATTCGGAGGACATGCATCCTGATGTGTCCGATGATGACAAACTCAGTGTTGTTTCTAATTTTACTGACATTCCTAGGAACATCCCTGCAGACATTTGGAATGGACCTTTCCCTACTGCTTTACCCCTGCCTCCTGCTGCTCCCCCTCCTCCCAAAAAGACTTGTGCTTCTTTTTTTCAGCAAAATGTTTATCCAGCAAAACGTCATAATGCAGTCCGGCTTTTGTATAAAGGTGGCCTTGACATTTTTCCTGACAGGGTATATGTTGGTAAAACTCTTTTGAAAGATGATTTGCCATTTTTAGTCACTGAGTTATATGCTTTGATTCATGTATCGGGGGAAAATGTCTTTGACATCAGCTTTAAGCTTAGTAGTGGATTGGACAAGTTTTGGGCCTGATACCATCACAAGAAACAAACTCCTCTTTGGTCACCTTTTGAGGTTATTCTTTGACCGGCCTGCTAATAAAACCATTACAGTGCTGTATTGTAACAAAGTGGCCAGTGTTACTGACCTCTTGTACTGGCTGAAACAACACTGCATGGTTACTGGCAACCCTGAGGCCATTTTTGATTCTGAGGATCTGGACGGGGTTGGTGTATTAAGGTAATGTTACCAGATGATACAGGCTTCCAACACCTGCCAAATAGCATTTTTGGGGTAGGGATAGAGGGATTTTGTTTTATCCTGGCCAACCTCATACCTGTTATAAATGTGGACAGAGTGGTCATATTAGTAGTGTTTGTGACTTTCAGGGGTGTTCTTTGTGCCATTAGATGGGTCATTCCAGCTCTCAGTGTCAGAATTTGGTATGTTGTAACTTATGTGGTGACACTGGTCATGCATATGCTTCCTGCCCTGCAGCAGCCCACAGTCAACCAGCTTTGGCTGATTCTGAGGAACAGCAACTGTTGATTGCTTCTGCTCAAAGGGATGTTTCCAAATGCTTGGTCTTGGATACGCATCCTGACCCCTTGCCTCACTGTCCCTTGCCCTCTCAGCCTGTTCCTGTAGATCCTCTGGTTTCAGAACGGGCTCCCCCTCCTCCTGTAACCTCTCCTGACTCTGTGCCTGCTCCCCCCCCCAGGACGTCATCCTGTCTCCTGTTTCTTTAGGAGTGCCTTTAGTGGATCAGATCTTAGTTGATCCCCTCTCCTCTACAGTTTTGTCTGCTCTCTCTATGTCTGTCATGCCCCACCATCCCCGTTCCAGACCCTAAGGGTGGGAGGATGTCGACTAGAAAGTGTCAGTCTGGTTCTCAGCCTTTGCCAAAAGTCACTAGGTCGCACTCTATTTTGCTTTCTAACCGTTATCAGGTATTAGATAATGATGTTGTTTCTGAGGCTGAGTCGGCTGTTTCCTTGGTTGATTCCCACTCCCTTAATCAGCCCGCTGCTGATCTGGCCATAGTTGTCCCTTTGGCTGATTGTACTCCCCAGCCCAGATGGGGTCAAGACAAGAAGAAAAAGAAAAGTTGAGTTCTCTTCCTTTTCTTTTTATGTCCTTTATTCCTTCCCTGTTGTTTCTTTCTTCTAATGTAAACAGCATTCAACAGACTAAGAAATGGGGGGTTGTTTTTCACCACTTGGGTTCTCGTCTTCCGGGTATTTTTCTTTTACAGGATACCAAGCTCCACTCCCTTTCAGCGGTGGCTTCAGCCACTCAAGAATGGACTTCTCTGGTCTCCTTTTGGTCCCTTGGTACTGAGAGCTGTTCTGGTGTGGGCATTTTGTTCCATCATCTTCAGCCCACTGTCTTACGACTCTTGGATCTGGCACCTGGACGTGCCCTGCTCTTGGACTTTCTTGTCCAAGGGGTCTCTTTTCATGTTATTTCACTTTCTGCCCCTCAGATCAAAGCAGAATGTACGGCTCTGTTTTTTCTGATCAGCCCTTACTTACGTGTTGCTCATAATGTTGTTTTGGGGGAGATTTTAATTGTGGCCTTAGTAAACTGGACAGGGGTTCTTGTACTATGACTGATAACATTTCTGGCGATATGACAGCTTTAAACTTTGTTACCTGTTTGGTAGGGTTGAAGGATGCTTCTTTTACTTATTCTGGGAAACGGGACCATACTTTTTCTAAGGGGGTTCTGTCCACTCGTATTAATTTTATGTTTGTTTCTCATTTGTTGCATTTTGCTCAAGCTGCTGTTCAAGCGGTGGAATATTCTGTTCATTGTTATATGTCTTTGCTTTTTGGTGGACCTTTTGCTGCCTTTGGCCCCAGTTACTGGAAATTTAATTCTTCCCTTTTATCTCAATTTTCTTTCCTCCAACAGCTTGTTTATTTTTTTCGTTCTAGGCAGTCGATTGTTGACCTTTATGACTCTCCTCTGGTTTGGTGGCAGGACACCAAATCTGATCTGGGCTTTCTTGTTAAGCTCATCTAGACGTATACGTATCCGCTCTTCCACCTATCTGGCTTATTTGAATGATCGGAAGCATTTACAATGCCTTCTTTCCCTCTCTTTTTCTACCACACATGACTTTTCTGCCCAAATCTCCCATATGAAATCTCAAATGATGTTGTACCACTTGACACAATGTGAGGGTTTGCGCCTTAAACAATGGTTTTGCATGACTGGTTCTCTTCCTGAGGTGTGCCCCTTGCTTCATAACAGGAAACATCTCAGTCACCGCTTGGTGACTTCTCTTTGTGATTCTGACAGCTTCTTTCTTTCCTCCCCTCAGGATCTTTTACGAATAGTTACTGCCCATGTTACCTGCTTGTTTGGGCACCCTTCTTGTGGTGATAAGGATTTTGCTCTCTTTTTTCATGCCTTTCCCCTCCCGCAGGCCCTCCTGATTTATTACAGGCTCTTTCTGCTCCCTTTATGGTTTCAAAGCTTTCCTCGGTGCTCTTCCCTTTGGCCCCGAAGAAGTCCCCTGGTCTGGATGGGTTTCCCTCTGAACTGTTTCAAGTTTTGGGTCAGGAACTCCTTGAGGAATTGACTTCAGTTTTTAATTTCCTTCTTCGTCACTCTGAGCTTCCTTTGGACATGGCGTCAGGAGTTCTGATTTTCTTATTCAAGAAAGGGGACAGGTCTGATATTTCCAATTGGAGACCAATCAGTCTCCTCAACACCGATTTTAAGTTATTGGCTGAGCTTTTGAATGCTAGGCTTCTTACTATAGTTCTTTATCTTATTTCTCCTGCTCAATTTTGTACAGTACCTGGGAGGTGTATCACTGACCACTTATTTATTTTGCATGAAGTGTTATTAGTCATGCTCTCTCACCGTAGTCTGGGGTACTTCTTTCATTAGACCAGAAACAGGCCTTTGATAATGTTAGTCATTCCTTTCTCTGGTACACTTTGGCTCAGTATGGTATTCCTGATTCTTTTCTTTGCTGGTTGCGGTTGCTATACAGGACAGCCACTATCAAACCTTGTGTGAATGGTTTTCTGGGACCTTATGTCCCTATCCATAAGGGTGTCTGGCAGGGTTGTCCTCTTAGCTCGTTATTGTATATTTTCTCTCTCTATCCACTTTTGCGCTATCTTCATTCTTCTCCTCCGGTGCATTCATTATGTTTGCCTGATCAAATGGTTTCTTACTCCGCTTTGGCTTATGCTGATGACCTTGTCATCTTGACAGCAGATGTTGCTTCGGCTGAAGCAGCACTGGACTGTTATTATGAGTTTAGTATCTTTTCTGGGATGCAACTTAATGTCCTTGAAAGTGTGGGTAGACTTTTTGGGACCCATGACCCTGAACAGTTCTCGGTGGCTGGGGTTCCTATATCCACTTCAGATTTACGGATCTTAGGGATTATTTTTGGCAGCTCACAGATGAATGTCATTAACTGGAACATCAAACTTCACCAGGGGAAATCTCTGTTGCTTTCTTGGTCGAAACAGAAGATGTTCTTTCGGAAAAAGGTCTGCTTGATTAGATCCTTTTCATTGCCGCTTTTTTTGTATCTCAGTGCCCTTTTTCCTGTGCCTAAATCTTGAGAGGCTGCAGTGTATACCCTCTTTTTTCAGGCCTTTTGGGGCAGTAGGCTTAATCCTATTTGTTGTACAGTTCTTTATTTGCTCTTATCAAAGGGGGGCCAGAATATGGTCAATCCTATTCTTTTCTTCTTTTGCCAGTTTCTTTTTGCTAATTTTCATCCATTGTTGCTTGCCACTCCTGGTTTTTGGGGTGCATGTTTCCATCGTTCGATTTCCCTCTGGTATGACGCTTGGAAGCTTGGGCATTTGGGAAAGCTTGCCCAATCGGGCCCTCCACTTTCCTTTTTACAGGATGTTTTTGTTAAGTTTCGTTTATGGGGGTGTCCCCATATTCTGTTCACCTTCTTTCCAAGAAACAGCTTTATGCCTTGATCCTTCAGACCCAGTTTTGAGACACTGTCCCTTTTTCTAAATGCCCCCTTTCTTCTTAAGCATCATTGCTCCATTCTCTTTTAGACGAATGCCTGCCTGACAAGCTTAAAAATGTTCACTTGTTAACATGTCATGAACGTTTGAATATTAAAGCTAACCAAAAACATAAGCAGGTCTCAGATAGAAATTGTTCCAGGCCTCACTGCATCCTTCAACCCGCAACTCTCGATCATTTGTTTTTTTCATGTTCTGATATTTCTGTTTTTTGGCATTATTTGTTTACCATGCGTAACTTGCCTTTTTTTCGCCAGGTTACCTATTCCAGGCTTTTGTATGGGGATTATCCTTTTGCCTGAAGGAAATAGGATAGTAGCACCTTGAATATTGTTTTTGTTTTCTGGTATATTTGAAACTCCTGGTGCCTTTTTACCTTGCAACAGATTAATTTCTCTCACATTGAATTGTATGGTAAAATTGTGTCGGATTTACATCACTTTTATGTTTCTGAGATGTTAGTTTTCACTCAACCTCGTTTGTTGCAACTTTGGAGGAACTTGTCGTGGATCACGGATTCTGATGTACTTGTTACCTGAAGATTTTTGTTTTATTTTCTTTGTCTTTGTTCTTGTTCCTTTGTTTTGCTTTGTATGATTTTCCAATAAAATCTTCCCCTACTCTTTTCAAGAAGTGCCATGGGATCTTTAACATCCACCTGAACTACCACCAGAACAGGCAGATGGGACCTCGGTTTAACGTCTCATCTGAAAGATGGCATCTCAGGAGTGCAGCACCCCCTCGTGCTGCGCTTGAGAGCCAAAGTCAAGTTGAGCCAGTTATGGTCAACATAAGCATTTTCCCCAGCCTTAGTAGTTAGTGTAGTGTTTAAAACATTCAACTCCTATGTGGAGAACAGCCTGCAGTAGCCAGGGCTCGGCTCCTGTTTTGGCTCATAGAGTCAAGCCAGACCCCTGGCTTGGCTCTGGCTTGGCTCTAGGTGAAAAATTCCTGACTTGCCCACCTCCACCCCTCACCTAGCCTGAAGCAGCTTGAAGCAGCATTCTTCTTAGTCCAGTGGTACCCCTTTGCCTCATCCTTCCCAAAACAGGGTTATCTTGCTGTCCAGTGGCACCCCCTCCATCACCCTGCCTCAGTGCTGCTGTATCCGTTGAGTTTCACCAACATGTTCAGCCCACATTCCCTTCCCCTCATATCCCTACCTTGGTCCGCACTACAACTCTCTCATCACCACTTAAAGAAAGATACACACACATACACACACATACACACACACACACACATCCATAAACACACACATATATCTATTGACTTATGTCAACTGTTTTTTTTAAGACAGGAGGTTATAGTGGATGCAGGAATTCAATTATAGGTCATACAGTTTATTTAATCTTTTCTGATCCCTTCCTCAATTAATTAAAAGTTAACACTTTCCAGTCCAGGTGAGAGCTCCTCTATGGAGGTCCTGGAGGGGTAACTATAAAAGAGTATGTAACAAAGAGGTCACTGTTGCAGACTGGTTCTCCCAGAATTTAGTCCACACAGTGCTACCAGCTTTTCATGACTCTTCAGCCACCTGAATGGTCAACTCAATATGCTGCCACTATGCAGCTTAATTCTCACTTGGAGTTATCTTTATGTTTGAGTCCCACCACTAACCACTGCTTACACAGTGCAGTGGTCTTTCTCAAGGGCAAGTGACTCACCACTATGGTCACAGCTGAGAACACTGTTTTACCTGCCCTGCATTTGGCTCAAGAGTGCTTTGGATAGTTTAATAGCCTGTCTCTTCGGAGATGGATTATGGACTTGCCAGTTACACCAGGGTGTCTATACTCTTAAACGTACAGCACAGAGAGCATGAAATATAGAAAAACTATATTTAACACTCCATGATATTTACATATGGTACAAGATTATGCATACTAAAGCCTTTAAGGCATACAGTGACACTCCAGAACTGGACAACAAATGCTTTTGAACAAATAGAATGCAGACAGAATAAACCTCACTAGTTCTAAACTAGATTCTAAGTAGGCAGTTTAAGCTTATCCCCAACTGGGCTGTCTTGAGTCATAATAGATATTAAACAAAGATGTTGCAGGCCCCATTCCCATAATATGACTAAAATCCACAAAGGCAAAGACATATCCATGCAATGAAACTCCAGCACAGGCAACCTCAGAATAAAGCACAAATATCTATAAGGGAGAAGCAATATCCAATCAAGTCAGGAGGAAGCAGTATAGCACAGTGATCTAAGGCTCTGAGCTGCAAATCTGGTGAAATCCAGCAAACCAGACCTGGGTTTGAATCCCACAGCTTCCACTTGCATACTGTGTAACCCTGAGCAAGTCACTTAACTTCCTTGTGCTCCCAGGTCGCTCCTGTAAAAATGCTCTGCGCTTAGTGTGCTATTCCTGGTTAAACAACTAAAAAAAAAAAAAAAAAAAATCTAGAAATCACTACACTCACATTAAACAAATAGGCTCACTCACCAGATTTTATGTTTACACTGATTTTATTATGATAATAACATATACGCCTATTTTCAGTATACACCGGCACCAGTATTTCAGGATATAAAGAACCCCTTCTTCAGGGTGTTCTGTAAGTGCCTAAAAACAAATAATATACAGTATGAGATTCATGTTATTTACAATTTATGCAATTAAAATTGTAATATATACCAACTGGAATAACCAGTATAGCTAGCACTTATATAGGAGAAATCAATATGTTTGAATTTCTGTTGTTAGTTCTTATTGTTATAATATTGGTGCCTATGTATGAACATATGTAAAGTGCATGCAAAGCTGTCGGCCCATGGCATCCCTCATATGCGGTATGCACAAATGTCCACATGGGACACATGGACCCAGGAGGCAGGATGACAGGGGATGCATAGAGCACACAGGCATACCAGGGATAGGTGGACCCTCCCCTTGACCCCACCATATAAGGATATGGTCACTGCCCCACACAATGGCACAGAAGTAAATATCACGTAGGAGACAAATGCAGAGTGAATGGCAGAGAGTGACAGAGGTGCGGAGGGGCACTCCCTGCCACTGGTGCAGCCCGAACAGGCATCCCATGCAGGAGGACAGCACTGTGGTCATGTCCAGACATGAGGCACAGCACGTCCCCAGGCACCAAACTTCACCAGCTGTCAGGTGGCGTCCATTGTCACTGATATCCAGATGCACTACAGCAAGCTGTATGGGGCACAGTCTCTGTCCACTGCCCTGGAGGTAAAGGCATGACTGTGGCTGGACATTCAGGCTGGCTTGAATGCTGCCAGTTTAGAAGGCAGGACACTGTTGGCCATCAAGCACAAGTGGCAAGACATGCACACTGCAGTGAAAAAGAAAGTTGCCACAGCCGCACAGGCATGCCAGGGCACTGGAGGTGGCCCACCCAGCAGTGATAGCCAACTGACACTGGTGGAAAAGGTTGGTTGTGGACACATTCACTGACATTGGTGTCCACGGTGAGTTGGAAGGTGTAGACACCATGGAAGGTACACATTCAGTGGCAGGGCATGGGTACCCCAGGGTTGCAGCAGCATGCATGCACTGACAGCCGTGTATTTCACCCTCAGACCCAGCCACTGATGGACGCATGACAGCCAGGTCAACAAAGCTCATCCAGGACACACCAGCACTTCAGGTGGGATGTGAAGAAACCAGGTAGAAGGAGGAAGGCACAGGTGGGTAACCATTTCACATATACCTCTGCAATGGGTGCCAGCACATGGACAGCACACAGGTGGACGTGCCGCAGGGGGCAGGCATGGCACACATGTACCCCGCCGAGTCACACACATGGCACTGACAGTACACAGGGGGGCATACATGGACATGACATCAGCCACAGCTCTGCAAATGAGGATGCCACAGAGGGCCAGCACACTGAGCAGTCCCAGGCCAGCAGGTGCTAGCGGGGGGAGGGGGGCTCCCCATCCACATGCACATGTCTGGAGACAGGGTACATGGTTCTCAGCATGCCTACAGGCAAAGACCTATGAGCCACAAGGGCAGTGACTCAGCACAAGCACCACACACCACATATGTATACCACAAACATGATGTGAACACACCTTGTCCCCTGCACAAGCCCCACACATTCAGTGACACCATGGTTCAGCCCCTGCTGCACATCTTGCATGGGAAATGTCACCACACAGATGCAGCCACCACATGCCACTGCGTGGTACATTGGCCTCCTCAAGTGCAGCACCCATATTATGGCCATCACTGCATGTCACCCGACCTGCCATGCCCACTGCATCACAAAGCAGCTAACGCCACAAGCCGCACACCTACATGTGTTGGACATGCATGCCCCCATGATGGCCTCCCTGGATGTGTACACGTAGTGCGTGGTAACATCATTGTGCACCCGCCACCCATGCCAGATGCCACACACACATGCCATGATGCATTGATGTCCACAACATTCGCATACACAGAAGCCCATGCATTGTGTGTGCATGCACGATGGTGGCCCCACACATGACACATGCCCATCTGTCCAGCGGTCATGCCTGTATACTCTACTACTGCTGGAACATGCCCTGTACAAGGGTGTTATGCACCGCATGGCCACCCACTGTCTCTGCCCCTGGCACAGCTGCCCCCACCGCAACCTCAGGGGGTGTCCTGCTGTTGGTGCTCCAGAATGGGAACATTGCATTGCTGGTCCATATTATGGAGCGTGGCACATGCATTGAACACCTTGCAGGCCCTTCCCAGGGACAACATGATTGTTCCCCCTGTATGGTCCTTGCAACAGAAACGCAACTTTAATAGGATGATGGTCCTCTTCATGATGTTCCGTGTCTTCCTGTGGGTATGGTTGTAGGCCTCCTCTGCTACACTGTTCGGTGCCAGAACTGGTGTCATCAGGTATGGGCACAACTGGTATGCGCTGTCACCTGTGCAGGGGACAGAGAATACTGTCACAAACATGCTTACAGTTAGTTAGTTAGTTAGTTGTTTATTTGTTCTGTCATGGACCATTACAAAGCATATCATTCATACATTAACATCAGAGACATCATAAAAGTAACTCAATGAATACAAATATCAATATTAGGATTAAAATGAACCACATAAGAAACAGTGTCCATATACACACTATAACTACTCATACATACATTTAAGTGAGTTCCCTTGTGAATTGCATTCTTTAAAGACCATTGTTTTATACAACAAGTGATTAACTATGTTTATCTTTACTATTAGTTATTGGAAGGCCTGACCATTCATATTTCTTAACCCCATGTTCCCGAGCTCCACTTTACATATAAGCAATACTTTAAAAGAGATTGCAACTTAGGCCAGGAGACCTTTCCATAAAGCATCATCCAAATGTCGCTAAACCAAACTTGGCCAGAAGTAAGTTTGTATAGTTTACATAGCGCTTTCTGTGTCAGCTAAAAGGCCTTTAATTTTCTTGCGTAGCATTTTCTACCTTAACTACCTTTAACACCTGGAAATATTTTGTCTTCATGCTGACAAACACCACTTGGCCAGAATTAAGTTTATATACTTAAGGTAACACTTTCTGTGTCAACTACAAGCCATTTAACATACTTGTGTAACATTTTTCTGCCTTAACTACATCAAGCACCTGGAAGGTTTTTGTCCCCATGTTGACCAACAACTCTTGGCTAGAATTAAGTATGCATACTTAGCATAACACTTTCTGCATTAGCTAGAAGCTTTTTAAAACATTTTTCTGCCTTAACTTCATCTGGCACCTGTAAGTTTTTTGTCATTTGAAACTAGCCCAATTTAGGCAATTCTCTTTAGCTGCTGGTATGCAAATCAATTCTATTTCTTGCAGAAGCAAATGGTGCTCAAATCCTCTTTAGGCCAAAGAGAACAACCAGTCATCTATTAAACCACCATACCTGTAAAGGAATCAGAAATAAAGTAATACACTTTAAAAGGTGCTATCTGGCCACAACGCCATACACCTTTTGGCATCACATAAGCACTAGTACCGGCACTTGCTGCCTTAAGGGTTTCAATTTATTTGTCAAAAGGCCGCACTTAAGCATTATCATCTCGCAACCTATATGCCGTCTCTTTTTAAAATACTGTGGCCATTCATACCTTAAAACAACAAAAAAAAAGAAATTTCAAATTAGTCTCAGTCATACGTCATATTCCAAATCATGTATCAATTGACAAAATATTTTAACAATGAGCTCCTAGTAAACTGCATTAAAGCTCCGATACGCTTCTAGAGTCTATTAATTTTAACCAAGGGTTCCAGGCTCCAATATATCAGGAGTCCATTAATTTTAAAACCAGGCAGCGTTACTATCAGTTGGAAATGTAATACTTAAATAATTATAGTCTTTTGATGTAACGTTTTGCTTTTTTTGTGTTTCAAGCTTTTTTCAGACAATTTCCAGGTAAGTACTCACCCTACAAGGGTTCAAATGCCACATCCCCAGGTTATAATATGACTTAAACCAAATTTCTAATCAGTCCCAGCAATTCCAAATAGTCCTAGTGATTTGCCAACCAAACCAAAATGACCGGACTCTAACAGTTTTTAACCGCAGATCCTCCTTCCCAGTTCTCTAATCTTTCTTTGATCCAGTCAGGAGTATAATCACCTGTAAGGAGACACAAGGGAAAATTGCTTTCTGAGCACAATAAAAGTGGGATTCAGGTTGGAACTTCAATTCCCAGGCCCCCCAACCCCAGCAAAGTTGGCATACCTGTTGAAAATTAGAACAGTACCCAACAGCACACCGAGGAGCAGGAGATCTTGTATCCCCAACAGTTAGAAGCCAGTTTGACAGTCCTTCAAAATCCTCTAGTTCATCCTCTCCAGATGGTCATGTGGCCTTTATGCAGCGTTATTGCACCCGAGTGGTTTTACCTTATCGGGAGGCAAAGGGGAGGACAACATTTTAATGGGGAAAAAAATGCAGGAGGTGCCAACATCAAGTGCAGCGGGTTAAAAGCACACTAGCAACGCTTTTATCTGAAGTGTTATACAGTTACATTCAAGAAGTTTCCTGGCCATTATCATAAACCTTGTGCAAAGGCAAAATGTTTTTCATTCCAGAAAATGCAGGATGGCACTTAAAAATACAGTTCTTACAATCAAGAGTTGTGAGAGCCCTTAAATGGCACGGTGCAGGGTGGAGCAGCAGCAGCGCGGCCATCTTGCTTCTCTGCCCCTTGCATGAATAGTGTCATGAGGCACAGCCATGGTTGCAGTGCTTTGTGTCACAGTGCCACACACTGTGTCAACCCTATACTCACCCAACAGCCAACTGTCCAGCTGAGTGGTGTGTAGCAGGCCTCCAAGGTGTGATGCATCTAATATGTATACATTGTGGCATGAGCCAGGGTACTTAGCACAAACATTCATGAGCATAACTCCCGCATCACACACCACCTGACAGTTGACACTGTGGAACCCCTTTCTGTTGTTGTATGCCTCCTTATGCATGGATAGCGACAGTATGCCAATATGAGTACAGTCTGTTGCGTCATATACATTTGGCATACCATGTAGTGGCATGGAATGCCTGCTTTTTGGCATGGACATCGTCATCCACTGTTGGGAACATAATGTGGGCCTGCACATGTGCCACCAGGACATCTGTCAGCTGCGCCACTGCCCGAGACATGGAGGACTGACATATGCCCACAGCATCACTGGTTAGCCACTGGAATGACCCTGTAGCATAGTATGACAGGGTGCATAACACCTTGGTCTCCTCTGTCATTGCCCTGGACCGGCGTGTCCATGGGGCAATGTCATTGTGGACAATGTTGCACAGCTGTGCAATCATGGCCCTGGGAAACCTAAATCTCTCAATGTTGTCGGTGTTTCTCAGAGTGGCAGCATCCAGCCATGGTCTGAAGACCCTCGACCATGGTGTTACGTGCCTCTGACTCCATCTTTGCAACTGAGCATGTGAACGTTCATCATTAGTCTGGGACACATCCTCTCCCACTGTTACAGGCCCCTGTCTCCCTGTACACATACTGCCTCATCCCTTTTATCTGCCCTGGCCCACCTGCGTGTACCTTTAAGTGAGCATGGTGGGGAAAATATGCACGCTGATGTTACCTGTGCAGGTGTAATGTGCACACATACTTCCCTGTGCTGTTGTTGATCAGAGTTGTAATGTATGGCTACACATCAGGATGGGCATGTGGGACATTACCCCTGCCATATTTGGAGGGTATCAGAGGACAAACACACTGACCACCACAGTGGTGGTATCCTGTGGAGGCTGCAGGGTCATCAACAGGTAAGTACCTCACCTGCAGGGTGTGATGTGGGGCTATGTGGGGTG
Source organism: Neoceratodus forsteri (assembly GCA_016271365.2). Taxonomy (NCBI): domain Eukaryota; kingdom Metazoa; phylum Chordata; order Ceratodontiformes; family Ceratodontidae; genus Neoceratodus; species Neoceratodus forsteri. The sequence goes on from CM028135.1 coordinate 479,072,659, forward strand.
TGGTCACTGTCCATGGTGCTAACCATACTTTTCATTTCTTGTCCCTCACAGAATCACCTGGGCCTGCTGCAAAGGTTGGAGCTGACCAGGGTGCAGAAGCCAGATGGGGCACCATGCATTCTGTGGACACCGCACCATAGGAGGTGACGGCAGGCGGAGAATGCTGGGTACCTGTTCCTGAGGCTGGAGGGCAATGAGCTGGTGTACAACTGTGATGCCTGTGTGTTGTGGCATGTGGCAGTGCCCTTGAAGGTTCTACATACTTTGTGATGTCCCTGTTGTGCACCCTTGCCATGTTAGTCATTGTTCTGTACCTCAGCCATGCAGATTGTCACTGTGTGTCATTTCCCTTATAACACTACAGAGGACCCATCAGTCACCTCATGCTGCTTTCACTCAGGTGTGATGACACATCAACCTCAAGTGACAGTGAGGACAACCAAGACGGTGATGCCTGAGGGGACGTGCTCCACCAGTTGGGCCCCGGAGCAAAGGTCACCAGTGACTGCGTGGCACCTGCATGGGGGCGGACCATTGTGGACTGGGTGTTGGGTCCATGATGTTATTTTTTTATTTGTCCACTCTGATTGTGGTGTTGTTTACAGTTTATTCTGATGTGTTGCTACTATGTTGCCATTTACAGTCCAGTTTTACATGTGTACATTAAAGTTATTATTACCTTTACTTGTGTGGTTACTGTTCCTGATCTGCAGGTGGTGAGTTGGGTGTTGATATGGTGGTTCCTGGGGGGGCGGTGGGTGGCCCATCCCAGGTGGGGTATTGGGGGGCATCATGGGGATCAGTGCTTGTGTCCTGCATGTGAGCCATGTGTGGCACAGCAGGTGCTCCCTTGCAGGGTTGCCCATTGACTGGTGTTGTGCATTGCTGGGGGAGGCACTGTGCCATTGGTGGTGTGCATGCACCTGGTTCACTGTGCACCATCCCCATGTTGCACGTCAGCACCATTGTGTGCTGTACCTTCTGTGTGTCACTGGTGCCAGCCCTCATGACTGTGCCTTGGCCATGCCACATCACTGCATGATGGTACACCCGGGGCATTCAGGGTCTGTGGGTCCGCCAGTGCCCATGATGTTGGCATCCCTTTGCAGGGTGTGCTTTGTACAGCCTGGTGTGGGGAGGTACCACAGCATTACGGTGCCACAGGTGGTAGTGTTCCTGTCCCTGGGGGTTTTCCTGTCATACATGTGCACTGGCCTGCACTGCTGTTTACCCATGGCCAGCCCTACACACATGCTCGGCACATCAAGCAAGGTGTGTTTGCCTGGCCGGGTACATGGCAGATGTGCATGGCATGGGGTCAGTGTTGTCACAGTCCTGGATATCCTGTCCAGCTGCATCAGCTACTGCACCTCAGCATTCACACCCCTCATCACATGTTCTCCCCTGTGTGCATCAGCACATGAGCACTGGTGCTTGTCCCAGTTTCTGGATCAGACAGGTGCGGGTTGTTACTGCCAAGGGGTCCAGGTTACGGCCATGCTGCCCAGTGTGCTTGTCTGCTGGCAATGCTGTGCAGACATCTACAGCAACCCTCCACTTGCCATATGTGTACGCACCTACCACCATGCACCTGGCTGTCATAAATGGTGTCGTGCATGTACGCTAGGTGTTGCTGCATGCGGCACTATGCAACCACACCCCCGCATACCTACTATGCATTGTGGTCTTGATGATGTGCACTGGTTGCCTATGCAGGCTCCTGTGTAGGCTTTGTGCATGCCTTGCCGGTGTGACGTGTGTGGGGTTCTTGCGTAGGCACCTATGCATGCTTCCTATGCACCCCTGTGCATGTCGTGTTGCCATCATGCATAGGGACCACTGACTGTAGGGAAAGAAACCACTTTAATAAGTACAATATCACACAGCTTAATCTCACTACTTTCAAAACTGGAATGTACTAATTAATTCACCTTATATTTTGCTCTCTCACTGCATGGCCAAGCTCCAGTCTGTCTCCCATCTGATCAGCAAACAAGACCCCTTCAGTCAGACACAAGCTAGCAATTTGATATTTTGCATTTCTCCAGATCTCTGACTGACACAAGATGAGTGATCTCCCCTCAGCAAGGGTCTCTCTTTTGTGGCAACAACTAGACATCTCAATGCACCTCAGGTTCAAGTTAATCTGCAGCACTTCTCTCACAGAGTATGCCTTACTGCTCATTTATCTAATAAGACTCCTCTTACTGCAGAGGATGATGACAATGTTGTCAGAATAATCAGTGACATCAATCCCCAATGCAGTGCATGGATCCCACCTCCAGGGTATATTACTACCGTAGATGAATTTTTACCCAATGTGTGAAAGTAACTATTATCATCAATTTTCATTGCAGCTGCTATCACTGTTACCTGACAGCTGGTGAACTTGCAGCCCTCACATCTCTGCAACACAGGAATTATATTGTTATTAAAACAGCTGATGGGGGGGGGAGCTGTTGTAGTCTGGCATAATCAATCAATCAATCAATCAAATTTTTATTTTTAAAGCGCTTTTCCAAAGCCAAAGCATGTATACAATATAAAAACATTTAATCAAATAAAACATATAAAAATAAAAAGGCAGCAATAATAAAACTAAACATTATCCCCAAATGCCAGACCAAATAAATGTTTTTAAAGAGGATTTAAAAGTCTCAGTGGACAGGAACTCTCTAATCCGATGAAGTAGAGAGTTCCACAAGGTTGGGGCTACAAAAGCAAAAGCCCTAGCACCTGACGTCTGAAGGTGGACCCTGGGAACCTCTAGCAATCCCTCAACGGGGCATTAAGGCCAAAGGAGGTATTGCAAATAACCAAGTTCCTGTCTGTGTAGGGTCTTATAGGTCAACAATGTGACCTGGAAGATGATCCTCCAATGCACCGGCAGCCAGTACAGTTTGCACAGCACAGGCATGACATGGCAGGTTCTTGAAAACCCTGTCAACAACCTGGCTATAGCATACTGCACCAGCTGCAGGCGACGGAGATCCACCCCCGTAACCCTAGGTATAGAGCATTGCAGTAATCAAAACGAGAGGACACAAAGGCATGAACCAATATAGGAAGGTCATCAGGCAGAACAAGGTGCTTTATCCGGGCGATGTTCCTCAGATGGTAAAATGAGGACCTGACAACTGCTGACACCTGCGTTTTTAGTGTCAGTTCATTATCAAGCACAACACCCAGATTCTGCACCCGTTCAGAAGGTCTCAACTGGTTACCCCCTAACATAAGGTCAGACAGTTGCGCAGGAGTCAACTTTTCTATCCGCTGACCTGGATCCACCACCAACACCTCGGTCTTGTCTGTACTTAATCTCAACCAGTTTGCACTCATCCAGTCTTGAATTTTAGTGAGGCAGCTGTTAAAGGCTGAGATTGTGCTATTCTGTTTGGGTTCAAAGGACATGTAGAGCTGAGTATCATCTGCATAGCAGTGAAAACTCAGCCCATACTGCCTTATAATGTCTCCCAATGGCAACATGTGCACTGTGAATGACATGGGGGACAGCACAGAACCCTACGGCACCCCACAAGGCAGGGCAAAGGGGGCCAAGAAAAAAATTCCTGACACTACCCTCTGAGTCCTGCCTGTGAGGAAAGAATGGAACCACCTGAGGACTGTCCCCGACAGTCCACAGAGTAGCCGCAGGTGTTCCAGCAACACCCCATGATCCACAGTGTCAAATGCTGCAGAGAGATCAAGGAGGACCAAGATCGAACAACTCCTCCGATCCCTCACTATTAGTAGATCATTAAGTACCCAAACTAATGCTGTCTCGGTACTATGCTTCTTCCTGAATCTGGACTGGAGAGGATCATAGACTTCATGGATGGCAAGAAAGTTCTTGAGCTGCAACGAGATTACCCTCTCAATAACCTTGCCCAAAAGGGTCAGGTTAGAGACTGGTGTGTAGTTCACATGACAGTCTGGGTCATAGGAAATTTTTTTTAAAAGGAATGTCACCACAGCCTCCAAGGGGTCCAGAAACACCCCCTGCTCTAGCGAGCACCAGTCTATCTCAGCAAAGATCGGTCCGATGACATCCATACACCTCACAAGGAGGTGCCTTGGACCATGATCCAAACTACAGTAAGTCAGTCGCAAGCCCAGAAACAATCTTCATGCTATCCACGATCGCTGGCTGGTCAAAATCTGTCCAGACAGACTGGGTGCCTGTGCTCTCACATTGGCCACCACCGTACTCATTTGAACGAGTAAAGCAGATCTCCGGCCTGAAGGAATGCACCTTATCTGCAAAGAATTGAGCAAACTCATCTCACTTAGATTGTGAGAACGCTCTCTGGCCCCAAAGGCAGGCTGGATTGCATAGCCTGTCCATGGTCTGAAAGAGCTGAGCAGGTCGATTCCTTGCTGCAGCAATCTCCCTGGACAGGAACTCTACCTTCTTATGGGAGATTTCCGATTGATAGTCTGAATAATGGGCGATCAACCTAAGTCTGTCCTCCTTCAGGCCAGATTTCTGCTAACAACGTTCCAACCTTCACCCCACTCTCCTCAACTCTATCAAAGTCCTGCCAAACCAAGGGGACTGAGGAAGGAGAAGGAGAAGGAGATGGAGGGGGCAAACTCAGACAGGAGCTATGGAATCTAGGGCCCCCAGCACCACACTATTATAGCGCATTACTAGGTCTCCTGGATCCAAGCATTCCAATGGCTAACTCGATAAGTCCAGCACTGCCAACAGATCCTCTGCGGTAACACCCCTCAAGGGGCAGTACAAGACCATCTCCAAAGGGGCTGGTCTCACAGGGGGAGCTGCAAAACTGAACCTTATAGAGTGATGGTCAAACCATCCAACTGGTTCCACCACCAAGTCAGCAGCCTCCATCCCCAGGAGGAATACCAGGTCCAGGGAGTGCCCCTGAATATGGGTTGCAGCTGTAACTATCTGTGTGATGCCCAACAAAATCATCAGTTGGAGGACGTTTTGACCAAAATGCAAGAGTTCATCATTGACCCAGGCATTGAAATCCCCTAGGACCAACCACCTGGAGGATTCCAACACCATGTCGACCATGAAGTCTGCAACTTCCTGCAGGAAAACTTTCTCCTCTCCAGGTAGATAAGAAGAATCCCTGAAACCACACAGCAATTCTCTTACACCATTTTTACCCTTCATTTCCATAGGATGCCACTGCCAACTATCAGATAGAGGTCACCACCACCACCTCTACTACTAAAACAAAGAACTCCCTGCCTCTGCTATGAGACTCATTTCAACATCCTTAGGCATCCATGCTCTGTCTCCTTCTCAAAATCCACAAAACAGGCAACCCTGGACATCCTATTGTGTTTCCTACTCTTGTCCCACATTTTACATATCAGTATTTCTGGGCCTCCTCATGAGACCACTCATTGAATCCCTGCCCTCATACATTAAAGACACTAACCATGCTTTCCAGTTATTTGACGGGTTAAGATTCAATGGCTCTCATCAGCTTATCTTTACCATGGGCATCAAATCTCTTTATGCAGTGATCCCAAACAATGATGGCCTGGCAGCTCTGTACCATTTTTTGAATAAGTAGGAAGTTCAGCAACCATCCACACCCACATGAACACAACTGACTGAACTTGCTCTTAAATGTTCGAAAAGTTCAATTTGGAAGTTTTTTTATGGGGTAGTGGAACTTGGTTGGAAGTCTGCTCAGGCGGAGCAGTGCCATCTTTGGAAGTTGCAGGCAGGGCATTGGAAGGTGGAGTAGTTGCCATGGCATGGCAATTAGGAGGTATGGAGGCTGAAATGGGCCTCAGTCAACAGATCCAAGTAAACAAAGAAGTAGGCCCAGGTACAAAGGTGGAGCAGCTTTCTAGGGGATGAGGTTTCCGCCTCTGACAGAGATGGTGTACATGGGTTGCTGATAAGAGACCTATGGGATGGAAATAAGGGTATCATTAGGGAAGAAAATATAGAAGGAGATGGGCTCCCATCCCAGAAGAAAGGCATGCAAATTGTCTTAGACCCTGACCCCAAAAGGAAGGGTTCATGATGGAGATCAAAGGGATATTGGTAGTTGATACTGATATATGTAGGTAAATAAGGGACTGAGATGGATTCACAGCCCCAGTAGCTAAGCAGATCTGCCTAGACTACAATACCACTCTAGGTATGAGTTAGGGTCAGAGTCCATTGGGTAGATAATTAGGATAAATTGAAACAGAATCCCATCCCCGGTAGACAGGGCAAGTCTACTTTTGCTCACTACCTCAGAAGGCAGGAGTTAGGGATGGAGTTTGGAGAACTGTTGGTATAGGCTGGCAAGAAAAGCTGTGGACAAAGGGAAATGTCATGAGAATACTGATTAGCGGGGAAAGCATTGGATAACTAGTAGGACAACTGAAAAGGGAGAACAGAAGAATGGAGTAACAGTATTGGAGAGGGACTGGGTGTGAGGAAGTATAAGGAGGGAGAATCAAGGGAGTGTGGAATCAGAGCGTTAATATGCTGGATCCTCAATAGGAACTGTAGATATCACTTTAAGAGGAGTAGCATGGAATCGAGGGGAGAGAGGAATGGCAGACATAGACTGCATATGCTGCGGGAAGCTGCACAGACACTTGATAAATTAGGTAAAATGTTTCTGTTTGTGGCATGCTTTGCACTAGAATACTGGGTTTTGTAAATGACAGGGGAGCAATGGGTAAGAGGTCAGAGAGGGAACACAGACGTGCTGGAGTGAATGGGCAACAGGTCAGTGTTTGAGCCCCCCCAAAAAAGAGACACAGAGGAAAGGAAAGAGACTGGGGAAACCACAAGGGAGCAACAGAGGAGCTGAAAATCAAAACAACAAGTTCTGAGAGGTGCTGGCGGAGAGGCAAGGTAAGGGCAGCAACTAAGGGGATGGCACCCCTCCAAAATGTCATAGGCCATCAGCAACCAGCAAATTTAAAAAAAGGGGGGTAAATAGCAAACCAAAAATGGAGTACCTTTGGCCTCTTTACTACCAGTGCAGGCAATACAATGTTCAATCAAAGTTCAAGGAATGTCATGCAGATAATCCAGGAGCGATCAGCATGCCAATAAAATTAAATGAAAACTAAGCACCAATGAGAGAGGAAGAGCAGGGGGAGAGTGGGAGGGAGTGATAGACAGGTGGGATGGGGCAGGGAAAGAACCGGGACAGAGGAGGGAGGCAAATGCCAGGAAAGAAAACATGAACAGAGGAGGGAGTTAGGAGAGACGGAGGGGGGGACCAGAAACCAAAGGGGTATAAAAAATGAGTAAAGGAAGAGGGGAAGCTCAGCATGGGGAGACTGATCAGGAGAAGACAAAGTATGGGCTTGGGGTGCACACAAAATGAACAGGTAAGATGAGGGAATATGAACAGCAAGGAACAGAAGCAGCAACGAATGAGTCAGGAAAGGGAGCGGGAAGAAGAAGAAGAAGAAATTATGGAGATGGGAGAAACAAAAAGGAGGGACAGGGCAAGGATGGAAGTGGGGGAACAAATAGAACACAGGAACAAAAAAGAGGGCCAACCAGCAGAAAGCAAAGCAGGAGCAAATCTGGAAAGGGAGAAGGCACAGCCACGCGAGCCACACACAAGCCTAGAGTGCACGAATTGAACACGCTAAGCACGGCTTTCTGGGAGAGGTTAGAATTTATGGGGGATGTGGGAGGAGCTATTCCCCCACATTGAACCTCGGTCTTTAGCCCTCCCAAAACAATAAAACAGATATGGGCATTTTAATTGATGATAAATTAAAATTCACTGAACATTCTGAAGCAACAGCTGGCAAAGCTAATACAATATGTATAAGGAAATCTTTCATTAATAAAAGTAAAAGCATTTTTTTCTTCTCTACAGATCATATGTGCACCCCATTTGGATTATTGCTCTCAGGTGAGAAGTACATACCTGAAAAGAGATATTGCATTATTGGAAAGAGTGCAACACCGTGCTACAAAATGGATGCCACATATAGCCAACAAACCACATGAGGAAAGGTTGGAACAACTAGATAGATCTCCACACAATGGAAAGAAAATGACAAGAATATACAAAATAGCAAAAGATGAGCAACCTATGTTACAAATGGGTTGCAGTTATAAATATTATAGCCACAGTCTTTGCAAACACCAGTACCAGACTGCAACCAGTGTAGCCAAGCCAGAGGCTAGGAAAATGTTTTTTCACAAATAGGACAGCAAGGATTTGGAACATACTACCAAAAGACATAATTAATGCTCCATAGAAACACAGAAATTGATGGCAGATAAGGACTGCTAGGCCCACCCAGTCTGCCCATTTTCCCTACCTCCTGCAAAAACCACAGACCATACCTGATCTCTGACTTTATTCTCTTTCCAATTGTTAGGGTTCCCCTATGCCTGTCCCATGCATTTTTCAGTTTTCCTACTGAGTTAGTCCCCACCACCTCTGCTGGGAGGCTGTTCCATGTATCTACCACCCTTTCTGTGAAGAAATACTTACTCACGTTGCCCCTCAGCCTACCCTCTTCCAGCCTCATGTCATGTCCCCTTGTTCCAGAACATCTCTTTTTCTGAAAGATGCTACCCTCCTATACCTTATCTATACCCTTGAGATATTTGAATGTCTATATCATATTCCCCCTCTCTCTCCTCTCCTCCTGGGTATACATATTGAGGTCCTCCAATCTCTCCTCATATGACTTTTGATGCAGACGCTGCAAAATTTTTTGTTGACCTTCTCTGACCTACCTCTACCCTGTCTGTATCCTTAGAGAGATGCAGCCTCTAGAACCGGACACAGTACTCCAAATGGGGTCTTACCAATGATTTGTACAGTAGCATCACCAACTCCTTTTCTTCTGCTGGTGATACCTCTCCCTATGCACTCCAGTGCCCCACTGGCTCTCCTCACAGCTTTGGCACATTGTTTGGCCACCTTTAGGTCATTTGATATGATTACCCACAGATCCCTTTCCTGTTTGATGGCTGTCAGTATCTCCTCCTCCCATCAAGTAAGCCTCCCTTAGGTTCCTGTGCCCCAAATGCATGATTTTGCACTTCTTTGCATTAAATCTTAGTTGCCACACTCTTAACCATTCCTCTAGTTTGCCTAGGTCCCACCTCATTTTTCCACCCCTCCCAGAGTGTCTACCCTTTTGCAGATCTTAGTGAAATTTGCAAAGAGGCATACCTTTCCTTCCAGCCCCTTCTCAATGTCACTTATGAAGACATTAAATAGGACTGGCCACAGAACTGATCCCTGTGGCATCCTACTGGTCATCCTCCTTTCCTCAGATTGAGCTCCATTTACCACAACCCTGTGTTCTATCTCACAACCAATTTCTAACCCAGTTTATTACCTTGGGACCATTACCAGGCTGCCTGAGCTTGTTTACAAGCTTCTTATATAGAACTGTGTTGAAGGCCTTGCTGAAGTCCAGGTAGGCCACATCCACTGCCCCCCCATCCACTTCCCTGGTCACCCAGTCAAGGAAATCTATCAGATTTATTTGACATGACCTTCCCACTGTGAATCCATGCTGCTTTGGATCCTGTGCTCTGCTGGATTCAGGATGTTCCACAATCTTTTATTTTAGCAATGATTCCATTATGTTTCCCGCCACCAAGATAAGGCTGACAGGCCTATAGTTTCCAGCCTCCTCCCTGCTTCCACTTTTGTGTTAAATGAAATAACATTCAAAAATAAGATTGATATTTTTCTGAGCAAGAATAACATTACTAGATTAGATACAACCACCGAGAAGTGGGGGGATAGTCTAGATAGGCATATAATCTTTTACTGTCTCATCATTTCTTAGTCTTGCTCCTAGAATTATGCAGTGAAGATGATAAATTTGCTGAACAGGCTCAAATAATGCAGTTTGTTTTTAAAATTTTCAGGGCAAACACAGAAAGCATGATGGAAAAAGCACTGTTCCCCGGTCAGTAGCATGCCCCGTAACCTTGGCCCTCACAGGATTTACAAATGTAAAGTGGGTTTCCCCACCGGAATGTTGCTGGATGGTAGCAACATTATTTTTAATATTACATCTTAAGGTATTAATGCACTGCATAGGAAAAGCAGTACGTTTAGTCTTCTCATGGGAAGTGGATGTTAAATTGCATAGGAAATGAAAACAACCTTTCATGTAATTAACTGCAATGTGTTCTTTATCCAAGGCCATGCTAATAAAGCAAACATTAACAGCATTAGCTGTTTCTTTAGCATCAGATGCTGACTTCATGACAAATTGCGTATCAACCTTATTCAAAAGTACATCAACATCATTTTTAATGAGAATCTTTTGTTCCTCAGAAACACTAGTGTTACTGATAACATTATTAATCATGCCAAACAACTCCTGTTTGTTTTGTTTGGTTATGGCAGCAATCACAGGTCCCTGTGACTGCAAGATCAAACCTCCATGAGATGGTCAGCCATTTTGGATTACCTCATGGGCATCATGGGTTACTGTGTCATGACCATCATCACATGACCATGGGCGGCCATCTTGGGGATGGCATGGGGATGCAACCTGATGACATGTGTGTCTACCATTTTGAGACTCTAACAATTCTCCATTTTGTGAATCACAGAAAAACATGTGGCTAGCCTTTGCTCTAGACCACCCCACAGCATACTGTGAGTATTCAAAATCAAACTCTTCAACATCAGAAGAGGTAAGGTCTTTGGGCATTAAGTTAGTATGCCCTGCCAATACCTCTGGCTGATGGTGCAAGTTTGCCATATCTGACTTTTTACTCCAACATTCTAACTCAGATACAGGAGTTAACATGCTATTAAGTGCTTTGTTTTCAGATTTCAAGACATTCCCATCTTGTAAAACATGTTCATTATTGACAGAAGCTGTGTCATAGTTTATATTGAAAACCTTCATTTCAAGTCTGCTATAATTAAAACATACTGAATCATGCTGTACCGTCAAGGTCTGGTGTTGAGATACCAGCTTGTTAACTTTTTCAGTAATTACTTCAGACTTATCATCTCTAAGTTCCTTGTTTTCAAAACAAAAGGAATCAATGTTACACCATTTGTTTGAAAACCTTTTTTTCTAAGTTTTGCCATTTCAGAGTTATCTCTTAAGGCATGCAGATCGTTGCTGCTTCTCTCATTAAATAGAGACTCATTTTCTAGATGGATAGATTGTAGCTCAGACAGTAGTCCAGCTATTTTTTCTGTATGAGAAGCCCTTTTCAGGCTAATCTCCTGCTTGTAGGCAGAATTCTCCATTTTGCAAGCAATATACTCACTTTTCGAAACAGATATCTTATTTAGAACAGCATCAAAACAACTAAACAACGTTGCAATTAATAATCCTTCAGGATCATTGGTACCATTTTTCAGTTTCCCATAATGGGCAATGATGTCCGTTAATGGGCTACCATTGGATTCTGCTACTTTAGCAAAACCAAGCCAACTACTGTTAGCAGTTTGGCTTGTTAAGGCATCCAGCCTCAACTCAGTACTGATATATTTAGACATGTCTTAAAATAAGAAACCCTCACTGTCTGTGGATCAAAAAACTTTGTTTGCAACCAAAATTCATGAAAGCACACAAACAGCCTTTGGCGTATGAGGACACCTAGATGAGTAAATACCCATCAGGATTGGAATGCACAAGAAAGCTAACATACTAAAATGCCAGCAGAATAGGCCTAATGGTCTTTCGTGTCTGCTCGTTTGGTCAGCCCCCACCCTGGGTGCTGACCTTGCTGTCCCCCTCGCCTTCTCTGGCTTCTCCCTTCCCAGTTCCAGATATTCTTGCTGCATTGGATTTTGCTTCCTGAACCTTCCCTGTACCTGTCCCACCCTCTTGAACCCCTCCACTGTCTCTGCCTCCACCAGCCCCCTAGGCAGTGCATTCCATGGCTCTACCACCTCTCAGTGAAGTAGCACCTCCTCCTTTCTCCTGAATCTTCCCCTCAGCTTCCACCCATGCCCTCTAGTGGCCCCTCCTCCTTCCTTCGAAGCACCCTCACTGTTCCTCCCCTATTTACCCTCTTCATGTACTTGAAGACCTCTATCATGTCCCCAGGTCCCTTCTCTCTTCCAAAGTGTACATATTTGGCTCTTGAGCCTCTCCTCATAGGTCTGTCCCAAGCCCCAAATAATTTTGGTTTGCCCTCCTCTGGACCCTCTCAGGAGGTTAATGTCCCTCTTTAAGTGCGGCCTCCAAAACTGCATGCAGTACTCCAGGTGTGGCCTCACCAAGCAGTTATACAGAGGGAGTATCACTTCCCCTCCTTCTGGGTGATCCCCTAGCGATGCATCCCAGCATCCTGTTGGTCTTAGCTGCTGCCCTCCTACAAGTCTCAGAGTTGTTCATCTTGACATCACCACCACCCCAGGTCCCTCTCAGCCATTGAGACTTGTAGTATTTCCCCAGGGTGTACACTTGGCCTGGGTTTCTGCCCCAGGTGGAGCACCTTGAATTTCCCTGCATTAAACCTCAGCTTCCACTTTCAAGACCATCTTTCCAGAGCCTCCAGGTCCCCTGCAGGGCCACCTCCCTCCTCCCAATCCACCACCCCCAGTTTCAGGTCATCTGCAAGAGACTCATCTCACTCTGATTCCTGTCCTTATGTCAGATACGTAGGCATTGAACAGAAGGGCCCAAGGACTGATCCTGTGGGACCCCACTAATGACCCTCCTTGGGGAAGAGACTATCCCACCAACTATGACCCTCTGGTCCGGTCCTGGAGCCAATTGCCTATCCATCGGATCATCTGGTTTCCCACCCCATTTCTCCCTAGTTTATCCAACAGGCCCACGTGAGGAACAGAGTCAAATGCCTTGCTGAAGTCTAGAAAGAGGACATCCACTGGTCTACCAGGTCCAAGGCACTTGTCACCCAGTCATAGAACTCCACCAGGTTTGTCTGACATGATTTCCCCGGGATGAATCCATGCTGTCTATCATCCAGGCACCCTGACTTATCCAGGTCCCCCCTAGCCTCTCCTTTACAATGCCCTCCATCACCTTGCCCACCACTGATGTCAGGCTGACAGGCCTGTAGTTCCCTGCCACCTCCCTTGATCCCTCCTTGTGGATAGGCACTACATGCGCCACCTTCCAGTCTTGGGGCACCCACCCTGTCCTCAGAGAGATGGTGAAAAGCTCTGCCAGGGGTTTTGCCATGACATCTGCAAGTTCCTTCAGCACTCTAGGATGTAATTTATCCAGCCCCGGTGCTTTCTCCATCTTAAGGGAGCTGAGGGCTTCCCTCACTCTCTCTGCTGTGATTTCCACTTCCAGTACCTCTTCTCCCTGCTTAGCCCTCCCCCACCTGCCAGTGATGCCCCTCCCCAGACCTGCCGATTGGTAAGGGCCCCTCCTCATTATCTCTGTCTCCTCCCATGTATGATGCAGCATCCCCATTTTCCTAGTGAAAACTGGGAGGTGAAGTACTCATTTAGTACCTCAGCCTGCTCCTCTGGATCTTGTGCCCATCTCTTCCCTGATCTAATCCTGCTAATCTGCCCCTTCACCCTTCGTCTTTCCCCAATGTATCTAAAGAACCCCTTTTTCCCTCTCCTAATTTCCCTGGCCAGGTTCTGCTCCTTCCTTGCCTTAGCCACCCTCACCACTCTAGTGGCCCTTCTAGCCATCAGCTCATACTCCCCTCGATCCCTTTCACTCCTTGAGCACTTGAATTTCTTATAGGCTGCTTTCTTTCCCCGCACCACCTCCTGGACCTCCCTGGTCCACCAACAGGGTTTTTGGGCCCTACCGCATTTTCGTCTTACTCTTGCACAGGTGCTGGTAGCATCCTGCACCCCTCTCCTGATGATTTCCCACCTACTATCAGCATCCATGTCTGACCCAATCCCATCCAAATGCTCCTTAAGGATCCTTCCCATTTCCTTAAAATCCACCCCTGAAGTCGGTTACTTCCGTCTTTGTGCAGCCTTCTACCCCTCCTAGGTCCAGGCAGAACCAGACCGTGGCATGGTCACTCCCCACCAATGGGTCCCTTACCTCCAGGCCCCCAATCTGGTCACTGTCTGCCAGGACCACATCCAGTACCCATGCCTCCCTGGTTGGTTCCCTCACCTGCTGAGTTAGGAACGCGTCTTGAAAGACATCCAACAACCTCTGTTCCCTGGTCACAGAGGATGTCATAGTCTCCCAGTCTGTTCCTGACATGTTTAAGTCCCCTAACACCACCACCTTTCCTCTGCCCAGTCTGCAGTGTCTCCTAACATCTGCCACCAGACTGTCCTCCAGCTCCTCTGCCAGGGCAGGGGTCTATACACCACTCTATTTTTCCTCTTGCCCCTCCTTGTTATCAGGTGACTCAAATCGCCTCCACGGTTCCCTCCACCTCCTCTACTCCCCCTATGCCAATGCAGTTTTTTACTATCATTGCTACCCCTCCTCCCCTTCCTCCCCCTGTCCTTCCTGAACATAGTGTAACCCTCCAGGTTCAGGTCCCAGTCATGTCTTGCAGTGGCCCAGGTCTCAGTGACCGCTGCCACATCCTCTGCTCCCTCAGTTAACATCGTCTGGAAAGCTCCCTTAGTTAACATCGCCTGGAAAGCTGTCTAACTATTTGTTTCGGATCCTTTATAGCTGTGTTCCCACAGAGAAAGAATAGGAAAAAAAAATCAAAAATAAAACAACTCATTACACAGAAATTGAATATCTGCTAAGAGATTGTTTTGTCTGCACTGTATAACACACAACTGACTGAAAAATGTTAAACATTAGAGACTTTCAGCTTGTTTTTACTGGAGCTCTCTTGCCCAGTGTTTTAATTTACAGAGGAAATGAAAATGAAACTTGGCAAAAACATCCAGACTCCATTTTGCAGTCACCATTATGTTGTCTAAATACTCTTGGTGTGTAGGGTAAATAATAAAAATAATAATAATACAGATTCTTGTGTCTCAGAGTCTGCCAAGAAACATTCGTAAACAAGCAAGGAGTACTAATAAAGTTTATATTGCTACTTACACCAAGCATGTGACAGAGAAAATCACAAGGGAGATGAGTTTCTCACCATTCCCGAAGGATGTACATAATCTCCAGAATTGAAGAGCTTAGGTTCTCTAAGATCTTGTTCTATCTCTCCCCGTGCTCCAGCTCTCTGCCCTTCTAGAGCAGCTACAGTAGTGTCTCAAGAGAGCTACAATGGGTTGCGGACAGCTAAATACTACAGATAACAGCATAGCAACAGAGATTACAACATAGTTACAGATATAAGAAACAATATGTAATGGTCCTAAGTCATTCTCAATTGGATAATGACTTAGGAGACAGAATTACTAATGAGTATCATATGAGAGAGAATTCCATTAGCATTATAGCTTGGACAAAATAAATGCTGACAGTTCAAACTATATTTCTTGCTTATGTACAATATAAAACATAACAAAGCTGTCTCCGTCTCTGTCAGCTTGCTTAGACAAAGAGAACTGCTGACAGGCATATCTGCCTGAGTGTAAAATACACATTACATATAATTATATGAGAATATGAGTATACAATAATCACTGATGATCCCTCTGTGTCATCTTATCAGTGATTAGGTAGATAATATATGGAATATCTATAAAAGAAAAACTAATCTAGATAAATGTATTATAGTGAGGTATAATATATCATGCATGACAATATTAGCATATATTAGCAGCAAAACACATTCCTAGCACCCATGCTTATATGATTGGTGCTCATAACTATAGGTTAGTGCAACATAGCAGTATCACAGTACAATAGACCAGGAATACAGTGTGAGGTGTATGTGAGATATATGTGGGATGATAGGGGCATAACCCAAGCGTAACAAGGTGATCCTGGAAGTACTGCAAAATGGGTTCCTGACTCAGTGCATCACTGAACCAATAAGAGCAGAGGCAATTCTTGATATGGTGCTCACAAATGGGGAGCATGCACAGGAAACAACAGTCAGAAGGCCCCTGGGTAGGAATGACCATTGCACAGTGTGGTTCCAGTTGGATATGGGCAGGGAAAGCATTCCAACTAAGACCAAAGTCTTGGATTTTAGGAGGGCAGACTTTAGGAAGATGGGCAAAGTACTAAGGAACCACCTGGCAGGCATTAGAGCACAAAAGGGGGGTGGACCAAAGGTGGGTCATCATTAAGGAAGGAATAGTGGTTGCCACAGAGAAGTGTGTTAGGCTCAGGGGGAAGAACACAAGGACAAAAGTGCCCAGCTGGTTCAGTTCTGGTTAGCCCAGGCAGTAAGGGAAAAGAGGTTAGTGTACAGAAAATTCAGGACTACCACAAGAGAGAGGTGGATAGGGAAAATTACCTAAGGTTGGCTAGTTAGGCAAGTAAGGAAGTCTGGTGAGCTAAGACACAGAAGGAGCTGCAGATAGCTGAAGGAATTAAGAAGGATGAGAAGGGCTTATTTCACTATATAAGTTAGAGATGGAACAAGAAGGATGGGATTGATAAGCTTAAGAAAGGGGAGGATTGGGTGGAGGATAACGGGGAAAAGCAGAGATACTAAATGAATACTTCTGTTCCATCTTCATCAGGAAGAAGGATGGGCCAGCGCCTTCAGGAGGGAGAAGAGGAGCAGTGAGGGAGGGGAACACAGATGTAGTGATAGAGTAAGATAGAGTGAGGGAGGTGCTGCTAGCATTGAAGGTGGACAAATCACCAGGTCTGGACAGAGTACATTCAAGGGTATTAGTGGAACTGGCTGAGGAACTGGCAAGACCACTGGCAGGCCTATTTAATAGTTCACTAGAGTCAAGCATGGTACCGCTGGACTGGAAAACAGCACATGTGGTGCCCCTCCACAAAAGCAGTCCCAAGGATAACCCAAGTAATTACAGACCAGTCATTCTGATCTCAATTGTGTGCAAGCTCATGGAGACCATACTTAAGGAAAGGTTGATGGAATATCAAGAGGAGCATGGTCTACAGGATGCGAGGCAGCATGGGTTAATGGGGGGGGGAGATCATGATTTTTAAAAATGAAATTTTGAAACTTCATAAAATAGAACGTAGTTGTATATGATTATGTATGGGAAATCCTTATTGTGAAACCTTGTATTTTTTGTTTTGTATTTGTGTCTTAATGTATTGTTGGATATTGAAATGTTGTGTATTGTGTACATTTTGTATTTATTTGATTAATGTTATATGTTTAGATGTAACTAAGTGAAATATAAACAGGACTATCTTGAGAACAGGATTGTATAATCCTAATGATTAGAATTTCCTGTATAAAAATAAAGTTTTCATCATCATCAGTTTTCATCATGCCAAATGAATCTGATTGACTTCTCTAACTGGGTCACTAAGACTATAGATGGGCCAAGAGGTAGACATCCTCTGTCTGGATTTCAGCAAAACCTTTGACTCTGTGCCACACAAAAGGTTGATCAGGAAGTTGATGGATCTTTGGGTTGGGGATAAGATGTCCAGATGGGTGGAAAACTGGCTGAGGGAAAGAATGCAGAGGGTGGTTGTGGGGGAAGAGTTATCAGATACCAGAGAGGTCACCAGTGGGGCCCCACAGGGCTCGGTGCTGGGGCCGGTGTTATTCAATTTCTTCATCAATGACATTGGGGATGGCATTAAGGGCAAAATGTGCCTATTCATGGATGATACTAAGCTCTGTGGGAGAGTAGACACAGCTGAAGGGGATACAGGACCTAAAGGATGATGTGGAAAATTGTGGAGGTGATCCAGGATCTGGCAGCTTGGCTTCAATGCCAAGAAATACTTAGTTATGCACATTGGAGCCAAGAATCCCAGGACAGAGTACTATCTGGGTGGAGTCCAGGTATCCGCATCAGAGGAGAAGGACCTGGGAGTGATGATCACTAGTGACCCGAAGCACTCCACTCATTACAAGAAAGAAGCAGCAAGGGCAAACACAATGCTGGGATGCATAGGTAGAGGAATCAGTAGTAGGAGAGAAGAGGTTACAATACTCTTGTACAGGTCACTGGTGAGGCTTCTTCTAGAGCATGGAGTTCAGTACTGGTGCCCACACCTCAAAAAGTACATTAATCTGCTGGAGTAAGTCCAGAGGAGGGTTACAAAGATGATGATGGGTCAGCAGGGTAAGGCATATGAGGAGAGGTTGATGGCAGTGACTATGTACTCCCTGGAGGATAGGAAAAGAGAGAGAGAGAGAGAGAGAGAGAGAACATGATTATAACTTTCAAGTACTGGAAAGGGAGATAAATAAGGTGGCTAAGGAGGGTCTATTTAAGCTGAGTGGCAACAATAACATGAGGGGGCACATTCTTGAGCTGAAGAGGGGGCGGCTTAAGAAGGAGGTCAGCAAGCACTTCTTAATGGAGAGGGCGGTGGTCACTTGGAGTTCTACTGCCGGAAGTAAAAGATGGTCTCACTGAAGACAGTGGACAGCTTCAAGAGAGGCTGGCATAGCCATAGAGGGAAGTTACGGATCATGGGTAGGGAGGATGGGAGGAGTGGGGGGGCAGGAACAGTAGCTCAAGCTGTGGACCCTGCAATACAAGCAGACTAAATGTCCTTCTTCTGCTGGCTCTTTGTATGTAACTGCAAAGATCTTAATTAATGCATCTAATAGTGTTCGGCACAAAGTGTAAAAAGTAGAGGAATAAAATTTAGGGTAATAAATTCCCTGAAACCTTGGAAAATCAGTTGCTTGGTGTCCCACATGGCTTGAATGATTATGTGACACAATACTGGCATTACCCTATTTTTTTGGCACTTTCAAGTACTGTAGATAAAGTAAGTGACACTGCTTTCATAGAGGGTGTTGATATGAGGATAATGGGTGTTTACTCACCTGGTAAAGGTGATTGTGTTGGTTGACATCCATGGCACTCCAGACATTACATCATGGGTTTTAGCCCACCTGATAGGCTAGTGAGGCACATGACTCTAGGATCAGATTTCTTGTATATCCAGGTCCCAGAAACCCGTTCTCCAGTTCGAATCTTCCATAGCTGAAATCAAGGTTAGTAAGAACCATGTAAAGACACTAACAAACTTATTCAGTAATACAGTCTGAGACAGTATGCACATTTGGGCAATTGGCCCTTATTTTATTTACTTATTAATACAATCTAAACTCAACCCTGTAACTGGTCGACGGTCGACATCTTGGATGTCTTTAGTGAGGTCTAGGATAATCCCCTCAATTTACTTTATCTGCTTAATCTACTCCTGGTCACTCTGAATGCTTCGTTGAGAGGGCCGGGGAATGCCATGGATGTCAACCAACACAATCACCTTTACCAGGTGAGTAAACACTCATTGTGATTGGTTGACCATCCATGGCACTCCAGACGTTACATCATGGTTAGATAAGTAGCAGTACTGTACCCTAGGGAGGGAGACCGAGTGGTCTAGGAGTGAGAGGAGGAGCTGGAGGCTAAGAGGACCTAAGTGGCAAATGTGGGCTATAGCTTTTATAAGTGCTCCAGCCTGTAGTGTCTGGCAAAGGTATGGATGGAAGTCCATGTTGCCACATTGTAGATGTCTTCTGAAGACACGTTAGCCCTTTCTGCCAAGAAGGTGGCTACTGCTCTCGTAGAATGGGCCTTAATACCCTCTGGGGGGTGTCAGTCACGTAGTTCTGTAGGCCTCCTAAATGGTTCTCTTGAGCCAGCCAGCAATGGTAGTCTTTGAGGCTGCCCTGCCATGTCTCTGTCCCCTTGTGACAATGAATAACCTCTCTGTCTTGCGTAAAGACTGGGTTCTAGAGGTGTAAGTGGACAGGGTGACCCCTACATCTAAGTGGTGTGGGATTGGCTTAACGCCGGGTTGAGTGTCTCCTGTAAAGATTGACAATTCAATGGGCTGCTCCTGATGAAATGTGGAAGCGCTCTTCGGTTGGAAGGCTGGTACTGTGCGTAGGAGTACCCCCTGGGGTGTGAACATGGTGTAAGGTTCTTTGCATGACAGCACCCCCAGCTCTCCGATCCTCCGAGCTGAGCAGATGGCTATGAGGAAGGAGGTCTTAAGACCCACCTAGAACAGATCTACCTCATGAAGAGGTTCGAAGGGGGCTGTGCTGAGGGAATCTAATACCAAAGACAGATCCCAGGAGGCAATGGATGGTCTGACTCTGGGTCGCAGTACTTCCACCGCTTTAAGGAAGTGTATGGTGCTTGAGTGTGTCCCCAGACTGTACCCACCAATGGGACCATTGGCTGCCCCAATGGCTGAGAGCTGTACCTTAAGAGAGGAGTGGACCAAACCTTTGTCTACTCCTTGTTGAAAGAATAAGAGGATGGTAGACATGTCTGCTAGCTCAGGGTCCTTACCCTGTTCTCGGCACCACTTCACGAACACCGACCATTGCCTGCCATAAGTAGAGGTGGTAGAGGAATGTGTGGACTGCAGCATCTTGAAAATGACTGATTCGTGATAACCTGCTCTCATCAGTCTCTTCCTCTCAGGGGCCAGGCTGTGAGCTTCAGCGTCTGTGGTGCTGGGTGGTCTACGGTCCCTGGGTCAGCATGTCTGACTAATAGGGTAACCAGCGTCTGTCCACAGCCATGGACAGTACCGTGGCAAGCCAGGCTCTCCGTGGCCAGTAGGGTAGCACTAGGATGATGGTTCATCATGATGTCTAGATCTTGGCTAGTACTTGGGGTAGCAGGGGAATCGGAGGGAAGATGTACACCCGATCCCGAGACCAAGGTTGCGACAGGCCATTGGTTCCCTGTGACCGGGTTTCCCTGTATCTTGAATAGAATTTGTGGACCTCTGCATTCTCTGCTATGGCCATGAGATACCTGGACACAGGTCCCCAAGTCTTCTGAATCAGTTGAAAGGGACTGGGGTGGAGATGCCACTCCCCTGGGTGTACTTGCTGTTGGCTGAGCCAATCTGCTTGCATGTTGAGCTTGCCCATGAGATGGACTGTGCTGATGTGTGTGAAGCTGGCCTGTGCCCAGTTGAGGACCTTTGCCACCTCTCACTGTGCATAGCTCTGCTCCTGGTACCCCCTTGCTTGGCAATGTATGCCACCGTGACCTGATTGTCGGAGCAGATCAAAATCGACTGACTCGAAATGGAGGATCTGAATGCTCTGAGGGCATGGAATACTGCCCTCATTTCTAGGGTGTTGATGGACAACCTGGTCTCTGATGTTGTCCATTGGTCCTGTGCAGACAGGTCACCCAAGCATGCTCCCCAGCCTAATAGAATGTCATCCATCTCTATAGAGGCATTGTACAATGTCTCTAGTGGGACCCCTCGTGTGAGGTTGGAGCTCACTGTCCACCATGCTAGTGACTGTCTCACTGAGGGTGGTAGCGGGATTGTGACCTGCAGGTTGTGTTCGTTTGGGGATCCCAGAGTTAGAACGCAAGTCTGTAGGGGTCACATGTGCCACCTGGCCCAAGGGATCAGATTGCATAAAAGAACAATAGCTAGGCAAACATTTACATTGCAGAAGAGGCTCAAAACTACAAACAGTAGGTAGGAGGCAAGTACTTTAGCCAGTAGGCCACTGAGGCAGACAGCTTGAGTGAATCAACAGAGCAATGCTAACACCTAAAACCCTATTTTTTTTTGCACAATATCCAAATGAAGTGAAAAAATGCTGCAGTATTTGAGATAAGTTGCGTACAAACAGATATTTACTTTCTTTTAAGGAGTTATCCCTATCAAACAGTGTTTGAAAATAACAAAAAGGTCTGCAAACAGTGATGGGCCATATAATAACTCTAAAAATACTGCAGGGCAGAAAACTTAAACAAACTTTCTTAAAGAGAGGCCTACCTTCCTAAAGTAGAACAACAGGGATCCTGGTGTGCTTGTAGCCTGATCAGATGCACAATTTGCACTGGAGAACAGGGGTTTCTGGGACCTGGATATTCAATAAATCTGATTCTAGAGTCATGTGCATCACTAGCCTATCAGGTGGTCTAAAACCCACGATGTAATGTCTGGAGTGCCATGGATGGTCAACCAATCACAATACAAGCACTGTATCTCATGAGCATTTAAATCCCGAAGAACATCACACCACTGATTCCTCAAGGTTCCATTTTTTACCCTAACGTATTACTTTGTACACTTTGTTCTTCAAACCTAATAGATGCATTAATGCTGTTTTTGCAATATCAAAATTAATTTGGACCTACCTATTCCTATTATTAATTGTGTTAAGAGATGGCTAACCAATGGGAAACAGGTGGTTAGAATCAAGGTGTCAACCTCAGCTCAAAGCAGTTACTAGTGGGGTCCCACAGTGATCCATACTGGGAACAGTACCTTTTAAATATTTATAACAGATTTGGACTAAGATATTGAGTCATGGGTCACCAAATCTGCAGGTGACAGCAAACTGGGTTAGGAAGTAAATTCTAGAATGGACTGTTGTACATTGTAGAAAGCTCTGAATAGACTGATAAGATGGACAGCCACTTGGGGATATAAAGCTAAACTAGAATAGATGTAAAGTCATGCATCTAGGTAATGGGAACATGCTTTAGCAATACAAAATCAGTGATACAATTTTTGAGGTTACTAATTTAGAAAAAGATCTGGATGTCATCATATCTCCAGATCTTGATCATTCCGACTACTGTGATGCTTCAGTTAAAATGGCAAGTCCTCAGCTGGGCTGCAGTAAAATAAATGCTGTGTCTAGGATCTAAAGAGTAATAGTCCTTTATATATAAGTTTTCATTCATTCTCATTTGGCCTATGTAGCAGTTCCAGTCACCATACAAAGGAAAAAAAAACAAGAACCGGCTGGAATGTATACTAAGAGGGACAACTAAAATGATTCATGGCTTGGTGACAAGGACTTCAGTGACAAACTGGAAACAAATAGACTTAATATGGAACTTAACCTAAGAAGAATGAGGTGGGATCTCATCATGTTTAAAATGATAAAGGATACTAATTTATAAAATCAAACGGGTTTGAACTGAAAAATAACATATTTCTGACCAGATGTCACCATAAACACATTAAAACAATGAAATTTGGCCAGCTCAGTGGTGCTAAGGGTTGAGGCACTGGATGTCACACCTAACACCACGCTGGCGACCAAGGTTCGGGAATGGACACGGGCCATTGGGGTTGGCAGGGAAGGGAGGAGATTGAGTGTCTGGAGGACTGCTCTCTCCTCCTTAGGGTGGGTAGTGGGGCTGCATTGCTCTTCAGTGACCCCCAATGGAGATTGGGAGCCCTGCAAGGAGTGGTATTGCAATGAGGGGTGGAGTGGTGGTGGACATCAGCACGTCAGTGCACAAATGTCAATGCATGTCTGCGCTCCAGGGGGAAACACAAGCAGAAAACCCAGAGGAGATGGGGAGGTGACCAAGGCCCTAGGAGCCAAAGCCCACATCCCAAGGCTGGAGCATCCTTCCACTGGGCTCTCCTAAGCCTCTCAACCTGACCCAGGACAGACTCTCTAATTTCAGAAAGGCCACCAGGTAGGTGAGGTGGACCCTTCCTCAGGGAGTAATCTGGGTCTGGAAGGTTCCTTGTGTTTGGGGAGAAGGTGCTCAGCAATTGTACTCCCCAGGGGATGGTGGTTTTAGACAGGGAGTAGAGGCAGTGGTTGAGTGGGCGCTCCTGAGAGATGCCCCGATCCCCCGTTGAATAAACAAAATCTACAAAACAAAACCAATGAAATTCAAAACTACAAAACTTTTTTTCAGTCACTCAGCAAAGTACTGCTGTGTTGAGTAGTCTTCCCCAAAACATAACAAGGAGCACTGACACTGAACTCTTTATAAAAATGAGTTGATCTGCTTATCAAGGATGGGGCTTTTCCAGTATTCTACCTCAGAGAAGTGGATGGCAGTCAGAATGGTTCATTTTGGGCCTTTTTCTGCCGTTAGAGCCTGAGCAATACCAATATATTGTATGTGCTGGAACATTGATATTTATAGCATGCTGGCACCAGTACTTTTTTTAACCCATTTATGTCAGGTCCATGCTATATGTAGATAGATAGATAGATAGATAGATAGATAGATAGATAGATAGATAGATAGATAGTGATATGCAATGGGGACAGTTAAAAAAATGATTTATCTATGTAAGTGCATTTTGAACTTGGGTAACCTCATGAGTGACTTACTCGACAGGTGAGGTGGCCGAGGTCAAGCTGCATGAATATAGAGAAATAATTTATCTAACTGTCCACCATTACATATGCCAATTACACAATAGGATTCAGACTTGGATGTTGATTTAGTTTTTTTTAATTGTTTGTATGATATTTTGTGAAGAAGCACTATTGTGCTTAGTGATATTGTTAAGGGCATTGCTATGGATGCCACGCTTGTGCATCAGCTTGAACATCATTTCAATGTGGCAACATAAAAAATGATTGGAGGACGGCCTGGAGTATTCAAAAAAATCATGGCAACATGGCAGCTCAAAGCGAGTAAGTTTATAAGACAGCAGGAAAGGTTGAGGAGAAACTGTTGCACAGTATAGAGAGGGGGGGAAGTTTTTTATTTAAAAATGAATAGCTGTGACAGATGGGGGTTACCAGGCTTCATTTCAGGAGCAAAATAGTAGTGGTTGGGGAGTAAGCGGTTGGCAAGTAGGCAGGAATCAGAGCAGGAGAATGAAAGTGTATGCTGCTGTATCTGAGAGGATCAGACTCATGGAGCAGAAAAAAAGGGTACAAAGGTTTAATGTCTCTTCCTGGGGATCTGGCATTTTTGGAAGTATTTTCAAACCAGTTAATACAGTAATGTTTAACGTTCAAATGTTAATACAGTAATGTACAGTGTTCAGTGGACCTCGACGGAAGAGTCACAGGGGACTTGAAGATATCAGCACAGTGTAGGAGGGCGTCGGCAAGGGCAGATAGGATGCTGGGGTGCATTACCAGAGGGATCACCTCTAGAAAGGAGGAGGTCATCTTGCCCTTGTATATATCACTGGTGAGGCAGCACTTGGAGTACTGTGTGCAGTACTAGTGCCCATATCTCAAAAAGGATGAGAGATTATTGGAGTGGGTGCAGCACAGGGCTACAAAAATGATCATGGTACTGGGGGAGTTGCTGCATGAGGAAAGATTGAGGAAGCTCAGCATGTATTTGCTGGAAGAGAGAAGGGAAAGAGGGGACATGATAGAGATCTTTAAGTATTTGAAAGGCATAAACAAAGTTAGAGAGGGAGGATTGTTTCATTTAAAGAAGGAAGGGTCACTGGGGGCACAGTCTGAAGTTGGAAGGGGGATGGTTCAGGAGGGAGAAGAGGAGGCATTACTTTACAGAGAGAGTGGCGGTGAGATGGAACACATTGCCAGAGGAGTTAATCTAACAGAGGACAGTGGATAGCTTTAAATGGGGTTGGGATAGAGTCAAGGGCAGGATTAGTACAGACAAGAACACAAAGGGGGGAAGACCAGGAAATGGGAGGAAAGGAGGGGTTTGGATGGGGTTGGGGCAGCTGTAGTAATATGAAACTAGGAGCTGCACAATTGGCCAGACTTGATAGACCTGTGGGCCTTTGAAACTGACTGCCTATTTAGTAAGTAGTGCCAGCATGCAGACAGGGGACGTATAGCTGGCACAATGATGACAGTACTAATGAATAGATTAGTGATGATGACAGTACTATACTAGTAAATTCATGGTCACAGATTTATTCATATAGACTGATAAACATGCTTATCAGCAGTCATCTGAGTCCATGCTTACTGCATATATATATTATATAGATGTATACACATATGTATACATATATATATAGATGTATACACATACAGTATATATATATATATATATATATATATATATATATATATATATATATATGTACCATAGGGGGTGAGAGCTTTCTCAATAGGATAACCTGTGTTATTTCCACCACAGTGAGGATAAATCCTGATGACAGCAGCAGAGTGAGGATATCGACATTTATCCATACTCTGCTGATGTCACCAGAGTGAGGATAAATGCACTGCAGCCTGCATTCTAAAGGAAACTGCTTTAGAAATAAAGTTTCTCTTTCTCACTGAAGTGGCAACTTACTCAATTAGCTTTGCAAAAGACTCTCACCTATGTCCCATTGTGTTTCTAACATTGCTAGCCCATTACTGTACTGATCTCAGCTTCAAAACAACCTATATGCTAAATGAAAGTCTTTTACAAAGCAGGTTCTGTTTCTCAGTGCTACCAGCCGCAGTTTGTCTTTCTCACTGAGCCTCTGATTCACTCAATTAGCTTTGCAAAACACACTCACCTGTGTTTCTGACTCCCAGTCCATTCATAAACACACACACACACACACACACACACACACACACACACTTACAGCACACACACAATGAGCAGGAAACACACAGACTCATAAAAAATGTTCATGCAGCTCTCACCCCTGTGGTATAAATCCCACACATGATGGGCAGGTCATGGCATATGAAAAATATTCTCACTCCTGTTCATGAACTGTGAGCCACTGTGCCTTTGGCACCTGTGAGAATACACAGCTCATTCTACAGGAGGAACATATTTTCCATATCCCACTCCTGCCCATCATGTATACCCCATATATATATATATATATATATATATATATATATATATATATTTTATAGTGGCACAATAGTGCTACTGTAGTTAGAGTTGCAGAGCCACATCTATATTAAACCCAAATATTGTATTTTAATAGCTTTGCAACCATTCATCGATTTGCCTGAAAGTTTGCATGTGCTGTCTGGTACCATAGATCTCTGGATCTGGAAAATTTAGTTCTGGTCAGATGTGCAGTTGCAAAGCTGTGGAGTGCCAAAAAATGTGAAAAATCCTCACTTTTTTGCAAGTTCTTTGCTCAGGGCTATGGCCCAAATGGTGTGGAGGTCTGGTGTGAAATTTTCAAGGTATATGAGGTCTGGGAAACTGATGTGCCTTTTGAAGGTTTGGTGAAAAAATATTGATCTGTATAAAAGTTATTGAAATTTAAAGTTTCTCATTATAGCCTTTGGGAAAAAAATATATGTCCAACTTGAAAGCAATTTTTGCTTTTGAGAAAGCACTTTTGACTGCTACAAATGGGTTTTGGAATTTTGCATAGCCACCATCTTGTTTTCAGTTAGCAATGGCAAAAAATGCTGTAATTCAAACAATAATGGACCTTGGTAATCATCAACAGTTGTGTTTACCTAATTGGAGCCCGAGGAACATGATCCTGCCATTAGTGTTTTTAAATATTGCCCAGAAATATGTTTATTCAATTTTGCCATCAGTAGTGGCACAATTTGCAGCACTATT
The DNA here is from genome assembly GCA_016271365.2 of Neoceratodus forsteri. Taxonomy (NCBI): domain Eukaryota; kingdom Metazoa; phylum Chordata; order Ceratodontiformes; family Ceratodontidae; genus Neoceratodus; species Neoceratodus forsteri. The sequence goes on from CM028135.1 coordinate 479,099,826, forward strand.
TTTGTGAAAATACCACAAATTGCGACAGTTTTTGCACAACTAGCAGCACTGCTGTGCGAAAATTGCCACAAATTCTGGCACTGTTTTGTGAAAACTGCCACAATTTATTTATTTACTAGGAAGGCATACTGAGCAGGGTACCACTTGATTCCAGATGCGCCCTGGGGGTGTGGGGGGAGAGGAAAAAATACAGTAGAAATACATATTGCAATACTTGTGGCACAACTTCCATTAACAAAAACATCAGCCACTGTAAAAAAAGGAAAAAAAAATTTCTGGCAACTTTTTGGGCCAAATAATGACAGAATTGCATTGCTCACCCCCCATTTAGGTAAACACCTATTGGTGTTTACCTAATAAAAGGAGGTTTTCTCCTTTTACTGACTCCAAGGGGGCTGAGGTATGTTTCAATAAAAAATAAATGTTTTTGATGACACTGGGGTGTCCAATCCCAATGTCGGCAGGTAGAAACACCCCCCCCACCAGTGTGGGACACTGGGGAGCACACTTCCAGTGTCCCCAGTTATGTCCTACCCCCTTTACTGTGGGACACTGGGGAGCCCACCCCCGTGCCCCAAAATACTGTTTTATATATATTTTTTCCATGTTTTTGCAGACATCAAGGTGCCCAATCCCCATTTCAGCAGTCACTACAACCCCTCCCCCCAACAATGTGGGACATTGCAGAGCCCACTTCCAGTGTACCCAGTTAGGGCCTCCCCCAGTACCATGGGACATTGGGGAGCCCATATCCATTGTTCCAAAATATTTTTAAAATATGTTCCTGTTAAAAAAGAAAACAGTCCCCCAGCATCTTTTTTATTAAAGTCTGAAAAAAAAGAAAATGGTCCCTCATCATCTCCCCATCCCCCTCCACCATCCCAATCATCTGACTGAGCAACCCACCACCCCTCCCAAACCCTACACTTACCACCGGAGATCTTCAGTTGTCCTTTTCTGATGACCAGGGCACATCTGAACTCTTCAAAGCCAAACCACAAACTGAAGATTCAAGGTAAGTGCCATATAATGGCTGTAAATGGCATTTTGAACTTAGGTTGATAACTCAGGCATTTTTTGGCATTTTTTCACCAAATTTTCAACATGGGCTGTTTGGGACCCCACCTCATGAACATAGGCACTGTAATTTCATTACTTGATCCTGAAATATGATTTTGCACAGTGGCCACAAAATCAACTTTTGCAACTGAGTAATGAAATGACAGTGCCAGCGTTCATGAGATGTGGTTCCAAAAAGGCCATGTTGAAAATCTGGTGCAAAAATACTGAAAAAACACTCGAGTTATCCGCGGTCATTGAAATGTTTATATGCACGCTTGTAACTTCAGCGAGTTCTAATAATTTCACTCTAAATTTTTAACATAGCCATTTTATCATGCCCTCTCATGAACAGTACAGCTGTCATTGTTTACATCCGGCCCAAAACATGTTTTTGCACCTGTGGCATGGAATGATGCATTCACTGGTGCAAAATCACCTTTCAGGACTGATTAACAAAATGACAGTCCCAGTGTTTACGAGGTGGGGGCACAAAAAGGCCATGTTGAAAATTTGGTACAAAAATTCCAAAAAACTTCCAAGTTACATGTATCCGTTGAATTTATTCTACGCACGATTATAACCTTGGTCATTTTCAATCTTTTGATGCCAAATTGTCAACAGAGCCATTTTTTTCACACCACTTCATGAACAGTACCGCTGTTATTTTTCACATTTTGTCCAAACTGTGTTTTTGCACATGTGACCCAGAATGGCATTGCAGTTGGCATAATTACGTTTTGCCTTGCATTTCACAATTTCTCTGTACTGAGGTACATGAGGTGGGGTAATAAGATGGCTATGTTGAACATTTTGTCACTGTTATTCAACAGATGGAAGTGCTGGGCCCAACACCTACATACATATGCGCTCCTGCAGAGGGACTGGGTGCTCTCGCAGTAAAATAAGGATACTATTATACTATCTCAAAAAGTAAGGGAATTCATTGCAAAAAACTCAGTTAATGCATTGGTTAGGGTTCCTATCACAGTGACAAAAGTCTGGAAATTCAGTGCTAGAGTTACCAACCATACCAAATACTCCACCACCCCACTCTACACACACCAATAGGCATCGGGGTCTGCCTTGGGGTCATCGGGCCCCATTCTCCTATACTGTGCTATCTCAGCTTGTTTACACATGGAATGGTGTGAGAGTTAGGGCTGATGACCCCAAGGCACACCCCAACACCTGTTGGTGTGTGGAGATGTAAATGTAAGGTGGTAGGGTTGGTAACCCTCACACCAAATTTCCAGACTTTTGCCACTAATAATAAGCTCTAATTGTCATTTACAGAGTATTTTTCTGCAATATATATATATATATATATATATATATATATATATATATATATAGTGCATCAGTTAGTGTTTCTATTACAGTGACAAACATTTGGAAATGTGGAATTAGGGTTAGCAACCTACCACCCCAACCCACCTCACTATCCACACCAACAACAGGCATCAGGGTGTGCCTTGGGGTCATCAGGCCTAATTCTCACCCCATTGCATTTATAAGGAAGCTGAGATGGTACAGTATAGGAGAATGGGGAGAGAGTTAAGCCCGATGGTCTCAAGGCATACCCTGATACCTGCTGTTGGTGTGGAGAGTGAGGGGGTGGAGTGGTAGGGTTGGTAACGTTAACTCCAAATTTCCAAACTTTTTTCACTGTAATAGAAACTCTAACTGATGCATTAACAGAGTTTTCTTGCAGTTAATTTCCCTTCTTTTTGAGAAAGTGCAATCTTACCCATATGTAGTTGGGGGAGTGCAGGGCCATAACTCCATCATGCATGCATATTGTAATTGTCTCTGATTTTCATGTGGGAGCACAGGGCCCTCCAGGCCCTGCACTCCCATCTATAGATAAGTGCAGAGACGTTGTAATGAACTCTCATCTCCTTGCAGGAGTGCAGGGCCCTCAAGTTCCTATGCTCTCAGTGCTGCATAAAGAAGGGCCCTGTGCTCCCATTATTGCATAATGGTATCCATATGTGGAAGCGCAGGGCCCTGGGGGCCCTGCGCTCCCATCTACCCATAAGTATAGAGAAATAGCACAGGCCTAGAGACATTCCAAGTAACCCTTGTGCTGCAAATGGGGCAATATCTCAGCCACCATGTGAACACTGGAAAAAATCCACCACAGTTGTAATCATGGCCTGGCAACCTGCATGCATACTTAGGATACCTCACTTAGCAAAAAATCCATTATCTCATACCAATTTTGAGATATATGCACTGAAAGGTTCTGTAGCTGCCACATTGTTATCCAATGGGAAATTTCTAAATTTTGGAATGTTATAGCTATGGAATTTGAGTAAATATTTTCACCAAACCAGCATAAGGCACATCTGTGGTGCAAGTCCTTCCTACACTGCAAATTTCAGCCAAAAAGTCCTAACCATTTATTTGCTATGAAGTGACAAAGAAACAGCATTTGTTTTGTACTTCCGCAAATTTGCTAAAGTTTCACAAAATTTTATGAATGTTTTTGCAAAAGCTTTAGCACATTTGTGAAAGTACTTTTGTGAAAGTTTCACAATTTGTGAAAGTTTTGCATAAGTACTTTCGTAAATTTGCGACACTTCCAACTGAAAAATTGAAAAAACATATTTCCAAGCATTATTTTAAAAAACTAATGTAAGGATCATGTTAAGTAAACACAACTGTTGGCATTTACCAAGGGGCAGTATTTTTTGAATTACAGCATTTTTTCTTTGTCGTTAACCGAAAACAAGATGGCAGATTTACGACAGTTCAAAACCCATTTGCGAAAGTCAAAAGTACTTTTACAAAAGTAAAAAGTACTTTCGAGGTGGACATATATTTTGTTCCCATAGGCTATAATGGGAAACTTTAAAGTTTTATAACTTTTGAACAGATTCATATTTTTTCACCAGACCTTCAAAATGCACTTCAGTGGCTCAGGCCCCATTTTCCCTAACAATTTTAGATCACACCCACAAAGCATTTTGGACATGGGGCTGAGCAAAGAAATTTACTAAAAAGTGGTATTTTTCACATTTTTTGGTACTCTGCAGCTCTGCAATGGCACATCTGGCCGAAACTAAATTTGCCAGATCCAGAGGACTATGGCACCAGATGGCACATGCCCAATTTCAGACAAATCAGATGAACAGTTGCAAAGTTATTAAAGTTCAAAATGTTGGGTTTAACATTGAAATGGCCATGCAACCCTCACTATAGGGCACTACCGTGCCCTATAATATATATTCTTTGCAAAATATTCCATTAATACATCAGTTAGGGTTTCTATTACAGTGGCAAAAAGTTTGGAAATTTGATGTTAGGTTTACCAACCCTACCACCCCACCCCATCTCCATTCTACACATGCCAGCAGGTGCTGGGGTGTGCGTTGGGGTCTGTATAGTGTAATGTTACTCATATGTGGCTGTGGAAGTGCAGGGCTCCCCTGGAACCTGCGCTCCCATCATGCATGCCATAATTGTCAAAGAGCAAAAAAAGCAGCACCCACTGAAGAGAGACCAACAGACAAGCCCCAGTATATACAAACAAACTGGTCTTTTATTCCATAGATGTGCAAAGATAGGCAGCAGCAGCAACAGTCAGAAATCAGACATAGCACCAATGTTTCTCCTGGCCCCTGCCAGGCTTCATCAGAGTGATCACTCTGATGAAGCCTGGCAGGGACCAGGAGAAATGCTATGGATGCTGCTTTTTTTTTTCCTTTTGATTCCTAATTGCTATGAACAGCACCACTGCCTTGTATCCTGGTGCTTATTCACCTGCTCTGACTTATATTGTAATTCTGTTTTTTTTTTTTGTGGGCACATAGGGCACTATGGGCCTTGCATGCCCATCTATACACAAATGTAGAGACAATCTAATGAACTCTCAGCTTCCTGTGGGAGAGCATGGCTCTCTGGACCCTGCACTCCCAGTACTGCATAATGGAGGGCCCTGCACTCCCATTAATGCATAATGGTATCCATATGTGGGATGGCCCTCTGCTCCCATCTACCCATAAGTATAGAGACATAGCGCAGGCCTAGAGACATTCCTAATAACCATTGTGCTGCAAATGTGGCAATATCTCAGTAATCATAGGATGTTTGGAAAAGATTCCATCGCAGTTGTAATCATGACCTGGCAACCTGCACGCATGCTTAGTACACCAAGCTTTGCTTAGCAAAGAATCTGTATCTCAAACCATTTTTGAGATATAGGTGCCAAAAGGTACCATGACCACCACAATATTATCCTCCTGGCAATTTCAAAATTTTGGAATGTTTTAACTATGGAACTGATGCAAATGTTTTCACCAACCCAGCAAAAGGCATATCTGTTGTGCAACCCCCTCTTACCTTGCAAATTTCAGCCTAAAAGTCCTAACCATTTATTTGCAGTGAAGTGGCAAAGAAACAGCACTTTCTGTGTAGGTACTGTTCCAACTTTGCAAAAGTTTTGCAAATTTTATGAAAACATTTGCAAATTTGCAAAATCATGCTTGCAAAAGTGTCGTAAATTGTGACACTTTCACAAAGTCAGTGTTACAAACTGTGACACTTCCAAAAGACAAATTGTGAAAAACACATTTTCAAGAATAATTTTAAAAAAACTACTGTCAGGCTCATGTTCCTCAGGCCCTGATTAGGTAAGCACAACTATAAGTGTTTACCAAGGGCAGTATTTTTTGAATTACAATGTTTTTTAACCGTTGCTAACTGAAAACAAGATGGTGGCAGCACAATAGTACTGGACACATTTGCGATAGTAATATGTGCTTTTGCGGATGCATAGTAGTACTTTTGAACGGCACATATATTTTCTTTCCCATAGGCTATAATGGGAAACTTAAATCTTTAGTGACTTTTGAGCAGATTATTATTTTTTTGCCAAACCTTCTAAAGTGACCCAGACCCCATATACCCTGAAAATATCATACCTGACCTCCAAACCATTTTGGCCATAGCCCCAAGCAAAGAATTGGTAAATTTCACATTTTATTGCACTCTGCATCTCCACAACTGGACCACCCACCAGAATGAAACAAACTTACCAGACCCAGAGATCTATAGTACCAGGAGGTGCATGCAAAATTTCAGGGAAACCAGTCAAATGGTTGCAAAGTTATTACAGTGCAAAAGTTTGGGTTTAACAGTGAAGTGGCCATGCAACTCTATCTATAGTAGCACTACCATGCCACTATAATATGTATATATATATATATATATATATATATATATGTGTATATATGTATATATATATATATATATACACACCACCCTCCACCAACAGGTGTCGGGGTGTGAGTTGGAGTCATTGGCCCTTACTCTCACCCCATTCCATGTTTAAGTAACCTGAAATGGTACAGTATAGGAGAATGAGGAATGGGGTGAGAGTTAGGCCCAATGACCCCAATACACACCCCAATGCCTGTTGGTGTGTGGAGGGTGGTGGTGGGGTGGTAGAGGTGGGGGTGCTATGGTTCGAAATGCTAATGCCTCATTTCTCTAATTTTGCTGCTTCAACCCTAACTGATCCATTAATGACATTTTTTTGCTATAAATTTCTTTACTTTTTGAGAAAGTGTACTCTTACCCTTATATGTTTGTGGAAGCCCATCAGTCTGTAGTGTGTTGTGGTTGCATCTCCCTGTGGGAGTGCAGGACCCTCACACTCCCATCCCTCCATAATGGTATCCATTTGTGGGAGCACAGGGCCCTCCTATCTATCCATAACTGTAGAGGCATTGTAATGAACTGTCATCTCCCTGTGGGCATGCAGGGCCCTCCAGGCCCTGCACTCCCAGTATTCCATAATGGAAGGCCCTGCACTTCCATTACTGCAAAATGGTATCCATATGTGGGAGCACAGGGCCCTCTGGACCCTGTGCTCCCACTTATCCACAAGTGTAGAGACACAATGCAGACCTAGAGATAGTTCAAGTAACCCTTGTGATGCAAATGGTGCAATATCTTAGTAATCATAGCAACCTTGGAAAACAAATCAACCACAATTGTAATTATGTCCTGGCAACCTTCATGCATGCTTAGTACACCTTAGGATGTATTAAGCTGCGTTTAGTGAAAAATCCGTATCTCCAACCATTTTTGGGATATAGGCAACAAAAGGTAGTGCATCTGCTACAATGTTATGTTATGGGAAATTTCCAAACTTCAGAATGTTATAACTATGGAAGCTATGTTAATTTTATCACCAAACCAGCAAAGGTCACATCTGTGGGGCAAGCCCTTTCTACCCTGAAAATTTCATCCAGAAATTCCAAACTGTTTCTTTGCAGTGAAGTGGCAAAGAAACAGTAAACGTCTGAAATCCATTTTTGTGAGCTGTCACAATCCCTTTTCATGAGCTGAATCCCGTTTTGAGGTGTCAAAATCCCTTTTTGCGATTGTGGGACCAGATGGCACTGCCAGAAATCCCTTTCTGTCATGTGAGAAGGGATTCAGCTCAAAAAAAGGGATTTTGACAGCTCATGAAGAGGGATTACAGTTGTCAGACCAGATGGCCCTGCAGGTAATCCCTTTTTGTGATTTGAAATGGGCTTTTGTCACCTCATGAAAAGGGATTTGGCTCACAAAGAGGGATTTTGACAGCTCATGAAAAGGGATTGAAAAATTAACTCTTCATGAGGTGTCAAAATCCCTTTGCAAAGTGTCAAAATCCCTTTTCGTGACTGTGGGACCAGATGGCCCTGACAGAAATCCTTTTTTCCAATGTGAAAAGGGATTTTGATAGCTCATGAAAAGGGATTTGAAAAATTAATCCCTTTTTGTGAGTGCCAAAATTCCTTTTCGTAAGCCGAATCCTTTTTCATGAGATGTCAAAATCCACAATGTGAAAAAGGATTACCCGCATGGCCATCTGGTCTGACAACCCAATCCCTTTTTGTGACTTCTCAAAATCCCTTTTTGCGAGGTGTCAAAATCCCTTTTTGCATCATGAAAAGGGATCGGAAGCAAGTCGAGAAAAGGTATTTTAAAAATCAAAAAAAAATTCTAGGTCAAAAGTAAAGTAAACAAAAGGCAGAGAACTGTAAGGGATGCCCACGTAAACAAAATCCACACTTGGATGTCTGCAGAAGACATCCCTGTGTAAAGTTACAATGTTTTGTTTGGGCTGGAAAATGAAAACAAGATGGCAGCTCGTGAAAAGGGAATTTTTTCTCATGAAGAGGGATTTAATGAATCCTTTATGCCAGCTGCTAAAATTTCTTTTCATGCACCCTAAATACCTTTGTGCACCATGCAGCAATCCAAAAGACTGAACTGAGCATGCTCAGAACCTGAAATTGCTAAATTGAATAACTTTGGAACGGATTAATATTTTTTTACCAAACCAGTGCTAGCTTGTTCTTTGGGGAAAGCTATTTCTACCCTGAAAATTTCAGACCACAATTCCAAAATTCCAAGCAGTGTGGTCATAGCACGATGAGGAAAAACATCCAAAACAAGTGAAAAGTGACTTTTACAGTTTTTTTTTACTATGCACAGCAGGATAACCACAAATCTGATAAAAACAATACTCAGTATGCCAAGAAATCTACCACATGGGACAGTGCATACTAAATTTCATGCAAATCTGTTGAACAGTTACAAAGTTATTAAAGTGCAACATTTGAGGTTTAACATTAAACTGCCTAACAACCCTAACTATAGTGGCACTACCGAGACATTATAATTATATGTTAGATATAGCTATATATCATATATATTATGTATGATATGACATGGACATCATAAAAATATGCATGATATTTTACATGTGATTCTAGACCCCATGACATTAGGAGTGGTGAAGACATGAGTGATGTCACAGTGGTCACGGATCACAAGTAAAATTACATGTATGTATGTCAGTGTAACAAATGGGTAAAAGAAAGTAGGGGTGCCCGTGTGCCTCATGACAAAAAATATTAATGTTCCAGCACAGAATTTTCATTTTTCCACCAGCAGCCTTTTTCTTCTCCTGCAAACAAAAAATCACTCTGAATACATTGAAAAACAGTGACACAATCCAAATGCATACTGTCTTACATTTTTTTTTCTTTTCTACATCGCTTATCTTTTGTCATGTCCTTGGACTTAAATTATTTTGTTCTTACGCTTCTTCATGTTGTTTTCCAAGTTCGCCAGTATCATCAGCCTAGTGTTTTAGTCACCAGTGTCCTCCTGCTCTCTCACTGCCACCCACTCACTGAGTAATAACTGTCTCCATTTCATTATGTTCTTTATTGCAGTGAAGAGCATATATATTTTTTATGGCTGCAGTGGGCATAGCCTGCAGCAGATTTGTGATCACTTAGAGAGAAGAGAGCTCACCGACTACTGTCCTGACTTTTTAAATAGTGGAGGTGAACAGCAATCAGTGCATGTTCAATGCACTATTTTGTCCACTGGTATCAGTAGTACATGGCACTGTCTGCTGTGTTCAAGATGGACACTGGAGTTGTATGCACATGTGTGACAACTCATGCATGTGTGCTGAACTCCAGCGGCACAGTGGTGACAACAGTAAAGCAGAAAAAGAATTCTACATCTTATAGATCAATTGTCAATATGAAAACTAAAGGAGAAAACTAAACATGAATTTCATCATTAATTACAGGAGACAGTTCAAGTTGAAACTGACAGTGCAAGACTTAAATATGTACAGTACATCTTTTCCTACAAAAGACACAAAATAGCACAGTTTACCATTGGTCCACTACTAAAAAAGAAAATTCACTTAACATGTGAAATTGCTCTAAATTTATGAATATACATAAAATATAACTGGATGTCATTGAACTACATGTGGTGACACTTGTATGTCCCCCCAAAAAAGGAACTTATTAGTGCAGCAATTTCCCCCTGCAGATATCACAAATGAAAACTGCTGTTTCATTCCTCTTCCCAGTACTCTTTCTGCTCCTTCAGATAGTTGTGCATTACAATTTTATTGAGTTATTCCATGTTGGATCATTCCTAAAAATTGTTGAATGTCCATTTGAATATGATCGGCTTTGTTAGACCAATCCTGGTCAATATTTTTAATAATCTGTTTAAGTAAAATCAGTAAATGCACATATCTGCTTAGCTACTATGTGGATGTCAGTATTCAGATTTTTTACTAGGCTAGTGTGCCAGATTACACTCAAATACCTTTGAGCATTGGATTGCCAGATTGTTGTGGTACCTGCAACTCACAAGTGTCATTGGTACAAGTCTGACATATGTGCTTAAGTCCCTAACAGAGCTATAGAAGTGAAACTGAACTTTAGCAACAGAGTGAACCCTATGTCCCAAGCACATTACATGGATGCACTTAACTATATTCTATGTAAACTGCAAGAGATCAATGTTGTATTTGTGTTGGATCATACATTACTTTACTGTTCAGGATTGCAGAGTTGGACGTTTGTGACATTTGCCACTCATAAATGACTCGGGTTGGGGTAGGAGGTTATAACCCACCTGTTTAAATGTTGCTGGGTCACATGTTTGCCTACAATGTCTGCAGCTTATAAGCAGCATTGGTAGGAGCTTGATCCATGTTTTTAACTCTCTAATAAATATGTACTTCACCCTGCTCATGCAACTCACATGATTCCCAGCATTGGCCTCGTATAGCCAAAGACAACAACAATTGGAATATGCACTCCTCTGGTAATGAAACTGAAGCATTAAGGTATATAGCTGGGGCTTAACTTGCTTTCCTTTGTTTCACATAGTCGATCTGAAAATCTGATAAGATGGTATTTTCTTTGACTCACCAAGAGAAAAGGTAGAAACTTACAAAATATGGCTGTTAGCATCCATAGTCACTCAGAATTGCACAAATATATAGCAGTGGGACTTTCCTTAATTCTTGTACATAGTGCCCAGAATCAGTAAAAAATAACAGCACAGGACCAACCCCCAATGCAATCCAGCAATGCTCTGTAATATTCCCACTCATGCACTAGTGGCTTCCATAATTGTGCATTACACATTTATTGAGATGTACCAGTTTGGATCATTCATAGAAACTGATGAATACTCATTTGAATAAGAATACCCTTTGATAGACCAATCTTGGTCAATATTTTTAATTATCTTTTTAATCAAAATGTTTTGTTTGGAACCAGGAATAAATGCTTACTGGGTCATAATTTCGTACGACATAATAGCAAACACAGACTTGTGCACACCCCAAGTTGGACCCCCCTGGAGTTGAGAATCTTTAGTGGGGAGGGTTCCAGGGGGCACAGCCTCCCCCATAACAGGGGTGTGGGGCCAGAACCCCCCACAGAACAAAGATATATGCCTCATGGCATCAATCGCATAGCGTGATTGTGCCATGCGGCATTAATTTGTGCGACATAATGACCCCGTGCCGAATAAATGTGAATAGAATCCTGTCCTTTCCTGAGCTGATGGGACAGGTTCTAAGGCCTGTTTTCCCAGGAGTGCTTGGATCCTGTCTTGAATGAGGGTGATGTGGACCTGAGGATGACGGGAGGGAGCTGGAAGATTGTCCAGAGGGATCTCCAAAAATTCTAGGGTATGCCCCTGTTCCACTTACTGCAGAACCCAATTATATGAGGTTATTCTGTGCTAACCCTCTTGGTAGAGAGAGAGAGAGAGAGAATGACCCAACCACTGCCTCCCCCCAGGGATACGGTTGGGGAAGGGAGTTGGGTAAGGAGTCAGGCAGAGGAGCCAGGGACAGGCAATGTGGCCTGGAAGGTTCTGGCAGTTCTAGGGCAGACTCTACTGTGGCTTGGGAAGTAGCCTTTCTCTTAAAGGCACTTCTGGTCTATTGGCCTCTCTTGGTTGTTATTTCAAGGTGTGATGAAAGTACTGCCACTGGGACGATTTACACTGAGATCGGTAAAGTGTATGTAGCAAATGAATAGCCTTTCCCAACTCTTTAAGCCGAGTGATTATAATTTGAGAATCCCTACCAAATAAAACAGGGCCTCTGAAGGGGGCATCCAAAATCTTAGACTGGATGTCCAAAGCAAAACCAGAGACCCTCAGTGAGGATTAGCTTTGAAGACAGACTCCTGTAGCCACAGCCCTACCTGCAGAGTTTGCAGAGCCATATGAGACTTGGAGCATGTGGGTTCCCACAGCCGAGCCCGACTTTAGGAGGTGCAACAGTTTGGCCTTTCCGGGGCAGATCTGGCTGAGCTTGTGCCACCTCGATAGCCTTCTCCCACAGGGCATTCTGATATTGGACCATGTGGGTGGGGAAGTTTAGGGAACACATAGCACAGGTGGCTGAGAAATAGACCTTCTTTCTGAAATAGTCTATCTGCCTAGAGTCATTATCAAGAGGCTGAGTGCTAAGGTGCCAGAGCCATTTTGAGCAGTCAAAGGCCACGTTAATAATGACCAAGTCAGCCTCTGGGTGTTCCCCATAAAATGGTTCATTCCTTGGGGCATTATACAGGCAATCTGACTTCTTAGACATTGCTGATGTAGTGGAGGGGTGCTTCCAAGCAGCCCTATTGACATCCTTGAAGGAGTCAATCAGTGGAGGAATGACCAAAAGTAAGGACTCCCTCTTGCAGAGGAAAATGACCAACTGATGTTGTTTGGGATCCACTTCCTCAGTATTCCAATCCATGAGGACCTGGATGTGCCTCATCACATCCATGAAAGTTGGGTTATCTGGTGGAGACTGTGTGGGTCCTTGGGCTCTTCTGGTTCTGATGGTAAGTCAGAGTCCCAGAGTCAGTGTAGGAAGAGGAAGAGGAAGAGGGGTAGCCCCCTGATTCACCAGAATCTGGAGAGGGAGAGGGTGAGCAGCAAGGCCTGTGTTGGTGGGTCCCCAAATGACCAGCACTAGCATCTTGTGGTTGTGGAGTAAGCTCCCAAGGAGGTGGCATTGGGACCTTTCTAGGAGGAACCTGCTCCTTAGTCAGATTGGGAGGAGTGTCCCTCAGAGTCGGAGTTGAAGGCTTCTTCAGGACCTCCTTAACCTTAATGCATACCCACCTGGCTGAAAAAAGGGCATCAAGGTCTGTGGTCAGGTTCTGATGTATGGTGGGGGAAACCAGCAGCTGTGGGATAGGCTGGGAGGGCCCTGGCATTGGTTATTTAGGCTGTGGAAACTCTGGCATTGGATCCACTGGTGCCAGGTTAACCAGCATTGGTCCCTGTGGTAAGGAACCATCTGGTGCCAGTCTAACTGAAGTTGAGAGGTTGGGTGCTGGTTCCCCTTGCATTAGCTGTGTGACAACAGGTCCAGGCAGTGACAGTGGGAGATTAGGAGATGACAGCTGAGGTGTCACTGGGGTCAGCAATGGGGAGGCTGACATCAACAGGACAGGCAGGGGCTGATGCTAGTCTGGTGAAGCAGCTCGTGAAGTCCTAGAAGGGGAGGCCTGTCCTGGGAAGCTGACTTCTGAGTGGGCAGAGGCATCACATGCATGGGGAAGGTGATTGCATGCCCCTGCATTGCATAGAGGCATTGGTCCCTGATGTTGGAACTGATTTTGCAGATGCCTTGACCAGGAGGGCGATGGGCAAAGATCCGCCACCTAAAGGAAGACCCGTTTGAGCCACCTGGCTGAGGACACACCTGCTGAATGGGCCTGAGCTTCAGGGGCTGAGAAGCTGGGGATGAAGTCTTGAGCCCCAAAGAACCACCACTGGAGACAGTCAGGAGAGCAGGAGGTTTTACCAGTGGGAGCCCAGAGGGAGGGAGGGCTGCAGGAGTGGAAGGGCTGTCCTCCTGTGGGAGGAAGAGCCATGTTTAGTGCCCAACTTGCACGGGGACCTGAGCAAGAAGCTAATTGGGGTTTTTCCCTATGCTTCTCCCAATGTTTGTGCTTTCCCAAAGATTTCTTCATTTCCTTGGCTGAAGAAGAAGAAGTGGAGGCCCAGGAGGCCGGGGAAGAGGAGGTACTCTGATGAAGCCCCTTCTCCATTGCTGTGAGTTTTTGTTGCAGCAGAAAGGCTTCCAGTGTCTTCTGGTGGTGAAGCTGGGTGCGCTGGTTAAAATCCTGGCAGTGCTGTCAGGCCTCAGTGTCGTGGTCCCAGCCTAGAAGAAACAGGCATGATGAATGGCCGTTCTTGTGGGGAAGTTGCTTTCTACAAGCACACTTTGTGCACCACTGCTCAACAGAGAAGGAAGAAGAAGAAGACATGCACAGATCACTGTAAATCTGAAGGAAAATTAGAAAATAACAAGCACAGGTAATGTGAGTAACATGGCAGTTGTCTAAAGTAGAAGGCGTCCATAAAGGTCCAACTTGCATGGGTCAACGGTGGGAAAAGAACAGAGCTGGTGTTGGTGGACCACCCCTTTTATACCATAGGCAGATGTTGGGGGTGGGCCAACATCAGGGGGCAATCTCCCACTATATGCTGCTAGCTAGAAGTTTTCCATGGGGTCCTGGCACCTGACGGCTTCAGTCCTAATGGTGTAACCTTCTGCAAAAGCACCTTCGAAGTCAGATCTACTGTTTCACTCCTCTTCCCGATACTGTTTCTGCTCCTTTATTTTATTGAGTTGTTCCACTTTGGATCATTCCTAAAAACTGATGAATGTCTATTTGAATATGATCACTTTTGTTGGACCAATCCTGGTCAACATTTTTAATAATCTGTTTAAACAAAATCAGTAAATGCCCATATCTTCTTAGCTACTATGTGGCTGTCCATATTCAGATTTAGCACTGTGTTAGTGTGCTAGATTATACTCAGATACCATTGAGTGCTGGATTTCTGGATTTGTGTGGTACCTGCAACACACAAGTGACAATGGTAGGAGTTTGACATATGTGTTTAAGTCCCTAACAGATCCTAAGAAGTGAAAGTGAACTTGAGCAACTTAGTGACAATTATGTCCCTAGCACATTACATGGATACACTTAGCTATATACTATATAAATAGCAGAAGACTAATGTTGTTTATGTGTTGGAATGTATATTATTTTACTGTTCAGGGTTGTAGAGTTGGATGCTTCGGACATTTACCGCTCATAAATGACTTTGGTGGGGGCTGACCCACCTGTTTAAATTCAGTGTTGCTGAGTCACATGTTTGCCTACGATCTCTGTAACTTAAAAGTCACATTGGTAGGAACTTGAACAATGTATTTAGCTCCCTAACAAGTCTGTAACCTGCTCACACAATCCATGTGATTCCCAGCACCGGGCTCATATCACTAAAAACAACAAAAAATGAAATATGTAGTCCTGTGTTAATGAAACTGAAGCGTGAGGGTATATAATTGGGGCTTAACTTGCTTTTCTTCGTTCCACATAGCCAACCTAAAAATATGATCAGATGCCATTTTATTTGATCCATAAAAGGTAGCAGCTTACAAAATACAGCTATTAGCATCCATATTTACTCAGAATTGCACAAGTATATAGCAATAAGACTTTCCTTGACTCTTGTACATAATGTCTAGAATCATGTCATCCAGCAGTATGCATACTATTCCCGCTCATGCACTAGTGACTTGCATAGTTGTGCATTACAGATGAATTGAGATGTGCCAGTATGGATCATTCGCAAAAACTGATGAATGCTCATTTGAATATGAGCACCCTTTGTTAGAACAATCTTGGTCAATATTTTAATAATATAATCTTTTTAAGCAAAATCAGTAAACACACATATCTGCTTAGCTACTATGTGGATGCCAGTACTCAGATGTATCACTGTGATAGTCTGCTGGATTACATGCAAGTACCTGTAAGTGTTGGATTGCCAGATTTTTGTGGTACCTGCAACTCACAAGTGGCATTGGTAGGAGTTTTATCCTTGTTCTTAAGTCCCTAAGAAATCTATGGAAGCGGAAGGGGACTTTGGCAACAGCGACAATTATGCCTCTAGCACATTACATGGATTTGTTTTAGAACTGAGAGGGGATGTATTCAACATGGTAAAAAGCAATCACTAATGCATTACATGAGTTCATGTGAAAATGTATGGGTATATATGCTTTAGTTTTTTTTTTTTTAATTATTCAAAATTCTTCTTCATCTGCACAGCGCTTTGTACAGTTTTAATCAGAACTGCAGTGATGAAGCTTGTGTATTTGCAAATAAATCTTAACACCTTATATGTTCATGTCCAAACCTGCATTAATTTCATGTGTTTCCTCTTTTAAGAAAAATATATATATGATACCTGCCAAAGCAATATTGACCTTAACAATAAAATGTATGCATATATAGATGCACTGGGACCGTTCTTTACTTTTCAGTACTTCATATATTCCCCACTCCATCTCAATAACGTTTTCAAGGAGCTATAGAATTAAAGATAGAACCTGTACTATAAAAGACAATAAAATGTTTATGTACTTTCCCCTGTTACTGGTCTACTTAATAGTTCAGATAATGCTGTAGATTTCTCAGTGAACCAGTCAAACAACATATACTGTATCTGTCCCAGTGGATCTCAAAGTTTGTGACACTAGTCTGTTTACGTAGTTACCACTATGATGCTGTAAACAAATGTATTATTAGTTCAGTTGGGGACAGTCAAATACTTTCTGTACTGCCCTTCTGAGTAGATTAGCAATATGTGTTAAGAACATTTAAAAGGAAAACAACATTTTAAAACTGTGCATATGTTTACAAAACTTCATACTAAAGTATAGAGTTGCTTTTTGACATTTTAATCCATTTTCCTCTGCTTACCTTTTTTCAGGTTAGTGCCATTATTTCAGTGGGCCGTGACCATCTTCTGTCATCTTTCATTTTCATGTTCGCCCTGCGCCCAACTGCAAGTTGAACATTTTGTTATGATGTAAAGGGTTTTGAGAGGTGTGTCATGGTGGTCCAATGCAGGAGACTCTACAAGGGGCTTGACTCTGTCACACCAATCATCAGCAAGCCTGATCATGATGTTGTTCTGGTTTGAAACTTCATGTACTTCAAAAGAATGTGTGCACACAATCCTAAATCAGTTCTTTCCTTTTACCTAAACACAGGCCAGCAAGCACATCTGTGTGTGTCTCTGTCTTTTGCTGGCTGGCACACACACACACACACACACCCTTTGGCTGCTGATGAGGTGGAACAAGAAACATTTACATAAATCAGTGGTCACTTGGCCACTAGGGTTAGTAACACTAGAAAAAAGTGACCAGTTGACATTAATTTGGGGGTAGATCAGACAATGAAATAAACAGTGGCTGACACTGATTCTAAACATTGGTTGCTTATAAAACTGGAGTTTTGTTTACCCCTTTAAAGTGCAACAACTTGCATATTTGAACACTTAGCATTTAAACATTTTCTGGGGGAGGACTCCCATATTCTCTGTTTAAAGAACAAAAAAAAAAACCAGATCCCTTGGTAAAATCATGGAAATGGTCCTGCTCTCAGCCAGGCCCAGCTGCAGTCTCTAGATACCTGAGGCCAGCCCTATGATTATATTTTTCCATGGAGTCAGGGTGGGGGGACTTAACAGAAGTTTGCTTTATCTAACTCCTAACACTGATACTGGGTGTTCCCAATCCCCCAGTGTCTCCACCTGAAATAAAGAAAATCCTCCCTCATAGTTTAATTTTTTTTAAATAAATGCTGTAAAAAAGGAAAACGTCCATCATGTCTGTTGCTGCCCCACTGTACCTGTCCTCCCCATCAAGCCCAACCCATATTAATCTTCTGGCATGGGTATCTGCTCCTAGACCTGGGACAAAAGCAATACCAGTGGTGAACATCTGGCATTGACAAATGCTTGTTATTTCTGGGGAGAACTGCTAGAAAGTAAAGAGAAATGCAAGGCAACTCATGCACAGAGACGCGTGCTCAGCAAACAGCTATCCTCTCACCAGTTTTTCACCATCTGAGCGGTTGAATGAATTGAGGTCTTTAATACAATCTATGGCATAATTCACACCTAGTTGGTGCTGAAAGAGAAAAGCAATTAGGGGGCTGATTAGTGGCTTCTTCATCATAGCGGGGAAAAGAGTTTAGGCAGACTTTTAAAATAGAAGTTCTGCCATCCGCTATATACAGCCAGTATAATACAGCCTAACTGAAATATTTATAATGGAGTTCTATGAAGCTTGGCATTTGGAAACTCAGATCTGTACTGTTAAAGTGAATGTCCTCTTTAACCATGTCTGCTATAACTAAGGGGCACCATACTGACAATGCTCGCTGAGGCAGTGGTGTTTTTTATTGTTGTTTTTATAATCTCTTTACCCTGAATAGGGAATCTAATTTTAGTGGTCCCTGCTTCTCCAGTTTTCAGCTGGAAGGAACCCATGAAGTATAAGGAAGTCAAGTGTCTAGTGACACAGTGTGATTCAAACCCGTGACCCCTGGGTTAAAAGTTCTGTGTCCTGAGCATTAAATCAAGCTTGCCCTTTTTTGTAAGCTTATTGCTCCTGGTGGACAATCAGAAAGACAAGAAATTGTAAACAAGAGTTGGCCTGCATTTAAATTCTATTAACTATTTTAATACTAAGCTATCTTATTATAATCCTCAAATCATAACCCCCCCTCCATTCTCCAGCCTCTACTGTGTAAAACCACTCTCTTCCTCCTAAAGCCCCAAACCACAGTATTAATGTCAAACATTAAGCTATATCTGTAAAAAATAAAACTGTCTTACTTTGCAGAGCATCATCCTCTCTGATTGGCCTCTGCCAATGCGATTTCACAAAAAATGTTATTCATTCATTTACTTGCCCAATACCAGTCTCTGCAATGTGAGACAGTTATACTTTTATAGGTGAATGTTAATGTTTGACTGTGTCACTCTAGTTTAAGGGCTTGAGAGGAGGAGGAGGAGGGATATTTTCAATAGAGGGTGGAGGAGGGTTGGAACTTTTGGTTATGATTTGATGGGACAGGGTGTGTGTGAGGGCATTTCCTTATGGGGGATTACTATCTATTGATGTGGTACTGGTAACAACAGTAAAGCAGAAAGAAATCCTGAAATGTATAGCTCAATTGTCAGTATGAAAACTAAAGAATATGCATATGTGTGAATATGTATTAGTCAGTGTGTGTGTGTGTGTGTGTGTGTGTACATCACAGCAATTAGAAATTGCAGTTAGGTGGCTCAGTGGTTAGTGCAAGAATTGCAAGTCTACATTCCCCCACTATCTAGATCTGTTTCCACATTATGCATGTAATTGCTGATTTAAATGATGTGTCTAGTGGCAACCCCCCACCCTCCAATGTCCCTCGGAGCCTGAAAAGAAGAAAATGGTCACTTGATTTTTTTTTTAATCTGTAAAAATATTTGCAGACAATGCACTGCTATGTTACACTGGAATATATATATATATACACTTATATCTGCATATGTATTAGTCAGAGTGTGCGTGTATCACAACAATTAGAAAGTGCAGTTAGGTGGCTCAGTAGTTAGTGCAGAAATTGTCAGTTTACATATTTCTCTCTCTCTCCATAATACCATTACTGGGCAGCCATACTGGCTCTTGCTAGATTTTGTTTTCTAAGCTGTAATGCTTAGACTGGCTTCCAAGGGGCACAGGAGTTGGGGATGCTGCACCACGGATAGAGAGAACCTTGTGCATTCCTCAATAAAGTTCAGATGAACAAAAAAAGAGCTGCAAGGTAGCATTTAGGGCCAAGGAATGTCTGCCTGAATTTTTTATTTCATTTGTGCATTCGATTTTGAGGCATCTCAGCAGGCATAAACTGGAAAAAACAGGAGCAGGATTCCCTGGTGCTTCAAGGACAAAGAAAGCCTTTTCATCTACTTAGTCTGAGCTGGCCACCTGCCCACACACTTGTTAACTTCCCAGCTTGTCCACTAATACTACTGCCTATAATCTTCTCTGGCCACTCTTACTCACACCAGGTGCATAATTTCACTCATGCACCTTTTTGCTCATTCACTACAGTACTGTTACAAAACAGTTTTGTATAGACGGCAACTGCACTCAAAAGCCTCCCAAAACTCACTGTCTTCCATGCAGCACATGTGTGACCATTGTGGGCAATATAGGGTCATATATTTTCCAGTTAGGTCTGAGCTTGAATTATATGCCTTATTCCCTTATAATGGAAGTGAAGTTTTATTTCAGCTTTGTTCTATTTCTGCTAAAAGCATGTCTGTCATTTCTGTAGGTTAAGATAACTGTGTAGTTTCTTTTTTTAAGTTTAGTATAAGATGCAATGCTATCACGACCTTGTTTAGCAACCAACCAGATAAATGGCATTGAATATGCATAAACAAGTGTGTCAAAGATATCAAATTTTGCTCAGTGGAGGTTTTTGAGACAAGGACCCTCTACTGGTTGTTATGAAACCAACATGAGTTAAAATGTTTAAGACATTGCATTGACATAATGTATTATTAGTTCTCACATCGTTAAATACCTAAGTTGTTATTGTATCATCACTGTGTGACTAAGAAGAAGAAGAAGAAGAAGAAGAAGGATCAGCATTTATATAGTGCTTTTCATACACAATGTATCCCAAAGTACATTACAAGCAGTGCTAGACTGGTAGTGAAGTGACTGAATGTGTAGTGGCGGCCATATCGCACATCAACACCCCCACACAGCCTGGACTATTGTATGTACTGGTCTTATGGGAAGAAGAATATTGGCCATGACACCAGAGAATATCCCCCACTCTGTGTAGGAGGCACTGTGGACCAGAGGCATGGAGGAGCCCAGTCTCGAACTGGGCACCGATGAAGGAGGAAGTACTGGTGGAGAGGCTGCTGTGGCAAGCTGGAGCTTTGGTCACTGTTGACACTGAAATGCCAGTAAAAATCAGAGAGCCAGGTGATTTAACTATAATGGAGGATATGGAAGTAGAGTTTCAAGAAGCAGAGCTAAATCTTCAGTGAGAACTGGAAATGAAGAAAGAACAGTCACAGACCCAGCTATGGGATGTGGAGAAGGAGTACATGGAAGCTAAACAGAGATTGGAGGAGGAAAAAAATGAAATAGAAATAGTGGAAACTCACCGGGTACTCTTAAGTCAAACAGAGTGAAAGTTTTTGTATTTTTCACTGGACAGAGGAACCTGAACACCAAGAGTAATAAATAATAATAATAAAAAAAGATAATAAAACTTTATTTTTAAGGCACCTTTCCAAAACCAAGGCGCCGAACAGGTTTAAAAACAAACATATTGCACCGTTTACAGCAGCTTGATTAAAACACATCTAAACAAACTTTATAAATTAAAATCATAACATCACTCAGTCACCAAATACTTGGTGCCAAAGATGAGTTTTTAAGGCTCATTTAAATCCCTCCACAGTCACACACTCATGTAACTGGCAGGGTAGAGAATTCCAGTGGGAAGGGGCCATGTGCATAAAAGCCCAGGTCCCCAAAGATTTTAAACACACTCTTAGAATCTCTAGCAGCTCCTCTCCAGCTGAGTGGAGTGATCTCCCAGGGAAATTAGGGAACCAGAAGCTCTTTCTGGTAGCCAGAACCCAGTCCATGTAGGACTTTATAAGTCATGAGACCGACTTTAAAGGTGATCTGCCATTGTACTGGCAGCCAGTGCAGACCATGCAGCACTGGAGAAATATGGCAGGACTGAAAGGTTCCTGTCAAAAGCTGAGCTGCTGCATTCTGCACTAGCTGCAAATGGCAAATTTCTACCCCAGAAAGCCCTAGATACAGGGACTTGCAATAATCCAAGTGAGAGGACACAAAGGTGTGAACCAATGTAGGGAGGTCGCTAGATGAAATAAGGTCTTGACAACGGCTGACACCTGCGCATGCAGGATCAGCTCCTCATAGAGATTACCTCCAGGTTACGCACCTGTTCAGAGGCTGGGAGTGGCAAACCCCCAAGAAATAATCCCAAGGGTAAACCTACTCCTGACCCCCCTATCCGGCATCCTGGGTCCACAACCAGCACTTAAGTCTTTCCCGAGTTCAACTTTAATCAGCTCAAATCTATCCATTTCTGGATTTCCGCCAGGCAGTTATTAAAGACTGAGAGAGCTCCATTCTGGTTAGGTGCAAAAGAATGGTATAGCTGGGTATCATCAGCATAGCAGGGAAATCTCAGCCCATACCTCCTTACAATGTCTCTGAGGTGCAGCATATGTACTGCGAACAACATGGAGGACAACACCAATCCCTGAGGTACCCCACAAGACAGAGGAATTGGGTCCGAGAAATAAATCCCGGACATCACCCTCTGAGTTCTTCCAGTGAGGAAAGATGTAAACCACCTGAAGACTGTACCAGACAGGCCACAGATGAATCTCAAATGATCAAGCGAAACCCCATGGTCCACAATATCAAATGCTGATGACAGGTGAAGAAGAATCAAGATGGAGCAGTTCTTCTGCTCTCTAGCCATCAGGAGATCATTGAGCACCCGAACCAGTGCTGTCTCTGTACTATGCCTCTTCAGGAAACTGGACTGGAGGAGTTCATGGATGTCATGGGCAGTCAAATGGTTCTTCAGCTGTGTGGCCACTACCTTCTCAACCACCTTCCCTAAAAAGGGAAGGTTAGAGATTGGTCTATAGTTTGCAAGGCAGTTTGGGTCCAGGGAAGTTTTCTTACCACCGCCTCCTTCAGGGAGCTAGGAAACTCACCTGTTTCCAAGCAGCACCAAACTATCCGAGCAACTGATGGAGTCAATACAACCCAAAATCAAGGAAGTTGGTCCTGGATCCAAACTACAGTATGTAGAGAGCACATTCTGGACAATTCTCATGACATCCATGAACTCCAGGTGGTGAAGGTACTCCAGGAAAACTGAAGGCCAGTGGCCAAGCGCTGATCATCAGCAATGCCCATAGAGTGTGCTGGCTGGAGAGCCACCCTGATGTTGGCCACATTAGTCATGAAGAACCGAGCAAGTTCATCACACTCTATTTGCAAAAACGCTTTCCGAACTTGCAGACAAGCTGGGTTGCACAGCCTGTCCACAGATTGGAAAAGCTGAGCTGGTCAGTTCCGAGTGACTGCAATTTCCCCAGACAGGAACTCTGCCTTCTTATGGGTGACTGCAATTTGATAGGCTTGGTAATGGTCCATCAATCTAAGGTGGTCGGCATCAAGGGCAGATCTCCACCAGTAACGCTCTAACCTCGACCTTGTTGCCGCATCTCCCTCAAGGTCTTATTAAACCATGGAGACCGAGGACGAAGGGAGAGAGGATGAACACAGACAGGAGCAACAACATCCAGGGCTGCTGCAATGGCCATATTATAGGCCATCACAAGGTCCTCTGGGTCACTGTTTGCACCCAGAATGGGCGGTAGGTCAAGCACTGCTGTGAGGCCTTCAGAGTCAATATCTTGTAATGGGTGGTACTTGACTATCTCCACAGGGGTAGGCCTTTGGAGGAGGGTGCTAAGATTGAACCTCACAGTGTAGTGATCGGACCATCTGACTGGGTCCACCCCCAAATCTGAGGCATCGATCCTCAGGAGAAACATTAAGTCAAGGGAGTGACCATGTTTATGGGTTGCAGTGGTAACTACCTGTGTAAGGCCCACAGATGTCATCAACTGGAGGAAGTGTTGTCCAAATTGCGAGAGTTCATCATTGACTCAGCCATTAAAGTTGCCCAGGACCATCAACCTGGGAGACTCAAATGCCATGTCGATGACGAAGTCTGCCACTTCCTGAAGGAACCATTTCCTATCCCTGGGTGGACGATAAATGAGAACAATCCTACAACCTACACCTGCTACCACAGTACACTCAAATGACTCAGCCTTCTGAACTGGTACTCTCGTGAGGCCTAATTCAGTCTTGAAACAGACTGCAACCCCCCCCCCCCCCATGATCCAATCTCGAGCAGTGAATCACTGAGTAACTGGCTGGAATTGCAGCCTCTAATACAGGGCCAGAGTTTTCATCCAGCCAGGTCTCAGTGATGCAAGCCAGATCCACTGAATTTACAAGATCTGCAATAATTACAGTCTTGTTTTTAATGGATCTGGCATTGCATAACACCACTCACATTGGATGAACTTCCGGGGCTGCCTGAACTACTTGCCCACTTAATTTGGTGGTGCCCTTGGGTAAGGAACTCAGACATGGAGAACTGCAATCTGGGTTCTATTTCACCCCAGGGTGTCTTCTGGACCCTAAAACCCTGCTGTGATGGCCCCGCTCATTCAACCTCCACTGTTCGCACCCCCCAAACCCCCTCCTCCTCCTCTGATGAGCAATAACCAGTGCTCTACAATGCTGGTAGATGGAAAAATGCAATGGGGGGGGAAGCAAAGGGATGGAGGGCGTGAAGGGTGGAGGATGAATTGCGCACAACCATGGGGGCAGGCCTCCAACACATTCCGATGACCAAATTAAACAAAGCCTAAAAACCACATAGAGAAGCAAGTACCAAAGGACCTGGGCTTCAGGGGATACAAAATGGACACCAGACAGGGTGTTAGGTGCCCCAGACTGGATATAGGTTGAGGAGGGCACATGGATACCAGATTCTGCCATACCACTACCTGGTGCAGGGAAAACTACTGTGAGTGCAGGAACATCAGAAAACAATAGTGTACCCTTACTGGTATCGGGAGGAACAGACAAGGAGAACATCAACAATGACATAGCAAGCGCACCTTCCTTTCCCCCCTTCACAGTCAGAATAAAGTGTTTTATGATGCTTATTCAGGGGTAATTCCCCATTCTCAGGGGCAGAAAGAAACAGAGTTCACATCACAAGAACATACTGCAGCTAATGATAATAATGCTTCTGCTGACAATAATATGGTCCCAGCCTATGCCAGTTTGTTCCATAAGCCTGTGGAACTAGCTAAAAGGAGGAATACAGTGAGATTGCATTATGTAGGGGGGTTGGAAGTCCCCCTTGATAGGTTTTTCATGGGTAAAGGAATTAATACAACAATCTTTGGGCTTCACTCCAGCAGAGATATATGCATTGGGTGGGAGCGCATTTGATATACGTTTTCACTACCCTAACTTATTGGGCAGATTCTGGGCTAAATGCATTGTCCTCAAAATGACTGCTTTGTGGGAGACTTTCCAGGCCATTTCCTTAACAAAAAGCCCTATTACAGTAATTACAATACTATTCTGTAATGAAGGTGTGAATATCATAGACATTCTGTATTGGTTGGAGAAGAAATGCACTGTTAAGGGTACCCCTGAACATATTTTTGATGAAGAAGGCTTCTGGAATGGGGGGTAGCAAGTAAAGATTAAGTTGGATCATTCTGATGCTGGAATAATTCATTTGCCTAACTGATTTTTGGGGGGCGCCGGGATAAGAGCTTTATCTTTCATCCAGGCCAACCTCATCATTGCTATAAATGTGGCTCACCTAGACATCTCAGCAGTAATTGTGAAATGTACCCAATGTGGGGAAACTGGGCATATGAGGTGTTTCTGTAGGAAGGTGCACAAAATGTAATTTATGTAAAGATGACAGGCATTCCTTCATGGATTGTCTGTGGGCAGCTCACAACCTGGAGAATTCTGACTAAGGGGTACAAGATTACTATATTAACAAAACAACTAGAGCAATTGCAAGGGCACCCAGACAACTACCGGTACAAAGTGTTCTTCCACCTACAAAACACAGTAAAACTGTGCTGTCTAAATCACACACAGTCTCAGCTGAACAGACAGACATGGAAATTGTTGAATGTGCTATTGTTGATCCAGATCTGTTGGATACACCCCCATTCCTGACAGTGAGGTCTTTCAACCTGTTAATAAGAGAGGAACTGTAAAGACAAAAACAGCTACTGAGATGAGTACAGAGGAGGTACTGTATCCTTGCATAATCAATTTACTGTTCTATAGTGGGGGGAGACAGAGGTTGATAACTTAATCTTTACTCGCCACCCCGATTCCAGAACTGCTTCAGTCTCATCCTCACAGAAAGACATGTTATCTGATGCTGAAAACCCACCACTGGATTTAAAAGAAAAACCTAAGAGAACAAGAATGGGAGTCACAGCTAATAAAAAGAAAGTGATTTGGATTGCATTAGCTTAGGAATATGGATACCCCACTGTATAATTTGGCCCTGACCACCATAAACACCAATAATATCCTATCTGAAAAAAGAGATTAACTGCCTTTTTCTTATTTGCTGAGCACAGATACGATATTGTTTTTTTTACAGGATACGAGGCTTCATACCATTCAAGATACACAAGTTGCCAGTGAATCATGGATTTGGGGGACTGCTTATTGGTCCATAGGGGAAGATAAATGCAGTGGGGTAGAGATTTCTATAATAATGATAATTTTAAATTAACACACATGGTTGATATTTGACCAGGGAGGGCCCTGTTGCTTGACATTAAGTTGCATTTGGTTGATTTTCAGTTTATAAATATTTATGCACCACAATCTAAGGCGCAAGGATTGAACTACTAAAAATGGTGCAACCTTATCTATTCACCTCAAAACATATTCCATTTAGGGGGATTTTATTTGGATCTGATAGGGGCCTGAAAACTGACAAAATTTTCTGTGATGCATGTTTTCTTAACCAATTAATTACACAGACTGGTCTACATTATATTTTTTCCCACCAAGGGAAACAAAGTCAATGCACTTTTTTTAAGGGCCACGTAACCACCAGGACAGATTATTGGCTTTTGCCTCGATTGTTACCAGTACAAAGTGGTGAAGTAATTCCAGTGGCTTCATCAGACCATGGTCTACCAAGTGTTACAGTTTCAAATTTTACAGAAACACTTCAAGGAAGAGGATATTGGAGACTGAATCAGTTTACTGGAGGACCCTATTATAGCAGAAGGTTTGCAATGTATTTTACAAGCCACGAAATCAGTATTCTTTTTATATGACTCCCTACCAGATTGGTGGGAAGACACTAAAAAGGAAATTAGTGACTATTTTAAAATCATAAGAAAGCTAAACGATCAGAAGAAAAACAATAAATACCTGGAAGTATGGTCGCAATTCTATACTTTACTGTCCCTACAAAATGAGGGAGAGACAGAGACAACTGACCAGTCAAAAGCTGAAATGGGACAGTTGCAATATGATAGAATGAAGTCATTAGAGAAAGAACAGCATTTTGGAACACAGGGATCCTGAGCACATGCAGATCCATTTGAAAGTTGTGCTAAGCAAAGGAGCACCAAATTAATACAATCTATTATAACAGAAGAGGGTACACAAGTATATAATGAGTAAGAAATTCTGAGAGAAATTGAAAATTATAGTTCCAAAATGTTTCATAAGTCAGACTTGTCACCTGAGGTAAGAGATGACTGGTTAAAGACCTATAACTTAGGTCAAATTCTACTGCATGCTAAGCATGATTTATTAAGGCCTATAATGGAAAATGAAATCAATACAATAATAATAAATTTAAAACATGGAACTGTGCCTGGTCATGACGGGTTGCCAAATGAAATATACCAAATAATATTCCGTTCTGAAAATTGAAGTAGTGCCCTTATGTAATGAACTGTTACAACAATCTATTTTACCTGAGAGCCTGTTCAAGGTGTTATTGATTTTATTATATAAATCAGGGGACAGGCAGCTGTTATCAAACTGGAGACCAATTACCCTTTTGAACTCTGATTTAAAATATTGACAAAATGACTTAGTATTAGGTTAGCATCTACTCTGGTTTACTTTGTACATCCGTTTCAGACATGTGTCATTCCAGGGAGGAAAATAGGGGACACTTCAATTTTGCTAAGAGAAATTGTGGAGAAAAGTAATAATGAGGAACTTTGGTTTTTCTGATCAGTACTGACAAATCAAAAGCATTTGATAGGATGTTCTATCTCTATTTATGGGAAAGTTTATTGGCTTACTGTGTTCCGGTAGAATCTATGGGCTAGATTCAGCTATGTTAAAAAGGAGGCAGTATAGCGCAGTTGTTTAAGGCTCTGAGCTGCAAACCTGGAGACCTGGGTTTGAATCCCACAGTCCCCACTTGCATACTGTGTGACCCTGAGTAAATCACTTAACTTCCTTGTGCTCCCAGGTCACACCTGTAAACAAGCTTTCAACTTATGTGTCTGTCCTGATAAAAAAAGGTAAAAACTTCCCATATATCGATGGGTTGGAAAAGAGTGTGGAATTACCCAAGGGGTTCAACAAGGGTGCTCCCTAAGCCCCATCCCATATATCATTACCATAGAACCTCTTTTACGGAGACTAAATGCAGCAGATAAAATCACAGAATTGTCAGTAAACAATGAAGACCCCAGAATAAAAACAGCTGCTTATGCAGATGATTTATGTTTAGTTCTAGCTGATAAAGAATCTGTATTACAGGTAGAGTTTATATTAAAATAATTCACTGATAGCACATGGTCCCTTATTAATTTTCAAAAAAGTACCTGTTTGCCCATAGTGAGTTTGCAAGAAGACGAGAGGGAAATAATAGGAATACCAGTTACTGGGGGTTAATGTAAAATTTTAGGGATATATTTTGGAAAAGGGGATTTAGACTTTTATAACTAGAATTTAATTTTACAGGTTGCTATGCACAAAGTAAGACAGTGGAATAGATGGCACATGTCTAAACTAAAAAGGATTTATATGATAAAAACATATTTATTAACAATGTTTCTATGTTTCTAGATTTAAGTGCCATTTAACCCCCCAAAAAAACAACTTAAAACTATCTTATATAGTTGTTTCTTTTCATGTATCTGGGGTAGTCGTTTGAACCCGGTCAAAAGGGGTATAACATATTTAGACGGAAAAAAAAGGGTGGCTTAGACATGATTAACTCTGTACTCTTCTTTTTTTTTTGTATATTTATATATTGCAATACAAAACCACTTTTTACAGGGTTAAACACCCCTTGGGTCCCATGGGTCTTGGATCAAGTGGAACCATGGCTGACAACATGGTCACAAGATACACGAATAGTCAGACAAAAATCCCTGGTGGGCTTACTGCCCTATTTTCAATCCTGCTTTGGGACATTGAAGATGTAGTTAGTATCCAAACAGGTAGTGTTTTCCCTTTCCAGAAAAGTCTTTTATAATAAAGAGCTGGCTTAATTTTTTCTTGGATACTCCATATTTTCGGAATAGACCACAAAAGGAACAGGAAAGACTGGCAGAATGTTAACAAATACAAGGACACCAGAACAAATGTGGGGCATCTTGTGGTTGAGCATACACAGTAAATTAAATGTTTAAAATAATTTAAAACATAAAGGGATAGAGGAATGATATTGCCCCAGAGAAACATATACAGAGGTTCCTGAAACAATGGAACATTTATATTTTACTTTCCCTTACATTATCCAATTTTGGAATCTAGTGAAATGCAACTGGAAAGGCTCCCCTTTACATCTGTAACACCAGCAATGTTATTTTTAGGGTTAATGCCGTTTCCATGGCAGACATATAATTGCAATATGATGCAGATTATTTTGATTAGTTTTAAATACCATATTTGGACAACAAGATGTAAACTGACACTCCAACAACTAGAGCTTACCCAGGACCAGCTCTTTGGACTCATAAGGAGCTCTGTGTTAGAGATCAGACACAGGGACAAACTTACAGTTTCACACAACTTTTTAATACATGGTGTGGGGAAGCGTATCTTGGTTAAACTAAGGACAAACTAGAACAGGTGAAAAAGCTTGGATATTTATGTGATGTAATTACATATTGAAAGTACATTATAACTGAGAATAATGTTTAGATTATGTATGGGCGGATATTCATGTTTAATTTTCTCTGAATGATGAAAAGAATCATTCAGATGTACACAGTGTATTGTGGCTACATTGACAGTGATGGGGTGGTGTTGGTTTCTCCTTTGTACCTTCTCTATTAATAGTTTTATACTTCTTGTCAGTTTTGTTAATAATAAGGAAGTAGGGTACAGTATATGATTATTTTCTTATGATCTTGTAATACCCTACTCTTAGGTAGTAGATGGATGGAAGTGGAAGGACTTCATGTTTTATTTTTTGTATGTTATGATTTGAATATTGTTTTCATGTGATGTTAATGCACTTGTATTATGATTTGTTCTTGAAGTCTTAATAAAAATTCCCCTACTCTTTCTTGCGAAGAGTGCCTTGGGTTCTTTTACTTCCACCTGGACACCCATCAGGACTCCCACCAGGATGGGTAGAAGGGACCTCGGTTTAATATCTCACTGGCATGCCCCAACAGTACAGACCCCCTAATACTGCACTCGGGTATCAGCATTTAGGTATGAATACAATCTCGGTGAGGAACAAGAATGTACATCCTTCTGGTTTAGAGGTGGATGTGCTACTGACTGAGCCACACTGACACAGAAACTTCTGTTCAATTATATTAGTTTGAAGATCTTGTTACATGTATACCATTGCTTGCCTAATTGAAAGTATGGGTTCTAGTGAACTAGGTTAGAGTTCAAACTCTGTTTTGTTGACATAGGTAAAAATATGCTTATCAAATGTCCCTAGCTGAAATGTAAGCAAAGTTCAGCTTTGCCATCTTAATGTCTGATGACGTGAGATGAAAAATGTTTGCTCTGCAAAATGTACTGTATAAAAATATGACAATCTTTTGAGAGAGAGAGAGAGAGATTACAGTATGTTTGAACAACAATACCATCAAAACGGTATTGCTTAACATCCAACAATGCAATCAATTAAGGTATTTTTAACATCTGATACAATACCATCAGGATGATATTTTCAGTATCTGATTCCATCACCAAGGTGTGCATAGTACCGTTTAACATCTAGGTACCTACTCACCATCATCATCATCATCATCATCATCATCATCATCATTATCACCATATCAGCTATAACAAGTCTTTGTGCAGCAACTCAAAGTTACAGGACCTCAGGAGTAAGACAATATGCAGAATCCTATGCCATCTATCATGCCTCAAAATCAGGATGCAACAAGTCATTCAGGACATCTACACTGGATTGGACCATTAAGAGAGCGAATGACAGCAAGCATCACTCCCCCATGTACCAGTTAAAAACAAAGGTTTGTTAAGGACTGTAAGCCTGTGCCAAATAAACTCTCTAGCTAAGGTCTTATCTTTGGCAAGAGACTAAAAAAGCTTGGCATGAGATTTTACCTGGGGCTGTGGGTTTAAGTGGCAGATATGTGTGCATATTTTGCTAATAACTGTATAAACTGTCACCATCTGGATTGGTTATATGCCAAGCTGAAACTGGGACTGTTGTACTGAGGTTATCAGCTAAATAGAAACTGTTCAAAAAACATACCTTTCCAGCATTCCTCACACCCCTTCTGGGGGAAGCAAAAGACTGTTAGCAATGTGATGTTCTTCTAACAAGAGTGCAGTGGTACAAATGTAAAGAAAGACACCATTCCTTAATTGCTTGCTAATTGCTTATATACCATCTTCAGCTTTTCAAATCTGTTTTGCTAAAATAAAATCAAACATATCAAATGGTATAGTATAGGTTTCTTGTTACCTGCTTGTCCTGTGTAAGTCATGACATTGTGGAATGTATGTGAGACCCACTACACTGGAATTCAGATCTGCTCTTGAGCTAGTGCAAAGTAAATCAGGCTACCTCCCACACATTTGGCTCAAAGCTTGGGTTTGGGTTACTAAAACTGGGTCATGTCACTCACACTATCTTTCTCTTTCTCCTTCTCTTTCTCTTTCTCTTACTGCAGTCATTTTTGTGCCTCTTGCCAAAACCAAGTAGACTCTTTTATTCTTGTTGTGACTCTGTCTCAAACAGCTGAAAAGCAGTGACAAGTTTTATGTCCAGTTTTTGAAATGTAAAGAAATGCCAGACGCTTGCAACTGTATCTTTCACTGCTGTTTCTAGCTCTGTCATGGTGGTGGCAGTGGTGGAGGTAGAGGAAGGTAGTCACACATCTGTTCCAGCAGTGCCACTCAGAGCAAAACTGCAAATCAAACAGGGCACAAAACTATAATGATGGAAGCCTATTTATTCTTTTAATATGAAAATCGTTTTATTTTTATACATATATAAAAAAATTATAAGAAACAATAAGACATGAGATGGGGTGTTGTTTGTGCTGGGGTTACCTCACTTCCAGTGACTGAAGGCACTCTGAATACCAATAAAAATTGGTGGTGCACACAAGTGAACGGAGAGGCAATATCTTTGAACTGATATTTTTTATATTCATGTGGAAATAAGTGTCTAATAAAGATATAATGGCTATCTTTGGTCTATGGTATAATTTCCTCCATTGCAGAAATGATTCACCATGGAAACCAAGTTAAGAGATTTTTTTTCCCTCATCTCTGATGCACTTTGAAGTCCAGGTCTGTATGGTGTCAGTTACAGAAAACAGACTTGGGCTTCATGTGCTGACACTCATGTGGCTGCACAGCTCAGTGTGTTGTCTGAGGATGCACATTCATGTGCTCCCCTGTATGAAGGATGGCAACAACTGAGTATGGTTCTATCCTTCTGCAGGGGTTCAATCACAGGCACTGCTTTCCTGCTGTGTCACTGTATTCTGAGCACCAATGAACTTTCTATCAGTGTGGTCCCTATGTAACCTGAACCTAAAGGTTGGGTTTAAAGTTTCAGCTCGGAAAAGTTCTGTAGGCCTATCACCCTTCTCTAACTCGGTCTACTTTTCCCTTTTTGGTGTCTCTCAGAAACAACTAGAAAAGAGTCCCTGTAAAATACAACGGACATCCACAGGAAATGATGCAGTGGTTAATGGGCTGCCACCGTGATACTTGCACAATGAATTAAATAGCTGGGGGGGGGGTGCAGGGGCACTCAAATTCAAAAAGTCAGTATTTTAGAACTGTGATCATTTCTGTAATTTTATTGCAACATTCAGCTAGGCTTGCATCCTCAATGTTTTGCCCATATTAATAAAAGGCTTCTTCAGGAGGTTACCTATAATTCTAATTATACATATAAAATAATATTTATACAACTGCCACAACCATTTTTAGATTTTAAATATAAGTGACTGTGAATACTACTTACAGTTAGAATACTCAATATTACTCAGTGTTTAAAGGCCGAAGTGGGCACTAGACTCATCTAGAGTGCCTTCCACACAGTGTGGGGTAGATTATCCATCCCTAACACAGAGATACGTATCCAATGCATTTTTAAATTTGCTAAAGTGCATAACATCTACTATGTGTTGGGGTAGGGCAATCCACACTTTATATGTCCTTATTGTGAAATAATGTTTCCTTTTATTAGTAAATGCCCACAGAATGCAAAGCTGTTTACTGTGGCATCTTAAGTTTTCAGGTTTCATAGCCATAGTCAGATTGTATCCATTAATTAAGTCTTTAACCTTCAGGATGTTAACATTAATTTATCACCTCTGTCTTTGTGTGGTTGTAGGTCATAGAGATTAAAGGTCCTATGCAAAGGTTTTTAACGCTAAAAGAAACAGCACCATTCAATAAACACTGCTATAAAACCTATTTGTGTTCTACATTTTGTAACAAACGTCAACAAATGAATGCATTTTAGTGTCTTTTTGTTGTGGTCCATTTCTCCAAGGTTGCTGAATGCTGAGTCAGCGTGCCTCCTGGCTGCTGATGTCATTTGGGGGTGCTTGCCTGTTAGGAAATTGTATTGCTTCTAGTAATACAATGCTGGTAATTTCACTGCTGTTGGTCAATGTCTGCTTTACAATAATTTAAATGTAATAGGGACCTTATCTGCACCAATTTCTGCTAGGGATGACTGTGCTAGCCCTGGTAAAAGGATAATTTTAAAGTGATTTATTAAGGTTTGGCATAGAAAATGGGAGAAGTGACCAGTGGGAGTGTACTCTACTGTGCCCACAATGCCTCACTATGCAAATTAGTATACAGGCTTTTATTTTTCTGTGCTCACTGAAGAAATAGGAGCCAACATCTTGCAGTATTGATGTCCTGTAGCTAGATACACTATGTACAATGCATTGTTCTGAAATTAAACAAACAAAAGCATATATTGTTGACACCACCACACAAATATGAGACAGCATCTCAGAGAAAAGAAATTGTAAAACAGGCTAGTATTTAACACACAGCACCTTGCTACAGTTATTTACATATTACTGCTCACCACCAGCAGCATAAGGGACTGTATGTCTGAGTGAGGTACATTTAAAGCAACATTATAAATTACCCAGAATTCCTTGTTGCTGTATGTAAAAGAATGACAGCTCTCTGGTATGGCATCCTTTTGGTGGTGTGGCCACACACAGGAAACTGGAGGACAAAATGCTGATAAAACATAATATAAAATGACTACAACAGATTTTTTTTTACAAAACAAATTGTAGCTTCAGCATCTGAAGCATGTCTGGCAATGGCATACTATGTGTAAAAGGCATTTGGGGAACATTACACATTTACCTTAACATCAATGTGCTACTCTCCCTGAATTCTGTACAGGCTATAACATTTTATTTAAACTGTTATTGTGCATTACTGGCATTGAGCATCACACAACTATAATTAAACAACTTTCAGATTCTTGCAACGGGCACAGTGCAAGGAATGGGAATTTTTTACAGACCTCAGCAATGTGACTGCCTCCATAGCGTATGTATTGAAGAAAGAGAATAGCACCCTGAATGACATCACCAAGGCAGAGACATGCTGATTACCACAGGAAACAGAATGTCTCAGCATCTAGCAGTGTTGTTGAAACACACAACACAATAAATAGCTATAAATGGTATGAAATGGTAGATTTTCATATAAAAAACTAGGCAGACACTGTTGTTATAACAATATTTAATGAATGATGCTGACAGTTAAATTTCTGTAAATGTCATTGCATATGATCTTTAAGCTCTCGGAGTCTGTCCAAGTATGGGATATCTATCACCTGTGGGACTGCTTTGTTGCCCTTCTCTGGATATTATCCAGTAAACAAATGTCTTTAATCAGATATGGGGCCCAGAATGAAGTAGCATAATCCAAGTGTGGACATATATATGCCTTGTACGAGGGTATGCTACAAGGGTATGATACATGATTCGCTTCTGGTTATGAATGCCTTTCTAATGGATCTGATTAGCCTGTTATCAATTAATGCAATCCTTCTACAGTGTTACCCTGAAGTCAGATTTTTATTGATAAGTATACTGAGATCTGTCTCTGTGTTGAGTGATTTTGTTATAGCACCATTCAACACATAGTTATTTTGTGCTTTTTTCTCTCTCCAAATGTATAATGGAACACACTTCAATGTTAAATGCCATTTTATTCAAACTGGCCCAGCTCTCAATGTGTAACAGGTCCATGGCAAGTGTACCAATTTTAGCTTCAGTATCCACTTCAGAGCTGATCTTAGTATTGTCATTAAATGTGCTGATGTTACTCTCTACCTTGTTTTGGAGGCCACTTATAAAAATGTAAAATAGTGCTGGGCTTAACATGGATTCCTGTGGGGCATCATTAGAGATCATAATTTCCCCGGACAATGTGTTTGTTACGTTAACTTGTTGAGTCCTGTCAGCAAGCCATTGTTCTACCCACCTGGTAGTGTAGGTATTAAGTCTAAGCCTGACCACTTTTTTGATTAGCAGCACATGTGGGAAATTATTGAAATCCTTTCGAAAATCTAACAGTATCATGTCCATTGGAACTCCCTTGTCAATACTGCTGCTTATCCCATCATAAAATGTGATGAGATTAGTTGCATATGATCTACCAGCAACAAATCCATACTGCACTGAACCCCTTTTTCCTTTTGCTGAAATTTCTGTTTCTAATCTATTTTTAAGCAGTTTTCCATTGTTTTGCAGACCACCAATGTCAAACTAATAGGTCTGTAATTTACAGCTATATTTTAATTGCCTTTTTATGTTGTCTTGCATGCTCAGTGCAGACAACATATTGTGGTTGCTTCAAGTGGAAGAGCAGGTTTTGGAGGTGCGATCATGTTGTGGCCACTGACGCCGCTGCTTTTTAGGGCTGGGCTCCGTGGCACGAATTAGACTGCACACTGTCTATGACAGCAGTTGCAAATGTACCACCAACTTGAAGCGTTTTAGCCATTGCAATGAGGGAGCAACCCCTCATTGTAGGGCATGCCTTGCCTGGTGTAACATTTCAAAAAGCATGGTGGGCGGCGGCTCGCCACCTGCCGCCCACCACTCACAGTCCCTAGGAAACTGACGTGGGGGGGTGCCCAATCCCCCTGTGGGCATATGTGAACCCTTTACTGATGTGGTCTGCCGAGGGGGTGCCCCATCCACCTTGGCATCATGCCTCTGAACACAGATATGCTTGCCGACGGGGGTGCCCAATCCCCCTGTCGGCATGTTAACCCCTTCCTCATTTTTCTGCTGCTGTTCCACCCCGATTGTATGCCACACTGGTAGCCCACTCCAGTGTGGCTAACATGGCCCCCCCAAAGAAATGTGCCACACTGGAAGCCCACCCAAGTGTGGCCAAACCTGCAAAACAAAAAAAGAAAACAGTCCGTGATGAATTTTTTATTTTTGTTACCTGAAACAAAGGAAATGGTCCCTCACTGTCCTGTTTCCTCCCCTAGCCCACTGCCACCCTCTGCTCACCCCATTTCCCACACCCCCCATACCCCATACTTACCTCCGGAGCCTGGTGCAATGATCTTCGGTGGACTGGAAACACATCTGCACTAATTAAAGCCGACCGTGAACTGAAGAAATGCTGGTAAGCTGTATAATGGCATAAATGTTTTTTTTTTCAACTTTGGTGTGTATTTCAGCCATTTTTGGGAATTCTGGCACCAAATTTTCAACATGGGGTTCTTGGGTCCCCACGTCATGAATTCAGTCACTGTCATCTTATTATTCAGTCTCAAAAGGTGATTTCGCGGTCACTGCACGGAATCACCTTTCGGGGCCAATTAATGAAATGACAGTGTGACTGTTCATGAGGTGAGCTCCTAAAAAGCCTATGTTGCAAATTTGGTGAACAAATTCCAAAAAATGACCGTGTTATGAGTGTGTGTTGCACAGTTTCCATATACACTTGTAACTTCGAGAATTTTTAATGTTTTTACTCCAGATTTTCAACATTGCCATTTTTTCACACCTCCTTATGAACAGTACAGTTGCCATTTTCCACATCCTGCCCGAAATGTGTTTTCACACATCTGGTGCACAGTGGCGCAGTCGCTGTAGGAAAACAATATTCAAGACAGAGTAAAAAAATCACAGCAGCCCTGTTCATGAACAGAGGTCCCAAAAAGCCTATGTTGCAAATTTGGTGAAAAAATTCCAAAAAATGACTGTGTTATGAGTGTGCATTGTGCATTTTCCATGCACGCTTGTAACTTCGAGAATTTTTAATATTTTTACTCCAGATTTTCAACATTGTCATTTTTTCACACCTCCTTAAGAACAGTACAGCTGTCATTTTCCACATCCTGCCCAAAATGTGTTTTCGCACATCCAGTGCACAGTGTCGCTGTCGCTGTAGGAAAACAATGTTTGAGACAAAGTAAGACAATCACAGTAACACTGTTCATGAGCAGAGGTCCTGAAATGGCTATGTTGCAAATTTGGTGAAAAAATTCCACAAAATTACCATATTACAAGCGTGCATTGCACAGGTCTGGCAGTATAGACTTGAGCTTAGAGGAACGAGGTGTGAATCTTGGTGGCTTGGTGGAACGAGGCTTGGTGCATCCAGCAGACCAAACCTGAGTTTGATTCTCACAACCTCCACTTGCATACTGTGTGACTCTGAGCAAGTTACTTAACCACCCAGTGCTCCCAGGTCACCCCTGAAAACAGGCACTTGTGTCTAGTGGGCCTTACCTGGTTACCAAAAGACTAAAATAAAATAAGAAAAGTGTCCACGCATGCTTGTAATTTTGAGACTTTTTAATAATTTTACTCCAGATTTTCAACATTGCCATTTTTCCACACCTCCTTATGAACAGTGCAGCTGTCATTTTCCATATCCTGCCCAAAATGTGTTTTAGCACATCAGCGCACAGCGATGCAGTCGTTGCAGGAAAATAATGTTCCAGACACAGCAAGAAAATCACAGTAACACTGTTCATAAGCAGAGGTCCCAAAATGCCTATGTTAAACGGTGAAAAAATTCCACAAAATGGCTGTGTTACAGGCATGTGTTGTGCAGTGTCCTCGTACAGTTGTAAGTTCGAGAATTTTTAATATTTTCACTCCAGATGTTCAACATTGCCATTTTTGCACACCTTCTTATGAACAGTACAGCTGTCATTTTTCATATCCTGCCTGAAATGTGATTTCGCACACCTGGTGCACAATGGAGCAGTCGCTGTGGGAAATCAATGTTTGGGACTGATTATGAAAATCATACTGCCACTGTTCATGAGCAGAGGTTCCAAAATGCCTATGTTAAAAATTTGGTGAAAGAATTCCAAGAAAAGACTAGTGAGTGTGTGTTGCACAGTTTTCATGCAGGCTCGTAACTTAGAGAATTTTTAATATTTTCGCTCCAGGTTTTCAATATTGCCATCTCTTCACAGCTCCTTATGAATGGTGCAACTGACATTTTTATGTGGTGCAGAATGGTACAGTCACTGTGAGAAATCAATGTTTGGGACACATTAACAAAATCACAGCGACACTGTTCATGAGCAGAGGTCCCACATGCTTTCATGAGGTGGGGTCACAAAAAGGCCATGCTGAAAATTTGGAGTGCAAATACCAATAAATGCCCAGAGCATTAGGGTTTCTAACCCTAACGTCCCACCCTGTACAGACTAACAGGCATCAGGGTGTGCCTTTGGATTGTCGGCTGTAATGCTCATGCCATTGCACCCGCACCCCAACCCTTCAGCCACTGACAGCCATCCAGGTGTGCCTTGGACTCTTCGGCCCCAATGTTCACCCCATTCTCCTATGCTGCACCCATGTCAACATACTTCCTTATGAAATGGGGTGAGCATAAGGCCCAACAACCCTAAGGCAGAAAGAGACACTTGTCAGAGTCTGCAGGGTAGGGTTAGGTGAAATGGCATGAGCATTATGGTTAACAACTCAAAGGCACACCTCAATGCCTGTCACTCTCTGCAGGGTGGGGTGGTGTTGACGTTGGTTCTATACTTCACTGCCATTGCTATTATGCATCTTTCTAATGCCTGCACTACCAATGCCAGTGCCAGCAAGACAACATTCGGCATTGACCAATGCTTGTTTATAAATTGGTACTACTGTTGCCCTTTTCCAGTCCCTAGGTTCCATGCTGGTACTGTACAATTTATTAAAAAGTATTGTAAGGGGTAGGGTAAATGTTTCAACTGTTTCTTTAATTATTTTAGTGTGCATGTTGTCAGGCCCTGGGGAGGAACTGTTTTTTAATGCTTTAATGGCCCTATTAACTTCCTGTACTGTAAAGAGCTGATAACTTTACTTTTTGTCACAGATAATTTATTTTACTGGATCCTTGTTAATGAATACAAATCCAAAATATTTATTAAAAGCATCTGCTATGTCCTTATTTTCTCTCAGTTCATTCCTATTTTCCAGAATTGGACCTTGGCAATTATCATTTTTTTTGGTTATTGTTTATGTAAGTGAAGAATAACTTTGGCTGTTTTTTGAGACTGAGGGCCAGATATTCCAAACTGTGCTCTGGGGCTAAAGTAGCATTGCCCAGCAGGCAAACATAGCCCAGAGCAAAAAGCAAGCTATATTCAAAAGGAATAGCCCTGAGCAAAACCAGCTGAATATAGCAAGCAAAGGAAGCCGGGCAAGCAGGGCCAGGAGTGCAGGGGAAAAATAGCCCAGGAATAAGACCGCACTGAATATAGCAACAGGGAAGTGCACACTGCCACTGCAGCCCATTAGACCCTGGAGAAAGCCAGTGTTGCAGGTGGAGAGCATTGTGTGTGAATGCACAGAGATGTCTCACATCTACTGAAAACAACAATGTAAGCCACATGCTGCTGAACTGTGCTATGCTGAAATGAGGTTTGCCCATGCTAACCTGATTACACAGTGCTAACACATTAGCCCAGTGCAAGCTGGTTAGCTCAGGGCAAATGGGAGCAATATTCAAAGCTCCCATGCAAATGAGCCTACTTAGGTAAGTTTGTGGGCAAACAGGTATATTTGCATCTCATTAACTGCTGCTTAGCATACATTACCACACAGTTTGCCCGGTGCTACTGCATGGAGCACACAGCGCCACCTATTGGTCAGAATGGCAGTCCAGGCTGGATGCAGCAGGCCAAGGCATGCGCACAGGATCCCCTGTTGGTCGGCAGGGAAGTACAGGCTGGAAGCAGCAGGAACTGTGTGCTGGCAGGCACAAATAGAACAGACTTCCCACCCATGCAGCACTGCAAGCTGTACAACACAAGGTACATATATGTAGAGAGAGAAACACAGGGAGAGAGTGATAACTATGTGACACATAGCTAGATATACGACTGATACACACACACACACACACACACACACACATATATATATATATATATATATATATATATATATATATATATATATATATATATATAGAGAGAGAGAGAGAGA
The DNA here is from genome assembly GCA_016271365.2 of Neoceratodus forsteri. NCBI lineage: Eukaryota > Metazoa > Chordata > Ceratodontiformes > Ceratodontidae > Neoceratodus > Neoceratodus forsteri. The sequence goes on from CM028135.1 coordinate 479,140,221, forward strand.
GAGAGAGAGGAAGACAGTCACACACATGTCCACTGGCCATATGTGACCTTGTAGATGCCCCCCCAACAACATAGGCACCCCATGGCAGGTTTTGGTGGAACACAGTGGGGGGATCCACAAATGCATGGGACAAGCATAAGGCACGCCTGGTGGGGGTGGGAGGACATATGCAGTAGGTTACGTAGGGTGTGCAGCATATTCATTCATTAGGGACCTGGGCAGACTGGCTGGTCCTGGCTGTCCACCCTGCCATCATGGTTCCTGATGCACACACTGGTAGTCTAGTGGTTCCCCCACTCCAGCACATTACCTGACCCACATGTCATGTAACATATTGTATTTATCCTGGTAGTCTAGTGGTTCCCACACCCCCCAGCATGTTTCCCGACCCCTGTGTCACGTAACATATTGTATTTATCCTGGTAGTCTAGTGGTTCCCCCCAACCCCCAGCACGTTTTCCGACCCCCATGTCATGTAACATGTTGTATTTATCTGGTAGTCTAGTGGTTCCCCCATCCCCCAGCATGTTTCCCAACCCCCATGTCATGTAACACTGTATTTATCCTGGTAGTCTAGTGGTTCTCCCCAACCCTCAGCACATTTCCTGACCCCGTGTCATGTAACATATTGTATTTATCCTGGTAGTCTAGTGGTTCCCCCCACCCCCCCAGCACATTTCCCAACCCCCGTGTCATGTAACATATTGTATTTATCCTGGTAGTCTAGTGGTTCCCCCACCCTCCAGAATGTATCCCAACCCATACCCCATAGAAATTTTAATATCCCTGGTAGTCCAGTGGTACCCCCCACCCGCAGCACCTCCCCACACTTTCCACCCATCTGCCATGAATTGAGACGGCGACCGGCTTCTTCTGTTCAAAGCGGCAATCGAAGGGGCTGGGCTTTGGCCTCCCCCCTGTCATGGGGGTTGCCATCTTGATGTTGCATGTGATAGTCATCATTCCGCTGATGACGTAGGGTTGTGCTGTCATAGCATGGGGATCAGCCATCTTGTGGGTGGCAGGAGGACACTGGGCCACATTGAGAGAGTGGCTGGGGGCCATCTGGACACTTGTCATCCCAGAGTCATCATCGCTGGATGATGTAAGGTCGATGGGTGTGTAATGAAATCCTCCCATCGCTTTGACATGACCAGCCAACACCTGTTGCTGATGGCGCAGTTTCACCATCTTAAGTCTACATGCTTTGTGACTAACTTTTGCAATGTTCTGCTCAACACCTTTTGCAACTTCTTTCTGTAACACTATATGAGGTGCTCAACTCGCAATTGTCCCTAAGCTCCCTATTCAACTTGTCACTTACCCATTTCAGGTCCTCTCTCATCTCATCAAGCTCTTGACACAAAGTCTCATTTGTATCACTCAACAAATCATTCATCTGCAACACCTGCTTCTTATCCTGCTTCACCCTGTCACAGTCCTCTCTCAACATGCACAATTCTTGATCATTACTCTGTACAGAACAGTGCAAAAGAGTCTTGTTCTTACTACGCAATGGCTGAAGTTCTGCTTCAAGCCATTGCTTGGTTTTCAAACTTTCAGACACTTGCAACCCCATCTCTTTCTTAAGAGATGAGAGTTGCAGTTTGAGGAAATGAAACCTCAATTGAAAGGCTTCTAGAACAGCATGGAGAGCTGTGAAAAACAGCCCTTTAGCATCATGCTTTTTGGCTGTTAGGGTGCTTAGCCCTGATCAGATTATTGGCAGTCTTGGATGAGCAAAAGAGACATGGACAAGTGGAATATTTGGTAATAAACTTGTTTATTGCACAAAAGGTTACAGTTGCCTTAAAACAGGTCTTACCATTAGACACTGGGAGCCGAAGTTTCCCAATTACCCCTAGGAATGAAGATGGTCTTGAGGGGAATACATTATACAACATCTTATATAGTTAGATAATTACCATATTAACTAGAAGACTAGGTTCATGGGTTCATAGTGGGTGTATTCAGATCCATAAGCCAGAACAGACACATAAGGACCTGTTACCGTCTATTTGTCATAACTCCATCTTTTGTCATCCATGTACCTATCTAATCCATATTTAAAAGACTCTAAGGTGCCTGCATCCACTACTTCATCTGGAAGACCATTCCAGATGTTTACAACCCTGTGGCTAAACCATCGTCCTCTTCTGCTAGTTCTGTATTTCTCACCTTTTAGATGTTTGTCATGCACCCTTGCACACCTCCCTGTATCCTCCTTCCAAACTAAACCTGCTACTTCACAAGCTATTCTGTCCCTCATTTATTTATAAACATAACATAAATCTCCCCTTAACCTTCTATATGCCATCGAATATAAACCCAGATTTTCCAGTCTGGCATCATATTCCTGTTTGTTTTCTAATCTTGCTTTCCTGGTGAACCTTCTTTGTACTCGCTCCACTCTTTTACTGCCCCCGATACTTTGTACTGAGCTAAAAGGGGCACCGTACTCCAGGATAGGCCTCACCAGAGATCTATACAGTGGCACAAGAACCTCTTTCTCTCGACTTCTATTGTTGCGTAATAGATTACCAATAAACCTGTTTGCCCTATTAACACAGCTCTTACCATGTTTATCAAAACTCAGTCTGTCAATTATGACCACCCCAAATCATTTTCATTGTCTGATTCTTCTATTATATGTGAATTCAGTATGTATTGAGCTCTTGCATTGTTATGACCAAAATGTAAAACCTTACATTTGGTGATATTAAATTCCAAATTGTGTAATTCTGCCCAGCTTTCAAGATGGCAGAGTTGTTCCTGTAACTTTGTGATAGCCTCGTTGTTATACACTATTGCCCCAACTTTAGAATCGTCCACGTATTTGCACATCCAAACGCCATCAGATACTTGCATACTGGAGACCAAAATGTTAAACAGTTTTGGCCCCAATACAGACCCCTGGGTACCCCACTAGTCATCCTAGCCCCCGTCAACAAGTAGCCCCTTACCTACGCCCTCTGCTGCCTGTTACATAGCCATGCTGCCACCTTACAAAGATAGGAATCTACCCTTAGTTGTTGAAGTGTCTTTAACAATGTTGTATGGGAGACTGAGTCAAAGGCTTTTTTGTAATCCAGGTACACAACATCAACTGGGAGACCTACATCCGATGCCTGACTCACAGGCTCAAAGAAGTGTAACAGATTAGTGGTACATGACCTCCCACTTGAAAAGCCATGCTGGGAAATGTCCAAATGGAACAGTGTTTTTAACTGATTGTCCAAAAATTCATTTACAAAGCTTTCCATCACTTTTCCTACAACTGATGTGATGCTTATTGGACAGTAGTTCTCAGGTATCGACCTATCCCCCTTTTTAAAAATGGGTGTAATGTAAGCCAATTTCCATACATCCAAAACTTTACCCTGTTGCAATGATTTATTAAAAATCATTGCAAGTGGAATTGAAATCTCATCTGCTATTTCTATCAAGAATGCTGGGTGATAGCAATCTGGCCCTTCTGATTTATATCTCTTTAGTTTCGATAACCAAGTTCTAACTTGATCTGCAGTAATAACTGGGATCCATGTTTCTTCTGGTATTTGTGTCCTAAATACCCTGTCACAGCTTTCCTCCCTAGAATAAACACTTTGAAAGTATGAGTTGAACATATTCGCTATACCCTGTTCATCCTCCGTCTGCTTTTCATGGTCCCTTACTACAGTTATCTGACTGCAGTTATTTTGTAAATTTCCCACATAATTATATAATTCCTTTAGGTTATTTCCCTTTGATGATACCAGGGCTAGTTCAGCATTGGCTTTCCCTCGTTTTATTGCATGTTTAGTCTTTTTGACCAGAGCCCTATATATAGACAGTCTGGCATTGGGTGGATGCTCCCTTAATTTCTTATAAACCCTGTTTTTCTTATTTATCAACCTACGGATTGCTTGAGTCATCCATTTTGGAACTCTTCCCCTCCTATTATATTTTTTGATTACTGGAACATGGTTTTGAATACATGTTTGCAGGACACCATCAACTATTTCCCAAGCTTGTTCTAATGATGTCCCTTCCAATGAATCCCAGTTATATGATCCTAATGTCTCCTTAATTTTTATATAGTCTGCTTTATTGTAGTTCCTAATGGCTGTTTTCCCCGTAATATGGTGGGAGTCCTCGACTAATGTAGCTTTAACCAAATTGTGGTCACTACTTCCCAGAGGTTCTATTACTTCAACAGTTTTTATTGCTCCTTCTATATTACTTAGAACTAAATCCAATAGACTCTGATTTTGGGTATTGTCCCTGACCACCTGAGTTAAACAATTGGTTTCACATATTTCCAGGAACCTTTCTTCAACAGTCCCTTCCCCAATCAGGGACTCCCAGCATATCCCAGGGAAATTGAAATCACCCATTATGATACTATTGTCTGCAGTCAGTTCACCTTCAAGAAAATCCAAGAAAACTTTATTTTCTAGTTCGTTCAAGTTAGGTGATCTATAACACACTCCTAATCTAATATTTTTTTTACCTGTCCAAAAGCTAAACCATAGTTGTTCCACTTGGACCCCCCCCCCAGTGTGGTCCAGATGAATAATTTTTGCATTTAGATGCGATGATATATATACCCCCACTCCACCTCCCACCTTCCCTGTTCTAGGTTTGTGATAGAAATCATAACCGTCTATTTTATCTATCCAGTCATCCTCTCTGAGCCAGGTTTCAGTCAGCCCACAAATGTCTATGTTATCACTTGTGAGCAGATATCTAAGCTCTTCAATCTTGGGCTTAATGCTTCTTGCATTAACTAGTATTAGATTTATTCCCAAGTTCTTTGTTACATTTCCAAGCATCTGTCCTAGTTCCCTTACTTGACCTCTTTGTACCCTAGTCATTGCCTCCCCCTGGGTTAGTTTTAATGAGTGTCAATATGTCTCTTAAAGATTAGATACATAAAATAAGTCCTATTGACTAAAGGTTATGTGACTCCACAGTGTTATCTAGCAATATACATTATTCATAAAGTCAGCTAAATATGAGAACAAAGGACTTGTACAAAGTACTGGATGTAATGCAATATTTCTTAGCAAAAGCATCATGTGAATCACAATATGTCCCAGGCTACTTAGACTTGTATGGTAAGTGCCAACACCCTAAATGTTGGTACATTCATATAATATGTCATATATCATAAGTATTGTCCAAGGTGTACAATGGGTATCCAATCAGAGTGTGGTAACCTCTCATAACAAGCTATTCACCCACATTCTCAGTATGACAACAGTTGGACTTTCTTAATTTGTGAAGCTGCAGCTGGAGTCATACTGTCAACTTCAGCTGGAGCAGTAAGCAGGTGATCCCCTTGGGACAGAGTGGGAGGTTTCACAATAGGCAAGGCAAGGCAAACTTTATTTCTATGGCACTCAATCCCGAGGCCCTGGCTGCCATACAATACAATCAGCAGTTTTAAAATAATATAAATAAAACAGAATTTCTAAGCAGTCTTAAAACAGTATATACAATTCTATTTAAAACAGGTTAGCAGTTCCAGATAAGTCCACCAAGGCCGGGGTGGATCATATGGTCTCATCAGTGAAGGCCAGGCAGAACAGGTGAGCCTTAAGCCCATGCTTAAACTGTTCGATCATCGGGGCCTCCTGAACAGCAGATGGTAAAGTATTCCATAGGGTCAGCCCTGCAACACTGAGTACTCAGTAACCCAAGGTCTTTAGCCGGACCCTAGGAACATCCAAGAGGCCCTTGGTTGAGGAGTGAAGGGAGTGGACTAAGGTGGTCGGTGTCAGGAGCTCAACCAGATAGTCGGGGCCTTAGCTCAAGGATAAGTAGAAGAGGGAAAGGAGAAAAAGGCAAACAGTGATGTTCAATACTAGACTGAGGTATTAGGCAGAGGGTTGATACAATGGAGGTGCTAATGCTTCATTGCTATACTGGTCACTGAAACTTGCACCAAAAAATCAAGCATTTCAGTTTGGATCAGTCACTGCCATATCTGTCTGTGGGTCAGGAAAGCAGCCTAGCAAGTGCAGGCTCAAGGGCTCCCTCGCTAAGCAGTAGACAGATACTCAGTCCCCATATCTCTGAGGTATAACATTGCCATGCATGTCCCCTGTCCACTGGGAGCTTTTGGAGAGGGTGGGTAGACTGCTGAGAGACCAAAGCAGGCTTCTTCATTTTAGTGGGTACCCTGTAGCTAACATGCATGTTAATAGGAACTCCCCCACACTTAATCATGGCAGATGGAACCATGGTTCAGCATCTCTATCTATCATCTAAACTGGCCCAAGATAATAGGAACATAGCAGAGATGTAGGGTGCCCTTACCTCTTACCAGTGGGGGCAGCCCCACTACATGCAGGGCTGCCATGGTGAGTCAGCCTCCAGCTCAAGGTGGGTAGGACAGGGTGGGCAGATGAGGTGGGGGAAGTTATTGAGAGTGGTAGTGGCAGACTTGGGGTAGCAGCAGAGTGGAGTGAAGATCACAGTCAGCAGCAGTTCTCTGCAAGGCAGAGAAGTACTTCATCTGTTTACTTCCTTTCCAGGTTGTGAGTTTGATTCTGTGGGGGATAGCACGCTATGGTACAAGGACTGAGTACTTGATTCTGTGGGGTAGAACACTACGCAGTGCTCTGAACATATTCTGTGGGGTAGGGAATCTCTTTGAACTGATTGCTTAATTTTTTATGTTTCTGCACTGAATATCCTTGTGGTGAGAGGAACACTGTTTTAAATTTACTGAAGGGTGAATTGCAGTGGTGACTGATTGTTTCTAGAGGGCCAGGGCTGAACTGTAGCAACTGCCCACCCTCTGCACAGAGAGGACAAAGGAGACAATTTAAAACGCCCATCAAGCTGGGGGATTAAATACTGTTGCATAGGTGCTCCATGTCAGTAGCAGTAGCAGCAGACTTGGGTAGCAGTGGAGCTAAGCTTGCAGTCGGTGGCAGTTCTCCACAGGGCAGGGGAGTATTTCATCTGTTTGCTTCCTTTCCAGGTTGTAAGTTTGATTCTGTGGGGGAAAGCACACTACGGTACATGGACTGAGTACTTGATTCTGTGGGGGTAGAATGCTACGCAGTGCTCTGAACATACCCTGTGGGGGTAGGGTGTATCTTTGAACTGACTTTCATTTTTTATGTTTCTGCACTGAATATCCTTGTGGGGAGAGGAATGCTGTTTTAAATTTTCTGAAGGGTGAATTGCAGTGGTGACTGATTCTTTCTAGAGGGCCAGGGCTGAACTGTAGCACCCTACCACCCACCCCTTAACCCTCCCACCACGGGCTACTCTACCCTTATAGGGCCCTGATTCCATACTACTTCCTGTTACATCACAGAAACAGGGGACTCACATATCTGCAAGACAACTTCCTTCTAACAGCTAGTTGGAGCCCTTTAACAGCAGGTGCATAAAAACAGCTATACTATAACAAGGTGGACTAACAAAAAAAAAAAAACAGGGTAAAAGGGGTGAGAATATACCAGAACAGGCAGATGTAGGGAGTGGTGCAGTGCAGTGAGTGCGTGGCAGCAGTCTTCAGGAAATCTTTCTAGGTACTGTGGTGCCACCCCATCTGCAGGCACCTCTCTGGGCTGAGGGCAGAGATTGCCACTCTCTGGGCTGGGAACCTTCATTCTGACCCAGAGGCCACCATGTCCACAGTTACTGCCAAAACAGCTGCCTGAACAGAGGGCAGGATAGACTACAGTGGGTTCAGGGAGGTTTACGGAGGGTAGTCAGAGGCACATCCCCCATCTGGTCCTGCTTAAGAACTCCTATGATGTTCTGGTGGAGCAGGAGAGTCCCACAGGGGAACTCATGGTGGCGACCACGGAGAAGGTGAGGGTCCTCCAAGAGGGAGACCCAGTGGCGGGAGGAAGAAGACTCCAAAGGAAGAAATTACTCCTGCTGGAGGACTTGATTGTCTGGGGGATGGTTCTGGGCAGGAATAGCAGGGAGGAGATGGAGGTAAAGTGCCTTCCAGGAGGCACCACTCAGAGGGAGGGAGGGAGAGTAGATCTTGAAGATCACTAAAGCAGTGGCAAGGAGATGGGGGCTGGATGTCGTTGTCCACCTGGGAATGAACAATGTATCCAATACCAGTGCAAGCACAGAGCAGATGCAGAAGGACTTCAGAGTGTTGGGAGGGTGTCTGGAGCAGGTAGCAGGCTCTGTGACTTTTTCAGACCTGCTGCCAGTCCACAGCATGGTGAAGGATAGGAATCTCCGTATCAACAGCTTCAACAAGTGGTTGAAGGGCTGGTGCAGTGAGAAGGGGTATGACTTCACGGGGGACTGAGGACCCTCCTGGAACAATGCAGCCCTGTTCAAGGGGGACAGATTTCATCCTTCCGTTCCAAGAGAGGGAAAGCAGTTCTAAGTGAACTGTCTAAATGCAACCTAGATTAGCATTTAAACTAGCCGGAGGGACAGCGAGAGCAGGGAGACTAAAGTAGCCCATCCCCACAAGCTAGAGAGGCCAGAAATGAAGAACATGAATGCAGTTTGAGATTAGAGGCACCACTTCCAGATATAAAGAGGAAGACAGGGGTAAAAAGGCAGCATGAAAAGGAAAATGGATTTGGGTGTAAGAGGCAGGAGGGCAGGCACAGGATTGGAGGGAGGATAGGCAGCAGAACATGGAAGGCCATGGTTACAAATGCCCACAGCCTGGAGAATAAACTCCCAGACCTAGAGGCAGACCTGGACATAGCGGAAATAATAGAGACTTGGTACACTGCGAATCATGACTGGGATGCAAATGTTCTGGGTTATGCTCTATTCAGGAGAGATAGGGGGAGTAAAAAAAAGGGGAAGGGGTGGCCTTGTATATAAGAGAGAGGATTAAAGCAACACAGGTGCAGGTGAGACAGGGGGAGGCCGAGGCACTGTGGGTTACCCTTGAGCCAGGTAATGGAACAGTAATCCACACAGGGGTGAGCTACAAACCTCTAGTGCAGGGGAAGGAGGGGGATAGGGATCTAGTGGATCAAAACCATGAGATGGCAACAAAGGGTGAGATATTACTGCTGGATGATTTCAATATCCTGGACTTGAATTGGACCATCTCAACAGCTGCTTCATCCAGGAGCCATGACATCCTGGATTCCCTACAGGGGGCAGGCCACAGACAGCTAGTGGTTGATCCCACCAGAGACAGGGCAATTCTGAACCTCATACTGACCAGTGAGGACAGAATCACCGATGTCCATGTGGAAGGTCAACTGGGATCCAGCAACCACCACATAGTGTTGTTTATCGTGGGGGCAGAGACACAAGCTTGTCACACAAAAGCTATGGTTTTAGATTATAGGAGGGCAGATTTTGCATGAATGGGGATGTGTATCAAGGAAAGCCTGGAGAGGAGGGAGATAGGAGGGAGAGTCGAGAAACAGTGGGAAAACCTGAAAACAGCCATAGAGGTGGTAATGAACCAATGCGTCAAGATGGTTAACAAAGACAAAAGAAGGAGGAAATCATTATGGTTCTTGAGAGAGGTGGTAAACAAGGTAAGGGCCAAAATGGCAAGTTTCAAGAAATATAAAGAGACTGAAAGGGAGGAAGACAGGGAGGTGTACCTAAAGAATCTGAGAGAAGCAGGGAAGGTTGTAAGGAGAGCAAAGGTGCAGACCAAGGAAAGATTAGTGCGAACAGTGAAGAAAGGGTACAAGACATTCTATAGGTACATCAGCAAAAGAAGAAAAAACAGGGGAGGGATTGTAAGGAGGGAGACCTGGAGAAGGCAGAAATACTGAACAATACTTCGATTAAGTATTCACCAAAGAGGAGGAGGAGGGCCAGGGACTACAGCTGGGTAACAGATACGAAGGGAGGGGTTAACTCAAGTCCATTCACAGTGGAGCAAGTCCTGGGGGAGCTCACAAAACTGAAGGTGGACAAAGCAATGGGGCCAGATGGCATACACCTGAGGATATTAAGGGAGCTGCAAAGAGAGCTAGTAGTGCCTTTGGTGGCAATCTTCACCGAGTCACTCAACACAGGAGTGGTTCCAGTGGACTGGAGGGCACATGTAGTCCCTCTACACAAAAGCTGTAGTAGGGAGGAGGCAGGGTACTATAGGCCAGTCAGCCTCACCTCAGTGGTGGGTAAAATCATGGAGGCACTGCTTAAAGAAAGAATAGTGGCATACCTGAAATCCAGTGGTGCCCATGATCCAAGGCAACATGGATTCACAGTGGGGAGGTTGTGTCAGATTAATCTGATAGATGTTTTTGACTGGGAATGGGGCACAAGGTGGTAAACTGGGTTAGGAACTGGATAATGGACAGGAGGCAGAGGGTGGTGGTAAATGGGATCCAATCTGGGGATGGGGGGTGACCAGCAGGGTACTGCAAGGATCAGTACTTGGACCAGTCCTGTTTAATGCCTTCATTAGTGACATTGCAGAAGGAGCTGGTTGGGAAGGGCTGCCTGTTTGCAGATGACACCGAGATCTGCAACAGGGTGGAATCTCCAGATGGGGTGGAGAAAACAAAGAGGGACCTAGGGAATCTTGAAAAATGGTCTGAGCTGTGGCAACTGAGGTTCAATGCAAAGAAGTGCAAAATAATGCACCTTGGATGAGGGAACCCTGGGGAGAGCTACAGGATAGAGGGGGAGTTGCTGGCAATCACCAGGGAGGAAATGGACATAGGAACTATAATTTCAGACAAACTAAAGGTGTTTAAGCAGAGTACAAGGGCTGCAGGTAGGGTCAGTTGCATGCTGGGGTGCAAAGGCAGAGGTATCTCTAGTAGAAGGTTGGAGGTAGTGATGCCATTGTATACTAGGAGTTATACTAGGATGTGTTAGATGCACAGAAGGTGAAATACCCATATAAGTGCAACTTCCAGTGTACTGGAACGAATTACTGAGCTTGTAGTAGATAGGTGTCCAAACTGTTTTTAAAATTCTCAGTGTGTAAAACATTGGTGAGACCTCACCTAGAGTACAGTGTGCAATTCTGGAGGCCACACCTTTGCAAAGACATTGACAGGGTGGAGGGGGTCCAGAGAAGGGTAACAAAGATGTTACACGGTTTTCACCAGAAAACATGAGGAGAGATTAAAATACCTCAATATGTACTCGCTGGAGGAAAGAAGGGATCAGGGGAACATGATAGAAACATTTGAGTACCTTAAGGGCATAAACAAGGTACAGGGGGGAGACATTTTCCAATATAGGAGGAGTACAAGAACAAGGGAACATGATATGAAGTTGGAAGGAGGCAGGTTAAAGGGAATTGTGAGGAGGTTTTTCTTCACAGAGAGGGTGGTGGACACAGGGAATAGTCTGCACAGGAGGTGGTGGGAGTGAGTACTGTGGAGATATTTAAACATGCCTGGGACTGGCATAAGGGAACCTTAGAGGTGGGAAAGAGAGGTAAAAGCTGTTGACTGGACAGGGTCAGAGGCCGCAAACAAGTGTAGGGCTTACAGGCAGACTGGATGGGCCTAGTGGTCCTTATCTGCTGACAAATTCTATGTTTCCCTTTTTGTACAGCTAAGCGGGTGCTGATTGAATGGGGGCCAGGCATTATGTAGAGAATGGCATGAGCTGGCAGCTAGCTAGAAACAAAGAGTGTTCTATGCACAGCTAATGTCAGCAGCACAAAGGTGTAAGTCAGCTGAGACCTCTGGAAGAAAATCCCATCAGATCTCATATGGACAGGGCGCACCGGCTGCTTCTGATCTTTGCCGGCCTCAAAGACAGAACCCTCTATAGCAATGGTTCTCAGACTTTGTCACAGTGAGCCTCCCCAAATCCATGGAAAAGATTTTGAGCCTCCCCAAAAAATGAAATAATCTTGGGCCTCCCCAAAGAAAAATAACATACTGTACTTTGTGCAGTACACCATAAATAAATTGAAACCCCTTTGAGTACTTGGCTCTCATTCAGTTCTTTGTCTTATACCAACGTGGAATCTTTGAAAAAGAGCTCCTGTGCACAAAGGCATTATCTGAATAATAAATAAATAAAATAAATAAATGTTATTCAGCTTACTGTAACCCCCCCCCCACAGGCCAGCCTACTTGCTTTGCTATTTTTATTGTTGAACCATTGTTACCCCTTGTTGCAGTACCTTCTTGGGTCAGACTACTTTCTCTGTTTCCTCTCTGTGCGAAATAACCTTCCTAAATACTTTGCCTCTGCCTGTCCTTCCCTGCTCCAAAGCAACTTCTCAGGGATTACTTTGCTTCTTCTGCTATTGTTCATGGCACTTCTATGTTCAACCTTTGTATTTGGGCTCTTCTGCCATCAGGCTACAAATTGATCAATTATCACCTCTCATTATTAGTTTATTGTTCATATTTGTTTGCACTATTGTTCATTGTGTATTTCCTGATTGTTTTGCAGTTACCTTTTGAAATGTATTGACTCCCTACCCTTCCCCAAGTACACCTTGGCTCATTCACCTTCCCTTGCCACCAACTAGTAAATAAATACATAAGATTTACCTACTGTTACTCTCTTTCAGTTTGCTTCATCTCTTCACACAAAATATATAAAACTCAAAATTTAAATACAGTAATTTTTCAGACTTGCTTGAGCCTCCCCTGGAACAGGCTGGGGCCTCCCCAAGGAGGCTGGCCTCACCATTTGAGAACCCCTGCTCTATAGGGTTCAGTAAGCCAGACCTATGCAAAATGTTATGGGGGCTTTAAGGCTGTCTGTTGTGCAGTACTGGATCGTTTCCCGCTTTTAAGAGCTGCCTCACTGAGTGTGCTCATGTATCTGTCTGTCCCCTTCTATTATGTCCACAGGCATTGCCAAATATCTAGCAACTTTAAAAAAATTATTTATACCAGAATCCCCTACCCACTTTGTCTAACCAGGGAAACTGTATCTCCCGCTTCCCAGAAAGCAACAAAAGTAACACATTGCTAGTCGCTCACATCGACCTTCTGTGAACAGCTGCCCTACATTTGTGCTACAACATACAGAACACTTCAGTGAGGCAGTACAGTCTTTTATGTGTCAGTGCATGAGCAGCTGAGAAGTGGCAGCGCTGTCTGAGAAAGACTTGACAGCAGTGTTTTAAATCTCTCTCTCTATGTCTCTGAAATGGAGCAGTGTTTATGATGTTGTACAAAAATCAAAGTGAAATGTAAAGTAGAATTTTGTTTGCTTGTAATGAAATCTAACAGGATATCTGATAATGTCAATGTATAGGTGTCATTACATTTTTTGTCATTTTATTTTACTCCTGAGTTTTGGGAGGGGGCATGGCTAACAAACCTCCAAAAATGGCACAGTATTACAATGTGTGATTCAAAGTATGTGGTGTAATTGGAGTGAATATGCTAATTCCAAGTAGCCTTTGTCATAATGCAGATTTTCCAAGTGATAATAGCCTTCTCAGTAAAACCCACTAGTACTGTTCTTTAGTCTGATGTGGCAATAGTAAATATCCAGGTATGGCACAATTGCTACTATCATCAAGATGCAGATAGCACATGCTGTGTGGAAAGACGTGTCACCAATACCAACATGTACCCAAAAACCAATGAGCCAATACCAGTATTGTCACCAGCACACCTTAATGTGTTCAGTGTCATAAAGCACCAAATCTAAGTAACCCTAAGTGATGGACGGACACACACACACACACACACACAACGCACGCACACATGCACACACACACATACACACAGCTTAATGAAGGAACAGAAGCTAGGTCATGAAGTTTTGCTGGACACAAAATTGGGAGCAGCAGCAGGAATACAAAAAATGACAAAAGGTACCATTTTTGAAGGTTGAGGTTAATGCCATGCAAAGCACCTCCTGCTGGTGCTATTATGTGTGATGCACATAAAGTGATGTACAGTATCTGTACAAGTGCAGATCACATTGTGAATGAGCAAATCAAGTACAGATATAAGAACATACTAACATATGAATTTGCCAGCAGAAACAGGCCATAATGGTCTATCAAGTCTGCGGAGTGTGCAGCTCTAATTAGTTCCCTGGAGCTTCCTCCTCCACTCCTCCCGGAGTCAACTCAATATATATCCCAAGTGCAGTGCAAAGCAAGGCACTAACAGGTTTCTGCAGTCAGAAAGCACACCACCCTACTTGCCAATGAAGGATATGACTTTGGATAGAGGAGTAGGAGGCAGTAGCATGATTAAGTAGGGACTCTAGTGAGATAACTGTTATTGTTCAACTTTCAGCTATCAAGCCAAACATGGGAAAGTACAGGACTATTTAGGCAACTTAATAACAAAACAACAAGGTCACACAGCTTAAAAATAAAAGGAGACACTGTTAAAAGAAGTAGATAGTATAGTCAAAGGGTGATCTCAGCATGGAACTCCTTGCCAGAAAGTGTTACGACAAGCAGTTCTAGGGAAGCATTCAAAAACTCTCTGGATGATTTTATGGGTAGAGAGCAGTGTGTGTATTACAACTGAATAGGGGTGAGTTATTATAGGTCCTCGTCCACCTAACTTGTAAATTGCCTATGAACCTGTAAGCCATTGAGACTCAGACTCACTTATTTATTTAAAATTTGTGTGGACATACTAATTATTGTCTTTGTACCTGAGACTGAGTCATAGCAACTGAGCCAGAAAATTGTAGTTGTTTATCTATTCACTGTGACTGTCAAATGAAAGGTAGGTTTAGATAAGGATGCCACTTTTAGTTTGAAAAGTAGTTTTCACTTTGAGTGCCTATTTTACAAATGATTTTTAGGGGCACTATTTGAATTAAGACTGACATAAAACTACAAAAAAAGATATATTTCATTCTGAACTGAACTTGTGTTACTTGACAGTGATTTGAGCTAGCTGAGGCCTATAAATGTATTGCAACAGTGTGCAATCTTAATATGATTTTTTCTGAGTTATGCTGAGGCCTCAGACTGCAGGCAAAATGAATTAATTTCAGACTACTTAGTTCTGAACCACACTCCTGATGTTGTGACTTAGGGCTTAGTCCACAGAATATGCTGGTATACATGAGACTCACTATCCCAGCCAAGGAGCTTCATTCCCTGGTGCATGTCCCTACTGGATGACATACACAGCCTCTTTCTGCTGTGTCTTGTGAGTGTGGAGCTCCATGTAGAAGCATGTGGCTGAAAGGGGGAGCAGAGCTATGCAGGACACTGGACATCCAATTAGATGCCAGGTTAGCACTGCAGTGTATCCTCTGATTGACATGATGTAGTGGACCATGAGGTATTCCATATTCCCATCAGGACAACAAGGGTTTTGTAAGTAGTACCAGCAGGTGACAAAATGACCCAATGCCCTTGTTAACTGCACAATGGACTTGAAGAGGTGGAGGAGGTCAATGTGGCCCAATGGAGTTCCTCTGCTGGGTAGATGGGGGCATGAAGGCACTACAGCAACCTCTCAGGATTCATAGCCTCTCCCCCCACTGTACTTCTGCATTGTGAAGTCTGTTTCCTGGACTGGGTGCATGCATGTCCCCACCTCCTTGTCCACCCTGACCTGGTTGGCTCCTGTAGCAGTGCACATTGCACAGGATCAGCTGCAGTGGGGGCACACCAGCTAGGGCTCAACATGTGCAGAGTGGGAACTCCACAAACCTCTGGCAGCATAGTCAACCCTCCACAGGTGTGTAGCTATCTGTAGATTGAGTCCTTAGGGTGGGATCCATAAAGGGATCTTACATATGCACAAAGCATGCATATCTCGGGTGCTGTGCTTGCTCCACACCATTGGAAGCCAGCCCTCCAGGATCCATGTATGGACTGCTGTGCAGATTATCGGGAGGGGGGGTCAGTGGGAGGTGTTGTGCTGGGCACTGGGCATCCAGTTGGAATGCTTGGGATGGTTCTGTAGTGGATCACTGTCTCTACACAAAGCTTGGTATGGTGTGATACAGCAGTCCTCCTAGAAGTGCTATATCCCTTTTGACAAAACTGTCAGTTTTGTTGTTGGCACTGTACTGTTCCTGTTCTGCTTCTAGTCTTTGATAGGGCTGGGGCACGTGGTCTGACCACTAAATCAGACACATTTGACAGTCCTGTGGTCAGGCAGAAGGAGCACATAACCGCTCTGGCAACCCCTTGGGTTACATTGCCTCTGCTCCCTTTGTTGGCTCTCTGCGGAATGGAGTTTTGCTTGAGAATTGGGTGTATGATAGGGTTGTGCGGAATGCTGACTTTTCAATGGAACAGAATTCTGTGGAGATTTAGAAACTCAGCTGATTTCCGTCATTTGCAGAATTTTGACATTCTGCATGCAAAATGCTTTTTTTTCAGAATAATAATCTGCAGTATACATAAACTGTTGATTCTTTTTCTGCAATCTGCAGAAAATTATTTTGCTGTTTATATGATCCGTGGAAAATTTTTCTGCAGTTTGCACAGAAATGCTTTTTGAAATTCTGTGGAATTTAAAAAGAAATTCCACAAAGCATTTCAGAAGCAGAATTGCCATTCCACAGCAGTTCTAATGGTGAAATTTCACATTCTGCACAGCCCTAGTTTATGCCTCCTCCTGCTCCTGTGTTTTCCCCCAGTCTGGCCATGCATGTAGGAGTGCAGGCAGCACAGGATCAAGTGCAGGAGGGGCACACACCATGGGGCTGTGGATGTATGGAAGTCAGTGAATTTGTGGAGCAGTGCCTCTGCACACTACAAGCCCATGCAAGCATCACTCTGCAGTTGTAGCTTGGTTGGTGGATTGGGCCTTTATCCTATAAAATTAACAAAGACACTTCATTTAACAGGATCAGTTCTAGGGACAGGTAAATGAACTGTTATGTGCAGTCATAATCTATTTATGTGTAATATATAAGTAATAAACCATGCCTGGGTGTGCATTATAGGATTTTAATGCATGGTCAGGTGACACCTCTTGACCAATGGCATTTCTAGATTTTTTGATGCCATTTTATAAATGAAATTAAGTGCAAAATATGCCCAATAAAGCAATTTTGGTGTAAAGGAAATGTCGCCTGAAAGGTTTATGAATTAATGATAGTCTTGGCAAATGGTAAGTAAATTACAGTGTTTATATGAAACAAAATCTGCTTAATGAAATGAATAAGGTAGAATGAATTATGTCTATCACATACAACTTGTACAGTTGAGTTAACAATGCAAATATCAGGACAAGAATTAACAGAAAAGGCAAATGGGCATTCAAAATATGTTAAGCTACTTGATAAATGCATGTATATGATTGTGTGGTGGTACCTTATAACCTAACAATAGTAGACTCATGTCTATGGTAAGAAATCTAGATGTGGAATGGTTTTGAAACCATTTTTTTATGTATATTATAGATAAAATGCACCAGCAAACCACCCAGAGGTAGTGCCACCAAATAATACACATTTCACTACTCTAAAATGCCATCCAAATTTGCTTACCTCCAACAGAACTACCTAGTTCAGTTTTCATAATTTCCAAGGGCAGTCATGGTGGCACCATGTCATAATGCCTAAAAGAAAAGCATCTCCAACAACAAGAGCTAAGAAACTACAACTATGGCAAAAACAGCTGCTTGAGAGAATGCCAAGCAGTCAAAATCTTGCAAAGCAGGCGAAGAAACCGTGCCATAGAAAACATCTGTAACCAGGGCCAAAACAATTTCTTTATAATGCTATGTGGGGGGATACACCCCCCATAATATATATATATATATATATATATATATAGATAGATATATAACAACTCCAGTCCATGCTATAGTTGACACACAACAATAAAATCAGTGCACTATAAATGCAAATGCTATTTTTGACGTGCTATTATTCCTTAGCTATACTTCATATAGCATGCTAACTAGTAACCAATTACAATAGGATTTGCTTAGTCAGCTTTCTGATCCCTTTTCCTTCCCCTTCCCCTGAAAGTTTATTGAACACAGGGGCATACTCCATGCAACTTATAAGGGACATCTTTTTGATTGCATTTTTTATGTTAGAGGTCTGTTTCACTGAGATCGAAGCTACCACTAAACTAGCAAGACCTTGATAGTTAAGCAGTTGCTTTTATTTCAGTGAAATGGACCTGTAACATAAAAAAGTAATAAAAACATTTCTCTGTTGAATTGAATGAAACTCACTCCCACAGTCTTCAAACTAGTAAGTCAGTACCGGAGAGTGGGGGTGTGGCACTCTCAACAGGAAAGGTTAGGGGTCAGGCAGCCTGCTCTAGGACTACCATTATGATTACTTTCACTTCTAAAAGGCAGCACTTTAAAATGATAAAAAATAAACTACTTTATTCCACTGAAGGCAAGACAGCTTAGAGGGACTGGGGGTTAAAATGAATACAGTATTTGCTCTTTCAGCTACATAATAAACCAGCATTTGTCAATGCTGAATGTTTGCTTGCTTGTATTTGCTACGTGACTCATCATTGTCACATGCACTGAATAGTACAGTCACTTGCTTCACAGCTTTATGCCCTAACCACTATGTAACATAGCCCATCAGTTAGCCCCTTGAATTCTTGACATCTGTTGCTGCATGGGAATGCAGGATGTGCAGGACCCACAGGGCCCTATACTTATGTAGATGGACAGAGTCTTCCTTTGGCATAGGGACCAGAAGGCACTGCATGTCCACATCTGTTTATGCAGGTCCCTTTGTGACCTGTGTTGATCTCTGTGAATGGGGATATGATTCCACAATCTCAAAAAGAAAGGACATCCTTTACAAAAACTTTGTTAGTGCACCAGTTAGGGTTCGACTTAATGCCACAAAAGTAGGGAAATGTGGCATTAAGATTTCCAACCCTAACACCCCCTCAAGTAACAAAAGGACAAGACCACACAAGCAACTGCAGATGGCATCATCAGGTAAGACATACAATATACAACTGTTTCAAGATGACACAAATGCAGTAGCACTGATGTGCTACCTTTGTGGATTTGTATCTGCGGCTGCATAAGCACAGGCCCCACAGGGACCTCTGCTCATGCAGCCACACCTGTTTGAAATGTTGTACAGCAAGTATGAGTATGTGTAGCTGCAGAGGTGCAGGCCCCAATGGGCCTGTTCTTCTGCAGACAGAAAGCTCCATGGGACCTACGCTTCTGCAGATAGAGGTAATCATGCCTGCTGTATGAGGTACCTCACTAGATAGCAAGATTTGCTACTACATGGTTTTATATATGTAGCTGCCTAACTGAAAAACTACTACCTCCTTGAATAATTTCTAGATCTTCTGCTGAAACCAAGATACCTACTTTGCAACAGTACTTTCATCTGGGGCCTGCCTTTCAGGAGTCAGAAATCGGTGTGTATGTCTTACACCTTTGTCTGAAAAGGCACAGAGCCTGCGCTTCTGCAGGCAGAAGTACTGTTGCAATTTTGGTATAATGGATTTTGTGGCTCCTGTGCTTCTGCAGCCAGAGGTCAGTATGTATGTTTTATACCTGTGGCTGAAGAAACGCAGGCCCATCTAGTGTGTCTATGTCTTACAGGGTGCAGGAGTACCTGAGGCTACAGAATCACTGGCCCCTTATGGGCCTGAATTTTTGCAGACAAAGTAACTCTAGTAATTTAGGTATCATGGATTTGTATCTGTGGCTGCAGGGGCCTCTGTTTCTGTACACAGAAGCATTGTTGTCATTTGAGTATTGTGGATTTCTATCTGCAGTGACAAGTCAGTGCATATATCTTGCAGTGTGCATGCCATGGATACAAATCCAGAAATGTAGCACATCAGTGCTACTGCATTTGTGTCATCTGGAAACCATTGTATCTTGTTTGTCTTACCTGATAATGGCTGTCTGTGGTTACTTGTGTGGGCTTGTCCTTTTGTTGCTTGGGCAGTGGGGAGTTAGAGTCAGAAAACCCTAACACCACATTTCCCTACTTTTGTGGCATTAAGTTGAACCGTATCTGGTGCATTAGCGCAGTTTTAACAAAGAATATATTACATATTACAGTTGCATGGTGGTGCAAGTATAGTTAGGGTTGTGTGCAGGTCTCAAAGTTAAACCTCAAACTTTGCACCTTAATAACTTTGGTGGTGTTTGATGAAATTGAGCAAGCCCTGGCATGTGTAATATAGGTGACAGGTTCTTGAGATGTGGAAAGTTTTGTGATGGGTGCTTATATGGATTCTGAGATCAGGAAACATGAAAAATACATGAAAAGCATCACTTTGGGCCATTTTTGGCCATTCTGTATTCTCACCTACAGCCCAGACAGTATGGAATTTTGCTTCAAAACTTGCAGGGCTGAAGAGGTTTGTACCAAGGGCAAGCCTTTTAAAGGTTTCATGAAAAAAAAATCTGTTGATTGACTCCAGAGTTACACGGTTTTAAAATGTGGCTACTGAGCATACTCAGTAGGGTTTTCAGGGTAAACCTCTGATATGACTCATAAATATACCTTTCATGAGCCATTTTACTTTTTTGACTAATTGTGGTTTTCATGATGGTCACCATCTTTTTTACTTCTTAACTGAAAAATACATTGAAATAATGATTTTTTTTAAAACAAACACCTGAACCTAGGTAAACAGGCTCAATTTAGTAGATTCTGTTTTTTTTAATCAACCCAAAATTACCTTTTCAGGGTCTATAGAGGATCTCTTGGCATAGATCCACTCTCACTGAAAAAGACAGTCTTTTCCTTGAAGTATGACTGCAAACTGAATAAACAAGGTAAGTGCCATCAATGTATTGCCATGCTGCACCACCCACAGCCTTGGGAGAGAAGGTGCAGGGTTGGCTGCACAGGTCCAAGTACCACACAGTGAACAGAAATCTTCTCTTGGCATAGGTCCAGAGAGCCCTACACCTCTGCACTATAGCTACCAGAGGTCCCTGTGCATCAGCTGCAAGATGGACTTTGGCCCTGCACATCTGTGTCTATAGCTACAAGGATACTTCTGCATCCCCCAAACAACCCCACAAACAATTTGCATCCATAGCTGCATGGAGTGCCCTGCACTTCAACAGGCAGATGGACTTTGTATCTATATCCTTGGAACCTGAGTGAAAGAGCATATGATTCCACTATCTTAAAAAGAAGGGAAAATCATTGCAAAAGAACTGTGTTTATGCACTAGTTTGGGTTCCACTTAATGCCACAAAAGTGTGTATGTGTGTGTGTATATATATATATATATATATATATATATATAGTCATTGCAAAAAACTTCATTAAAGCTTCAGTTAGGGTTCCTACTAAAGTGTCAAAGGCAGGGAAATAGGGTGTTAGGATTTCCAACCTAAACAACCTTCCATCCCACCACCCAATCCTACCATTGCAACCCCATCCACACTCCAGCAAGCACTGGGGTGTGCCTTTGGGTCATTGGCCCTAACACTCACCCCATTCCATCTGTAAGGAAGCTGAGATGGTACAGTATAGAAGAATAGGGTAAGCATTAGGGCCGATGACCCAAAGGCACACCCTGATGCTTGTTTGTGTGTGGATGTGTGGGTGGGGTTTTGAAGGTAGGGTTGGGTGGGGAGTTTTAGGGTTGTAAACCCTAACATCCAATTTACCTGCCTTTGTCACTTGAGTAGGAACCCTAACTGATGCTTTAACAAAGTTTTTTGCAATGAATTTCCTTACTTTTTGAGATAGTATAATAGTATCCCCAATTTATGGGCATTTTTGGAATTTTTGATCCAAATTTTCTACATGAGCTTCTTGGGACCCCACCTCATGTACAGTTTCAATGTCATTTCATTACTGTGTCTGAAAGGTGATTTTGCGCAGTAACAGTGCCATTCCATGCCACAGATGTGGGAACACATCTCAGGCAGAATGTGAGAAATGGCAGCTGTAGTGTTTATGAGGTGGTGTGAAAAAATGGATATGTTGAAAATTTGGAGTGAAGACATAAAAAATTTGTAAAGTTACGTGCATACGAATATTTTAACGAGCGCGAGGAAGTCGATTGTTTTTTGGTATTTTTGCTCCATACTTTCAACATAGGCTTTTTGGAACCCCATGTCATGAACATTGGTACTGTCATTCTGTTACTCAGTCTCAAAAGATGATTTCACTCAGGGGCATGGCATTCCGTACCCACAGTTGCGGAAACACATTTTGGGCAGGATGTCAGAAATGACAGCTGTACTGCTCATGAGGTAGTGTGATAGAATGGCTGTGTTGAAAATTTGGAGTGAAAATAACAGCGGATGACCACCGGAGGTAAGTATAGGGTAAGGGGATGCAGGGAGGTGGGTGCTCAATGGGAGGACCAAAATGGGGGAGGAGTCACTGGTGATGATGAGGGACAGTTTTCTTTGTTTCAGGTGTATTAAAAAAAGATGTTGTGATACTGTTCTCTTTTTTTCAGAGAACATAAATGTATGGGAAGTGTTTGGGAACACTGGGAGTGGGCTCCACAGTGTTTTACGGGGCTTTGAGGAACAAAACAAATATTAAGGAGCACTGGGAGTGGGCTCCCCAGTGTCCCACAGTGCGGGAAGGGAATGCTATGTCAGTAATCTGGGGACACTGGGAGTGGACTCCCCAGTGTTCCACCCTGCTGGTGTGGGCGTACAATATTTAAAAATTGGACACTGGGTGGGCTCTCAGTGTCCTGCACTGGTTGGGGCGTGAATGCTGACACAGTGATTGGGCACCCCAATGTTGACAATTATTAAAGGAATGGGAAGGGGTGGAAAGGGGCATCTGACACCGTGAGTGGGCATCCCTGAGTCAGATTTTTTATTATAAACAAAAAACTAAGTAGGAGGACTGAGATGGAGGGTGAGGGGTGCCACTAGACACCAGGGAAAGGGCGACTGTCATGCAGAACTGCAGATGGCAGCAGGATTTCCAGCTACTGCTGCAGTACTCAAGTAAAAAAAAATAAACATCAGAATGTAGATAAACGGGTGCCATTTACCTACCTTCTCATGTTTATTTTATAAAATAATTCTTTTTTTTCTGTTTCACTCATTTTGTTTCTCTTGCTAACTGGAGAAACAAAATGGCTGATCCAAGAAAAATGATTTTGCTACTCCAATCCAGGCAGACCCTGTCTGTGACCAGATATTTTGTACTGCGACACAGAATCCTTGTTCGGCACAGAATTGCGACACAGAATCTTGTTTCATGTGGGAATTTTTTTTCCCATAGGAAATAATGGGAAATTCAAGATTTAATAACTTTGGAATGGATTTGTATTTTTTCACCAAACTTC
This sequence comes from Neoceratodus forsteri, assembly GCA_016271365.2. NCBI lineage: Eukaryota > Metazoa > Chordata > Ceratodontiformes > Ceratodontidae > Neoceratodus > Neoceratodus forsteri. The sequence goes on from CM028135.1 coordinate 479,163,310, forward strand.
CAAAAGGCACATCTGTGAGGCAAAGGCTTTCTACATTGATTATGTCAGCCGAAAAGCCAAAGACATTTCTGAGACACAGGTGGGCAAACAAAAACAATCAAAAACTACAAAAACCTCTGTTTTTTTTCAACACTACATATCTCAGAAATCACTCAAGGGATTCAAACCAAACTTGCTACATCATGAGATCATGAGACCTACCCCTAAGGTTGATGCATGCCAAATTTTTTGCAAATCCGTTGAACCAATCCAAAGTTATTAACCTGCAAAAACTGTAACACAGAATCCTTGGTCTGTGCAGAATTGTGACACAGAATCCTGTTTCATGCTGGACATCTATTTTTCCAATAGGAAATAGTGGGAAATTCAAGATTTAATGACTTTGGAACTGATTAATATTTTTTCACCAAACCTTCAAAAGGCACATCTGTGAGGCCAAGGCTTTCTACCCTGAAAATGTCAGCCGAAAAGCTAAAGACATTTCTGAGACACAGGTGGGCAAACAAAAACAATCAAAAACTACAAAAACCTCTGTTATTTTCAACACTCCATATCTCAGAAATCACTCAAGGGATTCAAACCAAACTTGCTACATTATGAGATCATGAGACCTACCCCTAAGGTTGATGCATGCCAAATTTTTTGCAAATCCGTTGAACCAATCCAAAGTTATTAACCTGCAAAAACTGTAGCACAGAATCCTTGTTCAGTGCAGAATTGTGACACAGAATCCTGTTTCATGCTGGACATCTATTTTTCCCATAGAAAATAGTGGGAAATTCAAGATTTAATGACTTTGCAACTGATTAATATTTTTTCACCAAACCTTCAAAAGGCACATCTGTGAGGCCAAGGCTTTCTACCCTGAACATTTCAGCCGATAAGCTAAAGCCATTTCTGAGATATAGGTGGACAAAAAAAAGAGCAAAAATCCATAAATATTCAGACTGCGCCAGGCAGGGGAGCAAGCCTGGGTGCAGCACAACCAGGATGCACCAGGGCAAGGACCAGCCAATATTCAGCTGTGCTGCACCATGTCTCAGCACTGTTGAATATGGCACCAAGGGCACACGTACTGCACATGGTGCAGTGGCACTGTTCCAGCACAAGACAGGGAACAAGAGTAGGGGATGAGCCAGCACAAGTGCAGTTGTGCTAGGTGCATCACTTATGATATTCAGCACTGGGCATGCAAATGAGGTCATTATGCATGCTAGGCACAAATGGGGTCATTCGCATGTCAATATGGCCCCATTTGCATGCAGTGCACCGATCCATGACGACTTAAGCCTGGCACCCTGCTAGGCTGCAGCCATCGGGGACTGATGCCCTGCAGTCCCAATGCGGACCCCTGCTCCCGTGCACCCAATAGCGGGCATAAGTATTAATAGCCTCCCTGGTGGCCCTGTGGTAACCCCCATTACCTGATCATGGGCATAAGTATTAAAAGCCTCTCTGGTGGCCCAGTGGTAACCCTCCCATCACCTGATTGTGGATAGTTATTAAAAACCTCCCTGGTGGTCCAGTGGTGACTCCCCCACCCGCCCACTGAGGTCCCCTGCACCCAGCATCCCCCTGTCATTGGCAAGTGGCAATACTCCACCCATGAGGCTCCTGGCCGCCCGACAAATGACAGGATACAGTACGGTCTGTACGCCTATAGGTCCACTGCATGGACCAATGGGCATGCAGACCATACTGTACTACACAGGCCCAATATGTGAATGAATGTGTTCATTCACATATCGAGCCTGTGTAGTACAGTATGGTTTGCATGCCCATTGGTCCACACAGTGGACCAATAGGCATACAGACTATGCTGTACACTGTCATTCAGTGGGCGGCCGGGCAGCTTGTGGGTAGCGTGCTGCTGTCTGCTGATAATGAGGGGGGCTGCTGGTTGGTGGGGGACCTCAGTGGGCAGGGGGTCACCACTGGACCACCAGAGAGGCTTTTAATACATATGCCCATGATTGGGTGATGAAGGGGTTACCACTGGGCCACCAGGGAGGCTTTTAATACTTATGCCCATAATCAGGTGATGGGGGTACACTGCTGGGCCCCCAGGGCTTTGATATGAACCTGCCCACACTCAGGCAAAGGGGGGGTTGCCACTGGGCCACCAGGGAGTCTCTGTATATGTATGCCTGTGATCGGGCGATGGGGAGGGGGGAAAAATGCTCCCAGGGTAGGGAGCTTGTGGACAGTGTTCTGTATTGTGCCCTGCTATACAGCAGCTTACCTGTGGGTGACCAGGATTTGTTCCTGGTTTTACCAGGCACATCTTTGCACACCCCTGAGTGGCACAAGGTGGAGTTGTGCCAGCATATGCACCGCGCATCCTGGGCTGAATATCGGGATGTGTCGCATATGCATGGGTACGCCCCCGCAGTTGTGCCGCATACATTACCAATCGCCCCGGCACATTAGGGGTTGCACATTGCAACTCACCCCTTTGAATATCGTGCCGGGGTGCATCATGCGCAATCCTGTTGCGCCATGCACAACCCCTTTGAATATCCAAGCCTAGGTGTTCAAACCAAATTTTCGACATCAAGAGATCTAAGCATTGCGATGATGCATGACAAATTTCATTCAAATCTGTTGAATCATTCCAAAGTTATTAACATGCAAAACTTGACCTTTAACATTAAACACTCACTAACCCTAACTATATACTGGTGCTACCACACCAATATAATTAGGGTTGAGCTGGGGTATCTATGTTAAACTTCAAATTTTGCACTTTAAATCTTCACACCCCTTCAATGGATTTGCACAAAATTGTGCATGTGCGGTCTCATGAAAGTGGATCTCTTGACATGTCAAGTTTTGTTCTGGTCGGATGTGCAGATTCCGAGACACAGATAGTGAACAAACATAAAAAATGCTGATTTTGCTGTTTTTCTGTCATAGCCTTGTGTTCAGATGACTTGTAATTTTGGTCTGACATTTTCAGGGTAGAAAGGGTGTAGTAGACAGATGTGCCTTTTGACGGTTTGATGAAAAACTATCAATCCATTCAAAAATGATTACATTTTTTAAATTCTGGTTCTGAGCATGCTCAGTAAGCACTTCAAAATAGCTGTATGAAGCTTTTGTATGGATTTTTGTATCTTATTTCATATGCTTTTTTATATCTTATTTCATATGCTTTTTTGTATCTTATTTCATATGGTTTTTCATATTCCGCCATCTAATTTAATATGGATTTTCGTATCTTATTTCATATGGTTTTTCGTATTTCACCATCTTGTATTGATTTTTGTATCTTATTTCATATGGGTTTTCGTATTCCTCCATCTTGTTTTTTGTTTTTATCAAAAAAATATTTAAAAGACGCAACAATGGCATTATAAGGGGAGACCAATACATGTATGTTGCTCATCGGGATTCTGCAGTTAATTATTGAAAGAAGGACCCTCAAAGGTGTTTTGTTTTCTTTTTAAATGTTTTTTTGTGGCTCGCTAAGGTTGTTTCATATTCTGATGTGAACAATGTGGGCTGAACAGTGTTTTGTGACTGTTTGTCATCGCCTTGCGGCCAGACAGATTAGAATTTTGGTCTGTTATTTTCAGGGTAGAAAGGACTTTTCCCAGAGATGTGCCTTTGGCTGCTTTGGTGAAAAAATGTGAGTTCATTCCAAAGTTATTAGACTGTGAAAATTCAGTGTCCGAGCCATACTGCCAAATGCACTGTAGTACGTTAAATTCATTTCCCTGGTGTCTAGTAGCATCCCACACCCTCCAATCCTCATCCCCATAACTGTACATTTCTCTGGTGTCTAGTGGCTCCCCTCCACCATCTGATAGCCATCCCCCTAAAACATATACAGTTCCCCAGTGTCTACCGGCACCCACCATGTGATTGTCATCCCCATAATAATTATACACTTCCCTGGTGTCTAGTGGTGCCTCCAGTCAATTTCCCCCTTAGTATTTAATTTGTCCCTGGTTTCTAGTGGCACCTCCCACCCTCAGATCGCCATCCCCCTTAGTATTGTACATGCCCCTGGTGTTTAGTGGCACCCCCACACCTGATGGCTGTCCTTGCTGAAATAAAGAAAAAGGTCCCTCGATGTCTTTTTTTAAACCTGTGAAAAAAGAAAACAGTTCCTCACCGATCTGACCCCCCTCCACCCCAACCTCCCACTCAGCACCCACCATCCTGCACCCCAGACACCCCCACACCCTCTCACTCAACTGAACAGGTCCCAGGATGAAGATCCACTCTTCACATGATGACACGTCTTGCTGTTGGAACCAGCGACTGCAATATGAGCAAAGCAAAGCAAATTTTATTTATAAAATGCTATTCCAAATTGACCATAGCATTGTACATAAGCAAAATAAAAATAAAACATAAATATCACAAAACATATACTTAAAACCAGATAACAAAAATAGCAGGACATTCAGGCATCAGAAAATGCAAGATTAAAAAGATAAGTCTTTAAGACAGATTTAAAGGCCTCAACAGATAAGCACTCTCTAATTCAACAAGGTAGAGAATTCCGTAAGGTCAGGGCTACAAAGGCAAATAATCTAGCGCCAGAGGTAGTCAAACAGACCCTGGGGATCTCTAGCAACCCCTCATTGGCAGAATGCAGCGGATGAAGGGGAAGATAGGGGCAGAGGAGATCTTGCAAATACTGCAGTCCCTGTCCATGTAGGGCCTTATAGGTCAGTAATCCAACTTTGAAGGTGATCTTCCACTGCACAGAGAAACTAAGGTAAATGTAGTTCAATGTATTTCAATGGGATTTTCAACTTTGGTCCATGACCTTGCCATTTTTGCGTGTTTTTGCACCAAATTTTCAACATGGCCTTTTTGAGACCCCACTTCATAGACAATGTCAGTGTAACTATGCAAATCTGTCTCCAAAAGGAAATTTTGCACTCTGTTGGTAAAATCACCTTTCAGTCATGATTTGAAAAATTTCACCACCCTTGTTTATGAGGTGGGGTCATAAGAGGGATATGTTAAGAATCTGAGGTCAAAATATGTTAAAATGACAAAATTATGTGCATCCATTGACATTTACCAAAGCTCCCTCTTAACTTTCATAATTTTAAATAACTTCACCCCAAATTTTCTACATAGCCATTTCCTTATGCCATCTCAATAATGTGACCACTGACATTTTTCAAATCTTTTCCAAAATGTCTTTTCATGCCTCTAGCATGGACTGAAGTTGCAGTGGTGTGGAATGATGTTTTGGCAGAGATTTTACCATTTTTAGTATCGGGTTCATGAGGTGGGTTAATAAGAAGGATGTACTAACAATTTAGTTGATGTTGTCCTACAAATTTAAGTGCAGGGCCCTCTGAGTCCTGTGCTTTCATATTAACATACATATACACATCAATGGTGGGATGAGAGTGCAGGGCCCAGAGGGACCTGCACTCCCATAGGCAAATAAGGATAAGATTACACTATCTCAAAAAGTATGGGTGGATGACAGAGCAAACCCAGAGGGCCCTGTGTTTCCACAGACAAATAAGGATAATACTGTAGTATCTCAAAAAGTAAGGAAGTTCTCTGCAAATACTTGCTTCAATGCAACATTTAGGGTTTAGGCTAAAGTGACAAAAGTAGGGAAACGTGGCTTAGGCTTTTGGACCCTAACCCCCCATGCCTACAACAAATCAGGTTGCAGTCTTCCTTGGAATTATCAACCCTAAAGCTCAACCCATTCTATACATGCCAGAAACAAATGCAGCATGGGGTGAGTTTAGGGTTGAGAATGCCAAGGAAGACTGCACCCCTGATTTGTTGCAGGCTGGGGGGAGGTATTTAGGGTTCAAAACCCTAAAGCCACATTTCCCTACTTTTGTCACTTTAGCCTGAACCCTAAATGATGCATTGATGCATTTGTTTTGCAAAGAATATATATAGAAGCTCCCTGCTTCTGCTAAGAGACTCATAGTTCAGCATCCCCAGACACCCAGGTTTTATCTCCTTACCAAATCCACAAAACAGGTAACCCTGGTCATCCGATTGTGTCTGCCTGCTCCTGCCCCACATCCCACATCTCTGCATGTTTGGACAGCCTCATGAGACCCCTTGTTGAGTCCCTGCCCTCCTATGTTAAAGACACTAACCATGTTCTCCAGTTATTTGACAGGTTCAGATTCAGTGACTCTCATCAGTTTATCTTCACCATGGACATCAAATGTCTTTACACAGTGATCCCCCATGATGATGGTCTGACAGCTTTGCAGCATTTCTTGAATAAGCTGGAAGTCCAGCAGTCACCCACACACACACACTAACTCATCTGGCAGAACTTGTTCTTACACTCAATGCTTTTTCTTTTAATAACAGTTTTTTTTCAGCAGGTCAGTGGAGTTGCCATGGGTACTAAGATGGGTCCCAGCTTTGCTAATCTGTTTGAGGGTTGGATGGAGGAACATTTTTTTCTCTCATTCACAGGGACTGTGCCTGAACTCTACAAATGCTACATAAATGACTGTGTGGGGGGCCACCTCCTGCTCCAGGGAGACCCTCCAAGTCTTCCTTGACAAGTTTACCATGGCCCATCCTTCCCTTCAATACACTGTTGAAGTATCCTCCTCTACACTGCCTTTTCTGGATATCCAACTGTCAGTACAGAACACTGGTCTGAAGACATCCATTTATTACAAACCCACTGACTCTCACAGTTTCCTCCTCCACAGCTCCTTCCATCCTAAGCATGTTAAGAATGGCCTGCCTTATTCACAGTTTCTTAGACTTCATAGTTTATGCAGTGAAGAGGATGATTTTTCTGAGCAGACCCAAATAATACACAGTTTTTTTTTATCAACAGGGGATACCCTAAAAGCAAAGTGGACAGAGCACTCTCCTGGGTCAGTAACATGCTCCGTAATCTTGACCCCCACAGAAGGATACTGTCACACAAGAACAACTGCGAATTCCACTAGTGCTTCCTTTCCATCAGTGCACACCTTCTCTTCACAGGATCATCACCAGTAACTTTCCCATTTTGCAGACTGACCCTAACATTGGTGCTTCCTTTACAGAACCACCTGTTGGCTCCTACCGCTGGACGCCTAACCTGTGGAATCTCCTGGTTAAAAGCAGCCTATCTACTCCTAACAGTTCCTCCCTACCAGGTACCAAACCTTACAACAGGACTCGCTGCTAAACCTGCAAATTTGTTTCCAGTGTGACTGAAATATGGAGGCCTACAGGTGTTTTCACATCACCAAGGAGTTCTCATGCACCTCCACTAATGTGGCATATTGTATTCTTTGCAGGAAGTATACAGCTATTTACATCAGAGAGACTGGTAGGTGCCTTGCTGGCCATTTCTGCTAAACCCATTGTATCCTACTTTATCTCCAGGGACCACAGTGTCAATGACCTTTCTGTTTGTGTCCTTCAGCAGGGCTTCTGGGATTCTGAGCATAGAAAAAACATGGAAGCCAAACTGATCACCTGCCTTGGCTCCCAGCATCCCTCTGGTTTAAATGATAGACTTATTTTCTATTAACATCTTTCAGCCACCCCTTATTTTCCCTAAAGTCTGTTTGTATCTGTACACATTTAATTCCTTTTTCATTTTCACCATTGGTCTCCATCTCTGTATCCTTCCCCCACATTTGCCACCTTTCAGCCTTCTTACTAGGCACTGTTAATTAGTCCCCACCTGGGGACTTCTCTAGCTCTTTCACTCCATTCTGCTTTATCTTTCCCATCATCACCATTTTGTTTCACAGATTCTGTCTTAATCTTGCCATTTATCACTTCTTCTCTTTGAGTCTCCCCTTTTCTCTTTCCCCACATATATATATCCCTCATTTTACCTTCCCTCTACACTAACTTTGTTTTTTTTCTCTTTTAGATATTTCCTGAAGAAGACCTGAGGTTGAAAGGTAGATTTCTAACTCTATTTTCTATTTTCAGCATGCATTTAATATGACCCTTTTGTTTTGTGTGTATATATATATATATATCTATGTATATAGATATATATATATATATATATATATATATATATATATATGTAAATACACACACATATATATATATTCTATGCAAGAAACTTTGTTGATGCATTATTTAGGATTAAAACACAAAAAGTCAGGAAATGAGACCTTTAGGGTTGCCCCCTCCGACCCACTTGGACCCTCCCATCATCCCGAGATTGGCAGCAGATGGGGTGTGTCATTGGGGTTGTGAGGCCTGTCACCCATTCCATGTGTGATCATATTGACAAGTCACAGGAAAGAAGAATGAGGTGACATTTAGGCCTCACTACCCAATGACACACCCCATCAGCTGTCAATCTCAGGGTGATGGGTGGGTCCACAAGGGGGCAACCCTAAAGGTCTCATTTCCTGACTTTTTGTGAAGTTTTTTTTGCATAGAATTTCCTTACTTTTTTTGAGAAAGAATAGAAAAGTACAAAGTTGTGGAAGTTGGTTGGAGTGCGGGCCCTTTGGGCCCTGCACTCCCACCAACTTGTAAATGTCTGCGTAAGATAAGAGTACAAGTACTGAATATGATATGTCTTGCTGGGAGCACATGGGGCCCGAAAGCTCCCACCATGTTGAAAGAAAGCAAAGTGTCAGTCATCAGAGTGGCATAATTCAACAGCTGTTTACATGTCAGACACATAACCACTGAAAAGCAGCTCCATGGCAGTAATGCTAGGCACACTATTAATGTGAAGCCAGTACCACAATTCAAAACACCATACACAAAACATAAAGTGTATATGCAATATGTCTGCAGCAAATTAATTTTCCAACACCTAAACAACATAATTCACATGTACAGGACATCTCCTGAAGACCCTCCAAATTTCAATGTAAAAGACAAAACCGTTTCCGAGACATAACATGTGAAACTTTGAGATTTTCATTCATTGGAGTGGCAGAGTTCTGCACCTGTTAAGATTTTAGACACCTAATGACTGAAAAGTACATCCATGGCAGTAAGGCTAGCTACCCTACAAATTTCAAGCCACTACCACAATGGAAAATGCTGTTCGAAAAATAGAAACTGCGCCACTCAATATCCCTGCAAAAAAAAATATTGTCCAACACATATACATCATGATTCCCATGTACTGGACATCCCATGAACGCCCTCCAAATTTCAAGTAAAAAGACCAAACCATTTCCGAGATATTTAATGTTAAAGATTGTTAAAATTGGCCTATCTGTTGCATTAAAATCTGGCTATCTAGTCCCTCCCTCGCAATCAAAGATTGTGATCAAAGAATCTTGCGATCAAAAAATTTGCAGGCTTGTGATCAAAGAATTTGGAGGCTCATGATCAAAGAATAAAAAATGGTGAAAATCAAATGTTACACAGAAATACATGAAACCACCAGATGGTTCGATAAAACGAAGCCCACTGAACAAAACCCTCCCTCATTTGTGTTAATAACCCACCCCTGAGCTGAGAACTTTGCTTTTTCAACTGCCCATCTTGTCCCTCTCTCACGATCAAAGATCGCAGTCAAAGAATCTTGCAATCAAAGAATTTCAGGCTCGCGATCAAAGAATTTGCAGGCTCACGATCAAAGAATAAAAAATGGTGAAATTCCAATTTTAGACATAAATACATGAAACCACCGGCATGATTTGATAAAATGAAGCCCCCTGAGCAAAACCCACCTCATTTGTGCTAATAACCCACCCCTGAGCTCAGAAATTAGCTTTATTCAACTGGCCATCTTGTCCCTCGCTCGCGTTCAAAGATTGCTCTCAAAGAATCTCGCGATCAAATAATTTGTAGGCGTGTGATCAAAGATTGTTAGCGAGCCACGATCAAAGAATAAAAATGTTTAAAACTCTATTTTTTTACTATTTTGAAGCAAATCACAGCCATGGCTCAATAGAGCAAAGTCCCCTGAGTACAAACCATCCACGTTTTACTTCAGGAATGATCCTTGAGATGAGATATTTGAATTTTTCCTCCCGAAAAGTGAAAACAAGATGGCGGTCGTCACGATCAAAGAATTTCTTGGTGTCAAAGATTCTTTGATCATGAGCCCGAAAATTCTTTGATCATGAGGAGGGACCAGATGGCCAAAACCCCATTCTTTGTTTGCAAAATAACCATATAAATTTTCCCATTGACTTATAATGGGAAATTAAAAGTTTAATAACTTTTGAATGGATTAATATTTTTTCACCAGACAAAAAGCAGCATGTTCCTTGACCCAAGCTCTTTCAGATGAGCCAAGTTATAAAGCAGCATGGCACACAATGGCCACACAGCACCACAGACAAAATCCAAAAAACTGCCCACATAACTGACGAAAAGTGCATTTTCAGCGTTTTGGTGTGCAAAAACCGTAAGTCTGACCAAAACAAAATTTGGCAAATCATGAGATCTACCATGCACCACCACACATACCAAATTTCATGCAAATATTTTGAATGGGTCCAAAGTTATTACCAAGCAAAATTTTGAGTTTAACATAGAAGTGCCTTCATAACCCTAAATATAGGTGCACAACCGCACCCCTATAATATATATATTTATATATATATATATATATATATATATATATGTATATATATATATATGTATATATACAGTATATATTTATTTATACAATATGGCTGAGAGCTTCTAGAGTGTGATAAATGGAGATATCTTCACTGGAGTGTGATAAATGACAATGACATCAGTGCTGTGATGATAAATGCCATTTATCCATACTGTGCTGATATCATCACTCACTTACAACAACCTGCATTCTAAAGGAAACTGCTTTACCAGTTTCTCTTTCTCACAGAGGCCTGCAAGTTACTCAATTAGCATTGCAAAAGACACTCACCTGTGTCCCATAGTGTATCTGACACTTCCAGACCATTACTATTCTAATCTCAGCTTCATTACAGCCTGCATTCTAAATGACAATGCTTCACAAAACAATGTGTTTCTCACTGTTATTTGCAACTAACTCAATCAGCATTGCAAAGGACACTCAGCTGTTTCCCATAGTGTTTGTGAAACACCTAGTCCATTACCATGCTACTCAGCTTCACTACAGCCTGCATTCTAACTGACACTGCTTCAAAAAACAGTTTGTTTCTTACTCCTACCTTCAACTAATTCAATTAGCATTGCAAAAGACACTCAGCTGTTTCCCATAGTGTTTCTGAAACTCCCATCCCATTACTATGCTACTGTCAGCTTCACTATAGCCTGCATTCTAAATGACACTGCTTTATAAAACAGTTTGGTTCTCACTGCTACCTGCCACTAACTCAATTAGCATTACAAAGGACACTCAGCTGTTTCCCATAGTGTTTCTGAGACTCCCAGGCCATTCAGAAAAACTCACAGATACTCAGATCACATGCAAAAAGAGCACACAGCACACAGAAACAGGAAAATAACACAGGACAATATAACAATACTTCTGAAGCTCCTACCCCCAATATATAAATAACACACATGATGTGCAGATCATGTGCTATGAAAAATATTCTCACTCCAGCAGACTGAGCTCTGGATACTCTCACTCATTCCTTCGGCACTCATGAGTATCCAGAGCTCACTCTGCAGGAGTGAGAATATTTTACATATCACATTCCTGCCCATCATGTATCCTCTGTGTGTGTGTGTGTGTGTGTATATATATATATATATATATATATATATATATATATATATATATATATATATAGAGGCAAAAAACTCCATTTAATGCATCAGTTAAGGTTGTTCCACAGTGACAGCGAAAATTCGATGTTAGGTTGAAACCCCTTTGCACCTCAGCCCACCCCAAATGGAATCGAGGGGTGCGCGTTGGGGATCATCGTCCCTAAGTGTCACCCCATCACATGTGGAAAGAAGCTGAGGAATAGGAGAATGGGGTGACACTTAGGACCGATGACCCCAATGCACACCCCGATTCCATTTGGAGGGTGGGCTGGAGGGGTGCAAAGGGGGTTTCAACCCTAACATCGAATTTCCTCACTTTTGTCGCTGTAGAACAACCCTAACTGATGCATTAAATGGATTTTTTTGCCTCTAATTTCCCTTCTTTTTGAGAATGATAATGAGAAATAGTGAATGTAATGCGGCGGCGGGAATAAGAGGCCCTTCAGGCCCCATGCTCCCGCCATGTGATGTCTTGTCACATAGTAACATTGTGCCCACAAACGCAAATAGTAATGCACATGGTGACGCAAAGTAAAACAGAAAGAGAAACAGTACTGTAGACAGAAATGTTAAAAACAATGCAAATGCAACACGCAAATGAAAGCATAAAGGAGTATAGCCGCACATGGGTGGCGTAAGCGTGAGCTGGTAAGTGAAAGCAGTGACGGAACCGCAAGCAGAAACGGTAATGGTAACAGTAATGTAAGCGCACAGGCTGGTTTTACCCAAAAGCTGTATAGAGAAAGACAGTGAGTACAAAGAATGTATGCAAAATAATGAGTCTCGGAACACAAAAATGAGGACTTGGAATAGTAAATTGCTTATATCTCAGTAACCGTATGACACAGAAAAAAAATTTAAAAGTCATATGAATTATCACTTTCCTGGCTAGTCTTGTACTTAGCTCCTATGAGGGGGGGCTAAGAAATTTTTTGACAAAAAGTCCGTATCTTGCACCATTTTCGAGATACGGGCCCTGAAAGGCGCGGCAAGTGCCGTAATGTTATCCTATGGGAAAAAAACAGAAGTTTGGACTGCCATAACTTTGCCTCCCTGTAATATATTTTCACCAAACCACTGAAAGGCACATCTGTGGGATGTTGCCTGTGTTCCTTGCAAATTTCAGCCCAAAAGACCAAACCGATATTTTGCAGCAGGGAGCCAAACGATTGCTGCAATGCATCATACGTCATAATGTTATCCTATGGGAAAAAGTGTCAACTTTGGAGTACCGTAACTTTGCCGCCATGTAATATTTTTTCAAGGAATCACTGAAAGGCACATCTGTGAGATATCGGCTGCGTTCCCTCCAAATTTCAGCCCAAAACTCCAAACTGTTTTTTTGCAGCGCAGTGCCAAAGAATTGCTGTCATTTTCCCACAGACTAGAAAAGTACTGTCGCAATTTGCTAAAGCTTTCGCAAAAATTTGCGACACTTTCATGAGCATGAAAGTACTTTGCGAAAGTACTTTTTCCAGAAATTTGAAAAACATATTTCTGGGGTGTTTTACCCCAAAATAAAGACATGGCTAGCATCCTCAGGGTCCGACTAGGTGAATACAAAAATAATTAGGTTGCTAGAGGGTCCCAAATTTAAATGCCAAGCATTTTTCTGATCACTAACTGAAAACAAAATGGTGGATTTGCGAAAGTAACAGGGCCATTTGCGAAAGTAAAAATGCATTTGCGACACTGTCGAACTTTTTGTTAACTTTTCCCATTGACTTATAATGGGAAATTGTTTTTTCAATAACTTTTGAACCGTTTAATATTTTTTCATGGAATCTTCGAAAGGCACATCAGGGACCCTGACCGCACGTTCCCTGAAGATTTTGGGCTGGTCACGCAAACCATGCGACCTGTAGGCACGACTGTAGAATTTCAGAAAAAGCGTAAGTGCGCATAGATCACGATTAATAACTCCACAGCTGTATATCCGACCAGTACGAAACTTGGCAGATCCCAAAGCATATGGGTCTTGCTCATGTATTCCAAATTTCAGGCAAATCCATCAAACGGTTGCAAAGTTATTAAGGTGAAAAATTTTGGGTTTAACATGTAAATGGCTCCTCAACCCTAACTATGGTAGCACTACCGTGCTACCATAATATATATATATATATCTACACACATATTATCACTGAGGCAATGGTCAAGGGTTACCAAAAAGGGCATTGGATATAAAGTCAGGTTTCAAATAACCCCATAACGTAAAACAATATGGAATGGATATGCAAATATTAATGAATATGTATATTATATATCTTAATGCAATGGTTGTGAGGACACAATTTAGAAAATGTCAATATGTTGAGGGTGGTCAGACCTAGAGTGAGAATATTGGGGTTATCCTCACTCTTGGTCCATTTATCCACATAGTAGGTCCTTAGTGGCAGTGGAGGTCCAGACTGTGTTTTTCTGTGTTGATCATCTTCAAATAGTTGTTTGATCTTCATTCAGTGATATTGTGCTGGGATTATGTCTCTTTTGAAGGTGGCCACTGAACAATCAGGACAAATGATTTTTCTTGCCATACTAAGAGAAGAGCCATTACATATATCAAATATACCATGGCCCTAATGAAAATATCACTGGTATTTTCCCTCCTACAGTTTGACCTTTTGACATCACTGCTGTTTCCTCACTCCTGATGTCATAAGGTCAAACTGCAGTCAGGAAAAATATCTGATATTTTGAGTGGTATTTGAATTAGTTCCATGATACATGTCCATCGATCTATCTATCTATCTATCTATCTATCTATCTATCTATCTATCTATCTATCTATCTATCTATCTATCCCCTTGGGGTCGATAACGACCCTGCAAGTCATGCAATAGATTCCTTGCAATTCACAGTTGTGACATCACAACAGTGAACTATCTATCTTCACACCTTTGGTTAAGGAGAGGGGTTGAACCATGTTAAAATAAATGTGGAAAACTGAGTTACCAGTAAACATTGTATCTCTGGGTTTTCGTCAGCTATTGAGGTTTATTATCAACAAATCCACTCGAAAATTAGTCTCTTGTAATCAACGGTTACCATAATTTATGTTATCTGTCTGTCTGCCTGCCTGCCTGTGTGCCTGCCTGCATGTCTGTCTGTCTATCAATCTGTCTTTCTGTCTCTGTCTAACACCGTAACATTGCTCTATTGGAAATGTGAGATATGGTTAAAAATTGTTATCTCTGACTTTTGGTCGGCTATAGAGTTTTACTGTTAAATCTAATGAATTATTCCCTTGTAATTCAGTGCTGCCCACCATTTATGGTATATGTCTGTCTGTCTGTCCATCTGTCCGATAGCTCTCTATCTACCTGTCTAACCTACCTACCTATGTAACGTTGTTCTATTTATCTCTGCTTTACTTTATGGAAAATTTATCAATCAGAATGAAGATCCACGTGAATATAACTAAACCCTCCGAATAGAAGTTATACATTTCCCTCCGAATAGAAGTTATCCATTTCTTTTTAAAGTACAGGTTTTCTGCCAACTTTTCTGTTCAGGGCAACAGCGTGGGCTGATTATATTGCTGATGACTGTTTGAAAATAAGGTCTGCAAACTGGTTCCACGTCAAAACCGTGCTATGATACCCTATAAACTGACCAACGTGTCTGATTGGATGGAGGTCCAAGGGTTCAGTAAAAGGTGATCGTTAAACATTAAACAAGACATTCTCGAGACGTGCTTTTGAAATCCCACATTTTGTATGCGACAGGGTGTTGCAAATACTCCCACTTGGTAGGCAATAAAAAAGTTTAACATTGAAGGCAACATGGTCTAGCAGTGACAGCAGGGGATTCGGAACCAGGACAACCGGATACGAATCCCATCGCAGCTTTGCTCAGTGTGTGACCTTGTTCAAATTATTTTACTCACTCTACTTCAGTGCTCCCATCTAAAAACTGGGTAGACGCAAGACCCACTGTACATGTTGCATCTCAGCTGGGCTATCCTGTAAAGGAACCAAATGGAGAAGTGAGTTCTTGCTCATTTCAGTCCATATTTTTAAATATTCACACAAACCTGCACAATGACAGACCTTCATAGTAACCCTTCAGGGTTTCCAGAACATTATGTCTACAACATTGCCGTAATGCTTATTTATTTTATAATTATTTTCCATCTCAAAACACATGCAGTGTAAAAAAATTGCATCAGCCTTTCCAATACCGTTACATGCAGAACTTTTAAGTTCTGTTCCTTTTCTCACTACAACAGACAGTTTACATTTCTATTCTGCTTTCTCCATTATCCCATCCTATTTACACTAACACTTTCAGCTTTTTGGATCTAAGGAAGGGGAAAGAGTGCTTTCTCTGATCCAACATAATGAAATCATGCCATTAATACTCTTTGACGCAAGGGTTCGGGTTTAAGGAGTTAAGATTGGTGAGTGTGTGTGTGTGTGTAAATATTACTGTATATATAAAAATACAGTAAATAAACCGCTGTAACCCAATTATCTCTCTTCTCTCTCTCTCTCTCTCTCTCTCTCTCTCTCTCAGAGGTAGACTGGGTCACATGAACCCGGTTTCAGTCAGGCCTAGGTAACGTGTATACCATGTTTTTTGTTTTGTTTTGTTAATCTTGTAGGTTTTCCAATGATGTAGTCTTCTGGTAATTTCTTGTGAATTATGGTTCAGAATGTTTTGAAAGGTTACATTGTATCTGTTATTTGATGTCAAGTAACCTGGATGTTAAGAGGGTGTTTCATTTGTATCCTGACTCATGTATTGCCACACTGTAAATATGTGTATGTCTCACTATCAGGTATTTAAAGAGCAAGTGGCTACTAAAATAAAAGGCTAAAAACGTTGATGTTTGCAACAATTATGTCTAGTGTTTTGATATTTTAATAGCTCATGTTGGCCTAATAAATATTTCAGATCCTGCAGTGGCAATTTAACCATTTTTCTTAAAGTCTACGACTGTTTCCAACTGACCCACAATTGTGGTTTGTTACATCACTACTTGTCATAGTACGCACTATGTTGTTATAAACAAAGGCCCTATGACGTCAGTTGGGGACAGACAAATGCCTTTTATAGACACTTGATAGAAAGTCTACCAAGATATGCTATAAACCCTGGTGAAGAAAACTGAACGTTAAAAATTTGTATTCCCTAGTGAATTGTAAGGATGTACAACATATTTCTGCAAATACACATTGATGTGCAGGGTTGCTCATTAGGTTTTCAAAATGCAGCATTTCTTTTATTGAAATGTTATCACTTAAGCCACCATTTATTAATATGAGATAATATAAGATATCTATATATATATATATACATATATATACATACACACACACATATGCTCCATTCCTGAGTGTGGTGGATTAGTTAAAACTCAAATCTTAAACTTTCTCCAAATCATCCCATATTGGTCAAGCAGTAAGCTCAAAGAACAAATGAAACCGAGGAGCGCCACCTACAGAAAATTCTAATTATAGCAACTTAAAGCTTGGCGTGTTAGGTTGTGGGGTGGGGGGCAAGTTTACACTTTCAAATCAAGAATGTGCAAAATACATACCCCCATTACCAACTCCACTAAATCAAAACCCTGAAGACATGTACCTAATATTTCTTGCCCAAGAGCAAAGTTAATGTTCTGATAAAATAAGATATAACTTTAATCAATAATGCAATCCTAGAAAAGTTGTCTGTCACATTAACTTTTAACACAAAAAAGATTTATAAAATTTCTTGACAGCATATAGCTTGCCGTTTCTTCCTACTTTACCTAAGAATGACAAAAACAAATGCAGATTATTTCCCCCAAATAGAGCAAGTATAGTACTTTATTTTAAAGTGTTTGCGAAACATACACACATCAGAAAGGTCAGTATTCACCCAGAAAAATGATCAATCTGCATTTTATCAGTTGTCTCCATGCTTATACACACACACACCGATACATGCAGACATGCAGGCATCAAATGAAATGTCAGTGTTTATCCACACAATTATTCAGACTGTATTTACCTATTACCAATTGTCTGCCTCTATACACACATCAATACATACACAAATATAGACGCATACAATTAACTGTCAGTATTTATTTACCTACAAAATTAATCAGCCTGCAAGTATTAATAATTATAAATTCTCTGTATGAGCACACACACACATATATACACACAAATCCATTCACACATACCATATTAGAACAATCAAATGGAATGTCAGTATTACCCACATACTTCAAATCAATCTAGCTACACGTATTGTATTTCCTAGTCTAAATCTAGTATGTGAGTGTATATATGCACACATCGATACAGACACAAGCATCAGCCAAACACATAATATTTTATGTGCTCCAATCTTTTCTAACATAAATATAAAAATATGTTTTTACGAGACAGCTTATTTTGATCTGTGCAGAATATTTACCTAAAAGTATACACAAATCTAGCTGAAACAGACATTTTAAAATATATTATCAAGGACTAAAAAAGTAAAAAGATCATCATTCATCACAAGACTACGTCAAAAGAGTATAATTACAGAATACAGCATGCTAAGAAAATTAAATGTATTTTGTTGTAGGCGTGAAAAAGAGCTCGGTCTAAGTTTTCATATAAAAAATTAAATTTCCTGGTGGCCCTGTAGAGTCTCACGGCTATAAATGTAGCACATATCAAAATATGGCATCATGAGATAAGGCATTCAGCACACCAAACTTTTGGTACAACATGCACTGCGAGAGTAAAGAACATCTGTAAAAAATATATGGATTGATCATAATAAAAGTTATTAAGGAGTAAGTGCATGCTAGCTGAGTATATTTCTGCTATTTTTTTATTCCATTTTCTTTGCATCGCCCCATCTATATCACCAACTACTCTCCTGCCGTTGTGTTTGCCAGAGCAGCTGATGCTCAAATAGCGGTGTAAAACAGGTAAAGAGAAGACCCCTTTGGAAAAGCCCATTTTACAAGGGAATATTTAACACTAATTTCCGTCTCCTTCCTGTCCTTATCTTCCATTTATCTCATTTACTCGCTTCCTCTTTAGTTGTCTTTCTGACCCCAAACTCTGTTGTCCGGGGTGCCTGGCTGCCTGGTCGGGTCCCCTCCCCCCTCCCTTTCACCCTCCCTTTGCTGAGGAGTTGTCAGCTCGTAGCACCTCCTTCATTTGGGCTTCAGGGCTGCTCGCTAGTGAATCACAAAGTGTTTGAATCTATTGCCTTTGTCTGACAAGTCATCCATCTGCATGCGGGAGGAGGATCTGGAGGGGGCTTTGCAGCTTTTAGAGAGACACACACAGGGACAGTAGACTTCATTCTCCAGCCCAGGCTGCCAGCAAAAGCATCAGCAGCAGCCCCTGCTCTTCCAGTAGCACCTATAGCAGCATCCAGCCCTCCTGCTCGCCTGCCCTTCCTGTGCCACTCGCTGCATGCTTGTATATCTATCTGTACATCTGTCCCTGCTTGCCTGCCTCTCTCAGGGCCCCCCACCCCCTCCTAAAAGCTCCAGTACCAGATCTTCCCTGCTTTCAAATCTCTGCTGAGAGCCGCTACCTGCTGTCTAGGGGAGTCCTGCCTGCTGCATCCACTAACAACTCTAGTACAGACAAGCAAGAGGACGATCTCTGGGTGGAGGAAGACCCAGCCACAGCGCTGTTGCTCCAGCCTGCCTTAGCCTGGTTGTCTCCTGTCGGCAAGGCTTTCTGTCTTTATTTTGTGAACCTGTGTCTGATCACTTGAGGAAGCCTTGGCCATGCCATCCACCTGCCGCGCCGTGATTACCTCTCCTTCCAAAGGACTCTGAGACTACACAGACAGATCTGCAAACTTCAGCTGTGTTTTTGTGTTTGTATTTTCCTGAAGAAAGGTTTGTTTTTTTTTAATTTGAAGAAGAGATCCTGGAGATCAGGAGTAAGATCACTTAGTTCCTTTTTCCCCATTTGATTTTTTTTCTAAGTATTTAAGTTCATCTCGAAAGGTGAGACGGTGGTTTCAACCGACCTTGTTTCTTTTTTTGCTTCCTATGGATGATGTTCATGGTAAGGCAGATCCATTTTCAGTGATGCACCATGAGTACTAGAGCTAGTTCTGCCCTCCTGGCAAGCATTTGAACACCAGACAGTAGCAGCATGCACAGCTGGGCCTAGAATCAAGGCTGGCAGCAGTTGAGTATCTGGGGCCTCGGTGGTGTGTGTGTGTGTGTCTGTGTCACATGCACTGCAACAGAACTCATCTCGCTACCCCTCAAACTAACAACCTCAATACCTATCATCAATAGCCTTACTCCTTTTATGAAAAGGAAACTAAAACTGCTCCTTAGTTTTTACAATTGTATACACACGCTGATCTCTCTCTCTCCTGCCCCCCATTCTATCTCTCTCTCCACAGACTAGAAAAGCAGTCATCGCATTTGCAAAAGTCGGTCAAAAATTGTGACACTTTATGAGTTAGAAAGTACTTATAAAGTATTTTTCCAGAAATTTGAAAAACATATTTCTGGGGTGTTTTACTCCAAAATAAAGACATGGCTAGCATCCTCAGGGTCCAACTAGGTGAATAAAAAAAGAATTAGGTTGCTAGAAGGTCCCAAATTTAAATGCCAAGCATTTTTCTGATCACTAACTGAAAACAAGATGGTGGATTTGCGAAAGTAAGAGGGCCATTTGAGAAAGTAAAAATGCATTTGCAACACTGCCGAACTTTTTGTTAACTTTTCCCATTGACTTATAATGGGAAACTGTTTTTTGAATAACTTTTGAACTGTCTATTTTTTTACTGAAATCTTTGAAAGGCACATGAGGACTGTGGCGATGTTCCCTGAAGACTTCGCCGGTCGCTGCATAAACCGTGCAACCTGTAGGTGCATCAGAGAATTCCAGAAAAGTGTAAACGCCATGCGGATCATGCTTAATAACCCGCAGCCATATATCCAACTAGGTACAAACTTAGCAGATCCCAAGGCATATGGGTCTTGATTGTGTATTTCAAATTTCAGGCAAATCCATCAAACAGTTGCAGAGTTATTAAGGTGAAAAATGTTGGGTTTAACATGTAAATGGCTCCTCAATTAATTCATGGTAGTACTACCGCGCTACCACAATATGTATCTATATATATATTCATGGCAAAACCCGTTTAATGCATCAGCTAGGGATTGTTCCTGGCGACAAAGTGAAATTAAGCTGTTGGGTTAAGCCCTAACTCGAGTCACTACCCAGCACCACACACAGACGCACACACACAATATCTGGCATAGGGGGACTAAGTCAACACACCATGACAGACATCCAGCAGCAGGTGACAGAAATAATAAATTGTCTAAATGTACTACGAGACATCCCCACCCACCTGACCAGGTACTGCATGCTCAGTGGAGATCAACAGCAAAACTGAGGCCATGTACACCAAACGATACATCCCTGATTGCAGCTGCACACAACGTACCACCTTAGTAGTTGCATGGCCTTACCTACCGATGCCTCACACCACACCACAGCTGGTGCTGATGCCGTTATTCAATACTTTAAATGCTGAAGGTGCATGATGACAGTTGTAGAAAGGTTTTTTCCTACTGAGTATACATTAATTAAGAGAATCACAAGTTAACTACAAGACACTAGCATGCTGCAAGATAAAAGTAGTGATACATTTAGGTGATTTATATAGTAGCACATTTACTGCAATGGTTTACTCAACATAGAGAGGCTGATGTAAACGATGGAAAAGCATTGCCTGTTCAACGCTGTGAAATTGGTACTGCCAGTATCACATGCATTCTTACTGAGAAGTTGACTGCTGATGTACATACATAGACCTTCAGTGTGTTTCCAATATTAAAGATGCAGTAAGTATTCTTTGTAAGAAAGATTGTAATTGCATGGATCAGGCTAAGCAACTTCTAAATATCATAGCACCATTGAGCCAACAATGATGTACCTGTATCGGACATGTATATAGGATAGATTTTCCTGTTGTAGGCACTTACTGAGTATGTTGTACCTGGATAAAGACAATCTCATTGCATCTGTGATGACTAACTTATTCAAATATGTAATACATTTGCTATTGTTGCAATGAGCGATCTATGCCAATTTCTATGATTACAGTGATTTTTTTTTAACAGTTGTTTACACTAGGCTGTATGCTCATTGTTTGGTTTGCCATACTTCTGTCACTGATGCTATCAAAGTGATAACTATGTTAATTCTGCTACAACAGGAATCAAGTAGGTATGGGTAGATATAAACAGAATGTCTTTTAGTATTGATTTAACTCATAATGGGGTAAGTGTACTAGGACAGCAGGGGTTATCCTCTATCACTTGAGTCTGTCAGTTACAATCACACTAGGGTTTGGATGATCAGATGATCAAGTTACACTGTTCATTCTTCATGAGTTCATATTCACAGCCATTCTCCAGTAACTAGACAGTGTATGGTGTAACTGGGTGGGACACTGTGTTGCAAAGCTGCTGCAGTGCCTAGCGAGAGGAGTATCTACTCCCTATAAGACAATTAGCAATGAGCATGACCAACAGTTATGTTAAATGGTCTGTTAATCACCCTGTAGGTGTTTAATGTTCAATGAGGCATATCCGGAAGGTGCCATGTCGCTAGACAGTGATAAACTGACCATTAACATAATACCTGGGAGGGTTATTGTTATCATAATAAAACTTTTTTAAACAACATTAACCATGTTCATCATATGGTTAGGCTCTACATGTATGTTAATAAAAACTAAACATAAGGCTGTTACAATGTTTACAGTCAATTAGAAAGCTGCATTTCTCAAACCCTTGTTTATAATCAGAGATATTAGCCTTTTAACACAACTCCTTAGTTTGCTTAACTCTGTGTAACTTGCTCAGGTGGAGCCACCACAAGTGGTGTGTGTGGTGTGGGCATCGGTAGATAAGGCCATGCTAACTAAAGTGCGGTACGCGTGCAGCTGCAATCAGGGATGTGTACGCTTGGTGTACATGGCCTCAGTTTTGCTGTTGGATCTCCACTATATGCAGTACCTGGTCAGGTGGGTGGGGATGTCTCGAGACATTTAGACAATTGTTTGTTATTTCTGGCCACCTGCTGCTGGATGTCTGTCATTGGCTGTGTTGACTTGGTCCTCCTTATACTAAATGTGTGTGTGTGTCTGTGTGTGTGTGTGGTGCTGGGGGTGACTGGAGGCTTAAACCCTGGGTTAATTCTCTACTTTTGTCATGTGGAACAACCCTAACTGATGTCAATTGGAGTTTTTGCCATGAATATCCTGTCTTTTCAGAAGTAGCACTCAGCATACTACATGATTTATAGTCCTAAGAATAGTGTACATACATATAAAACAATGTTCCAGTATCAGAAATATTTCAACTGTTGTGGTTGCATTTACTGTCATTGTCTTAATTACTTTTATTAATTGTCATTTTGTCATTCTCGTCCATGTAGTAATTTTGATATTAAAGTGTCTTAATCATTTTTGTTTGTGAGCACATATTCATTTAAAATGTGCATAACTAAAAACGACAATATGACATGACATGGACACTATTAGTTCATGTACTGAACAAATGGATATGCTACTATAGTAACTTGAGATTTCATAGAGTGCTTCCACTACCAACTGAGGTGGTACCATCAATCATGTGAACAGCGGTGGAAGAGGTTTTGTTGTACTGAATACATGTACTGGACCACCAGGGCTTATGTTCGGGGATTACTGCTTACATCCCAAGAACGAGTTTCGGTCCACTGGACCACCAGGGCTATGTTCAGAGGGGTTTACTGCTTACATCTCGCTAACGGGAGTTTTGGCCACTAGACCACCAGGGCTATGTTCGGGGGCATGCTTTGTTTACATCCCGTGAACGGGAGTTTCCCAGTCCACCACCACCAGGGCTATATTCAGCAGGAGGGGGGTTGTATTGACACTGATACACCCTGCAATCAGCTTTTCAGTACACTGAACCACCAGGGATGTATTCGGGGAGGGTTGTTTAAACTAAAGCAGCCCGGTCAGGCTTGTGGGGAGGGAACATTTCTGCTGTTGCCTACAATAGGGTGATGGTGGGTGGTGTTGAGGGAATGTCACTCTTGACCACGATCAGGCTGCGATGAGGGACATGGAGTGGGTTGAGGCCAACCACAGCCATCAGCTGCTGTGTTGTGCATCTGTGCAACCGGATTTCTGTGGGTGATCCCGTTGACTTCAACATTTTTGGCCTCAAAGTTGTGCCAAGGTGCAGGTTGCGGCTTGTGCCTTCACAACTCTGCACAGCCTTGCTGAATATCAGGCTGTTGCAGTTAATGCATAGTTGCTCCCCTGCAGTTCATAATGCATTCATTTGCATTGCACTTTTACTCAGTATGTTTTCTGTGGTGGAACTGCCTCCTGCTGAATATATGAATGGAGCAAGTCTTGACTTGAGGCACTACCCTATTCATATGTCGCAGCCTTTTGAATATCTGGCCCCATAATAGTATAATACTAATAGAAGGAAGGCATTTGTCACACAGAGACTGACCCCTTGAGAAGAGCTCCCTTGTCATATTTGTCCTAAATCAAAGATGCTTTTAAAACTCAGCTGTATAGAAATTTTTATGAGGAAGCTAACATGACTACATAAAGAGATACTGAAACAGGAACAGCTATGGCCTATTCTTTACTGTCTGGCCTCCTCCACTCCATGAACATTTGTATGAACCTTTCTATAACTATCTTTATATTAGGGATTACATATACCACATATACCCAATGTTAAGATGATATGGTTATGACAATTGCCCAAAAAAAAGTTAGGCTTGAATGTCACATTTATCTCTTGAATAGCAATAACACACCAAACACAAAAGTATAGTTTAACTTTTTTACTATAAAAATAGTTTCAATATAAAATAACAAACAAAATATTTTTTTTATAAATACAAAAATAGATTTTTACAAAATAATATATATACATACAACGAAAAAAAACATATAAGGTGTATATTGCATCATACACAAAATAAAAATTAAATAAAAAATTGTTTCGTCATATTAATAAAAACATATAAAATATATTTTAATGTTCTTTTAGTTCCAGTCGAAGACTTCTGCGAGAAGTGTATGCACTGCTTGAGGCAATCCAGGCTGGAAGCTGGATTCAATGTGGGGCGCAAAAGAAGTGGAAACTGTTGCGCCCTGGAGATGATACGGACCGCTAGAAGGGTGTCCAGTTTCACCAGAAGCTGCAGGAACAGATGGTAGCCGTGGAGTGAAGCACTGCTACTTGCAGCAGCACTCACCACACTGCTCGACCGACTCGAACCACGAGGTTCTGATCTGCTGCTGTGCATCCAGGAGAGACTGGATTTTGTTCAACCTCTCGAAGGATCACATCATTCTCCTTCCCAGACTGAGAACCTAGATGCGTGAGCTTTTATGTCTGCTGGCAGCGACAATGGCCTGTGCACCTTACGCAGTCGCATACGCCCCTACAAAGATAAAAAAAAACAGTTATGATGAATATATACATAAATTCAACAATTACAACTGTAAAATATTTCACTTCAAATATTTCTTATCTAATGCAATATCAAATGCATTCATTTAAAAAGTTATGATAACAGTTTTAAGTATGATGCTAAACTATTTAGTATCTAATTTGTCTCTCTGTCATACTTGACTATCTATATTATCAATAAGCTCACAACATAAAAAAATGTATAGTTAGCTGTGGCTTAAATACTACTCTTAGATTTTCTTTCCTACTAGAAATATTCTGTATGCATACTTTTGCATTTACACTATTATACCATAGAGTTGAAATACATCCTCATCAAGTGTGAGAATGTTTACTTCACCATGTCTGCCTATAATGTGTAGTCATGTATTCAGTGAAATTAAAGTACCTTGACAGTAGCAGTGTAATAAAATACTTTTCATGCATGCACACTATCATAAGTTTAATGATACTTTTAAACCAAACAGCTTTTTACCCGTGTTTCAAGATCTCAACACACATCAGTACGCTAAATAATTAAGTCACTAATATAAGATACGATGCAAAACCATGCCAGATATCGAGCTGAGCTGGGCAGAGTTGTGCAAGACGCAACCCCAAAGCTGTGCCTGCACAACTTTGAGAAAAAAAAGGATCAAGTTGAGGGCCACCCACAAGTGAGCTGCTGCATTGCAGGGCCATAACACAGCCAGCTGCCACCTGTGGCTGCCCTCAACACTCATGTCTCACACGTCTGAACTGTTTGTTCCCAAAATGTGTTACATTGCTTCTCAAATGTTGAAAGAATAGGAAAAGCGTGGAACACTTAATCTAATTTTTAAATTAGAAGCCCACAACACTATTAAAATGTTTGCATTTAAGTTCATAAAGTCTGCAATTTATCAAATTGATATATTTAGCATCATTTACTATAGAATTTTAAAAAAGCGTTAACACTGAATGTGTTACAAGTCCTCACAATGTGAAACAGGAAGCTTTAGTGAATTAAAATGAGTAACATTCCTCGTGAATGTGGTATACTTGAGAGATATGCACTCACCCCTCATCAAGGCAATCACAGGCAGCAATCTCCCCCAACACTCATGTCTTTTGTTGGGGTGGGTTGCTAACTACATCCCACAATTGGGATTTTCAGGATATGATCGGAAGGTGGGGGGTTTCAATACTCAAGCCTGCAATTGGGCTTATCAGTCCACTGGTATCACCAGGGATATATTCAGGAGGTAGGGAGGTGTTTCATTACTTAATAAGCGCTTGTGCTTATTGGTCACTGGACCTCCGCTCTATGTTGAGCGAGGAGACACATTGCTGCCCCCAACTGGGCTACTGGGAGGAGGTATTAACAGTATGCCCTGCAATCAGGCCAGTGGGGGGTTTATGCTCTTTTGCCTGCAATTAGCCTGAGGGCATCCTTCCCCAACGGCTGCTACCTGGTAAGGACCCAAGCGCAAGTCCTCAGGGATCACCACACCTGCATGCTAATGGGATGCAAATAGGGCCATAATCAGATGAGAATGTCCCCACCCCGTGCCTTGCCTGAATTACAACCACATTTGCATATTACCTTTAGAATATTGGGATTTTGCGATCACAAGTAGAATGCTGCAGTTTCTAAACTTGCGCTGCTGCAAGTTACACTTCGCCATGCACAGTGGATGTGCTTAGAGGTGATATTCAAAGTACTTCCTCAATACCACAACTCCTTTGAATATCACCCTGGACACACCCCTGCGCAACTATTTTGCACACCAGAAGGGCTTGTGCCTATGATAGCATATAATGTTCATCTAAAAACAAATGTTTTAAAGTAGACATATTACCACCTTTACTCACATACAGTCTCACAGTCATCTCCTTACACTGTCCCAAAAAGTAATTTCGAACAACAGCCACACCATCATATAGTGACATTTTAAAAACACTGTTTTAAAGAATAGTTGCTCATTGAAACTATGACACTGTCTGTTGCTAACCCATGCATCATTGAACTATTTAGCAATGTGATCTATGGCCCAATATTGCTTGCAGTTTCACTACTCAGCAACTTCTTTCATAACACCCAACCCAGAAACACGCACGTATAATGTAGTGGAATTTGCACCACTGCAACCTGTCATAGTACTGCATTTTAATTAAGCAATAATGCCCAACAGTGTAGGCGGTATTGGGAATACCGGACCAGCCAGGGCATAATGAGGGCTGACATACAGGCGGAAGGCCTTATACCTCCTGGCCGGTCTGGTATTGCTCAATACCGCCCACCCTGGAGAGCATTGTCTTCAAAAAATAGGCCCATGGTACTTTTTTATTAAAGAAAAATATTTTTATGTTTTAATGTGAAAACTGTTTTTATTTTATTTCTTTTGTAACAAAATAGTTCCTCCGCATGTGTCCTAGTAGCAGTCCTGTAGTTGTGGGTTTGGAGGCTGTTGTCATGTTAACATAACCACCCCCCACCGTACACAGGACTACAGAGAGTTCGATCAAGATATGTTTAATAAATTTGTCTGTTCCTTGTCCACCACTAGCACAGCACCGGCCCCTCTCGCACAGCTCCGACCCTGCTGACACTGAGCTTAATACAAATTCCCAGTCCGAATGCGTCTGGACCGCCATTTTCCCTTCTACCAGCAGAGGCTGTACGTCGTTTCCGAGCTGCACCACGCTACCGTTCCGTGACGCTACAGCTTCCCAGTCAGGCCAAACTAATCCCACAAAAGTAAAGTGAAGCTTCTGAGGAGGAAACAGTAGAGCGGGAGGGCAGAGGTTTAGAGAAGGGAGCGAGGAGCAGTGAATCATCGGCTAGTGCTGTCTCATTTAGGAACAGAATCAGTGCTGAGAGGGCGCCGTCAGAATAGCGTTGGCTGCTGTGGTTGCCGATCCTAAAAATGCAGGAGCACAGTCTTGGCAGGTGGGTAAGTGACATCGGGAGGTAGCCTTAATTTAAAGTCAAGCCTAGTGGAGTTAGGGCTACAATAAAACTGTAATATGGAAAAGGTGTTGAAGTACGCTGAGCGCGTGGCGTCCTAGCACTGTTTAAATACAGACATCTTTAAAAGAAACGAAATCAATACACTTCTGCACGAATGAATTTGCCTGACGAAAGTTGTTCAGGAACAGTGAGGTGTGTGTGTGTGTGGTGAGCAGTGTCTTTTGAGACAGCTTATCATTAATGGGCCAATATCTCTCGCTAAGTGACAGAAAAAAAAATGGCAGTGATTTCAAATTTATTTAGATGTTTTGTGAATGAGCAACCTGGATGGGCAGAGGATACTTGAGTGGGTGAGACGGTACTAGGGCTGGTACTTTTTATTTGCTGGGCATCTATTGAAAGTTAATGTACCCCCCTGGGAAGAGTACTAGCCAATCAGATGCCAGGAAATAAAAAGCCCATTTTCTAAGTGTGGTGAGACAACTTCCATAGTGTTATTTAGAAACATACGATATTCATAGGGTGAACACAAACAGTCCCATTATTACCTGCATTATTAGTTTTATCGACATTCCCTCAGTTCATGATCACCTTTAAAAAATACACATATATGCCAGTGCACTGAACAGCATCGCACTACATTGTAGAGGTAAGCATTAGGCTGGCAAGGCTGAAGACAGACACACTGCACAGCTATTCACTTTTACTGGGAAAAGGATCATGAACACTATAAGGCACACTTTTAAACTTGTAGATTGAGAAAAAACTAATAAATATAGGATAAAGTATGGGAGAAGTGTATTACGAGAATTTAACACACACCCGAGTTGTTGGATGGCACATAAACCCGAGGCAAAAGCCGAAGGTTCATCGATGCCATCCAACAACGAGGTAATCAAGTCGAGTTCTACTTCTCCCCCCATATTATTTATATAATTGAAGGGCTCCGTTTAAATAAACAGAGCGCGAAGCTTCCAACTGTCCTTGTTTCCGAAAAAAGTACTGACGAGAAAAACACTAACTTCTCTGCATTACCTCAGTTTACCAGTGAGCCTAGAAGCACAAGAGTGTGTTTGGGATGGAGGTAATGCAGATAATAAAGTGTTTTTCTCGTCAGTACTGTTTGCGGAAACAGGGACAGTTGGAAGCTCCCGCTCTGTTTATTTGCTTGTCTCGATCGCGTTGGTATAGAAAGGGAGTGCGTGAATGCCGTAACACCTACTCAGGTGTTACAGTATTTAACACACGGTTTTGTCTATGGCAAAAAACGGAGACCGTTAATTATATCATAATTGTACACTTTATGCAGTGCACAACATTTAGGTAACAACAATATCCTACCACCATGTTTGTGTTTTTTGGGTGGTTGGGTATCTGCAGTGATCAATGAATTCCCACCCTTATAAGGTCACATCACATGTAAAGTAAGTAATGTAAACAGTGATTCGCCCACCCACAACAAACAAAATAAAGTGGTACTCCCTCAGCAACGAAGCTCTGTTGCTCACACCCCAAACTATTTTACATTAGCAGTGAGTATGCCAATAGACAGTGCACTCCCCCTATCATGCAGTAGGACTGCAACGTGTAATTCTCAACAGGAGCATTGATCACCACAGAATGTTGACAACCCTATGGTACTTCTCAAGGATGCAGATAATATCAATAACAGATTTTCACTTACGTGGTGGACTGGCGCGGCTTCCTGCTTCACCTCCACACGTTCCGGAACAGCAGCTTCCCCGGGCTCTATTAAAGGAAACAAGAAAAAATTGATCACATTAATAGATGAAATATCAAGGTCAAAGTGTTTTTCTTTAAAACATCAATTTCTTCAATAACGTATTTTCAAAAACATTACTCACAAATATATAATTGGTAGTATGCAGTGCAGAACAAGTAGTGCCTGACCATCAATCACAATACTTATAACATTGTCATAATGCATGGTTGAGACACATGAACATCCTAAAAACCTTACATGTATGTTCAATTTACATACATGCATACCTAATTATATGACGCTCTGTTCCTTTAATAGTTTAAAAATGTGAGTTATAATACAAAAAACACAAACACAACGATAATGTCACTGTTCACTCAATGACCCTCTAGCTGAATGTAGCAGCCATGTATGTGTTATTAACCATATTACCCCTACAGGGGTATTAAAACACATTAACAAACATGTAGATATTCTATTATGCACATTAATAACTATTGCAATAATAAAAATGAAACATTGGCATGACATATATAAATATTAACTAAATACAATCTAGGGACATGTCATAATTCGCAACAGATTATTTAGCAGCACACCATTGAATTCCACTGAGACACCTACAACACTAGAACAACATTAGAATTTGTTATCTATTACTCATTATACAATGGCAAGAAAAAATCCTGGACTCTGATTGGTCACTCTTGGGCAGGACCCGTGATGTTAATCAGTACAACATCACGGGTCTAGTCTCAGCCTTACTGTGAACCTGCTGATCATCATGATCATGCTGATCATTTGCTTGATTGTTTCGTCAGCTCTTAAAAAACAAAAATATTTTCCCACACAAAAACATCTTTAAAATTATTTTTTTTTCTGTATAACAACGAGCCATTGTATAATAGCAATAATGCCCGACAGGGTGTGGTCGTTTGGGATAACGTCACGCCTCAGTTGTTGGACACACTCGGCCTCGGCCTTGTGCCCAACCACCCGAGGCGCGTGGCGTTATCTAGCATGCACACACCCTGTCGGGCATTAATGCTTAATTATACATTGAACTCCACCACCAAAATTAGCAGAGGAAGACCTGCCCCCACACAACACGCATCTACCGCTATGCACCCATACATTGTCAGATTCATGAAGAATATTATTCCACTCACATCTGTAGTAATACCAGTTTGCTATGGTAGTAGAACAGGACTTCTGCCATGGTGGCACTGCACAATCAATAGAGTTGATTAACCCTTTTTAAGTATTTTGGGTGCATATTCTTGATAGTTGACCCAAATGCCGTGCACCACTGTGACTCCCCCAAATGTATCCCTGATGCTCACTACCACAAATGCCTGATGGAGCCATAGTGCAAGCAATAATGCCTGACGAAA
Organism: Neoceratodus forsteri; assembly: GCA_016271365.2. NCBI lineage: Eukaryota > Metazoa > Chordata > Ceratodontiformes > Ceratodontidae > Neoceratodus > Neoceratodus forsteri. The sequence goes on from CM028135.1 coordinate 479,194,476, forward strand.
TTATTGTATCGTGCTAGGATAACGTCACGCCTCAGGTGGTTGGGCCGCGAGGCCGCGGGCCGAGGTGCGTTCGCACAACTGAGGCGTGGCCCCGTTATCTAAGCATTTTACCCTGGGCTGATATTCTGTCCTCTAATAGCTCATTGTTATACTGAAGAAAAATAATTGTAAAGATGTTTTGTGGAAAAATATTTTTGTTTTTTAACAGCAAACGAAACAATCAAGCAAATGATCAGCATGGTCATCAAGCAAATGCTCAGCATGCTCATGCTGATCAGCAGGTTCATAGTAAGGCTGAGACTAGACCCATGATGTTGTACTAGATTAACATCACAAGTCAACCAAGACTGAACAATCAGAGTCAAGTTTTTCTTGCCGATTGTATAATGTTCACGTAACCTACTAAATGTATCCCTTCAGCTCAAAGAGCAGCAAAATGCCCAGTGCAGCCAGTAAGTAAAACAACTCAGCCCTTGTCCTGAACATATCCGTCCTGTTCTACTGACTGAAATGTTTATTTGTTGGTAGTTGCGTAATACCCCCTGTCTGAAGATAGCCCTGGTGGAGTGGGTGTTGCAGGATATATTACACTCCTTTCTCTATCATAAAGCTGCACAGTATTGTTCCCCCATGCCTGCAGCCTGTTAGGGCACACACAATTTCTCATGGACCAACAGACCTGCATGGTAATAGCATGCAAATCACACATAATAACAACATGCAAATGTGCCCACACCATCTTGCAATGATGATAATACCACATTTCATGATCACATTTCAAATATTGCCCAGAGACACAGCTGTCCGAGCTAATTTGCACAACACAATACCTTGCGTGTATCAATACCACAATTTCAATATCACACGCATGTCATGAGAAATCCTCATTTCTTATTTGAAAACAACCTAAGAACTTTGTAATAATAAAAGTCTTACCATCAGACTCAATCAGAATTACACTGTCAGTGTCTGACTGACCACCCTCCACAACTTAGCTTCTCTTGCTGGCGGCACATAAGCTCGCAGCTGAGGCGCCTCCGATGTTCTACAATAAATGCAAAACAAAAAACATTTGAATGTTAGATGTAAATCAGAGTACATTTTTTAACACTGACAACAACAGTTGTTAAAAATACTACTTTCTAATTTCTATCCACAACATTAATAGCTGTATTCAATCTTTGATTATACAATGGCAAGAAAAAAATCCTGGACTCTGATTGGTCAGTCTTGGGCTGGACCTGTGATGTTAATCAGTAACAACCGCGGGTCTGATAACTCAACTGTGAACCTGCTGATCAGCATGAGCATGCTGAGCATTTGTGAATTGTTTCATCTGCTCTTAAAAAATATTTTTCCACACAAAACATCTTTAAAATAATTTTTTTCTGTATAACAATAAACATTGCATAATAGCAATAATATGCCCTCCAGGGTGTGTGTCGTTTGGGATAACGTCCGCCTCAGTTATTGGACACACTCGGACTGCGTATAGTGCCGACCACCTGAGGCGACATTATCGCAGCCACGACACACCCTGAGGCGTATGTGCTTATTGATATATATGTAGAGACTAAGCACATACAAAACAATGTTCAATACTATTTTCAAAATATTGCAGTGATAATACAAATAAGGCACTCTGACTGTATATATCAATGGTCACTTAATCACTGTGTGACGGATGTAGTACTCGGCTGTGCCTCATCCCACATTACACCAGTAAGCACACATTTACACAACATTGAATAATCACTCCTGATGTCATAGAAACATAGAAACATAGAAGTTGACGGCAGATAAGGACCGCAAGGCCCATCCAGTCTGCCCATTTCTTTTTCTACCTCATAAATGTGCCATCGGCCTTTGCTCTGTCAGTGACCTATCTATTCATAGTCATTTGTATTGCTCCCTTATGCCTATCCCATGCCTGTTTGAAGCCCTGCACTGTATTCACTAGCCACCACTTCTTGTGGTAAGCCATTCCATGCATCCACCACCTTTCTGTGAAAAGATTTCCTCCATATTCCCCCCTAATCGGCCTCCCTCTAATCTCATGCTGTGTCCTCTTGTCCTGCTATTTTTCTTATATTTAAACATGTTAGACTCTTTCACCTTGTTTGTACCTTAAGGTGTTTAAATGTCTCGATCATATCACCTCTCTCCTCCTTTGCTCAAGGGTATACATATTGAGCTCCGTTAATCTGTCCTCATATGTCTTCTGATGCAGTCCCTGCACCATTTTGGTTGCCCTTCTCTGGACTGCCTCAATTTGGTTAATGTCCTTGTGAAAGTGTGGCCTCCAATACTGCAGTACTCCAGATGGGGCCTAACCAGTGATCCTTGTACAGAGGATTATTACCTCCCTCCTCATCGACTTATGATACCCCTACTAATACACCCTAACACCCCCAAGCCTTACCTACTGGCACTTAGGGTCTGCTTGGATGATTTTAGGTCATCAGTGATGATGATGCCCAAGTCTCTTTCTTCCTTTGTGACTGCTAACAACTCCCTCCCAGCGTATAAGTGGCTGAGGGTTTCTCTTCCCTATGTGCATGATTTTGCACTTCTTTGCATTAAATCCAGTTGCCACTCTTCAGCCATTCTGCTAGTTTATCAGATCTCTTCTCATTCTGCCCACCCCATCTGGATCATCTACTCTGTGTGCAGATCTTGGTGTCATCTGCAAACAGACAAAGCCCTTACCCTCTAGTCCATCTGCAGAGGTCACTAATAGAAGATGTTGAATAGGACTGGCCCCAGGACTGATCCCTGAGAGTACCCACTTGTGACTTGCATCTCTTCTGACTGTATACCATTTACCACCACTCTCTGTTTTCTGCCAGTCAACCAGTTTGCCACCCAGTTGACCAACTTCCCAACCCACCGAGCCTACCTGACTTGTTATCAATCTTCTATGTGGAACAGTGTCAAAAGCTTTGCTGAAGTCAAGGTGGAGCGACATCAACTGCTCCCCTTGGTCCACCACTCTGGTTACCCAGTCAAAGAAATCTATGAGATTAGTTTGACAGGACCTTCCTTTAATAAACCCATGCTGTCTTGGATCCTGTGCCCTATGGTTCCAGGTGTTTGCACTATCCTTTCTTAGGAGTGCCTCCATAATCTGCCCACTACTGAGGTAAGACTGAGGCGGTCTGTGGTTCCCAGCCTCCTCCCTGCTACCACTCTTGTGGAGTGGGATCCACATGAGCCCTTCTCCAGTCTTCTGGGACCTCTCCTGTGCTCAGAGACTCACTAAACAATTCTGCTAATGGCTCTGCTAGTTCCTCCTTTAGCTCTTAAGTACCCTGGGATGTATGCCATCAGGTCCCATTGCCCCTTATCCACCCCTAGGCTTAGCTCTTGTAAGACCATCCCTTTCTTTGAAGGGAGTAGTGCCACCTCCCTCCCCTGTGTCCATGATGCTGAGCTGTGGGCCCTGCCCTACCTTCTCTTCAGTAAATACTGAGCAAAGTATCTATTTAGGATAGATGCCTTTACAGGTCCTCCTCTCGCATGCTCCTTTTCTCCATTAAACACTTAATACCCCCTCTGGACTTTCTCCTTTCCTAATGTATATCTATGAAGTCTTGTCACCTTCTTGCTACTGTTAGGTGCTAGTGTTTTCCTCAGTTTGGGACTTTGCCTGCCTTACTGCCTCCTACCTTCCCTTAGAAGGATTTGGTATGCCTCCTATCTTCATCCAGCTGTGTTCCTTATATTTTCACAGAAGGCCAGCCTTTTGGCTCATGACCTTTTCTGCTACTGTGTTTGAGAACCAAAGTGGTTTCCTTCTTCTTTTGCACTTCCTTTTCTGTCTAACACAATGGGATGTTGCTTCAAGTATTGTATCCTTAATGCTTGCTCACTTTGCCTGTACCTCCTCCACTTGTGTTTCTTTTTGCCAGACGGCTAAGCTAACTCTGTTGACCATCTTATCAAAGTCAGCTCCTCTAGAAGTCCATATTTTTGCTTTGGAATGGGATGATTAGAGTGTAGTAGATGAATTGAACCATACCATGTGATGGTCACTGGCTCCCAGGTGACCTTCTACCTGGAGATCTGTGATCCCTTCTTTGTTAGTCAGTACCAGATCTGGGACAGCCCTGTCTCTTGTGTGGGTTGCTGTACCAGTTGTTTAGGGGCCTCCCCTGCAGGAATCCACTATGAGTCTAGTTCTGGCAGATGTTCCTGCTGGTGATGACCAATCTGTATCTGGCATGTTGAAGTCTCCCATTATCAAGACCTCCCCTTTAGCTGTCATGTTTTGTATATCTTCTAACAGTAATGTGTCTATGTCCTCCCTCTGGTCTGGGGGCCTGTAGACAACCCCAGTTCTTATGGCTGTCCCATTTCCTGTTTCCAGGGTGACCCACAGTTCTTCTGGCTCCTTATGTGTATTCTGAATTTTCTGTAGCTTTGATAGCTTTCATTTAACATACAGGGCCCCTCCCCTTTTACCCTCAGTCTCTTCTAGACAATACAGCCAGGTACTAGAAGTCTTCCAAGTGTAGTTACTGAGTAAACCACGTCTCACTAATTGCTATCTATGTCAGTTTAGCCTCTGACTTTATTGCCTGCAGGTCTGGATCTTATTTCCCAGGCTGAGCATTTATTACATGATTTTCCATTGGCCAGATTTGGTGTGTTAGTTGTTGGGTGAAGTTTGGCATTACCCCTGTGCATCGTATGGGGAGACAAACCTTTTTTCTTACCTGGTGATGCAAATGAATGGCAAAACACGCTTGAATTCCATGTTGACCACTAGCTGAGGGAGGGGTGTTCTTCATGTCGACATTGGGGTGCTGCACCTCTCCCCATTTGCTAGTTAAATATTCTGCAAGGCGTCAAACTTCTGCCCCAATACACTGACTCCCTCTTCAGTCAGATGCAGTCCATCAAATTTAAAGAACTTTAGCTCCCAGAGACTGTTGCAGTTCCCTACAAATCTTAATCCTTTTTCCTGGCACCAGTCGATCCATGAGCCACGTGTTTGGCTCCCCTATCTCCCCTTCTCCTGACCTTCGTCCATCTGCTCCCTTCTCCCAGACTGGCAGGATCTCAGAGAAGGAGATGCCGGACAGAAATAGATGATAGTTTGTCACCCAGCCCTAGTCAAGTGTTCCTTGGGTCTCCACAACTGACCCGGCTGGCGAGATCGATAGTCCCCTATGTGTACTAGGGCACTCATTTCTCCTGCTTTGTGAACAATTTTAGCAATCACGGTCAGTGTCTCTCCATGCTGGCAGTGTACCTGGGAGACATCTGACCATCACCCCTAGCTGGAGATGGTATCAACTCCCCGAATCATGGAGTCTCCCTATGATCAAGTTTTTGGATTTCCTTTATGCTTGTTTGGTTTTGGTTCCTGATTTGGGTGAGTATTGTTGTGCACAAGATAACTGCGCTGCAGTGTCCTGCTCTGCAGTGTCTTCTGCCTCTTTATTTGATTTCAGAGATAGAGGCAGATACCTGTTTATAGTGTTTATATGGTTTTTGGGTAATGTGTTGGAGGCAGAGTGATGGGGCACCTGATTTGCTCCTCCTAACCACCTGCCAACCTCCTGGACCAACTACCCTCGCGGTAAAGGGTTTTTCTGTTGGATGCTGGGGAAATGGCGGGTGGTTCTTATAATGTATTTCCTCTTCAATATGGAAATTTGGGCGTGCAATCTCTGCCCATGCTGCTGGGCTGTGACCTAAGATCTCAAAAGGCCAGCATGGATAATCTAAATCTTGTAAGACTGTCCTTCTGAAATTGTTCCACAGTACCTGCAGTTAAGAAATCCATTCAAATAAGTTGCTGGGTTGTGACCTAGTCAGAGTAATTAGAAAGAAAAAAAATGCAAGTAATGGTTTAATTCTTTTGTTTAACTTACGTTATAACAAGTTAAATTACCCATGTTGTGAAAATCACAGCTCGAATTACAATACACCAGCACAAAAAACACTATGTTACTACAATGCAGCATCAACATTGAAATTTTGCTAACATGCAACCATATCTACCAACTGTACACACACACACACACAAACAGTAATAGTGGCATATATCCATGTAATTGTAAATATACTAATTGTTATACATTTAATAATACACACTGTCACTCTGATTTCTTGGTCTACCATATGCAATCATCAAACTGACTATCTACATAACATGCTACACAGCATAAAACACATGTTAGACACAGATAAAAATAACAGCCATCATAATCAGAAGAACACACGAGAAGAAAACATTCAAATATCCACAAAAATATTGAGAATGAAAAAATTTCGATATTACATAGCAGCTGTACGCAATGCACATTCATAACAGCTATCATTTGCTTGTCTTTTCACCAAATTGTTAACATTCTTAACATACTATTCTATTAATACCGTTATTATAAGAAATTTACTAGCGCATATTCTAAAACTTTTTTTCTTTCTCATACAGGTGCCTGATACTTCTGTAAGATTGCTTACTGTCACTATCAACTATAATACCTGAAAATGCCAACTAAATACAGGCGTAGGTGTATCTCAAAACGAGGAAGCGGTATAATAGTACTACACTGTGTATAAAGACAAACAAAAAGTAAAATTACCAAAAATGAGCATGACAGAGCATTACCATAACATTGACCCCCTACATCAAGTCACTGCACAGAGAAACAAAATCCATAAAAAAAAACAAAATATATACTTTATCACAAATGTTATATCGATCTAATAGACGAAAACACAACTATCTTGAAGTGTAACCATCAACAGGCGCTCAAATCAACAACAAATGAAAAATTATGACTTACAACATAAAAAAAGAAAGTATTTCTGATCACTAGCAAGTAAAGCTAAGATCGAAAGACTTATTACTGCTAATGCTCTGACACAGCCGCAAACAGATCAAAAGTGCCTTTCTCCTGATGAATTCGTCTGAAAGTACAAACATTTGTCAACAGGTACTATTTTGTACTACAAAGACAATAGTAAGATGTCTCATGTCCATGAACAATTCAGGAAACTTGTATATAGCATCAAAAAAGGCTTCAACAGTATCATTGTTTGACTGCTGACAACTTCTGCCATGTCTTCACAGGACAGTGGATGCACACAGCACTCAGAATCATATTTCTGGGAAGAGTCTTATCATGACTTAACGAAGCAACAGGCGTCAATATCAACGAGTCCGGCAAACTTACAAATGTCCTCAGTATCTCTGATGACAATCAATTAGATACTGATGATGACTGTGGTCCAACCATAGTCTTGGAATAAACGGCACTGCACATGGACGGTCATGATGCTACCTGCAACCGTAGGCAATCATCATTTCAAAAAGTAGAACAGTTTGTTAACCTATTCACAATAACAGATAGCAGAAGACATAAGCTATTTGCAGAAATGAAGCCATTGTAAAATCACGGCCATATACTGGACTGTGGGTCACTCTTGCATGTCTCGATACTGGTGTTTGTGATAGTTTTTCACAACTTGTCACGGATACTTTCCGTGCATCAGGCATCTTGAGCTTTGTCTTCAGAGTATATATGAAGTACAGCGGGCACCATGCATCAGTACACTTCTTCAAATGACTTATTTGCAGTCAGGTGACATGCAGGGGTATCACTTTCATGAAAAAAAGTGCAACACATTCTTCCCTGAACCGAAGCAAGGTAATTTCCAGTATGCGCTAACAGAAAAATCTGTTTCAGTCTTAGAAAATGACATTTCTGAAACAATGCACGGGAAGAAATTGCACAAGTTTGAGAGATTGCAAAGTATCAAGTTTGATTCTGTATGTGTGTCATCTCGACCATTGTACTCACATAAAAACAAACTGTCACAGTCAACCTAGAAACCTGGTCATCATACAATGACATTTAGTTGCACCTCACATTCTTGCTTCTGAAATCCTGACTTGCATCCACAGACACTTGTACTATGCAAACACTGTTTCTCAAAACTGAGGGTACAACACTTTATAGGAGAATTAGTGCTGACTCAACATGGAAACAGATGTTACACCAACTGATTTCAGCATTGAATATGTTTGAATGTATTCTAATTCAGACAATGAAACTATTCCAAACGATTCTACGTCTGAACACAAAGACATGGAAGATTCACAGAAAGAGCTAGTTAGATCTCTAAAGGGTTCTGTGATGTATCTACCACTTCCTCTACAGGAAAATGTTAAGCTATCTCAACAGAAAATAAGCTTGGTCATTCTAGTAAATGATTGCCTACAAAGGCCAAGGTCATCTGTGCAATGTTGTCAACCTACAAAGGTAAAAGCTTGCTCTGAGCTTATTTAAAGAGGAACAATTCCTTTATATAGACCTTGACATAGATCAAATGGCCAGCCTCTGTGCAACATGATCTATTAGAAAAAAATAAGCAAATCATTGAGAGAAGTCACTACACAGACAAGTGACAATATGTATGAACAGTACACAATTCACCCACTACATAGTAAAGATCCATTAGGAGACAACATTGATCTCTAGCAATGAAACGCAGGTGGAAAAGTGAGCCTGTCAGCATTTGGAGGCAACACTAGAAGCATGCTGCTTGCCCAGACCCTATTTCAAAAGGGTCAGGTGGGCCATACAGATGAAGAAAGAAATCACAGGTGCAGGGTGCCAGAGTACCCGCTTACCAGCTGTATCCTGAAACAAGATAGCAAATTCAGGCGTAACCTTACAGTACCTGTTCCATCTACTCTGGGAAAGTGAGCTAGCTTATTCTGTCTGCTTCTATAGCACATACCATTCGCTAACAACTCCACTAGATGGAATTACAGCTGCTCAATTTCTGGAGAAATTGAAACAGAAAGATGACAATGTGCAAGTGAATCTGTCTTCATACTTTCAAGCCACTCACACCAAAGAATATTAGTACTCACCGAACACTGGAATTGACCAGCAATGCTATGAAGTATGGCGCAGCAACCACATAGTTTATCTGCCAATTGTAGAAATATACCTGGGGCGAACTCATTGAACTGATGAAGTGGGCAAATTCCGATGTCAAAGAGCATCTCATCAATGACTATCAGAGAAATGTGTTCACTTGATCCTGTGTCTGTCACAAGAACACTTTCACAAGTGCTTCCATGACATTCTCAATTTCATCTTATCAAGGACAATCCTCCTCTAGGCATTGTAGAACACTACTTTTGGAGGACAGAATATCAAACACGAAAGTGCCCCTCATATCCATATTATTATAGGTCAAGGATGCACCACGAATCGGTGAGAACATGATGCAGCAGAAGTACTATCATTCATAAAAAAAATATCACTTGTCACATTCAGACAAGTATGACAGTCCTACACTATGAAGTTGGTTCAAAAGTTCCAGCGACATATTTCGCAAAATATTGCGGCCCGAGCAGTAAGAACAAATCTAATTGGTACAGCATGATTAACAAAGCTTTGGATTTTCCTAGAGAGTTTGTCAGAATGGTGCCATGAGATGACCTTTTCAGCAACTCAACACCACTTGCAAGACAAATCAACCAAGAGGTATCTGAGTTACCCAGAGATGAAAAAAGTGTATATCAATGACTACAACCCAACTCTTCTCCCTAATGTGGAAAGCAAACATAGATGTTCCAGTTTGTAGCTGACAACTCACTAACCCTAGTTACAGCTATGTAACCGTACATAACCAAACATGAACAGAACCCCAAAAAGCTTGCAAGATCTTTGGGAAGATATGTGCCAGTTCAAACAAAAGCCTGACATCTCAGCTGTGGTCATTGGGTTTGAAGACTCTTGCACAGAGGAATGTAGAACTTACGAAGCCAAGTAACCGCTTAATGGGTACATCTATACAGGAGATCGCACGCTATACTTTCCTCAGTGTAAACTACAAAGAAAGCGGAAGCGCAGTACTGATTCCTCAGCGACGAAATTGAGGAGCTTGCTGTCAATACACCTTCTTCAAAACATATCTTGAAGAATAACCTGATAGACACATAGTACCCACGTAGACACAGCTTGAGATGAATGATATGTGTCTGTTTGAGGTGGCTAAGTGGTATGACTACAAGACAGGTGCAGCACATGACTCAACACGGCACATTTACAAGGTCAATGGACTAGATGGCTGTCTTGTGAAGAGGAACAAACCATGACTTATAGATCACTGCAAACTGCATCTAGGCACATCAGAGGCACAGAACACTACTACTTTGCTCTCCTATTCTAGTTAGACCCTGGAGGGTGAGTCTGAATTAAAGGTGACTCTGACACATTCGAAGACAGTTCAATCTCACTTATGAGAATTTCAAACTGACTACTCACAAACATACATACAAGACTAAAAGCTGAAAAGAACAGCTCGAGCGAGGCAGAGAAGCAACTTCAGGAAGATACTCCAGTTGAGTTCACAAGACAACCCTTGATCCAGAAGGACAAAGGTGTTCTAGGTGACCTCTGCAGTTAAATGCCCCAGAACTGTTAATCTCAATTGAGAACAACCATGCAACATGGCACACACTCTATGGTCAACCCAGCTGACGTAAGAGAAAGACTAAATCAGCTGCAGCATACAGTACACTCCAAAGTGGTTGAAGCTGTCCAACATGGTATACTACATGAAACAAAAAAATGTGACTGCACTCAGCACAAACCACTACTAATGTTTGTCAGTGGTTCAGCTGGCACAGGAAAGAGTTTCCTGATTGAAGCTATCACTTCAGAAATATGGAGTGTGACAGGCTCTTCAATGTCTGTTGCTGTGACTGCTCCCACAGGACTAGCAGCATACAACATTGGTGGAGTAACATTACACCGTCTCTTTATGTTGCCAGTCGAACATGGGAGAACTGGAAGTATAAGTAAACTGTCATTCGAGGTTGCATCTCAGCTCCGTCCCATGTTCACAAGATGTAGCTACTCATCGTTGATGAAATCAGCATGGTCTCCAATGTCATGCTAGCCTGTATTCCTCTCGTCTACAGCAGGTCTTAGGGTACTGCGATGCAGTGCCATTTAATGGTAAAAGATATACTTGTGTTGGAGACCTTTTACAACTTGCACCAGTCAATACAGAGACATGTATTCACAACTCTGACTCAAGACAAGCTAAGAATATCCTCGGTTGCATTTACAGGCTATAACATATGGAATTATTTACCTATGTTGAGTTGTCTGAGAACATGTGGTGACCTAGCTTACAAATCACTTTTAGATGGAACTTTGAGGTTCTCTATCACCAGAACATATGTTTGTATGTTAAATGATCTAAAAATCACGGTAGATAGTACATGCATAGAAACAGCATGATAATGTCTTCAGCGACATATACTCTACTGCCAGACACATAGTGTGTCTTATGCCATGACTAAAGAAATGCACTGAATTCAACAATCTAATGCTACAAAGAGAACCAAGAGATTGTCACTGTCCATACAATTGATACAGTTGATGGCGTTATTCTTAGTCAGAAGCTAATAGCAAGATGACTGAGCGACTACGTGAACTGAAGTCAGATGTTTCATGAACGTGGCTAGAAGCTATTCTCACACTTTAGCAGAATGCACGTGATCATACTTTCTGACGTAATCTAGATGTCGAACAAGGCATATTAAATGGTGCCATAGGAAACATCACTGACTTTATCTATAATGTACAGAAGACATTTATTCAGACACTTGTCAGTGCAGTTTGACAACATGCAACACTCTATCACATAGATCGAACCTGCGTAAAATTCCAGGTTTTAAGGATATCTCGTAAACAGAAACAGTTCCCATTATGTGTGCATCGCTGTCTCCATTCACAAATCTCAGGGATTAAGTTTGGATTCAGCAATGATAGACATAGGTACCAGACATTTTCAAAGATGGCATGAGCTATGTTGCACTTTCACGATGTCTGAAGCCTTTCTGGATTGCACATCATTAGTATAGCACCTCAGAAAATACGAGCTGACAAGCGATGGTACCTTTTTTACAACAGATTACGACTTACATCAGCCACAAAATGTCTTTAATACCACTGCCTACATATATGTCGGTCTCACACAATTCAGTCACAGCTAGGCGAAGCAACAAACAGCAGCAAGCTTCACAAAGTGATTCAAAAAAAAGAGTTCAGCAAAGGCCACAACCTCAAGTAAACATTCACAACCAACAATTCATCAGAAATCAGTTGGTGTAGCTGCTACCACTGTTTGACAACAGCAGTAGAGTAAACTACTATGCTTAGTCAGCTATGCAAGTTTTCTACACATGCCACAGTTTGTGCAAGCAATATCTGCTTCACAAGACAATCCCCTATCAAATGCTTTGAAGCAGATTATCAACATGACTTCTGACCACTCTAACAATGTACACTCACTAACACCACTTCGACAGGGTGTTATCTACATATGCTGGATGTAGTACATTTGCTGCAGACATACAGCAAGACAGTACTGAGTTTATGATGGCTGTGATAAACAACCTTGATGAAGACGGCACCCCAATCCACAGTACTTCACAGTAACATACGTTACAAAATATGTATGTGTTTCATGTGGCAATTCACAGTGTGAAACCACACAAGACATGCTGTGGATAACTCTCTTTGTTCCTAAAGCCAAAAGTGTCAAATTTTGACAGCTGTTCACTAATGCTGAATGTAGTCATGCCTGTGGAAGGTGCGGAGGCAGATGCACTCAGTCCATATGCCTGAGGACTTCATCTCAATATCTGTTGCTTATGTTGCACAGATTTGACACCAATGGGCTCAGAGTTGATACTCTTATCACAGACTACACAGCTAGTAGAATAGTCTTCAACCAATCACTGTTTGACACTACAGCATTATCTATCACCATGGTCAATCCATGCATTCTGGACATTACACCTGCGTTACTAAGGTGCACAGCTGGATGGTTAGAGTGTGACGACTCTACAACAACTTTAAAACAGAGACTCACGTCACCTGAAAAATGCATATCTTCTAATATTGAAGAATTATGACAACCTCATATTTCAGAAGAATAGGACAAACATGTACCATTTTAACATGAGTACTTTGTCCCCAAAAATGTCATAACTCATTACAATGTTGTACAATTTACAACTAAAATAAACAATACAATTTCAACAAAATTGAATTCAAATACAGATATTACATAGACTGTGACATGTTACATCTTGTGTAGATCAGTGACTACATGAAAATTGTTGTAGTGAGCTTCAATCGGTGCCAACAATATTTACAGTCACTAGAGAAACCATGATTACATGTCTATACAGATATGCATCAAAAAGCGTTACTAAGCTGCACAGCTGGATGGTTAGTGTGACGACTCTACAACATTTTAAATAGACACTCCACATCACCTGAAAATGCATATCTTCTAATATTGAAGAATGAGGGACAACCTTCATATTTCAGAAGAATAGGACAAAACATGTACCATTTTAACATGAGTACTTTGTCCCCAAAAATGTCATAACTCGTTACAATGTTGTACAAGTTACAACTGTAAATAAACAATACAATTTCAACAAAAAATGGAATTCAAATACAGACATTACATAGACGGTGACATGTTACATCTTGTGTAGATCAGTGACTACATGAAAATTGTTGTAGTGGCTTCAATCGGCCAACAATATTTACAGTCACTAGAGAAACCACAATTACATGTCTGTGAAAGATTCTACCCTTATAACATTCAACAAACATTCCACTCTCTCAGAAGTAGTCTTTTAACACTTCTACTGACTCTTCACATATAGAGAACATCAGTAGATCACCATGCAACAGTGTAGAACTATCACGCTTTCAGACGTAGTACTAGTGTTGTACATATGTAAAAACATCTACCGTTATTGATAATGCAAGAAGCTGACTTACACAACTGTTAATAATAACCAATTACTGAATCTAATTTAGTGACTCTTACAACTGTTTAAAATTACTTGTACATAATAGAAACATTTGTTTTCAAGTGTACATTGTTAATAACTTGTTTAATAATTGAACTAAAAATAGCAGTGTAGCACCACAGTACAAGTGAATGTCTTACATATTACTCTGCAGTATACTAACAACATGTAACTAAGCATAAGTTTGTTAAAAAATGCATTCCATTACAGTTTTAGTATTTACAAGTTAAGAATTTACATAGAAGCCAATGTAAGAATTGATAACATTTTTTTGTTCATGTAAAACATTTATTTTTTTTGTACTTGTCACATAGCTAACTGTACTGTATGTACAAAATATTGACAATTGTAAATCAGGCACTGTTGCTGATCACAACCAACTGCATACCTGTTCCTGACAATATTTATGATCGCCTCAATTGAGGGGCCGGGTGGGAATTTTCCATTTGCACCTAGTCAGTGACATATTATTTAATAGTAAGAATCAAATGTCACTAAACTTACAATTGTGTAAACTGTACTACTTAGACAATCAGCATATGGTTTTTTGCCCACCCCAGGAACATCCACATTAGCAGTCACACAATTACAACAAAACACTTGTCTATCTTTTGTCTAATCACACTTCACAACCAACTGACATTCCCTTATTAACATAGCAGACAAGTAATGCACTACACATAGTTACAACATACAACCATTTTTTAAAAAGTAACATTTTTTACAAACTACATTCACATTCAATAGCAATAGCTTCAGCCTGACTATTAAAATTACAAGTCAAATGCCAGAAAATAGTTCCACACATATAAACAGAAGTGACTACTGAAGCACAACTAAAAACACACAACATATGATTAGTTTCATATAATATCACACACTTAGTCCAATCCACATTATACACTTATTATTATTCTTACACATTTACAAATTTTACAAGTAATGATTGCACACATACAAAGATTGTATTGTGAGACTGCTTCTGTTAACAAAATTTTAATTTTGATTTGACCTTTTCTCCATTTTACAAATTGGCAATAAATTTTTTAAAACCATAACCACCTGTATTGACTCATTACTTTAAATACCATACTGAAATGAAAATAAGTGTCTATGACTTAAGCATACAAATCAATGTTTACTAATACTGCTACAACTATACCTCCATCTATTTTGTTTGCTACCTATGACATACAGTCAGTAACACAGCAACACAAAGGGTAACACACATGGTGGCATAGGCGGGATCATCAGCCCTAAGTCTCACCCCATGACTTGTGTAAAGCAGCAGAAGTATAGAGTGTGGGGTGAGAGTTAGGACCCACAATCCCAATGCACACCCCAATGCCGGTTGGGGGGGTGGGCAGGGCAGTACAGGCCATGCGCTACTGCCACATGATGTGTTATGGCACAATAAAACAGACAGCACCGCAAACATAAATGCTAAAAGTGCCACTTGGGGGAGTGGGCAGTGGGTACAAGTGGGTGTTCACCCCTAACAGCGAATTTCCTCACTTTTGTCACTGTGGAACAACCCTAACTAATGCATTAAACAGACTTTTTTGCCTCTAATTTCCCTTCTTTTTAAGAAAGATAACAAGAAATAGTAAATGTAATGCAGCAGTGGAGTGCAGGGGCCCACAACCATGAATGAGAACAGAAAGGCTAATGCATACAGTGGCATACACAGGAATGCTGTGCCACGTGATGCCTTGTCACAAAGTAACGTGGTGCCTGTAAATTGAAATGTCAATGGGCATGGTGACACAAAGTGAAACAGAAAGCAAAACAGTACAGTACACACAAATGGCTAAAAAGTAACAGAAACACAAACAAAAAAGAAAACACAAACAATGGTGCATATGGTGGCATTGGAGTCTGCATTAGGATCATCAGCCCTAACTCTCACCCCATGACATGTGTAAAACAGCAGAAGTATAGGACAATGCGGTGAGAATTAGGACCCACAATCCCAATGCGCACCCCACTGCCAGTTTGGGGGATGGGCGGGGGGTCCAAGAGGGGGTTTCAACCCTAACAGCGAATTTCCTCACTTTTGTTGCTGTGGAACAACCCTAACTAATGCATTAAACACAGTTTTTTGCCTCTAATTTCCCTTCTTTTTAAGAATGATAACAAGAAATAGTGAATGTAATGTAGCGGCGGGAGCACGGGGCCCTTTGGGCCCCGGAATTCCCCCACATGATGTGTTGTGGCATACTAACAGGGACAGCAACGCAAACAGAAATGCTAACAGTGGCGCACATGCTAACACAAGCATGAATGAGAACAGAAAGGGTAACGCACATGGTGGCGTAGATGGGAAAGGTCTGCCACATGATGTGTTGTGACATAGTAACATGGTGCCTGAAAACACAAATGGCAATGGTCATGGTGAAGTAAAGTGAAACAGTAAGAGAAACAGTACTGTACACAGAAATGGCACAAAATAACAGAAGCAAGCGCAAATGAAAACGCAAAGGATAACGCATCATGGTATGCAGACATCAATGGTAAGTGAACGAGTACGGATCCGCAACCAAAAAGGGCAACAGTAACAGTAATGTAAGCACATAGCCTGGTTTTCCCCACAACCTGCATTGAAAAAGACAGTGAGTACAAATAATGGATGCAAAATAATAAGTATCGGTGCAGAAAATGAGATCTTGGAATACTAAACACATTATATCTCAAGAACCGTACGACGTAGAAAAAAAATTTAAAAGTCATATTATTTACAACTGTCCTGGCTAATGGGGCTAAGAAATGTTTTGACAAAAAATCCGTATCTCGCACCGTTTCCGAGATACGGGCCCTGAAAGGTGCGGCGAACGCCATAATGTTATCCTATGGGAAAAAATGTCAATTTTGGAGTGCCGTAACTTTTCCACCATGTGATATTTTTTCACCAAACTACTGAAAGGCACATCTGTGTACTGTTAACTGTCTTCCTTCCAAATTTCAGGAAGAAAGACCAAACCGTTATTTTGCAGCAGGTTGCCAAAGGATTCCTGTAATGCTTTGGGCGCCACAATGTTATCCTATGGGAAAAACTGTCAACTTTGGAGTGCCATAACTTTGCCGCCGTGTAATATTTTTTCAATACAACACTGAAAGGCACATCTGTGAGATGTCAGCTCGTTCCTCAAATTTCACTAAAGCTCCCAACGGTTATTTTGCAGTACAGTGCCAAAGAATTGCTGTAATTGCCCACAGACTAGAAAATTACTGTCGCAATTTGCGAAAGCTTTCGCAAAAAAGTTCGACACTTTCGTGAGCACGAAATTAATTTGTGAAAGTACTTTTTCCAGAAATTTGAAAAACATATTTCTGGGGTGTTTTACCACAAAATAAAGACATGGCAAGCATCCTCAGGGCCCGAATAGCTAAATACAAAAAGAATTACATTGCTAGAGGGTCTCAAATTTATATGCCAGCCATTTTTCTGATCACCAACTGAAAACAAAATGGCAGATTTGCGAAAGTAACAGGCCCATTTGCGAAAGTAAAAATGCATTTGCGACACTGTCGAACTTTTTGTTAACTTTTCCCATTGACTTATAATGGGAAACTGTTTTTTGAATAACTTTTGAACCGTTTAATATTTTTTCACCAAATCTTTGAAAGGCACATCAGGGACCCTGCCTGCATGTTCCCTGAAGATTTCAGGCCGGTCACGCAAACCGTACGACCTGTAGGCGCGACCATAGAATTCCAGAAAAGCGTAAACGCGCGCACAGATCACGCTTAATAACTCCGCAACCGTATATCTGATCAGTACAAAACTTGGTAGATCCCAAGGCCTATGGGTCTTGATCATACATTCCAAATTTCAGGCAAATCCATCAAACAGTTGCAAAGTTATTAAGGTGCAAATTTTTGGTTAAATGGAAATGGTCATCCTCATTACTATGGTAGCACTACTGTATACTATATATATATATATATATATATATATATATATACACACACACA
This sequence comes from Neoceratodus forsteri, assembly GCA_016271365.2. NCBI lineage: Eukaryota > Metazoa > Chordata > Ceratodontiformes > Ceratodontidae > Neoceratodus > Neoceratodus forsteri. The sequence continues at coordinate 479,212,336 of CM028135.1, forward strand.
CACACACACATATATATATATATATATATATATATATATATATATACTATATATATATATATTAGGGTGAGTGATAAATGAGTGAGATAAAACAGGGTATAATCCACTACAGTGTGATATTTTTACCCTCTGCTCTACTGTGATGATAGCAGCCATTTACACACACAGATCACATAAAGGTCACTGATAACATCACTCTAGGCAGCTTTCTGCTTAGCATGCAAGAAACACCTGTGCTGTTACCATAGATAAAAATGCAGAACTACATGAGAGGTCTCACTGATGTCTGCAGCTAACTCAGTTTGCATTACAAAACACATCTATTCCCCACTCTAACTTCCAGCTCATTACTGTGATACTCTGTTTGATTGCAGCCAGAATTCCAAAGAGCACAGCTTCACATAACAGTCTGTTCCTCACTGCTGCCTGCAGCTAACTCAATTACCACTGGAAAACACTCTCACTTGTTCCTCAAACTCTGACTCTCAGCCCATTACAATTACTGTAATACTCTCAGCTTGACAAAATCCAGAATTCTAAAGAGCACAGCTTCACGGAACACTCTGTTCCTCACTGCTTCCTGCAGCTAACTCAATCACCACTAAAAACAGTCTTAGCTGTTCTGACACTCTGACTCTCAGACCATTACCATTACTGTGATACTCTCAGCTTGACTGCAGCCAGACTTCTAAACAATACAGCTTCCACAAAATAGTCTGGTTCTCACTTCTACATAAAACTAGCACATTTAGCATTGCAAAACACACTCATCTGTTTCCCACAGTTTATAACACTGCCAGCCCATTCAGAAAAACTCATACACAGAATGAGCAAACACAAAAACAGGAACAGAACACAAGACAGCATAATAATATTTCTTAAACTCCTAGCCCTATTGTATAAATTGAATACATGATGTGCAGATTGTGTGCTATAGCAAATATTGTCACTCCTGTATCATGAGCTCTTGATATCTCGCTTAGATCACTCTGCAGCAGTGACAATATTTGCCATATCTCATACATGCCTATCGTGTATCCTATATACACATATATATATATATATATATATATATATATATATATATATATAGTATAGTCTAGATAGAGACAGACAGACAAAGGGACAGACAGACGGATGGATGGACAGACAGACAGACAGGCAGATAGATATGTGTTTTCATTTCAAAAAACTGTGTTAATTCACCAGTTAAGCTTCAACTTAATGCCAAAAAGTAGAGAAATGTGGTGTTGGGGTTTCCAACAGCAACTCCCCACCACTCAGGCAGTAAACAGACAAGACCACATAAGCAACTACAGACAGTCTTAATTAGGTAAGACAAACCATATATAATTGTTTCCAGGTGACAGAAATGCAATAGCACTAATGTGCTACCTTCACGGATTTGCTTCTGCAGCCAGAAAAGTGTGTATGCCTTACGTGGTACTTGAGTAAATGTGGCTACAGAAGTGCTGGTCACAACAGACATCTGTGCTTCTGCAGACAGAAGTACTGTTGCAATTATATCCATAGAACATAAGTCAACAGTGTTTACAGAAGATGAAGTCAGGGAAGTTATTAGTTCAACGTCAAAAAGGAAAACACCAAGTTTAGACAACTACACTTTGGAGTTTCACATTATATGTCAAGATTAACTAATTCCTAGGTTCTTTCAGATGGTTTGGGAACTGATGGATGGCCTTGGAGAACTCCCCCCAACTATGAATGAAGCTAAGGTCATAGTAATACAAAAGGAAGGGAAACCCAAAACTAATTCAGGAAGTTGCTACCTTATTGTGTTATAAAACTATGACTACAAAATTGTTGCTAAGATGGTAACTCATAGATTAATGGGGGGCTTACTGAAGCTATCCACCAAAATCAAGATGGCTTTTTCAAAACAAAAAACAAGCTAGCAGGCCATTAGGAAAGTTCAAGCCATCTTTCAATATGCAAAAAAATCAAGAGAGAATTAATATGCCTTAGCTGTCGGCACCAACAAAGCTTTGACTTGGTGGACTGTATGTTTATGTTTGAGTATCTGTGGAAAAAGGGTGATCTCCACCTTTTTAATTAAACTGATACAGCTCTTGTATAAAAGCCCTTTCAATAAGTTTCAAATGAATTATATATTGTTAGAAATTTTCAATATGTTTTTTTCCATAATATTTTATTGAGTGTTACCACTTAGATAAATAATAAAGTACCGCATGTTCCACACATCCATGGGGTATTCCATACATTCTTACTGATTATACAGTTACCAAAGGAAGAGTAAAAGGATTAGCCATACATACATATTTAGAAACAGATTTTGTACATTTCCTTAGAGATGCTTTTAAATAAATTCTTCATGCACCCAGTCTTTTGTTTCTTTGTTATATAATCTCCACAGTTGTTCGTAATTTGTGAAAAATGCATAATTATATAGAAAACTTGGAAATAATTGTTTCTTTTCAATTATTGGTAGAGGTGTAGAATCTGTGGGATGTTTTCAATATTTTAAAATCAATCTTTTAACAGCCATACTGTTGGCTTTAATAACTATTTGTTGTTTGGGATCTATTTGCATTTTATTATACATCTCTAAAATTATATATTTGGGGTCTTGCTACTACAAAGGTCTAAAACCTATTTGGTGAAAAATTTTAAAAGATTGGGACCACAGATAACAAACATCTCCAGAGAGCATGATAAATATTTGCAACCTGTGCCCTGAAGTGCCAGCAATCTGCTGATACGGATGAATGTATTTTATTTAATCTGTAAGGAGATAAATATGCCTTATTAAATATTTTGAATTGACCAGCTCTATCCCTGAAGAATTTATACTCTTGTATTAAAACACATACCATTAGCCATTGTAATTCTATGAATGCATTATCAAAATTTTTTTCCACTTCTGTATGGTTTCTTTATGTACCAGTGCCACTGTTTTGTTTAGTAAATGAACAATCCATGGAAATTCTTTATTCTTCTTTTGGGTAACCAGGTAAGGCCCACTAGGCACAAGTACCTATTTTCAGGAGTGACCCAGGAGCGCTGGTGTAGTTACATGACTTGCTCAGAGTCACAGCTTTTTTACTCTAGTATTTAAAATAGTTTGTAATTCCTCTTCAATCTTTTGATTGTTTGGGGGTCTTTCTCATCTTTTAAAACCTTTTTTTATAAAGGCTGCATAGTTGATAGAAATAAAGCCTGTGATAATTTTCCAGATCATATTTTGTTTTGAATTTTCCCCAATCTAAAATGTTACCATTTTCAAAAAAGGTCTTGCCATATTTTAATCCCTTTTGATTTCCATGTTTGTTTTTTAATAACTTCCCATTTAATCTAAAATTAGGATTTTTCCGTATTTTATTCACTGAGGATATTTTAGTTGCCCAATGAGTTTTGTTAGTAAATTGATGAATTATATAACTTATGTTTCTAGTTATAGCAGAGCTTGATTTATTATATTTATTTGCTGTATATAGAATTGTCCTAATGTCTATCAATTCCAATGTCATTCCTTTTATTGGTGCATTTATATCCTTCAGTTCTACTGTGTCTGTATGGGCCCATCTAACTGCTATTTAAATTATGATGTCCAAATTGTACAGGCCATATGTAGGATTCCTATATCTGATCAAGCCATCCCATCTTGTTCTTCGGGCAAACATAGTTTACTTCAAGCTATCCTGGGCTGTTTATAGTTCCAAATGAACTTCTGAAATAAATTGTTAATTTGTTATACCAATTTGTAGGAATGGGTGTGATTACTGTTTGAAGTCTATAAGATAAATATGGAATTGCTAGCATATTAATAATCTGAATTTTCTCCATAATGATAAAGCAACTTTGCTCCAATCTGTTAATTTATCTGTCAGAGAAGTTAGCATCTTATTATGATTCAGTAAATAATTTTCTACAGTATATTGTTTGTAATGTCAGTTCCTAAATATTTCATCCCATTCCTTGTAGAACTGCATTAAAGACTCCTTTTGACTTTTCTGTCTGAACGGCACCAAAGGTTATCATTTCAGATTTAGTCTTATTCACCCTATATCCTGCCACTAGTGAAAATCTTAGTATTGTGTTTTTTAACTCTTGCAAACTTTCTTCTGGATTTTGTAGTATTAATAGTAAATCGTCTGCGTAGGCATTGATGTTTACTTCCTGAGTACCTATTTGAATCCCTTTTATCTTATTGTTTGCTCTAATTTCACTCAGTAATAGTTCTAGTCCTATAATGAATAAAGAGAGAGATGAAGGACATCCTTGTTCACCTCCTCGTTGCAGGACAAACAAATCTGTAAAATTGTTAACTTTTATTTTAGCTATTGTTTTTTATAGATGTCTCTGATGTAACCTATGAATATTCCTGGGATACCAAAAATACTTATAGACCCAAACAGGTACCTTCTCTCAAGCATATTGAATGATTTAGTGGCATCCAGTGAAAGAAAAATAGCTGGAATTTTGATCTTCTGCATATATAATGTCAAAAATTGGATTTTATAGAGGCCTGATTGTAGTGATCTGTTTGGTAAGAAACCTTGATTGGTCTATATGGATAATTGTGTTCAGTATTGTTAACAGCCTATTATTTAATATATTTGTATAGATCTTGTCATCTATATTTCCTGTAGTATAGCCACTGGCCTGTAATGTTCTACCTTATGTAAATATTTGTCTATTTTGGTATGAAGGATATATATGCATGACTAAAGGATTCTGGGATTCTGTGTGCATTTTTTATTTGGTTATAAAGGGTTACTCTTAGTGGTACTATTACAGATTCCATAGCAATATAAACCATCAATGAATATCCATCTAGTCCTGGACTTTTCCCTTTTGCCATACTATGTATTGTGTTTTTTTATCTCCAAGGCAGTAATAGGTTTTATTAAATTTTCATTTTCTTCATTTGAAATTTTGTTGGAGCAATATTGGTCATAATAATCAATTTCTATATCTAAAGGAGTACAATCTGAAGTATATTGTTTTTTTTAAAGAATATATAACATTCTTCTATAATTTGCTTTTGATCAGAAATAAACTCTCCATTGTTATTTCTAAACATAGTAATCTCAGCTTTTTTATCTGATGCTTGTGTTCTTTTTGCCAGCAACTTCCCTGTTTTTTCAATATTTATTTTCCAATATCTATTACTTCTGGCCCAACCCTGCTTCACTTGAAAGATTTCTGTTGAATTCAGTAACTTCTTTAGTTCTAAATATTCTTGTGTTTTCTCAGTGTCACCACTTCTGATGGCCAGTTCTAGAAATGTGTTTGTCTTCCACTTCTTTTAATATTAATTTCCTTTTTTTCCCTCCAAGATGCCTCAGAGATAATACCTTTAATAGCTGCTTTAACCTCATCCCAGCAGTGAATGATATTATTTTCATTTAACATATTTTCTTTAATAAAATACTGGATCTCATCTTTAATTTTTTGAACAAATGAGTAGTCTGATAACAGATTGTTATTAAATCTCCATATCTGACATTCTTTTGCATGAGTTCCTATGGTCAGATTATAAGAGACCAAATTATGATCAGAAACAGAAAGGGGTTCTATATTTGCTATAATATCATATCAATTGACTAATAATTCTGTAGATATTAATATATAATCCAACCTGGAAAAAATCTTGTGATGAGCTGAATGGTGAGTGTAATCCCTTGCTTTGTCATGTAGTTCTCTCCAGATATCTTCAAGACTATAGGAGTTTAAGAAATATGTAATAATTAGGATTTGTATTTATCCCAGTTTGAAGGCTGTGATGTTTTATCTAAATTACAAGCTAATATAGCATTAAAGTCTCCAACCAATATAATATAATAAAAATTCCATTTATTAATCATTTTACTGATTTCAGCCAGAAAACTTCCATAACCTCCAAATGGTGCATAGACCAATCCAAAAATTATTGTAATTCCATCAACCTCAGCTTTTACTAATATAATTTGAGCTGCTTGATCTGCCATTGAGTCTAGGATTTTCCCTTTGAACTTTTTACCAAACAGTACCACCACTCCTGCACTTCTTTTGACCAAGAGAATAATAAAAACCCATTTTTTTCTTTAACTTTTGGACCTTTCTCATTTAAGAAAATCGCCTGAAGCGTTGTCACATCAACTTGAATTTTCTAATTTTAGCTAAAATTCTATACTTTTTCACCAGTGAATTTACCCCATTTACATTCCACATTCCTCCTCTAGTTGGTGTTATCATCTCATATGTAACAGCACATCTTCCCTTAATAGTAACTGTACTCTATGTGTCTGCATTGTTCTTAATTTTCAAAAATTCACAGAAAAAAAATTAGAAAACCCATGGTCCTCCCTCCGGAACATTTACAGTCATTATCTTTTTGGCCCCACCTTCCAGTATGCCAAAGACCTATGTCTAACATTCCCCACAATTACTTAGGTACAACTGCCCAACCCATTGCTAGCCTCCCCTTCCCTCCTGGAATGTATAACTTAAGTTATTTTTGATCAATTTTGGCAGTGTTTTCATTGACTTTCCATCCTATCTTTATCTGTCCCTCCTTAGTTTTAACCATCTTCATAGGCTGTAAATATGTTTGGTAAACAAATGTTTAACTCTTGTGTGGCTTCTGTAATATTATCATAAATAAGTTCTTGACTATTGAGTAACACCTTCATTTCTGAGGGGTATATGACAAAAGCCTTATAGCCCTTTTCCATAACACCATTTGAGCACCTCAGTATTGCTTCCTCTGTTCCCAGAGGCTCTTTGAGAAATCATGCTTCACATATATTTGTTGGTCTCTGAATTTGAAATTCTTTGCTTTGCAAAATGCCTGCATCACCTTATCTTTACCCTCTGAGGTTAATAATTTTACTATTGCTAGATGGGGTACCCCTTCTTTCCCTCTCTGTGATAGCCAATGTACTTTGTCTATTATGGGTAACTTATTTACTGTTTTCAATAATTATGAAAATAGATTGTTAGATCATGTAGTGAAATGTCTTTTTCACATTCAGGAAGAAATCCAAAAATCCACATATTTTTTTCTTCTTGAGCAATTCTCCAGATCATCAAACTTAGAGTCTAAATGTTTCTGCATTTTTTAATAATGGTGTCACCGTGTCCTCCATTAAGAATGTCAACTTTCTAGTTTATTCTTTTTATTTCATGCTCTAATTTAACTTCCTTTCTGAACATTGTTGCATTAAAATTTGCAACTGATTCTGGAAGTTGCTGAAGTTTGTCTATTACATTTTGTAGTGCACTGATATTGCTGATCAGTTGCTGGACCCATACTGGAGCAGGGTTGCTTATTTGGCTTGAACCTGCTGTTTGCTCTTCTGTCTGGTCTTTTAAGTCTGTTTTAGGCTTGCCTTCTGTGGTACTAGCAGGCAAAACATCTCTTTAAAATGTCCCATCTGGGTCTTCCCCCTGAATGTTTAATGGGGGTTTCCCCTTGGTTAACTAATGCCTTCCCTTTTTTATCTTTATCCTTCATTTTTCCATCTCAGATTGAATCTTGGGTCCCATCTTGGTGGTATTTGGGCCTGTTGAACTGCAACAATTTTTAAAAGGAAGTTGTGATTGCTTAAGTTTCTTCTTGTCTAAGTCTGCTTTTACTGATTTAACTTGTTCCAGCTACTTTGTTTTAATGTTTCTTGAACTGTCCCTTTAGTTGAATGTTTCCTTTCTGAATTTTTAAAGATTTGTGCAAGTCTTTTTTCCTGTATAAAGTCTTTGGAGTTATTGGAATTGTTAAAAACAGCTTGTTGTGAACTGCACTGAGCTCTTGTTCTAGGTGTATACCTTAAATGTGGCCCTATTCATTCCTGCATGAACTGTAAATGTTTTCACTGCTTTCTTTATTTTTATTCAGCTTCTTTATTTGCATGTTTAAATAAATAAGTTGTAGAAATACACAGTTGTTTGCTGTACAAGTTTTTCTATTTGTTACCTGAATCAATAATAGTCCTACAGTCCTTTGTTTTTTAAATTAAGTCCATTTCAGTAATTTTTTTTTTTATCTTGATCCTGTATGGGGTCTGCCAGACTCTTTATGCTTATGCCAGAAGGAAAGCGTGTTGTCCTCCATGATTGACTGTCTCCTGAATTAGTAACCTCTGTGCTCCAGTCTTCCTTGCCTGTTGCGGCCTTCCTCCTCCAAATCCTGCTGAGATCTGTTGCCTGGGTGCTGCATTTGCTGAAATTGATCTTCTTTCTTGAACATCCCAATATGTCATCACTTTTGTTCTCCTGAGTCTTCAAATCTTCAGCATCTTCTATGGTCTCCTCTCCACACTGTGTTCTCAGCTGCCCATCCATGGTTCAGTGCTCTCTTTACTTCTCCACCAACCATATATCAGGTGCTAATATTGCTCATCTTTTTATTTCCAATGAATGAGAAAGAAGGTTCAGGACTGAGTTCGTCTCGGACCTACCAGAGTTTCAGTCTTCTAAGTCTCTGCTTCGGAGCCCTTAACAAGTGATTAAAGTTAATCAATGTTTAAAGCCTTTTTTCCCTGCCATTCAGCCAGGAAGATCAGTGCAGCACCTTCTTGCTGCCTAGCCCATGGCTGAACCTGTTGCATCACCACACTCCATCTCCCCCCTCAGAAAATTTGAATATGTTAAATGATGTGGGACAGGGCTGTCCACTCTCGAAATACTATTTCTGTTATTTCTGGAACTCTTGTTACAAAGTATTCAAAACAATGAAAAAAAATAGAAGATATTAAGTTAGATCAAGAAGAAATTAAGTTATGTGCATATGCAGAGGATGTGTTATTCAAAAATTACAATAGTTCTGTAGATGCCATGCTTGATGAGGTGAAGAAATATGCAGAAGTTTGTGGCTACAAGATAAATAAGAGCAAATCTATATTGATGCTTATCTTCAGAGAAATATTGATGGGTGGAGCTACATTCATGACTTTAATGTTGAAAGTCAAATTAAATATTTAGGAGTCATTTTGACCAGTGATCATGAGGAAACTATCAAAATTAACAATTATAATATTAAAAATAAAATGATGGTTAAGTAAGAAATGTGGCAAGCTCTATCAATCCCTCTGGGGCTGCATGGAAGTGTTGAAAGTGATGGCGGTGCCACATATTATTTATATGATATTCACCATTTTCAATGGACCAACAGAGAAATGGTTCTCTGAAATCAGAAGGATCTTATTTCACAGTTTCTCTGGAGAGGGGAAAACCTCTGATTGCACAGGCAAAAATGACCATTTCCAGATATCTAAGTGGATTTTGATGTCCAGATCCATTAAAATATTTTTATAGTCAAGTTATTGAAAAAGCATGGGAATGGATGTTTTTCCCAGTAAAAGACCAGAAGAATTTCAAGAAGATCATACAAGATGAAAGCAATTTTTTTTTTCTGAATGGACCTTCCCCAAAACTTTTTAACATGTTTATCAAATCAGTTATGGTAACATTATGAAAAGCATTGCAATGTTTTTTCAGCTAACATAATTACATGGTTCATTATGGAAATAGGTATATATGAGATAAGAAGATATTGGAGTATGGTTTTATCAAATGGAAGGGTCTCTTAGTGGATGGTAGCTTTATGACCATAGAACAAGCTCAACATAGACTAGGAAGGAAACATAAATTATTTTTTTCGAATATTTTTCTCTTAAATGAAACTTTAAACAGGTTTGTAAATTGAAAGGAGTTTAATATTCAGAAAATTTAGAGAGAATGTTAAAGGAGGAGAAGACATTGTTGGGAAAATGATTAAAAATCTGCTAGCAAAAATATGTAAGATGATGCAAAAACAAATGTAACACCATGGGAAAAATTAACATATAGACATATACACATAGAAGTTGTTGGCAGATAAGAACCTCTTGGCCCACCTAGTCTGCCCTATATTCCCTACCTACTGTGCCACTGCAGACTCTACTTGATCTATTTGATATATAATATATTTTGGCCCTTGTCCCATAGAAACTGATATCAAATCTTTATATATACTTTTGTCTCATACCTGATGATGGCTGTCTGTGGGTGCTTATATAGTCTGGTCCTTTTGTTGCTGGGTGGTGGGCAGTTAGGGTTGGAAACCCTAATGTCACATTTCCCTACTATTCTGTTGTTACATTAAACCTTAATGGTGCATTAACACAGTTTTTTTGTGGTTTTGTTTTTGCAATGAATATATACATATATTATAGAGGTGCAGTAACAACTCAACAGTTAGGGTGAGTAGGCTGTTTAATGTTAAACCCCAATTTTTGCACAATAATAACTTTGGTGATGTTTGACAAAATAGCACAAAATTTGCCATGTATGGTCAGGATGTCATAGTCCCAAGACATGAAAAGTTTTGTGATGGCATTTTGTACAGTTTTCAATATATGGAGCACCAAAAAAAAAAAAACTGTACTTAACAGTGCATATGTTTTGCTCTCACCTACACCCTCTTATGGTGTGGATTTTTTTCATGAGAATTTTCAGGTTTGAAGGGGCCTGTGCTAAGGGTGTGCCTTTCAAAACTTTAGTGAAAAATACTGTTTTAGAGTTATAACCATTTTTGAGCTAATGTTCAAGTTCGACCAGTAAAGAAAAAAACTTTCACAAGTGCTTATTCTCATGATTTACCTCTTGTGCTATTTTTACATTCACAAACATTGAAAATGCATAAAAAATCTGTTTTTAACAAACAAACACCTGAACCTACTTATACAGGGCCCATTTAGCTAGAGTCTGCCGTTTGTTTGTTTTTTAAAAATACCAGAAATACCTTTTCTGGGAACCCCCAAATTCAGGATGCTCAGCTTAGCAAGAGGGATCATTCACCTGTGTTCTCTGTATCAGAACAGTGGGACTTTCTTGAGCTCTTCAACTACAGCTGGAAGCCATGCTGCAGGCTGCAGTCATAGCACTGAGCCACCAATTTCCTGTTCTCTCTATTCTGTCTCTTTGTCTGTCTGTCTATCTATTTACTCTAGATAACTAATAATAAATTTAATTTCGAAGTGGACTGGGGTCCCCACCCTTGATACCATTTGTCTTAACCTCCCTTCCCCTTCAGGTCATTTGCCCAAGTTCCCATATTGTAGGTTGGGAGAAGCAGGGGTGTCCACCCCTGGTGCTACCGAACAGTAGCCTGACAATGGGGTGCCCAGTCCCCAGCATCAGAATGTCCCTGACATGTCACCTGTAATGATAAAAAACATTCCTCATTGTTTTGTTCCTCTGCAAAAAAGAAAGCAGTCCCTCTCTGATCTGACCCACCCACCCCAACCTCCCACCACCCCACATACCCCCACACACCCTCACTCACCTGAACATGTCCCAAGGTGAAGACCCACTCTCTGATTGAATGCACTTCTTGCTGCTTGACCCAGCAACTGCTATATGAGAAATTAAGGCAAGTGTGGTTCAATGTATTTCAATGGGGTTTTTAACTTTGATGCATAACTTTGTCATTTTTGCATATTTTGACCCCAGATTTTCAAGATGGCATTTTTGGGACCCCGCCTCATTATCAATGGTGGTGGAGTTATGCAAATCAAGCCCAAAAGATGATTTTCTGTTTGCTTGGCAAAATCATCTTTTGGGCAGGAATTAAACATTTTTACCACCCTCGCTCATAAGGAGGGGTCATGAGATGGCTACATTGAAAATATGGGGTTAAAATATGTAAGCATGACAAACTGATGAGCGGACATTGAAGTTTTGCTATGCTTGCTTGCAACATTGGTAATTTTAAATATTTTTACTCCAAATTTTCAGCATAACCATTTTTTCATACCACCACACAAACATGATAGCTGTCATTTTCAAACCCGGGTCAAAATGTTTTTGCATCTGTGGCACGGAATGAAGTTTCAGTGGCATGGAATGATGTTTCAGTGGGGGATTTGAAACTTTTCATCAACCAGGTTCATGAAGTGGGTTAATAAGAAGGCTATGCTGAAATTTGGTGTACAAGTACAGTAAAATGCCCAGGTTATGAGTGAACATTGCAGTGTTTCAACGTCCACTTATAACTTTGGTAATTTTCAATATTTTGACTCCAAACGTTCAACATAACCATTTTTCCACACCACCTCATAAATGTGCCATGTGTCATTTTTAAAATCCTGGATGAGATGTGTTTTCCCACTTCTGGTGTGAAACTACATTTTGGCCAGTATACTATAAATGGTACATGTCATGTTTATAAGGCAAATCATAAAATGAGTATCTTGAAAATTTAGGGTAAAAATAAAAAAAAATACAATTATTAACTAACTTTGTGTGTAGTGGCAGTCTTGACCCCAGCAAGTATGCTTTGTGATCCTGTGCCACTAAACTGAGTCTGGGAGTGAGCTCAGTGACTCAGCTGGGTGGGGTGAGGGTGGGGGGATTGTGCTGTAATGCCACCCCTAGCGAGGAAATGAAAGATGCAGGGTTCTCTGCACATGCCTGGGGATCATATAGTGAAGACAGCTGCCCTCTTGGCATAGAGCCCTGCACCTCTCCACCTTGTAGGGCAGAGTACCCTGTGCATTGGCTGACAGATGCACTCTTTGCCTCATGCATCGGTATCTGCAGCCACCTGGAAGTGCAGGGACCGCAAAGCCTGGCACTTCTGCAGCCCATCAGACATTCACATGAATTCTTAACATCCATCACTACACTTCTGTTGCAGGATGGAGTATTCCCTTGGTGCAGGGACCTGCATGAATGTGTATATGATTCCACTGTCTCAAAAAGAAAGCAAATTCTTTTTTTATTAATGCAATAGTTATTTATTTGAATTTTGATGACCAGGTAGGCCCACTGAGACAAAGTTGTCCCTTTTTCAGGGGCGACCTGGGAAACAGATACATTCCATAAATAATACATAACAATTACAGAGGTAAGCATTTACAGCATCTAGTGAATGGACAGTGATAAAATAGTATTTTCAAAGCACACACAGCATCATATAATGAAACATACTGATGATTGTTAAATTCATAAACTAGCTATGTTGTACATACATATTTACATGCTGTCATAAACAGTGAGGTCATATGAAGAGATGTTATAAAAATGGACCAGGACTGGTATCTCTTAGATCAAAAAGAAAGTGAGAGGAAGGGGGTTAGGGGAGAGAGCCAGATGTTATAGGAAAGGATTCCAGTTACAGATGGGAGGAGAAAATAGAAGAAGAGGTTAAGTACAGTTACAGATGGAAGGAGGAAAGAACAATTTTTTGTAGTGTTTTTAAGTTGAGGAAGAGACGTGCAGGAAAGTAGCCCTTTGGGAGTCTTAGGGTAACTTAATGCCACAAAAGTAGGGAAATGCGGAGTTAGGGTTTCCAACCCTAACTCCCCACTCCCAACCCCCAAGCAACAAGAGGAAAAAAAATTAGGGTTTTGTGTCTCTGGAGTCTTGGCAAATCAGTGGTGGGGTCTTCCTTGGGGTTGTCAACTCTAATGCCCACCCCATTCCCTGAGCAAACAACATCGCACATGATCTTCTTTTTTCACACAGGGCCCACAGGACCCTGTATGAAGAAAGCTACAACCAATTGTGTTGGCAACATGTGACAAGACATACTTCTCTACCTTTGAAGTCTGTATCACTATGAGGCACTGCCTTGGAGCTGTACCTTGTGCTTCAAACAGGAAGCTATGGGCTGGGTGGAGGGGTGAGCATTAGGGTTTACAACCCTAAGGAAGACCCCAACACTGACTCGCCAAGAAACCCCAAACCCTAACATTTTTCCTTTTTGTTGGTTGGGGTGGGGAGTTAGGAATGGAAACCCTAACACCGCATTTTCCTACTTTTGTGGTGCTAGGTTACCCTAACTGGTGCATTAAGAATTTATTTGACAAATAATATATATCTATATCTATATATCTATATTTGGGCCCTCGTCCCATAGAAATTGTTATCAGATATTTCACCATATTCGGTGATATTCAATCCAAATTAGCAGATACACAACCAATTAACTACTACTGTATTGTGTTATGAACACCTTAATAATCATTAAGACTTAAAAAGCACACTATGAACCACATTATTACAATTTTAATAACATATAATAGCAACTTAATAAATGTAATTACCATCTTCATAATACATGTAATAGCCACCTCATTAACTGGTGTACTGTAACAGTTACTTTATTAACACATGTTTCAATCACCATAAAAACTTTACAAGTTCTCATAACTAAAACTCATGAGAACCAACAGAGTGCAGCAAACAGCATACAAAAACTGCTCCAACCTAAAATCCTATTACTCAGGCAATACTCCCTCATCTCACTTACATAACAGCCATGGCCTTTGACACTCAAGCACTCTCTGTCTTCTCTACAGGCAAGCCCACCATGCTGGTGCTACTATTGCCATGCTGATGCTGACTGGATCCTGCTGCTGCCAACTCCCATCATGTTCCTGACTGCAAACACCATGAATCTTCTAACTCCCATCATGCTCCTGACTGCAAACACCATGAATCTTCTAACTCCCATCATGCTCCTGACTGCAAACACCATGCCTCTCCTGATGGGTGTTCTGGACTGAACTCCCAACCACATGCTACAAGTTGCCCTGAACCACCTCTCCCAATCATATTCTGCACACTGCTCCAGAACATACACCATACTGCTCACCATCCTGAACAAACTAGAGGAAGGGCCACTGTATCCTTACCTCCCACATACAGAAAACCTAGAGGTGCAAAATGGTAAATGCCTCAGAAATGCCACTGCAATATGGAAAAAACTACATCAGTATACCACCACACTACACAAAAATCTACACTATGAAAAAACTAAGCTAACACCAGAAAACTCAGAAGTGGTTGCACAGGCTTTAAAATTACCAGCCGAATCTCATATATAAAAAATCTGATGGTGCATTTACATATAATCATGAAATATTAGGGAATTGTTACCAGACTGCCAGACCTAGAATGTACTTTCTAGTATGGACAATAAATTTGATAGCCCAGTGGAAAATGATTAGTGATAGAAAGGAAGGTTCTAGGGTGCCCTTGAGGAGCTTTTGCCTTGAGGTAGTTGGGACCTCACACCTATTAACTGTCATTGGATTGCAGGAAAATTAGGCTAAGGTGTAAAATATTTATTTATTATAATTAATCAATCAGAGCTAATACTCTGAGTTTATCATTTTATTATTATTACTTATTATGCTTTAGGAGGCAGTTTAAGACAATGTACAAGTATGTATGTGGCTCAATGCATGAAAATGGGGTACCAAAGTGTGACATTGGTGTCAATTTTTAAAATTGATAATATAGTGCAGATTATAAGCAATTTTTTATACTGTCACTCATCTTATAAAAAGGTGGTATGGTGCAGGATAAATCCCATTTCAGATCTTGAGATAAAGTCCTCACAAAGTTGCACGTGTAACAGGGGACATGAAAAGCAGGCCTGCATGTGTAATGGGGGACATGAAAAACAGGGCTGCATGTGTAATGGGGACATGAAAAACAGGGCTGCATGTGTAATGGGGGACATGAAAAACAGGGCTGCATGTGTAATGGGGACATGAAAAACAGGGCTGCATGTGTAATGGGGACATGAAAAACAGGGCTGCATGTGTAATGGGGGACATGAAAAAACAGGGCTGCATGTGTAATGGGGACATGAAAAGTAGGGCTGCATGTGTAACAGGGAATGTAAAATTAGGGCTGTCCATGTAACAAGGGAGACTAACATGTGATCGCTGGTGATCGCATGTAATAAGAGACTGGAAATAGCTTTTAAGGTTTCAAAGACTTTATCATTGAAGATAAAAGGGTAATAAATATGTGTCATGCAATCATACCTGAAAAACATATTCAATATTTACAACAAAACTCAATGCTATGTAATGCTCCAGCTAACTATGCGGCTTGAAACTACAGATCACACTACTATCAGACTAAAAATTACATGAAACTACAGACTATACTACTACCAGAATAATCATTAACATATCTATTTATATATGAAAAACAGAGAAATCATTGTGTACAGTTCAAATATAGGCTGATCTATCAATAAAGGCTAATCTAGGATGCCAGGCAAATCACTACAGGCTAATCTACTGTATCCACTACAGGCTAATTAAAAACGCATTATGCCAAGTCTTATGAAAAAGGAAAAATCTATTTGTTAGGGTTCAACACAGTGCACTGAAAAGCAAAGCAAGTCCATTTAACCCCATTTTTCCTGTATCTTGCTGAACTTTGCAGAAATTGTCTGTATTTCATCACTGTGGATTTCAAAGATGCCACCTCCATTCTGGAACTGTATTGGCACATGAAAAATTAATTTTCTTCACACATGGTCAGTGTCCTGATGCCTTGGCCATGTAAAAATATTTCCATGCTGCTTCATGAACTTGAAAGAGTACCATTGTCCCACAGGTTCCTGATTCACAGCGGTTAGTTGCCTAACATAAAATTACTTAGAGTAGTACACGGCATAGTACCGATTGATTTGTATCATATCTTGGGATACAAATGGTCTCATCTTTTTTGGAACTGGGTTGTTTGTGGATAATGTAGCAGAAATGTTGCTGGTGAGTGTAGTGCACCCCACTGAAGAGACATGCACTTCAGCGTCATCTGATGCACTGACGCGTGCACAATCACTGTCTGCATTTGCTACTGGTGTGGTCTTGGTTGGAACTTGACTGGAGGGTGTATTGTGATCCCGGCATGATCAGCATTTTCATTCACCAAGTCAGTAGGACTAGAGTCAACATGGGAAGTTGAAGTGTGGAGTGCTGTTTTGTTTGCTGGACCAAGGTGGCCACTGGGCATGGTATTGTTTGTCTCTTTTAAAACAATCCTATGTGTGGTGGTAGCTGTTAGTTTTTTCATTTTCCATACTTCAACATGACTCACATTGTCACGGGGCCCATCTCCAGTAATGCAATGTGTGCAAAAACAAGTTAGGTTTTTTTGCTGCCACCACACCATTTGCCAAACACTTCACACTGTGCATCTTGCATATCCCAGGTTCCATTTTTATATTTGGTCTGGCAGGCCTTTTTATTTGGTTTTCACCAACCCAGAAGAATGTCCTCCTGAAATGATCACTGCACCCTTCTGTGGCTGGCTCTATGACCAGTTCAGTCTTGCAAAATTTGTACAGTTCCTTTGCTTTTCTTATTGTGGCCTGACATGATTGCACAGCTCTGCTTGGTGCTGATTTTACAACACCACTCTCACCATCTGAAGGACCCTTTCCATGTCGTGAATCGAAAAAAGCCCTCTTGATGGGGAATCCATATTGAGTGGATGACATTGAAATGTCAAAGAAGGCCCATTTTGATTTATACTGGCTGCCACAGCCATCTGTGAAATTTACTTATTTGCTTATATTTAAGGAGCATTCTTTTCTTAGGTGTGCATTTCCAATCTCCACAAAGTGGCGCATGGCATGGTGATCGTGTTTTAAATCATTTGAGATAAATACTAATGACTCATTGTGGAGTTACAGTCGTCACATGGGTAGTAGGATACTACTGGATGAAGCGTGGCTTGTGCATGATGCCAGTGGGCTGCCTGAACTTCATCCTGCAATTTACAGGCATAGTTCTTGGCAAAGTCCAGAACCATCACTACCCATCCCTTGGGTAGGAATTTTTTGATATGAACAAACTGATGGTGCTACTATGCTGCCACATGTGAGTGCCGGCCCAAAAATAAAAGTTCCTCTTCTATGATTTCCACCCGCTGTCTCAATATTGATTTTTTAATTTTCAAATCTTTTCTTGTTTGCTGCATCTGTATGCCATTGACATCTCGCATGACCGTTATATTCTCCCACTGCTGCCATGTTATACTGTCTTGACCATGGCCCTTAATTAGAACTTCCATGGCTCTTCCAAAATTAGCCATGCTGCATTGTTCACATATTTTCTCAACACAGTCCAACCTGTAGAACTTTTGCAAAGGAGCTCGTTGATACATTGTTAGCTCGACTGCATGATATACAGTACATTCAGGACTTTGCATGATGTGAGGTGGTAAAGATCGGCAGTACAGTTCAGTGCCTTCAGTTTTAGTCCAGTATTCACACAGTATTCACAGAGGCATTGGTCCAGTTTTTGTTCTTTTGCAATGCTTGGGCCGTAGACTTCCAAATTTCCTTGTTCCCACTGGTGTGTCCGGGTTCTGGTGTGTGAATTCTGTATAAAGAGCATGAATGGGTTTATCAAGATATGAACGGAATGTTCTACTTCTTTTCAAAAAGGCTTTTTTTGTGAGGCAGTGGGGTTGCAGAGTCTTCAAAAAAGGTTGCCACTTTCTGTGTTGTTGACTCAGGCAGTGCAGACTTGTGTCATGTGGTGCATTTCTTTTCCCCTCGGGATACCTTCTTAAGCCTTTTCCAGCTTATTCCCAGTGTTGCCCTTGCTGTTCCGAGCAGCCTGTATTTTTTTAACGCAAGAATAGTGCTTATGAACTCTCTGTTAAGGTGTCGGTCAAACTTTTTGTTACTTTTAAGGTGCGACATCTTATCCATGACAGCAGACATTAGTTTGTTCTGTAGGTTGGTTGGACCGGGAAACACTTTGCGTTGAACCATTGCAGCTTGTTTGGCTGGAGAACAAGCAGACAGGATCTTCTGCATTACACAGATGATTCGATTGGGAGATTTTGGAAGACCTTTTCTGGCTCTCTGCACAGCCTTTCTTGGGGCACTATCATATCTTCGGTTCCCTGGTGTCTCACACTGCTCTCTCTCTCTGGAATTGTGGCTGGTACTGGTACTGGTGTGGTGGTGGCAGCATCTTGTGCTTGCTTGTTTAGCTTCTTTCTTTCAACATATTTCTGGCATTGCTTTTCATTGATTCGTATCCATTTCTGACTTGTCATTTTAGCATGCTGTTGCTGTTTTTTCTCCCTTCAAACTTCACTTTTTGCTTTTGCTCATCGACCCTTGTTTCTCTTTTAGTGGGTGCAGTACTTATGTCAACCTGAACTTGTCTCTTCTCCTTCTGAGCTTCTCTGTATCTTTGCATCTTCTCTCTAGCCTTCTGGTTGTACTGTTACGCTGCTCAACATTCATGTTGTTGCGGTATGTACGTAAGAGTGCCGCACATCTCTTCAAATAATGCTGGTAACATTCTGTGTCATTCTTGACATTTATTCTGTAATGCTTGCTTTTTTTCTTTGCAGATTGAGGGGTGGCTAAATTTCACTGAGATTCACCAAGAATGGCTGCTGCAGACACACATGGTCTTCTTCTGGATTCCATTATTCCAAATGTCAACTGTGGAAACACAAGTCAATTTAAAAAATGATGATTTATTACCTTTTCCTGAAACACAATTTTGGTAGATACAAATGATTAAGGCAACAGCATGCTGCCAAATAAGAGTGAAGTGACAGCTGATAGAATGAAACACGCCATCCCAAGAAAATGACAGTTCTGTAACTGAGTTAGTGGTAACTCACACAGCAGAAGAATGATGCAAGAAAAAGATTATTCAATAGTCACCGCAAGTGATTAGTCACAACATCCAACACAAGAAGAGATGCTTCACAAAACCGATGAAACGCAAGCGAAGATTATTCAATAGTCACCGCAAGAGATTAGTCACAACAAACATTAGAAGTGAAGAGGATTCCCAAAACAAGATGGAGACACGCGCATCCACCCACCTGCAAACAAAATGGAAGCCTGCATCTACCCGCCTGCAAACAAAATGGAAGCCTGCATCCACCCGCCTGCAAACAAAACGGAAGCCCGCATCCACCTGCCTGCAAACAAAACAGAAGCCTGCATCCATCCACCCACCTGCAAACAAATTGGAAGCCTGCATCCACCCACCTGCAAACAAAATGGAAGCCTGCATCCACCCGCCTGCAAACATAATGGAAGCCTGCATCCACCCACCTGCAAACAAAATGGAAGCCTGCATCCACCTGACTGCAAACAAAATGGAAGCCTGCATCCTTCCACTTGCAAACCAAATGGAGGCACACATTAGTCTGCCTGCAAACAAGAAGACATAGGCACACACATCACAACATGGTACAAAACAGAAAGGACTTGGATTTGTAAATGGGTATTATTTTGTAGGGAAACAATTACAACAGATGCTTTCCCACAATAAGCAAAAGATGCAGTACAACTTAGCCTGTCGCTGACTTGCTGAATGATTTAATGATTCATGGTGTTTGGGGTTGGGACTAAAATGCTGCATGGTCTGAGCCTGTGTTTGAAAGCCTTCTGCGGTGTGTAGGCCTAGATCAGATGATTTGGAAACCAAAAATGTTACTTTTGGGTTCTGAATGGTCCGATCGAGGCGTACACACCACAGCAGGCTTCCAAACACAGGCCCACACCATGCGTCATGATAGCCCCACACCAAACACAGTGCAGCATTTACAATCCAACTCTGATAAAAACCCCAAAACATAATTAAACACAGTAAAATGCATTGCAGCTGGAGAGTCCCCCTGCTCCCCCCAGAAAACAAAACCATCATGCCACCTGGTGTGGACCTGTGTTTGAAAGCCTGCTGCAGTGTGTAGGCCTCGATCAGACCATTTGGAAACCAAAAAGTTACTTTTGGGTTCCAAATGGTCCCAATCAAACCTACACACACACAGCAAACTTCCAAACCTGAGCCCACCTCCATGCGGCATGATAGCCCCTCCACCAAACACAGTGCAGCATTTACAATCCAACTCTGATAATAACCACAGTAAAACGTATTGCAGCTGGATAGTCCCCCCACCCCCCGGAAAACAAAACCATCATGCCGCATGGTGTGGGTCTGTGTTTGAAAGCCTGATGCAGTGTGTAGGCCTCGAATGGACTATTTGGAAACCAACAAAGTTAATTTTGGGTTACGAATGGTCCGATCGAGGCCTACACACGACAGCAGGCTTCCAAACACAGGCCCACACCATGCGTCATGATAGCCCCCCACCAAACACAGTGCAGCATTTACAATCCAACTCTGATAAAAACCACAAAACATAATTAAACACAGTAAAACGCATTGCAGCTGGAGAGTCCCCCCAACCCTCCGAAAACAAAACCATCATGCTGCATGGTGTGGACCTGTGTTTGAAAACCAGCTGAGGTGTGTAGGCCTCTATCGGACAATCTGGAAACCAAAAAAGTTACTTTTAGGTTTTGAATGGTCCGATTGAGGCCTAGACACCACAGCAGGCTTCCAAACACAGACCTACACCAATACGGCATGATAGTCGCCCCCTTCCCCAAACACAGTGCAGCATTTACAATACAACTCATAAAAAAACTGACAAAGCAAGATCATATGTTGCATGTACCCCCCACACACACACACACACACACACACACACACACACACACACACAGTCTAAAATGGTGGACTGAACAAAGGGTGATTCCCAGCCACCATCACTATGCAGGCCACGATTTAGAGGTAATGCCTTTGTCCACCCCATCCAAACATTGCTTTTTTTTTGCACAGGATTTAAGCCTTAAATGCTGATCAGGCCCCTTCCTTCAACCCCACACTTTACATCGTAACAACTAAAATCTGAAAACCCATTTGCTTGCCCATGCTATGCTTGTCATGAACAGGGACATGTATAATTCCTGGTCCCACAAATACAGGAGAGGAGCTAGTATGCCACATTTTAAAAATCAAGCACCAAAATTTACAACTGATATGCTGTTATGGTATTTAGCACCGTAGTAATTGCACCCTAATGTCCTAGGCATACATTGCTCCCTAATTTCCCTAAGTTGTTTGCCCTCAAATGTAACAGCAGCCTTCCCTGCTTCAGCAAACTCGTTGCGTAATGATCGGGAGGCAGAGGGGACACGAGCAATTCGATCATTGCTGGCAAGACTGGAAAGCAGATGAACGTCACAAAGCTCCAACTTTTAAACCCCCCTATGGACCTCCTCACTAATGCTACATGTCACCGGTCCAAATGAAGTACTCACTGGCCCTACTGGTCGCGCGAGGGCTCAGCATGAACATACGGGAACTGGGACAGGAAAGGTCATGGGGGGCATTAAAGCAACACAGCATGAAACAGGGAAAGTTAAAAAGATGTCCCAAAGCACTGCTCACTCATCAAGTCGTGGGCCCACTGTATCCAAGCAAAAATGCAACAAATTGAAATAAAATCCAACTTTTTGGACCACTGAATGCATAGGGAGGGAAGGGGACATTCCTGTTTATGTCAGAGACCCATTTTTAAATTGTGTCTAGCATGCTAAATTTTATATTTCTGTGATTAGAATTTTACTCAGAAATTAAAACAAGGGTATGAGCTTTAGGAGAATACTGTTTTATTTGAAAAAAATACATAAAACGGGATCTTTGTGGACCATGTTTCAGACATTGGTAGCCATCTCACAACTCACCCCTCATTTTTCCTTGAATTTTGTTAAAAAAAGTGACGTTTTCAGGCACGTGAGTGTGGCATGACATTCATTTTAAGTTATTTATCTGGTCATATAACAACCTGAATGAACCAACATATTGACCGGGAACATTTTTCCTGCCTTTCTGGTTGGTAGAACATTGCCACCACCATTGGCACCCTATTTTCATACACTGTGCCTGGTGGGAGAAAGGAAATAATTAATCAAAAGAAGGGAAATACAGTAAATCCTCCATCCATGGAACTGTGTACTTTTCCTCAATGATGTGCACTTAGTATAACAGGCATGTTATGCAAAGCCAAATGTGCCCATTGTAAGCAGTGCTGACTGTATATGTGAGGAAGGGATTTAGGGATACAGAAGTACAGGGGCACCCAGAGGGAAAAAAAGGGTTGAAGGTGCTTTGGGTCATCCTGGAGACAGGTACTGGGGCTACTATCCATAGAGGGATAGTATGCAGACCTCCAGCACAGGGAGAAGAGTTGGATAAGTTACTTGGGGAAGCCATCATCAGGATGGCAAGTAAGTGGGAGGTGTTGCTAGTTGGGGACTTCAATCTGTCAGTTGCAGACTGGAGCCTTCAAACTGCAGCTTCAGCAAGAAGCAGGGCTATCCTTTTCTCCCTTCAAGGAGCTTTTCTCAGGCAGCTAGACTACGAAGCCACTAGGGATGGGGCAGTGCTTGACCTGGTTCTTACAAACATGGGTGGCATTTCAGATGCTACAGTGGGCAGTCCCCTTGGTGCCAGTGGATGGTTACATGTCATAACAGTAATCGCTAAACAGCAATTGCTGTTATGGTGAGCGTACATCACCAAAAAGCAAATTGGTGATGTACACTAATAGGTGACAACACATCCGGCATGTTAAAATACTGTTTATGTGAGGGGCTGTGCCCCCAACAATGCCCTTCAAGGGGGGGCTTCTCCACCTGCACCCCCTAACTAAATATAATCAACTCCAGGATGTGAATGTCGGGGAGGGGGAGACAATTTGAAAATAATTTAAAAATTGTGGTGGCAGTAAAACTTTCCCCAGCCCTAGCTCTGAACCCAGTACCTGCTGCACTGCAGCAAGCCACCCTCATCACCACACCACACAGCTAGCTTGGTGGCAGCATCGCACACTACCCCCACACAAACCCTCTTCCCTATCCCTCCCCTTCTCCTCCCTATACCTCCCCTTCTGGTCACCCTCCATGGCTCATCCCTACTATCGCCACTGCATTCTCTCGCTACCCTTACAGGGTAGTCCAAAAGGTAGCACTATAAATGACTGAGTCACTGTTTTGACAGTCACTCATTTACAGTTGCTATCATCACTGGATGCCCCAGTGATCACTGCACAGCATGGTTAACATTAACATGGGAACAGAGGCAAACCACATGAGGATGAGGGTTCTGGATTTTAGAAAGGTGGATTTTAAATAAATGGGAGACTGCCTCAGAAATTGCCCCATGCGAGGATTGTCAGGTAAGGGTACAGGCACAGTTATGAAAAATAAGGGTGAGCTTAATGAAGGCACTCGAACTCTGTGTGAAAGAAGTGAGTAAAAGTAGAAGGAAAAGGAGACCGTTAAGGTTCTCCAGGAAAGTGGCAAAGGTGGTGAGGGAAAAAAGGTTGGCATTCAGGTGGCATAAGGAAATGCAGATGAGGGAAGATGGAGGTATACCAAGTAAAACAGGGAGAAGCAGAACAGGCAGGGAGAAGCAAGAAAGGCAATAAGTGGAGCAAAGGTGCAGACAAAGGAAAGGATAGCTAAATGGGTAACTAAGGGGAATAACACTTTCTTCAGGTACATAAGTGAGAAGAGAAAAGCAAGGTGAGGGATAGTGAGGCTAAGGAGCACGGCAGGGGGAGACCGTGCAGCAGAGGGTTAAGAAAAAGCAGACATCCTGAGCAGGTACTACTGCTCAGTCTTCACAGTGGGGTGACAGGCCACCAGAGAGCAGCAGGAACAAAGGGGGCAGGGGAGGTGTACACAGGTCTATTTTCAGAGGAAAGTGCCCTGAAAGGACTTGCAGCTCTGAAAACTGGGCAAGTCTATGGAGACCAGATGGGATATACTGTATCAAGGGTACTAAAGATACTCAGGGACATGCTAGTTGCCCTACTGATGGCTTATTCAACTGCTCACTGGAAACAGACAAGGTTCTAGAGGATTGGATGAGAGCACATGTGGTCTCTCGCTCCATCAGAGCAGAAGCAGGGTGGAGGCTAACAGCTATTGGCTAGTCAGTCTCACATCAGTGGTTGGAAATTAATGAAAATCCTGTTAAAGGAAAGGTTGGTAGAGTATATTGAGTCAAATGGGCTACAAGACTAAAGGAAGCATGGATTAGTGGGGGTTGGGGAGGTTATGCCAGATGAATCTGATGGATTTCATTAACTGGGTGACTGGGGAAATAGATCAGGGGAGGGCCGTGGATGTGGTGTATCTGAACTCTAGCAAGGCCTTCAACACAGGAGACTGATAAAGAAATTGAGCAGCATAGGGCTGGGATCCAAAGTGGTGAATTGGAAAAGGAATTGGTTAATGGATAGGTGACAGATGATGGTGGTTAATGGCACTCACTCTAATGGGGGGGGGCGCAGGACTCAGTACTGGGGCTGATTCTCTTTAGTGTCTTCTTAAGTATGCCTTTTTGCAGACAAAACCAAAATCCAAAACACTAAGGAGTGCATGAAGAAAATGCATAGGGACACTGGGAAACTTGAGGTGTGGTCAAGAGCATGGCAGTTGCGGTGCAATGCCAAAAAGTGCAAAATCATACACCTAGGGCATAGGAACCCTGCAGCTGACTATGGGATGGCGGAGCTACTGACAGTCACTAAGCAGGTAAGGAACCATGGGTTTATCGTAGCCAAAGATCTTAAAGTGGCAGGGCAGTGTGAGGAACCAGTGGGTGGGGTCAGTGGGATGCTGATATGCATAGGGAGAGCTATCTCCAGCAGGAGGAGGACAGGGTGGTGTTGCCACTGTATTGCTCACTGGTGAGACCCCACATGGAGTATTGTGTCCAGTTCTGAAGGCTGCACCTCAGAAAGGTCATAGGCAAGGTGGAAGAAGTCCAGAGGATGGTAACTACAATGATGCAGGGGTTGCACCAAAAAACCTATGAGGCAAGACTGAGGGATCTCAACATGTACATCCAGGAAAAAAGGTAGAGACCTACAAGTACCTCATGGGGGTGAACAGGGTGCAGGAAGGGAGTCTCTTTCAAATGAGAAAGAGCAGCAGAGCCGGAGGGCATGCAGTAAAGCTGGAGGGGGGGGAGTTTAAGAGGCATATGAGGAAGTACTACTTCACTGAAAGAGTGGTAGACACCTGGAACAGCCTGCCAGCAGAAGTGGTGGAGGCAAAAACAGTAGGGGGCATTGAATATGTATCGGCTAGACATAGGGGGAAAAGTAAATAGGCAAGGAGGAGAAAGGGTCACCGGAGACCAGCTAGAGTCTCCGGAGTCCGACTAGGCAGGGACTATCTCAGGAAGAGGGGGTGGGCCAAGCAGCCCTTTTCTGATGACAAATTCTATCTTTCTACTCATAACTTGGTCATTTGTAAATATTTTTTCACCAAATTTTCAACAAGATCTTTCAGGACACCACCTAATGATCAAGGTAGGTGAAATTTCTCAAAACTTACCAGCAAGGTGATTTTGTAGTCATGCTGCAAAATCACCTTTCATGCAGGATTTTAACATTTTCACCTACCGGGTTCATGTGGTGCGGTAATAAGGATACTATGTTCACAATTTGGGGTCAAAATATTAAAAAAACAATAAAGCTATGGATGGACGTTGACATTTTTCAGTACTCATTCATAACTTTAGTCATTTTAAATATTTTGACTCCAAATTTTCAACATGCTGTAGCCATTTCTTTACATAACCTCATGAACATGAAAGGTGTAATTTTTTAAATCCTGACCAAAATACATTTTTGAACTTGTGTTGCAAAATGACTTTTCAGACTATATTTTATAAATGGCACCTGTCATGGTTTTAAAGGGGAATCATAAAATGAGCATGTCGAAAATCTGGGGTGAAAATGTCCAGAAAAAAGTTATGAAGAAACGTGTGCAGGACAGGACTTTGATCCCATGCTAGTTAGCTGAGTTCTGGGGCAAGCTCAGTGAGACAACTGGATGGGGTGGGACTGAGGGGATGGCACTGCTGTGTAGTACCACTCCCAGCCTGGTGACAAATGGTGCAATGTTGGGACATGGGCAACAAGTAACCTGCCATCGGGGCCATCCACCCCCCCTTAAGCTGTGCACCACCCACAGAGATTCCCACACCAGAAGAAGCAGCCTCCCACCATTGGGGCCATCTGCCCCCCCTTGAGCTGCTCACCAGCTGTGGAGATTCCCACACCACAAGAAGCAGCCCTCCTGCCATCGGGGCCGTCCGCCCACCCCTTGAGCTGCTCACCACCCATGGAGATTCCCACACCACAGGAAGGTATAGACCTGCAGTCTGAAGTGACCAGCTTCCACTATTTTGAATTTGGCACCATTTTCAAAGCTGTGCCACGATTTTCAAACCACATTGCACAGGATTGATCTTTATCAGTGCATATTGCTGGTCTCTTGTTTCCAAAACTGATTCCTTGGCTGTAGCATCTAAACTGCACTATGTAATGGATTTTACATTTGATTCCTTGGGCACAGTACTTTTAATCTTACTCAGTGGCCAAGCAGTCTATCCTGTAGCCTCAGCAAAGCTCTTAAATAGCCATGGGCTACCTCAGTTCTATGGCCACCTAAATCTAGATGCACATCCCATAGTCCCAAGGAAATATCTGTACTAAGTCTCGGGCTTACCTGATTCAGTGCCCTTATGGCTAAAACTGAGCCCATTAGCGTGTGGCACCAAGTCAGTGCTAGCTTCACCATTTTAGAATATACTTATGTAAGGATGCCTATGTCTATTTTACTCTGCATCTTATTTTAAGTGAATTTACCTGATAAGTGATGCCTTGGCTTAAACTTGAGATGTTAACCTTTTTATACTAATCTGCCATGCGTTTACTTTCAACTGGGTCAGGTCTCACACTGTTAACCAGAATACACTTTCACTGCAAGCTGTAGCTACCGTTTTTAGAGGCTAACCAGGCATTAGTTTTCCTCTGTACAGTCAACTCTGACAAATTGATTCATCTGTTTAAACATTTTTTTATTTGCAATTTGTTGCTATTTACTGTGCCTTGCTAATGTAGTTGTGCTCCTTACTTGCTCTCTGAACCTCTGCTCAGTCATCCCTCCACCCCTTTCTCTCCATCTTTCTTCCCTTTTCTACTCCTATGTCCCCACAAAACCTCCCTCTCCCCCTCTGATTTTCACTCATCTTCCTACATACCCTCTTCACCATCTTGCTTCAGCTCTCCCTCACTCTTTCTCTGTTCCTCCTCCTCCTCCTCCTCCCCATCTGTAACTCAATTCTTCTTTGTTCTCCCCCCAGCCTCCTCCCTCCTATCAATCAATCAATCAATCAATCACTTTATTTAACCAGGCAGAAACACCATTGTGAAAACTCATTTTCAAAGTGGTCCTGGACAGTTATACAAAACTAAAAATACAATACAGTACAACACAATACATATTCACAGGTAAGGTATACACAACAGTATGTAAACTTTGAACAGATAGACTCATAAGGCTCGTATCCCTGGCCTGTCCAGCATATGAAGATATGCAATAAATAAAATATTTTACAGGGAAACATAAGAAGCCAATAATTCTGGACTCTGTTCAATGCAGAGGTAGAGGATAGGGAGAAAGAAGGCAGGTGGAAGGGTGCTAGCGGTATGAGGATGGGGTGAGAAAGGCAAGGGTAAAGGAATGCAAGGAGTGCTGGAAGTCCCCTATAAGAGAGGATCTTGGCTGAAATTAGTTGTAGAAGTAAAGAAAGGGGCCAGGTTCTAATGGCTCAGTGTTGTCTAAAGCAGTTGCATGTTTCCTTCAGTAGACTGGCCAGCAGATCTTTGAATACAAAAAAGGCCTGGCAGCAAGGATAGTTTTAATGAGCTTTTTATGGTATTCCAGAGTGATGGTAGTGAAAAATTGATTGCAGCTGAACCATATGTTGTTTTTACTCTGGGGATCTGGAAGCAAATTAAAGAGAAGCATCTCAGGCCATAGGAACTCTTGGCTCATTGGAATATACTCGATATGTATGTAGGAAGATTATTGGAGAGCACTCTATAAAACCAAAGTAGAGCATTTCTTTTCCTCCTGATTGAAAGTGATGGCCACCCTGATTCCTGGTATAGTAGGCAATGGTGAGTGCGAAGGGGTAGATTAAAGATAAATCTTAGGGCTCGGTGGTATAGGGTGTCTAATTTGCTGAGCACCGTTAAGGGACAGTGAGTATAAAGAAAGTCAGCATAGTCCAGTATAGTAGGAATGTAGACTGTACTAGTCTTTTTCGAGCTTCTAAGGTAAGCAGATGTTTAATATGATAGAATAGGCCTAACTGCTGTCTTAGTTTCTTTGAGCCTTCATTCAGGTGGCATAGGAAGTTAAGCTTATTGTCAAGCCAGAATCCCAGGTATTTAAAGGGTTCAACTGGTTCGATGGGTTCATCAAGAAGCGTTAGGAACTGGGGAATATGTGATGGTCCGTGGCCTGTTTTTGGAGAGAGGATCATGGCTTTAGTTTTTTTGGCATTTTGGAGGAGCTTGTGTTTGATGAGATTATGCTGAAGGGTAATGAAGTCTTGCTGTAAGTTCTCATGTGCCAAGTCCAAAGAGGAATTTGTGGTATATAGTACAGTATCATCTGTGAATAAATGAGTATTGGCTGAGCGCAAATGAGTGTCCAGATTGTTGATGTAGATTGCAAATAGGATTGGTCCTAGTATGGACCCCTGAGGAACGCCTCTTAGAAGGGTTTTTTGTGGAGACAGATCACCTGCAGCTTTGACTTGTTGTAGCCTGTTGTTGAGATAATTGAAGAACCATTTGATTGCAGGACTACCCTAAGCCTGACCTTGATCTATAACTCCCTCTCCTCTCTCCACAGCAGCCCTCCCACCGTCAGGACCATCTGTCCCCCTTGAGCTGCTCACCACTCGCGGAGATTACCACACCGTAAGAAGGTATTGACTTGCAGTTTGCAGCAAACCACAAACCACTATTTTGAATATAGCATCATTTTCAAAGCTGTGCCATGATTTTAAAACCAAATCGCATAGGATTAATCTTTAGCTGCGCATATTTATTTATTTATTGACAACCGGATAGGTGCACTAGACACAAAAGTGACTATTTTCAGGCATGACCCGGGAGGTCAACAACACAGAGAGATACAGTTACACAGAATACAGTGTCAGGAGATATGCAATAATCACAAACAGAAAGTGAGACAAAGATTAAGACAAATATTGGTACAAGGCACTTAATGGTGTAAATTATACAAATAGAGATAAGTGCCCATGTGTAGACTATCATAGTAATATCACAATATAAGGTACAGAAAAAGAAAAAATATACCGACAGGGTATCACTACATCCAGCTGAAACTGAAAGGATGTTATTGGTAGGAGGCAGGGAGAGAGGTAATAGTAGGATAGGTTAAAGGGAGGCTGAAAGTAGCAGGATGCCAGCTCACACCTTAGAAAGGGATACCAAAGGCAGCCAAGGCAGAGGGAGTCAAGATCTTTGGAGGGTTGAAGCAGGTACAACGAGCACAAGCTATGAGGAGGGAGCAGTGCCTCTTCTTAAAGGTGGCATGATTAGGGACATGGCCTTCATCTAGGGGCAGCGAGTTCCAGTAGGAGGAACCTACGTGCGAGAAACCTGATTTCTGTTTGGTAGTTTTACATCTGGGAATGCTAGTCAAGGAAAGGTGAGTAGATCGGAGACTGTAGGAGATGGGCTTTGGGGTCAGCAGGGAGGCTAGGTAGGCATACTTGATCACAGTACACTGTCCAGAAGGCTTCCAAGACAGAGGCGATGGTGTGCAATGGGGGATGGCCAATTTAGGTCAGAGTACAGCAAGCAGTGATGTTTTAGTCTGGAGGATGCAGAGGCGTAACGGCATATGTTGTTATAAGTAGTGTCCCACTTATGAAGAGTAGTCTTAGATGCATTTGTATAGATTACAGATCCGTAAGAAAGTGATGGAAGCAGGATTCCTCTGGCAATGGCAGTCCTAGCTGTGGTGGTAAGAGTACAGCTTGTTTTGTAGGCTAAGCCCAGTTTGGCATTTACAGCCTTACAGGTGGAGGTAATATGGGTGTCATAGGTGAGGGATTCATCAAGTGAGACACCCAGATATTTAAAAGAAATTACCGTCTCCAACGGGTAGCCACCAGCCCAATTGACCTGGAAAGATTTACGGCACTGTTTTAGTGTGATAGGGGATCCAAAGAGCATAGCTTTGGTCTTTCCAAGGTTAAGAACGAGTTTGTTTTTGCTGGTATCTTGTCTCTAAAACTGATTCCTTGGCCATAGCATCTAAACTGCACTATGTAATGAATTTTATGTTTGATTCCTTGGCTGCGGAACTTTTAATCTTACTCAGTGGCCAAGTAGTCTATCCTGTAGCCTCAGCAAAGCTCTTAAATAGCCATGGGCTACCTCAGTTCTAAAGTCACCTAAATCTAGATGCACAGCCCATAGTCCCAAGGAAATATCTGTATTAAGTCTCGGTCTTACCTGATTCAGTGCCCTTATGGCTAAAACTGATCCCATCAGTGTGTGGCACCAAGTCAGTGCTTCCCGATGCCTAGCGGTGTCTCCCCATCCACCCACTATACTCAGGCAACCAGACTTATCTTCTCAGGGAACCAATCACAATATAACACAATCTATCCATTTTCTGATTGGTTCCTTATATTCTCTCGACACTAGAGGGCCTGCTGCTACCTGTATCAGCAGCCATACACTTGCTCACATTTCCCCTAGCCCAAAGAAGCCTTTTAAGCTAATTTAGTTACTTGCACTCCCCTGATTCACAGTCCTATCCCTACCAGCAGAACCTACACTTAACTCCAAATCCTCTAGTTAAATCAGACCACTACATTACATCTAGCATCTCTCCCCCTTACCCTCATGTATTCCTTCATTTTTTTCCCCTCCCTCTCCTAACCCTCCTTTTCTGCTTCCCTACATCCCCCTCTCCCTCCCTCTCTCATCCCCTCTCCACACTTCCCTGTCTGATTCTTGCCCCCCGTCTGCATCGACCTTGGCCCTCCACATCATCCCTACTTCTCTTGATCCCCATACCCTAACTTCCCAATCCACCCAGGTCTTCTCAGTAGCTCTCTTCTAAACCTAGAAGCTATTCACAGGCTTTGCTCCCCCTCACCACCCCTGCACGGCCTACCTCATTTCTACAGACTCAGATAAAAAAAATGCAATTCTCATCAACTTTTTATAATTCTCTTCCTCCTCCTGCTGGCTGGTGACATCGAACTGAACCCCGATCTCTCCCACATTACCCCCACATCTCCCGTGGCTCACCCCAAAGGACTAAGAATTTACCATATCAGTGTTCATAGTCTTCTCTCCAAAATGGATGAGCTAAAAGTATGGGTCACCTTACATTCCCCCAACATACTTTGTATATCCAAAACATGGTTATCCTCCCACATTCCAGATAATCAATTAGCCCTTCCTGACTTTATTCTTCATTGACAAGACCATGGTAAACATGGTGGAGGAGTCACTATACACTCCCGCACTGCCCTATCCTGCACTATTTCATACAAGGAAGCAGTTCCTAAGTCCCATGGGCTCCCAGTAACCAATATCCATTTTTCATCCTCAAAGCCCTTATTTGTGGGCATTCTTAATGCCTCCCCAAAACTCCCCCTTTCCTCATTTCCATCATTGCAGCCACCTCCACTGATGCAGTAACAGGTGAGCTAATCCTCCAAGGAGACTTTAAACTAGACTGGCAAGCTCCCGCATCACCCAAGTTCTGCCAGCAGATCGAAGCCTTAAATCTGACCGAACTGATTCTAGAATCTAACTGCCTTAACTCCTCTCCCCATCTCACTCCCTACTTGACTGGGTACTCTTGACCCATCCCCACCATATCTGTTAGGCAGTTCTACTACCTGATGTGCTTAGTGACCACTGTCCCACCTTCTGCATAAGGAGGCTCTGCTCTCCTCATAACCCTCCCAAATACATCCACTATCACCCACTTAGATCCCTTGAAATGAGTAAACTCCTCCAAGACCTAGCCTCAGTAAATTGGTCTCTGTCCTCTCATCTCCTTCCATTGAAGCTGCCCTCTCCCACTTCACGTCCATTTTTCTAAAAGTTTGGGATACCCATGCCCTCTAAAATCCATCAGAGTTAGATGCTCCCATCACCCATGGATCTATCCTGAAATCTTGGCCTTGTGTAAATCCCAGGATCTCCCATGGCATCATTACAAATCCTCCCAGAACACAGTTGACTTTCAGACCTATCATACCCTCTGCAACAATTGCACCAAGTGCATTTGACAGGCCAAATCGGATTTCTTCAAAGCTCGTTTACAAACCACATGCAACACTCTCTCCTCCTTCTGGAAAGATCTCTGGACACTCGCTAATCCCTCCTGTGACTTCTCCCCACCTGCCATCAACATGGCAAGATCGCTAGTCACCGATCCTACCCTTGCCGCTGAGGCTCTAAACAAGTTCTTCACAACCTGTGCCATACTGCAAAGTCCACCTACCCTCCCTTCCTCCCCCCGTCCCCCCTCAGACCTCCAATTTCCACATACAGCCAGTGTCTCACTCAAAAGTCTTCAAAACTCTTAAATCCCTCAGCCCCTCAAAATCCAGCCCTGATGGCTTGCACCCTAAGCTCTTATAATCTCAGCCCCCTCAATTATCACCCCACTCACCTTCATTTTAAATCTGTCCATCTCTTCTGCTACTGTTCCTTCAGCTTGGAAATCAGCAACAGTCCTCCCCCTCTTCGAAGGAGGTGACTCATCTGCCCCAGGCAACTACCGCCCTATATCCCTTCTCCCCTTTCTTGGCAAGGTCCAATAGTCTCTGGTACTCCCTAGGCTAAATGATTTCCTCCTTGCCTCTGACACTCAATCCTCTGTTCAATCAGGCTTTAGAAAATATCATTCCACCACCACCTCCCTTCTCCACCTCACCGATGCTGTCCACTCTGCCATGGATCAAGGGCTCATCACCTCGGCCATTTTCTTGACCTTGCAAAGGTATTTGACTCCATGTCTCACCCCCTCCTCATAAACAAACTTAGTGTCTCTGGCCTCTCTCCTCTTGCTGTGTCCTAGTTCAGTTCCTATATAACTGGCCACACCCAGTCAGTCAAAATGAACAAAGTCCAATCCCCCTCCCTCCCTATTACTACAGGAGTACCCAAGGTTCTATTCTGGGGCCTGTTCTTTTTTCTCTGTTTATCAACAACCTCCCTTCTGTTTTCTCCCATGCCGAGATCCACATGTATGTGGATGATACCATTCTTTTTCTCTCTGGCCTCTCTGCTTCAGATGTTCAAACCTCCCTCCAAGAGGTCTTCACCGTTGTTACCCTGTAGCTCAATGAAAACTATTTCAAATTTAACATAAAAAAAAAATGTAACAATGGCCTTTGGGAGAAAGCAAATGCTTACAAGGATTCACTCTATCATCATTCCCTTTCCAGTGAAGACACCCCCATCAAAAATGTCACCTCATACAAGTACCTAGAGGGTTGGCTTGATTCCTTTCTTGATTTCTCTTCCTACATCAGTGCTCTGCACTCTAAACTGCATCCCAGACTTGGGCTACTCTACCACCACAAGGCTAGTCTTCCTCTCCCAGTTAGATGTGACCTATTGACCAAATGGAGTCTCTCTACTTTCCATCACCAGATGTGGTCTACATCCCTATCTAAACTAGATGTACTCTACCATGCCTTCTGTAGATTCACCACCAACTCCCCCTATCTAACCCACCACTGTGACCTCTACTGTTCCCTATCCCTCTCTCAGAGTTGTTTCTCGCATTGCATCACCCTTATATCAAAATTCAGGTTTAGAGCTCTCCCATCATACCTGGCATCTCACTTCAAACCTGCTACCTCCTCCCCATACAACTCATGACAAAGCGATGCCTGTTCTTTTGCACTTCCTTGAGTCCACACCTCTGCAGGCAAACTGTCCTTCTTTTACAGGCTCCCTTCCCTCTGGAACATCACCCCCCAGACCTGCCTTACCCCCTCCTTTCCAACCCTTAAGTGCCTACTCAGACCAAACTCACCTTGACCTGCAGCTGTCCTCTCCCCCAGTAACCATCCCCTCTTCTCCCCCTTTTCCCATCTCCCTACTCCTCCCTATTCTACCACCTCTTGTTATGGCCTAGCTTTGACAGAGGACTTACCCTTAGTTATTCATGCCACAAATGCTTTATTTGTATATATACTCTGTATCATATTGTATAATATCATAATAGTATTGTATATTGTATAACACTGATGTTAAAAAAAATTGTGTTCAGCTGTGCCTTCCACTTGTTCTATATTGTTTTACTTTTTACCCTTTATCTGCATCTATATCCCCTTCCCCGGGTCATACCTGGAAATGAGCTTCGCTCATGGTACCTTTCCCAGTCATCAAATGTTAAATAAAAATAAAAATATAATGAAGAAAAAAATCTCTTGGCATAGGACTCTGAGGGTCCTGCACTTCTGCATCTGTAGTAGCTGCACAGAAGTGCAGGGCCCTGGAAACCCTGACCTTCTGTGGCCCCTCAGATAGCTCCAAAATTTCTATGCAATCATAACCACATGGAAATGCAGGCCCAGAGGGCCCTGCACTTAAGCAGGCAGACAAACTCTTCCTTTGACAAATGACCAAGAGGGCCCTGTGCATCTTCATCTATTCACATAGGTCCCAAACTGACCTGTGTGAATCAAGATACAATTGAACTATCACAAAAAGAAAAGAAATTAATTGCAAAAAACTGCATTAAAGCACAAGTTAGGTTCACTTTAACACCACAAAGGAAGAGAAACATGGCATTAGCCATCATCAGGTAAGACAAATGACTTACAACTGCTTCAGATGACACAAATGCAGTTGCATTGATGTGCTAACTTCTTGGATTAGTATCTGTGGCTGCAGAAACTCAGGCCCTGCAGAGGCCTGCTCTTCTGCAACCAGACGTGGCTGTGAATGTCTTACACTCTGCATGTGTATCTGTGGCTGCAGAAGCACAGGCCATGCAGAGAATTGCACCTCTGCAGACAGAAGTGCTGTAGTAATTTGCAATGTGTGGATTTGTATCTACAGCCAGAAGTGGGTGTATGTGCCTTACAGTGTATGTGTAGCTGTGGCTGCAGAAACACAGGCTCCACAAGGGATTGTGCTTCTGCAGGCAGAAGCATTGTAATTTGAGTATCATAGATTTCTATCTGAGACTATGGAAGTGCAGGCTGGGCATGGGCATGGTCTTCTGCAGCCAGAAGACAGTGTTTACTTTTATGTCTTACACTGTGCATGTGTACCTCTGGCTGCAGAAGCACTGGCCCCATAATACAGATGATTACCAGGTGATAAGCCTCATGTCATTAAAAGGTGAAAGACCAGATATGCAATAGTGGGCTAAGGGCTATACCTACAGAAATCTGGCAAAACTAAGAGCACAAGAATGGCACCTCAATATGTTGTCATTGTTATGGTTGTATTAGAGGAGTGCTTCCTATCACACCAGAGAACAACACCATTGTTCCACTACCATTTTATAGGTGACATTTATTTTATATGGTCAGACAGAGGGGACAACTACCTGAATTCCACAGAGCCTTAGGTTAAGAAGGGGATACAACTTTTTATAGGTACATTGGGGTGCAAAGAAAGACTAAGGGAGGGATACTGAGGCTGAATAAAGAGGAAGGTGGTTGGGCAGAGAGCAACAGTGAAAAAGCAGGATACAGAATGAATACTTCTGCTCAGTATTCACAATGGAAGAGCAAGGTAGATACCTAATCCTGTCAGTAGAAGCACTCTGGATAGAAGGGTTGATATTAGCCCTTTCACAGAAGAATGGGTTCTGAAAGAACTCTTAAAACTGAAGGTGGATAAAGCAATGGGGCCTGATGGGATTCACCCCAGAATTCTAAAAGGACTAAGGGAAGAACTAGTAAGACCACTGACTACCCTTTTTAATAAAGCATGGGAGGATGGTGTGGTACCTGAGGACTGGAGGAGGGCGGATGTGATTCCCCTTCACAAAAGTGGGAGCAAGACAAAGACAGGACACTACAGACCTGTCAAGTTTGACCTCAGTGGTAGAGAAAATGATGGAATCACTTCTGAAAGAAAGAATTGTTGCACAGGACTCAAGGCAGCATGGATTCACAGCAGGAAGGTCATGTCAGACAAATCTAATTGATTCTTTGACTGGGTGACCAAAGTAGTAGGCCAGGGAGGGGCTATGGACATGGCCTACCTAGAATTTAGCAAGGCATTTGACACAGTCCTGCACAAAAAATTAATAAACAAATTAGCCAGCCTGGAAGTGGGTCCCAGGGTGGTAGCCTGGGTAATACACTGGCTGGACAACAGGACACAGAGGGCAATAGTAAATGGAGTCCACAGTGAAGAAAGGGGGTTACTAGTGGGGTACTACAGGGTTCAGTACTGGGGTGGTCCTTTTATTGTCTTTATAAGTGACATTGCAGAGGGACTGGAAGGAAAAGTATGTCTCTTTGCAGGTGACACAAAGATCTGCAACAGGGTTGATA
Source organism: Neoceratodus forsteri (assembly GCA_016271365.2). NCBI lineage: Eukaryota > Metazoa > Chordata > Ceratodontiformes > Ceratodontidae > Neoceratodus > Neoceratodus forsteri. The sequence goes on from CM028135.1 coordinate 479,249,397, forward strand.
CTCAAGGTGGGGTGGAAAGGTTGAAAAGGGACTTGACAAGGTTGGAAGAATGGTCAGATGTATGGCAGCTTAGATTCAATGCAAAGAAGTGCAAAGTAATGCACCTGGGAAACAAAAACCCAGGGAAAGGGTACACAATAGGGGATGAGATACTGACAACAACAAAAATGGCAAGGGACCTGGGGCAGTCATATCAGATGACCTAAAGGTGGGCCAGCAATGTGAGAAGGCAGTAAGGAGGGCTGGGGGGATACTGGGATGCATAGGGAGAGGTAACACCAGTAGAAAACAGGAAGTTGTTGGCCCTCTGTATAGACAGTTGGTAAGACCACATCTGGACTACTGTGTACAGTTCTGGAGACCCCATCTCCACAAAGACATAGACAGGGTGGTGACTGTCCAGAGGAGGGCAACCAAAATGGTGCAGGGTCTGCACCAGAAGACATATGAAGAAAGACTAAAGGAGCTTAAGATGTACTGTATAGCCTCAAGGAAAGGAGGGAGAGAGGAGACATGATAGAAACTTTCAAATACTTCAAGGGAATCAACAAAGTTCAAGAGGGTAGCATCTTTCAGAAAAAGAGATGTGCAAGAACAAGGGGTCACAATTGGAAAATAGAGGGGAGATGGCTCAGAGGTAATGTGAGGAAGTACTTCTTCACAGAGAGGGTTGTAGATGCATGGAACAGCCTTCCTGAGGAGGTTGTAGAGTCAAAAACAGTGGGGGAATTCAAGAATGCATGCGACAGACATAAAGGAATTCTAATGGGGGTAGAAGGAAGTAGGCTGTTGGTTAACTAGGATCTACAGCTTATCCATTAGGTAGGGAAATTGGGCAGACTAGGTGAGCCAAGTGGTCCTTATCTGCCATCAGATTCTATGTTTCTATGTTTCAATATTCCTTCTATCAATCTGAAAATGTAGTACTCCCAGCAAAAAACAAAAACAAAAAACTTTCTGGACACCACAGCTGAACTGTTACAGGGCAAAATAAAAACATCAACATACAGAAAACCAACAGATTGTTTTAACTACCTACACCATTCTAGTGCATACCCCAATTGTGCAAAAGAACAATTGTCTACAGTCAAGCCCCACGATACCAAAGTACATGTGCAGATGTGTCATAGAGGGACAACAATTTGGAAATTCTACAAGGATCCTTCACCAGCAAAAACTTCCCTTCACATATAGCTGACAAACATTACATGATGTAGACAAATACCATGAGAACAATTACTGGCATACAACTGGTGTACAAAAAGAAAAACAATGAATCAAACTGTACTCCACTGGTTATGACATACAGCCCATTAATCAGACCACTACAGAATATCTTCAGAGAATTACAACCAGTTCTGCACAATGATAAAAGACTGTCCACGATATTCAGTGAACCACCTACTGTATAATATCACAACAGACAACCACTAAATCTGGGAAGAACACTGGTCAATAATAACAACCAACAGTTCAAATGGACACACAAGGAACACGACCGTGCAACAAGTATTGAAGCAAAACATTCAGCATGGTTGACACATGTGAATGGGTCTACTCTCCATTTATCAAAAAGGAATACAAAACAAAAGAATCTTTCTCATGCAACTGTGGTTGGCACACACTTTTTTGCCACTGTCAAAGAGACTACAGGCCATTCTCATCCATGCAGACCTGATGCTTGTCTGACTTGCAAGGACAGGCAAGCAGAACTTCAGATGCAATCAGAAGATTATTGTTATAGCAAGAAGGGCAAGTGTCACAGCAAAATACTCTTACACTAAACCACTGGACAGACTGTAATAGAAGGCTAAACTTACAGGCAATGACAAGAATTCAGAAATCTATAAGGTTATTATAATGGGTTTCAAGGATATCAGACTCTATGACTTATGTGAAATTCTAAAACTCTGTGAGACTGTAAAGATTCCAAGACTCTGAGGCAATGGTAAACAATTCTAAAGCTCTATGACAATGGTAAAGAATTCTAAAACTCTGTAACAATGGCAAAGAATTCTAAAATTCTAAAACAATGGCAAATAATTTTAAAACTCTACAAACCTGGCCGGGGTGACCCAAGATATTAGTCTGGTTAACCTTTGTTGCAGCTGTGAAGGATAACCTGCAGGTAGACTCTACAAGCAATGAGGCGCACGCAAGAAGGAAATTTCAGAGGACAAATGCACCAGAATTGGTTGTAGAAAGGCACCTACAGCTGGAACAAGAAAACTTTACTTTCAATAGAGAGACCATCAGAGGATGGTCCTCATCTCCCTGGTCTGAAAAATGTCAATGCCTGAGAAAGGTTATGACAGACCGCTAGCCAAACTGTATTGGTAGGTAGGTCATGACAGACCACTGATCAATGTAGAACAACTGATTCTTTTCACCAGACCCTCTGAGCATCAGTAGGGAGGTCATGGCACACCATAAACCAGGGTCACACCGAACACAAAAAGATATGTAATCTGGGTTTCTTGAGCTTTTGCTGCTTCTTGTCTTGCTACTTTCACTTTCATTGTTCTTGCAACAAGAAAAATCCCACCCTACTATGCATCAGAGTCCTTAACTATTGACCTGGGGCAGCTCCTAGATTTCCTTCACTTCTTTAATGGGGTAGAGTCATAGCAAAGATGAATAGCTGAAGGGGCCTGTCCTGATTATACCCTCACTTTAGCGGGGTCCGCTGCCCCACTTGTAGTTCAAAAAGCATGCAAGTTTAGATAGTTCCTTTGTGGACAGAGTACAACACAGGCTTGGCAGTTCATTTTGCAATAAGCATAAGGCAGGATTAGCAGTTTGTTTTGCAATTCAGGGCACACCCAAGGTTGACAGTTTATGTTGCAATTAGGGCATCACACTGGATTGGTAGTTTATTTTACAGTAGGGGCACAACACAGAACAGGCAGTATATTTTGCCAACAGAAGCACATTACAGATGTAACAATTCATTTGGCAGCGGGGTATAACACAGGATTGCCAGATCATTTTACAGTAAAGGCACAACACAGATGTAGCAGTTCATTTGGTAGCAAAGGCAAAACACAGAATTGGCAGTTCATTTTGCAGTAAGGGCTCAGCACAGATTTAGGAGTTAATTTACAGTAGGGGCACAACAGAGAATAGGCAGTCCATTTTGCAGTAAGGGCACAATACAAATATAGCAGTTCATCTGGCAGTAGGAACACAGCACAGATATGACAGTTCATTTGCAGTAGGGGCACAACACAGAATTGGTAGTTTGTTTTGCAGTAGGGGCACAACATAGGATTGGCAGTTTGTTTGACAGTAGGGGCACAACACAGATGTAGCAGTTCATTTGCAGTGAGAGCACAACACAGAATTGTTGGGTTGTTTTGTAAATGAAGGCACATCACATCACATTCTTTAAATTTAAAATCTTCTGATGGTCAGCAACTGCCCCATGGTGCTGTCTTCAAATCACTGCGCTGACTCAGGGTGAAGTGTTGAGGAAAGAAGAGTGGTCTGTCATTGGTGGTGGTGGTGGGAGGTCTGTAGTGACTCTGTGGGTGGTTCTGGAGGCAGAATCACAATGCTTCACCCAATGCTCCTTCACATGCTGGCTCTTTGCCCTGAAGTCCATGCTGGTTGCCAACAAAAGACACTACACTTTAAGTATATAAAAAAGGGGGCTATACAGAGCCTGCACCAGTTGATCCTTGCTGCTGCCAACTACTGCTCACTGGACTCACTAGTACTGCTAGGAATCGCTGACTGGAGGAGCAGAGCACAGCCAAAAGCCAACGAGACCTGCTTCAACACTCCTGGTAAACCTTAATGTCCATTGCTCCCTGTCTCCTGCTGCCTCATCAGTCCTGCGCTGTGACTGTTTCACTAGCCCAGTTCAACTCACTAACCTTCATGCTGACCATTCTCTCAAGGGCTCAGTGTTCCATTTGTGAATCTTGAGAGCAAGCCGCCAACAACACCCAATTTTTTGAAATGTACACACGAGCTGGACAGGCATGGTAGTCCCAACACATGACCTGTTCTTCCCTCACAATGCATTCTCAGGGGAGGGGGCAGGCAACCAGGCACTGGGAGAAGAAACAGGAGGAAAAAAAATATTTTAAACATAGTTCAAGCTTTGGTCTGGTAGGGAAAAGGGAACCTGTGCAGAAGGGGTTGGGGGGGGGGATGCTAACACTGGGTCCCTATCAGTGGGAACAGTGCCAAAACGGGACACTTTTAATTTTTTCTCTGGGCTTCCACACTCCATACCTTGGGGCTTCTGACACACTGCACTCCCATAATTGCCCATGTGGGGGTCTGGAATTAATTTGCTGTAAGGTCCCAATGCAGGGACAGTTTGAGTTATCTAATACAGTACATGCCAGTTAAAGGGGATGCTGTTAAAGGGTATGGTCGGTTAAAGGGGACGATTGTCTGGGCACCTATTTTTTTGGCATGTTATCCTATGGACTTAATCACCTTTTAATTGGGACACATTAGCCAGTTAATTGGGACAATTATCACCACCTGGCAGAGCTGTCAGTAGTGTTCTCATCAAATTAAACACTTAACACCGGATTAGTTTTTGAATAAAATTGAGGTGCAGCCAAACAGTTTGTTATTGAGATGGCATCCATCAAGTGCATCGACCTCGTGCTTTCTGACAAAATTAAAGTGTTGGAAAGCCTTCAGCTTCCAAACTCCTCCTTGTCCAAAGTTGCAAAGCATTTTGGAATTTCTAAGAGCCAGATGGTAGAAGAAGCCTGAACCGGGAGCGCTTTCATACAGAATTACGTAATGTAAATCCAAGCTGAAAACGGAAGACAGAAGGGAAAGACAATTTGGTTGAAGAAGGGTTGCTTGCATGATTCAATCATGCAGTCAGCCATGGAGCGAGTCTGACCAGCCCAATTCTCAAAAGCAAGGCAGAGGAAATCGCAAATCATCTGCAACACAATGCTTTTGAAGCCACTGATGGCTGGTTGACTAGGTGGAAGTGTAGAAATAATACTGTGTGGAAAAAGGAGCATGGGAGCATCTTGATGCGGAAGTTTCTTCTACCACAGAATGGAATAATTCAGTACTCCCATGGCTCTTGTCTGAGTACTCAGCCGTAAACATCTTTAACGCAGATGAAACGGGACTTTCCTATCATGGGTACCCAGACAGGGGCATATCCACAGAACGACCAAGCTCATAGGTGGAAAGAAATCTAAAGATCGGGTTTCCCTGTTTTGCTCCACCAACATGTCAGAAACTGAGAAACTCCCTTTGTTGGTGACAGGGGAGAGTAAGAGACCTAGATGTCTGCCCAAAGATCTCTCTACTCTCCCTGTCATCTACTAGAGCTTGGCTAATGCCTGGATGACTGCAGCTATCTTTCATGAGTGGTTGACAGCCTGGAACAGTAAGTTGCAGCAGTGCCACAGAAAAGTCCACTTATTCATGGACAGTTGAAGTGCCCACCCCGGTTCAAAAGATGACAAGTTCTGCCACATAAAAATTGTGTTCCTGCCCCCGAATATGATGAGCTTGATACAACCCCTTGACATGGGGGTAATTAAGAACATCAAGGGACATTACAGGTCTCTTTTTTTTCAGCTGTGTGGTGGGCATTATTGACAGTGGTTCCTCTGCCTTGGCCACCAAAATCACAAAATCGGTCAATCTGCTAGATGTGATTTTCATGATGGCCAAGGCATGGACCACTGTCAAAGAAAGTATGATAGCAAACTGCTTTCAAAAAGAAGGCTTCAAGTTTGAAGAAGATGACACCCCTCTCAGTGTACCTGAAGAATCTGACGTTTCATGGCTCTCCTGGCAGTTGTAACCATACCAAGTGGAATGACAGCAGCAGAGTTTCAGGCATTCACCTCAGTAAACGATGAGGAAACAACTGAGGGTGATCATTCAATCAGAAACATCTGTGCCATTCTTAGAGAAAACCCAGAGAACCAGTAAATGATGTGGAAACAACCAATGATGACAAAGACTCCACTCCCGTCCACGTCACCATTGCAGAAGCACTTCTGCACATCAGCTCCCTGTGTGACTGGTGTATTCTGCACAATAAAATTGACTACTGGGAGCACATCTTTGAGCTGGAGACCCTGGTGCACCAACAGATTGCCGCAGATGCCAAACAAAAATAACGGATTACTTCAGTATGATGCCAGAACAAACAAGCAGCAACCCATAAACAAATCTTGAGCTGGAGAGAAGCCTGGAGTGAGATAAGTGTATTTTAATGACTTTCTTCGATGTACTGGCCAGTTTAATAACGATGCCATTTTACTAAACTCAAACAAACACACAAGTTCAAAAAAGAACTGTAATCATTGAGTGTGTTACCTTTCAGTGTCAGTGTGTAAAGTGTGTATTGAGTGTCTGTGTGTATGGTGGGGGGCAGAAAATGTTAATGCGGATACAGCCATAGCGCAAAATAGCAACTTCTTTGAAATGGAACAGCTGCTAAAAGGGGATGATTAGGTGTCCACAGAGGCATCTCCGTTAAGCGGCTTGAACTATATGTCAACAAGCATTTGTCAATGCCGAATGTTGGCTTGCTGGAATTGGCAGTGCAGGAGTTAGAGAGATGCATCATAGGAATGGCAGTGAAGTATTGAACTGATGCCAACCCACCCCCACCCTGCAGACAGTGACAGGCATTAGGGTGTCCCTTTGGGTGTTTGGTAGTGCAGTGCGGGAAAACATGTTGGGCAGGATGTGAAAAATGACAGCTGCACAGTTCATAAGGACGTGTAAAAAAATGCCAGTGTTGAAAATGTGGCATACAAATATACAAAATTTGCGGAGTTTCAAGGGTGTGTGGGACATATGCAACGCACGCTTGCAACACTGCCATTTTATGGGCGTTCGGCACCAAATTTCAACATAGGCATTTTAGCACCTCTGCTTATGTACAGTGTCACTGTTATTTCCTGAAAGTGTTCCAAGAAGTGATTTCACACAGGGACCATGCTATTCTGTGCCAGAAGTGCGAAAACACATTTTGGGCAGGACATGTGTAATGATGGCTGTACTGTTCATCAAGAGGTGTGGAAAAATGGCAATGGTGAAAATCCAAAGTGAAAATATCACAAATGCACTACAGTATGAGTGTGCATGCAATCTGCCAATGCACACTCGTAACACAGTCATTTTATGGAGTATCATCACCAAATTTTCAACTTAGGCATTTTAGGACCTCTGCTCATGAACTGTGTCACTGTCATTTTCATAATCTGGCCCAAACACTGATTTCCCACAGCGACTGTGCTATTGTGCTCCGGAAGTGTGGAAACATATTTTGGGCAGGAGGTGGAAAATGACAGCTGTACTGTTCACAAGGAGGTGTACAAAAATGACAATGCTGAAAATCCAGCGTTAAAATATTGCGAATGTGCGAAGTTACGAGCCTGTGTAGCAACTGCGCAATGCACGCTCGTAAAACAGACATTTGTTGGATTTTTTCCACCAAATTTGGAACATAGGCTTTTTGAGAGGCCACCTCATGAACACTAGCACTGTCATTTCATTAATGGGTCCCAAAAGGTGAATTCACGCAGTGACTGCCTAATCACCTTTCGAGGCCAATTAACGCCATGACAGTGATAGAATTCATGAGGATGGGCCCCAAAAAACCAATGTTGAAAATTCGGTGCTAAATTTTCAAGAAATGCCCGAGATATGCAGCAAAGTTGAAAAACCCTATTCATTCCATTATACAGCTTACCAGCATTTCCTCAGTTCGCGGTCAGCTTTGAAGAGTGCAGACGTGTTCCCAGTCCATGGAAGATCATAGCGCCGGACTCTGGGGGTAAGTATGGGGTGAGGGTGGGTGAGGGAGGCAAGGTGCGCGTGGGTGGGTGCAGGTGGGAGGGAGGGCATCGAGACTACGAGGGATGGTTTTCATTTTACAGGGTGAAAAAATGGAAAACCATTGTGGGACAGTTTCGTTTTCAGGGCATTTATCATGCCAGGGTGGGCTCCCAGCGTGCCACCTAACTGTTTTTGGGGGGGTGTCAGTAGCGATGGAGGATGTGGCACCTCGTTGGCACCTGAGGGAAAATACCGATAGGATTGGGCACCCCGTCGGCACACAAAAGACAGCCGGGCGTGAGCCGAGGGATTGGGCACCCGCTTGGCATTCAACATTGTGGGGGGTTATGCCGACAGGGGTAGGCTCCCCATCAGCCTATAAGGACAGTGGGGGTTACTGACAGGGGATTGGGCACCCCGATGTCCGTCAAATGTGAGGTGGCTGCCGGCTCGCCGACCATGCTCATAATGGCGGCAAAGCACGGCAAGCAAGGGACCGCTATGTATGACGAGCTTTGCTCGGATTGCAGCAGACCTTGCTTAGATGTGTCAGCCCCATTATGTATGCATGGTGTGGTGCCGGGCATGCAGGCTGATTGGGGAATGAGGGATGCACCAACTGATGCGTGCCCTGCATTCTCCCAACAGCGGCCGCGCCCCCCAACTCTGCACTACCGCAAGATGTTGACTTGCGCGCAAGTGCGGCAAGCCAACATAGAAATGCTCACACATCTGGTATTTAGGGGAAACTGGAAAATCACTGTATAAACACATGAATAAACACAGGTCAGCTATCAAATACTCAGACAGCTACGCACCGGTGGATGAGCACTTTTCCTGGAACAGACATTCCTTGAAGGATCTTAAAGTGACTTAGTGATTGAACCAAGCCTAGTGGCCAAGGAGTTCAACACCTACTACACCTCATGTGCCTCGACACTCTTAAAGTCCCTCCCCTCAAACCTCCATCTCCACCCTCTCTAGCACTCAACTCACCTGTGCCCACCCTTCCTTCTTCTCAACCATCTCTCTCCTGATGAAACACTTACCTCCCTCATCTCTCTTAACCCTTCTAAAGGCTCCTCATCTGATGATCTGGATCCTAAACTTCTTTTTTTCAGCACCTGCTATTGCCTATCCCCTCTCCTTAATCCTAAACCTACCATTTTCATCCTTATCAGTCCCTTCATCCTAGAAACATGCAGTGGTCCTCCCTCTTCCAAAGAGTGGCAAACCTTCCTTCCCTGCCAACTATTGCCCAATTTCTCTCCTCCCCACCCTCGCTAAGCTCCAAGAGCACCTGGTCCTCTCACAACTTACCTCCTTCCTCTCCAACTCCTCCTTTTTCACCCAGTTCCAATCTGTTTTTTGGAAGAACCACTCCACCATCACCTCCCTTCTCAGGCTCACTGGCTCCACCCTCACCGGGATGGACAACAGCCACATCACCTCTGCCATCTTTGTTGACCTTGCTAAGGGTTTTGACAGAATTTCCCTTTACCTTGCTTCTTGACACCCTTAAGTCAGCTGGGCTGTGTCCACCTGCTACAAACTGGTTCAGAGCCTGCCTCACAGGCAGAGCATAATCAGTCAAGATCCATGATGTGATCTCTCCTCCCCCCCATCACTACAGGAGTCCCTCAGGGCTCTGTGCTTGGTCCCATTCTGTTCTCAATTTTCCTCAATGACTTGCGCCTCAGTCTGCTCCCCCTCCTCCTCTATCCACATGTATGCAGATGATACCATCAAGTTTTCTTCTGGCAAATGCCCTGTTGATGTAGCAACCACATTGCAGCATGACTTCCACCAGGTTCTGCTTTGGTTTGCATCACACCAATTATTCCTGAATGCTAAGAAGACAGTCTCCAAGACCTTTGGCACTAGGCAGAGACTCTCTAGGCTACATACCCTACCCTCCTTCCACACCCTGGATGGGACAATCCTTGAGGACACCTCCTCGTTCAGATACCTTGGGGTCTGGCTGGACCAGCACCTCCACTTATCTGGCCACATTAACACCATCTCAAAAACTGTGCCCCAAGCTTGGTGCCTTATACAGGAACCATAGTTGTATCACTCCTACAGCATGGTGTGAAGTGGTCCAGAAGACAATTCTCCCCATCTTTGACTACTGCAATGTAGTCTATGGTGCCGCTCCCAAATCCTCCTTGACCAGATTGGACACTCTCTTTAACTCATTCTGCCGCTTCGCTCTCGATGCCCCCTCCCAAGCTCACCACTGTGACCTCTACCATTCTCTATCCTTTCCACCGCTTGCAAACAGGCGTCTCATTCACTATACAAAACACACATCTAAATTTTGGCTTGAGGACCCCCCCTCTCCAGTTCCCTGTCTTTCCCTCTCACTCCCTCAGATCAGTTGATACTCACACCTTGCTGGTCCCCTGCCAATCTACACTTATTGGCCAGTCAGACTTCACTCATCACTTCCTGAAATTCTGAAACTCTTTTCCTCCCCAAATATGGCACTCCTCCTCCACTTACTTCCTAATCTCTGCCTTACATAACCATCTCTCCTCTAGCTGCTCCTGTTTTGATCCTCCATAACTTCTTCCTTGTACCAGCTCCCTAGCATGTCACCCCATCCCTCCCCCTTCCACCAACTACCCACTTTCTCTTTCTTTTTTCTACACCTGCCCCCCCAATCTCCTATCTTAAATGCCCTTGCCTGGTTCTACCCACTCACAGAGTTTCAGTATCCTGAAGGAGAAGTTCTAACCTACCACCCCATTCCTTTCACCTTACAACTCTGTCCTACTCCTGCCCGTCCCATCATATCTTCTATCACCCTGTCACTGACTGACTTTGCCCCCATGATGGGTTCTCCTAATCCTGATGTGGGTAAGTTTTAAACATGCCTCCTCCTACCTTTCCCATGCTACTCTACTTACTTTCCAGCCCCTAGTTCCTTTGTCTGTTTCCCACCCCCTCACCCCTCTTCCTCCCTATCCAATTGTCATCAACCAGTTCTTCCCCTGGCAGGGTTCTCAGCATCCTGCAGGGGTCAATCTCTGGTCCTGACTCGTCAGTCCCCCATCCTAACCTCCCACCCTGTCCTTCCTTCCTTCCTTACACTGCCAGCACTTAATTGGTTGCCCCATCTATGTGCACTTTATTGCATCCACTCCCCCATTTTGTCTCTATACTCCATGCACTGACAGAGCTGCTACTTGGGCTCACCCTGTCCTGAGACAAATATCTCACTCATTCAGGCCTTACTGTGTCTCTACTTGTAATATCCTGACTCCACTTGTCTCACACATTCAGGCCTCGCAATGTCTCTACTGGAAGTACCCTGGCTCCACCTGTCTCACTCCTCCTCCTCCCCCAGCTGTGTTCCTTATACTTTTTCCACTCACTGAGCTGTTACTTGTGGTGTGCCCTAGTTCTGAGCCAAATATCTGATGCATCCAGGCCTCACTATGTCTTTTGGTATACCCTGGCTCCTCCGGCCTCACTTCTCCTCCTTCCCCCAGCTGGTTTTCCACTGTACTATCTACAATTCTTCCCATAACACCGTAATGGTTTAATTGCATTGTTTTACCCATTTCCTCAGGCATTGTTTTACCTGTTTCCTCAGGCATTGTTTTACCTGTGTAAATTGCAATATCTTTCCAACAACAGTTGTTAGTGTAGCTCAACCTCTGTTTGTAGTAATATCCTCATATATGTATCTGTAATTTTAATCTCTGTTTTATATCCTCTTGTGCTGCCTCCCCCCAGGTCGCACTGTGAGATGAGCAACTTGTTGTTCAGTGTGCCTTCCTGGTGAAACATTTAAATAAATAAATACATAAAAAATAAATAAAGTCACAGTTCTGAGAGAAAATCTCAAAGACACTCAGACACGGCTTCTTTGGGAATCACCACCGTCATCATATGACCCTACATGGCAGAACACCCACCAGTATGGATCTGTGGGTATCACTACAATTGCCAATACTTGGAATCCCAACATTCAGGATCCTGAGTTTGGTTACCTGACACACACCTGCCTGACAGATGGAAGCTGGTGGTGACAGGGGTAAGGTAGTAGATGTCATGGACCACTACCCTACCCCTAGTCGAGCACAACAAGGGAGAGGAAAATTCTTAGGTTAGCCAAGCTGTTCCTCTGGCATGGAGGGCTAAGCCACTAGCAGCTCTGCCAGGATCATGCTACAGACCTGAGTTCTGTTCCGGGAAAATAATTCTAGCATTGCTGTCTTTTGCCCCCCCATCATTTTTTTTAACCTACTTCAAAGAGCTCTCCCCCTTGGAGTTGGTTATTTCAGTTACCGGGAGGGGGTGCAGGGGGCTTGCCACCCACATTGCACTAAGATGTTGTAGGTCTTCCAACAGTCGGTCTCCTAAACTCAGGCTTATGGAGTTCCAGAGACCAACTTTTGGGATATCATAGTAGATCCTATCTGCGTATGTTGTGTGAGTCCATGAGATAGGTCGGTAGTGGGGATGGGGGGTGCTGCCAGGGTCAGAGACAGCGCGCGGAGAAAGAAACTATGAAAAAAAATAAATAAATAAAATCCTGCCGAGAGTATGAACAACATTTACAATTTCCTGGCTTGGTTCTCAACTCTCTGATGGCCAGCTTGCATGAAATATTTTAGTTTGTGTACACTCTGAACAGAAAGTGAACTTCATCATCATTATGTTCACCATTCTGATCTCATCCTTTGCAGACTGTATGAGAGGCCCTTTTGCATCATGTAATCCTGCTAAAAGCAGAACCAGCCTAGGCAGCCCAGTGGTGCTGAGGGCTTAGGCGCTGGACACCTAACCTCATAGCACGCCAGCGACCCGTGTTTGGGAACGAGCATGGGCCATTGGAGGCCAGTAGCAGGGGGAGGGCAGAGCTGGATGGAGCTGCTGACAGGCAAGCTGTCCTCTCCAGGGAGGTGGGGTGGTGACTCAAAGCTAATGGCTGCCGCCTAGTGGAGGCTGGGGACAGCACAGGTCTAAGGAGGAGACAGGTGCTAGGCCAATGGGGTGGGAGGAAAGGGGCTGTTACTGGGGCCGTGGGACTAATGCGTGCCTCCACATGCATGCGTACCCACTCCCGGGACCATTGGTAGAAAACTGGAGGAGAAAACATCATCGGCGGCAGGATGGCAACCGACTCCCCGCAGGCACCATTTCCCGTCTGGGTGTAAGGTAAGCCCTGGTAGTTCTGGGGGACGGGGCTGGAGGGGTCAGTCAGATGGGGCCATCAAGGTGAAGGGTGTAAAAAATATGATATGATGAAAAAAAAAAGCAGATCCAGCCTAAGTTTTCATGGTGATTTGCATATATATCCCATGATGCTTAGTATTATGGTGGTATGAATGAGTTTGTATTTATTTCAACATTATTACCCATACTCCACTGGTAAATTCACATTCCTGCTGTAGTGCTGATGTCAGAGTGCAATCTGTCTGGACTGTTTCCCATTTTGTAGCAAACAACTCCAACACTTACACCCTATTGTTTGCCACGTGAACCATCATGTCCTTGTAAAAATGTACATCAGGCAATGTTTAACATGACAATAATATTCATTATTGCACTAAAGATAGCAAACAAGAACATCAGCATCTGAATAGGAGAGTGAGCAAACGCCCTGAAGACTGTTATCATGTTAAATGTTGTTTGATATTAATCTATATGAGGCCATAATGGTGCGTGTGGCATAGGAGATAAGTGCATGACTTGATCGCTACAAATTTCTTACCTTTTCTTGCAGCCTGCCAGTGCCACTTTTGTTTCTTTACTTTTTCCAACTGCAGCACTCAGTGCAGACAGATCACACTCAGTTGGATATGTCTGTTCCCAGTGCTGCAATGCTACTCATCTTAGCCCTCAGTGCAGACTGCACTCAAAGCCATCTGTTTGTACTAAATGCTGGATACAAACAAGTGTGCAGCTGCATACCTAATCTGTCAACTGTGGGAGGTAAGCATTTGAAGGCACAGTGCAGACAATATGAGCCCATTGCTAAACTGTTGTGTTGGGCACTGTCTCTGCCTTCAGATTTTGTCCCACATTTGTTGCATCATGCAGTGCAGCCAGACTAAACTTTCACATCAGTGGTGCAGCCAGATGGTGTGGCTGGATCAGTGGAGTATGGTTAATATTGGTGAAATACACTCTCCAGTCAGAGTGCACACATAAGATTTCAGGCAAACTGGGCTTTAGAAAACTTGTACCTATGCCAGGAACTGCTAGTTGGAGTAGTGACACCAGATGACTAATTTGTGTAGGTAAGAGGAGCCCTTTCCTTTAACCCTCTTTAACCTTCCACCACTGACTTCCTTTAACTTTTTTATTTTTTTTTATTTATACTTTTTTGGCCCTTTGACGCTTGCACATCAGCCACACTGCCATGTTCCTGCCTCACTCCCCAATGACCACCAACTGCTTGCGATACTCCTTGGCTTATCCCCCAGGGTGGGATCACCTACTCAACAACCCGCCCGTGTGCGACGGATAAGGTGTTGGTTTCCCAACATTGCCTCCTTGACTTTCCCCCCAGGGTGGGGTTCAGTGATGGGAGTGTAGCCCGGTGGAACTGGGATAAAGTCGCTGGCAGCGTGGTGAGGAGCGATCGTTGCTAGGCACATGGGGCTGCATCATTCAGAGCACCCCCAGAGAGTTGTTTTCCCTGTTTTCTGGGAGGCAGGAGCATGCAATGACATCCTGCATCTGCTCTGCCTCCTGAATCTAACTGATGATGGTTATGTGAGAATTTCCAGCCTCCTCTAGGAGTCCCTTGCATGCCGAGCATTCCCTTCACCCTCCCCCCAGAGAAGGAGAGCTGTCCATGGGATGCTCTATCCTTCTCCTCCCAGCCAGAGCTCTGACAACCTGGGTCCGGTCCCAAACCCAGGTCACCAGCATCGTAAGCGGAAATCCAACCGCTGCACCGAGGGACTAGCACCTTCAACTTTTTTTAACCCTCTTCCACTAATGACTTAGGATCAATGCAGATGTTTCCAGCAAACTTAAGTCTGCATTAGCTAACCTTTCCATGCAAATGCCTTCATGAAGTGGTACTTGTTTGCAACCCATTTACCCAGTATAGCCCAAGTTAGATGCAGAATCTCATTTTTCAGTAAGAACTTGCTTCATTCCAGTTTTGTATGGAAGCACGTCATTCCAGTGGATGCCAAAATAGCATGGCACATTTCAGCGTGGGACAGACAGTGCAGCACAGGGCAGTGCACGGCATGGACAGGGAAAACAATCCTGCTGAATGGCAACTGCAGCGCACCGCACACACCTGTGGAGCAGCACACATGGCACACCACACAGCATCAACAGCTCCCCCCATTCCATCAGGACACACCCCTGTGTCCACACCGTAGTCCTGCTCAGCAGCAACTGTTCACACTCCAGCCACCCCCCCACCCCATGCTGGGAAAACTGCACTGCACCCGGCCCTCTGGGCACAGACCCCCCCATTAGGGAACCAGGGCTCCACTCGGCACACTGCTGTGATCCACATGCACACCCCAGGGCAGGGTCTCACTGCCCCACTCAGCTGTGTGTCTTCTACCCTTCACTGCACATGTAATGTGTATGCCTCATGCACTATATGCACTTCTTGCTTTCTGTGTCTGTAGTGGGTTGTAGGCACTCATCTGTTCTCCTAGCATCTGTAGCTGTCATGCTCTTTCCTGCACATTTCATGACTTGCAGTTTCTGCATTCACTCAGCTGTTGTGGGCCTGTTTTGTACAGTTGGGTGAACTGAAGTACTTGATGTGTCTTGCTGAATGTCAAAGTCAAAAAAGCTTCCCCAGGGGATTTGAACCTATGCTTTAGATAAAAATATGCTAAAATCGCCCTGCATTACAGGACACCTGATCTGTAAACCCTGGAGCTACAAAACAGGGGATAGACTGAAATATACAAATAAAATGACCAATTTCATATCATTTTAAGACCTAAAGTTTGATGGGAATTTTTAGCTGGAGCTTTATGTGCTTAGCACTGTTCTCTAACCTCTATGTAACAGTGTCTTCAAATGCCTTATTACCATCTGCCACACAATGTCAAAGTAGATAAAACTGTGCTCTACCCTTTTCTAGATCATTAAACATCTTAGTGCCAAAGGAGAATGAAAACTTTAGTAGGCGTACATTCTGTAGTCAGTAGTAAAATATATTTGTTGTGCAATTTCAGGAGACTAACCAGTTGAGATGAGACTCATTTATGATGAAATCCTGATTATATATACCTACATTTGGTTTTCTCACTCCATACCCCAGAAGCAAGTTTTACTGTAGAATTACATTCAGAAAATACTTACGGGTAATGCCTTTGAAAGATTACAGCCACCTTACCTTTAAGTGATTTTTCAGGCTTCTGTAAAGCAATGACAGGTAACACACTGGTATGACTCAAATCTCATATGCTTCCAAATAAAATATGAATTTCAGGGCATTCCATTCATTCTTACTGAAGACATTTGAATGAAAACATGCCTTCTGCCCTGGTAGACTTCATATGTTCCTGCTGCTGTTCCTGCTTAGAAGTCACAGTCCTCAGTTTGTGACATCAGAATAATTTCCACAGCAACAGGTTATGACATCACAAGCAGAGGATTATAACTTAACAACAGGCATAAGCAACGTGAACAAATGAAGTCTAAGGTGACAAGATCTGTTGTAATGAAAATGTTTTCTGTAATAAAAAAATAGAAGGTCCAGAAATCCAATTTGGGGGGAATTTTGTGTAACTGAATTCTGTTGGAGTAAAACAATTTTTTTCTTGTAAGACAGAAAATCTCATTATAACATGGGTTGCTGGAAACATGGACCCCCACTGGTTCACTGGGGATGCATGGCCATGCATTAACCAGCAATATTGGCACAGTTGATGTGAGCAGTTTTGGCAGCATGATCCCTGCTCATAACCCGCACTTGATTACTTTGTAGACAGAGCAACAGTGAGCAGCAGCCATTTAATTCCCCCGCTAACAGTGAGTAGTGATAGGGAGACTGTGCCACTCCACTGTGCTGTCCCTTAGCATCTTGGATGGGTAGGAGAGAGAGAGAAAGAGAGTGTGACAGACAGTGGAAGCAGGTTGTCTTGCCCACTCATCCGCCTCATGGATCACTGGGTACTGCACACAGTGCTACCTTGTCAGACTGTGTGCCTCAGTCAAAATCATCGGCATGATTGTCCCTGTGGGAACAAATCACAATGAACAGTCAAAAGCATCCCTTACAGAGAGTTGTCTCCAGTCAGGGAGCAGGTACAAGGATGCCTGTGCATAGTGATGCAGCGAAATTTAATTTTGCCATCAGAATTCTGGAGAAATCAGGAATTTCGCCCTTCAAAATATTGTGAAAAATTTGCACATTTTGTGAAATACTATGCAGGTGCAAAATGTGGAATTTCCAATCCATGTTATGCATATTTTAAAAAAAGTATCCCCCCCCGTCTGGGTCAACAATAAAATAAATGTTTAACCCCACAATCCATGGTGTCTAGTGGTCCCACTCCCCATGCCAATTAAAGGCCAAATATGAAGAACCCCCGACCAAGATTCACCCCATGCTGTCCCCATCCAGAATTTTAAATAAAGAAAATATCCCTGGTGTCTAGGGTCCACCCCCTGGCGATCACTGGCCCAATATGAAGAATAAACCTCCTCCAGATTCACACCCCATCCCATCATTGTCCATTAGTGCCGCCAGGTCAGCCAACATCAGTCATTTAATTAAAAAAATTCCCTGGTGTCTATTGTACCCCACCCCCACTCTGTCCAGTAGTGACCCCCACCCACCACCCCCATCTGGAACCCAGTGGACCACCGGCACAGCCCTCCACTCACATCCACAGCCAGCAGTCTGACTGATCACTTTCCCAAACAGCCCAACTGAGCCCTTTCAATGAATGAGCGTGTGCTTATGCTTACAAACATACAACTGGCAAAACAGCTGTACACTGGCAAGTAACAGAAACATACAATTTCACTAAAATGTTGAATACTCGCTCTGTGTTTACTGCATTGGTTGCTGAAAATCTGGAACTGACAGCAGATGACAGCAGTGTGAGGGACCCGATGATGTTACTGTAGGATGTGGTCGGAACTGTAGTCTTCTGCAAGGATGTGTCCTCTGTGTACAAGTGGGAGTGGGGTGAGTGACAGTAAAGGTGCACAGATGATTGCACGTGTATTTGTGTAGGAACTGCAGTAGCACAAGGTCCTGATATCACCAACAGTGATGAAGCTCTGTGTATGTTCTTGGGGGTGACAGCCATTTAAAGGGTCACACACAGTATTATACACGAAAAATGTCATAAATCCTGTCAACAGTGTATTTCTGGCATTTCTATGTGTATTACATAACTGAAGTATGCATAGTTTGTTAGGGACTATTTTGCAAGGTGGCATGATACAATACCTTTATTGCTGTTTAAACAGCACAAACACATTTTTTCACACTGTTTTGTTTTTTAAACATAACCCATGATATAAGTGTAATAACCCACTCCAGGATGTGCTGTTATTGGGGATTAATGCACACCTGGGTGCTGTGAGAACACTTGGCCTGCCTCACAATGAACCCAGGTGCGCATTTGTCCCCAGTAACAGCACACCCTGTCATGGGTTATTCCTTGCATAATTACTGATGGATACTTTTTCCATAAGGAAACCCCAACTGTTATTTGCTGTAATAACCAGCTGGTTATTATGGCAAACAGATTTCCCAGACTCCACACGTGCACCAGCTGCTTTCTCCCTTTACCTGCACTGGACACCTGCCACAACCATCACTCATTGGTAAGTAAAACCAACAATGTTTTTTCTAATTTTACATAACTGCTATGGCAAAAAAGCACCCGCCAGCAATTGTATAAAATGAAAGATGGGGTGGTGTGTATTATGAGATTTTACACACACCCTTGGTGAGGAATGCTTCTTATAACCCCTTTGGGCTTCGCCCTCGGGGTTTATGTAGCATCCCATGCCTTGGATGTGTGTAAAATCTTGTAACACACACACCCCATCCTTTATTCTCTATTTAATGACCCCCTGTTCCATCAACTAATAATGACTGAGATGCAATTTGTTCTAGTTTGTGACACTTTTAACTATATTACGAATATAATAAGTGTAATAATCCACTCTAGGTCTGTGTCAGTGCTGTTTTAACCTCACTTTCTGGGTGTCACATCCCTCAGGTTGTTCAATTGTTAAAATATTGCCACACACCTGACTCTGGATTATTCCTTATGTAATACTGTAACAAATGGGAAGTCTGCTGCTTATTCTTCCTGTCTTGCTTTTCTGTCTTGTGTAATGCATCTAGATGTTTGTCAGTCTGCTGCTGTTCTGAGACCCTAGTGAGAACAAGGAGCACAGTTGCAAAGTGGACACAGATATTATTCATATTTGAGTGCCAGTGTCAGTGGCTCTGTTGGTAATGCCTCTTGGTCTGGAAGATAAGATGATCATGGGTTCAGTTCCTGCAGTGGGCACATGTGCTAATAACCAACACTGGCACTGTGATGCTACACTAGGGGAATGTGTAATGTTAGCAGTTCTACCTTTTAGATGAGACGCAAACCAAGCTCCAGTTTGTCCACCTCTGGTGGCTGTCCAGATAAAATTAACAGATCCCAAGGTGCTGTAAGAGTAGAGAGGTATCCTTAGTGTACTGGCAAACATTCCTGCTTTTAGTAACACTGGTTCTAATGCAGTACTGCTGTGTGTGGGATATTGGCACACTTAGTGGTTACTGCATACAGTACATATTGCAAACAGTCCTGGCACTATAAGCACTTATGTCTTTGCTTTCAAAATATTTTGGGTTACAGTATAACCAGTATGAAAGATGTTACATATAACTATATTCTATGCTGTCCCATTTGATCTTGCCTGTGCCTGCCCCACTCCCAGCATGAGCAATAGCATTTGCTCACACTTGATGGGAACCTGCAGAAATTAGGCAGAGACTGTATTTTCCTGTGTCAGCCGGTTACTACTAGGTCAGCTTAACGTTTGTTGAATGGCTGCATAGGTAGGTGGAGAAAAAGACCCCGTCCCCACTGGTGTAATAATGAGCCAAGTAACTGTGCCAAAAATGCTTCAAGATCCTCACAGTTTAAGTAATCTGCGAGGCTCTAACTGTATAACAATGAGGATCTGTTTTTTTTTTATTCTTTTAGGAACTGGGTAAGGCCTCCTGGGCACACGTTCCTGTTTTTAAGGGCAATCCAGGAGTACTGGGGAGATTGTCAGGTCAGCACAAAGGACCCAATACTCAAGTGTGGGGCTGGTCCCTATGTGTACTTTGTGGGCAAAAACATGTTGGTACACTTACTGTTTATAGCAGCAAAGTAGATTATATCAGACTAATTTTGCTTAGTTGTAGGCTAACATCTTCTTTTAATACAAATCCCAGAATCCACTGCAGCTGACATCATAGCAGTAGGCAGCAGTGGGAGATTCAATAGTCTGCAGTGCTTGTTAGAGTTTATTTATAATCTCCGATCTGATGTTTTCCAGGTCTGCTTTTGTCCAAGTGTTAAGTACAGTCCTCTGTGACTGTATAAAAGGCTGCGGAGGGCAGCGGGACCAGCAAACAAAAGACTGGAGTTTACATAAACTCTAACATGTACTGCAGGCTATTGACTCTTCTCACTTCTGCCTACTGCTTTGGTGTCAGCAGCAGGGGATTCTGGGGTTTGTAGTAACAGAAAATGTCAGCCTACAACTAAGCAAAATTAGTTTGATACAATCTACTATACTACAATGAACAGTAAGTAAACCAAACTGTTACAGTAAGTAAATAAAAATGTTTTTGCACACAAAGTGCACACTAGGAACAGCCCCACACTTGAGTATGGGGGCCGTTCCTGGTGACTGTTCCCCTTTAAGTGACTTGCTCAGAGTCACATAGTATGCAAGCGGGGGGTTGTGGGAATCAAACAAAAGTGTGCTGGATGTACCAACCTCATTCACAGCTCATTACTCTGACCTCTAGGCTATACTGGCATACCCCTTTTGAGTAAGAAATACATTACTAACCCAAATATTTACTTTGGTATTTTATTTGTTTTACCAAGAGAAATCTCTATTGTCCAGTTCTCATTTATGTGGAGGTTCTGGATAGGACAAAAAAATGATATAAAAAATAAACCGAATACAGATTAAGAACTAATATATAATTAAATCAATGAATTATTTAAATTTAGTTTCAAATGAAATAAATTACTAAAACCTACAGTAGCTAGCAAAAGACTCCTATGTAGATTTCTGAGTCAACCGATTCAATGTTTTAGTCTCCTTGTTTAAGGTATTAGGTGGCATGTTTTGGTCCATTGAAGAATGTTTTGAACATTAGTAATAACAAATTTGGCACACTTGCTTCCTGCTCAATGTGTGGGAATTTCATCAGACACGTAGGCTTACTTATTTACTAGCAATGACCTACTTTCCAACTGCAAATTATGCAATAGAGTGTACGTGTCTGAATATATTCCACCAGCCAGAGGCTAAATACAGACTGTCAGCCTGTTTGCACATTATTTAATTTCTCGCCAGAGCTAAAGCTCACATGTGATGATTTATGTTTAACCCAATCACACAGGATAGTGTTACAGCTGTTGCTTTCAGCTACATGTGAATGGGCAAAATGTATTTACTAAGTGACAGGAGATGCAACATGCATTAAAATATCATCTTGAATGTCAGACTGAATATGGAACAATGAAATGTGATTTATTAAGTGTATTTTGGTTATAATGACTTTTTTAAAATTCGTTTTTTCATTCTTTTTTTTTTCAGTTCTTTTTCCCTCCGGTCACCGGAGAGGTAGCCTCTCTCAAGCGTCATTCTGGTTGTTTCCTGCCAAGTCTGACCCCCCCCCACTCTGTGTCCCCTCCCGGGGCTCTGCAGATGCCTTACCTCTGCCTGTTCAGAGACCTCCCTAGCTTACCCCCTAGCAAGGGGCTGCCACTCCTACAGGTGCCCTAGGCATTAAGTATCATCTAGGCAGTGGCGGCATGTGGAGGATTGAGACCCATGTGGGTGGGGTCTGGTGGTGGGCATGGGGCCAGGGCATGCCGTTGCCTACCACCACTCCAGGGCATTTTCTTGTTATGGTGGTTCCACCCCCTTCCCTTGGCATGCACGATTATGCAATGATGCCTGGTGGAGGAAATGCACTTGTACTGAACGTGTTCTTTCCAATGTCTGCTGTGCACCACCTTCCCTCTTGCATGCAGGCTGTGGCACATTGCCTCCCCAGGCACTCAAGTGCAGAGTCCTGCAACCATCCCTCCCCTGGAGAAGGCGAGCTCTCAGTGGACACTCAAGCCATCTACTCCATGGCCGACCCCCGGTGGCCTGTGCTCACTCCCTAACATGGGTCACCAGCATGGTGCGAGGTGTGGTGTCCAGCATCTCAACCCTCAGCACCACCTAATCAGCTCTAGTTTTTCATTCTTGCAAAAGCTTTCACCTCTTGTACCAGCAGATTAAAGTTCATTACTCATTCTCTCTTTGATTTGATACTGAACCTGCTCACTGAAGATGGGCACATTGTAATGCCACTGGGAAGGCTATACTGGGCATACAAAAGTCTGAGTATTTTACTACTCCTGGTTCTGCCTTCATTGTACTGTACTTAAAAAGTACTTTCTGGTCAATTCAGCTGTCAAGTAAGCAATTAAACCCAACAAGGTGTGACTTGTATGGAACCCACCCCATGCCCAGGTGTATTGGAGGCATGAGGAATAGCTGAGTGCCTTCAACCACCAGAAAGTTGAGTATTTTTTCAAATGTGTTTACCTGCCCCTGCTAAGACGCAAAATCTTTTTTTCAGTGGGGTACTGACAGCTTGGTAACCTTGGGGTATGTGGAGGTTAAGTGACTTGCCCAAAATCACACAGTGAGTATTTGGCTTGACCTAAGTTTGAACCTGTGATCTCTCAGTTCCAATGCCAAGGCTCTTATCACTAGACCACACTGCCTCCTAACTGGCAGTACAGTTGTTATAGTACAACCCATACCATGGAGTGTCTTATTGTATGTATATGAAATGGGTAAAGAAATCTCTGCATCCTAACTGGCTGAGACTTGCTTATAGCAATGGCCTTGAGATGCTACTGTACAGCCAATGGCTAAGACAAGTCCCTGCCAACCTGGACCCAGCAGGTTCCATATCTAGATGCCAGCTGCATGGAATTTGGGTTCTTCAACTGGTAGCCATTATTTTTTCATCTTGTTACTGCCCCCCCAAAGTGCAATTTACTTGCAGTTTCAGCAGCTGCAGTTTCCAGTATATCTACAGTACTTCATAGATTTGCATATAGATTTTTTTATGTATTCCTCTACTTTTTTATAACTCAAGGCTCACTTGCCCCCTTGCTCCCTCTCACTCACATAAAAATTCAGAGGCCAGATTCTCAAAACTCCTGGAATTGCACAAGGAGCTTGCATTACCAGGAAAGGTGCAAAGTGCCCCTTGCTCCAAAAGATGCGCCGGGAGCTATTCACAAAAGCAGCCTGTGGCAAACGCAGGCCGCATGCACCAAAGGGGGTTTGTACCATTCCTGTGACACAAAATGGGTTACAGCATGGTGCTAGGGGGCTTGCGGCAGATGCAGGCTGCCATATCCCCTAATTCGGGATTCTCAAAACCCTTCCAGAGGGCAAATTTCTAAGCATCAATAGGTATTTAGAAGTGTGTCCTCTGGGAGGGTACAGAACTTATGCCAAAGTGCCATGGTCCCCCTTCCCCAGCCCAGATCTCCTGTTTAGTAAATAATCATGTCCCTGGTGGTTTAGTGGACCCCCCCCAGCCCTGATCCCCCTCTATTAAATGAAACATGTCCCTGGTGGTCAAGCAGAAATCCTTCCTTATCCCTGATCTCCCCATAAATAATTAAATATCTTACCCTGGTAGTCTAGTGGACCACCCTCCCTATCTCTGATCTCCCCCATAAATAATTAACTATCTTTCCTTGGTAGTCTAATGGACCCTCTGTCCCCCCCCTTGCAGGCAGTGCCGCATCAACCCAGTCCTCCTATCCCATCCCCAAGCCAGTGACCAGCACAGACCTCCTCTCTCCACCACAGCCAGGCACCAATTGAGCTGTCAGTGAGTGAGTACTGTATACAGTATGTGCTCACTGATTGACAGTGAATGTCAATCAATGAGCATATACTGTATACAGTACATTCTCGTTGACAGCTCAGTCAACAGCCAGCCCTGGTGGAAAGAGGAGGGCTGTGCTGGTCGCCGACTGAGGGAGGGGAGAGGGGGTAGTGGGGTGGTGGGGTACTGCTTGCCAGGAGGCAGGGGGTACACTAAACCACTATGGACATGTTTCATTAAATACAAGGAGAGATCAGGGCTGGTGGGCTTCTAGACTACCAGGGATAACCCAGAGTGGCACACAGCCACCCTGCAACTTGCGGCACCCATCCCATCTGCACTGTCTGTTTGGCACACAGCCACAGATGCCACATGTTGGGGGACTTTGCCACCAGTATCCTACCCAACAGAGTCAGGAGCAGGGTCCCTGGTGCACCAGCAATCAGCACAAGTTGCCATTGGCATGGCTTGTGACGAGTTTTGAGAATTGGGCCCAAGGTCTTTATTTGATTGATCATTGGTCATTTAAAAATTAATAAATAATAAAAATACATGAATAACATACTGTGCAAAATATACACAGGAATAAAGTTAAAATAATCAGTAAATTGTGCAAATTCAATGACATGGGAGAACATACAGGACAGATCTTCAAGTTGCAATAATTTTTTCCTTTGCTTCAATACAGCTTTAAAAATGCTAATTAATTTTCTGGCACCTTGGATAGTCATTGGATTCAGCAAGATTTCCATACAATCAGATAAAGAATAGCTACACAGCTTAATGCTATCTATGAGGTGTAGTGTATATCGGTCTCCATTTTTCATACAAAGGGCATTGGAATAACACATGGAAAGGGTTTCCTTCATGGCCTTTTCTTGCAGAATCATTTAGACTCATCTGCTTTATTGAGATCTTTACTAAATCTGTTTTCCAAATGTTTTGGGACTATTGATTCAAATCTGATATGATTAGTAAGCATCTTTCTTTTGGGCATAGAGGCAGTAGAAAATACGATTTGCACCATGCCAGTGCTTATGGGTAGCATACCATGGAGTCAGTTTAGAGGCTCTTATATCAGAAAGATCCATTTCTTTATAAAGTTAAAATACTGCACTTTCAAAATATGGCCTATGACTGGGAGCGATTGTAATACCTTTTAAGAAGTCATGCCATAGAAACAGAAAACTGATGTTCTTAAGGATATTTTGTAACATTTCCAGCCAGGAGAAATTCAGATTATACACTGACCATTTAATTTTCTCTGTCAAGCAAAGCTTGACCCAGGTATTAAACATGACCAAAAAACTAAGTAATCTAAGTTACATTAAAGCCACAATGGGTATCCTATCCAGTTCATCTCTAACACGTTGTTTAAGCCAAGAACTGATTAGTTCCAGAAGCATGTGATAAAAGAGAGAGAAAAGAACTTTAGTTACATGTGGCCAGCTATACCCCCAAACCTCTGAACCACATAAAATTACAGGATTAAGCTTTGCTTCTCCAGCTTGCAAAGCTAGTAAAATAGTTATACCACCATACAATGCATTAAATCTAAGACTGGCTTGACAATTGTGCCTGATATTTTTTTACTATGTGGTTTAAGATGTTAAGTCCATTTTCTATTTGATGCAAAAATTACCCCCAAATAAGTGTATTCTCTGACCATTTCTATCTTGAGATTATTAACATTAAAGGTGTGTACTTTCTTAATCACCAGAAACTAAAACCTTAGGTTTATTTATGTTTAAAGCAAGTTTGTGTTACGTGCATAGGTCCTGAAAATGCTTTAACTTATGCAGCAGCCCTGTAGGGGGCAGTGCAAGCAAAACTATATTGTCTGCATAGACAAATGCAGGGCAAGACCTACTGGAGATATTTCTTCCTTTAAGTTAAAAATGTCAGCGGATTTCTACACAAATAAGATTAGTGTAAATAAATGTGTTCTGTTTATATTTGTGGAGAGAATGAAAATGATCAGTATTGATATCAATATAATTGAAATTAATATGAATAAAAATATAATTGACATACAAATTGAATAATAATGGCACTAATAAGCAGCCCTGTTGGACTCCATGATTAGATGAGAAGGGTGCAGTAACATTACACTGTAGATAATATGCAATCAGTGTCTTATTGTTAGAGTGTAGCTGAACAATTGCAAAAAACTAAATTCAGATCTATGTCATAATCAAGAAGTCTAATCCATAATGTGTTGCAATCAATTGAGTCAAATGCTACTAAAAACTCAATAAATACAGCCCCAGATATTCAAAAGGGTTGCGCGCATGGCACAACAGTGTTGCGACATGCACAACCCAGTGATGCGCCCCGGCATGATATTCAAAAGGGAAAAGTGCACCACACAAATCCAGATGTGCCGGAGTGCATCAGTAATGTATGCAGTCACAGGTAGGGGGGGCATGCCCATGCATAACCTGCACTGCCCGATATTCAGCCTGGGATGTGCAAAGTCATGCACGCGCAACCCCTACCTGCGCCTGCACAAAGTTACGCCAGGAAAAAAAGGAACAAGTTATGGCCACCCACAGGTGAGCTGCCACATTGCAGGGCACAACACAGCAGCTGCCACCTGTGGGTGGCCACCCGACATCCTGCCGCACTTGGTGGCACCCCCCCCATGTCCCATAGTGGGCATCCCTGTCGCAAACTCCCCCCAAGTCCAATATTCCCTGGTGGTCCAGTGACCACACTGAGCCCGATCGCGGGCATCTGTAATAGAACCTCCCCCATGTCCAATATCCCTGGTGGTCCAGTGGACCGCACTGAGCCTGATCGCGGGCATCTGTAACAGAACCCTCCTAAGTCCAATATCCCTGGTGGTCCAGTGGACCACACTGAGCCCGATTGCAGGCATCAGTACCACATAAAATACCCCTACTACCCTGGTGGTCTAGTGTACCCCCCACCCCACCTGCCCACTGAGCCCCACTGCCCGCTTCCCCGCCAGCCGGCGGGTGGCAGCACCCTGCCTGCCGTCCCA
This sequence comes from Neoceratodus forsteri, assembly GCA_016271365.2. NCBI lineage: Eukaryota > Metazoa > Chordata > Ceratodontiformes > Ceratodontidae > Neoceratodus > Neoceratodus forsteri. The sequence goes on from CM028135.1 coordinate 479,276,312, forward strand.
CCACCCGCCCGACTGACAGCTCGGTAGAGCATCGAATCAATGGGTGCAGTCCCCGTATTGAGCTTCAGTCCAGATATGTGATCCATTCATATCTTGGACTGAGTAGTACGGTATGGGCTGCACACCCATTGGCTCATGCTGTGAACCAATGGGCATGCAGCCCTACTGAGCTGTCAGATGGCAGGTGGCAGGCCAGCAGGCGAGTGGGGTGCTGCCCTCCGCCGGCTGATGGGGGGAGAGGGGCAGTGGGGCTCAGTGGGCAGGTGGGAGGGGTACACTAGACCACCAGGGTAGTAGGGGTATTTGAAGTGGTACTGATGCCTGCGATTGGGCTCAGTGCAGTCCACTGGACCACCAGGGATATTGGACTTGGGAGGGGTTCTATTACAGATGCCCGCAATCGGGCTCAGTGTGGTCCACTGGACCACCAGGGATACTGGACCTTGGGGGGGTTCTATTACAGATGCCCGCAATCGGGCTCAGTGCGGTCCACTGGACCACCAGGGATATTGGACTTGGGGGGGGACTGTACTGATGCCTGCAATCAGGCACATAGAGGTCCACTGGACCACCAGGGAAATTTGACTTTTTTTTGTTATATTACAGGAATGCCTGCGATTGGGCTGGAGAAGGCGTCGGTCCCCGACGGCTGGTGCCTGGCAGGGCGCCAGGCGCAAGTCATTGGGGATCAGCGCACCTGCATGCTAATAACATGCAAATGGGGCTGTAATGAGATGCAAATGGCCCCCTGTATGCCTTGCATAAATTATGGCACCATTTGCATGTCCCTTTTGAAAATCTGGAGGTGCTGTGCATGGCACAATGGCACTATGCGCCAGCGCATCTCCTTGCTCCACTCTGGGCTACTTGCGCTTGGTGCAGTGCAATCATGCTTATGTATTAGTGGTGGCTAGGGTGTGATATTCAAAGTTGCCATGCCATAGCACTGCCTGCTGAATATCGCCCAGGCCACACCCCTGCGCAACAAAGTTGAGCTGCGCCCAGGCTTGCACCACAGCCTGGTGCAGTTTGAATATCAGGGCCCCAGTGTATAATTTTGACTTTTTGGCATAAGCATATTTTTTGATTCGGTGCATCAAAACAAAAATGTGATCTATTGTACAGAAATTATTTCTAAAAGTGACTTGCAGTCTACAGATAATTGTTTTTTCATTTACTCATAACTGAAGTTTGTACAGAAGAATTTTTTAATAAATGTTCACTCACTGTTCTCAGAAGTTTGCTCAAGTTTGGAAATGTTGTAATTTTCATAGAGCATGTCTTCTACACAGATTCAATCTCAGTATACAATTCTCTGCTGGCTGCTGCAGCTGTGGACTGCTCCTGAAACTTGAAGTGATGTTCACCATGTCTCTTGGTTCTACATTGAGGAACTCATAAGCCTTCCTGCCTATTTGTACATTATAAATAGATCCACAGTGTAGAAAAGTAAATAAAAAGACAAAGTAATGCATTTAACAAGCTGCATAGCATAAATGGTTTACGTATAAGAGACAAACAAGTCAGTAAAATGCCATAAGACGTTTTTTGGGACATTGACTGCACTGGGTTTATGCAGCAGAAAAAGAGCATTCCCCTGGGTACCCTCAAAATTCTTCAGTGTTCATCCAAACTCTCAAGTTGGGGCTGATGTAAACCAAATCTGTAGCAGTAATTAAGAAATCAGTTGAACTCCCAAAAATATTTTATAATCTCTTTCCAAAATTCATTCACAATACCCAATAAGTCATGTATACTTCCAGAAATACCTAATGTTTCACCCTAGATACAGGGCTTTATCAGGAAGACATGGATCACCTGGTTATAAAAATAAAACGACATTAGAAAATCAATTTCATCCAGGCATACTAAAAATCAGAATGTGCCATGATAGCATTACTATGCAAAACATATAGTATTTATATTTTTAAAGTATCCATTTCAAGTCACAATGCTAAACTAATGCAACTAAAAAGAGTGCTGAAGGGAAAAAAATGGTGCTTACTTCTTTAGTTATCTACATGTTTGTTTGTTTTTTCATTTTAGATTCTAGTAATCACAAGTCCTGGCTTTAATTAGCTTCCTAATAATAGTTGTACACACAATCATTAAATTCATTAAAGGCTTCAGGCAGCACCGAAAAAAATCAATATACAAATTCAGTGACAATTCTCTGTTCCTCTATGTTGCTTGTAAAGTATCACCATATGTACAGACTCATGTTGTCTTAATAATGTTCATATTAGTCGTGATAAATATTCACAGAACAAACATGAAAAGCTCTTCATTGTCCCTCAAAACCAGATTTCACACCATGCGTGTCAGGCAATAACCAGTCGCCATAAATGGGTGGAAGAGAGATGAGGGGAAATTAAGGGGGGCCATTCTTGGGTCTTCTAAGGTATGCATGATAACAGTAACCAAAAAGAACAGGTCCAAGAGACTGCTACGTTTCTCAGGGAAGCAGCGAGGGCCAAGAAATATGCATTCTAAAAATGTAATGAAAAGAAGGGGGGGGGGTGGGGAGAATATTTGCTGAAGAATAGGGAGGCAAAGAAAGTGGTAAGGGAGACAAAGGCAGACACAGAGCTACGCATTGTTGAGGGGGTCTGGAGCAGAGAAAAGCAGTTCTGCAGGTACATTAGTGAAATGAGGAAGAAAGGAGTGGGATTTGTGAGGCTAACAGAGGGAGATAGGGTGACTAATGGCAGACAGACTCAAGGCCATCATTAATGAATATCTTTGCTCAGTTTTCACCAGGGAGGATGGTGGGCCCATGCCAGACAGTGGCATCAAAGCAGCCAATAAGGGGGTCCCAGAGATGAGGCAGCCAACATTTACTAGTGGAAGGGTCCTGAAATGGCTAACAGCCCTAAAGATTGATAAGGCTCTAGGACCAGAAGGGTTGCATCTGAGGACACTCAGGGAATTACAGTAGCGGCAGAAATGACTGCTCCCTAGTACATGTATTCAACCGCTCTCTAAGGACTCACAGATTTCATATAATTCATGCCATTTCTAGGGCTGCAGAGGGTAGAGCCTGCAGCTGTCTTGTGAGAGTTCTAAAAACAAGGCACCAGATTCACACCAAAGAACAATTTTGGAGTTGCAGTACAATCATTCTGCAACTCCAAAACACTCCATTCACTGCCCTTGTGGGCACACTACGTTTGTTGCCATGGCCTGCTGTGGCCCACCATGCTCAAGATGGCTGCGCATGTGCACTATATTGGTGGCCATCTTGGGCAGGGCAGACTGTTCTGCCTTGAGCTCAGCAAGCATAGCTGCAGCCGTGTCGGCTCTAGCCAGAATTTGTTATTAGGGTTATGACCATTGAGCAGCGCAAAGAAGAAAACCAAGGCGCACTCAAAAAAACACTCCAAGAACCAGTCAGTTTGTGGTTTTATTCTGTACACAATAAATCACAGTTGCATCACTCCTGAGTTCCTGGAGTGTTTTTTTGAGTGTACCTTGGTTTTCTTCTTTTGTGCTGCTTATTTTCCCAAGTGTGGCACCAATGCCTGAGTGCTGTTGGTTCCTTCTTTATAACCATTGAGCACAGCTCATATACAATGGGGACCCAGGAAAGCATAAACTAACAGTTACCATAAATAAATACACATAGCAATTAACAAATAAACACTAAGGGATGCTGCAGATGGCAACCTTACAGATCAACATACCAAATTCAGACACCCTCATGTCTACTTGCATTTATCTTAAAGCCTTTTGAGGACTTCTAGACTTTGTTAACTGGTTTGTATAGTCAGTTTTACTGATGGTCCTTCCATGTTTCCCATAGTGCTGCACCATGCAGATGCACATTAGCAGAACAAAAAGGGCTGTGTATAGAGTAAAGAAACCTGAACCCTTTGTACATAAAAAGTCAGCTAATGTGTGTGTGAAAAGAGTGAGATTGTTTTTCGCTATATGAAGGGATGCTGCTGCAAAACATTATTGGTTTAAGCAAAGATCAGTTCAAAGCAATACATGAAGGGGGGACCTGTCTATCTGCAAGATCTTCTTGCCCTCTACCATCCACCCCTGGCACTCCGTTCTGCCAGGGAAGGCCTCATTGGAGTTCCCAGAGTGAGGCTGCAGCATTCCGGGGATAGGACATTTTCAGCGGCAGTGCCTACTCTGTGGAACTCCCTTCCTGCCTATCTTAGGGAGGCCCCCTTGGTGGAAGCCTTTAAGAGACAACTAAAGACATATCTGTTCCAGCAGGCTTTTGATGATTAATTAACAAATAATTTTAAACGGGATGGATAGAATGTTCTGAGATATTTGAAATTATCCTTCCTACTAGTATTGCGGCAATGGCAAGAGTTAGTGCTGGGGTACATACCCGGTTTTAAAGGGCCAAGAGCTGCCTGAATCCCTTTTTATAGTTCTCGATAGTGAACAGTGTGGACTAATGTGTGCTTGATAGTCCTAGTTTATTTAATGACAAAACTAGAACAGCCTCAAATTCTAGTATCCCTAGTCCACCCAATATGGTCCAATATTTATCAGTGATCTGCTTTATTTCTCTACTTTTTTTAAATTACTGTACTTTTTCCCCATTCAACACCTGACCTGCCCCATTTGCCCTGCCTCACATCCAGCCCCATCACTTGGCTCCTCTGGGACTTACCACTCCCATGTTCCTCCCTGTCTTACCCCACAGGGCGAGGCTACCAGTGGGGACCCAATCCCCCGTGCAGTTAGAGTGCAGTGTTGGGAAAGAGCCTTCAGTTGGTAGTGTGGAGCCTGCAGCATGAGGCAGGCATCCTCCTGTGACAGTCAGAGGATTTTCCAGGTTTCCTTCCCCAGCATCAGTGGGGTGCACCTTGCACATTCATGCATGCACTGCATGCCAATGTCCTCCCCCCTAAGCCTAGTGGTGGTGCTGAGGCGAAGACCTTCCCCTGCCTGAGGTGGACAGCATTGCCAAAGAATGCTCAAACAACCACAGCAGGGTAGCCCTCCAATGTCCTAGGCTCATTTCCAAACCTGGGTCATCAGCTTTGCAAGCAGTAGTGCTACTGCTGCACCAGTGGCCAGCTATCTATTTGCTTTTACTGGAGTACTCCAGGGCTAGGATCAAATAGTTCCCTGTGTTGTTTCCCTGGGGTTGTTTGCTTTTAAGCTAATCTGTCCTGGTCTGGCTTTTGGTTCTAGTGATAGACCTCCTAATGGTTTTGATTCTGTATCCTCTGTCTGAGAATCTCAATCCCATTTTTTGAATCTCTTCCTCCCCGTTACTAACCTCACTGCAGTTTCTTACTACTCTAAGCATCTGAGAATATGGTATGTTTTCAATGAGGTGTGTGTGTGTGTGTGTGACGGGGGGTTGAAGCTAATGGCATACAACAGAGTGTTGCGGTCCACTTGTTTTATATACATGCCAGTCTCAATTCCTGTTTTACCTTTATAGAGCCTTTGATATAACAAAGGGGTTTCTGAGTGGCAGTACTGCAATGTGAAAACTAAGTTCTCAGTGGCTGTGTTTAGGAAGTGATGGAACTCAAGTAGAGCTGTTTCTGAGCCTTCACAAATTATAACTATTTAATAATCTTATGCTAGGGATGCCCCATGTGTGCATGTGAGAATTCAGGAGCACTGACAGAATACTGGCATGTAAAGAAGTAACATTGTCTTTCCCTAGTTGTGATTAGGTTTAAAGCATGCTGACATTTAATTTGTTCTTTCCATTCACATTTCAAGGTCAATCCCACCCCCGTATTTTGTCACAGATGTCCTTCATCAAGAATGTTGCTGCTTGTTCTGGAACTGCACAATTATGCCCTGCTATTTTTATGTATGGCTGTATACTTTTTAAAGCTTCCTATAACTGAACTCCTTTTGTGCACAGTAGCATGGCAGAATATAATTTAAGAACCTACCTGTCGCCCTGGGACCTAGTCTTGGAATAGTGTTTTTGAATTAATCATTTTGTAATTTTGCATATATTGTATGGCAACATTGTATACAGTATATCAAAAATCTTTGTGGCACCTGATACAGATATTCATCTGCTTAATTGGTAATATCACATATCTTGCATGGTAACAGTGCGTATGTACATTGTGAATCTTGTGGTATGCAATATTGATATTAATCTGCACTATGGAACATTAAATATGTTTGTGAAAAAGTAAATACACTGTGATTCAGGTCACTAACCATGGGGAAAGACATACAAAATTGCAAAGGGATTATTCCTGCTACTGCCTGCAGGGAGAGAGGATTTCAATGAGAACTGTAAATTGGAAGTCCTAATTATAAACTACATGAATACATTGACTGTACAAGACAGTCTAAAGTGTCATTTGGAAACAAGTACTGAGTTTGTTTATTTGCAATTTTATTTTACTTTGCCGCCAAATTATCTCTTTTTTTTAATTTATTCTTTATTTATTTATTTTATTTATTTGACAATTGGTGACTGTAAAAGGCACACTGAGCCAAGGCTCTTTTCCAGGTGTGATCCGGGAGAGGAGGACAAGGGATAAAAATGATACATAGCATAGACAAATTCAGTATTACAAAAAGTGCAAAGTCACAGCATGCAAAGACAATACAAAGAGCACAGTGAGCAAGCAAGCCACGATCAGGTAGTAGACCATTACAGCAACATGTATGAGGGACTGTTAGGGGGGAACAAGTGGGGGTGAAGTGTCTCAGTTGATATCTGAGTGAGGCAGGGGAGGCAGAGAAGCAGAGGGAAGAGGGGAGCAGGGTTCAATGTGAGAGAAGACAATAGGCAAATGCTGATAAGCCAGCCCAAGTATGGGAGCAAGGCAAAGCAAAGGTATGATGGTCCCTGGAGAGGAGGGAGCAGGAAGCAGAGGGTGCAATGGAGAGGAGCGATAACAGACAGGACAGAAGGCTCCCAAACCAGAATTTAGATATAAAGAAGGCACAGTGTATCTGGTGACATGATGGTAGAGGAAGAAGAGGAAGAAATATTGTAATTTATTAATGTATGTATTTATTTGTTGACTAGGTAAGTACACAGGTCTAAGGGACCTCTTTAGGGACAACCCTGGCCTAGATAGGCAAAGAATAAAAGAGATGCATGATTATAAACAAGCTGGGAAAATACATTTGCAAAAGTAACATGAAGTACAAATAAAAAAGTAAAACTATGCAGTTTTAATAAAGTGGTGCAATAAGTAAATAATTAGGTTTTGCAATTCAGGATTGAAGAAATGGAAAACGTGGTGCTAATATATAAATAAATGCTGTAGTTCTGCTTTAGCAAAAAAGAACACCCTGAACAGTAAAATGTGACAGATATATATATATATATATATATATATATATATATATATATATAAAACCCCCACCCAGGTATGCCATTTCTCTACCTGGTGGGCTGGGTTCAGGGAGGAATATGTCACTCGGCACATTGGCTAGGTTTGGCTACTCTGCACAGGGGCACCCAAGTAACTCTGGACAAAGGAAGCAATAACTGTAATGTCCAATACCAGAAGTGGGATTCTAAAGTGTGGCTTGTTTTCACATCCAACAGATAAAACAAAGCATAGATGGACCCCCACGGGACTACACTCTTGGTAATGCAGATTTAAGGAGACCAAAACACATCCTCATCACTTTAGCCCTCAGGCTCTGAAACACACTGGGAACACAGCCCAAACTTGTATGCTGCTCTGGGTTTTCCCTGGCTTGGCTCCCTTGCCAGCCACTTGGACATTTTCCATATAGCATGGAAACATTTACTGGTGGCTCCCTAAACCACCTATGAGCACTTCTGCTCCATAAGGGAATCTTCCTCATCAATCCCACGTCTGGGTACTTTCCTCAGGCACTGGCCAAGTACCTGAGAGAAGCAACAGGTGTCCCAGAGAGAATCCAGAGAGGTGAATTTGGTTACTACTGATGGGGGGTCTCCACCTCTCGCTCCCATAATTCATACCTGGCCATTTCTCTGGACTGTAACACTTCATCCTTTAAAACACTTTGCTGTGCAGATTCTTTTTAAATGTATTCACATTCAGTCTACTGTCTTTACATCCCATTTGTGCTGAACTTGGACATACTTAATAAGTGGCTGCATCCATTACTCTAGACCCCCCACAGAGTTAAGCAGTCCAATCCCCACATCTTCCAAACTGTACTTGGCTGTCTTTTCCTGACCCCACAGTAACAGTCTCTTTAGTTTCATCTTGACTCAGGTGAAAACACATGGTCTTTTAGCAGAGTGAACTCACCCCTTGGTTGCAGGTGCCCCACAGGCACTTTATTCTCAAAGGAAATCTCATCCAGACCTTCTGGTGCCTCAGCATGAACTTAAATCAGGCAGCTTCTTTTCTCTAGCTGGACCGGGGGGTTGCCCCTGGAAGCAGGCTGATTCCTTCCCCCCCTCCCTGCATGGATGGGGCCCTGAACCACTGAAGCAGTCTTCACCACTTCAATGTGCTCTTCTTGTGTTCCTCTTCAGGTGAGAACACACACCTATACAACAAAAAATAGCTCTTTGACAGAGCTTAGAGGTCTGAGGGCCTGCTTACAGCAGAGCACCTCTTCTACCACATACTGTAACAGAACTGACTTCAAATTCCCCAATGTTCTACTCTAACCTCCAACTGCAACATTCCAGTGTGGCTTATGCAGCTGCGACAGTTCTAAATGATGTCATCCCTCAGTCTCAGCTGAAACTGAGAACAGAGTGAGACAGTGTGAAATCCATTTAACTGGAGTTTCACAAGCTGCCTTCCCTGCCTACCACTAGGTCTTACTGGGATTCTAGTAACCCCGGGTAATGGGGGGTTACACTCACCCTCGGCCAGGAAAATGACTGTCCGCAGTCATTAGTTACCCGGCTTAGGCCATCTCACCCCATGTGTTGACTACAGGGAGGTAGCGCTACCTTCTCCCCTACCATGTGCCAGCACAGGCAGACAACACTAAGGCCCTAGAGGCCTTCGGCTGATGCATCAGCCTCTACTCTACCCACTGACTATTGGTACTTAGTGGCTCTGGTAGAATTGTCCAGAGCACAGCCCTAATAGATCAGTACTGCAACCCCTACTGCAGGTCAGGGCCATAGCCTGTCTATCCCCCCAGGCTCTCTAGGGAAAATCTGTCTGCCTCTAACTTAGAATTCCCAAAACAAAACAAACAGGGGACCTCCCCAACCCTGGACACCATGCAACCACACACCAGGAGCTAATACCATACACTATGTATTAGTCCCACATTCCCCCACAACAATACCTGTGGAAGAAAAAGTTACACTCTAACAACAACAACAACAATACTTTAAACACTACATTCTAAAGTACTACTGAGGAACTCCGCTGAGTCCCCCCTCCTCTTCTTGTCTTCTCTTCTATCTTCTTCAGGAACACCTGCAAGAAAAAGAAAGACAACACACACTCCTATCTGCATACACAGTCTATCTAAACCCCTGCCATCAAAACACTGGAGAATCCCCAAAAATCTTTTTTTTTTTTTAGAAAAGTAGAAAAAACAGTATAAACATTAGAAAACAGTAAAAAACAATGACATTATTTACAATACATCATATTTGGGGGATAGAGGGCCCTAAAAGTCCCATCTAGTGACCACAGTGCCTGAAGGCAAGTACATTAAAGAGTCTCTCCTGAGCCGGAGTCCGGTGAAGCACAGTTCTAGCAGGCCAAAGTCCCAAAGGGGAGAGTCTTTGATGACAGTTCAAACATCTGGAGTCTGCTAGTGTAGGGTGTGTACTGCAATGTCATAAGGATAGAAAAGTCTGGACTTACCAGTCTCTTGTAGAACGAAAATGGTACCACACCTGGTCCTCAGCTGAAGACTCTCCCTGGCAGCATTATTCCGATACAGCTGGGTGGACATCTCCCGGAAACTACAGGAGTGCACATCTGGAAACTGCTGGGTTGATGTCATCTCTGGAGATAGAACCTTCGAACAGGAACAAAAAGGAAAACAGCTGGTCTGAAGTCATCTGATACCCAGGTGATGAATCAGGATACAGCTGGGATGGTGTCCTCTCTGGATCTGAAGTCATCTGGTGGGCCAGTCAATGGATTCTGGAAAGCCAGTACACTGCAGAACTGATGAACTTGGGGCACCTGGTTCCTGGACATCCAGACTGGCAGAACAACATAGGTATGGCAATGGCTGGAGTGGCAGCACTGGCTACCACTGCTCTGCTGTCCATTTGGTAGGCATGGGCACATTTGCAGGAAGGTCTTTGCATTGTGGCCAATAGCATAATGGGTCAGGCACTTGAATTATTACCCCATCTGGGCACTCATAATTCACACTGTGAAAGGTTTCATGTCCCTCTCCATCCACAATTCGAACAGTGTCCATAAACAGTGTCCTGCCTCTTTTCCACTGGTTGTATTTTTCTTGAAAATTCTGTTCTTGACATGCTTGTTTGCACCAGGATGCACACATTCCATTGCTTCTTCCCAAATCCAGGATTTCCTGCTTTTTTCAATCTCCTCCCAGACTCTCCAAGGAAAGGTAGGAAAGGACAACTCATAGATTTCATTCACTTTCCTACGAACCAGTCTTTCCTCTTTACTAGCTTTGGTCAACCTAAGACCTCTGGCCTGGCTTGGGGGTGGCAAGTCCTGGTTCTTCCAGCTACGCATTCTTAACAACACAAAAAATGGATGCCTGACTTCTTCTTGCACAGCCAGGGCAGTGGAATCACCACTCTCTTCCATGCGTTCCTCTGAGGCAAGAGCTTGAGGCTGTGTACCAGTTCCTTTTTCACAAGGCCACAAAGGTTATCCCTCTTCTTCTTCCTCACTGAGAATCTGTGTCCAGAAGTGAGCAGTCGTCCTCACTCCTGAGACTGTCCACTCTTCTCTAGACGCGGAGGTTGAAACCTCCCATTCAAAGGATTCCCTCATCTTGTCTTCACCTATGAGACTTGGGCTAGGCCCCTCTCTCCAAGGATCTACTGATGCTCTTCCTGAAATGTCTCTCTGCAACTCAGACTCTGAAACATCAGTACATTGTTCTGTCTGTAAATCTGCACCCCCTCTTGCTTTGTGCCACACTCTAAGGGGCCTTCTCCAACAGGCTCTGCCTGATGCTGTGTGCTGCCAACTGCAGATTCTTGAACCTTTGTCCATGTGAGAGCCAAATGAATCTTGGGCACTTTAAACAAACCATATTTCTCTAAGCACCCAGAACAGTGAGGTACCATGAAGACGTCCCTTCCAGCATTTAAGCACATCTAACATACTTGCACTGGATATCCAGGAATCACCACATGAGAAGGCAGTCGTCCCCCATAGTAACATCTCTCAATGTTCCTTAACTTGTTAACTTCTACTGCTATCACAGCCCAGGAATGATCCGGGTAGTGGGCTGGTCTTGAAGCCAACTGCAGAGAAAAAGAAACAATGCTCACTGTTATTACAAGTCCCACATCACTGAAAACATTCTATCTCTTTAAAAATGGCTCCTCTGCTGCTGTGTTTACATTACTATACCACCATGTAATGGCGGCGGCAGCACTCCTACGCATCAACATTCTGTAATTGGGTCAAGCCACTACACTCTACTGATAACTGTGCTCAGACTGCACAAACTTGCACTGTTCTTTTTCCTAGCACATTTATATGATTTACCACAGACTTTTTACTTGCTGAAGACATTGCTCTAGCTTACAGTCCCTTGAAGCCTCAGTATTTCATAGCACAGGACTGACTGTATTTCTTGCTGCATATCTGATACAACTCACAGTCTCTCTCATGGCTTTGAAAATTATACTGATGCTGAACCTATAATTATGCTCACAGTTAGTTGCTTAGAATTCTTGCTGTTGCTGGTAAAACTTAACACAGTCTTCTCTGCAAAGCGATTACACTGTTACACACAGATTCAGCTGGCTTTTGGCAAAATCACTTAGTTTGAGCAATTATTTCTGTTAGTACTCACTGTTATCAGTAGCTGTTTGCTGAGGTGGAAAAATGGCCTACAGCCAGTCTTGGAGGCCTCTGGAAAGAAACGGGTTGGCAGTCCCGCCGATTGTCCCTCTGAACACCACACTCGCAGTCCAGTCGATTGAGATGTGGGTTGAGCCTGAATTTAAACAGAAAAGTCAGTTTTTTACACTTTTACAGTGCTTTTAGTCACCACAACGCACCTCCTGGTAAGCCAGTTTGCACACTCCTCTCACTTTCCTTCTCGAATGCTGTGCAGTCACTCTAGAGCTGGCTTGGGGGTGGCACTGATTGCAGTCTCACCAATCACTCGATGTCATGCAAATGAGCCTCTTCCCTCTCGTGCTCTTCTCCTCATGGCGATCGTCAGGCAGGCAAATTTAAACTGCAAAACCACACTTTTTTTTTTCAACTGACTCCACAGCGGGGAGCCCATTTCAACCATTTTTCATGGCCATTAAGCACAACAAGTCTCTCAGTTCACAAGAAAGCATTTCCAACATCTAGGGCACAATTTTCCTTTTGCTACCCACAGTTTTCCACACTTTTCTTTGTGACAAACACTTTTAAAAGCTGGCAAACGCTGTAATTTGATACAGGACAAGGGCATACACTCTCAGGCTTTACTGCTCCTTGGTAAACAGTTGGCATTTTAATAGCAGCACATGGATAACAGCACACAGCGGCACATTAGTTAAAGATTGCTTCAGCTTTTTGGGCTACCCACTGCCAGATAACCAAAATGCTAGCCATTGTCCAAGCAACCTTTCTTACATTCCTCCCTAAATTCCAAATCCAAATCCTCAGCAGTGCCTACATTTTTGTAACCCCCACCCAGGTATGCCATTTCTATCTTGACAGCTCTACCTGGTGGGCTGGGTTCGGGGAGAAATATGTCTCTCGGCACATTGGCTAGGTTTGGCTACTCTGCACAGGGGCACCCAAGTAACTCTGGACAAAGGAAGCAATAAATGTAATGTCCAATACCAAAAGTGGGATTCTAAAGTGTGGCTTTTAGTCACATCCAACAGAATAAACAAAGCATAGATGGACCCCAACGGGGCTACACTCCTGGTAATGCAGATTTAAGGAGACCAGAACACATCCTCATCACTTTAGCCCTCAGACTCTGAAACACACTGGGCACACAGCCCGAACTTGTACACTGCTCTGGGTTTTCCCTGGCTCAGCTCCCTTGATAGCTACTTGGATGCTTTCCATATAGCATGGAAACATTTATTGGTGGCTTCCTAAACCACCTATGAGCACTTCTGCTCCATAAGGAAATCTTCCTCATCAATCCCACTTCTGAGTACTTTCCTCAGGCACTGGCCAAGTACCTGAGAGAAGCAACAGGTGTTCCAGAGCAAATCCATAGAAGTGAATTTGGTTACTACTAATGGGGGGGTCTCCTACCTCTCACTCCCATAATTCATACCTGGCCATTTCTCTGGACTGTAACACCTCATCCTTTAAAACACTTTGTTGTGTAGATTCTTTTTTAAATGTATTCACATTCAATCTACTGTCTTTACATCCCATTTGTGCTGAACTTGAGCATACTTAATAAGTGGCTGCATCCATTACTCTAGACCCCCCACACAGTTAAGCAGTCCAATCCCCACATCTTCCAAACTGTACTTGGCTGTCTTTTCCTGACCCCACAGTAACAGTCCCTTTATTTTCATCTTGATTCAGGTGAAAACACATGACCCTTTAGCAGGGTGAACTCACCCCTTAGTTGCAGGTGCCCCACTGGTGTTTTCTCCACAAAGGAAATCTTGTCCAGACCTTCTGGTGCCTCAGCATGAACTTAAATCAGGCAGCTTCTTTTCCCTAGCCAGACCAGGGGGGTTGTCCCTGGAAGCAGGCTGATTCCTTTCCCCCATCCCCACATGGATGGGGCCCTGAACCACTGAAAGCAGTCTCCACCACTTCAATGTGCTCTTCTTGTGTTCCTCTTCAGGTGAGAACACACACCTATACAACAAAAAATAGCTCTTTAACAGAGCTTAGTGCTCCAAGGGCCTGCTTACAGCAGAGCACCTCTTCTACTACAGACTGCAACAGAACTGACTTCAAATTCCCCAACGTTTTACTCTAACCTCCAACTGCAACATTCCAGTGTGGCGTATGCAGCTGCGACAGTTCTAAATGATGTCATCCCTCAGTCTCAGCTGAGACTGAGAACAGAGTGAGACAGTGTGAAATCCATTTAACTGGAGTTTCACAAGCTGCCTTCCCTGCCTACCACTAGGTCTTACTGGGATTCTAGTAACCCCGGGTAACGGGGGGGGTTTATATATATATATATATATAGGCAATGAGCTTAAGTAGCAAAGTATTTCTCAATCCTTTGAAGGATTCAAAGATATCAGGCTGGATTTGTACAGTCCCTTTTTTCCACTGATTTCTCATATACTGTGCAGCATACTTGAAAACAAGGCAGTACCATAGGCTTCCAAAGCTTTTATCTTTAACTTCTGTTAGTATGATTATCTTTACCTAGCAAAAAGATTCTGTTTTTGTTTCACTCCACTGTTTTCCAAATTAATATAATTAAATGCCAAGTTCTAAATTGAACCAACAATCAGTTACTGTATGAAATTTAGGATGAAAAGAAAAAGGCAAAGAATAAAAGGGCGGTAATGGAAATGAAGGCAATGACCAAGGATGTAGGTGACAAAGTTGTTTAACATACTAGCAGTACAGGCTAGAAGTTAAAAGAGCTGTGAAAGAGCTTGGTACATCCAGCAGACCTGGTTTGATTCCCACAACCTTCACCTGCATATTGTGTGACCCTAAGAAGGCTACTTAACCTCTCCAGCGCTCCTGGGTCACCCCTGAAAAACAAACAATGTGCCTTGTGGACCTTACCCAGTTACCACAGAATAAAAAAAAACTTTTAAAGTGAATGCCATCTTGAGTAGTAAACCACAAACAGATTTTGCTCCTTGGCACAAATTTGTTCCTGCAGCCGAAGTTAAAGAAAATTACCAACAGCTAACTATAGCAAATATAAAAGAGAAAAATATGTTACACAGACAGAAACAGATGTTGCATAGACAGAAACAGGATATCAAAAAGGAAGAGAGAATGTGAAATGTAATAACATTTGCTCTTTCTTGGTTTGTTCAGAGTATCACAATTTTTCTACACCTAATACCCTTAATGTGCCTAACATTCAGGAATTACTTCAATGCACACAAAACGAGCCGGAGGAAGGCAAAAGTAAAACTGCTTTTAATGTAAATATTATTCCCACTCCAACCTGAATTGGGCATAAAAGGGATGATAACTATCCACCTACAGTACATGGGCAAAAACATTATTACAGAAGTATGTTATTACAGAGGCCAAACCTGAAAACCTTGAACAATTTCCCAATAAAATATTACATTTACAGTGTGCAACTGAAATTTTGGCAGTCAGTTACGGAAAGAATCTAAGAGAACCTCTAAATCAGAAGAAAGACAGTCCTCACTGTAAATATTTGCAATCATCTACTTAAGCAACAACAGAATTAAAGTAATTAAAGAGGGAGAGATCAGTACTTCTGGACAAGGTAGATGATTAAGGATACAGAAGACAAAATAACATCAGGCTACTGGAATACCTGAAAGCTGGGAACAAAACAAATCATTACACGAAATTCTGACTGACATTTTTTCTGTACAGTTATGTATGTCAAGATACTGACATGCCTGCGGAATGATTGTGCTCATGGTATTAGAAGTAGGGCATACAATAAATATGAGAACAGTAATTGTCTGGCTGTGTAGGTGCACTGATTAAATGAAAATCAGACAAGCTATTGCAAAGAAGAAAAAAATTGGGTATAAAGAGCATTTGATTAATATTTAAAAAGATTACTTGGCACCTTTGCTTGCAGTCTCACATGAGAGGCCAAGGGCTGAATGGAGTTTTTAACTACTGTCTCACCTACAGTATGTGGTGGTCCCTCCATGGCAGGGGTGAAGTACATTGGTGGGGCAGGGTAGGGAAGCTTGTACTGTGAGCACCTGTGCTGTACCTGTCATGTGGATAAGCAGAGAGCATCAGGTTCCTGTGCTGTCAATTCAGCATCTTTCACAAGCACAACATTTCACACATAGAAAAAACAACAACTTTCTAAGATGGCACCTAGTCCTTCTCCTTTAGGGCTATGTTAGTCATTTTGGGTAAAGTACAACTATTGTTTTTTTGTTTGTTTGTTTTTTAACTCTGTTTCTCACTCTGGGCTCTGGGCATCCTTCAGGAGTGCCCACTTGGCTGTGTCTCTCACTCGCTGCCTGAACCTCCACTATTCCCTGGCTCCCCCTAAATGACGCAGTAGGTCCAGCCCCCTGGATCACCCTCTGGGAGAGGGCCGGTTCTCCCTTGGAGGCACTGTCTGGAATTAGTGGGACCTACCTTTGTCATCATGTCAGCCATGGGGAGTTCTGGGTGGGCTGTGCCAGTGCTGGGATGTGGGAACACCACTGGGTCCTCCATCATTTCACCAGTGTCAGAGGGTTTTTCTGTACTTAGTCCTTGAGGGGCTTGTTCATGCAGTGATGGCTAGGCACTATGTGCCACCACCCACCAAACTCCTCCCTTGCTATATGTGTGCCACAGAGTCTGTGCTGCACCTGATTGTCACCAGGTGCTGCTACAGAGTGGCGCAACCCCAAAACCCTCCCAGAGAAGGGAGAGATATCCTCCGGACACTCGATCCCTTCCTTCCTCTACCAATTCCTAGCGGTGCTGGCTCGTTCCCAAACCCAGGTCTCTGGTGTGGCACGAGGTGTGGTGTCCAAGTACAAACATTGTTTAATAAATACATATCCAGAAAGGGTGTGCTCAGACTAAAGTGTATATATATATATATCTATATATATATGTATATAGAGATATATATATACACACACACGTATTATGCAGAAATGAGCACTTGAAATCCATTGTCGATGCATCTGAAACCTGGAGCTGTGGCTGTGAACACAGGTGTATTCTACCCAATATGACTAATATAGGAGGTTATAGCTAGCCCCTGGAGTCACCTGATCCACTCATTAGCGTATTACATATTTGTAGGATGACAACAGTTTTCATTTACAACATACAAGAGCATCTCATACATAGTGGTTGAGAGCCTTAAACAGACATATACATATTTTAAATGCAGAATGCTGAGTTAAACCTAAACTGAACAGCCTTTGAAATAAGGTTAACTAGGGGTGATGCTCTGCCCATGGACCACATAAACCACACCTCTAGCTTCTCCTTCAAGCAGTCCTTAATCTTCATAGGCATATAACTAGGGGAAAGGAATGGCCAACAGGCACTTATAGGAACACCAAAGGACCAGTGCAGGACACAAATATCCCTTGAGGCCAAAGTTTGAAAATGAGGTATCTGACTTTGCCATTGCAGTATGTTCTAATTTCTGTGCTGTCATTTAATGTCCCTATTACTACTTTATACAGCTTTGTGCCCATCCTTACACTATTTTATGTAATGAGGGAGGGAGTATTTTGTACTCAAAAGCCCTGCTGTAAGCAATAAACATAGGAGTGGTACAAAAAACATATGGTAGCAGAGTGAAGGAAAGCAGAGTGTTGTGCAACAGAATAAAAGGTAAGTGCTTTTTATTTTCTTTTATACAGTACCTAGGTATTTTATATTTCCAGGATGTCCATTTCATTTCTTTAACTGACACTAAAACACTCTTGTGCCATTTGGGATGTGAAGTTTAAGCCTCACAGGGAAGAGGAGCTGTGCTTTGATGGTTTTGGCTTAAAGCTGCTTGGTTATGCCCAATATCACCCTCTGCTTCTCCTGCACCATGCTGGTATAATCATTGCCTACTGTCCTACTGTAATCTTGTGGCCCCTGTAGCGCAAGTATTTTTATTGCCAGACCCTTCTAAAAATGCCCTCTTTGCTAACTTAGCTTGTCAGTTTGGTTAAAGGGGACCTAGATTGAGCCACAGGGTTGGTGGGCTTGGGGCCTATTGTTCTGTGCATGCAGTCCATGTGCAGGTCAGAATCATTGGGGGAGGCTCAGCAGATCTTTAAGCAGGGCTTGGAAAAAATCTGTAGTGGATTCTATTGATTTCTCTGCTCCTTCTGGGGATCTATACACCTGAATATTCTGGTGCTGGCTTCTCCCCTCAACATCATATCATTTTAAGGTTAGCTCACTCTCCCTGACCAGTAAGTAGAGCACAAGCCTGTCGTGTATGTCCGTGATCATGCTGAACTCAGCCACCAGTCTGTCTACCACCTTCAGCTGGCTCTGAATGCTCTTTAGGTCTTGCTTGAGTGAGGTGGAGGTCTGATTTATTTTTGTGACAGTCTTGGCTGTCTCTTTATTGCTGAAATGATGTTGGCTACCTCCTCTGTGTCCTCTTATGGCCCAGTCTCCCCATCGGATGGTGCCATGGCTCCTGCCTTAGCTGTAAGGTAGGTTGTCTGCCTGTGTTTTCCATTGGTTAGGAAGTCTTTCAGTTTTGGAGTTTTTGAGCTGGCATCACTGTGCCCTTTTCTCAACCCGCTGTCAGCCTGGCACCTTTTGCTGGGGAATTCATTCTAATTCTGCTGAAATGGATGTTGATTTGTCTTGGGGGGGAGACAGAGCTAAGGGAATCAGGCTGCCATTGCGTTGATGACATCACTGGAAGTCTGGGCTAATACCTAATACTGACAATAAACAAAGTCTGGTCAGAGCCACTATGGCTGCTAATAGATTAACTTGATACAGGTGTTTCATGGCTTTAAATGTAAAGGTGAATTGAGGTAGTCAGCTCTGTGTGTAAATTTCAATTTTGGTAAAGGTAGATCATTTATCTGGTTGATCCTGTGTTTTCCATGTGTTTAAATGTGAATGGCAAGTGCATGTTGTACTATATGTGGAAGGAGAGGGAGTTCCGCACCAAGGCCTTCAAGTAATGCTAGAAGGAATAGTGCAGGGAGGAGAGGTATGTCTACACTGGGGACTGTGGACCAAGCTAGAAGGATAAGAACCTATACTGAGGTGATGGACTGCTTTCATCCAGGAGGCAACCATGGCCTTAAGTGGATGATTCAAATGTTACTTTGATAGATATTTAAAGTAGCCGGGGAAGGGTGATGGAAGAAATAGAGGAGGCAGAACATGAGCCATTACAAGCTGAGATAGAGGGTAGGGGGATACTAAGGGGAGAGTGTTCCACCAGGAAGCAAGTTATTCAAGGAAGTAAGGGGTTAGCAAAGGAAGAAAGGTGAAAGAAGCAGTCAAAGGAGAAAGGTGTGGAAGGGGGAACAATTGGAAAAAGGAGACAGAGACAAGAAGAGAGGTGAAGGCTGTCAAAATGGTGCAAGGTCTGCATCAGAAGCCCTATAAAGAGAGATAGAAAGGGTTCAGTAAGCACACCTTGGAGGAAAGGACGGAGAGTGGGAACTTTATGGAGACCTTTAAATACCTCTTGGAGGTTAATAAGGTACAGGAGGGAGAGATGTTTCAGAGAAAAAGGTGATGTGGAACAAAGGGTAATGATATGAAGTTGGAAGGAGGTAGATTCAGGAGAGATGTCAGTAAGTACTTCTTCACAGAAAGGGTGGTGGATTCCTGGAACAGCCTTCCATGGGAGGCAGTGGGGTGAAACCAGTGGTGGGTTTCAAAAATGTCTGGGACAGACACAAAGGAATTCTAGGAGGAAGGAAGGGGGTGGAAGGTGGAAGAGACATAGAACATAGAAACATAGAAGTTGATGGCAGATAAGGACCACAAGGCCCATCCAGTCTGCCCATTTTTTCTACCTTGTGAATGTGCCATGGGCCTGTACTCTGTCAATGGCCTATCTATTCATACTCATCTTTATTGCTCCCTTATGCCTATCCCATGCCTGTTTGAAGCCCTGCACTGTATTCATATCCACCACTTCCTGAGGTAGACCGTTCCATGCATCCACCACCTTTTCTGGTGAAAAAGAACTTCCTCACATTACCCCTTAATCGGCCTCCCTCATGCTGTGTCTTCTTGTCCTGCTAGTTTTCTTATATTGAAACATGTTAGACTCTTTCACTTTGTTAATGCCCTTAAGATGTTTGAATGTTTCAATCAAATCACCTCTCTCCCTCCTTTGTTCTAGGATATACATATTGAGCTCCGTTAATCTGTCCTCATATGTTTTCTGATGCAGTCCCTGCACCATTTTGGTTGCCCTTCTCTGGACTGCCTCTATTTTGTTAATGTCCTTGTGAAGGTGTGGCCTCCAGTACTGTATGCAGTACTCCATATGGGGCCTAACCAGTGTCTTGTAAAGAGAGATTATTACCTCCCTCTAATGACTTGCGATTTCCCCTACTAATACACCCCAACATCCCCCTAGCCTTACCTACTGCTTTAGTGGTCTGCTTGGATGATTTCAGGTCATCTGTGATGATGATGCCCAAGTCTCTTTTTTCCCTTGTGATTGCCAGCAACTCCCCTCCCAGCCTAGGTGGCTGCAGGGTTTCTTTTACCTATGTGCATGATCTTGCACTTCTTTGCATTAAACCCCATTTGCCACTCTTCCGACTATTTTGCCAGTTTATCCAGATCTCTTCTCATTCTGCCCACCCCATCTGGATCTTCTACTCTGTTGCAGATCTTGGTGTCATCTGCAAACAGACAAACCTTACCCTCCAGTCCATCTGCAATGTCACTGATGAAGATATTGAAGAGGACTGGCCCCAGGACTGATCCCTAAGGTACCCTACTTGTGACTTGCATCTCTTCTGACTGTATACCGTTTACCACTAGTTTCTGTTTTCTGCCTGCCAACCAGTTTGCCACTCAGTTGGCCAACTTCTGACCCACCCCAAGCCTACCCAGCTTATTAATCAATCTTCTATGTGGAACAATATTAAAAGCTTTGCTGAAGTCAAGGTAGGTGACATCAACTGCTCGCCCTTGGTCCACCACTCTGGTTACCCAGTCAAATAAATCTATGAGATTAGTTTGACAGGACCTTCCTGTTGTAAAAACATGCTGTCTTGGATCCTGTGCTCCTATGGATTTCAGGTGTTGAACTATTCTTTCCTTAAGGAGTGCCTCCATAATCTTGCCCACTACTGAAGTAAGACTGACTGGTCTGTAGTTCCCTGCCTCCTCCCTGCTATCAGTCTTGTGGAGCGGGATCACATGAGCCTTTCCCCAGTCTTCTGGGACTTCTTCTGTGCTCAGAGACTCACTAAACAGTTCTGATAATGGCTCTGCTAGTTCCACCCTTCGCTCCTTTAGTACCCTGGGATGTATGCCATCAGTTCCATTGCCTTGTCCACCATGAGCTTATTGAGCTCTTGTAGGACCCTATCTTTTGTGAAGGGACTTGTGCATACCTCCCTCCCCCCCGTGTCCATGATGCTGAGCTGTGGGCCCTGCCCTACTTTCTCTTCAGTAAATACTGAGCAGAAGTATCTATTTACAATAGATGCTTTTACATAGTCCTCCTCACATACCACCTCATCCCACTTTGCCCTCACTTGTCAACTAAAACCTCTTACTGATCCCCTCCTGCCTCTGCATTCCCTCAACTGAGAGGTACTGCATTAGCCTTGTCATTACTTCTAGTTATCTACTGCACCTGAGTCTCTGACTTATGCTAGTAATTTTAGCCTGTATAATGCTATTTATTTTTTTCTGTATTGATATACTTTTATCTTCTTGTATATTTTGTATTCTTTCACCTCCCCACCATATGTATTTTATATTATTTGTATAGCATGTCTCCCTACTCTACTCCCTTCCCCCAGGTAGCACCAGGAAGTTAGCCTTGGCTCATTATGTCTTTCCTGGTTAGCAATTTTCAATAAAATAAATACAGTAAATACATACTTACATACATATATGCATACATAAATAAATAACTCAATAAGGCAAGAAATTCCCCCAAATAAATTCATCCCCTGTGAACTCAGTGGAACTTCTAGTAGAAAACAGGACAGAGTGCCACCCCTCCAATGGACAAGGAGTCCCTGCAAAGGGTCTCTCCTGGTGGCCTGCAGGAGTAGGAACAGAAACCTCAGTATCCAACGGGATGGCAGGCCACTTCTGCTGTTCTGTACTAATGGAAATGAAAAACCTAGTTCTCACCAAAACAGTGGGCATCTCCTGGTGTCAAGCAGGAACAGAAAACCTAGTATCTGGCAGCACAGACGGCCTCTCCCATTGTCCTACAGGAGGTGTAACAGAGACCTCAGCATCTGCCAGCTCAACAGTCCTCTTCTGCAGTTCCGCACAAGCAGGAAAGGAAATCCTGACTTTTGGCAGCATAGTGGGCCTCTTCTAGTGTCCCATGCAGGAGGGGGAATAAAAAGCCCAGAATCTCCCAGCTGGCTAGAGCAGTGGTTGAGTCACTGAAGGGTTTTGAGGGGGCTCTAGAATTTGCCCTTGCTTGAGGAAATAAAAGAAGCTGTTGTCACTGTATCCCTTGCCTGTGTCCTACACTCCAGGTGACCTCTAGATGAACATCACCATTGAACAGGCAAGCATTGTCTAGTTTAGAGTAATAAATGAAGGTGCATCCATGAAGATTCCCCAGTAGCATCAGCAGAGAGTGAGTAGTGATGCTAAAAAACATAAACCTAACTGCCACAGCCACCTAATTTTGTATGGTATTTAAAGTGCTGTATACAGGGTGGGGGTATTAATAACACATTTTGCTAGGAAAACCTTAAGGTCTAATGTTGTCCCTAGGTCCACAGTGGGAAAATCTACTCCATTGTTTGCTTTTGCCCCCTTACAAATTATATTAATGACTGGGCATAGCTCTGTGTTTCCTAGTCCTTGTTATGCCCCAAGTCCTGATAAATGATGTATTTCAGACCACAACCCCCAAATCACTTCCTTTTCATTGCCAGGGGAAGCCTGTCAGCCTTCTTTCTGGCCACATAATTATTTTACACTTTACAGACCTTCTTTTGTGCCTTTAGTACCATTGGTGCTTTGATTAGTGGTAAAATGTTGAGAGGTAGAAAAAAAAGTCCTAAGTGTGAGATATGGAGATGCCAGATCTGTCTCAAAAATGCAACTTTTTTTAAACCTCGATGCATATGTTAAATAATTCTCATCAACACTGGAGGGTTTTGTTACATATAA
Source organism: Neoceratodus forsteri (assembly GCA_016271365.2). Classification (NCBI taxonomy): domain Eukaryota; kingdom Metazoa; phylum Chordata; order Ceratodontiformes; family Ceratodontidae; genus Neoceratodus; species Neoceratodus forsteri. The sequence continues at coordinate 479,299,333 of CM028135.1, forward strand.
TCAGTTTAAGGTACTGTTTGATGTATGGAAGCAAAGTAAATGAGAGGGAATTCGACAAGCAGAAGTAAAAGAGGAAGAAATACTGAAACACTAAAAAATGTTTAGTTTGTTGAATGTGCACTTTTGATAAGTAACACGAATAAAGAATCTTGCAAAAATGCAAAATATAGATGGGTGTAAGATTTGGATAGAGCTTTCCCAGATTTGATCTTTCCTCGAGGGTAGGACTCGGGGGTGGTGTCTGGGATTTTTTCCTCGGCATCATTCCCCCTATTCTGTGGGGTGCTGCAGGGCTCCATTTTGGCACCCATGTTGTTTGCGGTGTACATGCTGCCGTTAGGAGCAATATTAGGTGGTTTGGTTTGAGTTTTCAATGCTATGCAGATGATACTCAGCTGTACATGTCCTTTGTGCCTGGCCAAGATGCTGCCTTTTCAGTCTTTAAAAAATGTCTGGCCGAAATCCAGGACTGGATGAATGTGAGTTGGCTGCTGTTGAACCCAGAAAAAACTGACATGTTGGTTGTGGACCAGGGTCACCGGGAGGTGGGTTTGTTGGCTGGATCACCCTCGGGTTTCTGGCTTGGGAGTGTACAGCTAAATACCTCAGACTGGGTGCAGAACCTGGGCGTTGTGTTTGATTACTGTTTGACACTTAAATCTCAGGTGTCGGCAGTTGTCAAAACCTCTTTCTACCATCTGAGGAACATTGCCAGGGTGAAGCACCTGGTTCCTCCTGACAATCTTCCTACTTTGGTCCACGCTTTCTTTACCTCCCACCTTGACTACTGCAATGCCCTTTATCTTGGGCTACCGGGGGTTGAGATTCGCCGCTTGCAGCTAGTGCAGAATGCGCCAGCCAGACTATTGACTGTTCTTGTAGGCTACTCATATAACGCCTGTGCTCTGCGGACTGCACTGGCTGCCAATTTGCTGGCAAATCACCTTCAAGGTTGATTTGCTGACCTGTAAGGCCCTACATGACCAGGGACCTGGCTACCTGAAAGATCTCCTTTGTCCCTACTGTCCCTCCTGCTCTCTGCGATCCACTGATGAGGGATTGCTAGAGATTCCCAGGGTTCGCTTAAAAACTTCAGGGGCCAGATCTTTCAGTCTTATGGCACCAACCCTGTGGAATTCTCTACCTTGTCAGGTGCGTGATTGCCAGACTGTCCAAAGTTTTAAGGAGGCTTTAAAAACTTATCTTTTAAGCCTAGCATATAATGATTTTTGAATGCCGTTGTCAAGTCTATTTTAATATTATTCTAATTATTTATTGTTTTATAATGCAATGTACAGGCGCCTTGGTTTTAGAAAGGCACCTCTTACAAATAAAGATTGATTTGATTTGATTAACATGGAGTTATGAACTTACATCAACAAATTTATTTATTTCAAAGGTTTTGCCAGGAAAGACATACTGAGCTGGTAACAGCTCTTTTTCCAGCTGCATCCTAGGAGGAAGGGGAAGAGGGGAACAGTACCATTTTGACAATTAGGTAAAGTAAAATAAAATAAAATAAAATAAATAGCAAGTTAAGGTTGCCGTGCAAAGAGGTACACATAGAGTAAACATACCTCAGGTATAAGCAATGGAATAGATACACTGATTAACAGATTCAGGACTAGAACTAAGCAGCAAAAAGCCCAGGGTTAAGTTGTGGTCAAAACATTGTGAAACTGTGAGGGACAGGAAGCCAAGGGTACACAATACATTATCTATGGTGTGTGCTGCTTATCGCATGTCCCCAGTAGAGATACGGCTTTGAGTCCTGATGAACTCATGCAAGAACGAGTTCTGCGATTTTTGTGGCAAATAAATAAAAGAGCTGGCAGTATTAACAGAACTGCTGATTTGGACAATACCTGTAGTTTCTCCAACTGAGGGGTATTTCAAAAAGATATTGCAGATTGAAAAGTAAAAATGTGGCTCAGCGTATGCGCACCAGTGCTGGCAGTAGTGCGCATGTGCTGAGTCCTTGTTTTTACTTTTCAGGCAGCACTTTCTTTCTGACATACCCCTTGATTGGAGAAACTAGAGGTACTGCCAAAATCAGCATAGTTCTGTTAATACTGCCAGCTGTTTTCTTTATTTGCCATGAAAATTAGCAAACTCATTCATCCACAAATCTGGCAGGATTCAAAGCTATATCTCTGTCAGGGATGCATAGGAAGAAGTGCACACCTAAGATAAGGTATGGATGACTGAAATACATTTTTGGTAAAAAATGTATGTTTTACAAGAAAATCAAATACAGTTGGATTACCATGAGAGAAATTGCACTGAGAGTACTGTTTACAGGTACAAACAGTAGAGGGGTCATTACAATTGCTTAAAAAGCTGACAGTGACCATTTACTGTCCACATCCATGGTTAAACCCTTTCAGAAACATATACAATACCAGAAAAAATACATATGAATGGAAGAACACAGGCCTAAATTGTCTTGAGGAACAGGACCCCAATTTGAGATGTTCAATGACTATTTGTGGGCTCCAACATTGGATACCAGGTTCACTGTAAAATCTCATGGTCTTTTACACCTGGAAGCTTGTCTTAAACACAGAAATACATTTAGTTAGAAAAGATACAACAAGATTTACATGATTGAAGGATACCTGTGCAGGTTCCCCAGAAAAGTACATCTCAGCTTGTAATCTATTCGTTCGTTGCACAAATTATAAGTTATTGTACAAACGTGTCCAGATACAGCTGATGAATCCTTAACCATGAAATAGCACAGTAGGTATCCTTCAATAGAAAACAGTGTATACCTACAGATATATATTTATACAATAGGGATGCATGATAAATGAGTGAGGTAAAACAGTGTTTAGAAAATGGGCAAGTTAAAAGCTGCACTCTGATTCATTAAGACACCCTGGTACCGCTGTTGTTATTTCTTAACAACACCCGGTAAAGAACAAGTGCCAATTTGAGGTGCCCCTTTACTTTAGGATCCTGGAGCCACCCGAATTGCAAAACTCACCAGCCGCCATGTTCTCCACTCATTTTTGTACATTGACCTCACTACACGGTATAGTATGAGCCAAACTGCACCACTTAAAATAAAGAGTAAACAGATATTTTTTGGAAAAATAACAAAGAAAAACACAAGCCCATTCCCAAAATCTAGCCTAGTGCCTCTTTCACTACATAAACAAACAAACAAAAAATAACCGGTGGTTTCTCATAGAACCTCTTGTGCCAAAACTGTCACTCCCCCCCAGCCGCCCACCTGCCCGCTGTTCAGCCACACTGTTCACACTCTTTCCCTGGAGACAAAAAAAAAAATACAAAACCAACACAAATGTGTTACTTTTTTTAAAATCATTTGGCTTTCCTTCACCACACAGAACGTTTCACTTCATACACCATAACAGTGATGGCATGCTCTAAAGTGAACGTTGGAAAATCACACCATATTTGAAACCCAACAACAAAAAAAAACATGCATACCTCTTTACACATCCACTCTCCAGATCAGCACAGCAGGCTATACATTCTCCAGTTCCCACCAGCACTGATTAAAGAAATCAAAATAAAGTGTTCTAGGTGTGTGTGTGTGTGTAAAGACAGGGAGAGAGTGTGAAGAGACAAAGCAGCACCAAGCTTCACCTGGAAAACATGCTCACCCAAAGAAACTTTAAACAGGAAAAAAAGAGCAGCACCCTACAGTGTTGATTCCGTCAATACAGGCACTACTTTACTACAGCAGTTACCTTTAATAGTTTTTTTATTTATTTTTTTACATATTTTTTTTTATTCTTCTAAGTTCTTTAAAAAAACCTCAAATATATGCCATTTTCTAAGTGCAATAATACCGTCCAGGGTGGGCGTTATGGGATATAATGGACCTTTCAGGGGCTATAAGGCCCTCCGCCTGTGGCATCGGGCCTCATTATGCCCCTGGGCGGTCTGTTATATCCCAATAATGCCCACCCTTGTGGGTATTATTACTTACATCATCCACTGCAGTGTGATATTTTTACCCTCTGCTCTACTGTGATGATATCAGCCATTTACACACACAGGTCACACAAAGGTCACTAATATCATCACTCTAGGCAGCTTTCCCCTCAGCATACAAAAAAACACTTGTACTGTTACCATAGACACAAATGCAAAACTACATGAGAGGTCTCACTGCTGCCTGCAGCTAACTCAGCATTACAAAACACAATCACATATTCCCCACAGTCTAACTTCCAGCTCATTACTGCAATACTCTCAGCTTGACTTCAGCCAGAATTCTAAAGAGCACAACTTCACAGAACAGTCTGTTCCTCACTGCTGCCTGCAGCTAACTCAATTTCCACTAAAAACACTCACCTGTTCCTCAAACTCTGCCTCTCAGCCCATTACAATTACTGTAATACTCTCAACTTGACAGAAGCCAGACTTCTAAAGAATTCAGCTTCACAAAATAGTCTGTTTCTCTATCCTACCTAAAACTAACTCATTTAGCATTGCAAAACACACTCATGTGTTTCCCAGAGTTTGTAACACTGCCCGCCGATTCAGAAAAACTCACACACAGAATCAGCAAACACATAAATAGGAAAAGAACACAAGACAACATAACAACACTTCTGAAACTCCTGGACCTATTGTATAAATAGAATACATGATGTGCAGATTGTGTGCTATGGCAAATATTGTCACGCCAGCATTGTGAGCTCTGGATATCTCACTCTGCAGGAGTGACAATATTTTCATATCACCTCATGCTCATCATGTATCCCAAGATATGTGTGTATATATATATATATATATATATATATATATATATATATATATATAATGTAGGTATATATACTGCAATATATATATATATATATATATATATATATATATATATATATATATACACACACACACACACACACAATAGGGGTGAGGTGACATGCTATGAAGTGAATGGTGTTATTTTCACAGCCATTGTATAACCACTGAGATGACATCACCACTGTGGATTTACTTCCTGATAAACCCACAGTGTCTACATCACCAGCAAATATACAACAATGGTGATGTCACCAGAGTGAGACCACCTACACTGCAGCCTGCATTTAATAGCTTCACAGTTCCTCTTTCTCACTGAATCCTGCAACTAACTCAATTAGCATTGTAAAAGACAATCACCTGTGTCCCATAGATATTCTAACAATCATAGATACATACATAGACAGTGTCGGCAGATAAGGGCCTATGGCCCACCTAGTCTGCCCATTTGAGCTTGTAAGTTCAGTTTGTTTTCCTAGAAGTCTATTTCCCCTTACCCCTGACCTCTAGAATTCCTTTATGTCTATCCCATGCATTCTTAAATCCCATGATTGTTTCAGCCCCCACCACTTCCTCTGGCAGGGTGTTCCACTTGTCCACCACCCGTTCTGTGAAGAAATTCTTTCTCATGTTTCCTCTGAATCGCTCCTCCCTCCAACTTCATCCCATGCCCTCAGTCCTGAAACATCTTTTCGCTTAAAAATAGTGTTTTCCTGCACCCTGTTCCTCCTGTAAGATACTTGTATGTCTCTATCATATCCCTCTCTCCTCCTCTCCTCCAGGGAGTACATGTTCAGTTCCTTCAACCTGTCTTCATAGGACTTGTGATGCAACCCATGCACCATCTTTGTTGCCCTCTCTGAACCTTCTCTACCCTGTCTATGTCCTTACGTAGGTATGGTCTCCAGAACTGTACACTGTACTCCAGGTGGGGCCTCACTAGTGTCTTGTATAGCAGGAATTATGACCTCCTTTTCCTGCTGGTGATGCCCTTGCCTATACATCCCAGCATCCTATTTGCTTTACCTGATGCCTTGTCACACTGTTCCCTACCTTTGAGGTCATCAGAGATGACAACCCCAAGATCCCTTTCCTGCTTGGTGCATGCTATATCCTCACCCCCAACTGATATATTGTGCAAGGTTTTGTGCCCCATATGCATTATCTTGCACTTCTTTGCATTGAATTTCAACTGCCAAACCCTTGACCATTCTTCAAGTTTCTGCAGGTCCCTCTCATTCTGTCTACACCCTCTGGTGTGTCTACTCTGTTACAGAGCTTTGTGTCATCAGCTGAACAGTGAAATTCTGCCTTCTATATCCTGTGCAATGTCACTGATGATGTTGAATAGGACCGGTCCCAGCACTGATCCCTGTGGTACCCCACTGGTCACTCTTCCCTCTGTGGAGTGACAGCCATTTACCACCACCCTCTGTGTCCTGCCACCAAGCCAGTTACCTACCCACCACACTACTGTCCTGCCCACACCCATATTCCCCAGTTTGTGTAATAGTCTTCTATGTGGCACAGTGTCAAAGGCCTTGCTGAAGTCCAGATAGGCCATGTCCACTGCCCTCCCCTGATCCACCTCCCTAGTCACCCAGTCAAAAAATTCAATGAGGTTGGTCTGACATGACCTCCCCCTGGTGAAACCATGCTGCCTTGGGTCCTGTAGTCCATTGAGAACCAGATGTTCCACCAATCTCTCCTTCAGTAGTGCTTCCATCCTAGCCCATTACTGTGCTGCTCTAATCTTCAAACCAGTTTCCTTCATAAACCAGTTTCTCTTTCTGAGTGCTGACTGCAACAGTTTCGCTGTCTCAGTGAAGCCTGCAACTTACTGAATAAACAGCCTGTTTCTCACTCCTAGCTGCAGGTAGCACAATTATCATTGCAAATCACATGCACCTGTTTCTCATAGTGTTTAACAGTCTCAGCCCATTCAGAAACACTTACACACACTCAGACCACACCCAAACAGTGCTGTCAGTATAGCCTAGAGTTTAGAGTAACAAGCAATGAACAAACTTCCTACATCCAGCAGTCCAGATCAGTGTTTGATTATCACAACTTCCATTTCAATACTGTGTGACTCTAAACAAATCACTTAACTGCCCAGTGCTCCTAGGTTCCCTCCTAAAAACTTACCCAGTTACCAAAATAAAAAAAAAAAAACAGAAAAAAATGTTCCCAAAGGGTACTAGCCTTATTGTATAAATCGCACACATGATGGGCAACTTGTGGAATATGGCAAACATTTGCATTCATGCAAATATTTTTCATATTCCACAGTCACCAATCATGTATCCCTTACATATAATATACATATACTATGTATATTTATAAATTGGGTAGGAAAAAATCAGTGAAAATCAGGTTCCCTGATTGGAAAAAATACACCACATGACTGTGCATTATCCCTCAACGACCACTGCCTTCCACTACGACTGCATGCCTGTACTACTTTCCATCCCTCAGAACCTTCTCACTATCAGTGAGATCACTCCACACCTGGCACACACAGCCTGTCACACACACACCTGTCACACACAGGCTGCCACAGCCACATGCAAGTAAATGTATATAGCTGTCCCACACAGCAAATAGTTATTTGGTTAATCCTGCCATTATTTTCAAAGGTAAAAAATTATAAAAAAAACCAGGAACGTTTTCTTGAAAACGATGTAAGCTGTGTGCTATTTAACCCCAGTTTACTTAGTTTGGTACAAATGAAGCCACTGGATGTACAGTAGAATGAGAACAAGTGAGTCAGCAGCTTCAGAAACCTAGACACAAGTGTGAGCGAGTGTTGTTATAGCTAGACATATGAGGTTAAACAGTTCACAGCTTACATGATTTTCAAGAAAACTTTCCTGATTTTAAACCTTTGCTAACCTTTTCTTTAGTGCAATGAACACCGCTCATTCACGCTACACTGAAATATAAGTGATTACAACTGAGACAGTCTAAAAATTGCAGAATCAACCAGATAATTTTTTAACAGTTTTTAACCTGTCAAAATCATGGCAGGGTCCACCAGATCACCTAAATAAAACTTTAATTTCTGCCAGACAAGTACTACTCCCCCCCCAAAAAAAACTAATTTCTAGTAATTTTATAAGATAGATAATCCACTACAGGGTGTGTGGTCATGTTTTAATATACACATGTCTTTGTTGCTTGAACACACTCAGCCTGCAGCCTCGTGTGTCACAATGCACACCAAGGCATACATACATATATCAGAGCACAACCATGTATTCTCCAGAATAGCAAATGGCTCCATGGAGAGGCCTTATTGACAACACTGGACCTAACAAAAAATGAAATTATGGTAAGTATAATGGAGTTTCTTTTTTCTGTATCATTCCATGTTGTAAATGGGAAGGTAGTTAATATATATGGGTTCTAAAAAGCAGTACCCATCCAAGTAGGGTGGGGGAGAATATTGTTCCATATAATTCTCTAACAAGTAGCTACTGGATCTGACAACTACTGCTTGACAAATTTAACATTAGATAGCCGAGTCAACAGAGCTCAGGGCATAACCTTAGTAGAGTTTTGAAAAAGTAAGGATGGAAGGCTACAACACCAATTGCCAAATTCTGCAGCAAGACTTAGCCCTCTCAGTCTAGGATGCTATGAGTGCCCTGGAAGGAAAAACTCTGTCCTTAGCAGTCCTGCCATTTTCAACTGCAATTGCAAAGGAGGCTTTATCCCTCTGCTAATATGACTCTAAGGTCTTCGCCCCTCTTGTTGCTCAGACCAGAAACAATAGTAAAAGACTGAGGGGACAACAAAAAAGTTTGTCCCACTAACTACTTTTCACATTTCTCTGACCTTTTGAAGACTGCATTATCGTGTCTCTATGTATTATCAGATGAAATACCCAACATGTAGAAACATCTAGACTCTTCCATTGTCCTGGATAAGTTACTATGGGCTCATGGTACTATGGTGACGTCTCTGGTGTCTCCCACACAAAAAAAAATTCAAGATGTGTAGAAGCATGTTCTTGAGGGTCCTACCACCCTGATCTTCTGAACTTCATGAGAAAACGGTTCCACACTTTGTCAAAGACCACTGAGATGAACATCTCTTAGAGACCATCAGGGAGATTTCTTCCTGGTCAGGGTCCCCTGCTTCTGGAGTCTCCTACTGTCCTGAGGAACCAGGTTCCTAACTTTTTACATTGTTAGGTTAACCACAACTGAAAACCACATCTTCTTGGCCACTCTGAAACTATCAGAGGGAACCTCCTTCTGACCCCTGAATACTTGGCGGACAAAGGATAATGGTGAAAACTTCTACGCAGATATAGCTGATGAAATTCCACTGCCATGGCAGGCATCTACTGCCTCCCCCTTAGAGATGTGCAAAGATGGGAAAATTTGCTTCATGGACTAATTCATGAATTCGCCCCATTTCTTGAATTATTCTTCCATGCGAAGTTGGAACTTCACAGTGAAGTGATGACTCCACAAAAATGCAAAGTTGCTAACTTCATGTGCAGAGTTAAAGACAGAGGCAGAGTCTCATAGATCTGCAAAATTGCTAAGTCACTGGCGAAGTTTGACACAAAGGCAAAGTTTGCACTGTTGTATAGGATTGGAGGTCACATGTTGCTCAACAGTGTGGTCACATGTAGCTGAACAGCCTATAGGACACAAAGGAGGCCGTCTCTGGAGAGAGAAGACTGTGTTCTTTTTCAGAGCAAGAAAACCATTTAAAATCATTTCAAAACTGAGCTGTTTGGATCTCAAATTGCTCCCAAATTGTTGTGGAGGGCTTTGTGCTCCCAGATTTGTGTGTTTTTGTTCAGTTCATCTGTGATTATTCATTTTAAGTAGGGTTTCAGTTTTGGCAGTCTGTGAGCCAATGGTGCACGTGGGGAAGGACTGCAGTGAGCTAGCAAGGCAGCCCAGAAAGATCCGCAGATTTTTCTTTTTAAGCAAGATATTTCTGTTAGACTTTAGTTTCCTGAGTTTTTCTTGTTAATTATTTTGATCTGTACAATAATTTCTCTTTTTTTTTCAGTTTGTTGTGTTTAAGACATTTTCCAATTTTTCCGCAGTAGTCTTAGTGATTTTCTGGTTATATTTTCCTTAAAGTGACAGTGTTCCTTTTCTGTGTGTCACAACCAATTACTGAGTACTAATAATCCCTGTGACCCCTGTCATTGTAATTCCTGTGCTGTCTATTAGCAAAAAAAAGCCACTGTTGATACCCTGCCCTGTCACTGTAACCCTGTGCTGTTTATGAGCAAAAAAGGGTTTTGTCACTGTTGGGACCCCTGTCATTGCAATCCCTGTGCTGTGTAAAAACAACAAAAGGGTTCTATCACTGTTGGTATGGTATCCCTCCTGTTGCAACCCCTGTGGTGTTTATTACAAAGTAAGGGCTCTGTCTCTATTGGGAGTCTAGGGACCCCTGTTGTTGTAATCCCTGTGTTATGTGAAAAAAACAAATCGGTTCTGTCACTGTTGGTACAGTATCCTTGTCACTGCAGTCCCTGTGCTGTTTATTAGAAAATGAGGGTTCTGTTACTGTTGGGAGTCTTAGGACCCCTGTCATTGTAATCTCTGTACTGTGTAAAAAAAACAAATGGGTTCCGTCACTGTTGGTATGGTACTCCTGCCATTGCAACCCCTAAGTTGTTTATTAGAAAATAAGGGTTCTGCCACTGTTGGGAGTCTTGGGACCCTTGTCATAATCCCTGTGATGTGTGAAAAAAGACAAAAGGGTTCTGTCATTGTTCATATGGTATCCCTGTTGCTGCAATCCCTGTGCTGTTTAAAAAAAAACAAGTTACCTAGCAGAGAAGAATGACCAGGAAGAGAAGTCCAAGTAAAGGGAGAGGTGCCGGGGAGGGGTGAGGGGCAAAGAAGAGTTCCAAATCTGTGGGGCCCAATAGTGGTGCAGTTACAAAAACAATGTCTGTGGGAGTGATGGTAGCATGTTCAATGGGGTCCAGGGCTGGTAGTGGTTAAGGAGTAGTTCACAATGGTGGCATCAGTGAATCCAAATTTTTCTCTGCCACATCTGTGGCAGCCATGCTGGTCAGGAATGTGTCAGGTGACAAGGGAAGCAGCAGCACCACCAAACAAGAAACAGTGGTCAAGGAGGAGGTTGTTGGTGTCCCTGTGGTCCCTGGTGGTGGTGTTGCTGAGCCTGATAATGTGGAGCCAGTGTTTGAGGTGGGAGAGCTAGAAAATTCAGGTCATATTTGTCCCGATGAGCTGGTCAGACAGCCTGGAGACTGTGAGGCTGAGGAGGGCGGACCTGTGGAGGAGGAGGACAGCAATGGTTGCACTGCTGCTGATGTGTCAGATCCCCTATACGAGCCTGATTTGAAAAAGCATAATGGTGGTGATTCACAAGGTGCAGAGGATGTTGTGTGCACCATTAGTGATCCAGCTAGTAAAGCTCCCCTTCCCAATATTCTTGATGTTATGCAATCATTCCAAAAAACACCAGTTCCCACCCCTTCCCCTCAGCTGTCCCAGACCCAGTAATAGCACCATGTTAAAACAAGGGCAACAAAATCTCTAGTTTTGGATTTCTATACACTTAACCCAGCTGACAACACAGTTCCTTTCTGACAGCTGTGTCAAGCACAAGTCAATAGGGGCAAAAGGGCAGCCACCTGGGCACTGGTGGGTGACACACACACACACACACACCTGAAGAACAGGCACTGGTTGCACTGGTGTCAGCACCAGAGGATGCCAGTGCAGGGGGTCCCTGTCCCTCATCATTATTAGGCAAGGCAAACAGGAGTGACTGGGCAATACACGAGGTGGATGGATGGGCGAGTGAAGAGAACTATAGGGAGAATGATTTTGTGGGTCTGCCTAATAGTGGACAGAGCAAGCAGTACCACCCTGAATCAGAAAAGCACAGTTACACCATTGTAGAAAACCCAAAAAGGCACTGGTGTCACTCAAGCAGTAGCACATATGAATCTCCAGGAGCCAAAGTGCACCCCACCAATGCCACCATGACGAGTCCACCATTTGGTGCACTAACCCCAAGAAAGGTCCAGCCTACACTGCATAGCATGTTTAACCAGCACTCCAAATTCTCCCCAGAATTATGCTACTGTACATGAACTAAAAGCAGCAGCTGCAGAAATGCTGGCTGTTGATCTATTGCCATTCTCTTTTGTAGAGAATTTTGGATTTTGGAGGCTCATGGCCTGTGCCTGTCCCAAATGGCAATTTCTATCAAGAACATGTTTTTCAAAATGTGCAGATCCACCCCCCTGCAAAAAATAAAGAATATGTGTGATTTTTGCTGATGTTACTGTTCAGTGCTATCGCAAGTGCTTGCAATGTACCCACTGTATTGACAGTGTGGTACATTGTTGCACTCTTTTTGTTTACAACATTATGACCCTATGCCACACATAAACAGGATTATCCTGAATCTGTGCTTGAAAATACTTTTAATTCATCCATGGCAAAAAAAGGCACATAGAAGCATTCACAGTAATAAAGGCAGTAACAAAATTCCATAAAAAAGAAAGTCCATGTAAGTCAGTGGAAATTCACAGTCTCTGAAGTGTTTCTGCAAAATTCAAGAGCAATTTCTTAAAGATGAGAGTTCTCATGAAACGCATCAGGTGATGCCACAGAAGGGATGGAGTTCAGTTCCTGACTTCAGCAAGAATCCTGCCAGTGCTGAAACACTAAGCATTTTTGGCAGGTGCTGGCTGTTCTGGTTAGCTCCTACTTGTGTATTACAGCACACTGGGCACAGGTACCCGGCGTACTATTTGAATCTGGGCATGGGAAAATGTACACTAAGCCCAATTGTGGTGGTAGCAACATTCTGGGTGTTCACCAACATGCCACATTGACAATGAAAAGTATGCCTGGATCACACACAGGTGAGAAAATGCTGGAAGTGCTCCTTGTCACAAACGCACATCATAGGTCAGGCCCTCTGCTCCCACAGTGCCAACCTCAAAGTGCAATAGTGTGAACAGGAGACAAACAGGGTAACCCTCCTGTCTGTTTTGGGTCCAAATCACCTACCAGCCTCAAGTCTTGGGGGTCAAATGTGAATCTCATGCTAGCATACCCAGTTTACAGGCTCCGATATGTACCCTTTTGGGAGATGCAGTACAATCCTTCGCCCAGTGACACCCAGTCATGTTCTCCAATTGTACCCTTATGATTCAATATGAGACCTAGGTATAGTCTTAACTTTAGCAAGATTAGTAACACATTCAAGCCCTTAATAGCTGTCAGAATTAAACACTGGTTCAGCATTCACATGCAAAAGAAAACTGAGAAGCCACAGGCAGTATTCCAAGGAAAAATATTGTTTACTAAAATTGTAAAATAGGTAAAATATCAAACACAGAACATACACTGTACATTAATAACTTACAGTCAATAAAATAAATGGGAAAAATTACAGAATAAACAAAATTCCTGATAAATACTTAAAAGTTCTTGCTTAGCTAGATATTACCAGAAGTGCCTGTGTTGAGTTTCAGAGACAAGTGTCTCACTCCTGTGGAATCCAAAATAAAAAGCAATCTTTCTATCAGATACTTGATCATTTCAAAATCCATCTCCCCACCCCTTGGTGAGGTCACAGTTAGATCCTCCTATAACTTTAACTTCTTAGCATAAATATCCACAAGGATGCATGTTATTACTGAGAAGATCAGCAACTAGCAATTTTCCAAAATATGACAGTCTTTCATTAAAACACTCCCTTTGATGTCTTCCTGCTGAGTTTCTGTTTTGCAAGACTGCTCTTAGGTTTACGACTGATATAACAAGGTTATGTTAGCAAATGGCCTCTTCCTGCAGGAATCATACAATTTATATTTAGTTTCAACTTCAAAAGGGATATTTTATGATGTCATCACCTGGCATGTGGCAAGAAGCCCTCTGGGGTAAGACAGGACAGAAAACCTTTAATTAGTGCTTCTCCCTGGCCAGTTTTATGACATCCTGCTGCTTTCTCATACTGACACTGCTGGGGCAAAGGTCAAGTCACTTACACACTGGCTGACTTGTGTGCCAAACAGTCGCAGACACATTTATTTATAATATAAATATTACACAATAATAATATTAGAGGGTTCATCACGTTACACTCCTTACCAAGAATGATGAGTGGCTTCTCCCCCATTCACTGAAAGATGGTTACATTGTGAGTGATAATGGCTCAAATGTCATGAAATGCATCAGTGATGGGGGAAGGGCTGTCATAGTGCCCGGCCTGGCACACTTTCTTAATCTCATTGTTTAACAGTTTCTCACCCATGGGCATCAGCAGAACCAAAAGTTGAACAAACTGCTGATAAGAAATGTATGCGGGGCATTGATGCCACAGACACATGAAACCAAGACACAACATGAAACTGCATGGACACTGGGTGTTGCTACCACCTCTTCATATGAGAAAGGGGCTCAAAAAACATGCAACTTAAAAGAAAAAAAGACAAATTCCATTTGGGTATTTTAAGTATGGTGGGAGTTGCAGACATGGAAAAGGAGGAGGAGGCTGATGAGGCAGCAGGTCTGTGAGCAGGGCAATGCATGGTAGATGTGTATTTGGCAGACACAAGGCACCTTGCCATTGCAGATGAGCCCTTGCTGTACTACAGAAGCAAGGTCACAGTGACCAGCACTGACCTCAGTTGCCATGAAATACTTCATCTGCCCACCCTCAAGTGTCAGTGTGGAACATGTCTTCAATTCAGCTGGTGCCATTGTGTGGGACAGGCACACCAAGCTGTCACCCATAAAATGTTAGCATACTAACATTTATTAAAATGAATGAGTGTTACATTCTGCACATGACAAACATGTCCCTGTTCCTACCACATGACAGTTAAGATGAAGAGGAAGGTGTTGTTGGCAGACTTGTCACTAACACAGTGAGTTGTACCACTGAGGTGGATGAAGCAGTATTGGAGGGGGAATTCCCATCTGGTGACAACTCCGGTCTGGAAGACTGGGAAGGTTGCTTCCTCACTGAGGTTGAAGACTGCAGTTTTTTCCTTGTCTGCATTACCTGGCTGCCCATGAGGGTGAAGACTCCTCTGCCCCAGTGATTGAACCATCTTGGCTGTCTCTCCTTTTGCCCTGGTCAACTTGTGGCAGGAGCCATTGCAGGGGGAATGGGGAGTGATGGCAGAAGAGGGTGTGTCAGCATTTGCCTTCAAAGTAGAGCCACACCAAGTGGCTCTCCGCAGAGCAGCTCCCCATGTGAGTGGCTCTCACTGGAGTGGCAGGAGTCAACAGTGGGAGTCTACAGCTGAAGGCTGCAGGGAGGCTGCTTTAATTTTGTTACTTATATTTTATACCATTTTAAATTGTTGTAGTCACCAAGAAATTTGACATGATGAGCCATAGTCCTAATATACTGATATTTGTTTTTTTCTTTGGGGGCTTTAATACTGTTATGGTGTAGTATCATAGTACAGTTAGCCCACAAACGTTCAGTAATTTACCTACTATTCAAAATGACCCCTGTTTAACTGGGTTGCCATCTAAGGAATTTCCTCTGCCACTTGTGCTTCCAAAGGGATTCTTGAAAGGAGGTAGAATCATTGGTTGGTTTGTTCATTTACAATTCTGTTTTAACATTGTTAGTAATAATTTTGTCTCTAATCTGTCTTCTAACAGGTCAACTACTAAAAAGGATGTTTATTGTCATAGACATAGACAAATTACATTATTATTACTGTTGCTGTCTGTGCATCCTAATCCAGGCCCATTAGACAACCAGCATCTTACCACTTCTACTCCAAATCCTAACTCTTCTTTTCTTCATGTAGCTCACTTAAATCTGCACAGTTCGGTGGTTAAAAAAAAATTGATTGAATGTCTGATTATTGAACACAAAATTAATGTTCTGGTCTTAACGGAAACCTGGCTCTCGGACAAAACTTCCAATCAAGAAATTCAAATCCAGGGATTTGCCATATTGAGAAGGGATAGATTTGATAAGAGGGATGGGGGTTGTCTCTTTTATGTTTCTGATAATTTAAATGTCACTGAGTTGTCACTAATTTCTGATGACCCCTATTATGAATCATTAACTAGTTTTGTTAAATTTGGATCTTGTAAAAATTTAACTGTTTGTAGAGCTTAGCATTTCTCCTCCACCTGAGCCTGTGGCAAATGTCTATGCTGAATGTATGCCAGTCATTGCTAAGTCTTGTTATATATGAGTGCCTAGTCCTCTATCTTAAAGCAAGACTTGATTTTTGCTCTTAATTTGCCTATTGTGTCTCATTATCCTTGTAGTACTGCTGTATCAAACTTAACTGTTCTGTTCCTTGTATTATCGTCCTGATTGTACATTCTATATATGTATCTCAATTGTCCTCCCTCCCCCAGGATGCACCTGGAATCAAGCAGTATTCTGCTCAGTATGCCTTCCTGGTAAAATTTTTAAATAAATAAATGCTCCCCCTGACAAGTCAGACTTTGGTACACCTCAATTTTTTAATAGTTCTTTCAGTACACATATTAAAGGTAAGATTATTACTTTAGGCAATTTTAATTTGAACTGGATGTCTTCTAAAGCTCTGGATGTTAAGAATATTGTCCTAGACTTGGGATGGCAACAATTGATCTCTGTTTCCACATGGATTGACTATAAAACAGGATATGAGTCTTTAATAGTTGGATAATTACCAACAATCCCCAGCATATTGTTAATTCTGGTGTTCTTCCAGATGGAATCAGTGATCATTTTGCTGTATACTGTGATTGTTGTGTTAAACACTCTAAAATTGTTCACAAAACTATCTCATATCGACAGTTAAAAGCCCTAGATGAGCAAAAATTCTCTGCTAAAATACCACATACTGATTGGTCATTTTTAGATGAAATTCATGATATAGATTTGGCCTATGACTTTTTCTGCAATAGATTTCTCTCAATTTGTTATAAGCTGCTCCCCATTAAGGCTGTTAGAATCAGGAGCAATAATAAGATTTGGATGACTCCCAAGCTACGTTCACTGATAAGATCACATAATGAGGCTTGGAAGCTGGTCAGAGAGACTAAACAACTACAGCACCAATTAAAATATAAAGAACTATAAAATAAATGCCAGTCCACAATACGAGCTGGCAAGACTGAATTTTTTAGAGAAAAATTGACTGAAGTTAAGGGTAACTCAAAAGCCACTTGGAACACTCTTAATACGATTTTGAGTAATTTTAAGGGTACTGGCAACTATTTCTTTGAAGTTGATGGCACAGTAATTTCAGATCCCTTAGAGACAGCTGAACTATTTAATATCCACTTTTCGAATTTAAAGAGATATAGACCTGACCCTATTAATTTAAATGGTGTCTCCTCTACCTCTGACAGTGAACCTCAAGTTAGGGTAGAAAATCCTATTCCTAGTGTTTATTTTCACTATCTTTCACCAACTAATGTTTATAAATAAGTGCTTAAAATGAATCCTAAACCGAGTTTTGGATTGGACAATTTAGATTTATGGGTCTTAAAGAGAGTTGGTTATCAAACTGGTTCACTACTTACCAAACTTTTTTACTTCTCCTTGTGTCATGGTGTATTTCCCGGTAAATGGAAGACTGTGTCGGTGAAACTCATATTTAAAACTGGAAGTAAAACCAATCTGAATAATTTTCACCCTATCTCATTGTTGGCACCTCCATCAGAGTTACTGGAGAGGATGATCTCTGACCAGGTTATCAAGCATCTTGAGAAATATGGACTATAGTTGGAGCCACATCATGGTTTCTGCCCCATGCATAATACTGAGACTGCCTTGGTGAGGTTCATGGGCTGCATCTGCAAGGAAATAGATGAAGGCAAGCTTGTAGCCTCAGCCTTTATGGACCTCACCAAAGCATTTGACCTGGGGAACCATGCTGAGCTTTTGAAACTGTTGCCCACTGTTCAACTTTCTTGTGATGTGGTTGCCTGGTTCAGACACTACCTTTCTTGTAGGAATCAAAGAACTTTAGTTAATGGGGTTATCTCTAATGAAGCTACCCTAAGATGTGGAGTCCCGCAGGGCTCGATGCTAGGACTGTTGCTGTTTTCTCAATTTGTTAATTCACTTTCTGATTTATTTAAACATTCAGAATTAATTTTATATGCAGATGATGTGGTTCTTTTTTCGATCTGGTCACACTTTATCTTCATTACAAGAAACATTACAATCTGAGTTTAGTCTTCTCTATACATGGTTTGAATCCCATACACTGGTATTAAAGTCAGTCAAAACTAAATCTATGTTTTTTTCAAGTGTTAGGAAATATCTGGATACCAAACTTTTCTTATTTGATAACTTTGGCAACCAAATTGAGCAAGTGACGGTCTTTAAGTATCTAGGCCTGCTATTGGACTCTCATTTCTCTTATGAACAACATATTATTGAGTAAATCAATAAACTGCCCAAGAGTTTGGGTTTCCTTTTTAGACTTTGGAAAAATCTTATGGTAGCGGTTAGACATACGCTTACCCACAGTCCATAACTCGCTGTGTTGGATTATAGATCAGTTATATATTCATATACTATGGGAGGATTGCTAGCCAAATTAAGGTCAACATATCACAGTAGTATCTGATTTGCTATAGTAAGCCTACACACCATTGTGTATTTTTGAATACATTTATTTGCTTATCTTTGACTGACCACTTTAACTTTTGCTTTCTACTGTTTTTACATGAAGTTCATCTGTTTTTTTCCCAATAGTATTATCACCTTTAAAAAAAAAAAAAAGTTTTACAATGCAATACAAGAATGCAAAACTGACCTTCATTTAAGGTTCCTTTATATCATACTAAATTTGCCCAGAATTCTATAACCTTCTCTCCTATTATTTCTTATAATAAACTACCCAGTGATGTTGTTGGTTGTACTACAATGACTAGTTTTAAGACAACACTAAGGAATTACATGTTGACAAATTTTGTGAGTAAGTGCTATAATTGACCTTTCAGATAATTGTATTTATCTGTTTTTTTATACGATGTATATTGTCTGTATTTGGCTTACTGTATGTATTGTCACACTGGACATTTGTGAAAATGGGCTCTCAGACCACATAATTTTCAGTGTAAAATAAAAATTTTTAAATGAAATGAAGACTAAAAAGGGATGTGTTGTTTCCCTCCTTGCTCCTAATCCTTTTCTGTATGATTGACAAATGATTCTGTTATTTTCACACACTTTACTGTTCCCCGTTCCTATTTTTGTGCTGCTGTTTCCCTGCACATAATTGAGTTTCTGCCTCCACCACCTGAATGCAGTGTCTCAAGACAATGCCTGCTCTAGCCAGCAAGACACCTCCTCCTCCTCTTCTGGTCTGCTTGGGTCCTACACAACCACAAACAGCATGGGCCATCACTTTCACACTTATGCAACATGACAATGCCATTTTACCAGCTAGTCAAAGCATGCCTGATCCAGTCAGCAAGACACTGCTCTGCCTCCTCCTCCTCCTCCTTCTCTGGCCTGCTGTGGTCCTCACAAATAATTTAATCCACTACCTCTGCACTGATGGAAAAACTGGTCCTGACTCTAGGGAAAGCTGGTTGGCTTAATCTTATGGTAGGGCTTACAGTTACTCCCTCAGTTAAAAAGTCGTATAACTGAATGCAGCATTCGTCCTAAGATAATATCATCTGGATTTGGAATTGAACAACCCCCATTATGTGAAGTAGGTAAAAACACTTTGCAGACAATCAAAATCAATATTGGGGATGACACCATCACAGGTGTACTACAGCAATGGTTAATTTGGAACTGTAAAACAGGAGAATAATGAAGCCAACCCTCCAGCCAGCCATCTCATCAAGGCAGCAAGACTTCAGCCCCAGCAAGGCCTATGTTTGACTGCTGTGATGTTAAGACACTTTCTCTGTTGTTCACATTTCTTATTCTCACTGTTAGTGGGGAGACTGCAGTCCTTGTCCTCGCAGAAGTCAAAAGGTCTTCCACGTTACAAAGACATTAAAATGTTTTTCCTTGTTACCTTTTGTCTCCTGGCAGGTTTCAACATTGACAAGAGTTAAAATGGTTACAACCCCCCCCCCAAAAAAGCACACTTACCCTTATGTAGTTGGGAAATGTGCTTAATTCCAAAAAAGATACAAGCTGGAGCTCTACAGCAACATGATTTCATCATTATGGTGATGATGATAATGCCTGAAAATGGAAAAAAATAGTAAGAAAAACCGGTTAGACATAAGTTGGTTACAACACCTTCTCCCCAACAAAAGGAAATTAAATAAAATACTTACCTTTGCTGCTGCATCAGAAGCAAATAGTAAAGAGAACAGCACAACGCATCTTTGTCCATGTGAACTACTAGAATGGCCTGTAATGTCTTCCCACTTTGTATATCTTTTTGCTGCACATGGAGCTGTGTATGTGGAAGGGGCCAGTGATCAGGGTCAAACAGATCCTCCACAGGGTTACAGTGAAGCAATATAATTCCTTCAGAATCAGGAGCTCTTTTTTATTATTTAGCTTTTAGGGAATTCCCAGACATGATAAATTTATATAGTTGGGTTTCCATGTCTAAGTAAGTCATTTTTCCAGTGAGTTTCTGTAGCAGTTTTACTGATTTTCACTCTTCTGTCTGATATCACTTTATTTCTGGGTGCAATCCTGAATCTTCTGTTTCACGTCACTTAGGCATGAGCATGAATCTTGTTCATGCTCTCCTTTTTGTACCTTCTGTTTGAAGCCACTCAATTATGTTTCTTGTCACTTAGTCACAAGCATGAATCACATTCACACCCTGTTTTTTGTGCCTTCTGTTTGAAGCCACTTAACTTTGTGGTCCAACCTCATTGTAAAATTATGTTTTACGTCACTTAGTACAAACCACATTCACCTCCTGTTTTTGTACCTTCTGTTTCAATCCACCTAATTTTGAGGTGCAACTCCGTTGTAAAATTATATTTTTTATCACTTAGTCACGAGCATGAAACATGCTCATGCTCTGTTTTTTTGTACCTTCTGTTTAAAGCCATTTAATTTTGGCATGCAACTCTGTTGTAAAATTATGTTTCATGTCACTTAGTCATGATCACAGATCACGTTCACTCCCTGTTTTTTTACTTTCAGTTTGATGCCACTTAATTTTGAGGAACAACCCAGTCCGTGCGAACTTCTGTTTCATGTTGCCTAGTCACGAATCCCATGATCATGAAACACGCCCTGTTTAGCTGTTGGCATTGGCATATTTATAATAAAGCCTTATTCACCCTACATACATTGTGCCGGTGTTTGCTTCTCTGAATATCTGTATTTTACCTGGCATATGTGTGCAGTTGGGAGCAGAGTTTGCTGCTTTTCATGCCTTTCTCACTAACAGGACTCTGGAAAGGGAAAAAAAACACTTAGCACAATAGCTAAACCCATGGAGAGCACATAGCTGAACATGACGCCCAAAGATTATAATTCTACAGATGTCCTGTATGACTGACAAGGCCATCTTTTGGATGTTATGCATTAGACAACCCATTTTAGATGAACACAAACTAGAATGGACTGAAAAACTTCTAACTTCTTAATGACTAACCAAGACTGGGATGGAAATCACCATCCTCTCAGGAAACAGAACTGGAGGATTGTCTGACTCAAGTGAATGTGACTCTGGCCTGAACTGCCTGTGTCCATACCTGCCCAAGGATTGGGAAGTGAGATAAGAAATAATTCATTGTCAACATGAAAAATAAGTCATTGGCATAATCTACAACCAGAACATCTATTGTTCACGCATCTGAGGTTGTATGTGGTTTCTTTTGCTGGCACATACTTTTGCAGTCTGCTGTAATGAACAGAAAAGAATGACCCTTAGATATGAGGATAGCCACCTCTTCCACCTGAACCCCTTTACTGTGGCCTGCTTGATGCAGTCAAACCCTCACCTCCTACACTAAGATGACCTTCTATGACTGACTGGGGTTTGGAAACAATCATTCCTCACTCCATTTTTAAAAAAGACAAGACCTGCGATTCGGGGTTGTAGCCACCCCTCACAAGCGCATCATGATAGAATAAGCTGACCAAGCCAACATATGCAAAAGCAACAGCCTAAGGACAGAAGACATCTCTGTAAGACCACTGAGACCAATGAAGTGGGTGTACGTTGTTCACTGATTACTGCATGTAAAGTGCAGGTCTGTCTGCATCCCCTGTTTGCCTTTCTCCTGAACATCTGACCAGGCAGCAGTTTTGTGAAGTAAGAGTTCCCTACAACTCTGCATGTGCTTCCTCTGATACCAGAGGAAACGTAACCACATTACAAACAAAAGGATTTTTCTAGGCAAGACAATGTCACAGTTTAGTCCTGGAAAGCTGTGAATTGTCCACCCTGGTTCATTCCAGATCTGTCACAGTCACAGAAATATGAGGTTGTAAAGAACACTTTCTGGAGCCTAGGCCGACTCAGGTCAGTAATACTGTACCCTTTGTTATGCTGTGTACCCACCCCTCTCCTCCTCCCTGACTGCTCCCCTCTCTCAAATTCTTACCCCCCCCACCCACCTGCCCCTCCCCACCCTACTAGTTCTCCCCATTGCTTTTCCTGTACCCATAACAAGGCATTGCATTGGCTGCCATGTATTTACAGCCCTGCACCTCACACTAAACCCTAACCTGTCCCCTGTCAATCTGATCCACTTTATCCACCTACCTCCCCCCTCCCCACCCGCACAGGGACAAAGTCTTTACCAGGCTGCCTTTCTATCCACAGATTGCACTTAAATTGTAGTCCTCGCCTGATTAGGAGGAAGATGTCACTTTTCAATCATGCACTTATGTAACTATTGTCTGTCCTTGCTAGCACGGTTGTAATCGCTGTTTTTCTTTCACATGTTTGATCCTCCTGTTTCTGTATTGTTGTGTGATTAACTGATTTGTATTGTGTAACACATCAACTTGGAGCCTTTGCAAAAGAGCCAATTTGTGCTCAAAGGTATTAATCTAAATTGTGAAATAAATAAATAAATAATGTTGCAACATAGCACAGGAATCTTGCATCTAACAAACGAATGGGGAGATGGGAATAAAACCATCCCCTTTTGTTCAGACCCCCCCCCCTCCTTCAGGTCAAACAATAAGAGGGCAACTTCCACCTTTTGTTTCTAGCCATTCCTCTCATCCATGGAGGGACTGTCTGCTCATGATGGACCTGCCTCCATTCACTCAGAATTACACCCATACCCCTTATAGCTTCCTCTTGACTTGCCATTAAAATTGTGGGTGTCTGAAAATTAGGTGAGCTGGTTTCGCTCAGCTCTAGTGCAACTGCACATGCCTGTAGGAACCTCTCCCTGACCAGAAGGATCCATATGGACTTAGGTCTCATTGCAGGTTGGACCTGTGGATCACTGGTAGATATTACAGTATATTCAGCATTTGGGAATAAAACAGCATGAACATTGTGTAACTCAGCTTTACCACTGCCAGTGATACTACAGGTGTACCCCCACCCCAACTCGATGGTCCTGTTGGGAGGGACTGAAACAGCCATATTAAATTAGAATACACATTGCAGACAAGAGGTCCCTTGAATGAAGGGCCTCACAGTCCTGCTGCAGGTCTTATGTCTATTGTTATTGGTCTGGATGAGCCATAGTGCCCTACAAATACCTGAAAATGAAGACATTTTCATTGTTCATGTGAGAGGCTCCACATTATGCTTCTCCAGCCTGCTCTTGTAAAGGGAGATGAAAAACCCTCACCCTTCAAAAAAAAAGAAAAACATTATTGAATGTAATATGCAGGTTCAACACATTGGGAGGGTCCTAAGCTTCGATCTGGATGCAGGTTACAAAGATACACACTGTCCCATTTAATGGGTCTATACATGTAGTTATTAAAGTCCTTCAAAGTTTTAGCAGGAAGGACACTAACCCTTTAATGGCCTGCACTCTAATTATTAAACTCCATCAAATAATGTAGCAATAAAAACATACTCAATCACACACTTAGCTGGAAGGATACTGTCCCTTACATGAACAATAAAACCATGCAGACTGTAAAATGAATGTAAAAATTATTGGCACTAGGAGGATTTGAACCTGATTTCATAAGGAGAGAGAAAACAGAATGCTAAACTTAGTGCCAAAAGAGCATACCACTGGAGTCCCCCCCCCCATGAGTCGGGGGGGGGCTCTCTAACTAACCTAGTAAGGCCTCCTAAGCCCTATCAGACAGGCTCTGTCGATAACTTCACATGTCCTTCTAACCCCTTGGAATTCAACTGATTTTGTCAGCAATCTAGTCAGGCCTCCAGAGCCCTAGCACTTGAACTGCCAGAGGAAGAAGATTCTCACTGTGTTAGAGGCCAGTACACCACCACTGAGTGAATATCGACCTCCAACCCAGTCTCTAGACTAACTAATAGTACCTCTATCCCTTTATTCTCCCTCTGTTGCCTCTGTATCTCAGTGGCCCTTACATCCTCCTTCACATATAAACAGCCCCATCCACCTTTCTTCCTGACCTGTCCTTCTGGAACATGGTATAGCCTGGGATGGCCATTTCCCAGCTGTGGTTGTCTGTGCACCATTATTGGGTTATGGCCACCAGATCCAGGTCTGCCTCCACAATGATTGCCTTAAGGTCAGGAATTTTGCTTCTTGGATTACTTGTGTTGGCACACATTGCTATCCATTCTATTTGTCCCTCTCTCCCTCTAACCTGCCTCCCCTTCTTGCTTCCCCCCTTGCTCCCTCTGTTGTCCCAGTCTTGCCCTTCACTGTTACGTTGCCTTCCTTCTTTCCCTCCTTCCTCTCTCTTCCAACTGAAGTTCCTCCTCCAGACTTACCTGCCCTACCCTTATCATTGCTTCCGTCAGCCTCTGGAGAATTTCTTCTCCCTGAGTTAACCTTCCCTGTTGCCCTGTTGCACTAGTCTCTGGGGGAGCCAATCTCTACCTCCCTCAGTCTTTCTGTCTCCTCCCTTGGCTAGTTTAAATGTTCATCAAAGTTGCATTTAAACCTTCTACCCAGGACTCTCTTTCCTCTCCTGGATGGATGGAGGCTATCTCCCTTGTAAAGGCCAGTAAGGTCACCACCCCCCCAGGTGTGACCCCAGTCCCCGATTTAGCAAAAGTCCTTCTCCCTGCACAATGACTTCAACCACTCATTAAAGGACCTGGTTCAGAGTTCCCTAGCCTTCCCCTGACCGTGCACAGGTAGCACCTTAGTAAAGGCAACTGTACAAGCTACCTATTTCAGGCCCATCCCCAGCTCCCTAAACCTATCCTGCACTAACCTTACAGCTCTCCTTACCAGATCATTCGTCCCAAAGTGGACAACAATATTCAGCTCCCTCTCTAACCCCTCCTCCCTGGCAATCTCCAAGATCTGCCCTCCAGTCCTACCTGCTGAAGCACCTGGAATGTGCTGTACTGTCCTGTTCTTCCTTTCCCCTACCCCAAGTGAATCCCACTGACTATGGAGTCTCCCACTAGCAACTTCCTCCTCCTTGGCTGGGGGACTGTCCCACCATCCTTGCGGTTTGCTCCCTTGAGGACCCCCACCTCCTTTTTTACTCCTGCCTTGGGTGCCTCCTCTTGGCTTCCCTGTCTTGCCAGAATGGCAAAGGAATTGTGCAGTGGTCAGATCTGAGAGGTATTCTCCCTCCTTCCTTCTGCCACCCTCCTGGAAGCCCACCAAGGTCCAGCTGCTTTGCCTCCTTGTTGGCATCCTTTTTGGGAAGCGATGGCATAACTAGGTGGCCCCTGGTTTAGGCAGATGGTGCCCTGAACTTGTGTCCATTTGTTCCAGAGTCCAACAGAGGTGGCAGCATATGGGGCAACACCTCAGTCTCCAGAACGTGTCTCTGAAGACTGTGGTCCTGCACCCATTACACAGCACCACTCCCATGCCTGACGATTTGTTTATCCTCCTGACTTTTTGCTTCCCTGTCTTTCTCTTGTCTGTAAGTTTCTCATCTCACTAACCTCCCCTCTTGGCTTCCCTTTACTTTTCCCTTTTTGAGTTTGTGTTTAACCCCTTACCCTAGATAGGGTTTTTTTTCAGTTTTCATTTTTTGGCCAGCATAAATTCTCCATTCAAAATAGTAATCACCAACTTCCCCTGAAAACAGATAATAAAATTTGCCCTTCACAAATAATTTCCCTGTTTCATATGGGATGCCACAACCAGCATTTTAATTAACAGTAAATTGTCTGTATAAATGGCTACCCTGCTGTGTAGCTTAGATCCCACAGTTTGTTTAAGGCTTAAAACACAACCACTGGTTACTCAAAACCTTGGTGGGAGAACCAGGCTGCACTCAAAACATCTCTCAGAGAGTAGCTAACACCTGTTCACCCAATAAAAGTGTGGCCAAGCATCCCACATGATAATCAAAACTTACTAAAAAACATTTTCAGTTACTAATATACTAAAACAAAAGATAGATTAATGGCTAATCACAATAGGAAATGCTGCAAATAATATCAAAAAATTATTTTAGAATGATAAACATAGGAAGCTACTCACCATTGTTTGAAATGGCGAACACACCGAGATAGCAGGAAAATGGGAGGAGGGATAAAATAAGGGGCAAAAGGCACTTTGTGTGCAGCTTAAAAACTGCAGATTTTGTGGGGAAGCATATTTTTTGCAGAAGAGACCTAAAATCATGGACTCCACGGAAAAAATGTGACCCTCATCATGGTGCACTGAGAATCATGACGGGGATATAGCCATACCAGGCTACATGCTGTTCATGAAATACAGGGTGGAAAAGAAAGGGGGAAGAGTTGTTCTTTATGTGAGAGATAGCATAAAAGCAACTGAGGTACAGGGAATACTGGGAGGAGCGGAGATACTGTGGATCACCCTAGAGAAGGGAATTGAAGTCACTATTCACACTGGCATGATCTACTGGGTCAACATTCAGAAGATAGAGAGTGGTTTCAGACCTTTCAATTCCTCTCAATCCAAAGAGCACCCTGATGAAGCAACTCTCAAGTCTCTCCATTGGTCGGAGTGAAGGCCTTTTGGGACACCATAGTGTACAAAATACTCCTCCCTACAATTACTCAAAATGATTTTAATCTACCCCAAAAGATAAGCTGAATAAAAAGGTTTTTAATAAGTTTCATAACAAGTATGCCCTGTATTCCTTTTCTGTACACTTATTTTTATAATATTGTCTGTCCCTCTGTGTGGCTTCTGGCCATCCAAAGTGTAAACTCCCAGTAAACTTCCAGTTGTTGCTGCAATCGAATAGGAATGGGAGGGCATATGTGACAGAGGAGTACTGCTGGGTGCTCCCAAAACTCATGCTTCTTTTGTGGCATTGAGTGTGATGTGAAGCTAGGCTGTAGTGGTTGTGACTTTGAGAGCTGCTTACAGAAATTTTCCCCAGCTCCACAGTGTACTCCCCTACCTTGCTTGCCAGTCCAGGGCTTGTATAAGCAGTGTCCTGATTGTGATTGAGGCTACTGTAGTCCAAAGCTTGGCTATGCCAAAGCAGAGCAGTGTTAGGTGTTAGTGTGATCCTTGGCCCCACTGCCACTGTCTCCGGGTCCAGTAGAGCTGAGCTAGGCAAGACATGCTGCTTTGTCTGCCATGAGATGGGCCCTACCTGCACTGAAGAAACGGTGGCAGTCTTCCAGTCCAGCCCCAGATCTTGAAGCTGCAATCTGGACTTGAAGCAGAGGTGAAGGAACATCTCTGTGGGGAGGCAGGAACAGTGCTCCATGAGGAAGTCAAACGCAAGCCTCACTTTGTGTGTGTATGTGTGTGTGGTGGTGGGGGGGGTACACCCTGTTCCAAATGAAATACCTAGTGTCCTTGTCAAGGCCTGAAAAATACAAAAACATGCAACACACATGCAAAACAGTGTGTCTAGTAGACCTGCATTCTGTCTAAGCAATGGTACTGCATTATGCATAGAAACATGGCATGCATTTGGAATTAATATCTTCCCCAAGGGGTACAATCATACTTCCCAAAGATACCATGGAGGCAGCAGAAGGGGAATGCAACAAAGGGTCAGGCAGCAGGCATGTTCTTTTATGCATCACATTCACAGTGAGGTTGGCGGAGACAGCGTGGGTATCATAAGTGATTTTCATGGGTGCTTGACTTCTCTTCCTGAAAGATTAAATTCCTACAGGCTTTTCTGCAATGACTTGATCAAAGTCATTGGGTGCTTCTGCATCCAATGTAAGAAAAGGTTCAGAAGGTCCAGGTCTCCGAATGTTCTTTAGAGATGCTACAACAGAATGGCATTCATCCAGACTAGCCCAATCCTGCAGCCAAGTCCAGACTGGCACCAGAGGTGAAGGAGTGACTCTGGGGTGGTGGCAGCAGTGCATCTGGAGAAAACACAAAGTTAAACCCCTCCTTTTGGGGGGGGGGTTACATAATATATAGTCAAAGCATATTTGTTTCATTTTGGTTAAAATATCAGCCTAGTTCATTATATTGTGGCTCACCCCATACTGATCGCTTAGCAGCCTTTGCAGCTGAATACCAATGGCCTGTGTAACCATTACTTTAAATGTATGTCTATTTATTTGAACTGTCAGCTTGACTTGCAAATAACTTGTACTTATGTTACTTGTTTTTATAAAATGGTCAAGCTGTTTCAGCCAATCAGAGAGTGCATTTAAAATGCATGAAATCTGTTCCATGCACATGTAAAAAAAAGAACTGTCAGTGAAAAGACCAGTATTCATGCGCTTTAGAATGTTGGCATTTTCACTGGCATCCATCTTTCCTTCACCCACTAACTGAATCTCTATGGCATCAGACCAAAAAGTAAACTTCAATGTAAGCATCTCTGATGAGGAGTTAGAAAGGATTTTTAATTCACCCGAAGAAGAGTACAACACTGTCAACCGCCTTCCAAGAACTGTCACAGTGAGTACAGCAACCAATGAAACTGAGGTAAATGCCCAAAATGCCGTGACAATTACTTCGAGTCACCTTTCCCTCACCACAGAAGCCCTTAATGAAATTGAAGATTCAAAAAATGAGCCCAATACAAAGAAAACAACTTCATGGGCAATCAAAGTATTTAAAGACTGGCAAGTCGCTAAAGGGGTACACATAGATTTTAAAACATCAAGTAGCGCAGAGCTAAATGAAGCATTCAGATGTTTCTATGCGGAGGTTAGAAACACAGACGGCAACGAGTATGCTATCAGCAGCTTTTGTAACCTGTGATCCTCACTGAACAGGCACCTCAACTCAGTTGGCATAGCGAGACAACTAAACATAATAACAGACCCAGCATTTCACAGCAGCAACAATGTGTTTGTGTTGGTAACCAGACGTTACCGAAGGCAACAGAAAGATGTAAGCAAACACCACCCTCCGATATCCAACCCTGACTTACTACTGCTCAAGAAATCGCTTGCCCTATCTCCCAACACAGCGCCTGGCCTATTAAGAAAAGTGTGGCTTGATGTACAACTGTGCATGGCCAGGCGCGGGCGGGAAGGACTGAGAAATCTGACCCCCAACAGCTTTGTATTCAAACTGGATGAGAATGAGTCTGAATATGCTACTCTTGGCTTCAATGAAGCCACAAAAAATCACAGTGACCCCTTTGAGACTAACAAACAAGCCCACCGAGGGTTCATGTATTCAGAACCTGATTCACCACTTTGTCCAGTGAAGGGTTTAAAAAAATACCTCGGTAAACTGCCTGCTGATGCGACAGCACTCTACTGCCACCCGCGACGTCTGCAACACTTCCTGGACTGCAGTCAAACCTGGTACACCAAACAACTACTCGGTGTAAATTTCCTATCCACACTAATATCCAAATAAGCAGAGAAGCCTGCTTGAGTGAAACTTACACGAATCACTCCATAAGGTCCATCGCAGTTCGTTTGCTCTCTGAAGCCAGTCTACAAAGCCGAGAGGTCATGGCGGTAACAGGGCACCGCTGTGAAGCTAGCTTGCGATCATATTGGACTGCCTCTGCCAGGGACAGACAATGCTGGAGCACGATACTGGGACAAAAAAATGAGATCATAAACGAGCTGCAACCAGAAACGAAAAACAAGCTGATCCTATATCGAATGAAATGAAGCAAACCACTACACTGCCACCAACAGGAGAAATGACTGCTTTTAATAATGGTCCATTCACTTTCAATGGACCTGTGAATTTTAATGGGACTGTAAATTTTTTTAGCAAGTGACTACATGATAAGTATTTTCTGAATGTCTAATCACTTAACATGTTTTAAAGAAGTACAGATTTCTTTCTCTACCTTTCCCATACATAGCAATTAGAACTACTTTATGCTACGTAATGATTTTTCACACAAAATAAAATATTTTTGTGCAGCTAAAATGTGTTATCTTTGTGTTTCTGTCATTTTAACAATGCTATGCCATTTTATAAGCTCAATAAGTCACTCCAGGTGTGTGCATGGAACAGATTTTACCGCAAAGCCAGAGGCTAAAGGCACTCGGCCTAGGCCTCGTGCCTCATTACACCCCTGGCTGTTTGGTAAAATCTGTTCCATGCACACCCTGTCATGTCTTATTGCTTACATATCTCTTCACTGCATATATACTGTATGTTATTATGTTGTACTTGACGTTATGTATTACATTATGTTTTCATACCTGTTCTGGTCATCACTGAATCACTGACTGGATTATCTTGGGTCATGCCTAAAAATTGGCATTTTTATTGTCTAGTCCAAACAAAAACTAAAATAAAACTAGAAATAGAGAATATTGGACAGGCAACTATGCAGAACCAGTGTGTTATGCCACAGAGGGATTCTGATTTCCGTCTGACCTCGAGAGCAAAGCTCGAGAGATCCATGGGAATCAGAACCACGAGGTGGCAAAACACACTGGTTGTGCATAGAGTTGCTCATCCTGTATTTTTATAGTGTATAGTACTGTGTGAAAAATGTGTTTTGTCAGTTCTTTTGCTTTCAAAATGGAACTGGCTCATGCAGTCTCTGGAGGTTCTAGAATGCTGTTCTACCACAGTACGGTAAAACAGCATTCCATGACCTTGGAACTGTGGTAGAACAGCATTTTGAAAGGGATGGAATTCTATACAGAACAACACTCCACTATGCACTATAAATAATTATACCATGTACATAAAGTAACAGCAAATCACATATGCAGACTGGCACCTTAGCCCTGTTGTAAATCCTATGTTAGAAAATGGGTAAAACTATTTCAGACTCCTGATTGGCTGAGGGAATTCTCTAGCTGGGCATCTATCAGACAACAGATGCCCGGCTATTAAAAGTACCAACCCAGCCTGCCCCATCACAAGAATCCTAATGCCCATCCTTCGGTCTAATTGGCTAAACCCCCTCATTTTAATTTGAAACACCTGCCATTTTTTTGTCTTGCTTAGTGAGACACTAGCCCCCGAATGCTCGTTTGTGAACACTAGAGTCGCCCTGTATGTACAGTACTTAGCCCAGACACAACTGAACCAAATATTCGCAGCTGCTGCTGTTCCCATTGAAACTGCAGACTGCAGTATCCTAACTGCAGTGCCATTATGTCAGCGCCCAACACAAACCTCATCTCAGCTCCAACAGACGGCTTGTGCCTGAAACAGACCATGCTTCCACATCTGATCACAACCCCAGCAACACCGCTAACGGAAACCGCGACTATACCATTTCCCAAAATAAAATTTTAATAGTACAAAAGGAAGCTGTCTGTCAGATCAACTTCACATCTTAAATGGCGGTGGGAAGTGAGTTTTTTTTTTAAGTGCAGCACGAGCCTCTCCAGAGCAGCATAAGCCTCTCCTTAAATGCTGCTTGCTCGCGCTGCTTGCGATGCACAGTCCAAGTTCTATAAAACAGAATATAATAAATTCCAGCCAGCCACAGCTCACAAGTGCCTCTAGGAGTGCCTTGCTCCACCCAACTATGTCCACATAAAAGAAATAACTTAAATGCAGTACTCAGTTTATTGCAATCGCTGACAGGGCACTTCATTGATAGCAAGCATTCTATAATCACACACAGCTACCGAAGGTATCACTCTCTCTGCCTCTTTTTTTCCCTTTTGTGTCCACGATAACATAATGTGCCAACAACTGGTTCCTGTGTGTGTGTGTGTGTGTGTGGGGTACCATGACAACTGCCCCCCCCAAAAACAAACAGCATTCAAATACATGCGGAGGAACTATTTTATTACGAAACAATATTAAACTAATTTCTTATTGAATTATTTTATATCAAACTTATATTTTTTTTACTGTGCTCATTTTCTAAGCGCAATAATACCCTCCAGGGTGGGTGGTATTGTGCTATACCGGACCTTCCAGGGGCTATAAGGCCCTCCACCTGCGGCGTCGGTCCTCATTATGCCCCTGGGAGGTCCAGTATAGCACAATACCACGCACCCTGTTGGGTATTATTGCTTACATAATCACTGGCAAAGGTGCCAGTCAGCCCCATCTCTAAAATCTATCGGAACCCCGAAGTTGGTAGTGGCAAATGGCCATCTTGAAACCCTGCTAAACGAGACGCATAAACAGTGTTTTTTTTAAAACAGTGCAGCCCGAACAAAATTGTGTGCCCCCCTCCCCCGAAAATTAGTAACTTCCCTACTTCATTTTTTGTCCCGTTCCCAAAATCTGCACCCACCTACCCCAACACTGCTGAAGATGGGGCACCAGGAGGGCACAAACATCAGTGTCCCGTATGTTGAATCTCCTGCCATTGCCGCTTATTGTCCTCTGTCCTCTGATCCTACCCAGTGTTCTGGGACTGAATAAAAGAGCAGAAAACACCACAAACATAAATGTATTGCCAAAATGTAATTTAAAAAAAATGCTGCCAATTCAAACTACTGTCCTTGCTCACCACAAAACTACACCTGGAAGTAAACACGCAGTTGCACCACAGCGTGTAAACACTTGCACCACACTCTGCCACCACTAAAACAGAGCAGAGACCATTGTCTTTTTTTATTATTAAAAAATGAAAATAATAACCCTGTGGACTGCTCAAATAAAACAATGGAATACCGTAGTCCACCCGTACTGAGACAGACCAGCAAAGATGTTCCTACTTTTTTGTTACCATGCTGCTTCCCAAATCAAACCAAGATCAAGCACCTCCAAGAGAGAGAGAGAGAGAGAGAGAGAGAGAGAGACAGCTACATACAATAGTGTGATAACACACATGGTAAAGACTTTCTCTTTTTTTACTTTTGCCCAGAGCTGGGGAAAGTGGTCTGAGGTTGGGGGGAGAACTGCCATCTACTTAAAATATTCAACCTAGCAACAGGGAACTATTTAACACATGGGTGAAGGATATTACAGGAAAAATCAATTAACAAAATATTTTCAAGTAAAATCACTTTAATCTTAAATTCTTTAAAAAACAAGGACATGGTATAATTGCAATGAGCCACTCGGGAATGTGGGTTATCGGGGAATTTACCACGGCTGGCGAGGATTTGCCCACTCGGTGCACCACTCCAGTTGTGGTAAATCCCCCGATAACCCACATCCCCTCGTGGCTTATTGCTTAAATATCTGTCTGCTCCTGTAAGGTTTTGCCATGTAATCAAATCTTGTAACCAGTTGCTGCTCTGCCATGTTGCCTATGCTTTTATCCCTGCATTGTGTTGTCCCAGTTCCTCTGTAACCCCTCCCTGAAGTCACACCTGGAAACAAGCCTCATTTCAGTGTGCCTCTCCCATTCACTAATTTACAAATAAACAAAGCAAGTAAATACATGTAGCATTTTATACCATTATTGTAAGTTGTTTACATTTAAACAATTGGACTAACATATGTGCACTTCTTGGAAAGTACAAACCTCTCACCCATTTATCATTTAAGCAATAATGCACAACAGGGTGTGTGTCACGCTGGGATAATATCACACCTTAGGTGACTGGGCACGAGGCAGCAGGCCAAGTGCATTCAACACACAAGAAGTTACATTATCCCTGCAAGACACACAACCTGGAGTCCATTAATAACTCCATTGTAAAGAAAAAAAGATTAAAATATAAATTAATATATATATATATACAGTATGTTCTGTTAATTTTTAAAGAAGTAGGTATACCTTTTGAAAATAAAGTTCAGATTTATTTTTAGCCACTAGGTGTTGCAGCTTAAGAGAGTTGTACGATTTGTAGCATGGTTCCCCCACTTCCTAGACAGGAAGCCTGTCACCCCCAGCCTCACTTAGTACAGTAAAGTAGCAGCATGGGAGGAGAACATGTCTTATGTTTCTTCACAGAAAAGGCTTCTCATGGCTGACCTTGAAAACAGTTGGGACGCCGTTGTTCGGTAAGTAGAATGCACCCTTCTGATTTAAAAAAGGAGATGCGCTAGCTCTTGCTTCCCCACCTCCTGAATAACTATATAGGACCCTGCTAGGTTTTGCTCCCCACCCCTACCATTACTCTGCTCACTACAGAATGCATAATTTTATGGAGACTTAAACTATGTTTTTACTTAACTATATCAATCAATCAATCAAAATCTTTATTTATCCATTCGAAAATCATTGAGCATGGCTCATTTACAAGATGGACCAGGGTATAACATGTCAGATATAACAAGGGTAAACATTATATATATATATATATATATATATATATATATATATATATATATATATATCTATATATGAATACACACAAATCAGTAAAAATACATGCGGAATATGGTGCAGAAAATAATAAGCCATGTACAGGAGAACATATTACAGGAGAGCAAATACAGGTCGCAAAGCTCAGGTAAGGCTATAGCACTGATGCATAACCCATGGAAGCCATTGTCTAATACTACAAAAAAACAGGTACATCAGGGAGCGGAGAAGGGAGAAACCAGAAGGGGGAGGGTAAGGCCCAGATAAGTGCATAGAGTTAGAGTCTCAGGGATCACTTTATGGAACCCATGGTAAGACAACAAGCGGTGGTAGAGGTGCTAGAGACAGGAGTACAGAGGAAGGACTACAGAGCAAGGGATACTACAGGGCTAGTAAAAGAAACTAGAGAAGAAAAAGTAAGGACATGGAAGAGCTAAAATAAGGACATGAAAGCGTGTTCCGCTATCTGAAAAGGGAACATCCACCATAGAGGCAGAAGAGGGGATAAATAAGCAAGGAGAGAATGTTGGCTGGATAGGAAAACTAGAAGACAGGAATGAATGTCACATGATGAAAGGGATTATCGAAGATTGTATGTAAAAAGAGAGTAAGAAGAAGGGAACCCTATATTGTGAAGGAACACGGTCTGCTGCTTCTGAAAAACAGATGCATAGTTTACTGTTCTGAGTCAGAAACAGGAAACAGAAACCAATCACATTAATGGCTGTTATTTTAGTGAAGCAGCGCAAGTTTTTTAAATTAATGAGGTTTTTAATACTGTATGTTTTGACCTGCCTGCTTGTATTTTGGCAGTTTAGTATTTCAGTGACCGCAAAACTGTGATGATGGCAAGTGCAGGGAAGGAGTGATTTATTTTTTTGATTGCTGTGGTCATGTGTGACAGAACCTGATATAGTGATGCTGTGCTGGGATAACGTCACTGTACAAGATATTCACTGACCAATCAGAAGCCTGGAAATGTTCTCTGCCATTGTGTAATATTGTACAGTACTTCAATGAAAATGATTAAACTGTTGAAAACTGCTTCATTTCCTTGAGTAGTCTATCTGGATTACTGTGTACAGTAAAATCCCAGTTATCCAACCTCAATTGACAAAAACTCTCAATTATCCCAAATTGTGGTATTTCACCTGACCCAGCTTCTTGGACCTCATTCTAAAGTGCCCTCATATATCTGAGAACCCGTTGATCCAAACAAATGCACTGTCCTCCTGCATATTCAGATAAATAAGTGTAATGCCCCAAAGTTGGGGCACCACAATAAGAATACTAATAAAAATAAAGCATAGGGGTTACTGGTGCCCAGAGTGCCTTTTGTAGATGTGGGCTGCAAGGTACAATGAAAAAAGGCCCCTGTAGGTACAATTTCCCCTCACTGAAAGTGAGAAATGCTGTAAATAATAGAAAAGTGCCCTGTGCACTTAAAACCTGGTCAAAAAATAGATTTTATGCAGCTGCAACAACAATGGCTTGGATGGCATGCTGTGCTGTGCTGAGCTGCTCATGCACAGCATTCCACCCCAACCATTCCAGAACCAGAATTTTTTTTTTTTAATTAACAGTTTTCAGTAGTTCCTGTCAGGCTGTGGAGAAGAGAGGACACCACAAACCAAGGGGAACCTGTGAGGGCTTACCTGGTGGTTGAAGCCATTTCCCCGAGGGTTTGTTGGTGTACCTGCTCTGGAATCCAGCTGGTGAAGAGTCCTGAAAAGCTCTGGTTGGTCCGTGGTGCCATCGGGGCACCAAAAGTGAAGTAAACAGCTGTTTGCCTTGGATTGGGCTTGTGAGCCCCGTCGTTTATTTATTTTGCCCCCTAGTTCATTTTGGAAGTTAAGTCTGGTCCCTTGTCAGTGGAAGAGAAGAGCCACATCACGACTATCAAGCTGTCGGCCTTCTCGAGGCCCCTGAATGCCCTTGCACCATCTGTGAATTCCTTCCCACTGTCAGCACACCTCCCACTTCCCGATCTACAAGAGCAGCCAGAAGAGTGGTGAGTCGGCCGCAGCACATGAAGCTTGCTGTCCGCCCAGTTCAAAGATAGAGAGACTGTGGTTCTGCTTGTTTAAAGCACAGAAGTGCTTGTAGAAGTGGCTGAGCACTGCAGGGAGGACTGGGTCAGTAGGACCCAAATTTAATATTCAGGAGGGGTGGGGTAGGGATACCCACAAGGAGGGGCCAGGAAAGTAAGGCCCAGCAAGGGCCTGTTGAATATTTATTGGAGGGGTGGGATTAAGGGCAGAGATCTAGGTCTGATTGACAGCTGGCTCTCGGAGCCAGCAGATTTAAAGGGGCCCTGCCACTTCTGGCAACATAGAGATTTAAAGGGGCAATTCAGGCCCATGACATGAAAGAGGGCACAAGTCTCATGGCACTAGGAAGGGCACTAGGCCCAAAGAAAAGGAAGAGTACCAGGCTCAGGTTTAAGAGGGTACCAGGCTCAGTTTAAGAGAAGGCACCAGGCCCACTAGTTTAAAAGGGGCAAGTCAGGCCCAAGATTTTAAGAAGGCTACTAGGCCCGTGGTATTGAGAGGGCCACCAGGCCCATGATATAAATTAGGGCTACCAGGCATGAAATAAAGTGGGCATTAGGCCTAGGGTAATATAGGGGCTTCCAGGCCCAAAGTGAAGAGGGCGCCAGACCCAGTAAAGGGAGGGCACCAGGTCCAAAGTAGTAAAGGGCACCAGGCCCAGTAAAGGAAGGGCACCAGGCCCATAGTAGTAAAGGGCAGACAGGCCCAGTAAAGGAAGGGCACCAGACCCATGGTAATAAAGGGCACCAGGCCCAGTAATGGTAGGGCATCCAGCCCATAGGGAAGAGGGCAGCAGGTATACAGGCAATTAGCATAACCAAGCTAAATAGCTGGGGCAATTACCTTAAAGTGCTCAGGGGTAGCTAGATCCTAACGAAGACAGACCCCAAGAGGAAAAGGGTACAACCAAGGGGTGTTTAAGCATACAACCCATAACAAAGTGATTACAAACTGTTTATTCTTCCAGCATCTCAAGTGTTGTGTCAATTGCATGAAGCACCGAGACTGTATTGTACTATATTAGGATTGTGGTCACTTGCCCCTGACAGTGAACATTTGCCCTGGATTGTTGCAATTTGCCCCATTCCAGACAAGTTGCCCTGACAGTGAGCAATTGCCCTAGATTGTTGCAATTTGCCCCATTCCAGGTAAGTTGCCCCTGCCAGTGAACAACTGCCCTGGATTGTTGCAATTTGCCCTTGCTCCAGGCAAGTTGCCATTGACAGTGAACAATTGCCCTGGATTGTTGCAATTTGCCCTTGCTGCAGGCAAGTTGCCCCGACAGTGAATACATGCCCTGGATTGTTGCAATTTGCCCCTGCTCCAGGCAAATTGCCTCTGACAGTGAACAATTGCCCCGGATTGTTGCAATTTGCCTCTAAAATTGAAATTCCAGTATATCGTGCTAACAGAAGTACCATTGTGCAACATCTGGTTCTGATTCCATCTTCCACCTCCATCAGCTCTTCACCATAGTAATCTTCAGCCTCCATCAGCTCTTCACCATAGCAATCTTCAGCCAGTAAAAGACTTCAGCAACTTCTCGCCCTTTCGTCCACCATAGCCGAAACTGACATCCTTTGAGTAGTCTCGGTTGCCAGTTCCTGATCAGCTTGGAAGAAAGATGACTGAAAAGTGCCTCGTCCCTCCCTCCTAGATGCTTGCTGGTAGATGAGTCCATCATAGACAAGTGCATTCATGGCCGCCGTTTTCTTATTTTGGTTCTTTATCCTGTGGAATCCTGATCTTCACCTTCTACTCCTTCTTGCTTGTTTTATGCTGCATCACCAGTGAAATCCTCAAGGTAGCAGTTCGAGTTTGGTGGTCCTTCAAGCGGATCTGTTGCCAAAAGCAGCTCAGCAGGTCTTCTTCCTCATCCTTGGTAGTCCTTCTTCTGGAATCTTCACCAAGTCCGGTGTTTGTTGGCAGCCCTAGTCAAGGGTAGGTGCCAGGAAAACCCGCAGCAGTTCTTCTTCATCCTTGGCAGCCCTGGTCGAGGGTTGGTGCCAAGGAGAAAGCCACAGATTCTTCTCTTGTGGCAATCCTGCAGGTGGATTTCTTGCCATATTTTGGTTCTTCATCCTTGGCAGCCCAGTTCAAGGGTTTTTGTGCCAAAACAGAGCATTCCCCCAGTTAGTCAGTTCACGCCCATGTATTCCGGCTACCCTGGAGAGTGGGTTGACTGATGCCTATGGTCTGTTTACCAATCTCTCCATTCCCTGTTTGCAACCTGTCATAGATTTCCTGGTGAGTTTCATGCCAAGCAAGAGGTTTCCCTTTCTCTTGACCCCTATTCTTCAATTGTGCATGAAGATGATGGACATCTTCATCTAATGGACTTTTGAGACTGTGAGACCATTTGCTGATTGTATATTTCACAGAGTAAACAGCGCTCTTCCAATAAGCAGAATTGCCCAAATTTAAGCAAAAATGTTTTTAATTCTGAAAATCAGTGGCATACAATATCACAGGCTGAGTGCAATAAGCCCCTGGCACCTCGGCTGATTGCTTTCAAAGGGGGCATTAGTCACAACAGATCTCACAAGCACTTAAATACAAAAAAATCACATCATCACAGGTGTACACTATATAAACCAGTACCAATATACTTAAACATAAATAAAAATACTATATACTACAAAGGCAAATATTGTTGAATCAATCTTAAATCCATACAACAATTAATAAGTTACATTTAAATAATTTCTTACCTATAACCAATTCTAAATCTAGATGATAACATTCTTAAAGCAAAGCAGGATGCCATATCATGAAAACTGATCCCCTTGACCTTATGACCTTTTAGTAAAGTGCATCACTGTACTATGTATTTTTAATATTACCTTTCTAGGATCTCCAAATGGGATCCTATAACCAGAAACAAACATAAAAAATCTTTCACAACCTTTTAATAACAATTGAATGAGAAATTTGCTTTTTAATGGTCAAAGGGAATCAGTTTAAACCCCTCCCCTCTTCTTTTTTCCCCTTTTTCCCTTTTCCTTTCCTTTTTCACCTCCCTACCCCCTTCCCCTTTCCTCCTCCCTTCCCTCTTTTCCTCCCCCTTTCTCTCCCTTCTTTCCTCCCCTCCACCTATCCCTCTCCCATTTCTTGCCATATGATTTGTCATATTGGAAATAATAACAAGATTGATACAAACAAAATTATTGTTGTATTCTCTTATTTTTTAGGGTTCATCACAAATTTGAATTCCCGGAATAAGTGGCCCCAGGGAATAAAAGATATAGTCTATTATATATTTTTTTTTGATCAGCGACATGACATAAATAAAAAGTTTAAGTTGTAGACTATTAAAGTGCTATTTACTCCTGTTTTTGCTGGAAACAATACCACAAAGTATAAAAAAAATAATATGAAAATCATTTAGGAGGACAAGACTTTAAGAAATAAGACCTATAATCTGTTATGTCTTTGTTCTATTTATTAAAGCTAGGAATATCTTTTATAATGTGTATTTGGTATTGTTTTGCCTCATCATGTTTAGACTGATTCCTTTTGACCATTAACGTGTATATTTCCCTTTCAATTGTTATTAAAAGGTTGTTTGTGAAAGTTTTTTTTTTTTTTTGTTTGTTTCTGGTTATAAGATCCCATTTGGAGATCCCAGAAAGGTAATATTAAAAATACATAGTATAGTGATGCACTTTACTGAAAGGTCATAAGGTCAAGGGGATCAGCCTTCGTGATATGGCATCCTGCTTTGGTTTGAGAATGTTATCATCTAGATTTAGAATTAGTTATAGGTAAGAAATGATTTAAATGTATCTTACTAATTGTTGTATGGAATTAAGACTGATTCTACAATATTTGCCTTTGTAGTATATTGCATTTATATTTAGATTCAGATTTAAGTATATTGGTACTGGTTTATATAGTGTACACCTGTGATTATGTAATTTTTTGTATTTAGGTGCTTGTGAGATCTGTTGTGACTAACAACCCCTTTGAAAGCAATCAGCTAAGGCACTAGGGCTTCTTGCACTCAGCCTGTAATATTGTATGCCACTGATTTTCAGAACTAAAAGCATTTTTGCTTAAAGTTGGGCAGTTCTGCAAACTGGAAGAGTGTTGTTTACTCTGTGGATTTCTACTAATTGTTTGGGGCTAGCCACCCATCTAACAACGCACCGCACCCTCTCAGTAGCGCAGGTATTTTTTTTTTCCTTTTGTGATAGTTGATTGTTTATTGAATGCTTGGCCCATGGTATGATAAAGTGATAAAGTACACTCTGGATGCATAGATCTCTGGGTAGGAAATTGCAAGAGTGATAGATAAGAATTCTGTAGAGTGGCCTTAGGCCGATGTACATATAGAGGATTAGAGTGGTAATTGTTAGTTATTATCTATAAGGAAGAGTTATTCCTTGACTTTCCCTTGTAACTGTGTCTGTCTTTCACTGGTGTAAATAAAAGCCTGCTGGGCAACACATTTCAGATTGTCTCCTGCCTCTCCTTAAAGGGTGTTTCCTGGCACCCAACTTTATTTGGACCACAGGGTTGTCTCGCCAGTCCACCTGCTTGAGGTGATGCTGGGTGTGTTGCTGGGACAGGCGATCTTTTAGGATAGCACCCCAGTTGATAAGATCACCACACCGTAATAAAAAAAAATGTTTGCATAGTTGGCAGGATTACATTTGAGGAGTCTAAAGCTGGAGCTTTTGAGATAATGATGCAAGCAGTACCCAGGTGTGGTAGTGAAATGCCGGGAAGGGATAACACAGCTATCGGCAATGAGGATATAGGGATCAGTATGGAAGACAGAGAAAATATACCTCCCTCACCCCTCACAATGCCATATTACCTTGGTCACCATGGCTTCCCCAGTTCACAGGAGAGAAGGACGAAAATGGAGCAAGTAGTTTAGGAGAGTTCAGATCCAAGATGCAAGCCATGTTCTGACTGTATCAGGTCCCGGAAAGACAGAAGGTGGAGATACTAATCAGACAGTTAAAAGGGGCTGCCCACAGAAAGGTACAATCATGGCCTACAGGTGCGAAGACCACAGCTGACCAAATTTTTCAGAGGCTGCAACACATTTTTGATACCCGCACTGTGTCTAGTTTCAAGATGAAATTTTTCTTTAGAATGCAAATGCCTCAGGAGGCCATTTGGCAGTATGCTCTAAGCCTCCAAGAGTTGTTGAGAGCAACTCAAAGAGTGGATTCTCAAGAGATCATGAATCCAGATCAGGTGCTAATGGAAAAGTTTGTAGAAGGGTCATACAGTGAAGCTCTCAGAAGGAAATTGAGAATGTTACAGTTCCAAGACCCAGATGTAGATTTCCTCAACTTCAAGGAAAAAGCCATAAAGG